>CM022391.1:74758456-77258456 GCA_011833715.1 Carcinoscorpius rotundicauda | reverse complement strand
TACTGTAACATTACTAAACATCAGAACTCGTGGTGCGTGCCATATCAACTTAAACCTTAGGGACGACTTTTATGGGTAACAAATAAAACTTTATTACAAGTTTAACGCAGCGATAAATGAACAACATTTCGACAAAGCTTCATCATCATTAGATACCCAGTTTAAGTCATCTATACAAGTTTTTAGTTTCAAAGACGGTTCCTTGTAATAAAATTTGCATTTATCCTGGCCGTATGAATTTGTAGAATATAACAGAGTATGAAGTAGTGGTGAAAAATACGCCAACTTATTACCCATTACATATGAATTTTGAATTTTTTTTAGTATTTAGATTTCAGTTCGGATTAAAATATTATGAACTGATACAGGTAATAATGACCGATCTGCTGTTCAATGATCAAGAATTAACTTATTATAGGCATCGCTCGTGCTTTAAAGATGTAGGTCTCAGGCCCATAACCTCCCCATCCCCAAGATCATAGTTTTCTGTTCTGATTTTTCAAGACAACCATCTGAGGATTCGGGGCACGGGCTCCGTGTGCCAGTTCCTAGCTCGTGACGCCTCTATAAAACTCTCACTGTGAAAAGTTGAAATATATAAACATTAGTCAATTTATCCAAACTTAAGGCGAAACACAGAAGACGGGGCGAAGATAGTGATATTATAAAACCCCTAATTTTTAAAAAGCAAGCATGGATGGTTAAGCCTTCCTTACTGTCTTCCATAGATCTTAATAAAATAGTCCATTATCAGTCTGTTTCTGTTATCACGTACTTGTTAATATTGAGACGTTTTATGCTCATAGATTTCATTTGCTCTATTAATCACTCTTGGTGGTAACAAATATTTATTACTGGTGAATATTTTAGTATAATGATAATTACCAGACAGATAGTATATTAACATATACGTAAATAGATATATAAATAAACGGAAAGACTGGTACAGAAACATATAAATAAACAGAAGGACAGATGGTAATAAACATACAGATAAACAAAAGGAAAGTTGTAGATACTGACATGAATAAATATAAAAACAAAGATTATTAGAAGGATAGAAATATAACTAAACAGAAAGATATATTCAGGTATATCACAAAGAACAGATAAACAGTCATTCAGACAGGCTTAAATACTCACAAAGATAGACAAATGGGCAGCTTCAGATATTCTTATAAATAAACAGAATGACAGGTGATGATAAACATATAAACAAACTGAAATATAAGGCTGCTAGATGCGTAGACAAACAGAAAGACAAGGCTGGTGGACATGTAGATAAACGGAAGGAGAGATGATGGTAGATACACAGATGAGCAGAAAGGTCGGTACTGATAAAAATATATTTAGTGAAAGACAGATTAATGTAGATACATAGATAAACAGAAAGACAAGGCTGGTGGACATACAGATAAACGGAAAAATAGATGATGGTAGGTACATAGATGTGCAGAAAGAGAGAGAAAAATACAGACATCGTTAACTAGAAGAGATAAAGATATGTTATTGACCCTATATTTTAATCTTCTTCAAGACATGGAATTTTCTGGAATGTAATTATGTAGGTGCTGTAGAAAAATGTTATTTCATTATTTAACTTGCTTTTGATCACTGGACTTGTTAGAAATAAAACAGAAGATAAAGAAATACTTCTAATTTGAACACTGTTCTCGTGTGGCCATAATTATATCCATCTATCTTATGTTTACGAAATGGTTTTGTAATTATGAAGTTAATAAGTGTATGATTACAGGTTGTTAACTGTATTTTTGTTGTTTATTTTCTGGTTCTTTAAACAGGTTACTTCCAGTTAAAGAGAATTTTCTTTGTCGGTCTGCTTTCAAAGTAAGGTTCATTTTATTTTCATGTTCTCTGAGAAATGAAGTTGGCTATGTTAATTTAACAGTTATTTATGGTTAACTATCACTTCCTATCACATTTAATGAAGTTATTGAAGTGGTTGTCATATTTTATGCTATTTAAAAATGCTGAATATTCGAAAAATTCCAGTTTACCAGAATACAAACTTTGTATATATATATATATACAGAAACGCTAACTTTCAATTTCTGTTGTGACAAATATATTTATATATGCTTCTGTAACGTCATTTGAAATACATAAGTATTCAAGAAAGACCCCTTTCAGTGCTTTTGTATATCTATGCTTTAGTTTTAAACCGTAACATTTCTAGTTTTGACTGCTTTTAAATTAAAATCATAACTTTTCTTTGTTTCTTTACTAAATCATAATGCGTCTAATAAGACGATACTCAAGGTGACAAATGCAGTGTCTTGATTTCTTAAAATTACCCTTTTTAACTGGAAACAGAGAGAGACGTTTGTGTGTAATATCAAAAGAAAAAAATATAGAGAAACGAAAGCCAAACCTAGCAAATTACGTTCATCAATTTTTGTGAAATAATGCTTGTTTGAAGTGAGCAATCATAGATTACCTGGCTAATTAATCACTGAGGGCAAGAGGTATTGGTTTGGTTTGTTTAGAATTTTGCGCAAAACTACATGAGTGCTATCTGCGCTAGCCGTTCCTAATTTAGCAGTATAAGACTAGAGGGAAGGCAGCTAGTCATCACCACCCACCGCCAACTCTTGGGCTACTCTTTTACTAACGAATATGGGATTGACTGTAACATTATAACTCCCCCACGGCTGAAGTGGCGAGCATGTTTGGTGTGACGGGGATTCGAACCCCGACCCTCGGATTACGAGTCAAGTGCTTTAACCACCTGGCCATGCCGGGCCGGCAAAAGGTAACGAAACACAGACAGTCTTTCAGAAGGTAGCGGGACTCTCTTCCTTAAGCAAGATATAGATCATCCACAAAAATGGATTGTTTATTTGTTTTGAATTTCGCGCAAAGCTACATGAGGGCTATCTGCGCTAGCTGTCCCCAATTTAGCAGTATAAGACTAGGGGAAAGGCAGTTAGTCATCGCCATTCACCGCCAACTCTTGGGCTACTCTTTTACTAGCGAATAATGGCATTAACCGACACATTATAATTCTCGGCAGAAAGAGCGAACATGTTTGGTATGACCAATATTCGAATCCGCGACCTTCATTGTTGAGTGCTTTAATCACCTGGCCATGCCGGGCTTGCAACAAATGGAATGAAATGTTATATAATTCGACGATAGGTGGCGAGCAACAGCATTACAAAGTAGTTTTAAACAGTATGATATCATCTAGTTCTTAACAATAGAGGATAAAAGACTGTGCTCATAAACTGCTTCACGCGTAAAACTCCTGACATTAAAATGGAAGGAAATCTCCTACAAGTAATTGTTATGCCTCATATTGTTGATTGTACGACGATCCTTCTTCCACAAAGTCCTGACCTAGAACTGTGTGACTCTCACACTTTTTATTCTGATCTCTAGAACAACACTTCCTGGAAACTGTTGTTATTACATCAGCTGTATGCAGTGAATTCTTATAATACCACACTTATGTTTATCAGCTTGGAATGATGAATCTTAAAAGTGTTTGAAGAAATAGCATTATGATATTTAATGAGAACTTGGTTGAACATTATGTCTAGTTACTCACATCCTCAGCACCGTTAAAGTCCGTTTTAATTTACTTGGGTGACGGAAAGTAAACTGTTAACCTAGAGGATCACAAAGTCAGTTTATCAGGATAGTAGGCTGGTATTAGACCATCTACTCCTATTCACATTTACTGTGGGTAATATGTAAAATAATCAAAAAAACATTGGAAATGTCAAACTGTGCCAAATTTTAAATGTATTGTGAAACAGGACCATAAATCTGATGTTAAATCCACCACTTAGGACTGCGGGTGTGTGGAGAGGTACTTTCTGAGCAACTTAATCATTGTGTCACATCCGGCCCTGTCACTAACGTATTAGAACATACCCAATTCATGCTTTCCTTCGATACACCGTTTGTACATGAAATCCGTTAACGATGGATAATATTTAACAAACACCAGGTAACAACAAGCATTATGTGCAAAAATCACTGAATGCCAGTCAACAACACCCATGTCAAGTTATGGATCACTCTTATAACGTACTCCTGGCCACAAAGCACCAAGTGCGATTTTGTAACAGGAGGACACGATTTATTCATGCTTAGATTCACACTGTAGCTCGCTGACCACTAAGCTTTACATGACCTACCTTAATTTTAATTGAGTCATTCCGTGACGTTTTAGGAAGTTGTTTAAAATCAGAGTCCAAAGATTTACCACGGTTGTTTGTAAAAACTACTAATCGGTTATTACTCATACTTGATGTTCGAGAGATAGAAACAAATCGAAAAGAAGCTCCAAAGAAGAGACACCATATATATTCCTTTTTCTTAAAATGTGCTGTCCCTATACCTGTAGTATATATATTGTCTTAGCAGAAGGGTTTTCTTTCATGATTTTATTTAGACTTCTTTAATACTGGTTCTTTCTTTATAACTGGCAATGTGTAAGTTTTTCACATGCATATTATGCATTTTATTTATTCTTAAATCTTTGCATCAGTGATTGTCGCATCAGGTGATGCATTAACTTACTGACACCTGTATTCATCTATGGATTCTCTCTAGGATTGTGTGGTAAACATAAGTAATTTTGCTTCTTACATTAGGGCTGCAGTAAACTGACCAGGGAAGACATTGAAAGAGTGTTTGCTCTATATGATAGGGTAAGTTGTTGTAATGCATTTTTGTTATCTAAATTACTTTTAAAATATTTCAGAGACACATTTAATGGGATCATGTGTTATTTATTAATTACACAAACTTCTCGTTTTTTCCAAGGTCGAACGTAGTGAACAGGAATGTTTTGATATAAAACATCTTAGGCTTTGTAACTAGAAACGTTTTATTATCATTATTTAGCACAAACAAAGAGTAATTAACAGTTATGACTCACAAAATACATCATGATACCAAAAAGGTCTGTAACAGTCATCATAATATGGAATAGCAAATACCGTGCCAGAGGGGCAGTTTTCTTTGCTAATAATATTTTCCATGGACACACTTATGTATGATGAATGCATGAGGAACGCCATGAGAATGTATGAACTCACCAAGTATGTCAGACAGGTGTACATTTGCTGTCACGATGTTGACTAACACTATCCGTTTCAGTGGATACTATAATATGTTTGGTTTTTTTTCAGAAATTCGCGCAAAACTTTACAAGAGATATCTCCATACAGTCATTCATACTTTAGTACTCAGAGATTGGAGAGGGAAGACTGAGAGATTACAACATTCACCGTCAACTTTTGGGCAATTTTTTCTAACCAGATATTGGAATTTAGTCGCCACTCTTATAACACTTCCATAACCTCAAAACGCGGAGTGCGTTTTTGCGACAACAGGTCACGAATTACTAAACGTTGGCTTCACAGTTTGGGCAAATTAATCACTAGGTTACACTCAGCCCTATCTCTTGGGTATTGGAATCGCCCCGTCTTATACTTTTCTTTAGCACACTGTATATAACAAACAAAATAACAATAATTGCTATACAGTCACTGAAAAAAATGTAATTTTGTGTGATTCCTTTTATCAACATTTCCAAATTGTTTCCGATCCTGCGATCTTTGTATAAAAACTTTCCAGGTACTCATTATTAAGAAAACGTATAATAAACTGCAACTTCTACCATAAACAGTATTCCATTTTTGGCGTGTAGTACCGAAAAAAAATGTTTACAGTTAAATATAGCAGCGAAACGTAAATAATAATGTCAGAGATAAATGATAATAGAAAGGCGTGATCCTCCTCTTCCTGTGTTTATAATAGGATAAAAATGGCACCATTGAGAACGAAGAATTGAAGGGGTTTTTGAAGGATCTCTTGGAGCTTGTCAAAAAGGTAAGTAATAATAATCTTACTCATTAACCATTTTACTTTTATCACATAACTTGTTGTACATGGATGACTCAGATAAGCATGAGGAACAGTAAGTTGTGTGGCATATATACAGGTGTCGCTGTATGTAAAACTCCTAGCGTAGAATGACCAGTACTTACATTTCGTACTGAAGAGTGTATTGGATTAAAAACCAAAAAACAACTGTCTGTGACACTGAAAAAATTCACTTACGATCCACATTCTCTAAACTGTAAGAATCTACGCGACGTAACTGACTGCAGTTTGATAATCAACTATATAGTATGAAGAATTGTATTGACTAAAATGTAAGTTTGTTTGTTTCTTTGTTTAATTTCACAAAGCTACCCTAAGACTATCTGCCCTCTCTTATTTTGAAGTAACAAACCAGATAGAAGGCAGTTAGTAAACAGTACCTACCGCAAACTCTTGTGCTACTGGCCTGGCATGGCCGAGCGCGTTAAGGCGTGCGCTCGTAATCCGAGGGTCGCGGGTTCGCGCCCGCGTCGCGCTAAACATGCTTGCCCTCCCAGCCGTGGGGGTGTATAATGTGACGGTCAATCCCACTATTCGTTGATAAAAGAGTAGCCCAAGAGTTGGCGGTGGGTGGTGATGACTAGCTGCCTTCCCTCTAGTCTTACACTACTAAATTAGGGACGGCTAGCACAGATAGCCCTCGAGTAGCTTTGTGCGAAATTCCAAAAAACAAAAACTTGTGCTACTCTTTATCAAAAAAAAGTATGATTGATTGGCACCTAATATAATAATTTACCCACGGCCGGAATTTTGGACATATTCGGTAACAGGCTTCGAACCTGCACATTGCGAGTCGGGTGTCATAACTACTGCACTGTGAAACAAATTATTTCATAGGAAATTCTAATGTTACCGAGGAAAACGTTTTATACTTACAAGAAACAACCTTGAAAATACAAAAAAAGATGATTTCAAATATCCTAAAGTTTATAAAACGACAAACCAACCAGTCTTAAGCTCAGAGAAGAGAATAAAAACAGCCTCAAAACATATAAAATTATCAAAAAGCCATTGTTAAGCGAAAAGAACAAACCTTTAAGCCAACCTTAACTACAGAAAAAAAAAACATACTGTACTCTTCCAGATATACCAATGTTAATTAACGTTCTTTGTGAAATGAACAGAAAGGTTTGCTTTCGCCACCGATCTTACCAAATGTTAGTCCAGTAGCAGGTAGCATTAATTATTCTGGTAGACACATATAGATGAGTGTGTATATACGACTAAACTATTGAAGACCCGGATGTTGTTTTCTCATTTAATATCTGCACCGTGTAGCAATCACATTACACATCTACAGCCAGGCGGCGAGTAACATTATTTCAATTTCTACAGCTACTGAATTTTTCACATGTGTTCTACGATATTCCTTCCACCAGCGAGCGAGCACATTTTCGAAACTTGCAACTATGCTGTCCAACTATCACGAGTGATTGTAGCGTCATCTATATGAGCATCTTATGGTATGGTTTTAGCTGAATTCATTGCAAGCCGTTCTTTTTAAGTTCCGAAACAGTTATTACCTTGTACATATAAGAATAACACGCCATATTAACTGATGGAAGTTTTAATGATGTTGCGTCTAATTAAATATACTTTAGAATATATATATGTGTCTATTTTCAGCTTCTCTACCTCTCAGCACTTTCAAACTTTGAAGGATTAATTAGTATAGCAAAAAGGGATCATAAAATCCCTTTATTCATTTTTTTCATTTTTATCAGATTTAGAGCCATTTATATTGTTCATTAATACCTGTGAATGACATCGACCTACGGAAATTAAATGTTCGTCCAGTAGCAGGTAGCATCAGTTATATTGGTGGTTAGATATGTATGAGTGTATATATACGACTAAACTATTGAAAACTCATATGTTTACCTAGTGTGCAGCTGTTCACAATTTGTACAGCTGTGAATATATTTGCACAGTTCAAATAAAATTAAATTCTATGGATAAATATTAAATTAACATATTTAAGAGTATAAAACTCCATTCCAGAGTTGATAAATAAATGTATTTACTAGAATATTGTTTATTTTTGTATCGCTTGTATATATGAAACGCAATAAGGCGCCCTATATTAAAAAAACTGATGAAGTTAAATTATAATTGTGTAGTTAAAAAATTCTTAGGAAAATCAGTGCAAAAACTAGTGAGAACTAGCAAGGACGTTATAAATATTGTAAATACGATCATCTGGGAGTTGGCAGTGTTGAGCATGGTCTCGAATGGTGAACATCAGCGTGGCTAACAGTTAACTAAAACTAACCTAGCCGTAAAAATACGACATCGGGGAAAAGTGATATAACTATTTTAGAGTTTTTTATTTTTTTATTTTTATAAAATAAAACGTTTTTACATTTATGCTACCGTAAACCAGAAGAATGTTCACTTTTGATTAATTTTTCAATCTGTTTTCCAATATACTTTTCATTCTAAAAGAGATTTTTGAAATGAAATCAGAGTATATAACGCCACCTGTACATGACAGTCCATAAGTTTGAACTGATAGACTAGAAAGAAGGGAGCTAATCAGACCACAACTCGCCAACTTTTGGGCTATTCTAGTTGAATGATGCGTTTTGATCGTTAATATTATAATCCAACTAAAGTTCGAAGCTCAAAGCGTGGATTTCTCTGTGTGTGTGTGTGTGTGTACGCGAGGATGAGACACGATCCACGAATATTTACACCTTCAGTCTACGTCTAGTTTTAAGAAGTATTGAAGGCCTGACAAACATTCATTGAGGCTAGATAATAGTTGAATGTTTTATATTTCTGAGTTTAAAGGTTTTGTTTAATAGAAAGAGGCATGAAAAACGTATCATAATTTAAGTTGGGTTCAGAAAAACAAAAATGGTAATTATTGATATTTCTTTTACTAAATATTAATTTTCCTCACGTATTTTGCTTGTAAGCAGGCTAAATACGTATTTTGCTAAGTTCTTCGCTTGCACACTTTTCGTTCCACATTAATTTTAGTAAGACCACTATAGGGGGCGTACATCGCATATAGTGTTGAATATTACACGGTTCCAATGTTACACCTGGATTTTATTCATCTTTCATTGTTATCGTAAGGGACTCGCAACATTATAGCATATGATTCAATATTTTGTGGTCTCGCTTTTATTTTAGGGTGTTACCAACAAGGGGAGGGGGTGATGTAGCGGTTTAGATGTCGGATCCAAATACTCATCGATCACGTCCTGTCAGTTTACTCACAAATTCTACTCCGTTCTTTGGGATCGAGAGTGTAAAACCAACGCAAGAGTTGGTGGTCGGTGACTTTGAAACTTGATCAGCTACTTTCTCTTCAGTGTATCATCTCAAAGTTAAGAACGAGTTGCTTACTTGTTTGTAGTTACGCACAAAGCTACACAATGGGTTATCTGTGCTCTGCTCACCACAGACATTCCACTTTGCCACTGATAGCCCTTGCTTTACAATAACACGAAATTGATATCATAATTTCTATGTTTACAAATGATTTAAGTTTAACTTCGATTGTAAACTAAACTCGGAAAATAAAATCATTTTACAATCGCTTATTATAAAAATTTCGGAAAATCCTTTGTTGACATACAACATATAACTAGTATGCTTCATTTCGGCCATCTCTACTAGGGTTTGAAATGTGGATGGATAGATCTAATTCTCTTCTAATATTATTTTAGGATTATGACGCCCGAGACTTAATGGAATTCCAAGAAGCCATCTTACGGGGTTGTGATTTTAACAGAGACGGGAAGATCAACAAGAAAGAACTAACTATGATTCTCATGGCCCTGGCCAAACACCCACCAGATGAGGGTTCTAAATAAGCTAATCAGAAACAGCCACGTGCAGCATCTTTTACCATGGTTGGCTTAAATCCTTTCTGTCGCAATATCTGCGCTCTAATCTTCATTCTTTTTGCTCAACTATATATATATATAACAGTATCGAAGTATACATTTTGATGTTTTTGGCCGTATTCCTTGAAGATTTTTGATAACTGACTAAGGATAGGAATGATTCTTAAATCGATACACCCGTTCAAAATGTCTCTACATTGGTAAATAATTGTTAATAACTATTATAAACTAAACTGTACAAATGTTTTAATTTCTTCAAAAATCGTCAGCTCTGATGTCGTTAGTGTTCAGTTCTATTTAGCTGAAAGTAAAATATGTAATGTGAAATATACAAAAGCTAGAACGCTCATTAGTGAACATTTGGTAACTAAATAATGTAAACATGAACAAAAGCAGATCTAAATGCATCAGAACGGCTGATATGGGTATTAACACTTTTACTGATAAGCGGAGAACAATGTTGTTCTGTGCTTATCAGTAAAAGTGTTAATACCCATATCAGCCGTTCTGAGATACATTTTTATTTCAAGTGGGTTTCTCGTCATCAAGCGACCGATAAGCTTAAATGCTGCTCAAGCTAATGACATTTAAAATTTAAACTACTGCAACATCAAAACAAAACAAAAAACTAAGTTGCTAACAACGTTAAAACTAAGGACACTTGTAAGTAAAACTCCTAAAGATTGAAAAAGAAGAGACAATTCAAATTGAAACTAATCACATAAAAAATTGAAACTACAAATAATACCTCAACAGAGGACAGTCAAAATTAAAGCTAGTAAACGTTTTAAATCTAATGACAATCAAAACTCATACTATTAACAGTAATGAAACTCAATAATATTCAAAATTATGATTAATAACAAAACTGAAAGTGGGAAAGCCGAAATTAAAACCACTAGAAGCTGTAAAACTAAAATAAATCAAAATTAAAACTAATGATATTGAAAAGTATAATCACTAAAACATTAAAATTAATGACATTTAAAACTGAAACTACCAAAACATCGAAACTAATATCATTCACTTTGAAAATAATGACGTTCAAAATAAAAACAACTAGCAACACCGAAACTGTAAATTTAAAACTACTAACGTCATTGAAATTAATGGCATTCAAAACCAAAACTGGAGACAGTGAAAAGTTTTTACATTGTTGAGTTTTAATATTGAAATTCTTAACAATATTCAAACTGAGGAGAGTTGAAACTAAAGGTACTAAAAGCTGTAAAACCAATAATTGAAACTGCTAACAATACCGAAATTGAAGATAATAAAAATTAAAGCTACTAAATGTTGTAACATTGTTCGGATTCAAAACTGAAACTATTAACAATACTGAAACTCAGAACAGTCGAAATTAAGGCTGTATATTCTCGGATGATATACGATTTCTTGATTAAATAATAAAAAATTGTCCTCTTTGATTTGATTTATTATTAATCTATACAGTATATTCTATCACATAGAATACTTTATAAATCTAATAATAAACGTTTATTACTTTGGTAATGGATGATTAAATTCATCAACGAAACTAAAGCTACTAAAAGATTTAAAACTAATGGCATTCAAAATTAAAACTACTAACAATATCGAAACTGAGGACAGTCAAAATTAAAGCTACTAAAAGTTTTAAAACTAATTACATTTAAAATGAGAATTATTGAGGTAAAACTGGTGTATTAAACTTAAATCATTTAACACCATTCAAACTAGATATACACGAATATCAGCCCACTAACACCACTAGAACTAAGGATATTCGAAGTTTATAAAGCTGTCAATATCATTAAAACTTAAAACTAAAGCTAGAAAATTATTATAGCTGTTTATCTTCGAAACTAGTTTTAAAAGTGCTAAAATTAGGGTCCACTTAAGAATATTTGAAATAAGACGACAAAGTTCAGCATTACCATCCAAAACTATGGGTACTGAAAACCGTAAAGCCAAGAACATTTAAACGTATTTCACTATTATTAACATTAACACGATTATATTGCTATAGTAAAAGGCTTTACGGATATATATATATATACATACATATATGCATATATATGCACTTTTGTACTGAAATATGTTGATACGTGTATTGAAATTCACGCATTGGCAGTAAAACTGTTTGTGTGCACTCAGTGAACAAAACGAATAAGTGGATAAGAGAGCAAGGATATCAAATGTGTTACGAGGATTTCTGAAACATCCAGTCGCTAGGAGATAGTAAGTGATAAAAATTAAAATCTGATAAACTTGTTTGTGGAACTGTTTTTGTCTCTTTTTATTGAATAACGTTAGAGTATTTGTGTAACTGCTAAATAATGTCCGCTTCCTGTGTAATAGACAGTAAAATACAATTTATCTGACTTTTCCATATTCTGACAAACATATTCATTTACACTTAAGTAGTGAAGATTTTATTAAAGAACGTCGAAAATTTAACTATCGTGTTTTTGTCCATTATATTCATAAGTTATTAGATAGCTTACTTGTAAGACTTGGATAAAGCTAATTATAATACCTCGTTTTCAAAATTTGAATAATATTTTATCATAAAAATCTAAAAAATAATGTTACATTTTGTTGTTTCAAATATGTGACCTATCCAAGAGTTTATTGGTGGTTATAAAATAAATATTTGTGCGTTGATCGTACATCGCACGTTCTTCCTTGTGGTTTTTTGTTAATGTGAATCGTTTATTTATATTACTTTACATACGCGTAGTTTTAATAATTAAAATCATTACAGTATTTTTTGTTTATGCAATTAGTTTATTTAAATAAGCGGATTTTGAGGTTTTGCAAATCTTTGAGGATATACGATTTCTTCATTAAATAATAAAAAAGTTGTTCTCTTTGAGTTTGACTGATAATTATTTTATATAGAATATTCTATCACTTTAAATACTTTATTTGTTTTCCAAATTCTTGCTATTATTGTTCATTACTTGGATTGTGGATGATAGAACTCTTCAACAAACTGCTCAAGACGGATATTATTTCCTATGACTGAAATCAAATGTGTCAGAAAGCTGTGAGTAAGAAAAATCTCACTTTATTTGATTTACAAAATACTTCCCGAAAAAAGAATGGAACATGTGATGCCTTCCAGATAAGCACGCTGGGGGAACAACTTAATAGTTACAAACTGCTGTTTTGGCTACCGAATTAGAAAGTCGGCAGTTAAGAGAGTTTGCACATTAACTGAACAACATAATCAAACTGTTGAGATGGTGAAAGTGTCTCCGTCACATTTCCGCGATTTATCTTAAATTCTCAATTGACACTTTTAATTTTATTTATCTGTAAAATTAATGTATTTTTTATCTGCTGGTCTGTAGAATCCGTTTGTGTGTCTTACAGCATCAGTTTCTTTTTGTGTGTTTTGTTTTCTTCAGGGGTTTCATTTTAATGTGTCATTTATTCTCCCACTGCTACAATTATCTTAATTTTTCTGGCCCAGCTTGGCCAGGTGATTAAAGCACTCGACTCGTAATCTGAGGGTCGCGGGTTCGGATTGCCGTCGCACCAATCATGCTCGCCCTTTCAGCTGTGGGGACGTTATAATGTTACGATCAATTTCACTATTTGTTGGTAAAAGAGTTGACGGTGGGTAGTGATGACTAGCTGCCTTCCCTCTAACCTTACACCGCTAAATTAGGGTCGGCTAGCGCAAAAAGACCTCGTGTAGCTTTGCGCAAAATTGAAAAACAAATTTAACTTTTCCTAAGATTTTTCTTATTTTGTCGTATCAGTCATCGATTTTTTTCTTTCTCTTGTTAAGGGCGTTTTCTTTTTATATTATTTCTCAACTATTTTTAGTTCTATTCAGAATTTTTTCATTATGAAAACCTGAAGTGCCTTCATTCTGTATTTTGACTCGAATGTTAACCATTATTTCATATCCATAATTTAATTGAAATATCTTACTATAAATATGATCATTTATTTAAAAAAAAATCAACATAAAAATATCCCTTAACGTGGATTTGAACTCGGAATTTCCTATAACTACGGAGCTACTTTGATATCCAATAATTGAAGGTCAGTGTTCATAAATATTAATTTAAATATTGCAGTATTTCTGGTTTTTCCTAATATTAAAAGAGGCTTCTCCAAACACGATCACTTATTTTTTAAAATATATTTCGTATAAAATTACATCTGTACTGGTATCTGAACGCGATTTTAAGGGTGAGGTTCTGGCATTTTAACTCCTATTATATATATTGCGAATCACGGTGTCTGTCCGAGCGTTCGTCTGCTCCCCATTTATGACGGCCGCTTCCCGCGTTGAACCAGATAACAGGAATGAATAACGTTGGAACCTAATTTTATTTTGTAAACAATGTATTCTTCACTAAACTGTTAGAAATTAATCAAAATATTATTAATATATCAATATGTTAACTTGTTAAAATAGAAATGTAGATTTACCGTAGGCGGTATAAATAGCTTGGAGTTTTGACTCTGAGTTAAACCAAGAGTACAACAAAAATGACTGGTAATTTTTTTATTAAAACACCAACAAATCTAATGATTAAATAGCCATTAATTAGAGATATCTAGAACTTACCAAAACACGTAAACGACAAAAAGTCGGCAAAATTACTTATTTACATTCGACCCCATGTTACGAAAAGAATATGGTTCTTAAAAGAAACCTAGTAGCACGAAATTCCGTAACTTTAAATATATTTTCCCATTGTCTCTCACGTTATATCAGTCTATATGCGTTCTTATGTAGATTTTTTGTTTCACAAAAATAATAAGAACACAAATTTGAATATAAGAAACCATTTTAAAACACGTGTTAAATATGACTAGCACAGTGAGTAGTTTTGCTCACCAAAAATAATATAATAGTTGGTTCATAAAAACAATTAAATTTTACACAGAGAGGGAGTCTCTGTACTGATAGTGACGTTTATCTGACACTGTACATCATGATCATCATCTTGATGTGGTGTATGTAGGCTTAGCTCTTTAGAAGGAAGAAGAATGGGTCGAGAGTTGTTTGCTGTTTCTACTGCATCTTCTTGTCATTACTGCTAAGGATCTGCACCACTTCTTCTATGAGGTCTAATGATTGGGATATGTGGTTGATAGTCAACTAAAGTTTCATGGGTGATGTTTAAATGATATCCTCCTCTTATACAGTTATAAAGCTTGCTCTTCTCCAACATTATCAGATCCTCATTTGACATATCTTCTTCATTGAGCTTCAGTAACTAAATGTAGGGGAGTTACTGTTTAATATATTTTAATATCTACTTTTGTTTCAGTTTAATGCATGTAGCTTATATTGTTAAATGCGTATTGTTCAAGTCCCGTTTGTTCTTCAAATTTGTAGAAGATTGTTGAAAGTAAGAATCAACAATGTTTTACGAAAACACTAATGTATCTTCCAACATGGTTGAACTTTCGAGAATGTCGCCTTAAAGTTCATAAATGAACACGCCGAGAGAGCAATAAAATATTGTTGATTAGCTACAGTCAGTATAGTATAAGTATCGGAGGTTATAATTGTGATTAACGCTTCTTAAACGGAAAACTACAGATATTTGACCAAAAACGTTTACAGATTTCGAGCGTTATGAAACGTTCAACTTCAGATAATTAATTTTGTACCTTTATATTTCTACAAAGCTCTCGCATAACCTCAGCAGAAAAAAAAAGCAGGTGTGAAGAATAGAGCTAACTAGCATTCCTGTCAAGTAAAGTTTATTTGTTTGTCAAGATAAAAGTAATTTACGCCTCGTGGACCTGGGCCATTGATAAAGTATTAAGTTCCAGACCAGATGGAAGACTGAATATTGTTTGTGAGTTTGTAAACTTTCTGTATATGGATTATTATTTGTAATAATTGTTATTATAAATGTATTATTGTTTGTATTTAAAATATATTTGTGTTAAGAAAGGAAACTGTGTGTATCAGTCTTGTTGAAAAATACCATAAATTTAACACATATCGACATTCAATTGATTTTTCAATTAACATGTCCAGCTATTTGAAATTGTAACACGTTAGTATATAAAACATAATAAATCGGAGTCTCCTCCGCGATAAATTATAATGTGTAACATTCAACATCATTATGTTTGATGATAGTTTCAAAATCATCCTATTTTGCAAGTGCCGCAATGTCTCTCGAACGTCCCCCGCTAGTACAGCGGTATGTCTCCGGATTTACAACGCTAAAATCAGGGGTTCGATTCCCCTCGGTGGGATGAGAAGATAGCCCTTTGTGGCTTTGCTATACGAAAAACACAAAAACACACGTCTTTCGAACATTTCCAGCACTTTCTGCTTGGAGAAACCCTATAAAGACGCTGATAAGTCCTGGTCATGTACTTTTCCACACATCATTCATTTCTGACTCCTTTACTTCATCCTGCGACTTGGGGATGTTTTTTTATTGCATCCATAATGATATGTCTCTTCCAGAAATCCGAAACTATAAGTGGTTGGTAGTCAAATGAAGTTGTGTGGGTGGTGTTTCAATAACTTCTTCTTCTTCTATAGCTTGCTCTTGTTCCAACGTTATGAGATTCTCATTCAACATATTTTTTACATCGGACTTTAGTAACTCAACCATATCATCTTCAACGATCTCCTCAAAACCAGCCTGTCTTGCAAGTGCTACAATGTATTGACGAAGTTTCCCAGCACTGTATACTTTGGGGAACTGTGTAAGTGCGTTGGTACATTCTGACCATATGTTTTTCTAAACATCATTCGTAGTTGACTTCTTCACTTCGTCCCACGGTTTCTTAATGTTGTCGTTTGCATCCATACTGTTATATATCTTCCGAAAATCATGAACCGTAGGTTTACTCTCTCCATTAGTAGCTGAACTAAGTTGTTTCAGAGATAGCACCTTGATTCATTGGCTAGAGCAATAGAGCTGTGTTCTTGGGGATTTACTGAATTCTTAAATTAACAAAAAGACCATTCAAGTTAACCGAATAGCTTCGTTTACTGCCTAAAATTAGTTCTACTTCCTTGGTAATATTATGTTTATCACAGTGCCTTTTAACAGCAGGACAGAAGAAATTAATGAACTTGTTTGTTTGTTTTGAATTTCACGTAAAGCTACTCGAGGGCTATCTGCGCTAGCCGTCCTTAATTTCGTGATGTCTAGAAAACCCACTTGTAGATAAATATATATGTAAAAACGGCTCGTTTGGGTTGAGAAAAATTTTTACGTAGAGATTTGAATAACGTTTCAATCTTCTTCGGTCACCGTCAGGTGAATCTGTTAAAAGTGTTAAAACCTATACCAGTTGTTCTGAGATACATCTTTACTTTAAGTGGATTTCTCGTCATCAAAAACTGCATGACTTAATGACAACCGTAAGAGAAGTTTTTGCTGATATGAACAATACGCGCGCCACCTACGCTACTGACGTTTGAGAATGTGTACTGCATTATTAAAATAAGAAAGAAAATTTCGTCAAATTGTTTTTAGTTGTTATTGTTTTTCTCTGTTGTTTTGCATTTTGTGTTTACAGTTTTTTATATTTACTCCAAAATTCCGTAAAGGCCAATTTAAGTCCGTATCCCGAATTTATTGGCCACGCTTTATAATTTCTGCTTCGGAAAAATTCAATAATCAGATCCCCCGTAATACGAGGACAGACTGTGATAAGATTCAGCGTCAGCATGTGTTACGTAACTTCTACTAAATCACTGGTTACTACTGACCTCAAAGTGTTGCAAAACAAACCGTCACAGCCTTGAAGTTTGCACAAAGGTAAATCTTTTCACTCAATCCATTAGAGAAACCAGGAATTTCAAGAAAATACTTTCACAAAGATTCTCCGATAGCGGGCCCCAAATATGACATTAACTCATACTAACAAGAAATTAATGCAAGTAAATAAAAAAGCCTATTAATTACAACTCATAAGCTGGTTAAAGAAATTAACTTTGCATTATAGTAGCAGTAAACATGAAAAAAAATGTAAAATAGTATTTCCAGCATTAAATTTGCATCATATCAATCCTTAAATGTGGGTAATAGGTTCTCGGATACGCTGGTTTTTTCATTATTATTAATGTAAGAACATGACAGTGTGATAAGTCTATAAAAACAAGTAAGAAACTATTTATCGAAATTACCTTAATTTTTGGTGTATAAGACGCACTTTTTTTGCAAATAAAAAGGTCTCAAAACCCTCATGCATCGTACACACCGTAGGTAAAAACATTTTGCCTCTCTATGGCGAGAAAACAGTTTTTTGTTTCCGTAATGTTTAAAAGTACCAAACCTTTTTCTTTCCTCCCCAAAGTGTGGAAACTGTAATAAGGTGTTTAAAAATGTGATGTGAGCAGTTGCCTTAATGGCATCAAAGATGATATTGTTTAAAGATAAGTGAGAGAACTTGTTTTCAGTGATGCAAAAGAAGATTTTGAAAGTTTTCATAATGAATGAACAATGTTTTGTATGAAACAACCATATTTTATTTTATTATGCACATCACTTTTGAAGTGTTCTAAAGAATAATAAAAGATTATTCTGATGTTGAACATATAAATAAATGGTAACTGTGAAAAATATTTTATCCCTGAAGATGTTTTGAAAATAGGGGTGCGTCTTATACACCGAAAAATACGGTATTAATTAAATGAAAATAATGAATTTCGATAAGATTTCTAAATGACAAAGTTCAAATTAACCAAAAATTATACTTTAATGAAATAATGATATTTTTAAATACTTTATAAAGCTGGGTTGTTAACAACATCTCTGTCGTCAGATTCTAATATCTTATTTTGCTCTTTACGACAGATTTTAAGAATACACTTAGGTTAAAAAAGAAAACAATAGATTTGAAACATTGAGGACGGGTCACGAGTTTGTTCATATTTCGTGCAGAGAGTTCTTATGTGCCATTTATTAAAAAGTTGAATTTGAAAGGAATCAGACGCGTTTTATTTTGTTCATAACTCAACTATATTTTTATTGTGCATCTGAAACTTGCAAGTTATGAACATGAACCTGCCTAGTAAATTCTTAAAGTGTGATATCTTGTAAAACATTTTCCTATATGCAGTGGAACTGCACAAAACTTGTATATGTATTACTTTTCATTTCTTTTCCTATGGGCAGTACAAACTATAGGTTCTAGTAATTTTTTTTTCTTGTAGATGAAATGAACACAGAGAGAACCTCACATAAAAATCCCCCCTGGAGTATTCCTTGTACCTTTAGATGATGGACCAGGTTCGTTCCTCTCTAGTTTCCTTGAGCCTTCTTTCTCTTTGTCAGTAATCCATTCTCTTGCCAAAGAGAGGTGGAATTTCATTTTTGTTTCTGTTCGTGTAGGGTTTTGTAAACTATATATGAATTGAAAAAGCCGTAATTTAATAGATAAAATACTGTCTATTTTTCCATTTTACTATTTTCCTGAGAATGATGTAATATGAAGGTACTGATTTGCATGATCAACACCGTGCATGTAGACATTATATCAGAGAGCATTCACATGTTTTTAATTTCTTCCCCAGTTATTTTATTTTTCTTTCCTGTTGTAGTAAAATATGAGCATGGATGGTTGAAATTATTTTCAATTCTCTCTTGTCTTTCAACATGGAAACGACAACGCCACATTTTCTATAAAATGCTGTTTTACCCCTTTCACTGTTGAAACTTCGGGGTTGGTGATGGACCATCTATTCACTCTTAATATTTCAAAAACTATTGTTTTATGTTATAAAAACAGGCTTAAAATGGAAGTAGTGTTGTATAATTGTCCTGATATATGTTGAGCCACAAGCCAAGATTAGGAGCAAGAACTAAAAAACAGTTTCCTCCAATTTTCCTCTCACCAGTATAACCCTCTATGTTGCAAATATACCCTCTGTCGCTCTCACACACTATTCTAATCAACAGGTCATATTTTACAATTTTTCAAAGTTGTATGTTTGGAATCTTAAATGACCTCTCCATGGAATCATGTCCTCATCCAATGTCAACTACTGATTTGATTTGTATAATGTCATAAATTTATTAAGGAGGTATCTAGTACAAGTTAAATTAAAAAAAAAACCTGCCTTAAGACCAATCTATTTTCTGATTATCCTTGAAATTCCAAAATGTTCAAATTTGTTCTAATCTGTTTCGGCTCATTGTCTGAAAACTGTTGGACTAATTAAAAAGAATATGTTGAACAACAATCTTTACAGTTAAATTACCTTGTTTTTCGCATTAGTCAAATCAGGTCAAAGAATTTCCTTATGTCTGCTGGTCTAACTTGAGACCATTGATGTTCATTTATTAATTTGTGTAGATATTCTGTAGTTTATCACCAGTATGACTACATAATAATGTTAAGGTATGTGCTAATAATGGTATGTGTTATTTGCGTTCTCTTCACTTATGGTGTGCATATACATAATGGGTATGAATGTATGTTATACATGTAATGAATAGCACACACTTTATAGTATGCAACATCATTTGGGTGATGTAATATGAGTTGTAGTTGTGTTAAAATACTAATGATTGATAATTAGTTGATTATTTGGTGATGTTTAGCAAAACATTAGCTCTAACATGAAATTCCTGTGCTGTTGTTTATTTGTTGTATGTGACTATGATAAATCTGTTTGTTGCACAAATAAAATCATTCATTATGTCAGTCAATCAATAAGATCTAGAAAGTTGTGGTTTTGTGAAATTTTTGTATCTGCCCTATTGACTTCTTAAAGCGGTTCTACGAGTTTTAATTTTCTATGTGGTTTATTTATCACTTAAGGGTATTTATCAAATACTTTTGAAGATTTGTTAGTTGGTTATTAAAGGTGTATATGAGTAAATAATTTGTATTGCATATATTATGTATCATGATCAAGTAGTTAAGGCAACCCACTCGTAACCTGAGAGTCGCAGGTTCGAATCCCCGTCACACCAAACATTCTCACCCTTTCAGCCGTGGGGTGTTATAATATGACGTTAATAAAAGAATAGCCCAAGAGTTGGCGGTGAGTGGTGATGGCTAGTTGCCTTTTCCTCTAGTCTTTCGCTGCTGACTTAGAGATTACTAGCATAGATAGCTATGCGCGAAATTCAACGCAAACCAATATTATGTATCCGTTTCTTTCCTACTGAAGTGTATTAGTACTTTTGTAATTATCATCAGGATATCATAACAGCCTTACTTTTATGCAAGATGTGTGGTAAATAGTCTTAATTACCCTGCATCATACAGAACTTCTCAATAATTGCCGTTGGTCGAAAGAAAAAAAAATTGAGAATTGTAGTTAATTCTAGCCAGCTGTTAGAAATAGGATTAGCTAGATATTTTCAATGGATTCGCTAAGTTTGTCGCTAGGGCCCTTATTTTGACGTAGATTTAAAAAGTTCGTTATGGTTTGTATAGTTTGTTTTGAATTTCGCGCAAAGATACTCGAGGGTTATTTGCACTAGCCGTCCCTAATTTAACAGTTTTTGGAAAGAGGGAAGGCAGCTATTCATTACCACCCACCGCTAACTCTTGGTTACTCTTTTACCAACAAATAGTGAGATTGACCATAATGTTATAATGCCCCCATGGCCGAAAGAGCGAGCGTGTTTGATTTGATGGGGATTCGAACCCGCGACCCTCGGATTACGAGTCGAATGTCTTAACCACCTGGCCATGCCGGGTCCATCATATAAATAAAGCAATGAATGGAATTAGAGAAATTTGATTTCCTTAAGTATTATTTTATTTTTACTTATTTGATTATTTTTACCTCAGTGTGGTCAGTAGTTGGAATTTGGGGACAGTGCACTACTACCTGGAGTGAGCACTGACATTTGTGCTTTGATTTAACCATTGCCAAGGTCCTGTAACAACTATAATATTAAGTAAAATATGTACTTGCAACTACTGGCATTACTAAACTCTTTATGAGTAAATAAAGCAATTAAACTCAAGTTTGTAATACATTGTCTTCCTAATAATGAAGATGAATACAGTTGACAAAATATAAAACATTTTGTTTATAAGTTCGAACGTTTTGGTACACATTTATTTCACCTTCAGCGAAATCTGAAAAATTGTATTACAATTTTATATCGGAAAAACTGAAAAGAAATTAACCTTAGAACCTCACATGTTTTTGAACATTTTAAAGAAACAAAACATATTATCACTAAAAACAAGTTCGAAATCATCTGATGAAAAACCAAACATCAACAGGAGAAAACACATCTGAAAAAGTACTGATAAAGCCATCAGGGCCAATGCTAATTAAATATCTAGACATCTCTTTATATATTTGAATAATACGCTTGCGTTTGTCTGTCCGGAATTTTCCTCTCTAATTTCTCGATCAAACACTATAAAATTCATGTTGCTAAAAAGATTTGTGTTCGATGAGTCGGACTACATATTGGTTTGTCACTTCAGGATTACCTTACATGCATTTTTATTAAATAAAGTTACATCTACGTGAGTTTGTTTGTCTGACCGCATTAAATGTTTGCAAACAGACCAAGATCTATCGATTTAACAAATAATGCCTGCAAGGAAACGTTGCCTAAGTGAATGAAGTACGTGAAAATGATAAAGTAAATAAAATTCAAGCAAAGAGTACGAAAATTACTGCAAATGTTTTACGGTCCTGATTTACCTATATTAATGTTTTATACACTTTTCTTAGAAAACCGGGTTTCGATACCCATGGCTGACAGAACACAACTAATTGTGTAGCTTTGTGCTTAATTCCAAACAAAAATCAAACTAATTTAATGCCACTTTCAAACTTGTCACCATGAAGAGTCTGTAACGTTCTTTTAAATTTAACTGTCTTTTCGAATGTAACTCTTACTTGTTGGTGACTAGATACTATAGGTTGGAACGTTTTAATGATTAAGATTCAAACTTACCTTTTTTTTCAAAAGTAGCTCTTATTGTATTTTTAATTAATTATTCAGTTCAATAGGTTCTTCTTTAAACATTAAATTAGTGGTAACTTTTTGTAATTCACTAATAATTTCGTACACTATTTCTGTTGTTCTAACAGTGTTTCATTGAAGTAAATACTGATTCGTGATTTGTGTAATTAAATAAAACTTTAGATATTTAAAATAAAATATGTTTATATTTTTCAATCGGTCTCCGCTAATTAATCTTTAAACGCTACAAAGTAAATTTAGTTTTCGACAAAAATCTCCTTTTAGATAGCAGGTTATCTTAGCTGGTGAAAAATAATAGGTGTCATGGGCATCGATTATTTATTTGTTCATTTTAGCGCAAATGTACACAGTAGGCTGACACGCTTTGTCTACCGAATATAATCGAACCTAAAACTTTATTTAAAATTAAAAGTCTATACACTTACTGCTAACTCATTAGGTGACCTAGGCAGCTAGCTCTGGCTGGCAGATTTTATGGTATGTTTTATATCTGTTGTTACAGTTTGTTGTTATTACTAGCAACTGAATAAGTTACACGGCGATTGAAAAAATCTCTTTGTGTAAAATTGAATCTAAACTTTGTACTTTATACCAATTTTACCATATTATTTACTTCAGCCATTATATTTTAATGTTGCTTTGTAATGCTTTCTATTCTTAGGTATACAAATATTGTTCACTTAATTACCAGTAACATTTAAAAAGAGAGAGAGAGAATTAATGTAAATTTGTTCTAAATACGTTTTTAATTTGAGTGTAACAATACACCATAAGGTCAACACAGAACAGCGCACCAAATTACCTATGTCATTTAGTGATGAACAAAACATGTAGTACGCAACAAATTATCTGGAAGAAAATATAATTAAATATGTCTTCGTGATCAAATCCTTGTTAAATAATGACGAGTCTTTTATTTTTATCTTAGAGTTCGCAGGATTATAAGTGTTTTTTGTTGAGTTACTTAATCACTTGACGTAAAAACTTCTATCAAGTGAAGCAGAAAAAGTAACAAATAAATAAAAAACTGTTTCCAAGCAATCAACTCTAATGCCTCTTCTGTAAAGAACTGAGATGGCAGCACAAGTCAAGTAATTGCCTTGAGTGTAGTACTATGTAAATCCGCTAGAGGACAGCATATTAGCCACATATGACGTTTTTTCCTCAGACTAGATTTGATAGAAATACTTATTAAATACTGACTAGTACTCGGGTAGAATTATAGGAAAGATTGTAGTGTGATGGCGGCAATGAGCAGAGGAATTATTGAAACTGAAACACCATCGTTATTATCCAGTAATCAAGAGGATCGTATTAAACTTCTATATCCAATGGTAAATGAAAATGAAACTCCTTTACCAAGGTATTGGAGCTCTAAAGATAAATACGCATTCATAGGACTTTCACAGAACAACTTACGAGTTCACTACAAAGGCAAGTGAAAAAAAAAAGTTTTTAAGCCTATCGAGGAAAAACAGAAATGAGTAGATTTAGTGAGTTACGTTTCCCAAAGAAACTTAAACCTAACTTTAATTGTGTTAAATTAAATATATAGCCATATGTAATTCATATTAATTGTGAAATATAATTTAAGGAATATAAGCTGTTTTTTCTTATTCTTCAATTTTTAATCAAATGTTACGCAAGATGATTTAGCAATCACGAATTATTGGTTGATTCAGTGTTTAGTATGGCATTAAGTCAAAATTTTATGATAAATTTGAATAAAATTAAAGCTTCAATAATTTATGGATACTGCTGTTGCTAATGTTAATCTTTTAAAATTTAATTGATAAGATCTAACTTGCTAGACAAAATGTATAAGTGCTGAGTACATTCTATTTATATTATGTGTGTTGTATAGTTGCTAATGCTAGTATCGATGTTTATTTTTATAAAATCCAAAACTGTATATCAACAGAAATTTTCAAAATATCTCATTTTCTAAAAAATATTTGAAAGAAAATACCATGACTGTTGGTTGTTTTAAGAATTTTACAAATTATTATGGTTATATGACAGATCTGCTGCTTCCTTTTAAATTTAATAATCTATTTACAGTTATAACTAAGGTTTGATCATGATATTCTTCAAAATGCTTCAATATGATAAAGGCCATTTAACACATACTGTGAGACCTTGGATGCTTCTTTGTAATTTAGTTGATGGTGTATCTTTAAAAAGAAAGTATGCAAATATGTAGCATGTACTACTTTTTCTACCTATTTGTCATTTTATAATTATTATAGGGGAAAGTATATTTAATCTCAGCAAACTATTTCAGGATGTGCAAGATAATGTTTTTAAACTCTAAGTCTGCTACACTGCAAGCCATTCTCCTGTGTTAACCCTTTGTTTATGTTTGCCTAATTAGACTGAAAAATAACTGTCACTGCCACTTAATCTTCACATGTCTAATCCTCACAGTTGTAAGATTAAAATTTGATCATGCAGTTGCCTCTATTAATATCATCATTATTAGTTATGTTAAAGCATGCCAATCTTATCAAAGTTGTTTAATCTTTACATTAAAAAAATAATACTTTGAACTACTGTCCAAATAAAATGGCTATGTATGGTTCAGTTAGTTTGTTGTGCAGATTTCATTACAAAACGTAAAATGTAATAATATGAAGAATATTAGTACTCAATTTTTCATGAACAATTCATCTTCAGCCATATTTATTACTAAGACCAATATCTCAACTGGCATCATCTGTAGCAAGATTTTCATAACTTGTTACAGTCTTAACTGTGTTTTTGTTATTCTGTGAAGAAGACAGATTAAGTTGGTCAGCATCTTCATAATTAGTTTCTTTAGTTTCTGATAGTTTTTATTGGCAGCACAATTAATCTGTCTTTACAGTGATGTAAGTGACCTGAGCTAGAAATCTGTAGTGAATGGTAATAAGCATCTCTCTCTTTCCTTTTGGTACATCAATCCAAACCATACACACACACTCCACACTTCCAAACTGCATCATGACATGTAAATTCATTGTGGATAAACAAAAGCTAACCCAGTTTTATTCATAAGATTTTTTATAAGTTATCATATCTTAGTAATACCAATGACATCTAATGTGCTTTGTGGTAACCAGAGCTTTTAATTCAAGTAACATTTTGTGCTTGTATAAAACAAAAAGTTTTAGTTTCAACTTCTATATTACCATGCTCAGCCAATCTGTTTGATTGATGTTTCCCTAAATGCATGACATGGTCTCTAAAGTTTAAAGTTTTCCCTGCACTTTTATTTAAACTGTTTAAACAGATTCTAATAAAGTAATTTAGTTTCTCCAAATTTAGACTTTTCCTACAGATCTAAACAGATTATCTGTTGTTGTAGTTTGTGACTTAATCATTGTACACTGCTCAAACTTTCTCAGCCACACTTAACACATTTATCAAATCTGACTTAGGCTGACTTCTTTGTCCTCAGACATTCTTCCACTGGGCACCATACAGGTTGTAAATTCAGTATTTTCATGGTTTTCCTTTCTGATCCAATTGCTCCCTCTATAGTGACTGAACCCTCACCTCCAAGAAGAAAATCCTATAAAAAGAATAAAATTCACCATTTCTCTCTTAGCTTCTTAAAAAAGACACACGATTGGATTATTTTCAGAAATAAACCCCATTTGCTTTTTCACTGCTCTTTACCATACTAACCAAGAAAGTGAAAAATCTACAACTTTAGAAGTAAATATAAATTGAAAGGAAAGACCTCAAAGTAGCTGAATATAAAATAGTTTATTAAAATAGTTTACTTTAACCATAACAACTCTTTATAGTAATTTTCACTAAACCTCAAATAGTAACTTTCAAAATCTAACCAAAATTGTGTTATAAATATTGTAAGTCTAGTATTTTGCTTAAAACTTAGCTTAGAACTTGTCATAAAGTTCACTATTTTAACCTATGCTTGAATAATAAGTAAAGACAAAAACTTGTAAGAGAAATCAAGATGAGTGAAATAAATTGAGGTTATAAAATTACAGAACTGGCAAATGTGTTCTTATCTCAAAGTGTTCCAGGGAGTGGACAGTGAGACTTTGTTCTTGATGTGATAACAAAAAGTTGAGAGAATTCAAATTGTTACACAAAGTAACAGTTGTTATAAAAAAACAACAACTTTATTTTAACTAGGAGCAAGCTTGGATCTATGTCTCCCTGTCTTGTGCATTTTGCCTTTAATATTTAGGTTATTGTAGTTGAATTTCATGGGTCATTTTGTCAGGTAACTTGTTAAAACAACTACAAACAAGACCTAAATTAAGTCACTTCTGGTTTTTTATGCTCCAGTGATAAATATAATTAAGCTTTTCCATACAGGTGACTTTTTTAAAAAACAAGTTATTAGTCTAGTACTTGCATTGTACCCTAACATGTTAACATTTGTTTCAAAATAAGAGAAGCCAAACAGGACAAAGTGTAACCACATTTTTTTATGAAAGACATCAATCTTCTCAATTTCTAAATATGAGTCAGGATTGGTTAGTTCTGGTCCTAATAGCCTTTATAAGCAACTTAGTTTTGATTATCAAATTTAAATTTTTTGTTCTCTCTGTTGCTGCCAATGCTTTTCATTCAACTGAGGTTTTTTAAAATTGTTAAGTTATTATTTGTATTTGTTTCAGAGGGACTAAATCATTACTGGTAGTCCCCTCTCCATGACTCGTGTAATTGTTGAAAGTCGTACCTTCCTAAATTTCAAAAAGTAAGGTTTTTGCCTAATCCTCAAAAGCATAATCACCATGACCTAAATACACCTAATCAGCAAGTTTTCTAACCATATTTTCTTTATTTGTAACAACATTTGAAATATAATTTTTCTATTTAGGTTATTTAACCTATTAAGAAAACAGTTGTCAGAAATTGTTTAGCCACTTGTGAAGATAACTTTTCACTGTGATATTATGAAAATTAGTATATGTAACTTTTTATCTAATAGTAGCAAAAACCTTACTTTTTGGACATATTAACATAGGGTGTACTGTTTAGAAAACATGGGACCATTTGGTCCTTCAAGACTGAAATTATACAAATCCACTCTTGAGAAAAATAAAAATGTAAACTCATGCTTTATTTCTCAGATTATCTCCTCTTCCCTCTTGATCAATTCGTAAAATGCTAGCCTACACAACTGCTGATGACAATTCATTCCATAAAGCAATCACAAAAATATTGTTACCTTTTTCAAATCTTGCACTTGTCCTGTCATCCTGTTAGTTGTCTCAGGATAAGATCAGTAAATCAGAGCCCTTTATTTTTATGATCCACCAGTAGACTTCAGTGAGGTTACATCTTACCCTTCTTTGTTAAGAGAAAATAAATCGAGATAATAAGCTGTCCTTCCAAGATAACTTCTATTCCCAGAAATTTTCTAATAGACTTTCTCTGAATCATTCCTCGTAAGTCCATAGCCTTTCTTAAATACGGTGGCCAAAACTTGCACAGTAATTCAAGCCAAACTTAACTGATGATTTACATAAAGAGGTAATTACTTATGTCTTATAGGTAATCTATATTTAAATACACCTTAAAATTATATTAGCTTTACCTCCAGGAGAAATTTCTTTGACATGAATAATTTATCTACCAATATGTCAAGACTGTTTTCTTCTGTTCTCATCTGTATTTGTCTATCTAGTTCATGGCTCAACTTATGATATTCAAAATTACTTTGCACATACCATTGTTAATGATAATTTGACAAATCTTTGTTCAATTTAACAGTTTAGTTGATTCAGATTATTCTTTGAATCATAAGTGCAGTTAGAAATAACTGAATTAATGTCATCCTCAATATATTTACTAATTTTTTTAAGTTGTAATCAGTCTGCACTAAGTCTATAATTATAAACCTTAAAGTCAAAACCAAGGTGTTGGTCCCTTATGAACTTCTAATAACTAGGGTCTAGTTTGACTGGATTCTATTAATAACAACCTTTTGCTTTGTCCCGTCCAACTGCATTACAGTCCATTTAACTAACTTTTCCCCAACCTCTATCAGTGTGATTTTCTTTTCTGCAGCACTCTATCAAAAACATTTTTGAAAATTTTAAGTACACCTTGTCTGCATCCTTTTTACTGTCTAGATAACATGTAATATACTTGAAAAAAAATTTTACAATGAAACCTAAACTGAACATGAAAGTGTATGTAGAGCTTTTCAGCAGTTACCACAAACCTGAAATAGGATTAAATGAAAATTTAAAATTTAGATTATTTTTACCTAAACCTCATACAAACTTCAAAGGTTTGACTTAACACATTCACAGCTTTCTTCATCAACTGATCAACAAATCTGTTTAAGTTATGCTGTAGGTGATATTGAAGGGAGGGAATAATTTGTCACTTACACACTGGTTCATATTCCTCATTCTCTATAGATTTGTGCATTTCAATAAACCGTAGTATATCTAGTTTAAGTGCAAGTATTCCATGTTTAAGGAGTTTCATTCTATTTTAGTTTGAGTAGTTATTTTCTCTGTAATTATGCAAGTTCTTGTTAAGTGCCAAGCTAAGGGTGTATTGCTACAGACCAAGTTTAATAATAAACTGACAGTGTAGAAGATGGTAGTATACATGTACATAAAGTAGGTGCAGTACATACACAGCTGATCTTACACATAAAGTGTCAGTCATCCCCTGGCTACTTGTACACAAGTATGGTAAAGCCCCCTCTTTTTTTTCTTTTTAACTGATTGTAGCAAGGGAGTGAAAGCTTATTGATAGTATTGTAAAACCTAGTATTTTGTAAGCCCACTTTTGCAAATATATTGTTTCATATAGATTATAAAGCAGGTTACAGTTTCCACTTAAAAGCACTGAAATTCTGTAACAGTGTAATTTTGGTAAAAAGCAATAATATAACTTCAAATTTATGTTTAATAAGAATTAAGTTATGTGCAGAAAAGTATGCAATATTTATCAAACTTTTATCCAGATTTTACCTTATATACACTATTTTGGTGTTAAGTGTTCAGATGATTGCATCTTAAGCATTACTTCTAGACTGTACATTGAACATGGACCCATTACCCAGTTTCATATTATTATTAGCAAGGAAACCATGTATGTGACACAGTTGTGAAAACGTTGTATTCTACAGAATTGTGCTGATGTGTACTGATAGATAAGGGTTAACTTGTTTATAGCATACGGAAATGTTTAAATCATCATTCTGAAGTACGTGGATGGATACACACACACACAACACTGTATGCATTCTCTAAAGATGTGTATTTGTATGTAGAAATGACTGAGGGTTATTAAACTTTGTGTTATTTCAAGGGTATCCTGGTAAGTGTAGGACTGTTAACACATTATTTAAAGATGAAATAAGTCATCTTATGAAATTATGGCCTAGTAATTGAGAAGGAAAGGTTACCTCATGATTGAAATATTTAATTCATTTTCCATTACCTATGTCTTTCAGTTAAATGAGTATAATATTTATTTTTGAGCTGAGATAAAACTGCTAAGGTTACCTGTAATCATCCCCAATTTTGAACTGCCAGTCAGAGTGAATGTAACTAAATTGTAGTACCTACTGACAACAGGCTACTTTAGTATGTAAATTTTTTTTTTTCATACATTATGTTGTATATATATATATATTAGTTTTTGGGGGAGATACTTGCAAAAGTGTTCTTTATAAGATAAAATTTAAGGACAACAAAGGATCTGCAAGTCTACATGCTAAACTAAATTGTAAAAATAAGTATTAAAAAATTAGTTTGTATCATTCATATATTTATTAAGCCTTCCCTAATTTATCTGTAATACATCCACCATATCTGAAGACAAACCATTCCAAAGACCAACCACACCCTGTAAGAAAAATAAAATGGTCGTATATGAATAATCTTGCCCTACAAATCTATATTTTATATTCCATAGTTATACTTTTGTCACCATTAACTATAAAACCAATGATGCATCAACAGTATCAATTCCTTTGACAGTTTTAAATACCTCAAACATCACCCTATAGCATTTCTTTTTCGTTAAAAAAACAACAGTGTAGAGATCTTTATTGTTTTTTTTATAAGAGCCTTTCCATACCAAGTATTATTGTCCTAGTAGCCCTTTAAACCCTTTCCAATAAATCAGTGTTCTTCTAAAGTCGTGCCAGTCTTCTAACTATAACATAAATTACAGAGACAAATGTATGATCTATTTTCAATAAACAATAAAAACATCAATAAATTAATATAGTATTAAAATTTGCAAAAAGAGGTTTAACATTTGAAAATGATTCAACATTAGTTATCCTGAGGCTTGGAAGTTGCTGTCCACCACTTCATCTTGGACATATGCTGCTGCACTTTGTTCCACAACTACAGTGGGAGTGCAAACTGTGCCTCCAAGACAATAGTTTTCAAAACATATGAAAAGCCTTTTGCCCTCCATGGTTAAAAAGGTTGATGAATCAACTTCTTCACCCATCTCTGTTCCTCTCATACATTCCAACAAATCCCAAGATCCACATCCTTTGGTTTCAAATATAGGCATTTATTCAGATACCTCTTTTTTCCCCCCATCCCAAGATGCAAAACAATCATTTGTTTGTGTCCTCAGTCACTGGAATCCCATTCCAACAACAAAGACCTGCCCAATCGACCCAGGGCAGGATCCATGGAGGTTGATACACCTCCTCTGAATGAGGACAGTAAGGAAAAAAGATGTGATCATAAACAGAAGGATTCTCCAGCCACTTCGTCTATGGGTCATTAAAAATGGCCACCTTGATACAATTGAACTGTTGAGGTTTACGTTCTAAGCTGGATGACATCAAAACACTGATTGCTTTCTACCATCCTGTATGTCTTTTCTTGCAAGAAAGATTTCTGAAACCTGCCAATACAGTCACCTTTTAGCAGTTTTCTTTGTACAGAAATGACAGACTGTGTGATGGATGAATACATGGAGGGGTGGTGCTGTTGGTTGATCAGCATGTGCCCACCCTGTCTTTGTCTCTCAACACATCCTTGGAGACCATAGCCATCTGTGCTTCTTTGCATCATCACTGTTGGTTCTCTCTACCTATTTCCTGGAGAGACATGATCAATCAGACCTTGATGCTCTCATTGAACAGTTGCCATCTCCATTTCTAATTGTGAGGGACTTTAATGGACATCATCCCCTCTGGGGAAGTGCTGTTATTGATAGGAGGGGTCACTCTCTGATCACAATCTTTCTCTTTTCAATACTGGTTCTTCCACTTATTTTCACACACCTAGTCAGTCCTTTACTGCTATTGATCTCTCAGTTTGCTCCCTTTCATTATTCTCCCATTTTTCATGGAGGGTTGACAGTAATCCACTAGGCAGTGATCATTTTCCTATACTTCTGACAGAGACTGGCCGTGGTCAATGCCACCCTACTCATGTGCCCCTGTGGAAGCTGTATCAGGCAGACTGGTCCACTTTCACTGCTCTTGCAGAACTTAATCCTACCATCATGAATCAGCCATTAATAGAAAACTGTGTGGCAGCAGTAACTGACTGTATTATACAAGCAGTTGCTCAGTGTATTCCTAAAACTTTGACACGTTTTCCACAATATCCTCATCTCGGGTAGAATCCTGCTTGCCACTTGGCAAGGAGGGCTCAAAAACGGGCCTGAGATACTTTCCGTAAATATTCCACACTTTCAAACCACATTGCTTTCCAAGGAGCCCATGCACATGTTAGGTGAGTAAGATGTTAAAGCCAGAAGGAATCTTGGATTCAGTTCACAACAAGCATATTTTCTGCTACCAGTTCCATGGTGATATGAGACAGGATTCAAAAGGTCAGTGGGCACTACAATTCTGTCCCCCTCTCCATCTTACTTTCTCTGGCCATGAGGTAGCTGATGCCCAGAGCATTGCCAATACTCTAGGTGAAAGCTTTTGTCGGGTATCTAGCACTTCTGCTTGTTCCTCCACCTTCTTGGCCATCAAGACTTGGGCAGAGAGTTCACCTCTTTCCTTTCAAACTGACTGTATCTTTGACTATAATCGTCCCTTTACACTGTGGAACTGAAAATGGCCATTCATCAGTCTGGCAGTATATCTGTTGGACCTGATGATTTATACTATGACATGCTGTGCTATCTCTCTCCTGCTTCTCTTGATATTCTTCTAATTGTTTTTAACCAGATCTTTTAACCAGGAAGATGTTTTTCCTAATGCCTGGTGCCAGGCTGTTATCTTACCTTTCTCTAAGCCTGGGAAAGATCCCAAGATTCCTTCAAACTACTGTCGAATTGCTTTGATGAGCTGTCTCTGTAAGACCTTAGAGAGGATGGTTAATGCTTGTCTTGTTTGGTTCCTGGAATCAAACAACCTTCTCTCACCCACCCAGTGTGGGTTCCGACAACAGCACTCCACCACAGACCACCTAATTTGACTTAACATCAATCAGAGAAGCCTTTCTCAAACAACAACATCTTGTATCAATATTCTTTGACATTGAGAAGGCTTATGACAAAACACAGAGATATGGCATTTTGCGAAACCTCTAGATATATGGGTTACGTGGCCATTTACCCATGTTTATTAAAAAATTTTTCAATGGACAGGAGATTCCAAGTTCGTGCAGGTTCTACAATTTCTCGTTCTTTTCTACAGGAACTTGGAATCACTCGGCTGTGTTTTGAGTGTCACACTTTTCAGTATAAAGATAAATGCCATTGCTGAACAACTCCCTCTCACTGTTGCAAATGGGCTCTACGTTAATGACTTTCACATCTGATGTCAGTCATCGAACATGAGATATATTGAGCGGCAACTACAAACTTCCCTCAATCGTGTACTGAAGTGGACCACATCAAATGGCTTTAATCTCTCTCTCTCTCTCTCTCTAAAACTGTTTGCATGCACTTTTGCTGCCAATGGCATATTCAACCTGATCCTGAACTATGTATCAGTGAAGTTTTGCTGCCAGTGGTCCCTGAGACCAAGTTCTTGGAGCTTATCTTTGACTGTAATCTGACCTTTATACCACACTTAAAGCAGCTAAGGGTCAAATACACAAGAGCACTAAACATCTTCCGTGTCCTCTCTACCTCCAGTTGGGGAACGAATTGATGTTCTATGTTAAAAATATATCATGCTCTTATTCGATCAAAACTCGACTATGGATCAATGGTCTATGGCTTTGCCAGATGCTGGACCTCATTCATCATCAAGGACTTTGACTCTGCACTGGGGCTTTTTGCACCTCCCTAGTTCAAAGCCTATACGTAGAATCTCCTGAACCTTCTCTGCACCTTTGCCATTTGCAACTGTCTTTACTATATTCTTCGAAACTTTGTTCCTTACCAAAGCATCCTACCTAGGGATGTGTTTTCCTTCCTCAGTGGGTCATACTTTTTCAGAACAGACGATCTTCTATTGCTCCTTTTTGCCTTCGCATCCCAGGGCAATTGGATGAATTGGGTCTGTCCTCGGATAACATTGCAGAATCCACTGGTCAGCCCATTCCACCATGGCTTATTACAGTCTCCAAATGTGACCTTTCTTTAAGTCATTTGAGGAAGGCAGATACTCCTGAATGGAAGTACCATCTTTTATTTACTGAACACCTTTTGAACAGTCTTTCCATTCCAATTAATATGGATGGTTCCAAATCAGGGAACTCTGAAGGCTCTTCCATAGTTTATTGCGGTTTGCTGGTTGCATGCAAAATCTCCTCTACGTCTTCTGTGTTCACTGCTTAACTGTATGCCATATCTCTTGCCCTGGATTATATTGAAGCTAAGCAGTACTCCAACTGCACTATTTATACTGACTCGTTTAGTTCTCTACTGGCCCGGGAATCTCTTCACATTGGCTCACATCCTGTTCTTGCTGATATTCAAAACTGACTGGCCCATTTCTCTAACATCTACTTCTATCCAGTTTTTCTGGATACCAGGCCACGTTTATATTCACGGGAACGTGCTCGCTGATACCCCCAGCTAAATCTGTCTGCTCTGTCACTATCACTGCTGTACCTGTTCCATGCCTAGACTATGATGCTGTATTCAGGGCTCGGCTTCGTGCCAGTTGGTAGTCAAATTGGAGTGAGCAACATGAAAACAAGCTTTCCCAAATAAAACCCTCTATTGAACTTTGGACATCTTTCTTTCATAAGAATCAGAAAGAGAAAGTTGTTCTACGTAGACTACTCATTGGTCAGAGTTTTAACTCATCATATTTGTTTATCTGTGACTGCACCAATGTGTTGTCTGTGTAATGCTCAGGTCACAATAAGTCACATATCACTGTTTTGCCGTTGTTTGGACTCTCAATGATGACACCATTTTAAAGGTTTTGTCGTAAGGATTATCTATATCATTAGACTGTTATTGGCAATGGTGACACTATCCACCATTTCTAATGCTATTTAAGTTTTTAAATTTATGCATTAGACCTTTTTTTTTGAGAATCAAAGTACATCCTGTTCGATTTGAAATTAAAAAATGGCCGTGATGCCAAAGAACTCAAAACCAGGACCGGAAAGGCCAACTTCAGGCAGGTGACTATTGCTGCTGTTTGAACCACCTGTTAGTCATCCAGGCAAGTTATATAATTAAAATTTTGCTTCAAGTATTTTGAAACTTTTATTATTTTCTGAAAATGACCATAACATCAAATAACTTGAAACCAGGACTGGAAAGGCCAACTTAAGGTGACTAAAAGTTTTGTACTTACCTGTTAGTTTTTCTGGCAAGCTACGATAATTAGAATTATGCAACAGAAAGTCCTTTACAACTTGTGTTACTTTAATTTCTCTCTTATTGCTGTAAACTAGATATAAAAATTACATTTTGTTATGTTTTTAATTCAAGTATTAAACTTCATTTTGTTTTACCTTAATTACTTTTTACAAATTTTAACTTTTTACTGGATGTTTGCTGCAGATAGCCTAGTTACTTTGAGCAATACAACACCAAACCAACCAATTTCTCAGGTAAAGCAACAATAAGAACAACATTCTGTCTAGACATTAGAGATATATTTTTACTATTTTGTATTTTTCAGAACGTGTAGGATCTTTATAATATAGACTTGTTATAAAGTCAGGTTTTCATTGAAAACTTCATGGGAATAGTGTTTTTCCTGTTGGTGTCAGAAAATGTGAAACTGCAAGTAATGTGGCTGTGCCAGTAATGAGTTAAAATGAATTAAAACAGTCACCCCATTTAGAAATGAATGTTATTTTTCTGAATATTAGTACAAATAATTACAACTATTTAATTATAAATAAAATAGTTGAAATGTTTGTTTTGAAATGTTTTTTCTTATACCAGTCACATTACCAAAAGTAAAGATATGAGCTCGAAATTGATGGAATATTACCTGACTGTGATAATCATTTACAGAATATATTAACATTAACTTTGACATGTGTATATTATTTTATGACAGTATAGTTTAAATTCACAAATCCAAAATACTTTGTTAGTTTCATTGAAGAAGAAGTCTCTTTCATTTAAAAAATACTGAAAATTTGTGTGCAGTGTTACACAACTAAGTTTTAAAAAGTTAGCTGGTATCATATCTTTTATAAGTATGAAACATTACTGTGGAATAGTTAAATATTGTCCTTTGTCAACACAATAATACTATATCATTCTAGTTTCATTCTTCTTCATTTCTGAATTATTTTCAAACTATGTGAAATGAAGTTACACCTATCAGAAAGTTTACAAAATAAATTGATATTCTGTTTCTTTTATGTTGACTGCAAATTTAGGCTACTTGAAGAATAGCTAAAATACTGGGTTTGTTTACTTTGGCTAAGTTTGCAGAACATGATAAATGAAATGGGTTATTCTTTTTTTTGGGGTGAATACAAAGCTTTTGAGTAAATGCATATTTTCGATTACAAAACAGGAGATAACTTTATGATAATCTTTTACAGTTTAGAGTAAAGTTAAATTAATAAAAAGTTGAATACAGTTTACCTACATATGGGAATATATATATATAGTATGAAATAAAGAAATTACATAAGTGAAGATTACCTGTGACATGATAAAGATACTTTTATTTGTATCAGTAATTATAATCTTAACAGTACTGCTTGCAACTTGAGAGAGACTTTTTTGTTAATTGTATGAATATTTTAATGACTTGTGCACTGACTTCTGCCATTTTCACCATTAGTTGGAACAAAGAATATTTTCTGAATTTCTGGTCATTTTACAAGTTGTTTTTCGTGCACCTAGGGAATATCTTATCAAAAGAAAAATTAAATGCAAAATCACTGTTTTACTTCTATTTAGTACCTGCAAAAACTTTATCCATCAAACTTACTTGCCCACCTTAAAGGATAACTAGCCTTGTATAATATCATGTTACATAGAAATATACTTACCGACCAAAGATTTAGGTTTCAAAAATATTTTTTCTGAAAACTGAGAAGTTTAAGTTTTTGTTTAATTATTAAATTAAACTTTCAAGTTTAACAAGCGTTATTTTCCTAAGGCATTGGAAAGAATCACAAAGATGCAGCTAGTGTCCGAGCCAGCCACCCAATACCAGCTGCGTGTGGACTTTATTATTTTGAAGTTAAAATTGTTAGTAAAGGAAGAGATGGGTAAGTTAAATATTTATCTTTCTGTATTTTTGAGTTACCTAAATAAAACTACAGAAGATTTTTGGCATTTGCTGAGGACTAGATAAAATATGTTTATATTACAATGTAGTTTATGGGTCTAATAGGTAAAAGTACATTTATCTGTTTGGAAGAAAATTTATGGGAATGCCATTTTAAGAATAAAATACACAGAGTAGGGTTTGGAAAAATTATACAGTAATTTTTTAAAATATTTTAGTGGATAGTTAAGACTAAATAGAAGATGGATGTATGAAATGTGGAGAAGGTAGTTTAGAATTAACTTAATTTAGAAATGATTGTCTAAAATCTGTAAAGAATAATCAGAATTATCTAAACTAAAATTAAGATATTGTAATACAGAGTGATCCACCACCATTTTTCTAATATCTGCCTGTTCTAAGATCTTTCTAAGTTATATTTTATTGGATGGGATGTATTAATCTTGAAATGATTTTGGAAGTGGTCCTTCTGTGGCATTTTCATTACATTAATGATGCATATTTTGAATAACTCTAAAGGCAGGACTTAAAATAATAATTGAGGTACACAATTATTACATCATCATGTTGAAGATATGTGGAGGTAAGATTATGATAATCCAAAACAAAAGGAAGGACAATATAAGATATATAGAGGAAAACTTAAAATTATCCATTATCATTCTATAATGAAAATCTTGCTTATGTGATACTGGAAAAACTTTTTATTATGTAATGTGCAACCTCCAATATTCTAAAATTATTTTCATGCCCACATGTAGATTTGCAATAGGTGTAACAATTTTCTTGCTGTGCCTCTGTTTCCCATTATGGAAAACTTTATTTTTCTCTATTCTCAAGGTGCTGATATGATGTCATGAATATGTCACACATGGATCTTATGCACTGGTGCCCAAAACATAAATATAATAGTACTATCTGTTGTATGTTCATGTAAATACCTTGGTGGGTGTGGATGGACATTCACCAAATTTGGTGAAGATCCATTAACATGGGGAAAGTAATGGTTAAAAAAAAATATATAAAAACTGCCAAATTGCAAAGTTGTGTGCATCTTCCCACAGGTCTGATGAACCCTCCATGTTGGGTCCATGAGGAGATGCATGTAATGTTATGGTTTCATATTTTGTTTTGCTGTTTTTATGGGCATTTTGGGTTTTTTTTTAAAATTATGTATAAAGGAAACAACTTTTCATGTACTAAGGTAATCTTTCATTAATTGAATTTATATATATTCTGCTAAAATAGTTAATTATTCCTTTAAAGCAGGTTTTTTTATGATATTATTTAATTCCAGTTTTCAGTGATACTCGACAAAATATACTTACTTTGCATTTATTGAGAAATTTGTCCTTATTTGATGTTACATACCCTAATGAAGAATGATGTATTCATACTTTAAACAGTGGTTTTTATTGTACCTTCTTTTTTGCTAGGTGTATGCAAGTTTATTTTATTGGAACACTTTGTTTTATACATGTTTATTGTGGCATGATGGAAATTCTTTGTTGGTAAGGGTAAAACTTGGTAAGTCCTGATTTTGGCTTTATGCCTAGTGTTTTGGAAGCAGTGAATCTTTGATCTCAGTCTCTGGAGAGTTTCTGTGGATAAAGTGTGCAGTTCGCTTGTATTAAGAAACCTTATTCACGTTAATTACAATTTTTCACTTCATACCACACAGTTTGGTCATTGAAAAAGTGTTTAAAAATGGAACAAGTACCAAATACAGTTGTTCACCAGTTTTTATTTGACAACTACAATTTCTTCAAGACGTTTTATATCCAAAGTGAATTATTCTATCCATGTAACTTGTTTATTGCATATCTTAAGGAAGCACAAGGAAAAAGTAGATAAATCTCAGTAAAAGAAAACAAAGTATTGCTTGAAGGTAGAATTCCTTGTTCAGTTTACTTGTATTGTTTGTTTCAGGTACATGGGAATTGGACTATCAGCACAGGGAGTTAACATGAACAGGTTGCCAGGTTTGTACATCAAATGTTTATTGATAGAGGTTCAGGTGATAAAAATGCTGTTTGGTGATAAGATGACCATCCATTTACATTTATCAATCAATGAGTATGCAAATTTTACAAAATTGTGTTTGTTTGTTTTTGTTTTTTTACACTTTGATATATTTGTGTGTCTGACAATGAATGTTCCTTAGTGGACATGTTGTCAGTGAATTGGAAAACTTATATTGCTTGATTTTGTCATCAAAAATTGTGTTTATATTTTAGGTTGGGACAAGCATTCCTATGGTTATCATGGAGATGATGGTCACAGTTTTTGTTCCAGTGGTACAGGGCAACCATATGGGCCTACATTCACCACAGGAGATGTGATTGGTTGTGGTGTCAACTTGATTGACAATACTTGTTTTTATACCAAAAATGGAGTAAATCTTGGCATTGCTTTCACAGATCTTCCCGTAAGTATGGCATATTACACATACTGTGTAAAACATTATCAGCTTCCTGGTGTATAATATGAAATATTGAAGATTATGTTAATTAAAAAGTTAAAAGAACTGTGTATGCCAAATTTGAAGAAATTGAAACCTGTGTGTGAATTCCTTCACTGCCAGTTGTGCTGCTATATGAATGTTCATTTACTCAAACACATTTTGAGTGTTGTACTTTTTTGTTTAACATGCTCATTAAGAAAAGTAGTTTCTTATAAGATACCTGTTTTAAGAAAGGATGAAGATGTAGTTTGCATCGTTTGCTGGGTACTTGATGGCAACAAGACATTAAAAAGTTTTAATTTACACATGTTTAACTGTATGTTCAGAATGCATAGCTCAATAACTAGCAGTTGAATTTGCTTCTGGTATTAAATATATACTGCAGGAATTCAGCATAAGAATTTTTGAGCCCCACTTGTAAAAAATAAATTTGGACATGTTTTTTCATGTATTTGGAATATACTTTTTGCTGGTATAACCACAATATGCATCTTTATTCTAAGATGTAGTGAAGGTAAATAAGGTTTTTGAATGTAATCCTAAACAAATAATGAAAAATAATTTTATGTCTGTCTTGTAGTCTTCTTTAATATTAGAGGTTTTGAACCAGAGATGTGCATTGATAACATGTCAGCTACACCATCCAGTTTGTATGGTTGAGACTGTAAAATGTTATACACTCTTCTAATTATTATGAATTTTTCATTGATTAATTTTAAAATACATAAGGTTAAAAATAGTCTCTAAATGTGGTTATTATAACTTCTGTATAAGTAAATAAATTCTATTTTAGAACATTTTTTGGAAACATCTAAACAAATGTTATATTCATAACTGTCATAACATGTACTGCATTTGCATAGTTCTAGAAAAGTCCTAAGAAACTAGGTAAAGAATGTAGAGTTTAAAAGTGTAATGTGTCTAATACTAATAATTGTGGTCATTATTTGCCATTTTGTTAAAAAGCATGTGCACCATAATAATTCTTGTATCAAAAAACTTGTACAGATAGTTCTGACCACTGTTGTGTCTGTTTTATCTCAGCCTTCCTGAAGAGCTTTGAATTGAATGAAACATACCGTTGATAAAGAGTATAACAAACATAATGTGGTTGAAATACTATTATTCTTATTCTTAAAGGTCTAAATAAAGGATGTAGTGGTTAAAAATGCAACAGATTTAATACTAATGTATTATGACAATTTTAATTGTTAGAGATGTCATTTTTCTTCAACTGCTTTTTTTATTCTGTGATTATGTTAAAAAAACAAAGGACAATATGAATCTGTTGTGAAGTTGTGGTTCCTAAATACAAAAAAAATATTTTTGAGCTGAAAAATGCTATTGCAAAATGAAATGGTAACATATTTTTCAAAAAAATAAAAATAAATTTGTGCTAACTGTATTTAACTTGTGAAAGTTTTAATCAGTGATGTTGAGAAAACCCACTTGTAGAGAAATATATATGCAAAAATGGCTCTTTGGGTTGAGAAAATATTTTGCATAGAAGAGCAAACAACGTTTCGACCTTTCACAAACACTTTATTCCTACCTACGTAAAACCGACTCATGCACACCACAAATATACAGCATCCCCAATCCTCATAAACCAGATTGTCCATTACGACCAATAATATCCACATGTGAATCGTTTAATTACCAGTCTTGGTAAATGCATAGCATGGGTATTTTCCAAATATATAACATCAGCCAGTTCATTCATCAAAGACTCTTTTAATTTCAAGTCTAATTTAAATCAACTTAATCATAAAGCCTTAATGGCAGTTTCAATGTTATATCCCTCTTTACAGAAGTTCCAACCAATCTGAAGCCTGCAAGATAGCCTTAGAACTCTATATCTGAGACCCTAACCCAATTATAGACATTTCCAGCAACCAATTAGCAACACTCATAGAATTCACCATGATAAAGACAAACTTCATGTTCAACAACCACAACTATATACAAACAAATGGCCTAAGCATGGCAACCCAGTATCACCAGTTCTAGTCAATATTTTAATGACACAAGTTAACACAACATCACATCCACCACTATACTGGTACAGATATGTAGACGACACACTTGCGGGATTCATATCTGCTGAGCACACACTTAATTTTTTCAATCACATTAACTCTATACATCCCAACATGAACTTCACATGCGAACAGGAAGAAAGCAATCAAATATCATTTCTTAACCTCAAAATTACAAGAACCGACACACAATTCAAAACAGAAATCCATTGAAAAATCACCCATATTGGACTATACATTCCTTGAGACTCAGCACATAAAACAAAACAAAAATTCAACATGCTAAGAAACCAAATAAACACAGCCATAAAACTATGCTCATCAGATAAAATTAACGATGAATTAGACAAAACAAAACAATACTTTATCAACATCAATAAATTTCCTCCACAAACCATAGAGAACATTATACGCACACACCTAGACAGAAAGCAAAATCAACCAAGAAAAGTAAATATATCTCACGAATCAAAAAATCACGAAACCATATACTGCTGCATACCATATATTCCTGACATCAGCAGACAAATAATCAACATTTGGCAAAAACTAGTAACAAAATGACATTCCAGTTAATATCAAATTTATTCAAAAACCAGGCACAGAACTGAGGTCTATACAATGTAAAAACTACACTGACAAACACCACACGAACATTATTTATAAAATATAATGTGATAACTACCATGATTTCTGTTTTGGAGAAACAAGTGGGAAAATGGAAACCAGATTCAAAGAACATAAAAAGTCACCTTCACATGTTTTTGAACACTGCAAGTCAAATAAACACAACATAATTATAGAAAACACTCAAATTCTAAATAAAGAAACAAACATAAATAAATGCAAAATTAAAGAAGCCTTACTTATGCCACAACTTAAACCCAAAATACACCAGTATAAAGGAACGCCTTTATACCTATATTAATATAACAAAATAAATAAATTACATATTCAAACATCTAACACTGTCCTCTACATTCTAACACTCAGTTACACAACCCCTTCCAAACATGTGGTCAGCTTCCGGTCAGTTACCTCTTTCTTTGTGAACCTGACGATGACCGAAGAAGGTCGAAACGTTGTTCGCTCTTTTATGTAAAATATTTTCTCAACACAAACGAGCCATTTTTGCATATATTGTGAAAGTTCTGTAGTTGATGAGTGCCGAGTAGATTTTAAAAAAATCATAAATCCACTTGTTGGTTGGCTGTTAGTTGGTAATGCTCAGTTTCTCTGAATTTTGTGAACTACACAAGTCCAATTTCACTTTACTCCTACAGTAATTCTTTTTAATGCCACTTTTGTTTTAATTGAATTCAATTGCTAATATGGGTATAAATAGTTTTTAAATTTTGGCACCTTTTCTGCTATATAAAAACCTTTAACAAGTTTTTATACCAAGGATTTATTTAGTACTGAGTGAAATTAATTTGCCATTTATTATGAAGGGAATGTTTTGAATGATGATTGAGTAGTTAAAAGAAATGTAGTTTTGAGAGAATAATTGCAACAATGCATTTAGTGTGATAAGAAAATACCTGTGATCAATGAATGCTGGGAAGAGACGTACTCTCTAGGTAAAAAAGATGTTCTTTGTGATAGTCTTTGGTTTCTTGAACCAAGACGGCTCTTTCTTTTTCTTGTATCTGTTTACAGGTGGTAAACTTGCAAATGCATATTAAGATTCAAATTTGATAGGATTTGATTTCCCATCATTTTTGATGGGATTTTATACTGGTTTATAAATAAATATCCTGTTAGAAGTTTTTCAATACAAATCTGGTAATGATTTGTGATTTGCTTTGATACATATATTGTAATGGTTGGTAATACATTGTGCTATTGTGTTTAAAGATTTCTTTATTACATCAAATGTTTCATAAAATTTTCCATTTTTGGTGAGGAGGAGGGAAGGCAAGAGGAAGTTTTACTTGCTTAGCTGGTAAAACATTTCTAATTTTTTTTAAATACTTTTAAATGCATATGTAATTAACTGTAAACACAAAGAATGATATGATTGTATCTAAATAAAACCAAATGCTATTTTATCAAATCCATTATTTAATTTCTTTATAGAACATAAGTGAAATATCATAAATAGCATACTGAATCATGTGCACAAACAACAAACATATCCACAATCTTAAGTTTTTAAGATTAATAGCACAGCTTTGATGGTGTTTCTGAATTCTAAGTATAATTTTGTCAATTACAGTCCCAGTTGTACCCAACTGTAGGCCTGCAAACTCCAGGGGAAATAGTAGATGCTAACTTTGGTCAATATCCTTTTGTATATGATATACAGGACATGATGAAGGTGGGTGAATCAGGACTTCTTTGAGAAAGTATGGAATAAACAATTAACACACATGTGTTTAATGTTGGTTGAGTATACAAAATGGCATATTTTGGTTAATTTAATGCAAGTTATTTTTCTTGGGTTTTTTTAGGATGTGATATTGTTGGGTTAAAAATAAGGCTTGTAACTTGTTTACTAAAATATATAATAACTTAAATAAACATTTTGTTTCATTATGAAAATTTAAAGTATTAATTAATGAATGTTAAAAAAATCACTTCAGCATTTTTCTTAGTCTTCAAAGAAATAATGTACAGTTAAAAACAAAATTACTGAAGTCAACAAAAGTCATGTTAGAGGAGTGTAACATTGTTATTTTATTGGAACTCTATATTTACTGATGTGTTTAAGTTTTCACATATATGTACTGCATTAAGAAAATGGTTTCATAAAGAACTATTGTGGTAAAAGAAATATCTGAAGAAAATGAAAGCTTATGAAATAACCAAAAATTATTAAACATTTTATGAATACTTCCAGGAACAAAATAAAAATTCCAGTCTGTAAAATGTTAATCAGTAAGAAATGCAAATGCTATTTGAATATAGTTTTTGCTACAAAAAACATGTTTTAATTCCTTTAATGAAACAATGAAAGAATTGTAATGTCATCAGTTAGTCAAATATGACACGTTACTTGTTCCATAGACCTTGGAAAAAATGTGAAAAAATTGTCATTGCATTTTGTATTGTATTTTTTTTATTTTGGAACAGGTGTTATTTAACAGTAAATACTTTTTTATTTTAACACTGAAATTATCAACATCTATTATTGTATAGATGTATTTTATTTTAAGCCTTTCATATGTTTAATGTTAATAGGTTATAAGTGTGTTAATGTGAAATGCTTACCTGTTATGGAGTTTTTCAAAAATTTGTACTACCATTTCAGTATTAGTCTGATGTAGAACCTAAAGTGTACAATAATTATAGATACTGATATGAGTAAATAACAGAAATGTGTGGTTTTAGGAATTGCAAGTTCGAACCCAAACCATGATACGAAGCTTTCCGACAAATGATAGTCAGGGAGAGTGGCAAACAATTCTACACAGGTTATAAAGTTTCTTTTTTTTTTTCTTTTTAAAACCTAATGGTAAAAGCTTGAATAACTATACTTGTGATTAAAACACTGTCATAGGACACTTTTGTTAGTTTTCCTGATACATTTTGCTGTAAAGTTTTATTTGTTCAACTTGGATTTAAAAAAATGTTCTTAGAGGAAAACAAGTATAATTTTTAGTATATTTGGATCTAGGAATTAATGTTGTGGAGTGTTTTGCCGTTATGAATGTGTTTGGAATCTTTTCTTGTTCACTTTTGAACACAAACTAAAGGTTGTTGGTATGAAGATTGATTCTAGAAATTAGTGCCTATGTTGTAGTTATATGTGCATGTTTTTAAAATTGGTTATGGAAAAGGATCTAATATTCTTTGTATGAATGTGCAAGTTTATGTTAATGCTAGAAAGTGTTTTCTCTTATATACTGTGAATATAAATTTACTGTTAATTTTAGATTGTGATGATGCATATTGTTTCCTGTTACTATTTTGATGTGGCAAATGAAACTGCCATATTTTCCCCTTAAATAATTAAATTCAGAACATACTTGTTTAGGTATAATTAGGAATGTTCTTAAATTTTTATGCAGGTATCCAACTGTTTTTTAACATTTTTAAAATAGATTGTTATTGGTGATAAACTGGCCTCAGGCAACTATTATGCAACACTTTTGTCATTTCAGGTTTACATAATCTTTTGAATATGTGCAATGAGAATGATCCTGACCTAGATAATAAAATTATATTGAAGCCAACTAGGTATAAAAGTTATATTGAAGTGCTAGATAAATATTTTATTTTGTTGTGCACTATTAATATTTTTTATTGTACATGTTCAATATATTTCCTGCAAATTTTTTTATTTATTTTTTAGTTTTCTGTTTGCAGAGTTAATATTTAACTGTTTGTTCCAGTTTAATTTGAGAGAACACCACTTGGATTGAATATAAATAGTATGATCACAGTTAATATTAAACATGTTTTAGTTGTTGATCTTAATTTACATTATAATGTGTTAAGGTCTTAATTTCGTTAATGGTATCCTTTAGTTTCGCTGAATGGTCTGTAATAATCTTTTTTTTATCATGCTTATAAAATACATTGAAATGCCAAATAGATTTTTTCTTTAATTTGATCAACAATTTAGATCATTAGGATGGTACTAATTTTACTTTTTGTACATGAATATACATGTATTGTTTTTTCAGCAGTCACTTTATTTTTATTTTATTTCTGTCCAGAATTCTCCAGACATATTTGGTACATCATGGGTATTGTTCTACAGCTGAAGCTTTTGCTAAAAGCACTGGTCAGGCTTTCCTGGAAGAAGTGAAATCTATCAAAAACAGACAGAGTAAGTTGAAATATCACACTGATTGTTTTTTGAAAATAACTTGTAGTTATACATAATGTTGAGTTCATTTTATTTAGATTTAATGTGTGCATTGTTTGGTCACTTTTGTCTATAGAATGATGAATGGCGACTTATTCAGAAGTTATAAGTTATAACTAACTCTAAAATTATAATTTTTTTTTAAATATAGGAATTATAAAATAATTTTTGAAATGCAATTTGCTATATAAAGTGTAATTATAGGGAAAAAAAAGATTGTTCATTTATTATTTCATATCTGTTATACATTTCATAACCAATCAGCACCAGACTTGATACAGGATGACAAGAAGAAGGTTATGAAAGGGGTGAGGAGAAGACCCAATATCTTCCATACAAATAGATACATACACGTATTAATGTTTGTTCTTTTCATGTTTCTACATTCCTTGATCACTTAGAACCAAACTTGACACAGTGATATAGAATGACATGAAGAGGGGAGAAGGTTAGACTTCCAATCTAATTTTTTATTGCTAGAAGTCATGAAAGCTGTATGTCTCTTAAATATTGGTATATTTATTTTTATTGCAATTTAAGTGTTTATTATGTTAAAAAAAAGAAACACTATTTCCAGTTTTTTTTTTTTAAGTTTTTATTTGACCTGTTTAACAGGTGGGTATTTCAGCTAGTGTAGGAGTAAAAAAGGCATTTGTTTTTGAACACTGACTTTTTATATTGCAGAATAATGTCGACAAACTTTTCAGCCAACTTCTGTTACATGTAGTTAAATAACTGGGTAATATTTATAATAAACCATTTATGGGAAAAATCATATATACATTTTATAAAGTGGTGATTAGCTTTAAATACATTTGACTCTTGATAAATATGAGTAAACTTAAATAAAGTAAAATAGTTATATATTGCTTCTTTGTTTTATAACTTTACAGATTTTTAAGAAATTAGTTTTCACAGGTAAAAACAAGTGTCCACAAAACTGTAGAGTTTAGTCCATCTAGTTGTCCTAAAACAAGTCAATCAGCATTTTCTGCTTTTAAGTTTGTTCTAGTATTGTTACAAAAGCTGTTCCACTTGAAATGTTATTTCATGGGTAACCTTACCTAGAAAATAAATGACATTAGTTATTGTAAAGTAGTTCTATATATTTTGAAAATTATCTCAGTTATATGTTCAAGAGAAGATCTTGCTTTCATTTGATGTTATTTTACATTTAAGTTCAAAACCATGGTTTTTATAGGCAAATAATATGAAGCTTGGCATGGCCAAGCATGTTAAGGCGTGTGACTTGTAATCTGAGGGTTGCCAGTTTGCATCCCTATTGTGTCAAACATGCTCACCCTTTCAGCCATGGGGCATTATAATGTGATGGTCAATCCCACTATTTATTGGTAAAATACAGGGTGGTTGCTAGAAAAGCGGAAAATTTGAGGGTCAGGTGAGATCATGATTAAAATGCGTGCTTACTCATTTCTATTTTGATTTCTTTACATCATGAATAAAATGCATGATTTTAATAATTTTTAACATCTATGAGTGTAATATAACATATGCCTTTAAAAAACTTTGTAAAAGTTATTCTTTGTAAAAATAAATAGCTGTTTGACAAATTTTCTGCTTTTCTAGTGACCACCCTGTAGTAGCCGAAGAGTTGGCAGTGGGTGGTGATGACTAGCTGCCTTCCCTCTAGTCTTACACTGCTAAATTAGGGATGGCTGGCACAAATAGCCCTCAAGTAGCTTTGTGCAAAATTCAAAAAACAAACACAAACAAACAAATAAATATGAATTTAAGTTATGATGAGCTTACTTTGTCAAGTTAAAACAAAGTATAATTTATAACTCACCATAATTTTAAGGTTGCAAATAAATTATTTGAGCTTTTTGTTAGAAATGCTAATAATTTGTAGCTCTTAGGTACCAGTCAATCATAAAGCCTGGGCTCAGGCTTAAAGAATTCTGCATTATTAGTTAACTCCAGCAGTTATGAATTTATCAGTTAGATTTTCCATGAAAATGTGTTGTGAGGAATGTTTCATTTTTCTTTGAAGTAAGGTATTATGAAATTTCTTTTAGTAATGAGTGTGTGAGCCAATAAAAATTGCCTTCAAACATATACCACTGCACTATCCATTGCAGCTTTGCAAGGTTAAGTTACAAAATACTTATTCTTACAAAAAGAGACAGACTAATTTTCATATTTTCTAGTGTCTTCAGTCTACAGTCCTTTAAACTAAAGAGCACGCATGAAAATGTCAAACTAGTCTTGTAGTCTTTGTAGTAATATTATATTCAAAGTTGTTTTTGTTAATGTAGATTGAATACAAAATACTTGTTATTTTACACTCCCACTTTTTAATATCTATATTTTATGATGTAATGGATCACTATTCTGAATATTTGTTAGATTCTATACTGTTTACTTAATTTACAACTTTTCTGTATGTGCTAATAATTACTTGCCATTAACACAAAGGTTTGTCAGATTCATATAAGTGTTCAATATAATTATAAACGAAAACTTATTAGGCTTATTAACAAAATGAAATATGTGATAAAAAGTAAAAGATAAGTTGATTTTGAACAAGTAACTATTTTTGTTTCTTGTTTTTAAGACTTCTGTAAGATATTAAAAGGTCATATATTTGTTGAGCTTTTTCAATTGTATATAAAAGTTTAATTATACAATACTCATGAGAAATACGGAAACAACTCTTTCTTGAGCTTTTATTTTTGCCTGTGAAGCATATTATCAGGTCACCCCATAAGTGATATCCTTTGCAACACTAAAATTTAAAGGAGAGAAAAAGAACTCAAATAAAAGGTTTAGTCAGTTGTGTATTTTCCATCATTTTCAGTAACAGTCTGCCAATGTTTAAAAAGATTTTCAATACCACGCTTGTAAAACTCATGTGGTTTTGAGACAAATAAAAAAGTTAGAAAGGCTATTTTTTAACTTGCCCATGGAAGTAAACATTTTCATTCAGATGATGTTGCAAGCTTCTGAAAAGATTGTAATCTAAAGAGCTAGGTCAGGACAATAAGGGGAATGGGGAAGTTTCTTCCAGCCAATCTCTTCAGTTTTTCTGGAAGTGATCCTAGCAGTATGAGGACATGCATTGTCATAGTGAAAATCAACTCCTTTCTGATTCACAAAAGCAGGTCTCTCTTCTTGAGTGCAGTGTTCAGTCGATCTAGTTGCTGACAGTATCTTTCAGCAATGATTATGATTTGGTTGTAATGACTCAAAATATATTACACTACCTTTATCCCACCAAACACTAAGCATAACCTTCCTAGGATACAAGTTTGCTTTTGGATGTGGTGAAGCTGATTCTCCTGCACTAACCCACTGCCAGCAGCACTTAACATTTTGATAGAGTACCCATTTCTCATCTCCAGTCACTAGATGGTTCAAAAACAAAGCTTGAAGTTCATGATAGCGAAGAGATAGAGATATGTCTACTTGTTTTCTCAGATTATTCCCCTTGGTGTGAATTTCTGAATGTGGTGAGGGGGACCACCCAGGGAAGGTTCTGTTCCTTTGGTTTACCTCCCCTGGGATCTAAACATCCACCCACGTGTTTGCCATGTGTAGCAACCTGTGTAAGGGAGGAGAGAGTCCTGATGGTTGAGGGGTTCAACCCTAACACACCATTTGGCCTTGAGGTGGCCCCTTAAGGTCAGTTGGCTGGTCCACTTGTGCTAAGGTCAACCAAGTTCCAGTGTTGGATGTTCTCAAAAGTGTTATAGACATTGTATCTGATGCTGGTGTTTGTTTATAGTGCTCACGAAACCCTGGCATTGTAGTGCGTCCCTTTGTTGGACTTCTTTATGGGTGAGGTCAGAAGGTACTAAAATATTCTTTTTTTTTGTTATGGATCCTCCAAATAAAAGCTTAACTAAAACAGTGAAAAAAAAAATCCATAGGTAAATGACCATGTCTTGAAGATTCTGATCAACAATCTTCAACATCTATAACACATATACCTCATTTTCTTGTACTGCATTCTTTTCAGACAAATCTCAAGGGCAGGTGTCTCCCTTTTTCATTCAGAAGGGACTAGATGGTGTTGCTAGCTCTTCAAAGTCAGTCAAAAAGATTTGCTCTGGTGACATATTGGTGGTAACATCCACATCTAAACACAGTGAATTCCTCTTGCATTCAAAGGCAATTAGGGATATACCTGTTGAGGTTACGCCTCATGCTATTTTGAATTCATTTACAATCATTACTTCATTAAGACCTCTACTTGCTATTTTACAGTTACAGTAAACACTTCAGTAAGAAAGATCACTGGCAAACATAAATCTCACACCATAATACAACAATTATCTCAAAATTAATGTGAATAGTTCTGTAAAAAAGATCTTGGACAAACAGGGATGTTAAACCAGTAATGCAACATGTTTGTCTCATAATTAAAGTGAATAGTTCAGAAAGAAATCTCAGACAAACCCCTCTGTAGATTCCTGTACCTGGTGAGGGGGACCTCTTAGGGAAAGTTCTGTTCTTTCAGTTTACCTCAACCCATGTTTTTGCCATGCGTGGTGACCTATGAAGGGAAGGACAGGTTCCTGGTGTTTGAGGGGTTCAACCCTAACACATCACTTTGGCCTTGAACTTCTGTAGAAGGGCAGCCTTGGGGTGGCCCCCCTTAGGCCATTTGACTGGTTCACTTGGGCTAGGGTCAACCAAGTACCAGTGTTGGATGCTCCTAAAAGGTGTTGTAGACATTGTATCTGATACTGGTATTTCGTTACAGTGCTCTGGAAACCCTGATGTTCCTACAGTGTCCTTATTTGGCATTGTAGTGCATTCCCTTGTGGGGATCCATGGTGGGTGGGATCAGTGAGCACCAAAAATTATTTTATTTTTGTTATGGATCCTCCAAATAAAAGCTCAAATAAAATAGTGAAAAAAAAGTCCATAGGTAAATAATCATGTCTTGAAGATTCAGATGAACAGTCTTCAACATCTGTAACACATGTAACTCATTTTCTTGTACTGCATTCTTTTCAGACAAATCTCAAGGGCAGGTGTCTCCCTTTTTCATTCAGAAGGGACTAGATGGTGTTGCTAGCTCTTCAAAGTCAGTCAAAAAGATTTGCTCTGGTGACATATTGGTGGTAACATCCACATCTAAACACAGTGAATTCCTCTTGCATTCAAAGGCAATTAGGGATATACCTGTTGAGGTTACGCCTCATGCTATTTTGAATTCATCACAAGAAGTTATTGTTGGGAGGGATTTGAAGAACATCTCTGAGTCGGAGATTCTTGCTGGTTTCTCCACCCAAGGAGTTTCTACAGTGAGGTGTATCTTTACTCACAAAGATGGAATTATGATGGTGACCAATGTCCTTATTCTGACATTTACATCAACATGTCTACCTGCCATTGTCAAGGCAGGTTATCTTAATTGCAAGGTACAGCTATACATTCCAGAGTCTTTCAAGATGTTTCCAGTGTCAGCATTTCATTCACTTGAAGACATCATGTGGTGGCTCCTTGATATGTGATAGATATTGTGGCAAGGACCATGATGCCTATGAGTGTGAAACAGATTCTCATTATGTCAATTGTAATGGCTCTCACCCATTCTACTTTTGTTCTTTCCCTAGATGGTTGGAAGAAAGAGAGGTGCAGCATTTGAAAACTATTGAAAACATTATTAACCCTGAGGCTTGAAAGTTGCTGTCTACCCCTTCTTTTTGGACTTGTGCTGCTATATTTCATTCAGCTACTACAGGGAGAGTGCAGACTAATTTCTCTGTGCCTCCAAAAGAATCATTCTCAAACCAATTGAAAAGTCTTTTAACCTCCATGTTGAAAAAAGTTAATGAATCAACGTCAGCACCTATCTCTGTCCCTAACATATATTCCAGCAAACCCCAAAATCCACTTCCCTTGGCTCCAAATACAGGCATTTCCTAGGGTACATCTTCTCCCACCCCAAGATGCAAAACTATCATTCATTCATGTCCTCATTCACTGGAATTCTCCTCTAACAACAAAGACCTGCCTTATCAACCCAGGGCAGGATCCATGGAGGTCGACAGATCTCCCTCAAATAAAGACAAAGAAAAAATATGTGGTTATAAACAGAAGGGCTTTCCACCCAATTTGCCTAAACAAATAAAAATGGCTACCTTGAGACAATGGAACTGTTGAGGTTTACATTCTAATCTGGATGACATCAAAGCACTGATTGCTTCCTGCCATTTTGTATGTCTCCTTTCAGGAAGCATTTCAGAAAGCTGCCAATACAGTCGTCTTTCAGCAGTTTTCATTGTACAGAAATGGCACATTGTGTGATGGATGAGTGCATGGAGGGGTGGCACTGTTAGTTGATCAGCATGTGCCCACCCTGTCTTTGCCACTTGACACATTCTTAGAGGCCATAGCCATCCGTGTTTCCTTTGGTCGTACTATCACTCTTTGTTCTCTCTACCTGTTGCCTCAAGAGCTATGATCAATCAGACCTTGATACTCTCATTGAACAATTGCTGTTGTCCCCCTTTTAATCCTGGGGGACTTTAATGGACATCATCCCCTCTGGGGAAGTGCTGATATTAATGGGAGGGGTCATTCCTTAAAGCATATGCTTTCTGATCACAACCTTTCTCTTTTTAATAGTGGTCCTTATTCGTATTTTCATGCACCTACTTAGTCCTTTACTGCTGTTGATCTCTCAGTTTGCTCCACTTCACTATTATCCCATATTTCTTGGAGGGTTGACAATAACCCATTATGCAGTGATCATTTTCCTATAATTTGAGATATACTGTCTATGTTCTGTGCTATTCAACTTGTGTGCCCTGATGGAAGCTGGATCAAGCAAGCTGGCCTTCCTTCTCTGCTCTTGCAGAACTTAATCCTGCCATCAATAGACGACTGTGTGGCAGCAGTAACTGACTGTATTATACAGACAGCTGCTCAGTGTATTCCAAAAACCTCAACACATTTTCAGTGATATCTTTGTATGTTGTGGAATCCTGCCTGCCACATGGCATGGAAGGCTCAAAAACAGGCTTGTGATACTTTTTGTAGCTATCCCACACTCTTGCACCACATTGCTTTCCAGCAGGCATGTGCACGTGCTCAGTTGGTTAGACATCAAAACCAAAACGATTCTGGGATTAAGTTCATAACCAGCATATCTTCTATCACCAGTTCCAAAGTCATATAGGACAAGATTCAAAAGGTAAGTGGGCAATATAATTCTCTCCCCCTCTTGATCTTGCTCTCTGATGGCCAGGAAGTAGCTGATACCCTGAGCATCATTGATACTCTAGGTGAAAACTTTTTCCAGTTATCTAGCACTTGTGCTTCATCCTCCACCTTTTCAGCTATCAAGAGTCAGGTAAATCGATCACCTCTTTCCTTTTAAACTGACTGTTGCTATGACTATAATTGTCCCTTTACACAGGTGGAACTCAAACTGGCCTTTCATTGGTCTGGCAGTAAATTGGTCAGACTTGATGATGTACACTCTGAAATGCTGCACCATCTATCTCCTTCCTTTGATCTTCTGATTGTTTTTAACCAGATCTGGCAGAAGAATGTTTTTCCTAATGTCTGGTGTCAGGCTATTGTCCTACCTTTCTCTAGCCTGGGAAGGATTCCAAGATTCCTTCAAACTACCATCCTTTTGCCTTGACAAGTGTCTCTTTGACACTTTAGAGAGGATGCATATGATGCTCATCTTATTTGGTTCCTTGAATCAAATGACATCCTCTCTCCCATGCAGTGTGGGTTCCGATGACTGCTCCACCATGGATCACCTGATTAGTCTTGAAACGTCAATCCTTCAGACTACCCTCAATTGTTTACTGAAGTTTTAACTTCTCTCTCTCTCTCCCTCAAACTCTTTGCATGCACTTTTGCTGCCAATGGGGTATTCACCCTGATCCTGAACTTTGAACTGGTGAAGTTGTGCTGCCTGTTGTCCCCGAGACAAAGTTTATGAGGCTTATCTTTGACCCCAAGCTTACCTTTATACCACACATCAAGCAGCTATAGATCAAATGTCCGAGAACACTGAACATTTTGGGGAATGAATTGATTTTCTGTGCTGAAGATATATTGTGCTCCTATTCGATTGAAACACGACAATGGGCCACTGGTCTTTGGTTCTGCCAGGACCTCGGCAAAAGTGCTGGATCCCATTCATCATCTGGGACTTTCTGCACTTCCCCAGTTCAAAGCTTATATGCAGAGTCTCATGAACCTCCTTTACACTTCCATAATTTGTAACTGGTAACTGTCTTTATTGTATGCTTCAAAACTTTGTTCCTTACCAAAGCATCCCACCTGGGGTTATTTTCCTTCCTCAGTGGTACATGTTTTTTTCAGAACAGACGATCTGCCATTGCTCCTTTTGGCCTTCATATCCAAGTGCAATTGGATGAATTGGGTCTGTCCTTGGATAATGTTGCTGCATCCACTGGTCAGCCCATCCTATGATGGCTTATTACTTTCACCAAATGTGACCTGTCTTAAAATCATCTGGGAAAAGCAGACACTCCCAAATGGAAATACTATCTGTTATTTGCTGAATATTTTTCAAATCATCCTTCCATTCCTATTTATACAGATGGTTCCAAATCAGGCAACTCTGAAGGCTCTTTCATGATTTATTGCGGTTTGGTGGTTGTATGCAGAATCCCCTCTACAACTTCTGTGTTCACTGCTGAACTGTATGCCATATCTCTTGCCCTGGGTTATATTGAAGCTAAGCCGTACTCCAACTGCACTATTTATACTGACTCGTTTACTTCTCTACTGACCCTGGAATTGCTTCACCTTAGTTCCCACCCTGTTCAAAACGAGCTGTCCCATTTCTCTTTAACATTTACTTCTATCCAGTTTTTCTGAATACCTGGCCACGTTGGTATTTGCATGAATGAGCTTGCCGACACTGCAGCTAAATATGTTTGCTCTATTACTGTCACTGCTGTGCCTGTTCCATGTAAGGACTATGGTCCTGTTTTCAAGACTGGCTCTATGTCAGTTGGCAGTCAGTTTGGAGTTAGAAATGTGAAAACAAGTTTTTCCAGATAAAACCTTCTGTTGGACTTTGGAAGTCTTGCTTTTGTAAGGATCAGATAGAGGATATTGTCCTAACTAGATGATGCATTGGTCACAGTTTAACTCATCACTTTTGTTTATCTGGGACTGATGCACCAATGTGTTGTCTGTGTAATACTCGGGTCACAAGACATTACATTTCACTGTTTTACCATTGTTACGGCTCTCAATGACAGCACCATTTTAAACTTTTGTCCCAATGTTTATCTGTATCGTTATAGACAGTATTATTGGCAATGGTGATGCTGTCCACCTTTGAAATGTGTTTAGTATTTAAAAGTCCAGTAATCTTTTTAATACTGTTTATGTTTGATTTTTAATTTATACATTAGACATTTTTTAATGTGATTCCGTTAAAGAATCGAAGTACATCTAGTTCGATTTGAAATTAGAATATGGCCGTATTATCAAATAACTCAACCAGGACTGGAAAGGCCTACCTCAGGTGACCTAGTGTTGCTGTTTGAAGTACCCTTTAGTCATCCTGACAAGTTGTATTATTAAAATTTTGATGCAGAAAATCCATTACAACTTGTATTACTATAGTTTTTCTCTTACAGCTATAGACTAGGCGTAAAAATGGGAATTAATGATCTTTATGTTTTTAATTCAAAAATTAAACCTTTTTACCGTAATTTCCTTTCATGAATTTTAATAATTTTATTTTCATTTTAAATTTTTACTGGATGTTTGGTGCAGATAGCCTTGTTGCTTTGCACCATAAAAAACCAAACTAACTAACCAACCAATCTCTCAAATTATCAAGTGACAACTCGTGGTTCCTCTTTTCCATACTTTGAAACTCTATCAGGGTGTTACAAATGTTGTTGGACAGTGGAAGGAGATGAACTGAGTTTCTGGGTTAATTCTTCAACAGTTACAGCACAATCTTCCTCAAGTGTTGCTAGAAGCAGGCCATTATCAAACTCTACAGTGCACCCAGTGCAAGCAGCATCTATCAAACTGAAGTAATCAGTTCTGAACTTATTGAAACATCTTTAACACTTTCTCATGTTAAAAATGTCACAGCTGTACATCTCTTGAATGCTTTACATAGTTTCGGTAGCACTTTTTCCTTTTCTGAACTCCTAAAACATGATAAGCCTTATGTGCTCTCTGACACCACCAGGATAATTGGAGCTTCTAAAAGAAATAAAACTAGTAAAGAAACAAACTGGCTTACACTCAATGTTATCAAGCCATCCCATGTAACTTATGACTTTGAGAATAGCTTCATTTAGCTAAGAAATATGCATTTGAACATGTCCTATCTCAAAACATGACAATTTATGGGATGACCTAATAACAGTTTTTTTATGAAACGATTAACCATATCCAGTGTTACAAAGAGTAACGCTATGTGCTTTTGCAAAGAAATTAAAATAAATGTGTAGTTTAAATGAAATATTTTGAAAAGGGTTGAAAGTACTTCACAGATGTATCTGTCATGTTTTACTTAGCTACTGATATAATTTTGAATGCCTGAAGTAATGCATATATTTGGACATTTATAAGCTAAAGGGCCTCTTGAACTTGGGAAAGTGTTGAAATTTAGAAAAGTTAGTCAGTTATTAATAAACGTATTGAGTTTTTGGTCCTCTTTTCCAACTAACTGAGGAAAATTGTAGTATTTTAGGACTTAATGCAACATTCACTTTTATTTTAACTACATTTATATCCAAAAGAAAATGAAAATATTGTTATTTCTCCTCATTATTTCTTTAAATTTTACATATTTTGTAGAAAATATCAGAGCAAGTAATTATTTTTTATATTGATAGAAGTATATCTTACTGGCTTCATGTTTACAAAGACTAGCACCACTTGTTGAATGTAACTCAAAAGTTTCATTAATTAGATCACTATTCCGATACTTGTGTATTTTTGTAAATATATAATAGTGCACTCTACAAGATAAATAATGAGGTTTGGTCAATATTTTTGTGTCCTATTGCCAGCAAACTGTTTTCCACACTTTGGGACTATCAGTATGTGATAAGTGTTCAAATCTCACCATACACTTGGTGGTGGGTGCTATTAACTGCTGCTTTTCCTCTAGATTTTTGTGTCATAATTAGGAAGGGCTAGTGTATGTAGCATTTTTGTAGTTTTGTTAATAATCTGAAACAAGTAAATAAATCTACTGCTGTAACAAGTATAGAATTTGATATATATTTAAACTGTTAGATTAATCCTTTTGATTTCACATGCATAAACAGCAACCTTCACACAATACGGAGAATGAAACACATAGCTGTTTGATTATTCACAGTGCTTGTTTCATCATTTTTTGTTTAATTGTTTAAATAAATGAAAGTGTTTCACAAAATATATATGTTCAGCTTATTCATTCCATGTTTTTTATTTTGACTCCACATTAATATTTACTGAAAACATGTTTTTAACTGATTTTTTTTCATCAAATTTTAATGTATGCAATCACTTCACATTTAGTCTTTTCTTATTTGTTTTCAAAGTGTGAATGTTAAATTTCTTTATCTCTGTGTATAAAAATGAAATCCTTAAATCTACTTCCAAATACTTGGATCGTAAAAGTTTGAATATGTTTTATAAACTTTTTACCATTAGAAATCCAATGCTTCATATTTTGTGTATTTAAAATGTGTCAAGTGATTCATAAATGGTTATGCCCAAGTCTTGAAGTAAAGACATTAACAAAAACAAAAGGGGTTTGCAGCGATATGGTTACAGTAATCTCTGAAAAATTCAAGAAAGCAAAGTTGTAATATGGTTTTAACATTTATTTAACTAGAAAGTTATGTTGTAAAGCTATATGTGTACTAATTTTTTTGAGTAATTGTTCAGGATCAGTTCGTGGTACAGAAATCTTGTGAATAATGACTAACTAAAATCTAATAGTTCCTATCACTTCATTTCTTTGACTATGCTTTTAAATGTGTTTCACGTAAATGGCATGAAATTGTTATAACTGAGAGAATATCGTTCAAAGTAATTATTAAATTATAAAAAAAAATTGTCTTGTGGTATATTTTTTATATTCTGTGTTGGATAGAGATACTTAAACTGGTGCTAGCTGGAAGAATTGGAGAAGCAATAGACACCACACGTAGTTTGTACCCCGGTCTTCTGGAAAGAAATCCTGATCTTCTCTTCCTTCTCAAATGTCGGCAGTTTATAGAAATGGTAAATGGCACAGACAGTGAAGTCCGTCCTACTCGAAGTCCTATTTTACAAGATAACTCTCCTTCCAGGAGTGCCAACAGCTTGATTCCAACTCCAAGAAGTGCTCACACTAGCATTCTGAAATACTCTAGTAGTTCTCCGATGTCAACTAGCCCCACTTCACAAGTGATATGTGACAAATCTCCAACTCAATCACATGCTGACTGTAGTTCACAAAAAAACAATCGTATTTCTCCAGTGGAGGAAAAGAATATTACAAACAGTGTACTGTCAAATGGAAATGTGCTTAATGGTAATAAAGATACTGAAATGTCAGAAAATATATGTGATGATGTAGAAATGGACAAGGGAGATAACCTAGCTCTTGAAAATGTTCAGAATGGAAGGACTATATCTATGATAACCAATGGAAACATAGAACATTCTGATCAAAATTATCAAAATGGTAATAGCCAGGAAAGTAGCAGTGATGAAGATGAAATGGGTAAGTACTGTGAATGTTCTCATTGTGGTACATGTATGACTGTTTCTATATTTATGAAATTTACAAAATATTTTTAAAAGTATTTTTGTATTTAATTTTTTTCCCATTTATCTTATTGAATCTAATAAATTTCTAATTTTATATAAATGTAAAAAAAATTGTAAAAACCCTGAATTTTTAGTACTTGTATATGGATCTTTTTTTGCTACCAGTCTTGATAAAAGTTGAACCTACTTTTTGGTGTGGTAGTTGTGAGTACTTTTTTTTTTAATTTCAAGTATTCAGATAAATAATCCAATGGTATGGTAGATGTTAGAGTTATTGACTTTTTTTTTTGAAAAACAGTATGTGATGGAAGGGCAGGGTATACAGGCTTGACCTTCTGGTTTTATCTTAATACAGTAAAGTAAGAAAATTATTTTGTTTAAATTATATATTCTTAGCAATATCTATGATTGTCAATTTAAAAATCAATAATTATTTAGTAATTTATGCTAAACTCAGAAGCTAATATACAGGGAGTTGAAGTATCTAAAATGGGTAATAGTGAAGCATGATCTGATACAGAAGGGTAAAAATTGAGAATGTATCTGAATATTTTCTTCTGAAAATAATGAATCAAACAAACTTAAATTGTTTTAGTGCAAACATTATTGACATGTTTTTATAATAAAATAATTACATTTTGTATGTAACTAGTAAAAATGTAATGTATATTTTGACCCTCAAGTATCCATAGTATTAAAAAATTGATAATCAGCTATTAATATTTTAGCCTGTGGATATATTATTGTAAATACTCTGCAGCAAACAAATTGTAAAAGTCGTAATGATGAGAAACAAACTTGAAGTAAAAAATGTATCTCGAGATGACTGGTATAATAAAGCAGAGAACAACATTTAGGCCTTCCTGCTTTGTTAGTATGTGTTAATACCCATACCAGCCATCCTGAGATACAAATTGTAAAGTATTCTCCAAAAAATAACAACAGCTTTGTATACATGTACAATCCTTTCAACAACTTATATTAAATGACAATTTGCTTTAGACCAGACAGTAATAACATTTCTCAAAATAATAGCATTTTCTTATTTTTCATGGTGCACTACATTTACAATCATTACTTCATTAAGACCTCTACTTGCTATTTTACAGTTACAGTAAACACTTCAGTAAGAAAGATCACTGGCAAACATAAATCTCACACCATAATACAACAATTATCTCAAAATTAATGTGAATAGTTCTGTAAAAAAGATCTTGGACAAACAGGGATGTTAAACCAATAATGCAACATGTTTGTCTCATAATTAAAGTGAATAGTTCAGAAAGAAATCTCAGACAAACCCCTCTGTAGATTCCTGTACCTGGTGAGGGGGACCTCTTAGGGAAAGTTCTGTTCTTTCAGTTTACCTCAACCCATGTTTTTGCCATGCGTGGTGACCTATGAAGGGAAGGACAGGTTCCTGGTGTTTGAGGGGTTCAACCCTAACACATCACTTTGGCCTTGAACTTCTGTAGAAGGGCAGCCTTGGGGTGGCCCCCCTTAGGCCATTTGACTGGTTCACTTGGGCTAGGGTCAACCAAGTACCAGTGTTGGATGCTCCTAAAAGGTGTTGTAGACATTGTATCTGATACTGGTATTTCGTTACAGTGCTCTGGAAACCCTGATGTTCCTACAGTGTCCTTATTTGGCATTGTAGTGCATTCCCTTGTGGGGATCCATGGTGGGTGGGATCAGTGAGCACCAAAAATTATTTTATTTTTGTTATGGATCCTCCAAATAAAAGCTCAAATAAAATAGTGAAAAAAAAGTCCATAGGTAAATAATCATGTCTTGAAGATTCAGATGAACAGTCTTCAACATCTGTAACACATGTAACTCATTTTCTTGAACTGCATTTGTTCCACACAAATTTCAATGGCAGGTGTCTCTCTTTTTCATTCAGAAGGGACTAGATGGTGTTGTTAACCCTCCAAAGTCAGTCAAAAAGATTTGCTCTGGTGACATATTGGTGGAAACATCCACATCTAAACAGTGAAATTCCTCTTGCATTCAAAGGCAATTGGGGGTATACCTGTTGAGCTTGTGCCTCATGCTACTTTGAATTCATCATGAAGAGTTATTGTTGAGAGACATTTGAAGAACATTCCTGATTCAGAGATTCTTGCTGGTTTCTCCACCCAAGGAGTTTCTGTAGTGAGGTGTATCTCCACTCACAAAGATGGAATTATGATGGTGACCAATGTCCTTATTCTGACATTTACATCAACATGTCCACCTGCCACCCTCGAGGTAGGTTGCCTTAATTGCAAGATATGGCTATACATTCCAAACATGTTTCCACTGTTAGAGGTTCGGTCACTCAAAAAGCATCATTCTGTGCTTCTCTTGCTATTTTTCTGATTGTTTTTAACTAGATTTGGCAGGAGAATGTTTTTCCTGGTGCCTGGTGCCAGGCTGTTGTCCTACCTTTCTTAGCATGAGAAGGATTCCAAGATTCTTTCAAACTATCATCCAATTACTTTGACAAGTTGTCTTTGTAAGACCTAATAGAGGATGGTTTATGCTCATCTTGTTTGGTTCCTTGAACCATATAATTTGCTCTTACCCACCCAGTGTGGGTTTTGATGAAAGTGTTCCACCATGGACTACTTGATTTGACCTGAAACATCAGTGAGAGAAGCCTTTCTCTAACAACATCTTGTATCAAAGAATATTGAGAAGGCTTATGATACAACATGGAAGTATTGCTTTTTGCGAGACCTCAATATATATGGTGTACGTGACCATTTACCCATTTTTATTAAATATTTTAATGGACATGTGATTTCAATTTTAAGTGGGTTCAACATTTTCCTCTTTTGTTTTCTACAAGAATTTGGAGACCATCAGGGCTGTGTTTTGACTGTCACACTTTTCAGTATAAAGAGTAATACCATCACTGAACAACTCCCTCTTACTGTTGCAAATGGGCTCTGTCAATGACTTTCACAGCTTACATCAGTCATTGAATGAACATGAGGTACATTGAGCAGCAGTTACAGACTGCCCCCAATCATTTACTGAAGTAAACCACAGCAAATGGTTTTAACTTCTCTTTTTCTCTGAAACCACTTGCATTCACTTTTCTTGCAAATGGGGTGGTCACTCTCATCCTAACCTCTGAACCTGTGAAGTTGTGCTGTTTGTGATCCTTGAAAGTTCTTGGGGCTGATGTTTGACTATAAGTTGACCTTTATACCACACATCAAGCAGCTATGGGTCAAATGTACAAGAGTTCTGAACATTCTGTGTGTCTTCTCTTACACAACTTGGGGAGCATGTTAATATTCTATGTTACAGATACATTGTGCTCTTATTCAATCAAAACTAGACAATAGATCACTGGTCTATGGCTCTGCTAGGACCTTGGTCTTAAGGATGCTGGACCCCATTCGTCATCAAGGATTTCAGCTCTGCAACTGTCTTTACTTTATGCTTTGAAACTTCATTCTTTACCAAAGCATCCCACCTGGTTTTGTGTTTTTGTTCCTTGGTGGGCCATACTTTTTCAGAACAATAAGCCACATTTTATTGTCTTGCCTTTGTTATGACTCTTAACGATGACGCCGTTTTAAACATATTCTGTCCCAAACTTTTCTGCAAGTTAGTGTTATTGGCAATGGTGACACTGTCCACCTTAGAAATATTTAGTTTTTAAAGGCCATTAGTCTATTTAGTGCCTTTTAAGTTTTTTAATTTATACATTAGACCTTTTTTAATGTGATTCCCCTTTAAGAATCAATGTAAATCTAGTTTGATTTGAAATTTAAAAATTGTCATAACATCACACAACTCAAAATCAGGACTCGAAAGGCCAACTTCAGGTGACTAATGGTGGGTTTTGAAATTACCTGTTAGTTGTCCTGGCAGATTATGATAATTATAGTTATGCTACAGAAACTTCTTTACAACTTGTAGTACTGTAGTTTTTCTCTTACCACTGTAGACTAAATTTAAAAATTGGATTTAATGCTATTTGTTTTTAATTCAAAAACTAAATATTGTTCTGTTTTATCTTAATTTCCTTTGAATTTTACTATTTTTACTTTTTACTGGATGTTTGGTGCAGATAGCCTGGTTGCGCTTTGTGCCATGAAACACTAAACCAACCAACTTAGACAAACAGGAATGTCAAACCAGTAATATAACATAGCTATCTCAAAATTTATTTGAATAGTGTAGTAAAAAAGATTTCAGACAAACAGGAATGTCAAACCAGTAATATGGTATGGCTATTTCAAAATTAATGTCAATAGTTCAGTAAGAAACATTTTGAACAAACAGGAATGTCAAACCAGTAATATGACACAGTTATCTCATAATTAAAGTGAACAGCTTAGTTAGAAAGATCTTGGACAAGCAGGATGCTCATATTATAATTAAAAATCTTGCCCCAGGTATCCTTTACTGAGTATGTCGCAAAGTTTTAATATCTTACATTCAAAGTTTTATTGATCTTTTTTTTTGTTTATTTTATACCAATTTGTATAGTATTGTCTTAACTAATTCAGTCCATATTTTAAAGTATACAAGTTTTAAGTTCTTTAATCTGTATGGCAATATTAAGAAAATCCTAAATTTCCCCTAATATAACATGTTTTCATTTATCTAACAACCCTTCAAAAAGTACAAAAATAAACATAAATTACTCACTATAAATTGTCATTGTTCAGACAAACCATAATTTTTAACCTTCAATTTATTTGGTTACAGTTATCAAATAGAAAGTCAGACCCCCTTCTGCCAAACCCACCTGTCATATTCTCTTTTTCAGGATTTGTTAATAGTTCTTACATGTAATTACATATTATTTATGACCAATAAAAAGTCGGTAGTTTAATCTATCAAATGACATACTGTAGTACATTGTGTTCTCAATAGATAAGTGTCAGTTTTGCTTATAATACAACATTAGTTTCCACAGGTATCATAACAGCTAGCTTGGATGAATTTGTAACAACTGTTGCATAGTTAGAAAGCCAGAAAAATTGTGATTGTTTGAAGAAATTGTCTTTTTTTTGCATATTAGCCATTTGTGTTCTTTGTTGCATTATTTAACTAAAATTTATATTGTTCATTACTACCATTAGTATAAAAATAGGCTTATATTTCACCAAATATCAACAGCAAGATACAAGAATTTCAGGTATTTTATTTCTTGTTTTACATTTTTCTTGTTAATATAAAATAATTAAAATGAAAACATGAGGATCTTTGCAGATTAGTTCAGATTAAATTATACAAAATAAATAATAGTAATATAAAAATGTTTTATGAGGCTCATAAAAGTGAGAAGCTTGTGGATAACTTTTAATTCGATAGCATAACATGAGGTGCACTTGCACCAAATGATTTACAACTTTTATTGGCACAGGCAGTACTTAGAAATGGTTCAAAGGGTGGCAGAAGAATAACATTTAATTATAAATAGATGTATACTATTACAAGCATAAAGCTGCTAAAGATAATCAAATGTAGTTTCATGTAATAATATGAAGTCGTCATAGAAAGAATAAGAGTAATTTAGAATTTTTTGGTTAAATGAACTGATTCTCCTGTTTTAAAATATGGTAGAGTAAATAACAGATAAAATATAAAGTTTTATTGAAAACTAAAATGTTTGAAATAAATTTGGGAAGTTTTAAGGATTACACAAAGAAAATTTGAGATGACAAAATATATTTTAATCTGAACATGAAAATTAGACTATTCAAGACATACTTGGTATATTCATGGACATCTTTATTTTAGTTTATTAAGTCTATTAATACTTTAATTGAGCAAAACAATGTCATGTGGTCAGTCAAATTGGCCAAGCCCATATTGAGTGAGTTAAACTGAGTGATTCAGTGAGAAAGATCTTGGGCAAGCAGAATTCTCACACCAGTAATACTACATAGTTATCTTATAATTAAAGTGAATAGTTTAGTAAGAAAGATCTGTGCATCATAAAATTTTTAGGAAATGTACTTTTCAAAGAAAGTGTAAATAACAATTACAAGTTCTGAATAATCTTATTAAATCTTTTGTAGTAAAATCACAAGATAAAAATTTTATTTTCAATTCCACACACATCTATTTTGAGAACACATTTCTAGAGTAGAAATCAACGTTATAAGAAAATGTGTGTATGTGTGTGTGTACACCAATAAAACCTTTTTATTTTGACTTCATTAAAAGTAAACTTTAATTTTCAAGTTTCCTGATCATGCAGATTGACAGGTTTGATGTTGATTAAGTTTCAGTATCCAACTTCATCAATATGTATTTTGCAGAGCAAGCAGAAAGTATACTATGATATTAATCTTAACAAATATACTAATCCTTCCAAAATTCAGCATATTTTATTCCAATAAGTATCTTATTGAAAAGCTTTATAAATTTTGAAACTGTGGTTCCAAACATTAACTCAGTGAACATAAAATGTGCAAAAGTGCTAGGACAAAGTAAAAAATTTCAGGCTACTTTATAAAAACAATGAAAGGTGAATCCCAAGTGAAACATCAACTTTTATTAATCATCATATTTAGCAGAACAGAAACTTAATGGAAGTGCTTGAATTCAGCAAGCAGTTAATAGTTTGTATGTCCCATTTTTGCTTTAATAACTGCAGACAGTCTTTTAGGATTGTTGCAACATATTTAATATGTTGCATATTTAATCAGAATTTACTCCTGATGTCTAATACAATCCACATTTTCTTTGAAAATAACCTTTGATTTGTCAAGTTTTTAATATATCAAGTCCCAGATCTGCTCAACTGTGCATCAATTGAATGACTACCACATTTATTTTCTTAGCCAAGTAATTTCTCCAAAAGACAGACAAATGTTTAGGGTTATTATTTTACTAGTAGAATCCTTTATTAATAATACGCTAACAACTGGGTACACTATGATGGTTCTTGCACTAGTCCATTATTCCGTCTATTCTGCAAATATCTTCTGTCACGTCAACAGTAAAACAATCCATTCTTGTTGAGTCTCCTTGATACTTTAGATCTGGACACTTTTTACATTTTGTACATGGTTGTTTATCTCATTAAGTATCAGTCTTAAGATTAGTATCATTCAGTTCAGATGTTTTGTTTCCTTCTAACCTATTTTCAGATATGCCAGTCTGTTAAGTACACCATAAATTTGAAAGACAGTGTTTGGGGAGATTAAATTTACAGCAATTTGTTGGAAAGTCCAACTAGTATCATGTAAAGCTCTTATTAAAATGCTCTTTCTTACTATTAATTCTCTATGCTTTTTGGGATGTGACATGACAACCAAACTTATTATACAGGGTTAAACACTTTTTTTTATTATTTAAATCAAGGTTTATTTGTGGTGTGCTTTTAAAAAGATTTATTCTAGCATATACCAGTACCATATGCTAGCTTATTTCTACATAGTTAAGACATTACATTAGGCATCATGACAGTTATTTCAGATCATAAATTTGATCAGCATGTTCATTCAAGCAGAACCCTTATGACACACCCTTAATACAAGTATGTGAAAATGCTATAGAACGATTAAGTATTTTAATCCTGGCTCATTCACCTGTCAACAGGGATTAGTGAAGTCCTATAAAAGAAGGAAAGAATGACAAAATATTCTCTTGTACAAACACTTCTGAACAGTACTGTAAAAGTATATTCCAGACGTGGGTAGCGGAACTCTGAATTTAGAGGAGGACAGTCCTCGAGGGGCAATTTTAAACAGCTGCATTTGTTAAAATGGTCAAATCTTATATTTTGTATGCGTGTATGGATGGTGAGAAATCCGTTAAGAAGTGTTCAAGAAACAAACTTACATTAACCATACGTAAAAAACAAATCTGCTCATGTACTGTTGTGTAGTTTTTGTTATAGCCAAACATTCTGAGGTATTTCAGGGAAATCTGTAAACAGTTTCTGTAAAAATTAAGACATTTGGACAAACAACGATGGGGTGGGAAAGCATCACACAATGTAAAACTAGTTATGTAAAAATGAATACTCAAGCCTGTAATTTATTAGTGTTAAACCAGTGGTAAGGGGAGGGGAGAATTATTGCTTAAAACATACAACTTAGAAATAAAACGCTAATCAACAAGAACTGAAACTGCTTATCTACCTCCCAATAATAATATATACCAGCTGAGAAATAGCCATAAATACAACATCCCATTATTTTCTTCGTACTTATAAAAACACCTACAAACTGTCAAAATAAAATTGATTGATTTGTTCCTACCCTCATGAAGTGTGAGGTGTTGGGAAAAATAATTAGTCACCATAGTCTGAACAGGTATTTAAATATTTTTGGTAATATATTAACTTGGGTATTGTTATTAATAATAATAAAAAAAATCTAACTGACATTTATTTCTACTTCCTGATAGAGGGCATATGCTCTATATTCATGAAGAGAACTGCATTAGTTTGTTAAAACTATTTACCTCAGAACTACAGTGTTAATAATAGTAGTAGTAGTTGATCAGAGTTCTGTTGACTGCAGTTGTCATCTTGAGGTCTGTTTGTTGAAACAGTTGTGCAAATAACTTTAAACACTAGAATGTGAGCAGACTAAGGGCTAGCTTTAACATTTAGATGCAAATCTAAACAAGTTGTGTTGCAGCATGAAAAACAATGGAAATACCTTTTTAAACAATGACTCCAAAGTAGTTTACAACAGACATGTTACATGAAGTTTTCAATCATGGATACGTCCACACAATTGAGGTTCAAACTTGCAAAAATATTTCTGCTATTTTCTTATCGGCTTTATTTATAGTTAAAAAATCCTAAGTAACATATTTAGACAGTTGAACTATTTTCTCACAGGTGTTTATGCAATAGGCAAAACTGATAATTTTTTTCTCATAATAGATTTAATATAACTCTGTACCATAAAAAAAAAACAAAAAAAAACATTATTTACTAGTACCCCTCAATACATGTTTAAACTGTAAGAATCACTTGAACTCCCTATTATAGATTGTGTGTGGGGAGGTCTTTTAACAGATTTGGTCAATGTTTAAGTGTTGTTATTAATAACAACTTCTCTCAAAAAAACTACTTGTATTCTAACATGATGCAAGGATAAGATTTTGGGTTAAACAATAAGATTATGAATGAACCTTCAAGTTACTTGGAGAAACTTCAGCGTTAAAACATTTCAGTAGAAGTTGTTTGAATTGTATACTTTATATGTAACTAAACAAGAAACCAAACATTTGTTTCTGTAAAAAAAAGATCACAATTAGCAAAAATAGAGACAACTGAAGTATCTTTTATCATGCTCATACATCAGTAGTTCAACAAGGTATAACAAGTATGCTCTTATTAATAACAGATAATAGCCACATCTCGTGCAAACCATCCAAACATGTTGATATTTTATGCTGCATACAGTATGTTCCTTACAGTTGCCATATTGTCCAAGTGGATATATTTCTCTATCTCACTTGTAAATAATTTCGAAGTATTACATGTACAGTCATTATCATAGAAAATATTTTGTAATAACTATAAAGTGCATTGTTTTATTATTGCTGTCAAAGTTTTGCAATAAATACAGGCTGTCTTATTTTTCATTCATTTCATAAAGCCTATGAAAGGAAACTTAATTCAGTTTCTTCTTTTGTATCCTATTATCAGATGCATTAAATTTGCTTTTAGGTCTCCAGCAAATATTGTTATGCACAACTAATACAAAAACTAGCAATAAATCAAGTAATGGATAAATTCTGCCTAAATGCAGAGAAAATGCAATTTAAACTTATGTACATTGGGAAACAAAAATATGTACTAGTGAAAAGGTGGAGAAACTACAATTTCAGTTAGTGTAAACCACGCAAGAAAACTGTCATTTAAACTAGTATCCATCAGGCATTTAAACATTTACTTAGATTATCGTAAGTCAAGGAGAGAATTTGTAACTTAAATTAATTCAAATCAGTTAACAAGAAAGAACACAACACTGATATTTATAAGAAAAACCAATGATAAAAGTTTCAAACAACTCAAATGTAAAGTTCAGTAAAATGATAGAAAAAATTTAAAAAACATCAATGCACATGTATGGAATTACAGCAATTTATCTTAAAAAGTCATAAGTAACATATAGGACATATATAGGATATTGCCTAGTTTTACAATGTGATTAAACATTGTAAACCTAATGTTTACAATGACATTAAAACTGAGTAAACGTATGTTTTGTGTATGTGTAAAGTGAAGCAAGACTCTGAGAAAGCTTTGTTTGTCCATGCACATGCTGGTTGTATGCTGACTTTTTAAAGGAGCTTACAGATGACGAAGAATGATTCTTTCAGGTTTTTAACAAACTTATAATGTTTAGTAAAACTTATCAAATTACTTGAAGATACTTAGTAAGTATAGTTTCATGGTTACTTGATGGTTGAAAAGTTAGTAAAAATGACAGTCTATAAAGAGTTAAACTGAATATTGTACCATTTATTCTAGATAGTTTTGTTAGATTCAACTCTTGACTGTGTGTAATATTGTTTGGTTTAAATAAGCATTCTGTAGTTTATTACATAAACATGGTTTGATTAAACTAATCACCATACTATGTTTTAGAATTTGTTTATTAGGATGTTTAATTGTTTTGTATTATTTTAGTGGGTTGATAACTGTATATTTTTCAGATGTTGACCCACCACGAAAATTGATGTGTGGTGGTAGTCAACTAGCTTTAGAACGTATGCTTCAGTTTGGTCGAGAGCTGCATTCTTTTAGTGTTCAACTGAAAAGGGAATTTGGAACTAATGAAACCAACAAAAAAATGCTACAGGTGAGTTGAACTTAACATGCAGTTAAACATTCATACATCACAGTGCCATGAAACTTTCAGAAATTAAAGACATCAGAAGACTGTGATAGCTGAGTTGGGTCTTCAACTTTTAGTTGTAATCCATAATAACTATAAAAAGTAAATAGAATAAATTCTAAATTAAATATAACTAAATTCTGACATTGACATCAAAAACTCATTTACAGGATCCAGATTCAACATACTGAGGTCCATTTGTTTATGGTTTGTCATTACAACTCATTACTGTATTAAGTTGTTTAATATTCATTCAATGGTACTTTGAGCATACTTAAATTGTGTTTTTGTGAGATGTGTGCTGTTTTAGTATTTCATACAGATATACTTCTACTTTGTGTACATATTACTCAAGCTTATCTTTGCATGTTTTTCTTCCCAGGATGCCTTCAGTCTTCTAGCCTACTCAGATCCATGGAATTGTCCAGTTGGGTATCAGTTAGACCCAGTACAGCGAGAACCTGTCTGTGCTGCTCTTAATGGTGCAGTTCTAGGTAAAACTTTGGATATAAATCTATTAACATTAATTTGTGCATGTTATTGTGTAAGTGTTTGGGATTCACTCTTTGCTGCATTTAAGACAGTTTGACTATTACAAAAGAGGGTATAGAGGCTCATGATAAGCCATAGAGCATCTGTTTCTAATGCATTCAAGGAGCACGGACTACTCGCTGTTTATCAAGGCTGTTAAGGATATTGCCTAGTTTAATCATGGTAAGAATATTTCAGTTCCTTCTAGAGAAAGTTTAAATAAACAAACACCATTAGCTTAATTTCTAAATCTAGAGAAACTTGTTTCAAAAGAACTTGCATAAGCATATTTTTAAAACAATCAAGTTTTCCAGCCTTGTTTTTTTTAATTTAAGTTTATCCATTGATAGCTCACAGTTAAATTCCAGACTTTGCACATATTTGATATTAACCATCAATTGAAAAAAACAAACTTGACTACAATAGAAATCAACCCAATAAGTATATCCAAATAAATAAACTTTTTATGTTCTTACTAATAAAGATTAGTTTTGTTTCATCAGTTGGATGCCCTTGCTGTTAAAAGCAACTCCATATTGATGATCTGTAGAAACTCTTGCAAAGTCTTGATTTAACATACACACTATATGTACATTATTAACCATGATTTTATATATTCATACTTTTGGTGGATGTACAACAACAGAATTGAAATTAAGAAACCCAAATTAAATAAGAAGAGTAATAATATCTGGAGAATATTTTAAAAGCTAGTGATGTGATTAAACTGAGAACATATTTATTTTGTCACTGTATTTCCTTTCTGAAAATATATATGTATCCCAAATTCAGTGTCAGTTTGATTTCATAATAATGATAACAAGTTTTTCAAATTTCTTTCTGATCAGTGTCATCTCAATTTGCATATATTTTCAGCCCCAAAGGAAAAAATTGTGGGTGAAGCTTAATTACAGTTACATGTTGAATTTTCATGAATTTCATTGTGCTTTTTTAACAATGTAAATATATATTGAAACATGTTAAGTATATTTTTTATCAAAATTACAATGACACTAAAACTCAGTAAACATGTATGCTTTGTGTATGTGTAAAGTGAAGCAAGACTCTGAGACAGCATAGTTTGTCCTTGCATATATTAGTTGTATGCAATGACTTTTTAAAGGAACTTACAGATGACTAAGAATGATTTTTTCAGGTTTTAAACCAGCTTTGTTTCATTTTGAATTATTGTTAAATAATGGTCTTGATGAAGTGTGGCAGTTCTGCAGGAGAAGTGAAAGTAAATATTTTGGAAATCTAAGATGGACAAGAGCAAAATGTAGAAAAAATCCAGTTCTCATTTTGGTCAATAGCAATCTATATATCTAGTGTTTGAAATGGGTTATGGGAAAGGGATGTAATTCCCTGAAAAATGGGTTGATTGAGTAATATGTGACAAGTTTAAGAACTTAATATTATTTATACTTATCAACCACAGATAGATAAATAAATGTAGTCATTAGCTCCTAATATACTTGAGTTGATTCTTATGTTATACATTTTACTGATGAGAAACATGATATTAAATAGGTTTTTTTATTTCTTTTAGAATCTCATAATTTACCACGTCAACCACCACTAGAAGTTGCATTAGCTCATGCACAAGAAATAGTAAGACTCATGTCCAGTAATGGACTTGGCTCCAGTGCTTTTGCCAACTTTGAAGCTTTTCTGCATTGACTATTTTCCTCATTTAGAATATTTTGTTTTCATACAGTCTACTGAGTTCCCTAAAATTATGAATAATTTGTGTTTAATTCGACTTTGTAGAAGTAAAATGTGTATATTTTTTTCCTAAATTTTCAGTATATATAGCAGAAGTCTTACTCTTCAGTAACAATAAAAAAAGTACTGCTTCACTTTCAGAGGTGGTTTTTAAGTTGTTTTAGTTACCTGAGCTTTTCATGTTGGTCAGATATGTGTAAAAATAGTTGGCAATTCGTAAATGACGGAAGATGTAGCAATTTTGATAGTAAAAGTTTCAATTTGAATGTGTCTACCTTTTGAGCTAAGAGATTCCACAATACATAATTAAAACTAATTTTAATTGGTAGGACTATTTTGTGATTAGCACATGTTTGTAATCTACGTATTAGGTTATGTCTACAAGTGCTTAAGATTTGGTTGTTTTATAATTAGAAACATGACATTTTTTCTTCATGTACAATTTTAAAATAGATATATTGAGTAATAGATACTGAAACAGTTAACATAAAATTGACCATGTCTACTTCTAGATGAATGGTTTAGTGTTAAATGATTGTCTGAATCACAGTAGTAGTAATAAAGTAAAGTCAAAAACCCACTACTTGCAGTAAGTTAATATAAATCATGAAAACAAAAGAAAATTTGTCAATAGTGATAGTTCAGTTTTTAAAACTTCAAGTCAGTTTAACAGTGAAAACTAGCACTTTATTTTTTATTTTTTTTCTTTGTGAACTTTTGGAAATTAAATACATTTTATTCAGCTGGAAAGGTTATTCTGGAAAACTTTTCTTGGGCCACAATGCAAGTGTGCCCATTTTCAGATTACAACTTTAGTATCAGATAAACCCTTGTAGTCATTACGGTTTTGGTTTTATTAATCTGACTTATTACATGTCAGATATTGAAGAATAAGGCTTTACTAAATTAGTGCATGTTTTAAAAGTTTTGAATCTGTCTTCATTGTTTTTTGAGTGTGGTTTACTCAAAGCTGGAAAAAAGAATGACTTCATTTCATAATCTATGTGGCAAGCTCTGTTCATGTGCAAACACAGCAAATGTCTTGTTACAATAAATATTTTGTTTTAAAAATACATTTGGTATGATAAAACAACAGTGAAAATTATTCCTTTAATTGTATCATGCAATTTTTTTTGTACCTGGTGTATGTTTGTAACTGGAAACTCTAATCTGATGTAAAATCTGAAGTGGATTAAAAGTGAACAGTTTTTTTTAATTTGTGTTACTTTAAACTTTTCAACTACATTATTGTTATCTACCTTCAGGACTGACAATAGTATTTTATATAAAAATTTAATAATAATTAGCAGAAATTTGGCAAATTGAGAAAAATGAATCTGGCATTTCTTTGTACTAACTTGTTTTGTAAACATCTTAAGCCTTATAAGTAATAATTTAATATTCATTTAAAATGTTTATGCTCCAAGATGTATTTGTAATCAAATTTTTTATTTGTAATGTATTTTCAGTTTAACATACAATGTTTTTAGAAGTGATTAAAAACTCATTGAATTGTACATTGTGATATCTATCATGCTAATGTTTGTAATATTATATTTTTGATCAACGTCACAGGTGTAGTGTGATTTAAGTCAAAAGAAACATAGAATAAGCATAAGAAGAAGCCATGATGAAGGTCAGATAAGTTACACATGCTTGTTTTTTGACACTAAAGTTCTTTAAATTCTTTTAACTATTTAATTTCACCAGCAATTTAAAAAGTACAGAACTTTGAAATTATGGTGTGGATGGTGTACTTATCTCACTACTAAAATTTTACAGTTTACCTTTTAAGAACTTTGATCCAAGTAAACTCTGTAGCGAGATGATATTCTTAACACATAGTGTGTTTTACACATATTAATGACTGTTCAATATTATATACATGTCTTTACTAGAATAGCAGTTTACATGTTTGTTTAAAACTTCAACAGTGTAAAAAAATGATTGTATTGAGGTTTGCTGGTTTGTTTGATCTCAATCTTCCTTTGTTTATAAGGATTTTTACTAAAATCAATATAAATGTAAAGGTCTCTTAACAAAAATAAAAACTGCACTTATTGCTAACAAGATTTGTATTTGAACATCGTCTTTCAATATATTGTTTGAAGTACAACAGCTATTGTTCAGGCTTTGTTTTGCAAAATTACATGAGGCCTATCTAATCTAGCTGTCCTTAATTTAGCAGTATAAGACTAGAGGAGAAGGTAGCTAGTCATCACCACCTACTGCCAACTTTTGGTCTACTCTTTTGCCAACAAATAGTGGGATTGACCATCACTTTAATTACCCCATGGCTGAAAGGGTGAGTATGTTTGGTGTGGTGGGGATTTGAACTCTTGACCCTCATATTATGAGTTAAGTGCCTTAACCACCTGGCCATGCAGGGTTGTTCAGGTTTTAAACACAGTTTGTAAAATTACAACATGTATAATGTGAGTAAAACATTAAAATGTTTTGACTACAAAGAAGTCACAAAACTACAATGTAATCTTTTTTCTTAATCCTACATTTTCTGAAACCTGTATTTCTTTTTTAAAAATATTTTAGGTACATTTCCACTGTGTGTTGTCGTAATTCTATGATAATGCCTTTCACTGTTCTCATAAAGCTGTCTCAACTATAAAAAAACACTATTTCATAATTTCTATTGGTTTATACAAATTGTGATTTATATATTCCACTATAAACGTTTATCCGTGTGTATTTTTAGTTGCAATGTTTTGTTATTTTTTAATGATTCTTCCCTGATACATTGATAGGAAGGAAACAAAATGTTTTGAATGTAATATTAATGTACACAACACTAAAAAAGAAACAGCTACTAACTGTTAAGTTTTTCAACTATTACTAGCGTAAAGAAACTAATGCATATGACACATTTTGCATATTCATAAGTCATGAAATTAGTCTGGTTGAGCAAATCCAACAATATTGAAAAATTATTTAAATATTAGCACTAGTTGGTTCTTCTTAAACCCTTAAATGGTGGCCATTATCAGTTGATGTTTTCCTTGAAAAAGGCAGCTATCATTAATTGATGATTTCATGCTTTCCACTCAATACAGCTATCATCAATTGATGATACAAGCTAAAAACATTAGTTGGCAACCCCTTCACACTATAGCAACCTTACCCACTCAGTGTTCCTTCTGAGTCGTTCTCAGTTTAAGTCATGGAGCAGAAAAGGAAGGGTGCATCAGCTACGGGAATGAAACAAAAACATTTTTCATCAAAAGAAAAAATTGAAGTTATTAGCACATGATAACTTATCCAATGAAGAAAATGTTTCAGGTTTTTCATCATCAAATTCAGTTGTTCCATGCTCTGAATGCAATTTAGGTAGTGAATTGGTTTCCAATGGGAAAGATGTTGCAATTTCGATCCATTTATTCATTCTTTTGATAGTAGAAATGCTAGACTCACAGATATATTTAGGCTCATGGACGAATCTAAAGAATACAGATTTTTACTGCTATATTCGATTAAAGTACGAGTCATACTGTGTGAGAAACAGATAAGAGTTTTGTAAATCCTTCAATTCCAAAGAAAATAGAAGTAACACTTCCTTTACTTCATGAAGTAAGAAATGGGAAGATACAACTACTGAGTAAATGTACACTTTTTTTTGCTCTGGTGATGTTCATACCACATGTAAAAAAGCGCATATTAGCTGATTATTGGAATTCCAAATTTTCAATAATACATTATTCAAGATTTATTCAGGGAAATTGTTGGATGTTTGCACTATACTAATAGTGAAGAACTGAATGCAAATAATTAATTAGGCAAATTTCAAAAAGTGTTTACAATAGTGAAGAATAGAGCTAAGGAATTTTTTCCCCATTTCAGAAAGTACTTATTGATGAATCTTTGATTTTTTTTAAGGGTCACATGTTGTTTTCAAGCAATACATTCCAACCAAGCACCATGCATTTGGAATTAAAAAAAAAAATTGTATTATATGAATGTGATTATTTATATAGATTGTGGTAATTATTATACAAGTACATAATTAAGCAGCTTTCTCTTTGAAAATAAGATTGGTTTTTGTGTAACAGTTAGAACTAATTGGAAGAATGTGCCTGAATTTGCACCTTTGAAAAAGGGAAATGTTGAGATTAGAAGCAAGGGAATATTTAAGCACTTGAATAGAAAGATAAATGTTCTGTTACTTTGCCTATTACAGTACATAAAAGTGAAATGAATACTATGGAAAATGGATATTTACAAAACTGAACCAATAACCAAACCCTATATGGTTTTAGATTATACTATCATGATGAGACTAGTTGCAAAATAAACAAATTGTCTTTGTAAATGTGGGAAGTGGTAGAAGCATTTTTTTTTTAACATAATTGGTACCTCAATTCTGAATTCTTAGAACATGTATCAAGTGAAGGCTGCCAAGAAACCACCATTGAAGCAGTTTAGTTAATGTAATTTACTGATTATTGGAAAGGTATGGAAGAATGACAAAACCTTTTCCAGGAAGACATAGCCATACTGTTCCTAATGGACTTGGAAAAGAAGCATTTTCTCAGCACTTTTTAGAAAGCATTTCATCCTCAGGAGCTAGAAAAAGTGGACAAAGACAATGTCACATGTGTATCCATACAATGAGAAAAGTGAAAGAAGGTGACTACTTGGTGTGAAGACTATAGAGTAGCACTGTGCATTGAAGAATGTTTTTGCAATTTTCATACTCTGTAAAACATTTAGACTTGTAAATAAGTCTTTATTATGCTTTTTATATTTTGTTCAAAATTCATAATCAAAATGCTAATGATTATGTTCTAAGAAATTTTTTTCCAAAATTTTTATATCTGTGATGAACTGCTACCTATAAGGGTTAATACTAATAATAAAAAAAGTTTAATTTATTGGATCTTAAACACTAAGTAAGTAGATATGTTACCATCCATATACAAACTACTTATGAGTGAGTGAGAAGAAAATCAGGAGTTAACTTGCAAAAAGTGTGAAAATTAATCTGGTATATGCTGAAAAACACTTCAATATAGAAAGTATTTCTCAAAATTGCATTTAAAATTTTGTAAAGTGTCCTTAACAGTAAGTGTTCTGTTTATATCAAGTGATGTTAATGAGTATGTTCTTATTTTTTAATTATTAAATGTACAGCTTATTTTAGTTGGCTAATAACAAGACAGTTATAATTAAAACTCAACTTTTTTCCCACTTTCCCATGTAAATACATTAGAATCTAACATTAATTATGCTTAAGTCCTCTACTTGTGTAAATGAAATTACATGAAGTTTATATAAAGAACATGCGACTACTCTGGTAATAATTCTAGAAAAAATATTAAAATGTTATAAAAACACAGTTTACTTATGATTAATGGTGTATTAATAACTGCTTCATGAACAGAAAGAAAATGTGTATATAAATTGAACACTAATTACCTTACCAATCTGCAAATGGGGAAATAGTCACATGAAAATACCTTAAAACTAGTGAAATGATCAACTTGTTTAGTGCCTTAATTATTCAGATGTAATAGAAAACAAACATAATGGTATTTGTAAAAAAAACACCAAAAAACAACAGAAACCAGGATACATAAAAACTACAGTTAAATTAGTACTATATTTAATTCATATTATGAATCAATGAAAGTAAACTTTCTAATAAAGATTATTCTGTGTGGAAAAAACTCTGACTTATGCTTGAATTCGTTACATCTCTCAAGCATGGACAGTGCTTAATTGGATACTACACTGGACTTGTTAACCAAAGGTTCTAGGTTGAAGCCCCAATCCCAGCATTTCTTTTTGCTAAAGTTTATTAATTCAGTGAACCTAAGAGACAAATCTATTAACAATTTTCTTAAATGTTTAACTATTACAGTTTAAAGCTCATGATGTACTTTGTGCTGTTGATACACTTACTAATTGAGACAGCCTTGTAATGTAGTATTCACTACATGAGCTGCTTGCAGCCCACATTTCTTTCCTGTGGCTCAGAAGAGAGAGGAGAAAATAAATGACATAAATATGATAAAAATTACCAACGTCAATGAGCATCAGTTAAAAGGCAAGAATGCAGTGTATAAGAAAAATAGTGTGATTACTGTACTATGACATTACAAAGTTATGTTTCATCCATTCTGTACACCACTTCTCGCAAGGGCTCCAAGCACACTGAAACTTGCAACTTGAGCCAACAGTTACGCGTTTTCAGACATGATATTGTCTGTGCTTCAAGAGACCAGTAGTTGAGTGAATCAACGCTGCTTGTTAGTTATTTTGGTAATGTTGCCATGTGTGGATGTGCATATGTAACTGTTTCATGGTAGGTAGATATTTGGTCATATTTACTGCTCTTTCTTACATTTATAAATAATTGTGATGCTATTGAATAATAGTGAAGGCAGGTGTGTTTAAAAAAGTTTAAAACTGAAAAATTCAAAAAGAGTACAGAATGTTTCAAGAAGTGAGAAAGAGGTTTTTTTCATGCATGGGAAGAGAGAAGGTTCTGCCATATATTTGTTACGCTCAATTATCCCAAGTGGTATAATTTGAATAGGAACCATAGTACTGCAAATTTTGAGTTCTCTAACAGTTTCTCTTTGAAATCTAGAAAGTAAGAAGAGAAATTGCCATCTGAAAAAAACGGAATATTTGAATTTGCTGCACAAAATCATTGTATGCTGTGACCAGAAGTGAAATTAATACAAAATCATCGCATTAGGTAACTAAATTTTAGTTCATAGAGTGAAGCAACTTATTGATAGAGTTAGTCAAACAATGTATTTTAAGTCTATAACACATCATTTTCCAATTTCTTGAAAAGAAAAATTTGCAAGGAAATTGGAAATTTGCAGTTGTCTGACATAATCTGTGCAAAATGAACAGATCTTCCAGATTATTTTCTTTTATTGATGAACTAAGTGAATGCAAATGTCTTAATTTGGTTCTGAACTTCTCAACAGATGTAATGTCAACTTCATAATTAATTTTCTTTGTATTGTATTGTTCAAAAGAATGATTTATAAAAGAAGAAACTTCTAACAATAATACTAATGACAGGTTAAACTCGAGTAGATTAGTGCAAACTCTCAAGGTATTTTTTAAAAAATATAGATCTGACTGGAACAAAATTTTAACTGTATTCCTTTCCAGGACCTTGGAAAGTCGCACCAAACATATTCGTCCTTTCAGCCGTGAGGGCATGGTAAGTGATGGTCAATCCCATTATGCGTTGGTAAAAGAATATCCCAAGAGTTGGCAGTGGGTGGTGATGACTAGTTGCCTTCCATCTACTCTTAATTAGGGACAGCTAGCTTTGCACGAAATTAAAAAAATACAAGCTAAAATAGTAGCAATCCCATTTCAAAGCACTTATCAAAGAATAAATAACATTTTAAAAGCAATCTTTAACTTTTCATGATCTTGTAATTTATTTATAACATTCCGTCCTATACATTTTACAGCTGAAACATTTATTTGCATCTTTCTCAGCCAAGGACTATGAACACTTTCTCTAGTCTGCATTATATAATTTTAATATGTTATGGAAGCTCGCTTCTTTGCTTGGCTTTGTATAGGAAGTTAATTTTCAACTGTTAGACCCCACTCTACTGTGTCGTGGGATTTAGTATCTGAAATTTATTCAAGGCTACCAGCAGGATCGTTGTTAATTGGAAAATTGAACAAGTCTCTGAATCTTTTCATGTGAAAAACTGTAAACAAAAACTTTAAAGTGCATTTTAAAATTGTTTATCACAGTGTGTTACAAGCATAAATACGTATATTAATTATCAATAGTATAATATACCGGTTTCTTCACAGGTATACAGGTGTCGCTCTTATAGAAAACAGGATCAATGGTGAATTAATTATCAGATGTTGCAGATGATGTAAAATAATAAGCCAACATTAATAGCTTCTATTAGTTTAGTCGAACCACCTTTTAACACACGTTTCAATTTCGCAATATCTACATATTACGATATACAATATAAATATCTGTCACATAAAACGTAATTCATCACTTGAACTAAAACACAAAACGTGAGCGACGCCAATGTACATATTAAAAGAAAATCGTATTACTTCATGCTTAAAAAATTGACTTACTATTTAGGGTTCATATCAAGCATGATGGATAATACTTATCAACCTTTGTGAGCCTACTTGTGTTTTGATTCAATTAAATTTACTTAAGATGTGTCAGAACAAATAATCAGCTAGTCTTGCACCCGGTGCAGGTATCACAACTTGGACGCAATTTATAATTGTATGGTATTAATTGTGTAGAAAATATTTTTCTTTATAATTATAAGAGAAATAGCTTGGCCATTTATATTTAGTACAAAGAAACTGTAAAAAACAGGTAAAGGAATAGGTGAATTGCTCATTATTCAACTGTGATTTTAAATATATATAAAAAAACTACTAGTTCACAGCTGGATTTAGAACAATCTAACCTGCTGTTCGATTCCCCTCTGGGGACGCAACAGATTGCCCTAGGTAGCTTTGCTCTAAGAAAAACATACCGAAAATACTTAACAGTACTGTTTTTTGCACTCAGATGAGTGAGGAACAAAAATATAGTTTATTTTTTTCACACAGTATTGATAACTGAATAGGGGATTAACTCGTCTTTGCAAACGATGTATATACTTAAATCGTTTAACTTCTGAAACATTGTGTAGGCCAAAATGATGTTATAAACGTGATTGAATACTTCATCTTTCGCATATGAAGCGTGTGCTGTGCCATATGTAGCCCAAGAGTTGGCGGTGGGTGGTGATGACTAGCTGCCTTCCCTCTAGTCTTACACTGCTAAATTAGGGACGGCTAGCACAGATAGCCTTCGAGTAGCTTTGTGCGAAATTCCAAAACAAACAAAGCTGTGCCATATTATTTGATATCTCTATATGTATATTATTTTATTTACATATACAGCATTATTAATTCGCATACTTTCTATATGAGAAGGACATACGAATTAAATCAATAAATCCTTTAAATACTGCTATTGTTGTGTTATATAGTTGAACATAAATGAAACAAAATCCTATTAAACAGAGTATGTAGTTGTTGTGTTTAGGTTTAAAGTGTGTTTTCTTATAGCAAAGCCACATCAGGGTAGCTGCTGTGTCCACCGATGGGAATCGAATCCCTTATTTTAACGTTGTAAGTCTGAAGACATGCCGCTGCCCAACAGGGGGACTTAGGTTTTAAAGTAAATAGCTCTAAAAACATGGAATGACTCTAGCTTAAATTTGTCTCTGTAAACGACATTTGTTTTTGTGAATAATTGCCACCTTTCACTAAAATCTTAAGATTTTTTCCATCATAAAGTGACGTTATAAAATAATGAATTCTTAAAATTATAGTATCAATATATTGTGGACATTCAAATATATTTCTGGAGCAAATTTTATCTTTATTGCTGTAAATATTACCACATATATTTATTGGGGTTGTTTGACCTTTAGTTCCATAATCTTCTTTCAACTAATTAAATAAAATAAATGAAAAAAATTGTTTTGGCGTATTCGATCAAACTATAATCCTGTTGAGTTTCAAGTCAATCTGCTAAGAAATAATGGTCAGTTAGAAAAGTATTTGAAAAAAGAAAAAACAATAGGAAAACAGAATGTCTGTGCAAAGAAAAAACGTATACTATAGTAAGATCTTGAATAATTAATATTGACTTTGGATAATCGTCATATTTTATGTCTTAGTTCAACAGATTCTTGAAAATAAAAAAATGATCAAATGTGATGGCTCACAGGTGGCAGTACGTAATTAATGTATAGCTACTGACAATATTCATAAAATGTAACCCAAAATGTTTTGAAGTTATTTGGGCCTGGACAAGAGGCAGTCAGGGTAAAAACTATTAGTGTACAAAATAATATACAATGGATACAAAAGTATGCACGCAGACTTTGAGTGATATATAACATGAATTATTATAAACCAACTACATTGCTACTTCTAAAAGAATATTTTAATTATGAAATTGAAATGTTTGGCAGACAGCGAACTTTCATAAAGCAAAAAGAGTAACAATGATACTTACACTACACCCAAGAAAAAACATAATTTTACCTGTTGTTTTATGATAAGTAAAGTGTAATGTATTTTGATTCTTTTAAATTGAAGTGTTTGACTATGGAACACGATCAGTGGTATATGAAATTCACAAACAATTGCTTAAATATCACAATAAAAATGAACTTGGTGCACTCAATGTTTTACTTGGTTGTAGTAGAATAATTTTTATCATGCAAATTGAAATATTTAGAAAAGCACAATTTTGGAATATTTTCTTAATATTGTGTCGGTACAAGGAGTAGCGCAATATACGTGAAAATACAGGTTGTAAGTATACCAACGAAAGATATAAAGTAGTAACACTGTGGTGAAATTTTGTAATTTGCACTATTTGTAGCACTCAACGTGTAACTGAAAAAATAATTAAGGAGAGACAATAAAGATTTTGGTGAATACTAAAGTTCAAAAAGTAAAAATTAGTTTCACTTTATTAGTGTATATATATATATATATATACTTGTTTTTTTTTACTTTCGCACAAAGCTACTCGAGGGCTATCTGTGCTAGCCGTCCCTAATTTAGCAGTGTAAGACTAGAGGGAAGGTAATTAGTCATCACCACCTACCGTTAACTCTTGGTCTACTCTTTTACCAACGAATAGTGGGATTGACCGTAACATTATAACGCCCCTACGGCTGAAAGGGCAAGCATGTTTGGTGCGACCGTCAAATTAACAGTCGAACGACTAAACACACTTGGCTATATACATACTTAGATAGATAGTGAAGATAAATACATTTTATTGAATTTAAGTAAGCCAAATTACAAGGAAAAACTGCGTTAAAAACAGCAAATCAAAACTTCAGTCTAATTATATTAGTTCGTTATATCTTAAAAAAGAACAAGTCGAAACTAAAATAAAAAAAATGCTGCACAAGTTGAAAATATCCCAGAGTACAAGCTATATTGTGGGATTATAAGATGTACCCTAGGTTTTGAAGGTGACTTCGGAGTAGGACCCTCATTGCAGTGGGGATACACTATCTATCAGTCTTAACCTTTATTTGCCAGTCTCACATAAGAAATAAAAGAGTGACAACAGATATAGAAATTAGGAGAGCGAGATGTGGGTGCTTAAGCCCACAACGTCCTGCATTTATATCACTCTTAACAGTTGTGGGAAAATAGCTGCTCTCCAAAGTAAAGGAAAAAAGGTACTAACATTTGGGAGTAAGTTTGTTGAAAAGTTACCTCTTAAAGTTAGCATTCCAGCTCCCAATATGGTAGAAAAGCACTAATTGACAGCACAGCAAACGAACGATATCAACATGAAGCGTCCAATCCAACTGTTCAATCAAACTAGTATAGCTCTCAACCACCACTCATTTACTTAGTCTATTGTGACTATCATGTTCTAAACAAACTTTTATATGTGGCAAGGTATACATCCGCATAAAGTAGTGCCAAGTTGTTAAATTACCTTATTCATAATTAAAAATAGTTTTTAAAAATCACAAGTAAATTTTCTCTAATTTTATTTCTTTATATTTATTTCAGATTTTTCAAATGTTATAACAAACTGATATATATATAGATATACATATTGATGAAGTGGAGACCAAATGGGCCTGTATAATGCACAGTACCTAGTAAACAAAGATTCATATTCTACAGGCAATTAGAGCATGAGAACTATGAACACCTTAGATGCTTGCTCTGCCTCTAAATGTAATTTTTTTGGAGAAAAATAATTATTATAATCAGGTTACTATGAGACTTGCACAACGTACACGTCTCGCTGACCTTTTTACTAATTAGAGTTCACTTACATTGCATTTTCAATGTGCATCTCCAATATTTAATGTTAAGATCAATCTGACTATTTTGTCTTCAATATGTTAAACTCCAAGATTCCAAAGGCTGGATTGACATTCGATACAGAGGTTCCTATGAAAGAAGATACATTGCTTGCTGATTCATTTAACTTAGTAGACCTCTCTACATCAGTGATTAGATCATTCCTGAGACTTTCAAGGGCCAAACAGCCCTATTGACTATGAACTGTCATTAAAAAACCATGGTACTGTAGATGTATTGGCACTGGCGACCAGAATGCCAAAGGACTCGAATGTACTGATGAAGCCCACTATGCAGGTAGCATAACAATTAATAGGTACATCGATGATATGTACATCAGTCCCTGTGAGACAAAAATTCAAAAAGAATTGATGCAATGATGCTTTCTTTTCTTTAGTATTCAATCAGAGGGTGTACAATCATCTCAAGAAAGCACTACTAAATATAAGTCCACTCTATTACATCACAAAGATGAAGGAGTCGACTTGAGGTTCAAATGAGCTTGAAAAAAAATGCTTCAAAACTACAGGATCAGGGCCAATGTGCATAAAAATTGACCTTACTAGTAGCCACTACCTATATTAGTCGAATAGCCATCTTTAACAAAACTATGATAGAGAAGCATCACCATCTATAGCACCAACAAAATCAATATAAATGAAATTTATGCTAACAAAATAAGTGCCAACAAAATTCAAGGTGAATGAAGGGACCTCTACTTCATTGGCTGTTAAGCCCTGCATGACACATGATGGCCTACCTGTAACATACCATCATTATTCAACTAAACTTACAGCAAATTCTAATGCTAAAGTGGCAATGCCAGGAAATGAAAGTTAAGCGAATAAAGGCTTGGATCTTATTCAAACGAGAAGAGGAGTGGTTAATTTAAAATGGCACTCTGCCATCCTCAATAGCAAAAGAGATTTTCAGCAATTTGCACACATGACGCAGACCAGCAAGATCTTTGCTTCGACCTGACAGGTAATAAGTGTTATTGTGATAGTCAGTCATTTGGTCAACAGCTACTTTAAGAGTCTGCTGCTGAAATTGAGATAAAGTTGAACTTCGTGCTTACTGTTGGGTAATCGTGTGTGTGTGTATATATATATATCTTCATTTTATTTTTTCATTCCTATGGGTCTCAATTTTAAACTAATAGTTTTGTTTTAAGTTTGCTTACTGATTTAAGTATTATTTTATTACAAGTTATAAGAACCTTCTTTACTGTTAAAACGTGTGCACTTGAGAACGAGGCCCGGTATGGCCAAGAGTGTTAAGGCTTCTGAGAGTCGCGGGTTCGCATCCCCATCGCGTTAAACATGCTCGCCCTTTTAGCCGTGGGGGCGTTATAATGTTACCGTCAATCCCACTATTCGTTGGTAAAAGAGTAGCTCAAGAGTTGGCGGTGGGTGGTGATGACTAATTACCTTCCCTCTAGTCTTACACTGCTAAATTAGGGACGGCTAGCACAGATAGCCCTCGAGTAGCTTTGTGCGAAATTCAAAAACAAACAAAAACTTGAGAACATCATGTTTAGGGTAGACCTAAAACAATTTACAAGAATTTAAACTCGTAAAAACTGTTAACATTGGAAAATAATATGTTCTTGTCAGGTGGACTGTACTTTAAAGGTGTCGCTAAATGCGTAAAAGTTTAGGGGCTCGGGTCCATAGATGTGGAAACCTTTTGCGTTAAGTAGATTACGATTTTACATTTTGACTTTGCAAGACACCAACTGCAGATTCGACGCACTGTTAAATAGAGTCGGAGTTGGTACTCTTTATGCCAATGCTTAACGACGCCTTTGCTGTACGTTAAATCGTTTTCAGAGATAACAAAATAATTTACCGAAGAAATAACAACGAAATCGCACTTGGTGTCAGGAGTATGGTATTACTTTAGCGAAATTAAACAAGAACTTTCAATATATTGGAGGTATTCAACTGTTAAAAATAGCGGCACATGGGCACAAAGTGAGATAAAGAACTTGTTAGACATAAAGATAAAATCACAAAACAAAACAGAGAGAGACAAAAATAAAGGAATAAATTTAGAGGGTGGAAAAATAGAAAATCAAGAACCTAAGAGAATATTTAAAAAAAAAAACGTACTATTTAAGGGCAAATAAAAATAAATCTGGTTGTAGAAAAAAATTAATGAAACTACTGGAGTTGTACAGAAAGGTTACAATAATAATATGGAAGAAGCATAGAGATGCTGCAATGACTGAACTGAAGAAGTACAGCAAGGCTTTAACAATAAAATCGACGAAGTAAAAAGCAAAGTACAAAAAGACGTGAATGAAGTTAAAAGGCATAAAAAAACATCAAAGAACAAAGTAGGAAAAGGTACTATAGAGAGTGAAAATAACATTAATTACATAATTAAACGTCCGGGAAAAGGAATTACTAAATATAAATATTAAACAAGTCACGCCTCTTTTTGCATTGATCCAAGAGTTCTAATCTAAAACCATCATCTAACCAGATTTAACAGACCCGTGCACAAACGTTTGAAAGGAGGTTCTGTTTTGTAAGAACGTATTTAGTTTACATCTATTTCCACTACCGATGTTATTGAAGGACTTTCCTGGAAACTCCAGCCATGACTACTAAATTATTTCTTTGTTAACCTGAACGTGACCTAAGAAGGTCTAAAGGTTGTTTTGTACTTTATTTTAATTAAAGTGCCAGTATTCATACTAGTCGTCTTGAGAATACTACCAAATTCACTTCTTTAATTCACCTGGTCAGTTTAGTATCAGCAAATCGCGAAACCAACGAAATATGATGGAGAAATACCATGGGAGTTATAGCAGACTCACTGAAATCATTTTCACCAGTTAACTTAAAAGAAATAACAACAATATAACAGTATGTTCCTTTTATATATTATTCATTGCTTTATTTATTCTTTGGGTTGTTTGTTGTTCAGCAAAAAGTTTCACAATTGAGTATTTGTGCTCTGCTCAGCGCAGGTATCAAAATCCGTTTTTGCACATTAAAAGCCCTCAGATTTAACTCTGAGTCATTGGTAATGGCTTATTCTCTGTAGAATGAGAAGGGTTTGTGGTTGTGAATAAAATTGGGCATGCTAATTTATTTTATTTAATTAGAAATAGTTACTCCATTGTCATCTTCTATGCACCTCGGAAATTATAAAAGGCCTTATTTACATATTTTTCTACATCTTAGACTGTTAGTAAAAACATCCATTAAAGATAAACGACTTCATATTCCACATTCACGTTGATTTACAATTGTTTAAACTTTTAAATAACGAAACAATGACAACATAAAAACAAAAATACTTATACTTTATTTAAGTCATCAACTAATATACCATAGGGCCATCTCGAAAAGAAGAAACTCTTTCGTGAACTGGGAAAAAGTTTACCCGAACTTCATTGTGATTGGTTAATGCTCAGAGAAAATCTCACCTTAGCGAATCATAGATAAGCTGAGAGTAAAGGTCTTTCTTTTTTTCTTTTCTTATTAGCATTATTGGTTGAGTTGCGTGTTCTGTATTGTGGAAAGCATGGTTACGTTATTACTGTTATACCGATGACAAAAGTATCAACATGGAATTTCAGCAAACGGTTAAGTATAAATTTTGTGGTTTTTAGTAATACATATCAATATATTTTATTACTTTTTATTATAACTAAAATGTAGAATTAAATCATACATAAAATCATGGTGAAACGTTTATTGAACTACACAGAAGTGTAAAGTTGTTCGTCTATGATATCGCAATATACAGAACCATTTATAATATAGAAATTTAGGCTTAACAGAGCAATAGTGTGGCGCATTTAGCCTGCCGGTAAGTGCTGCGTCATTAATTGAAGTTGAAAATTAGGTTTAGTGTTCACGATTTTATGACACATTGGTTTTAAATTGCTTATGTTTTAATTAGTATTAACTATTGATAATTATGTGACTATAATATTTCGCTTTCGGAATGTTAAGTTTACATTGATTTTAACACTTTTCATCGTATTCTTTATGTAAGCGGTGAATTGTTCTAATGTACTAAAAAGCAACATTAGAAATAGAATCTAGACTGGATTTAGTTATTGTTATTAAATCATAAAGCAAAAAAATCAGAAATTAAAACTATTTATATGTGTACGTTAAGAAGAATGAAATGCAATTCACTTTTCTTGCAAAAGTAATTTCATAGTCTCATCATTGTGATAGTGAGTGAGTGAGACTTGTAATTTTTGCTTTGATTTGCTAGGGATGTAATGGTTTCATTTATCGTTGTTTTTTTAAAACAGTCATCTCTTTGTACAGTCACTGCTCTCAGTAATTGCTTTTGATACTGATAGATACTTTGTAACTTTAGTATAAAGTTCCTAATGTGTACATTTAAAGAATTGTAATGTAAGATTAGGATGTGTTAAGGGACTGGACAAAAATAAGTACTTAGATAGTGATAAATTTCAGTGGGCCTATGTTGTGTAATGTAATTATTCACTTTTAAGGTAAACTGTTTTTGAATGAAGTTTTGTTTGCTGCATGCTTGTAAATGTAAATTGTGCTTCTGGATGTACCTAATGTGATTTATGAGTTCATTAACTTCTATGATGTTTTTTCTGTGTTTCACATTCTAATTTTGACAATTTTTAATTTAGTAATTAACAGTAAGTTTTAACTTTTTCAGGATTTCCAGTTTCTAGATTTAAATGATATACCTGAAAAAGAAGCCAATGAAATATGTGGAATTTTAAACTGTACTGGTGATAATTTGCATGTAGAGGTAAGAAACCTTTTCTTTGGAGAAAAAAAAACAACATAAAATCCTCTGAAGATATCATATATTTGTTATATTGCCATGGAAGTTAATTATTAATTCTAGTTTATTAAGAAAAGAAAAAAATTGTAAAGCAGAATTGGTGAAAACGTAAGTTCTTAATTTACTTTGTAGAATTACTCATTTGCTTAATTAATCCTTTTACAACTGGTCATGGGTGGGCCATGACTTGTATTTAAACTTTTATTGAACTACTAAATTATGAATGTCAGTAAGTTTTAAATCAAATTGCAGATTGTAATTCAAAATTTAATGTTATCTTTGAGTTAATATATTAATTTAAAAGTAAATATTAAAATAACACATCCAAATATAGATTTTTATTGAGTCACATGGTATGATGAATGCAGCACTGTTCAAAATGAAATGTTTCTGATGTCAAGAATTCTAAATCTATTTTGTACAAATTAGGAACTTGGATTATAAATATTGTCAAGCTAGAATATAAAATAATGTCATATCTTTTTATTTTGCTGAGATGTGGCTCATGTACTGAATCAGGCATGGTGGCCCTGTTCATCTTTCCATTTTTGAGAACAGCCCCTTATATACACTTACTTCAACATATGGCATGATAATAACTAATCAACATCTTAGAATGTCCCCAGAGTGATTTTTATCAGCTATTTTAATCTATGACAAGACTACCGTGTTCTTTTCAACCAAGTGTTCAAAGAGAAAGGTTGTCTTTAGTCTGCTCAAAGTTTAATGCTTTTTAGATCTACATACAGCTTAGTTATTAAGCTTAATAAATTATTGTGGAATTCTATGGTATCAATACAGTTATTTACTTTTTGATCATTCAACTGTATGTATAAAACTTAAATTTTTTTTGTTTGATATCCTCCACATGCAAAATTTTAAAAGGCTTTGCAATCTGTGTTTAACAGCAACCATGTAGAATCGTTTTAGTGAGAAAATAATTGTTTGGTTTACTTCTTGATTTTATTGTTCTATATTTTAAGAGAGCTAAATTTAATAATTTCTATATAGCAATAATCTCTATGCATATACAATATATAATAATTAAAATATTATTGTATATTACAAAACACAGGGAAGACTAATGGTCAGTTTTATATTAGTGGGTATGTAACTTGAGTGCACATGTAGTAAGTCAGTGCAAGCCACGTAAGGTTATATAGGCATGACTGGAAAGCCAGGATAATAAAAGATAAATATATGTAAATATGGTATTATGAGACTTAATCTACTGAGACTAAAATTTTTGTTTGCTGTGTTATAATATGTAGTCATCCTACCATGAAAAAAACATTTATTTCATTTTTTTTGTAATCTTTGAGGCTGATCAAGTGACAGACCCCAACTAGAGTATAGAAAATAAAGTTTTACTGAAAACAAAGGTTTTATCACTAATTCCAGCTATTATCATTAGTATAGAAAACAATGAAATAAATAATATTAGGAAAGAGAGAAAACAAAATCCCTGTTGATTTGTTTAAAGAATATCTTCAAGGAGTTTTCTTCATAATTTCATCTCTTCTCCTTTTCAACTATAGCCAATGCTTAATGTTTTATTTATTTTTATATTATACGACTTGTTCATCTTGACACAAATCAGTGGTGTCCTCAACAGTTTCTTTGGTTACGTGCAACATTTTGGTAAAATGTTTATTTAGTAAGTAATATCATAAGACATCATAAAACAAATGTAAGTATAATGTGTATTTAAAAATAATGTTTAAACCTTTTAATTATGCATTTTAAAACATAATTAATACAAAATTAACTAAAATATAATAGTAAGATCTTAAATACAATTTAAATATTACATTTTGGTGAGAAATAACTATAAGTGCTGTAATCAGTTAAGCACCCAACAGTTCATGTACTGTGTGACAAATACTTAATGCCAATTTTAAAATAACCATTATTAGTTTATGCTGTAAAATGATCTCTTTCTTACTATTGTATATGTACGTATGTAATGTGTACAGGGAAGTGGTAGGGCTCAAATAAATCTGAAGGCAGGCATTGCATTTCTAAACTGTATTCATTCATAGATCTTTGAAAGGAAAGAGTCCAAAGCTCGTGTAAGCATCTTAGTGGCTAGATGTACCTCTGCTCTACCTATACTATTGTATTATTGAAGATGCAAAGCTAAAAGTAGAGATTTCTCATAGCTTGTTGATCACATTACAATACAAGTAGTTATTCAAAAGGTTATACTGTAATAATGGGCTTGAAACTTGAATAAAATAACTTTTGAATCATAACACACATTATAATATTAAATACATTCACATACAATAATATTAATGGTGTTTTAGTTATTTTGAACATAACACAGGTAACTTGTGCAGAATAACATTTAAAGGGCTTCTGTTGTGAAAGTGTTAAGAAGCTATGTATAATATGATGAATGTTTGTATGTATTTTATTCTTGTTTTTCGTTTTTCTCAGTTTAATTTTTGATCAAAATATTTTTGAAGCTTCCTTGGAAGGATGAAACACCTATCAGTAATTTACCATCATCAGCAGGTTAGTACACAATGTTTAGTAATCAAACTAGGGATAGAAATTACCTGTATATTACATTTCCTTGTGTAAAAGTTCCATTTCTTCATGTATTGTTGTTGTTTTTTTATTTAATCAATGCAGCATTTTTACCATTATTGTTCATAATTAGTATGGATAGACCATGCATTCCCGATGAGGGTAAACAGCTGAAGAGATTAACTTTCTCAGTAATATGGAAATTTACTATTTTGATCTCTGCAAATACAGTATCTTAATAGCAATAAAAAATTTGGTTCCTACTTAAACTTGTACTGTGTTGAGTTTTGTTCTTTTGTGATAATGAATCTTTTAGTGATTTTCAAGTTATTTTTGTGACTTTGATAAGGCCTTTATTCAATTGAAATAGTGTATTGTGTACATTGGAGAGACTATGTGGATAAGTTTTGCTATGCATGCTTGTTTTTCTTGCAAAGATGTACATTTCTTTGTACATATATTACTGTTATAAAGCACATTCAGTGTAAATTGTTACTTTGTGCATATTACTATTGTAAAATACAAAGTAACAAGGTACACGTATTAATTTATTACAGCTCATATTCACATACAGGATTAACAAGTGTAATAAATTTTGTTGATAGTTATACATTAATTATTGAAGTTGTTGAACTTGTATATTGTATACATTTAAAACATTAAGAACCCTTATTAGGAATTAACAAGTTTATATGAAAACATGTTTTAATACTTCTTTGGTCCAACTTTTGCATGTGTAAAAAAATTTGAGTTTCAAGTTGTACTGATTTTAAAGGTGTAAGAAAAGAATTCAGTTTTAAGTAACCTTCAGAGTGTTAAAGTTTCTCAACCTTTAAATTAGCAATTTTTTTAACAATTTTTTTCTGATATGATTTTTAATATAATGTGTTATTTTGACTGATTTCTGGTTGATTTGATGATTGTGATTTTGCATATCAGCAACATTTGTATGAAAAAAGTAACATCTGATCTATGCATTTTTAGTATTATTTCTTAAAAAAAACCTCTTGGAAACAGTGGTTTCAAAGTTATTTATAATTTTCCAAATGTATATAGTGTATTAATTTAATCAAACTAATTTTTATTGTCTAGGTAATGTGGAACGTGTAAATGAAGATCTCTCTCTTGCATGCTATACTGGTCATGATACCAGAGATTTTCCTCAAGTTTCAAATGTCAACACTACAATGACTCAATCTTTCTTACCAACTGCTACTAGCATTTCTTATCTACCAGAAGATCAGTCATATTTGTTTGTACCTCGCAATTATCCAGTTATTCCTCAGTATTCAGGTGTGCCATTATTCACACAGAATATTCCTCAAAATTTAAATACTGGGCAAACATACCATTATCAAATTCCATATCCTCAGCCCATCTTGTCTGGTAACAATTTTACAACTGTGGCTTGTGGGTCAGATAGTGATAAAGTTAGTGATGGACAAGATTCAAAACAGAATGGACAACTTTGTGAAAAACAGTATCCTTGTAGGAACAGAAAAAAGCACCCTTTTAATTGCTATTCTTTGGAAGTGTGCATGAATTCTGATCCATACCAGACAGGATCTATAATTTTTGAAAACCAATTAACCAATGTGATTCCACTGAATGACTTTTCAATCTTATCACATAATCCAGTAGTGCCTTTTAATGTTCCACCCCCAAATTATTCATTAACCCCTGGAACCACACCTTTGCCTGGTATAGTGTCAGATTACCCAAATGAAATTACAACAATGCAGTATTCTCCAATGGTTTATCCACAGGCTGGACCAGCACCAGTTTTCTGTGTTCCTGTGATTTCCTCACCCTATCATGGTTATATTAATCTCCCTACTGCTCTTCCTAGTGTACATCAAGTTATGGATGGTAGTCAGAACTATGATGTGTATTTACCTCTGGTGTCAGTTTGTGTGACTGCATCAGAGGTTCATAATGGCTACAGTTATTGTGAAACATCATTGAGCAGTGATACTAAAACTACAGTAGTTAGTATAGATAATTCTGTAAATAGTTGTACAAAGGAACATAATATTTATGACAGTGCAGCTAAATCGCAGACAATGCAATCTCAGAAGATTGAAGTAGAAACTAATGTTATCCCAGACTCAGAGTGGAGAGCTGATGGACAGTCTTTTACACCCACCCCAATTACATCAGAACCAGAAGTTGAGGTAAAGACAGATTGCATGTTGGGTGATGTAGTTTGTTCTGATGTTTCTTCCTGTTCATCAGAATTATCAACATTAAGTGTTAAGTTAACTGAAAAAATTGTGGTTCTGTCTGACAGAAGTGATGTAGAAAGCAAGACCTCCAAACCAGCATCAGAAACAGGTTACATGTCTTCACCTGTTTCTGCAGCATTTGATGAGGTTCAGTCAGTCAGTACTCCTGAACACCTGGATCAAGATTCAGGAGTGTCCTTGCCTAGCAATGATGAAGTAGAAACATCAATGAACAGTGGTTTTCAACAGTGTCAATCATGGGCAGATCTTTTTAAAATGATGAGTTCAGAAAATATGACTTTTGGAAAGGAAAACCCTGAGAATGATATGATGCTATCATCAGTTATGAGTCACAGAACTTCAGATGTTAAAGCACGTAAAATAGCAAGTATGAATGTTTACATAATTTTTCTGATTTGTTTAGTTCTATTAAGTGTATTTTTAGCAAAGTAGGTTGTTGCAGTTGGAGTTATATTACCAGTTGTATCTGTGTACATGTATAGATGTCCATTCACAAGCTTTTATTTAAATAATTCGCAATTTAAATATAAGCTCTACAAGCAATTTGGCTTGGTTTATTATGATAATAGACTAACATTAAACCAGATGAAGTTCAACCTGTAGTGAACACAGTTTTATTTATATACACATCTGTTTCTCATTAATATTTACCAAAACCTGCATAAAGTAGAACCAAAAGTTGGTAACTGAAATTCATAGTTTCTTGAATTCTAGGTCTTGTACACTAGTTAGAGGTATCGTGTTTTGGTGGTAGTAATCATTCTAGCTTTACTGATAGTTCGTAAGATCTAAACTAATAATAAACAGCTGTTGCATATGGAAAATCAGTAGAAGCTCCATTTTCAGATCTCATCACTTGAATTTTGTAGAAATATAGATTTCAAGGGTGGCCAGTGATATGGGAATATGCATAGTTTTGTAGTGTATTCAGTGGAAATAAATTGTATTGAAAGGAAATTTCTCTTGCCTAATTAGCACAAAAAGCAACTTTTATAAATTATCATTTGAATTCTGATATAAACATGATGAATTGTGTGTATTATTTTAAATTTTTATATGGTGGTTGGTTTTGAAACTTTATGTTAAAATAATGTATACACAAAATTAACATTTCAATTATATTTTAATATTTGATTATTAAGCAATTTGTTTTAGCTGCTAATTGTATTATTTTTGAATTTTAAAATTTAATAATTTACCAAGAACAGAAGTTAGTTTTATTGTATAGTTAAACCAATTCATATTGTTACTTCCATTCATTAAATATGTATGTTCAAGATGATAATTGTTTAGGAATTTATGTAATTTGTTTCACTATTGAAAAGTTCTTAGTTATCAAATAACTACATAATGCTCAAATATGAAGTTGTTCAATTTTGTTTTCAGATTTTCATTGAAGTATCATGGGTTGCTAAGTTAATAAAAGGTCCATATTTTCAATGATACTAGCTCTCCCTTCATACAATTTTCATACTCTGTGTAGCTTAAGTCCAATATAGCATTTTTAGTGTGTGAAATAAGGGGAATAGTTTGAAATGCTTCTGCTTTTAAGAAGTAATAGCTCTTAATATTGTAAATTTAACCAAAATATTTAATGCACATTCATAGCCAAATGAAACTTAAATGTAAGTAAAACAGTTTGATGTAAATCCTGTTTCCTTGTTTGATACTTTAAAAAGTTTCATTGTTCTGGGATTTCAGAAATAGGATAATAAGAACTTGAAAAATTGTACGTCTGGGGTAAGCAGATTTTTTTGGAGGATGACTATATTATCAGATTTAAATATCCGCTTTGTTGAGTAAAAATTCCAAAGCTTTATATGTTAGTTTCTGTAACAGTAGCACAATATTTTGAATAGAGCATCTGCTCTGATAATTTTGAAGTCTGCTGTGAAGGTGAGACCAGTTATTTGAATAGAATTATCTAAATAATCAGATAAATATTCAAAAACAATAATGCCCAAAAGAAAGAAAATGCTGCTTAACAGAAATGTGGAATGTGCTGCTGCTATTAGTGATGTGTGAAAATGTTTTCATTACTGCTGATTCTGGGATGATATTAGTCTTTTTAATAAAGTTCAAGGGTTAACCTTTCTTTCCAGCTTCTTATTTCTGTATTCATATATCATGCTTTTATTGTATTATTGCAAGATATGAAGTTTATTTTTACAGTTATAAACATTCTGGATGTATAAATACATCACACTAGCAAGCTTGTGATCGTGTATGGTAGGCTTAGTTTCATATTCATAACTAAGTTTATAATTTTTTCAGAATTACACTTTATAATTTGAAGTTTAATTATTTATTTACTTCAAGTTTCTTCGTAGTAAAATTTTTTGTTTAACTCCAAAATTGAGAGCAAGCGTTATTGAACAGTTTGAGTCTGAAAAATTGAAACATCCTTACCTACAGACATAATATCAATGAGTTATAGTAAAAGTTCTGTAATTAAATACTGTTTTCTACTTTAATGAATTTGAGTGTTAGGGAAAAGCATGGAGTAGGAGATGATTGTGTGCTGATATTATGCAATATGTCTTCTAAAAACATCAAGACAAAAGTGTCAGAGAGATTTTATGCTGATTGTTTGGTAGTGGTATCAAAATAGCAAACAGTATATATAGTTGGAAGGTAAAGACAATCAGACAGATCAAAGCAAGCATTACTGTAGATTTCTCACAGGCAGAAGAATCTGAGACCAAATCACACAAAATTGGACTGTTGCTATATATATGTACATGTAATGCTGATGCATAACAATACATAATGTTATTAGAGTATTGTAAAATTTCCAAACTTGCTGCTATAGAAAGGAAGTGATGATAGTAAACAAGGATTTGGAAAAAAATTAATAAAATTCCATCAGAAAAGTAGAGCACATGTTAAGTTGTAATGCAGTAATTATAGCAATAGCTGCATCCAAGTTGACTCTCATGGTCAAAGTTCCAAGTAGCATGACTAGGGTTAAAAGTTTACTAATTTGTTCAGTGCTGCATGATATACAAATGTTATCACAAAAATTTTAGACCCTTTGTGAGCTACAAAAAATAAATGGTGTGTATGACCATAGTTGTAAAGATTTTGTGATGTCCTTAACAACTGAATGTTAGAATAGATTGTTGCAGCAAAATATTTCTCTTACTTGATGATGACTCCACAGATGCTATAATAATTGAACAGTTGTGTTTGTTTAGTACCTCATGCTATTCACAAAATTACAATAGTTCATTGCTTTTGGTTCACGTAACATTTGTGTAAGCAAGTATAAAATCTGCTCCTTTCATTGGATCAGTCTGAGACTTGTTTCAAAAACAGACTGGCTTGAACCTTGAAGGTGTAATTATTAATGTGGACCAAATATCAGGAGTGCAGGTTTTAGAATGTAATGAAACCCTACACATTCGTCTTTCATTGCATAAATCACAACCAGAAGCTTGCTGTTTTAGATGTGGAAAAATAAGTCTTATTTGAAAAGATTTGGTGATACCTTCAAACTTGTGTTTAAGTTCTACTATTACTTGTCTAAACTTAGAGCTGTTTAATATTGCTGCATTTTTGGCTGAGAAATTGGTACCACATGGAGGCATAAAACAAATTGGATTACTTGCTCGTCAAATATGTACCATAAGTCTTTTCTTAGAATTCCAGAGATACTTGTGCAGTTGGAGAACATTAAAAGACAATGTTGAAGTAAAGGGACTACTGGGGTATGTTCAAGTGAAAATTTTGCAAGTTTTTGCTCTTTACTTTGATTATAGTGCTGCTTTCAGTACCATATAACAAGCATGTCAAGCTCAAGATGTGCTCAACACTGAAGTGATCCCAAGATTGACAACTGCTTTGTATTTCAAAATGGCTGATATGGGTATTAACCCTTTTATTGATAAGCAGAGAACATTTTGACCTTCCTAGGTCATCTTCAGGTCAACAAAAAAGCTTAACCTAAAAGATGACCTAAACAGGTAAGTCTCAAATCTATATCAGGTCCAAGTCTGAAATCTATTTTGAAGAAACATAACTTAAAGCTCATATGAGAATTGGGTGAAAGAGACTGTGTAAACCTCTGTATACTGAAGTGATCAATGGAATTATAGTATGTATTAATGCAAAGTTTGGGAAAGTACAAGATTCCAAAATTAAGTAATTTAACTAAAGCATTTAACTTAATCACTTGGCCACATGACACGGAGTAATTAGTTAAATATGGAACTGGAGAGTTGGAAGAGATCCTAGACCATTTTACTCCCTTTTACAGGGAGGAACAAAGTAAAACTATCTTCAAGCTGGATGTGTCAATAATAACTTCATCTTGACTTAATTTGGTTGGTGTTTTATTGAGAGGAAAGTTTTCTCAATATGCCAACATTATACATTTTTGAGATAATGATGGTCATTCCAGTCAGCACAGATGGTGTTGAGATTTTCAACCATGAACATTAAGAGACTGAACATACCAAACTAAACAGGGCCCACTGAATTCCATCATGAAAATTAATGTGAATGGTGCCCATGTGAAATAATTCAGTGCTCTATCTGCAGTGGAACACTAATTGGATTTTGGTTGAGGCCATGAACATGCAGTATCAGTCAGTGACTAAGTTACTCTGCGTAATGAAACTGTTACTAATTTAGATTGAAGAGTTGCTAAATTTATAGGTTCCAAGCTGTGTCAGTTGAAAACTATATTTAATAGTCATTGTAAAATATGACAAAGATGTTTAGTCAGACTGTTAATAATTTTGATACATTTTAAATTACCTTGTTAAAACAATTTAAAAAATTAAGTACTTATCAGACTAGTCTAGCAGAGTTAATATTTATAAAGTTAAATGATGGTTAAAGCTGTAGTAATACAGGTTCAATCACTATTTCTTTTAATATAATTTGGGCATTTTCCATCTGTGAGCAAGTAAAAATTATTGTAATTGTCTTCCTGGACAATTATTTAATTTTTAGCACTCTGATAATAATATTATGAAGAAATATTTCTGTAATTTGTATCCTGTGATTTAATTTGTCCCCAATTTTATTATTTTCTTTGTAGTAAGGCATGTTGAATGTTCATAGTTTTGTTCTTGTCCAGGTATTATTTAGAAACTATGCAAATATTACTTTTATGAAAGAGTATGCACATGTATGAAGATATGTTGGCTGTTTGTTGAAGTATTGTTTTGGTCATTTTTGAAGGTTTGTGATTTTATGGCAGTGTATAATAATGTATGAATTAGCGACAGTTTCCCTTCTCAGTGATCAGTACTTAACACTAGAAATTCTCTTAGGCAAGGCTAGAGTAATTTAATCTAAGACCTTTTTACTTTTTATTGTCTATATTTTTGTGCATTATCAATGTCAAGCTTTGTGTGTGTATTTACCTGATTCAATTTTAGAATCTCTACCAGCCTACCCTCAAATTGAAGTTATTTTTGACAGGATTAGAGTGAATTAATTATAGAATCTAAGTGGGGTCAAATACATCAGTCAAAAGGGTTTGATCTTCAAGTCCAAAACTTTAATTAGATCTTAAATCAGTGATGAGACAGAGGAATGGGGTGAAAGTTTGTACTGAACTCAAAGCAAATCTACAAGACATTGTGTCAAGGCTGAAAACAGGCTCTATCTTCACTAACAGGCAAAATGAGCAAGGCATTAAACCACAGTGTGAACTGTTTATGGATGTGCAAGAAATATTCTCTCCAGAGAGAGGAGGGTTCATTTAGATATTAATAGTTTTATTTTTTGTTAGATCTAACAAGTTTTAATTTTTCAAGTTGGATTATGACTGTTGCAAACAAAAACATTTTCAATTATAAGTGGTGTTATGCATTATAAAAATACTCAAGTTTTTTAGTATATAAAGCACTACAGTACAACTTTGTAGTACTGTAGGTGGACTTTAAGTAAAAGAAGTGAAAAGTTGTATTACTGTTTAGTTGTGCTTTATGGATAGGAAGGCAAAATTTACAATAAGAGTATAGAAAAATAAAAATCCTGTTGTATAAGATATGTATTACGTGTAATTTACTTAGGAAATTGGAACATTTAAGTATTGTTTATTTACTTTTGTTAACAATTATAGTTCAACCCTTGAACCCTTGCTCCTTTTATTTTCTCAGAAATACTAACTAGTCTTCGTTTGAATCATGCTGCTCCATTTCTGATACCTAGAGGGTTAATAAATTGTAGCAACTGGTGCTGTGTGAATGCTGTATCCTTCTTAATGGTTTTTAGAATTTACAGGGTGGTTGACATGGTATTACAGATCTTGTATAGAACTGTACAAATAATGATGAACTTGTCCCAACATAAACTCAGTACTGATTTGTATTCTCATGACAGCTGGTATGGGTATTAAAATTTTAATAGAAAGAAAGTGAATAACATAGTTTTGACCTTCTTAGATCATATTCAGGTTAATAAGGTCAAAATGTTGGTCTGTACTTTATTTTAAAGTTTTAATATCCATACCACCCATCTTGAGAATACATTTTACTTCAAGTGGGTTTCTTGTCATCATGAATTAGTGCTGATTTATAAATTCAGTATAAATATGTTATTAGTCAGTAATTTGTGCTACACTTTAACTACAGGGTGGTCGCTAGAAAAGTGGAAAATTTGTCAAACAGCTATTTATTTTTTACAAAGTTTTTTAAAGGCATATGTTATATTACACTCATAGATGCTCAAAATTATTAAAATCATGCATTTTATTCATGATCTCATCTGACCCTCAAATTTTCTGCTTTTCTAGTGACCACCCTGTATTTGTATTTATATGATACTGAAATTTTGTTTTATATACTTTATTCTGCTGTGATGCTGAAAGCTTAAACTTTTTCACTGTCCAAGTAAATAAATTATCTGCTGCCTGTTTTATTTTTGTCTTATATTAGACATTACGTAACAGTAATGCTACAGTACATTTTGGATTTTGTTTTATTGCATTCTTTACAAAGTTATAAGTTCAGAATTGAACAGTGGTAAAAATGATTTTTGATGTGACTAAAGCTACTTGCAGTGAAATATTCTTAATTTTGCTTAACAAGACTTTTAGATTTTACAAGCACTATTGGTATGCCCACCACTTTACAATCTGCTAAAGAGGTTACCCCGTGATGGCTCAAGTAGAAGTGGTTCTTCCACCCTAGTCACTGACAGCTTGTAAGTATTTTAGTGTTTTAATTTTGATATTTCAACTATACATTTCTTTGTAGTGAATATTTCCTGAATTCACTTATCTTGTGCATGCATGTGTGTGTATGCGTGCACATGCTACCACTTGTAAAATTGACTTTCTTGGGGAAAGAATATAATTGTGAAAGATGTTAGAATCATAAATAAAAACATGAGTGTATCATTAAACTTGTGATGATACAATCTTTGCTTTTAAGATGGTATCTTTGGAATGACTGTCCATTTTGTTTATTATAGTTGCATTCCAGCACATGTGTTTATTCATTGTTGTCCATTTGTAGGGGATGAATTATCTGGGTTTGCATTGAAATTTGTGAATCAAAACTTAAATTGTGAAGCATTTACTCTTTGCTTAGCATAATGTACAAATTGTTCTTTTCTTTTGTACGTATGTTCTCTCCAAGACCTTCATCAACAAGTGAAAGTGCTGCAGTGTTTCAGTTTGATATACCAAAGCCAAAACTGATGATTGTTTTTGGTAAATTCCTGCCAAATTGCACAAAGAGTATTTTTACACTTTGTTATATGCATGTCACATATACATACACTTTGTGGCAGTCTGTTCATGATGTTTGGAATGCACGTATCTACACTAGACTAGACTATGTTTATATACTGCATGCACTGGACATTGAGCTGTTTATGAACTGTCAGTATGAGCTAGGTCCTGAGAACTAATCAAGTGTTTATTTTTAGTTGTGTATAGTTTTAATACTTGGACTTTTTATAAAATAAAATTATTTTTACAAAATATGAGACTTATAAAAATTATAGATCATTTGTATATAAAAAACGTTTTTCAATGAGATATTTTTTATAAAATTTGTTAGCAATTATATCATGTCTTTTTTGATCAATTCAAGTGCAAAATGATTTTGATAAGATTAAAAATATTTTTTTCTTCATCTGGGATGTCTTGCATTCTGTTTGTGTAATCTAAAATTTATGAAATACATTTCATACTTTTTTTCAATAAAACTTTATATTTTATCTGTTTTTTTCTATTGTAACTTTATGCAACATTGTTCAGTAAATGACTAACCTTATAATTACCAAAAGAGAAATTATAATGAGTCTAATTTATCCTTTTGCTTTTTTAAAAATAATTTTAGATTGCAATATGAAACATTTGTGTTTCCTAAGTAACTTTTAAACTTGCAATAGTATATATTTCTTTATACTTAAATGTTATTATCCTTTGGACAGTGTTTAACTACTGGTACTGTTTATGCCATTATGATTTTAAATTATTCCGGGAATGTGCAGCTCTCTTTTCACTACCAAATTACATTTCCCTCAAGCTACTCAAAGCCACTTGTGTGCATGCCTCATGAAAATTTTTTATATTTTACCTAATCTAATCTCAAGTTTCCTATTTTTACATGTTAGTTTTTGTTATAATAGTAATAAATAAAGAATACACAAGAAAAGTACTTGTGCTTTGCTGTCCACTGTCAATGACATTGAACTCTACTTTTTGGATACTACTGCTAGTAGTGCAGTAAGTGATTTTTATTTAATTAAGTAAGGTACTGAAAGACTCAAAATAATAACATGCAAAAAGCAGACAATATCCCATAACTATCACAATTTTTCTGATTTTCTAACTATGTAACAAGATCCATTACGTATTCATTCAAACTAATTGATTTTTCCTGTGGGAACAAAAAGTGTACTGAAAAAGAAATAAATATTTTTCTAGCCAAAAAACAAAAGTAATATATACATATAATATACCATTTGATAAATGAAAATCTTTACTTTGTTGATTAAAAATAATATTATATTAAATGTAGAATTACAGACAAATCCTTAAATAGAAGAGTTAACAGGTAGGTGGATATGGCAAGAGGGGTCAGGTTTTCTATTCTGTGACTCTATAACAGATAAAATTGAAAATAATGCTTTACCTGAGTGATAAAAACATTGTAATAAGTAACTACCACTTTTTTTCTTTTTTTTGAGGTGTGATAAATAAGTTAGAGAAGAATGATGCCTAGAGAGTCACTTTTCACACTTCATTTAAGTTCTGTATACTTTTCAAATATGCATTATTAGCTATAATTTTATACTATACTTATTGGTATAACATTAACAAAATTTACTTCAACTTTTGAATGTAACTCACTTTTAACCTCGTGACACACACAGTAAAAGATGCTCACGGTGATAGGGCTAATTACTGTTGAAAAGTCATTGGACATTTTCTTCATCAAAAAACCAAGGAGACAGTGTTGTGAAGAGAATGATGAGGCCTCACAAAAAATAAAATGGAAACAAACTAGACTAGATTAATCTGAAAAATGTTTTGTGGCAGGCTGTTTAGTTGCTTCCTCTGGATAATCAAGTGTTTTAATATTTTGTGACAGCTAAGGTATTTTGCCATTTCGAAGTTTTACATACCAGAAACTACTTTGTTCATGAAATGCCATGTAAATGTAGTATTCAATTTGCATATGTACATGTGTGGCATAAAGTTATTCTTCATAAATATACAAAAGAAAAGTAATTGTTAGTTTAGAAAGGGGGAATAAAAATAATTTAAAAAAAAGTAGAGAAACAAATTGAATCCAAATGCAATTATATTTTTGAGTTTACAACTGGGGATGCTAAAACAAAGTAAACAAACAAGGTTGGAAATATTGTTCATATTTTCTCAAACTACAAAACCCTATTTTGATTCAATATCTACAGTACTTATCAGGATAATCTTTGCATTTTTTTTCAACTTGTGTGTGTACTTTTTGATTATCCCTATTTCCACCCTTTTTAAGTTAACAATTTTTATCAATCTTATATCTGGTAAAAGTTTGTTATTAGTTGGACTGTTAAACCAATAAAGGGTAGGAAGAAAAACTAAAATAAACAATTGAGAGCCATGATGTAGAGGAAAATGAATTTTTTTTTTTGTAACTAGGAAATTACAAATTAGGTGTGTGTGTGTGAATATATACAGGGTGGTCGCTAGAAAAGCGGAAAATTTGTCAAACAGCTATTTATTTTTACAAAGAATAACTTTTACAAAGTTTTTTAAAGGCATATGTTATATTACACTCATAGATGCTCAAAATGCATTTTATGATATTAAAATCATGCATTTTATTCATGATGTAAAGAAATCAAAATAGAAATGAGTAAGCACGCATTTTATTCATGATCTCGTCTGACCCTCAAATTTTCCGCTTTTCTAGTGACCACCTTGTATATATAATACAGTTTATAATTCTTTCATGTCCGGCTTGTTGACATACATTGATAATAAAGTTGTTTGAATTTTAATATAATTATTTAAAGGTTGTGATGTGCATTTTGATCCATCTATATGAAGAGGACTAATGCGACATTTGTACTTAGATAACTTGTACCTCAGTGAATTTTCTTTGTACTTTCCTGGCTTGGCTAAGTGGTTAGGATGCTTGGCTTGCAAACTGAGGGTCAGTGGTTTAAATACCTGTTTCACTAAAGATGGTCATCCTTTCAGATGTGGAGGTGCTATAATGTTATGGTTAATTCCATTACTTGTTGGTAAAAGAATAGCTGAAGAGTTGGTGGTGGGTGGTGGTGATTAGCTGTCTTTCACTACTAGTGTAGGTAGCTCTTGTGTAGCTTTGTGCAAAATACAAAACAAAAAACTTCTGTGTGTCATGTGTTTTCAGAAAGTGTTATTAACGTGGAATTTACTCTTCAGTACCTCACAGGGCAGTGAATTCCTTCTTTCTAAATGTCTAGTATTCTCAGAAATAATTTAACTTTCCAGTTTATAAATGTTAAAGATTCTAATTGAACTAATTAGATTAAAAGATTAAGCAGTACTAGTGGTTATTTAGAGCTGTGGGTATAGATTCCTAATGTTAACAATGAACTTTATCATTTCTTGTGGCATTTTAAAATATCCAATTTGGTAGCTTGTCTAAATATCTTGGGTTTTCTCTTTATGAATGTGAACTGTTTCTAACCAATCATCTGGTTACGTTATTAAATAGCACACATAGCCCTCAAGTAGCTTTGTGCAAAATTCAAAAACAAAAACAACCTTGTTAAATATTAGTTTTTACAATAAACTTTATTATTGTGCTTTCATATTAAATTTGCACTTTTGTCAATTTACTCTAATAACAATTCTGTTAGCCTACTAAAACTTTTAAAGTAAAATGAAGTTCAACAGAACCTAGCACATGTTTGTGAGCAAGTAATAAGTTTTTCTTTCAGTGTAAATCAATTGTATTAAAAATTTAGAGAAACATGCAGCTAATATAAGTATATTATAAGATATTGTATTATATTGAAACTAATGATAAAATAAAGCAGAGTTAGTGTTCATGTTTTTTGTCATTCAGGGTGTGTTTCATGAATGAATTTCCAACCATGTCATATGGAAGCAAGAGGAAAAGGAAAGATCTCACTTTTGGAAAACCCTTTGAACCAAGCTATGTTTACTCTTTGGTCAGTCTTCTGAATTCAAGCCATATTGAGGTATTTTAGAGTGTTCAAATGTTTTGTATAGTGGTATTTAATATTTAGTTCCATTGCTCAGTTTATCTGTACTTTGTTCACCTTGTGGAATTTAACTGTAGATTGTAGCTAAGAAAAAGAGATGCATATTTTGAAGTTAATTGCTTGTGCTTATGTAGTGTGTTTGCTATGATATTAGACATTAAATGATGTGTACATAAATACACACAAACTTAATTGATAAGAAATATAAGACGATAAATTCATAACATGGAATAATTCAAGCCACAGTTGAAGTATAAATTATTCAACTTTATATTAAGGATTATATTTGATATTTCTAAAGCAATAATTTTACACTGTTGTAATGGAAATTATGCTTGTTTTATGAATATCTAAAAGTTACAAGATTGTTAAAACTATAAAGTATGAACCATGGAACTTGATTTTAAAGTGAATTATCAAGTAATAATTGTAATTATTTGAGAAATATTAAGAATAAATTTCCAAATCTACCTACCTTTACTTCATAATAAACTGTAATTATCAACATAAATTCCCTTTCCTTATACTGTATGCCAGCCCATATTTCAAGTTCTACCTTTTGTCATTACTGATGTTCATAAACTGCAAATGTGTAGATGATATACTGATTGGTTACCTAAATACTCTCACGTGAAGAAATTGAGGATTTCTCAATATCTTTCTCAACTTTGGTCTTATATGTATTTTGTGACAGGGATGTCTGGAAGATGCAGATGATGTTCTGAATTTTCTGCTTTGTGGCCTTCATGAAGAGATGGATACTGTGATTAATGCCTTCAGAAAGACAGCAAAAGGAAATTCCAGTAAGGACATATTTGTTAATTTATAGCCAGTAAAACAAAAACTTATCATTCTACTAATATAAGTAGAAGAGACAGGTTATATTTCAAATATTATATTATTGTTATAAAACTATGTGCAATGAAAAATCTGACACATTGCTTAAATTTATACAATTTTTACCTCACTAAGAAATTCCTGTAACCATTAATAAACAAATAAAAATAACTTTTATATTCAATTATGTTTTCAGATGTCTGTGAAGTCTTCCTAACAAATGGACATGCAACAGAATATCAAGAAAATGGCCCTAACACCAAGAGCAATGTTATTAAATCAGTAAGGCTTTTATCACCATCAATTTAAGTGATTTATTTTTTCCCATTACTTTGTAGGATGGAAACCAATCACAGAAGTAACTGATATTGAAAGTTTGAGGCACACTAAAATGCGAGATTTCATTAGTTATAGAGAAAGTAATATTCTATACATTTTCAGCAGTTGCTTTATTAGGTTTAAGAGGGTCGAAATCTAATTAAACCCAGACACAGTATGGTTATTGAAAAACTTTACCAAACTTAATTTTTTATTTGTATGACTTCACAATGTTATGAGATCATAAGGTAAATTTCAATACTTGAGGTGATGGATTTATGGTGGATTTCTTGATCAAGTTTAAGATTGTTAGTGCCATTAAGGTTCAACAAAAGTTAAAATTGAGTTTATTAAAGTTCATATTCAATAAACTGTAATACAGAGTTTATTAAAGTTCATATTCAATAAACTGTAATACAGAGTATGACTGTACTTTTATTTTCATCAAATTTGAAGTTCTTCCATTCAAAATGATGCATTTTAAGCAGCAGAAAGATTGAAAATTACTTCCTTGTAGAATGTATGGCTTTAACAAAATGCTGCTGAAAAAGTACTAATATATTTTGTTATGATTAAGGTTCATATTTATTTATATTTGTATTAAAGTTAAGGATAAATTTTGTTTACATGTTTTAAAGGTCAAGTAAGCCTGATAAGTCATTCTTATGACCAGGAATATGCTGTATGGATTGAAAAAATTAAATTCTTTAGTGATCAGTATTAGTTTATTTGTGTCTATAGATTGCATTATTTGTTTTCAGAGCCACTCCTTTCATTCTCCTATCTTTGATATATTTGGTGGTCAAGTCACATCTACAATGACTATAGGAAATGAAACATCCACAAGTTCACATCATTTCTTCAGTCTTACTGTGGACATCCAGGTGATTGGTTATACTTTCTTTCAATAATTATTCCACTTAACCAATAACTGGTAGTAGTGAAACTAGGTTAGGGAACCAGTTCTTGATTTTATATTAAGACTAATGCAATAGAATGAATGATAATGAAATGTCAGTCTGATGTACTTTTAATTCCATATGTTTGAAGTAATGTGTGAATGTCCAAGTTTACAAGTTGTGTATTTACATGATGATTGGCCAATTATATTTCTCTATCTGATGTTATTGTATCATATAAATGTTTAAGAGTTGTGTATATAATCTATTTAAATATTGGGGAATACGAATACCACTGTAGAGTAAAAGATGTATCGATATTTAGGAAAGATTTGGTAAGTACAGTTGTAAGTACTAATTACTGACAATTATATTTTGACTTTAAATGCTATACTCTATTTTCATGCAAATTAAAAAGACAATTGTTACAGATATAGGTATTTTAATGTAATTGATTGTTTGCATGGCATTTTATAGGCTGAAGATGTTTGTCAAGTGAGTGATGCCTTGGCTTACATAACTCCTACAAAACTGGCCCATGATTACACTCCAGAAGATAGTAAAGGAGGGGTAAGTTTTTAAAACACTGTCATAATTGTATAAAATCTTTCCAAGTTTTAAGTAATGGATACTGCTAAAAAAAAATTGTCCTAACAAACATGTCATGAGCAAAGTGTATGAAATCTTTACAGTATAAATTGTAAGTATTGTATGACATGTCTGATTTATTTCTTTTTAAGATATAATAATAAAAACAGTATTGAAATCTCCACACCTGCAAAATTAAACATTGCTTTTTGTCAGTTAAGATCATACCAGATTTAATCATTTATGATCAAAATTAATTACTTTCACTTATTTTTAGAACATACAAAACTCCAGGAATCAAAAGCAACAATATCATTATTTTCTTAATTTCTGAATATAGGTTTTCTAGCAGTTTGTTACTATGGGTATGAATGTTTTGCATAGTTCATAAAAATACATGCATATATCAGGTTATCCCTTAAGTAATGTCCAATTTTAGGTTCAGAAAAAGAGAAAGGATTTCAAATGCTTTTAATGTTATTTAATCAATACTGTTCCATTATTATTACTTCCTGCCAACGATTCACAAACTTCTGAATGCCACTTTATAAAATATAACAGTTTAGATATTATTTATGGGATTACCTGATATTTTAAAAAATAATTTAGTTTGAGCTGCTGTACCAAGGCTGAAAATTTCTGAAATGGTTCAGCTTTTGTTTGTGGGTCATTAATTGTTGGAATATTTTGCATGTGAAGATTGTTTTAAAGGCACAACATGTAAGTGAATTGATATTTACTAGAAGTACCTACCATATTGGTAATGTTTGTGCTAGTAATTAATAATCATATTATTCATATTTCATCGACAGGAATTTTAGCAAAAGTTTTTTTTTTATATAAACAGGATTTTTCAATGGAAAGTTGTACTGATATGAACTGTAATGTTTTTATATATTAAAAGTAGTGCTATTTATTGAAAAAAGTATTTAAGATTTCCTCTATGTACATTCCTACTGGAAGTCATGTTCTTGTTGTGATGAGAGTACTTTTATAATTGTGTTCTGTGATAAAGAAATTCTTTTTGTACATATTGTAGTTATCTGTGGAATTGTTTGAACTTTTTGAGTACTCAGTGTGAATTATTTTTTAATAATTTCTAATTTTTGTGCTGTTCAATAGATTGCGCTACATTGTATTTATTATTTTGGACAAATACAGTTATGTATAATATGAACACACACTGTCACTTATAGTAAAATTGTTGCATGGAGAACACTAAGGTTAGCCATTTGGTCTGTTAATTTCAATGTGATTCAACAGAGACCAAACATAGTGTGAAGTAAGTTCATACATTTGTTTCATGGTAGTTATAATATAAAATGTTTTACACGATTGTTTTTATTAGTTCGTATTTTTTTAATTATATGTCTTGTTTGAATATTTTAATTTCAAAAGAAAATATTTAAAAATTCTTAAGATTAACAGTCACATGCAAACACTCCAGTTTTTCTGTTTTAGTATGATTTAGTGTACACTTTCAATGTCCTAATTTTTCTCTTTAGTAAAATGTCTATTTTTCAAACCCATAACAGAGTACTTTCTATCTGTCTTTCACATTGAAGGCACATTCCAAAATTGCATCTTATTTGGCATGCTTGTTTATAACCAATAGAAATAATTTTTCCATTTGAATCTTACTTCAATGTTTGAAATTGGCAACATTATACAATAACAAGGTGTTTTGGTTTTGTAACTTTCTGCTAAGCTGAGTTTGCAATCGCATTTAACAATTTGATTAGCTTGTTACATATTAGTTTGAAAGATAGTTCAATTATAGTTATTTTTAAACATTGTATTTAAGTGAAGTATGTACTTTTGTTTTTAAAATGCACATTTGGAAGGTGGAATGCAGAACTTCACAGGCACAGTAGGTGAGTGTGTAGGAACCTGATAATGTCTCTTGTGATGCATTTGTTTCAGGCACAAATGAACTGCCAGGTAATGAAATTATAAAATGATAAAATGCAGTATAAACTATGTGCAAAAAGATATAGTTGGAGGAGTAAATAACATAATGAAGTTGTGAAAACAATTTATTGAAAGAAGACAAGTGTACATATTTCTTATTGCATATTTTTCAAACTTTCATTTTACTGTATCTTGATGATTTAGCTGCATCTAACGTTATGTAGAGAAAATAATTTTTTTACCTCAAACTAGTATTCATTTATAGGTTTGGGGGGGGACTATGCAAATTTAATATAAAAACTGCAAAGCAAAAAATAATTGTTCTTATTGCATGAAAATACCTTGCATTCAGTGTGTTCAGATCCCATCTGACTGGCTGTAGATTTACACAGATTTTTTATTAAACATCTGATTCTTTTTTTTTATGACATGTAAAGCTTCCTGAAAGCTTGCTTGCTTTTATCAAGATAATTTTGGTAAATTAATAATTATAGTAAACATTACAAGTTCATTGCAATGGGTGAATGGGAAAACACTTGCAACATCTTTATAGGATTAAACATTTTTCATGACTCTTTACTGGAATGAAAGATATTTACTGAAAAGTTTTTACTTTTATTAAGGAAGTAAATTAGAGATGGCTAACGTTCACTCAAAAACAATTCAGATAACATAATAAGACTACCTTTTGCATCATCCATGCATAATAGCACAGGCACATAATGTAGTAGAATCTTAACATACAAAAAATAGGATAAATTAATTTGTGATTTGAATAGTTATTGCTATGCTTATTCTTGCCTACGCTATTACATAGGGATGATGTAACTGCTGCCTCAGCTATTCTTTGATAGATTGTTTAGGCTGAGTATTCATGATGAAGCTATAGAATGGACGACAACTGTCTGTTGTGGAAAGGACCACGTTTGGAAAGTCTTCCGCCTTTCATCTTCAAGTCGTGTGTGTATGTGCTGATGGTCTTTTATTGTATCCTGGTGGATTATGGAGAGTGTGTTGTGATTGGTAGGATTATCACTGTTTCTTGTTGGAGGAGGGATTTCCTGTAGACTCAACCAATTCAGGTTAGTCACCTTTAATCTGGAATCTCTGTTAAATGAGGGTTTAATAGTGTTAATAAATAATTATTGATTTTTCTTATGTTCTAGAATTTGTCTGCGTCGATGATTTTAGTTTTTCCCAGTTTACTCTGTGTCCATTTGATATGGCATGCTCTGCAATGGCTGAATTGTGTTTTTGAGTCTTGTACTATCTTTGTTCTTTTATTCTTGTCACGAGTTTACTTCCTGTTTCTCCATTGTACGTATTGCTACAGGAACACAGAATTTCATAGATGACATTTTTGAGATTCTCTTTGGTAAGTTGCTGTTTTGTTTTTTTTATCAGAATGGACCTTGAGATATTTTAGGATTTCCATCGGACTTCTACATTGAATATTTTTGCTGTGTGTTTGAGTTTTTCACTGAAATGTAGATAAATGGTGGTAGTGGTGGTAACTTTCTTATCTTTTCTTTCTGCTGTGGTCTTCTTCAAGGAGTTTTTGGTGAAGGAGGTGTAACCATTCCGTTTAAAACTTTCAATGATCTTTTGGCATTCTACTTTGATGGATGTCTTGTCACATGTTTTCTGCTTTCTTGTTTAAGTATTGGATTATACCTCATTTTATCAAGGCTTGATGATATGACTGGAAGTCTGTAGAACTGAGGAGGGAAATTTTTTCCTTGGATCTTATGTCTTTGCTTAATTTTTCATTGATTAAGCCCTTTTTTGTTAGTTTGTTCAGTGTTCTGTTGATGAGTCTGTCTTTTCCGTAGGATCATTGGTGATTTTTTATATTGATGTTTGTCTAGTACCTTTTTGATCTTTTTCTTGATCTGCTGATAGAATCTTGTTCTTGTCTTGTTTTAGATGGTTTTAATGCACTGCATTCGTGTTTAGTGATGCTCGGTTTTGGTTCTTTGGCCTTCCTGAGGATTGTGTAAGTTTGATGTCGGAATTGTTCAGCCATAGGGTTCAGGAAGCTTTGTGCAGCAGATTTTTAGGTACTGTGTCAGGTTGAATGGTGAAGTTTAGATCTAGGTTAATGATCTTATTTTCTGTTGCACTCAGTACTCTCGAACTGTAATTGTGAACTATATTTATAGATGTAGGATTATCCCTCTTGATCAATCTGTTGAATTTTGAACTTGTTTCTTGATGTTTTCTAGGTTGGCTGTATAATGTTTGGTGTAGAGGTTCGGGTTATCTAATGCTCTAATGTTTGTTACACTTCCTCCTTCATCAAAAATTCCTTGAAGAATATCATACAGAAAGAAAAGATCAGAAAGTTACTACCACCATTTACCTACAACATTTCATTGAAAAACTCAAACACATAGCCCAAAAATTCAACATAAAGTCCAGTGGAAACCTACAATACCTTAAGGTCTGTTCTGGTAAAAACAACAAACAGCAACCTACCAAAGAAAATCTCAAAAACGTCATCTATAAAATTCTTTGTTCTTGCAGTAATGCATACATTGGAGAAACGGGAAGAAAACTTGTGATAAAAATAAAAAACAAAGATAGTACAAAACTCACAAAAACACAATTCAGCCATTGCAGAGCATGCCACCTCGACTGGAGACAGAGTAAACTGGGGAAAAAACTAGAAGCATATACACATAGACAAATTCTGGAAGACACATAAAATCAAAGAATCAATATGTTTTAACACTATTAAACATTCACTTAACAGAGATTTCGGACAGATTGGAGGTGAGTAGCTGTGACTGCCATTGGTTGAAGCTGCAGGAAATCTCTCCTCCAATCAGACAGTAATAATCCAACAAATCACAGCATGCTCTCAAAAATCCACCAGAATACTATGAAAGAACATCAGGGAGCATGCATGCACATGCACACACTTGAAGACGAAAGGTGAAAGTATTTCGAAACATCTTCCTTTACACTTGTCTCCACAACAGACAGTTGCCATCCATTCTGCAAAGTTTCATACCTCAAATATCTTGTTCACATTCTTTTTGGATGATTGATAATGACTGTTTTCAGAGTTTGTCTTTAATTTTGTGATTGTTTTAATTGACGTGGGAAGGTCATATTTATAATAAAACTATGTTTTAAATACAGTGAGGTTCTAACTGTAATATTTATTTTTATTATTAACTGGTAATTCAGGTTTCATTCCTGAATTAGATTTTTAAAGGAACAGCAAATTTCTCTAAGAAATTTAATTTCAAGGGATAATGATACACAAACATTATAATTTTTAAATTACTACTAGTTAATAATACTTATAAAACCAAATACTCTGTTTGAAATTATGTTGCTTCAGTGAAATGGGCTGACATTGTTCATACAATAAAAAACAAAAAATTAAAAGGTTTTTCTCTGATACTTACGAGAAATTGTGACTGTAATTACCTATAAAGTTATAAAAGGAAATGGTATAAAATATTGTGAAGTTGTGAGTATGTATCGAGTAGATTTGTAAAATACAATCTGGGCCATAATTAAATCAGCAGTGTTGCCTCTTGAAATACTTATAATAAATAAAATAAATAAGGATATAATCTGTCTAAATATTAAGTCAGAGCTATTCTTTGGAGTCATCTCTACATAAAAACATGAACATTGATAGCACTTCTACAATATATCTGGTACAGGTACATGGATGTTTGGACTGAGGATGTAATAGACTATTGACTGGTATTTTTAGTAAGATAATGTTTCTTTGTGTATTTAGAAATGTTGAAGCCATGTCAGTACTATTAGTTGAGCATTCTGCAGAAAAGTTGAGTCAGATGCAACATTGTGCAAGTTACGTGTGGTATTTTTGAAACAAGAAAAATAGGAAACAGTTTACATAATCAAAAACAAAATTACTTGTATGTTTCAGGTTGAAGCACTTCACAGAGCTGTGTTTAAAGAACTACCTTTAGTCCTTGTGATTCACTTCAAGAGATTTGTGAAGACCAAGGGAGCAAAACCTAGGAAAGTTTTCAAGGATATTAAGTTCTCTATAGACTTAGAAATTCCAGAAGGTAAGATTTATGTTAGATACATACTGTTGGTTACATGAAAATGGTATATTTTTTCTTTACAGTTTGTAGACTTGAAGTGTACCTTTTATGTTATTCTAGAATTGGATCTAATTAGTCAGTATTGATTGCATTATTTATGCACGTTCAGTTATTAGATAAAAATATAAATTATCTGGTTTACTTTATAGACTAGTATTTATAGCAGACATTTTCCATGTATTTTTGGAAGTGTGTTCTTCTCCCTCTTTTCCGAAATTCCATTTCATTCATGAATTAAAAGTTTCATTCTTTACAAGGACAACTCATCAACTACTTCAGTCTCAGTTTTTGACTTTTTTTCAGTGCAAAAACTTTTAAGAAGGTCCAGGAGAGCAGTACATTAAAACGTTTATGTTGTTATTAACAGTTAGTAACTAATTAATTTACTGTGTAATAAGTATTAAACTGTTTATATCCAACATTTTGGCTGCTAATGTGCTGTCATCTTCAGGAAAGGTTATGAAAACTGCATGGTGGTGTTGGTGGTCAGGATTTGATGTAAAGTTTTTGTTTGAATTTTAGTCCCTTTTGAGACTGAGACTTAGGAAGTGACTTTCACAGTTGTATTAGTAAGAAGGAAGGTCTACCTTCTGAAAGTGCTGGATATCAAGTTCCTTATTTTGTGATTCATCTGTTTTTTTTGTCCACTATAATATATAAGTAACATGGTTGAAACTTGAAAGTAAACTTGTAGGTGAACAAACCAGTTGGTTTTTAGTGATAAATTAAAGGTCTGGTAGCAACAACTATGCCCTTAAAATTCTGTTAATATTCTTTTCTTCTTTCTCTCTTTTCATATTTAAAAAGGAATATTGTTAAAAGAAAGTTCTTAACATAAATTTTATTACAACTGTATAGAATTCCTGTCACAAGATGTACGAAGGAAGTACAGCCATCGAGCTTTGAAATCCTATAAACTGTTTGCTGGTATGTGTGGTTTATTTCTCTTTTAATAAATAAATACATTAGGGGAATTAATATTACAGTAATTATAATTAAAACCTCTCAACATTTGAAGAAACTTTTGAAAGATGGGGTAGAGGGAAATGAAATATTGCCAAACACATCCAGTTGAGAAGGGTCTGTACATTCAACTCTGACTTTCTTCAAACTAAACTCCTCTTATTGTTAAAATAAAAACATAAATGTTTGTAAACTATTTATGATTATTACTTGAATCATTTGTACTAGAATAAGATTAGCTAGCATAATGATTTCTTGATGCAGTGTTTATGCTGAAACTAGGTTGGATGTTTGTGGTTGTTTCAAGCATCTTTAAATTAAAATGTAAAACTTCACTCACCAACTTTTATTACAATTTGCAAGTAGCTTTTAAGTATGGAGTGTACATCTGCATGTAAAGTTTAGGTAAAAGTAATAATTTTAAATATTTGAATAACTTGTGCAGCAATACTCTATATTTGACATTTTGTCATTATATAACAATGTGCAATTTACAAATAAGTTCAAACTTCCATTTCTTCAGTTTTGAGGAGTCTTGCTTGTAATCAACACGTTAAATAATTGTTCTATCTATCTGTGAAAATGTAATAATACATTTTTTATTTACCATGTAATTTTATTACTGGTCTCAATTCAAACTCCTGTGAGTTACCACATAAGAACTTTACTAATAATAATGTTTAGGTTTGAAAATACCAAGATTCAGTGTCTAAAATGAGTATACAAAGGCTTCTAATATATTTTTGTGAATATAGAATAAATAGTGATTTTAATAGTAATTTGTTTGCTCCATTGATAAAGGTCAAACAAAATTTTAATGTGCAGTTTACAACGCTTATGAGCAAACTGCAGATCTGTGAATTTTTTGATAGTTTTTGGCATTGTTTATATGTCTGAAATAATTTCTAAGTTATATTGGAAAAGTCCAGGAATTATATTGCAAGATAATTTGATAACTTAATTAGACTTTCATATACAGTTCAACTATTAGCGAGATATTCCAGTGGTTAAAATCTTTTTATCAAATGGTAATTTCAAGTTTAACACTCAAAGACTTCTTGTCGTGGTTCCCTGACATGTGCTCGTTGTGGAGGCAAGGACCACGATGCCTATGACTGTGACATGAACCCGCATTGTGTAAACTGCAATGGTTCTCACCCCTCTTACTTTCATGCTTGCCCAAAATGGTTGGAGGAAAAAGAGATGCAGCGTTTAAAAACGACACATAACATTAGTTATCCTGAGGCTCGAAAATTGCTGTCCACAACTCCATCTTGGACATATGCTGCTGCCTCAAAGAGAATCTGTTTTCAAAACAGATGAAAAGCCTTTTGACCTCCGTGGTTAAAAAAGTTGATGAATAGACTTCCACTCTTATCTCTGTTCCTCCCATACCTTCCAATAATCCACGTCCTTCAGTTTCAAATAGAGGCATTTCTTCTGATACATCATTTTCTCCAACCACAAGAGACAAAACAATTATTCGTTTGCGTTTTCAGTCACTGGATTCCTCTTTCAATAACAAAAACCTGCCCACTCGACCAAGAGCGGGATCCATGGAGGTTGATAGACCTCCTCCAATTAAAGACAGTAAAGAAAAAAGACGTGGTTGTAAACCGAAGGGTTCTCCAGCCACTTCACCTACCCGTTCTTAAAAATGGCTATCTTGATACAATGGAACTATCGAGGTTTACGTTCTAATCTGGATGATATCAAAACGCTGATTGCTTTCTTCCATCCTGTTTGTCTTTCTTTACAAGAAACATTTCTCAAATCTGCTGATACAGTCTCCATTCAGCAGTTTTCTCTGTACAGAAATGACAGGTTGTGTGATGGTCGAGTACATGGAGGGGTGGCACTGTTGGTTGATCAACATGTGCCCACACTGTCTTTGTCACTCAACACACCGTTGGAGGCTGTAGCCATCCATGTTTCCTTGGGTCATACTATCACTGTTTGTTCTCTGTACCTGTCCCCTGGAGAGATATATGATCAGTCAGAACTTGATGCTCTCGTTGAACAGTTGCCATCTCCATTTCTAATCCTGGGGGGTTTTAATGGACATCATAGCCTCTGGGGAAGTGCTGTTATTGATGGGATGGGTCGATCTGTAGAGCGGATGCTCTCTGATCACAATCTTTCTCTTTTCAATACTGGTTCTTCCACTTACTTTCATGCACCTAGTCAGTCCTTTACTGCTATTGATCTCTCAGTTTGCTCCCCTTCATTGTTCTCCCATTTTTCATGGAGGGTTGACAGTAATCCACTAGGCAGTGATCATTTTCCGATCCTTTTGAGAGAGACTGGCCGTGGTCGATGCCACCCTACCCACGTGCCCCTGTGGAAGCTGGATCAGGCAGACTGGTCCACTTTCACTGCTCTCACAGAACTTGATCCTGCCATCGTAAATCATCCATCAATAGACGACTGTGTAACAGCAGTAACTGACTGTATTATACATGCAGCTGCTCAGTGTATTCCTAAACCTTGACATGTTTTCCACGATATCCTCGTCCATGGTGGAATCCTGCTTGCCACTTAGCATGGAAGGCTCAAAAACGGGCCTGGGATACTTTTCGTAGATATCCCACATTTTCAAACCTGGTTGCTTTCCAACGGGCCCGTGCACGTGCTAGGTGGGTAAGACGTCAAAGCCAGAAGGAATCTTGGATTAAGTTCACAACCAGCATATCTTCTACCACCAGTTCCAAGATCATATGGAACAGGATTCGAGAAATTAATGGGCACTACAATTCTGTCCCCCTCTCGATCTTACTCTGTGGTCAGGAGGTGACTGATGTCTGGAACATCGCTAACACTATGTGAAAGCTTTTGTCGGGTATCTAGCACTTCTGCTTGTTCCTCCACCTTCCTGGCCATCGGGCAGAGCGATCACCTCTTTCCTTTCAAACTGACTGTTTCTTTGACTATAATTGTCTCTTTACCCTGGTGGAACTAAAAATGGCCCTTCATCGGTCTGCCAGTACATCTGTTGGACCTGATGATATTCATTATGACATGCTGCACCATCTATCTTTTGCTTCTCTTGATGTCCTTCTGATTGTCTTCAACCAGATTTGGCAGGAGAATGCTTTTCATGATGCTTGGCGCCAGGCTATTATTTTACCTTTCTCTAAGCCAGGGAAAGATCTGAAGATTCCTTCAAACTATCGTCCAATTGCTTTGACAAGCTGTCTCTGTAAGACCTTAGAAAGGATGGTTAATGCTCGTCTTGTTTGATTCTTCAAATCAAACAACCTCCTCTTGCCCACCCAGTGTGGGTTCCATCGACAGCACTCTACCACAGACCACCTAATTCGTCTTGAAACATCTATCAGAGAAGCCATTCTCAACCGCCAACATCTTGTATCAATATTCTTTGACAAAGAGAAGGCTTACGACACAACATGGAGGTATGGCGTTTTGCGAGACCTCCATACATATGGGTTACGTGGCCATCTGCCCATGTTTATTAAAAAATTTTTAATGGGCAGGAGATTCCAAGTTTGTTTGGGTTCGACACTTTCCCGTTCTTTTGTACAGGAACTTGAAGTCCCTCAAGGCTGTGTATTGAGTGTCACACTCTTCAGTATAAAGATAAATGCCATCACTGAACAACTCCCTCTTACTGTTGCGAATGGGCTTTATGTTGATGACTTTCACATCTCATGTCAGTCATCAAACATGAGATATATTGAGCGGCGACTACAAACTGCCCTCATTCGTGTACGGAAGTGGACTCTGGCGAACGGCTTTAATTTCTCTTTCTCCAAAACTGTATGCATGCACTTTTGCCATCGACGAGATATTCACCCTGATCCTGAACTTCATATTGGTGAAGGTTTGCTGCCAGTGGTCCCAGAGACAAAGTTCTTGGGTCTTATCTTTGATTGTAAACTGACCTTTATACCACACTTAAAACAGCTACGGGTCAAATGCACAAGAGCACTGAACATCCTCTGTGTCCTCTCTTCTACCAGTTGGGGGGCAGATCGCTGTTCAATGTTGAAGATATATCGTGCTCTTATTAGATCGAAACTCGACTATGGATCAATGGTCTATGGCTCTGCCAGACCCTCGGCCTTAAAGATGCTAGATCGCATTCATCACCAAGGACTTCGACTCTGCACTGGGGCTTTCTGTACCTCTCCAGTTCAAAGCATATACTTTGAATGTCATGAACCTCCTCTACACCTTCGCCATTTGCAACTATCTTTATAATATACTTCGAAACTTCGTTCCTTACCAAAGCATCCCACCTGGGAATGTGTTTTCCTTCCTTGGTGGGCAGTACTTTTTCAGAACAGACGATCTGTCATTGCTCCATTTGGCCTTCGCATCCGGGCGCAATTGGATGAATTGGGTCTGTCCTTGGATAACATTGCAGATTCCACAAGTCGGCCCATCCCACCATGGCTTATTACAGCCCCAAAATATGACCTTTCTTTCAGTCACCTAAAAAAGGCAGATACTCCAGATTGGAAGTACCGTCTTTTATTCAATGAATACTTTTCAAACAATCATTCAATTCCCATCTATATAGATGGTTCCAAATCAGGTAATTCAGTGGGCTCTGCTATGGTTTGCTATGGGTCAGTAGTTGTGTGCAGAATCCCCTCTACAGCTTCTGTGTTCACTGCTGAACTGTATGCCATATCTCTTGCCCTGGATCATTATTGCAGCTGAGCAGTACTCCAACTGCACTATTTATACTGATTCGCTTAGTTCTATACTTGCCTTGGAATCGCTACACGTTAGCTCACATACGATTCTCACTGATATTTAAAACTGACTGGCCCATTTCTCATTAGCAGCTACTTTAATCCAGTTTTTCTGGATACCAGGCCATGTTGGTATTTGCGGGAACGAGCTTGCAGACATGGCAGCTAAATATGGCCTATTCCGTACATGGACTATGGTGTTGTCTTCAAGGCTCAGCTCCGTGCCAGCTGGCAGTTCACTTGGAGTGAGCAACGCAACAACAAACTTTTTCAAATCAAATCCAAAATTGGAGTTTGGCCATCCAGCTTCCGTGAAGTTCGGAAGGAGGAAGTTGTTCTCATTAGGCTACACATTGGTCACAGTTTTTTAACTCATTTTCATTTATCTGGAACTGATGCACCAATGTGTGGTTTGTGTAACTCTCAAATTACTATCAGCCACGTTTTACTTTCTTGCCATCGTTACATTTCTCAACGACGGCAATATTTTAAACATATTTTTCCCAGGGTCAGTCTGTAACATTGGACAGATTTATTGGTGATGGTGACTCTGTCCACCTTGATAACGTTTTTAATTATTTAATGGCCATTAATCTTTTTAATCTCATTTAAGTGTTGCATATTTATTCATTACACCTTTTTTAATTGTGGTTCCTTTTTTACAGTTTTAATCTCTCTCATTCAATGTGACATTGGACAATGGCCAGAACATTAAATAATTCGACACCAGGACTGGAAAGGCCAACTTCAGGTGACTAACGCTACTGTTTGAACTACTCGTTAGTCGTCCTGGCGAGTTATTATACTTTTGCTGCATATCGTTTCACACTTTTACTGCTTTACTTTTTAGTACTGGCCATATTGACTCATAACCCGAAACCAGGACTGGAAAGACCAACTTCCTGTTAGTCTTCCTGGCGGGTTATGATCATTACCATTTTGCTAGAGTAAATAGTTTACAACCTTGAAGACTTGATGCCACCATTGGTTTTTACACCATTTTCTGTTTTAATTGCTGTTTTGTTTTTATCTTCAATTACTTTTACAAATTTTACTCCATTTACTTGACTTTTCTCTTTTTACTGGACATTTGGCTGCTCATTGTTGCGATTTTGCTACGTGTCTTTTAAAACTTCTATTCTTTTACATTTTGATACTGGTTGCTATGACATATAACCCAGAACCAGGACTGGAAAGACCAACTTCAGGTGACTGACGGTGGGTCTTGAACCTGCCTGTTAGTCTTCCTGGCAGGTTATGATTATACCTTTTTGCTAGGAGATACCTTACAACTTTTTACACTCTTCCCTCTATCTTAACCTTGTAGCCTAGGTGTCAACATTGGTTTTATACTTTTTTGTTTTACCTTCATTTCCATTTATGTCTTTTACTACATTTTTACCGGTTGTTTGGTGCAGATAGCCTCATTGCTTTGTGCCATAAAACATTAAATCAATCAATCAATCATAGTTACACTAGTTTAAGAGTTGGTAATGGGTGTTTTTGGTGAGTGCTTTCCCTTTAGCTTATCATCTCATAATAAAGTATGAGCTAATGCAGAAAACTTTGTTTAAATTTTGCTGTAATTTCTCCAATAGTGCAAGTTGTATTATAATATTTTCTAAGTAATTGTAATGAATATAATACATAACAATATTTGATGCTGTTGTTTTTTAACCATTAGTTGTATCTTGTAAAGATAAATTAAATCATTATTAATTTAAATACAAGTTTTGTACAGTTTGTATGCAAGAATATTATAAGGCACACTAAAATTTATTTGTATATGATAAAATGTCACTAGTAAGCTGCTTTATGTATCTGTACTGACTTGAGATACTTATCAGTTTGCAGACTTGTTTGGTACTTTTGGTTTTCCATTTATAAAATAAATTTTAACTTGTGTATCATGTAGATGGTAGCACTGCATAAGTTAGGATAGCACAGATTGTTCGCGAAAATGCTATGAAATATCTCCTCAATAAGTCTTCAGAATTTTATAATACAATGGCATCCTTTAATAACAGTATGTAATGATTGAGTCTCAAGGTTTGGGAGTGTGTAGATGTCATAGCAAGAAATTTGAATATCTTGTTCTTTTTCTTCTTTTCAGTACATGGTAACTCAAAAACCAAAACAATGGTGTTGGCCATTTTGCTGACATGACAATTTAAAATGGAGTGTGCTTTTTTGAGTATTATTAACTAGTAGTAATTTTATAAAATAATAATTCCAGTGTGAATTATGTTATCATTCCCCCTTGAAGCTAGCTTTCACACAGAAATTTGCAGTTCCTTTACAGAGTTTAAGTATAGGGTAAAACTGAAATTACCAGCCGTTAATAAATACAGTTGGGATTTTATATTTAGAACTTTGTTATGAATACAACCTTCATGTATCTATTGAAATATTGTTTTAACATGTTGGCTTTCAAGCCTATTTGCCAATACTTTCCAAGGTTCCACTAGTCATTTTACAATTACTTCAGAAGAGTGTATATGTAGCCATTGTGTCACAGCCAGTAAGTGGCCCTTTAAAAAGAAAATATGGTATGACTCACTGGTAAATCACATGGAAGCCAACATGTTAAAATACAAAAAAATAAGTAAAGAAAAAGAAATTTAAAAAAGGAAGTAAATGTAGAAATGCATCATCCCTACATAATATCACAGGCAAGAATTAACATGTATCAATATCATTGTTTAATCACAGGTGTGTTTTCTTATTTTTGGCTGTTAACAGCCTACTACACTGTACCAATGCTATTATGTAGGGTTGATACAAGTGCCATTCCTACTATTTTATTTGCATTGTTTTTGAAGGGATGGTTTTAAAAATGTGTTCGTGATGAATCATTCAATTGTTAGCATTTCTAATCACAAGTTATGGTTCTCACCTTATTCACTGCATCCTAATCATTATTCGTTGTAGTTTGTGTGTATGATTACTTAACTAAAGTTACATTTATTTCTAACCATTATAATAGTTAGCTTACTTTTGATCATACATTTTTGATAACCTCAAATGATGACTTATTTCAGTTTTTATATTTTTTGTATAGTGAAGTTCTTTCACTCATCAAAAAGATTTTATAAACAGTTTCCTTGAATTTCAGTGGTATGCCATGAAGGAAAAGATTTGACCACTGGGCATTATATTACTGATGTCTACCACATTGGCAGTAGCAGCTGGCTTCGCTGTGATGATAGCACCATTACTGTTATCACTAGCTCCCAACTCCTCTCTCACTGTCCACAAAGAGTTCCATACTTACTCTTTTATCGAAGATTAGACACACTTTATCCATCAAAGTAAATTTTGTCTATCTGCAATATGTTGTCTTCCCGTATTTGATATACTTGAATGTGGAGTTACTGGTGGAGATTTTCACTAATGTTACTGGAACACCAAGATTTGAACATGGTATGTGCATGTTTTGAGACAATGAGAAGGGAGCAGGGACCATTTTATAGTAAGTGACAGTGTGGACTGGTGCAGTAGTTATAAAGTTGTGTGCGTTTATATTTAGATATATCAGACAGCCATTCAAGAAGAACTAGTTGCATGTTTTGACATACAAAAATGGCACATCACAGGATCCATTGAGATTGACCAACAGATTGTCTGCTTTTCTCTGCTTCAAATACTGCTTTTAATTACAGTATTCAGATTTCAATGACATACATAATTTGTAAAAATTGTACAGTGTCAGACATGCTTTTTCATAATATGTTGCATTTTTAACAAAAGTTTCTACACTATCTGTTTATTTTTCGTAAGACTGAATAACTCTGGCCTTATTTTGTTTTAAGAGTATAGTCAGGTTCCAGTTTATTGAAATGTTTTCTTTGCAAAATGTCAAATGTCTTATAAATGAAAATGTTAAAAAGTTTTACTGAATTCCAACTCTTAATCATATGTTAATATTTCTTTCTACTAATAAACTTGCTACATTGTAATTAGTGCTCAAAGTTGGTATGATTAAATGTGCAAAAGATTTACTAGAGTAAGATGTCGTGCAACAGAAGGATCATTTCAGTATAGAGATGAGAGACTGTTATTTTGGGTGGGCACAGTTTAACCTAATGAAGTTGTAGCTTTATATTGTACCATAACATTGCCAACCATGTCTGATTACCCAAAATTATTGGATTGAAAATGTTATTGTACTCTACAGTGTTTGGAAATTAGGCTTAATCTCCTAGCATCGTGTCAAGTATTGACCTGGTTTAACCATTGTGTTAAGATGTGGGCTTGGTGAGTTTACTTGATGGTTTATTACTGTTAAGGGAAATAATTACTTATTTCTTTGTCTTTCGAGAAGTTTGGTCCTAGTGGCTTACTAATGTAATGTAATAAAGATGAACCTTAATATCTTGTAATGCATTTGTTTTCAGAAGCCATTTACAATTTTATTTTTATTTGCTAATTTTCAGCTATTTGAGATTTTTTCAATAAATGGTTATTTTAGAAATCAGAATGAATTCAAAATTGATCACGCAACAATTTTGTGTAGCATTATGTATCAGTTTTTTCTTTCACAAAATGTTTTATTTTATTAAGAGCTAGTTAATTACTGTTTAATTCTCTCCTCTATATTTTCTTTTCAGGCACCACTTGACTAACTGTCAAAAGAACATGCATTTTATCTGTAATCTTTACTGTTTTTTAGCTGTATATAATATCACATGCAGACATGTGTAACTTTTAATGAAAACTAATTCACACATACATATTAATAAACAAGTTTTGATATATTTGTTTGTAACCTTGAAATGTGTGTACTGAGTAAGTTGTGTTGCAATGTGTGTTCATTATGTTCTTTAGATTGTTTAGATCATGCTGTACAGTGTTCACTAAAGCCATTTTCAGCCTTGATTTTTAAGTATATTAGCATATGTCATCAACTTCAGTTCATAATAAGTTAAGTATATTATTTGTCTTCAAAGAACATTGGTAGTGCACATATTAGACTCCAAACGACTGAATTGTGGTACGTACATGTTAGAGATTGTACATTCATTATGCTGTTTCTATTTTAATGTCTGTTGGGGCTCAAATTAGATGATTTTTACTTTCATTGTAGCAGTGTTATTGTGAAATCGTACATTTTTTACTGATTTAAAGTAATTTGAGTGGTAGAAATAATTACTTAGTAATTGGTTAAAAATATAGCGTAATAGTTTAATTCTTTAAAGCATGATAAATGTTAAATGTTTAACTTGGTACAGGGTGGTTGATTTATATGGTAAGATACTAATTTTGAATGTTTATTTTAATGTGTTAGTATACAACAATGTTGAATGTATGTTTTTTGCTTTCAGACATTTTGCAGATAGTGATTAGTTTCCTAATTGATTGAATAAATAGTTTTTTTTGTTTTTCTTAATGTTGTATAAATAATGTATGTATTTTTTATGGAAATGTATATTTTATTTTTTATATGTTTTAGTCTTTGTTGATACATTGGGGTAAAGGGTTCAATCAGTTCTGTCTGTTCTTGCTATAACTTTTAGTGTCACATAAAGAATGTTTATCATTGAAAATTTGAAGTTAGAAAATGTAAATGTACAATGTTAGATGTAGATTTGTGTGCATTTTGTACTTTGGTTGTTGAGTTAATTATGTATTAATTTCAGTTAGTGTTGTTTTGACACTTGACTAGTTCTGACAAGGTGCTAGTCATGTACTATCAAGATGTAAATACAAAAAATGTTTCATTTTAATTGTGGTAAATTGTTTGTAGGATTAATGATGGAGATGAACAGTAATTAACATTGTGGATTATAGCTGATAGTATTTATGTACAACTTTGTATATGTAGATTATATTTAATCAAATAATTTTAAGATTTTTGTTCATGTCTTGACATTGATATAACTAAAATTTGAAAGAGTGTTAGACTTTTTTGATATAAGTGTAACTATATATTCTTTGTAGATAAGTTTAGCAAAGGATAATGTAACCTTTAACTGTACTATTAGTTATATATGTATCAAATTAATGCTTCATTTAGTGATGTACAATGTTTTTAATGTGAAAATTATATTAAATTTTGATAATTGATTTTATTATTTAAATGAAAAACATCACAGAATTTTTAACACAACTTGTGTATTTATGTACAGTTTTAATGATTATTTAATATTAACTTGATTTTCTTAACACAAAATTATTTTGCTAAAAAAACAAACTTGGATGGGACATATTGCTGAATAAAGTTTGCTTATCCTATAATAATGAAATGCTGCTCATACAAATAAATATACATACATTCAAGAAGTGTGGATATGGATTTTTTTTTTGTTCGGATTTTATTTTTTTGCATGGAGAATAAAGTATAATAATTTGTTTAGGTTACTGTTACAATAGTAATGATTTAGCTCCAAAACTGAAATTTATTTCCAGAACCAACCATTTATTTCTATTTGTTAACAATAAAAAGCTTTTAATAAATTTTAGTTTAAACTGCAACACCTTTTACTTGTTTCAAATTTCACAAGATAATTTGAAGTACTTTTAATTCTTGCTGATTTTTTTCTTTAGTACGTAAAATATATTTTATTTTCAGGCAGGATGTACTTAATATAAATTTTACAAAATGTAGTTAACAAAAAAAGTTTTGAGAGAACTGTTTTCATTAAATATTTTGCTATCAGGTTCTCTTTTTAGATTGTTCATGAGGGGAAAAGTTGAGTATGAAAGTACAGTGTTTTGAATTGAATTAACTTTCAGCTTGTTAGCAAATTTTATAAAATAAATTTTTAAACATGAAAATTACATACTCTTTCTACATGATGTAGCATTTACTAATTTTGTTTTTATGAAAGGTGTTGGAATATCTTCAGTTAAATTTTGCAAGTTGTATGAATATTAATAATTTTAACTTGAACTGTCATTTGTCCAGTTTGACCTACTTTAGTAGGTCACTGAAAAATTTATTTAAATATGTTTTGTGTATATAAAATAGTGTGTGTGGGGATCGATTGATATGTTGAATGTAGTGTACTAACTTTTTTTTCCATTTTTCTATACTTAAGAATTTAATCAGCTCCTTCACAAAGTAAAAAATGCTCTAATTATCCTAGTGGAATTTGTAATTAAATAAAACGTTTTAAAGTATCCTATTCAGAAAGTTTATTTATTGTGGTTATTAAAACTTGCATTAATAATAGTTGATTGTGGGGAATTTCCTGTGATTGAAATTTGTAAAATAAACCATTAATTAAACCAACATGAAAAACTAGTTTCTTGAAATACAACAGCATGAAAACGTTATTGAATAATAGAAACACGGAACATTTTCATGAGATATTTGTGACCATGTTGACAAATTATCAAGATTGTCAAGTCTGGGGTTTAGATATTTTAATTTTCATGGAATTGTTTTTTTATGGAATAGTCCTGTATATAGGAAAGTCATTAAATTTATTTTCTGTAATTTTAGAAATAACAGTCTAGTCTTATTCGTAAGAAAGAAAAAAAAAACTGAAACAATGGTAAGATTTGTAAAGTGGGTCTTGTATTTATTCAGGTATGTGAACATTGCTGTGGTGTGAATATTTAGTGATAGTCACTCAGGGTCTATATCTCAGCTTTGGTTTAATGATTTTTTTTTATGTATATTGCATATGGACATAACGTGAATTACTGAAATTGTGGGAGTTACCTACCAGAATTCTGTAAGAAAATTTTGTGCCTTTGAATTACCTTATGAAGTGTTAAGTAAATGAGAGTGTAGTTTTATACAAATTTTAGAAAGTGGTGCAAATGATTTCATTGTTTAAATCTCAATAAATATTTTTATTTAATCTGATATTGTGGTGGTTTTGTTTGATAATACTTTGGTGATTGTTACCACATGGTATAGTTTTTTTTATAATATAAAATATCGGCATTTTAAATATGCATTTAATAACATTCACATTTTAGTGCAAAATATAGCTAAAAACTGTTTATTACTATTAAAATTAACTTCCAACATTGTGTAAAATGTTTATGCTCATAGTCATGATTCCACATTTGTGAGAAATACTTTTAAAAATTAGTATATACATTAACTTTTTATATTTGTAGAGAGAGAGGGGAATAAGAATACTTGACCTTAATATTTTGTTTGTTTTTAGTGGTTCATTGATTAAAGGTCATGCACACATTAAGTTTATGGGTGTGATGAATAATCTAAGAAGTAATGATACATTTTTTTACACGTTTTGTAAAATTCATCAGCACTATATGCTTCACACGCTTGTTTTTAACTTTAAAAATCTACCAACCAAACATTCAAGATAACCTCTAAACAAACTATTGTCTTAACCATTTTAGTAACAGTATTGTTTATATTACAAAATAAAAAAGGCTTATGAATTTTTGGAAGATTTTCTCTGGTTGTAAAAATGTAAAACTAAACCTTTAGAAGATAAAACCCTAAAATCTTTGTTTCAACTAAACATTGATAAATCGATTTAAATTTTAGGAACTTTTAAACGGTAGATTTTAGCCAAATGAAAGATTAATGTTTTTATAGCAGTAACACTTTCGTGTGAATTGTTAAATGATAGTTACTTGTACACTAAGAGCATAAAATAATTATTAATAAAGATATCTGAATAAAAGAGTGCATAAAAAAACAACCACCTTTTGACTTTTTGTGTCCAGTATCGACGAGGCCATTAGTCAAGTATAAAGGCTCTTTAGACTAGTTGGGATACGACAGACAATAATAGTTGAAGGTGTCTATTAGCAAATCGCTACAGTAACTTTTTCGGTGTGAAATGGATTAATATTAAAGTGTAATTCATTAATATTAACACAAACTCGTTTATATATTATTTTTATAACTAACCTGTTCGACATACAGAAAAATTGGTAAACTAATTTCAGAAACAGAGACGCCCTAACAAAGTTAATGCAAAGTTATATGCATCACAGTTTAAACATTTGTAATAGAAGTTACGTTCTTAAGAATCATCTTCTTCACCTTACTTACTCTAAGGAACTGCGCCAGATGGCGCATATATTATTTTGACATTTATTAGCACTAGCTGTACAAAGTCAGCCTGACGATATTTGAAATTCTAACATTATACTAGTAATTACAGGGTGGTAGCTAGAAAAGCGGAAAATTTGTCAAACAGCTATTTATTTTTACAAAGTTTTTTAAAGGCATATGTTATATTACACTCATAGATGGTCAAAATGCATTTTATGATATTAAAATCATGCATTTTATTCATGATGTAAAGAAATCAAAATAGAAATGAGTAAGCACGCATTTTGTTCATGATCTCATCTGACCCTCAAGTTTTCCCCTTTTCTAGCGACTACCCTGTATATTACTGTTCTACATGTTGAGTTAACTAGATGATAGCTGAAAACATAAATTTTGTTTTTTATATGCAAAAACGGCTTGTTTGGGTTCAGAAAATATTTTAAATAGAAGAGCGAACAACGTTTCGACCTTCTTCGGTCATCGTCAGGTTCACAAGTGGGTTTCTCGACATCGCTGATAAATTTTGTTTTGTTAGTAAAACATTATTACTCAAAGTAGTAATTTTTTTTTCGAAATGAAGTTGTATCTGTATTTAATGAAACAGTGTGTTGTGCAGCGATATTCCTATATTTATGAAAGATATGCGAAAAATTAGAAATATTTTTCAATAAATTTCTATAAAGCTACTCAAGAGGTATCTGCTCATAGCTATCCCTAATTTTGAATTCGTAGACTAGATGGAAAGCAGGTAGTTAATAGTGCCCATGACAAACTGTTCAGATACTCGAGTCGTATTCTGGACCAAGAAGAAATGTTTTTTTGATAGTTAACGCTGAGAAACCTCGGGTAGTTAAGTATTTTGACAGAGTAAAAGTAATAAATAAAAGCGTCATTTAATATCACTTCAGTAGTTGGATTGAGCTATTTGATATATGTTTTGTGAGTGTATAGAAAACATTCATGCTAGAGCTGGCTCTTAAAGCAAGTGGCGCTATCCACAATATTGTTTTGTTTCGAAACTGCTTTCCTTTCGCGGGCTCGAATGTTTGTCTTTCTGGGAAACTATTTGTTTTTTGTGTGTGCGTGCTTGGGTTCAGTTTTTCTTTGTTGAGATGTGGAAATGCAGTGAAGATAATTGCATGATATATGTTCGTTTCTGTGTTGATAGGCGACAAGACTAATAAGTTTCAGAAAAATATTTGCAAGGTAACATGTTATGCGCTAGATGGCGTACTTAAAGTTCTTTTGTGGAAGAGAGAAAATAGTTCCTATGATTCTTAGCGCGCCACCTGTCTATCTCCCTGACGTCACGTTCTTTACTCGCAGTTTACTGAATGGAAGGTCAGCAGTGGGAAGTGTTGGGTGTTCTCGCTGCTTTCGGAGCGCTTTTTGGTGTAAAAGTCAGCCGCTTGTAGCTGGAGGTAGCTCCGTACGATTTTGCAGCATGCCTAGACGTAAACAAGACCGGCCAAAACGGATGGAATGTAAGTAACTTTGATATTAAATCTTCAGATGCTGACATGGAGCAAGCCTGTCGCTCACGTCAGTCTCAGTTGATCGCTAACTGACGTGACAGGCTGGAATGAATTGTTTTAAAGTTTAAATTAAAGTGTGGTATTTGATGTATGGAACATGTCTATTAGAATAAACAAAATGTGTGTGGGATATCTCAGCTTTAGTGACGTATGAGACTCTTTCACTGCTAGATATTATTATTATTATTTTAACCTACCAATTTATATATGAAGAGCATGTGTTTTGTGTGACGACTTTAATATTTACTAAACAGGAGAAGATATAAAAAGGTTATGCTATTTCTTAACGAGCTGGATCACTCACTTCTTAATCATATCTGTATATCTTAAAAACATTAAATAAACAAAAAACACGTAGAGTTTTGATGGATTTTTGTGTGATATCTCTAACTGTTTTACGGGTACCCATTCCTGCCTTGTTTTTACTGCGTAGTTCTGCCCCATCTATCAGTCAAACTTGGAGCTTCAAGCCCCGGGCTCCGTAATGGGCCTTTGCGGAATCACAGGGTGATTGTAACCGCGGATAGAAGTATGAACTAGCGAGGATCAAATAATCTCGAATTCTGTTTCAGATTTATGATTTGAACGCTAAAACATCTTCTATAAAGATGAAGCCCGAGCTGGATGACATAACAAGATGATTTAGGGCCTTTGTTGAGAATATAATAACTTGCCGGTTATAGTTTCTAGCGACTGCCGCATTTTTTTTCTTCTCGTTGACAATAAATTATTTCTCGGAACAATGCCCAACGTGACCTTCTCGAGAACTGCTTGGCATTTTTCTTCATTATGTGATGGTTTATGTTTAGATTAAGTGTTTTTATTTGTACGATAAATATAAATAGACAGAATTGTTTTACCTTTCTTTATTATACTAATACTAACTTGTATCTTAGACGTTTCTCCGTGCTACTGGTAGATTCCCTTAGACGAGTAAAATTATATTAGTTATCTAGAAAAAACATCTATTGATGTAGTCGCTACTGAGAGTTTCAAAAGAGCGTAAAATTTATAATAACTGGATTTTAATTGTGTCGTTTTCTGTTCTTGAAGTATGTTTAAAATATTGACATTCCTGTGGTGTATTACGATTCTCCTTAAAGCATGGTATTTGATAGTTGATACTTGTGATGGTTAATAAAATAGATATTTGTATGGATTGCAGTGTAATACATAACTTTTTCAATTAGATTATAATTACATTATTTCTGTTTTCGTTTAAATTCCACATAAAAAGTCTAGTTTCGTGTTTTTGGAAGTGCTAAGCTTTGTTTATTGCTTTTGTGGCAATTTTCTGCTCGTAGCACCAGAGGACGCCACTAACGTTTGACTTCGCATCATCTAAGATTAAGTGACGTTTGGACAGATGTCTTACAAGTTGAAAACTTGGTGTTAACTAGTTGAAAACCTAGATTTATTTTAGTTCTTGTCAGCGATGCATACTTTAATCGAAACAAACTTAAAATGACATTTTTAGGACATGTTAATTTCAATTACGTTACAGACTTATCATACAAAGAATAAGAACAAACGTTATTAAAAATTAATGATGAACAACATAAATCGATAACATCATCACGTGAGACTACTTGTCTTGTGTTAACACGAATGATGGCGCTTGACAAGGGGCGAAATCCATTCAATTAAAATAGCAAAAGAGATACCAGGTACGCAACTTAGGCACCTGAAGTACAAAAGTTTATATCTCAAAAGGATTACAATGCGGGTTAAACTCGCAAGTTTGAACGCGCCATAAACTTGCGTTTATTTATTGAATTCTAAAGTTATTATACCAACGTGTGTGATATGAAATAAGTCAGTTCAGCAGATTTTAAGTGTAATCAGATAACAAATCAAAATACTTTGAAGACTTAGTATCAAGCTGCTTACTGAACATTCTGTAAAAAATATCAAAGTATTGTGAAACGTATTTTCTAACTTTTATGTCTTGTATCAAGAAACTGCGTATTAGGGCCTAATACTGAACTGCAGATTACTATTAATCTTTATTCTTTCCACCGCGGAGAATCTAACCTCGGATTTGAGTGTGTTTTTTTTTATTTCTGAAGATTACTGCTAACCTACAAGAGCATATTGCTGAGGGATACAAGACTGAACAACGACCTATTATGAATCAGTAGTTACTCAGGATGCAAGACTGAACAAAGACTTATTATGAATTAATAATTATTGAAGGATGCATGACTGGACAATGATCTATTATGAATCAATAATTATTTAAGGGTGCAAGACTGAACAACGACCTATTATGAATCAGTAGTTACTCAGGATGCAAGACTGAACAAAGACTTATTATGAATTAATAATTATTGAAGGATGCAAGACTGGACAGTGATCTATTATGAATCAATAATTACTTAAGGGTGCAAGACTGAACAACGACCTATTATGAATCAGTAGTTACTCAGGATGCAAGACTGAACAAAGACTTATTATGAATTAATAATTATTAAAGGATGCAAGACTGGACAATGATCTATTATGAATCAATAATTACTTAAGGATGCAAGACTGAACAACGATCTATTATGAATCAGTAGTTACTCAGGATGCAAGACTGAACAAAGACTTATTATGAATTAATAATTATTGAAGGATGCAAGACTGAACAACGATCTATTATGAATTAATAATTACCGAAGGTTGCAAGACTAAACAAGTATTGTCTTAAACCTCCTGAGCTTTACATAAGAAGGATCAGATAAACAGATGGTTTTTCTTGCAGCTAATCTTGTCATGATAAGTCTTGCAAGCCTAATCTGCAGGGAAACGTGTTATCTCTCACAAACCAAACATGGCCGCTTCTCTCTAGGATAATAAGGTGATATCCATGCGTCACGAGTCGCCTTCATCGGAAAGTTGAGCTTTCATGATGATTTATTTAAGTCTCGATTCACCGAGTGGCACCGCTAGACACCGCTGTAACAGTGTGACCTTCTTCATATGTTTGTGACTGCGTGGCTGCCAGACGTCAAAGTTTATTATGGATTAGCCGAGTAATTCGGAAAGGAAATGTGGTACTCATAAAGTACCTGTAATTGAGCCCAAGTGACACGCGTAGACCTCCGAAAAGAAGGATACGGAAAACCCAGACGACAAGCTCATCATTTTTAGCTACGTGATCAGCAGTATTATCATTCTCTTTTGGACTAGTTTTTGACTCAAAAACTGAGATTGGCTCTTCTGTTTGATCTCTCGGAAGACTGCTTGCTCGATATGGAAAGTAAAAGCAGGTTTGTTTAACGATTTCAAGTGAATTGAAATAACGACTAAAATAAGACTTTTTTGTGTGAAAAATGTATTTTTCGGATACGCATATACAGTATTAAGAACATCATCGCATCTTGAACTTTCTTCAAAGCCACACTTAACAGACCTTAAAAAATATCAAGTAGACGTAAGAGTCTGCCTTGAGATGTTTGTATTTCTTTGTGTATAGTGCAGATAGCTCAAACTGCTTTGCGCCATAAAGTACCAGACAACCAACCATTCTTTGTGTACGTGCTGTACTCTGTTAAAATCCGGGGCTCGACTCTTGCTATGAGCACAGAACGGTTATTCCATTATGTAGATTTGTGTTTAACAAACAAACGAAAATAGTAGATAAAAATGGTAAATTATTTTAAACCAAATTAAATCCACCACAAAGAAATACCTGTTGCTTATGTGATATTTTCAGAATCTAGTTAAATTAGCACAAGTATCACAACAATATAAAGGCTTTGTACTGACAACAGAGACTAAGTAAAATTATTGTAGTGTTAGGTTGTGGCGTAAAACGCTTATTTGTATTTCAAGTCTTGAGTAGCATACAGTGGTCGTCATCAATTAGACGACTTGACCACACAAGTACAGTCAGTAGTGGACGTAGAACAATTATAATTAGAGGTTTTGACTTTGCTCTTCGATAGGGAAACTTTCCGTTCACTAACTCATTCTTTTCCTCTTTGTTGGCCTCTGAAAGATTGTTGTGTCAGGTTTTTAAATATAAAGCGAACTGTGTAAACACAGAAGATACATGAACGCATTTAATTCTCTACAAGTAAAGCTGCACCTCAATGGATCACGCGTTGTCTCTACAAGTAGAGGCTACATAGGCGTTTATGAATCGTCCTTCTATCAGTAAAATCTACATGTTAGTGAAACTCTTCTTACAATTCAACGTCGTAATGGATCGAAACTTCGTCACTTTACCAGTAAACTACACGATACTGGATCTAGCTGGTAGAAGCTACACTTTAATAGATCGAAACGTCGTAATTCTACCAGTAGCAACTATAATTGATATATTAATATATAAGCTATGCATTAATTAGTTGTTACGTTACTTCTTTATCGGTAGAAGGCGCAGAGACGTGTTAATGGATCAGTCACTAAAAATTATACGTTAATGTATAGAAGTGTTACCACCCGTCAGTAAAGCTAAACTTTTATAGATAACCCCTCTACGTTTTTACTGGCGCGGGATGGCTAGGTGGTTAGGGCACTGGACTCGAAATCTGAGGATCGCAAGTGAGAATCCCTGTCACATCAAACATGTTCGCCCTTTCAACCGTGGGGGCGCTATAATGTTACGGTCATTTCCACTTCTTGTTGATAAAAAGAGTAGTCCAATAGTTGGCGGTGGGTGGTAATGACTAGCTGCTAAAGTAGGATGGCTAATGCAGATAGCCCTGGTGTAGCTTTGCCCGAAATACAAAAACAACCTGTTTCGCCAGTGATTTGCTTGTTTCAAACATCCTTTTCCTTAGTGTTGTATTTTTAATAGAATAGTTTTCTGGTACTAATTTTGTTCCATTGTTTACAGTGTATGCATTGCATCTCATTATAACTGTTACTATTTCGATACATGGGTTTTTATACATTTGATATCGAATGAACGCGTTGTAAGTATTGCAATTTGAAATAATTCCTCTATTATAAACAGTATTTTGTCTAGAGTAAGATATTTTGTTCTGGAATAGGAATTTTTACACCGGTATTCGGTACTGTGTGCGTTTTAACCCGATTAGCACTTATTTTCGGATTGTATTGATGTACGAGTTTTTACGTAGTTAAGTGTACGAACTTTACGCCATTTTGCACTCGTATTCAGTATATTTCTGGTTTACGATTTTCACAACAAATTATGATTGTTGTAAGTGTTGTTCTGACGTCCGAGTTTTACACCAGATGGCAGTCATATTTACTGTTGCCCTTATATGTAACTTTTATCGCAATGAGTTTTACTTGTGGGTAATTGAAAACGTAAGTTATTCACAGTTTAAACATCTATAGTTATCAAAATACCTGTGCAATCTTGAGAAAAAACAATTACAAGCATATTTTATAAACTACATAATCAGGACTGGTAAAATGTCATTGATTCCATTACACTGTTATAAAAGGTTAAATAATAGATCACTAATACTTGACAGTTTACATCTTAATCTTTGATCATGGTGTAATACGGCCAATGACATGTTGTAAATTCAAATTACGTAGTTTTTGGAATTTCGCACAAAGCTACTCGAGGGCTATCTGTGCCAATTACGTAGTTCGTAATCAGAATTCATAACATGTCATTGAACATTATGAACTACTTAACTGAAATTCGAAAGTTAAAGAATAAATCACTGATGCTCAACAAACAGCTTGTTCCTGAAATGTTGGACACCAGTGTACGAACTACATAATTAGGCTTAACAACATGTGCTAATCATATTAGGAACTACATAAGTAGGAGTCGTAATATGTCATTTTTTATATTGTGATCTGCAAGTATATCTCTATTAGATGTCATCTTTACTACAAAATATTAAAAGTATTTCAGTGTTAAATGCTACCTTCAGCACATGTTAAGAGTATGTCAGTGTTAGGTGTCACCCTCAGTACATCTTAAGAGTATGTTTGTGTTTTGGTTTGTTTTTATTTCGCGCAAAGCTACACGAGAGCTATCTGTGCTAGCCGTCCTTAATTTAGCAGTGTAAGACTATAGGGAAGGCAGCTAGTCATCACCACCCACCGCCAACTCTTGGGCCACTCTTTTATTAACGAATAGTGGGATTGAATGCCACTTTATAGCCCCCCTTCATCGGCTGAAAGGGCGAGCATATTTGGTGTGACGGGGAATATTTGTGTTAGATATACTACATCAAGTGCATTTAAAAAATATTGAGAACATTGTTATTAAGTTTGTTAATTGTTGTATCGTGACTAGTAATTTGTAAGCGGTCAATAACATTTTCCGGTCTGTAGTATCCCTAGCGGAATGTTTGGAAAAGTGACTATATTGTTTTGAGGACATTTCTCGTGCGAAACATTAGAAAACTCTAGGAATTAATCAAAACATTTAAAACAGATAGGTAACTAAAATGTATTTTTATATTCTGGGATCATTGTGTGAACATACTAATGGAGGCTGCTTGAACTTGCTTATACCAATGATTTTGAAGAAGAGTTTTCAGCACCACCTAATGGCCAGTTTATCTTTCTCCGACTACATTTTATTTGCATTTTTTTTTGTCTCGAAATGGACCAGGTTTGTAACAAAACACAAAGTGGCATTGTCACCAAGGTACAATTTTTTTTAGCTCAAAACCTCTTTGGGATATGCGCCCTCTGTTCACCATGAAGAATCAAATCCTGGATTTCAGCACTAAGTTTGTAAACGTAACATTGACCCTACGGAAGACACAAATAAGCAGTGTGAGGAAAGGCAGTTGCATATAAAATAGGCAGATAATATCATTCTCAGGTAAGAAGTATCCGCTTTGCGTTTACTATAGAGCCAACTTAGTGTACTTCGGATACAAATGACTGTCACCTTGGTCCACGTCTTTCCAATTTTCCGAACACCAAGTGATTGATGGTTTTTACCAAATAGTGACGCAAGTCGTGAATGATAAAGATGGCGGACAGTTTTCCTTTACTTATAGCCCTTGATGTTGATAAATAAATTAATGAAAAGGCAGGATATGCTTGACAAATCTGAGTACAGTGGATGCCCATGTGGTATTCTACTTGCTTTGCTAACTGATTAGAACTTACATGTGAGTCTTTTAGACATCAGTGTGTGTAAACTCCCTATTCACGAGCTTTCCAGCGAAATGTAGAAAGCCAGAGAAATATATCTTTTAGACATTCTGATTCATGAGAATCAACTGATTTATATAGCGCTTTGAAGTGAAATTGACATTTCAGTTAGTATAATGAAGGTAACACAGTTGGATTAAATAATGTTGTATGTTTTTTTATATTAATTTGTTTTATTTATTTAAGTTTTTCATCATCTTATGACCTCAAGAAAAGTTATGTATATCCTAAAGCTGTTCGGGCCGAGCGTGGCCCACGGGCCAACATACTAGACTGTGGATCTGCAAGTTTTTGTTCACGTCCCGTTACCACAAAAAAAAAAAGAAATTTGCGCTCCACAATTTGAGCCCGTGGGTGCAATATAAGAATAACGGCTAAACCTCACTGTTTGGTCAGAGAAAAATGAACCAAGAGTTGACGGTGGGTGCTATTGACTAGCTACCTTATCTCTAGTCTATAAGCAGAAAATTAGGGATGGCTAGCTTAGATAACCCTTGAGCAACATTGCATGAAAACTTAATTGCTTTTTTTTTAACTAGTATTAATATAAACTAAGCTTTACGAGAAGTATGTTGTTTAATGTTTAGGTAAATCTTATAACGTCTGTTTGTTCAACACTGTTATAATAACACTCAGATTTTGTCTGCCCTTAAAATTTTGATCGTACATTACTATCTAACTGCGCGTGTGCGTGCAGTTAAGCAGATGTAAACAAAAGGCAGGTGTAAATATACGTTAGCGGGTGTTTTATACAACGATATATTTAAAGACAATCAGAGATTTTGTAAATGTCCTAATGTCTAGCCATAGCATAAGATTATAAGTTTTTGTTATTGACAGCATAAAGTCCTGTATGTCAGCTGTTGCAATAGAGATACTAATTTCACCGCGAATGTTTTGTAGGTTTCTATTAGTTGTGAAATAATAGCATGTAAGCTTTCCTTTGTAAATCTTTGTACGTCCGCCTGTTCAAGAATGTAGCGAACAATAGCGACTTAGAAGCTAGCTATCAAATGATATTATCTCTAATCGTATAGTTCAGTGTTTCTTAAAGCAGGGTCAGTTAGTCATGTCCGAATTGTATTTATAGAATAAGAAATATTTTTGTGCAATTAAATTTAAATTAATTAAAATATTTAACTTTGTAATACAGCTTTCCATTTACACGAAATCTTTGTTGTTGTTTTTTCAAATCAAAATTATTATTAGGTCTGGGGATCGCGAAAAATTAATTAACGGGGGTTTTCAAGTTAGCAAATTTTGAGAACCATTGACACAGCTTACTTCCTCATAAACAATAGAGAACTGGTTTTTAGTGCTTGTATAGGTTAAAAATAGCCTAGAATTATAAAATCATGGCAGTTCTATTAAGAATTTACGTTGTTACTCAAATTAAATAATCTAGTCGTTATGAATATCCTAGAAATATGTGGAAGTTTGAAATGTTTTATAAAAAAACACAACCTTCGTAGTGAAAACTCGCGGTGTTTTAATTCGTGACTCCGCTTCACTTCATTAATATTTAGTGTTATTTCAGCCGTTATGAATTACTTGTTAACTGTGGTGGGTGGTACTTTGCATTTGTGGTCAAGCTGTTAAATCCATCTGCCACTGTCCCTAATTTGGAACTAATGTCCAGAGATACTTTTGCCAGTGAACAGTACCCTATCACTCACCATTCTGCAATTCTTGTAACGCGCAATAGCTTAAAGTGCAAGAAATACTTATATTATTGTACGGATTTGATCAAAACTTCCCATACTCAAAATTGAGAGGTGTATGACAGATAGGTGGAGAAACGAATTTTGTACTTTTGGTACGAAAGTACAAACATTACTTGTAGATTGTAATAATACGTATAATTTGTATACAATCCACACTTAATTTTTTATGTTAGATATCACTAAATATCAAAGTTCTGCAAATGTGACGCATAAAGATAGCCAACGCTTTTACTTTCTGAGTTTCTAGAATGCTACATCAAGTAACATGTTCGTTATTTTATTACAAACATAGATATCATTAAGTAACCTTAATGTGAATGTTTTAAGACCCTCTATCAAACAAAAAACAAAGGACTTTTGTCAACTAGAACCACGTGACCTGGAAAACAGTACGTGTAAGAAAGCATACAAATAACCTATATACATAACAACACGACTATACATTAATATTCCTAAATGGGACATTGTGAATGTGGAATAAAACTTTAAAATATATATATTTTTTGGTACGCGAATAGACAAGAATCTAGATAAATAGATCACCCCCGACATATTTCCTAATTGTAGTTAGTCTGTGGGACAAACAACTTCCTGCAACTCAGATGCAAATAGGACATTGTTTGATCTTAAAACATCTTAGAACCCTGAAAACATAAATAAAAATGGCTGTGTGTTAAGCGTTTCTTTATCTAAAAGTGCGTGGTTTTATTATTGGGTTTTGAATGGCTGCTCTTGAACTTCTTCACAGAGGGGAACTTAGGGTGTTGAAACGAAAAATTTATATACAAAATGAGGTTCATTTCTTATTTATACAGCTTTGATAATAAGCAAAGACAGTAGTTATATAGATATGAAATGGTCGCTCAGGGCATCACACACAGAAAAATACTGTAATTAAGCAGATAGAAAAAAGTTAGATAATCTGTTAGGTAGACAATTAAATAAGTAATTAAACAAGTTACTGATAGTTACATTTCTGACTGTCTTATTTGTGATGGAGAATACATACTTAATATTCCAAATTGAACTAAATAAGTTATTAGCAAACTATAAATTAAATGCCTATAACTTCGAACTTGGTGTAACTTTCTAGCAAACTAACACGATTGCTACCCTAACACAACTTTTATTTCTTATTGCTTACACTGCTATATGGGGCCTGGCCTGGCCAGTGATTAGAGCGTTTGAAACGTAATCTGAAGGTGCCAGGTTTAAATCCCCGCCACACCGAACATGGTCGCTCTTTCTGCCGTTGGAATGTAATAATGTTACGGTTAATCCCACTATTCGTTGGTAAAAGAGTAACCCAAGAGTTGGCAGTGAGTGGTTATGACTAGCTGCCTTCTCTCTAACTGTTAAATTAGGGGCGGGTAGCCTAGATAGTTTTCGTATATATTTGCGTGAAATTAAAAACTGGCAAACAATAAACTATTATATAGAATTGAGCAAATCAAACCTCTCTCTGGCCAAACGACAATACATAAGTGTAGAAATATAGCCTACAACAATATCGTGGTATTCTTGGTGGTATCGCTGCTGCAATGTGAACTGATCTTCCACGAGGCTTAACGTTCAGTGGATAAAAAGGAAAAGTAGTTGCATCAGTGTGTTTCGTGTTTTCTCGGCTCAGTAGTATATTAAACAATATCCTATTGCCAGGGGGTACTAGGTTTACTCATGTAAAGAACTGCTTTATCGCCTGAACTTATCTAATGGAAAAACATATTCAATCTCCATATACAAATAATGCACCATACCACTAGGAGTCTAGACTTTCCTGCTGCAACTAAAATAAATCTGTTATGTTGAATTGTTCATTAATTGCACGGAATCTGTAATTTTTTTATTTTTAGAACTTGTACTGAGAGAAATAAAACACTTTCCTTATCTACTAATTTATTAATCTAATAAATTGTGAGAGATGTTACTAACGTTATACAATAGGAGTGACTATTCTTTTATTATTGAAAAGACGTGTTAGGAAAACTTGGAGGAGAAACATACGTGTTGTACTACGATTGTATTTTTCAAATAAATTTACTTCTACAATTGTAGTTCATGTCAACAGCTGGCGTTTCTGTGTTATGTAAGGTAGACTGTTATTTATATATTATTAATAGTATTAGTCATACAGTTTATTATATCGAGTATCATTACTCTACGATTTACTTTATTTTTATTAGTTTTCCACATAATAAATATTGTTTTTACTGTAAGTTTAACATATATGTATTTAATATTAACCCGAACCTTTTAAACTTCAGCAGACCTTGGGATTACAGTAAAAAATATTGTTAACAGAGTTAATACCTTTAAAGTAGAAACGTAAGAAGGTTGCATTTAATTGACTATGTTGACGAACTGGTTTAGGACATAGCATGTCCTGACCAGAAGTAAATATGAAGTAAGTGGGTTGTACCTTTCAACCTTATTCTTATGGATAATACGAACGTTTTGCGTTGTTGTAAAGAGAAATAGAATAACATCATACAGTACTGTGTTGTTATCACCAAAAAAGAATGAGAAGAGAACAGTTTTATACTGGCATGTCTGACTAATCTGTACAATATTTCTCATTCTCAAACTTAAAGCTTGGTCGATAAATATATTATTTCCTTACTGACTTTCAGTGTATAAATTATAACGAGTCTAGAATAAGTATCCAATTGGTAGAGTTTCACTTTTTTTTATAGTCAAAGCGTAAACCAATGCACCATAACCGATAATATTTCTGAATGCTGCTAAATCAAAGGATTTGCGTAAATGGTCAATGTTGCAAAGGTCTTTCGTATACGATGATCGTTGTATTCAAATCATGAACATTTTATGTGAAGTTTCAGTTCGGGTTCATAGGTCATCTTGTTTCATTCCTATATAAATAAACAACCCGAAAGTTAACAGTCCATCATTAGATCACATTTGTGATGTTAGATGAATATACAATTTATTCCACGACAGAATACTTCACCATAACGTGTAAACTACATGCTATAGTTTCTTAGTGCGATTCTGTCTTTCAGCCATCGCAGTTATTGTCATTTTAAGTCCAATTCATAAAACTGGCAATCCCGACAGATCGCCATTTCCCCGTTCCAAATATGTAGGATTACAGAAGTTTCATGGTAATTTCAAAATTAATTTTTATAACTTTCCCTTTTCTCTGTTACCATGACAACAAAACTAATATGTAATAGCCAGGCCATCTGTTTAATATTCTGTTAAGTCTGATGAAACACTTACTACACAATGATGAGTGCTGGTGGTAAATAAGCAAATTGGAAAGGGAAAGAAGTTTTAATTCTGTGTCTTCAAGTAAGTGCTCCTATTGCTTCGTTACCTTGGGTAAGGACGCGGCATGGCTAGATGGTTAAGGCGCTCAGCTCGTAATCTGAGGTGTCGCGGGTTCGAATCCCGATCGCACCAAACATCGCCATGGGGGCGTTATAATGTGACGATCTATCCCACTATTCGTTGGTAAAAGAGTAGCCCAAGAGGTGGCGGTGGGTGGTGGTGACTAGCTGCCTTTCCTCTAGTCTTACACTGCTAAATTAGGGACAGCTAGCACAGATAGCCCTCGAGTAGCTTTGTGCGAAATTTAAAAAAACAAATAAACAAACAAAATTCGTATTATAGTAATCAGGGATAGTATTAGCGAAAAAACTCCTCAAACTATTCAACATTAAACGTTCTAACTACAAAACTTGTTTCTAGATTGTTTAACAACAAATATTAGCGAAATAACACTCCAAATTGTTCTACATTAAACGCACTAATTAGAAAACTTGTTTCCAGATTGTTTAACAATAAATATTAGCGAAATGTCACTCCAAACTGTTCTACATTAAATGCGCTAATTAGAAATCTTCTTTTCAGACTATTTAATAACTGTAATATTAGCGATATAACTCCCCAAACTGCTCTAAATCAAACGTGATATTGGATAAATAAATAGCTAGTCTGTTTTACATTAAATCGAACAATAAAGAAATTTGTGATTAAAATGCTCAAAATTACTGTGATAATGGGGAAATAAATCACAAAACGTTCTACACTGCATGTGATCGTAGAACCTTGTGTTCCAACGGTTTGATACTGATTAAACGATTTCAGAAATAAGGGCTTGCATGACAGGTTTTTTGATAACATGAAAGCAGTAAACTCTGTTTTTCTTGAGATGTAATGATAAACGTGATAATAAGAAGACGTGTTCATCTTATTCTTCCATAGTTATTCTTATAATTAATAGTTTCATTGTTTCGTTATTTTTGAAACTAATTTACGAACTTAGAAATGTCAATTTTACGTGATTTTTGGTCTTCGTTGCCAACTAAACATTTTCTGATTGGTATGTATTTGTCATGGTTGTAAAAAGTATTTTATGGTTAGTGTAGTTTTGGTCATGGTTAATAGCTCAACATTTCCTGACTGGTGAGTGTTTACTCGTGGTTGTAAACAGTATTTTATGGTTGGTATAGTTTTGATCATGGTTGTAAACTCAATATTAAGCGGTTCGTCACAGACGGACTTTTCGGATGTTCTATTACGATCACATAATGAGGACCACATTTTCTTTTATCTTGTTTATAGACGGATATTTCGAATGTTTTACTCCATTCGTAGGGCTAGGACAACGTGTTTTAGCTCCGTTACTTTACATAGCCTATAGCAGTAAGACAAGTTCAACAATATTTGACTTGCATATGTTTGACACGAGGATGAACCTTTTCACCCTCTAGCTCTCTTCTGACATGGTACTGTATATACACAGAATGTGCTGATGGATTTGCTGAAGAAGTTTGTTGTAGAACATGAGAACTTTGTACCTGTCGACAATGACTTGAAGAAGAGCCTAAATTTAATTTACTTTTAAAATATGAGTATAAATAAACACAACAGTTAATAAAACAAATTATTTTCTCCGAACAAGCACATAAAAACTAACAACAAACAAAGAGTTTAGGAGTGAAATGTTTGGGCCATAGTATAAGGTTTGTTTCTTTGTTTATAACTGAGCCACAACCCTTGGGCTACCTATCGCCGTTTATAAATTTAATTTGTCGACCTCAGGGCTTGAACAACAGGCAGCGCCAACCACCAATTTTTGACCAAAGAGACTGACCCAACGACTGAAAGGGCGAGCATCTTCGGAACTGGGTTTCAATTTAACAACCTGCAGCTTGCGAGTAGAGCCTCCTGACAACCGGAAGTAGTTTACTTGTGTGTATTTTGTTCATATATATATATATATGGTTAGGTGGTTAAAGCCCTCGAATAGTAATCTGAGGGTCGCCGGTTCGAATCCTTGTCACATCAAATATCCTTGCTCTTTCAGCCGTGGGGACGTTATAATATGACGGTCAATCCCACTATTCTTTGGTAAAAGAGTAGCCCAAGAGTTGGCGATGGGTAGTGATGACTAGCTGCCTTCCCCCTAGTCTTACACTGCTAAATTAGGGACGGCTAGCTCAGACAGTCCTCGTGTAGCTTTGCGCAAAATTCTAAAACAAACAAATCTTCCTCCAAAAAACAGTTTTGAATAGTACTTTCTTCTTGCTATGGATTCGTAGAGATTGTGTGTATGTAATTAATCTTTGAATATAAAAATGATTTCTTTGACAACCATGAAAAGTTTGTAGTAAAACTGTAGTGGTTGTTATTTATTAAAAATTTAAAACGAGTACAAGGTTAAAATAATTGTGCAAGAAATAAACTTAATAATAGGAATAAACGACCTTACAACACCAGAATGTTGCTTACATTCAGACCTTCAACGTTTCGCTTACAACTCCTTCTGATGCGTTCATTGAAACAGAATTTGAAACTGGTAGTGCGAAGTTCGGAGCTGTTAGTTTTGTTTGTGTTGTATTGAACTAAACTTGTAAAACGAAACATTGAATATTTAATTAAATAAAAATAATATTTTGATGTAATAAGGTCGTTTGCTTTTAATATCATCATGTTTTCTTTACACCCAACTTCATTACAGGAATTAGCTAAATAATGATTTTTATTAAAAACAGGGTCCAGCCGTAAAAAGAGTACATGTTTTAACATTCTACATCACCATCTTTAAGAATAAAAGATAGAATTCCAACAAGACTTGTATAACTACACCAGTAATTTGCATACTTTTACCAACATCTATACTTCAACACACCAAAGAGTTTATAAGACAAATGTACGATTCTACGTTTCATTTAAATCTGTACGAACCTTTCTTTTCACCACAATATTGTTTCTATTGTTTCTTTAATATAAAGTTAATACTTTAACGCCACCTAGTTCATCAGTTTAACACTATTTAAGATGTATTTGCAACATCTTCTGCTAAGGACGAATCATTTACTTTATACTTTTCTAAAGTATTTTTATGTTCCTTAATCCCGCATTTCACATTTATGCACGTTTTTCTTCTGTATAACCGACCACAGGTGTAAATAATTTAATAAATACCACATTTATCAGCTTCCACTTTATCTTTCGCACCCATGAGATAATAATTTGAACTTACTACACGAAGATAAAATTGGCATATAGCAGTTTCGTACATGAAAACATTTTAAGTTTATTGCTCTCTTTTTGATGGGTCGCCCACTTGTAAAGCGGTAAGTCTACGGATTTACAGCGATAAAATCAGCGGTTCGATTCCCCTCGGGGTCATAGCATCTGTCTCTAGTTACATGTTTCAATAAAATTAACTCGAATCTTAAGTCACACTCGTGAGCGCAGATTTTAAGTTCTAATTGCATACCTGCCAAAGGCGGATATTTTTTGGGCCATCGATGACGCGATCTATTGTGTGATGGAACAGCCAAAAAAAACAAACAAACGGTTTTCCGTAAGCAAACCTTAAGAGACGCCCTCTACCCAATTTGACTGTCATGTTTAGGAAATTTAAGTGACTTTCTTTTTCATCTCCATTGTAAACCGAACAGTAGGGCTAATAGAATTAAGTTCTTCAAATTGCATTAATGTGTCAACGTCACACTACCTCCCCATAAACGTCTCATCTGCATACTTTAACCTAAGAGGTATTAAACGTATTAATCTCGAATTTAAACATAAAAGTTCGCAAAAATGGGAAAGTCCATTTCCGTTTCTTTGATCTGTTTAAAGAATTTATTCCCTACTTTAAAATGTACATTTGGCATACATTCATGGGTGAACGTCAAGATTTAACTCATCTCTAAGCGAGGAAAATTTTTGTTCTCTAATAATATATTTTGAACATACTCAACTAACTCTTCAACCGGAAGATTTGTAAGTCGAAATACAGTGTTGAAAGAGGCTAGTTTATCAGTTGGTTTTAAAATTTTCCCTGCAATTTTGTAAACAAAATCAGATGAATTTTTTTAAAGTGTACTTTTGAGACTTGGTTAAAAACAAACATTTTTAACAAATAAATTTTTCTAAGGATAGGACAATGAGTCTATGTTATTTATAATTTGATGGAAAGACAAGTCTCTGTTATTCTTAATTTTATTGAATGAAGTGCCAATTTCATGTATTTCACTGTGGTAAAACATACTTTGAGGGAACAAGGTCTTTCCTTTTGTTTGTTAAGGCGTGCGACTCGTAATCTGAGGGTCGCGGGTTCGCATCCCCGTCGCGCCAAACATGCTCACAATTTCAGCCATGGGAGCGTTATAAATTGATGGTCAACCCCACTATTCGTTGGTAAAAGAGTAGCCCAAGAGTTGGCGGTGGGTGGTGATGACTAGTTGCCTTCCCTCTTGCTAAATTAGGGACGGATAGTACAGATAGCCCTCGAGTAGCTTTGTGCGAAAAACAAAAACACAAAAACTTTTGTTTGTTGTGAAATTTTTCAACCAGATGTTGATCAAGGTAATAGGGTTTTCGGCCAAGTTGCCCTCCTATCATGTGAGCTATTTATGTTTAAATTCGAATTAAATAGGGTTAATATTTCTGAGGCGATTTGGTTTGAATTTCGCACAAAGTTACATGAGGATTATCTGCGCTTGCTGTCCCTAATTTAGCAGTTTAAGACTAGAGAGAAGACAGCTAGTCATTACCACCTATCGCCAACTATTGGAATACTCTTTTACCAACGAATAGTTGGATTGAATATCACCTTTTAACGCTTCCACGAATGAAAGGGCGAACATGTTTAGTGTGACGGGGATTTGAAGCCGTGACCCTCGGATTACAAGTCAAGTGTCTTAACCACCTGGTTATGTTTTTGAGATAAAACTAATTGTATGGCTGATATGTGTAGATAACATATATTTTAGTGTGATGGTGTAAAGTTGACACATTAATGCAGTTTAATTGACATCTTAATTCGATTACCCCTACTCTTCGATTAACACTGGAGAAGAAAAGAGAGGGCCAGTAAAATTTCCTAAACGTCATAGTCATACAGGAAAACGTGCGTCTCTTAAGGTCTGTTTATAGAAAACCGTTTTCTTTTACTATTCCACCTCTCTGTTCCTCAATTACACAGGGGCATCACTTTGGATTTATAACGCTAGAAACCGGGTTTCGATACGAATGGTGGCAGAGGACAGATAACCCATTGTGTAGCTTTGTGTTTAACTTGAAACAAACAATCCACCATGCAATAGATCATATTATTGATGGACACAAAAATTGTCGCCTTTTCCATGTATGTATGTGGAACTTCCAAAACCTTTCGACCGAAATTTAAGATCAAGGTCAATTTTCTTGAAGTATAGACCGGGACTATGACACCAAAATTATTGATAGATTGTACAAAAAAAATAGGGCAAAAATTAAAAATATTATCGTGTACCAAGTTAAAAGGAAAGGTTAATTGATAATATGAGAGTTTACTTTTTGTATATACTAGGTGTGTCAAGAAGAGTAAGTAATATATTAGGTTTCCAGAAATAAATGTCGTTTTTGAACTGCGAAGTTTAGAAAGGTATAAACCAGTGTTGTATAACATGATTAAATCAAAGTAAGCACCATTTGTTTCAATACACTTTTGCTAATGTGTAACGATGCAGTTCATGCCCCTGCTGTAGAAATCAGTTTCTATGGTCAATGAACTCCCTGAAAGCTTTATCTGCAGCTGCTTGATTTTGAAAACGTTTGTTGTTCAAAACGTTGTCAAAATGCTTGAAAATATGTAGGGGAAAGGTCTGGGGAATAAGATGGGTGAGGCAGAACCTCGATTCCCAATTCATTCAATTTTGGAGTGTCATCCTTGACAGGTCTTATAATGCTGATGTTGTTGATCTTCAGTCAGCTCATACAGAACCCACTTATCCAACTTTTTCGTCTTTCCAATCGCACTCGGGTGGTTGGCAATGCTCGATTTGCTTCTGCCTAGCTTTTCTGCAAGCTCACATACGAGGTTTTGTATCAACTGCTTCCCTTAATGTGTTTTCATCTAAGGATGGCTTCCTCCCACGACCTTCGTAGTCTTCAAGACTTTCATCTTCATGTCAAAACCTTTGGAACCAACGCTGAACAGTACATTCAGTAACAAATCCATGGCTGAATGTCTGGTTGGTGTTCCGTATAGTTTCGGTAGCTTTTCGTCCAAATTTGAAGTCGCAGAGGAAAATCAGACAAAAGACCTTCTTATCCATGTTACCTTGGGGGTTGCGAAACGTACTCTGAATAGAGTTGAAATAGCAGACAATTAAGACACCTTATAAGCGACAAATATTGGATTAAATCAACCAACCAACCAGTGATAAGTTTCTCGGTATTCAGCTTCTAAACGTTATCGTGAGAATTCCGACATTTATTTCTGGACAACCTAATAATAAAAAATACATAGATTGTAACGTAACTCTCTCCGTGTTGTAAATTAAATAATTATCTCATAAGTGTAGAAGATAAAAGTAGAAAACGTTGATGAATATTGGACTTATTTCGAGTGATATAACGTTCAGTTGTTGTTGTTTTGAATTAAGCACAAAGCTACACAATGGGCTATCTGTGCTCTGCCCACCACGGGTATCGAAACCCGGATTTTAGCGTGTTCGCAGACATACCGCTGAGCCACTGGGGGGCATAACGTTCAGAAATATGAAATAAAAAAATACAAAAACGCCGTAGAAAATTACAAAGTAAATGAGTTGGTCTCAGCAGAACATGTGTCAAACACATTTTATAGACTGGGATAATGTTAAGCTAACAAATCAAGTGAAGTTGGTATACGAGTTAAATATCAGAAAAGAATAGAAATTAAAAACAACAATACATAATTTGATAGAAGTATGAATCTTTGATATTCACAATTTTATGGATTTTAGGTAATGCGAAAAAATAGGGTAAAATCTACTTTGAGAGAAATTCAAACGAATAAACAATCCAACATGCAATAGATCGCATCACGCAGACCCAGCATGGCCAGGCGGTTAGGATGCTTGACTCATAATCGCGGGTACGAATCTTCGTCACACCAAACATGCTCACTCTTTCAGCTGTGGGGGCGTTTTTATGTTACAATGTTCGAATTCCTGTTGTACCAAATATGCTCACCCTTCAACCGTGGGAATGTTATGATTTGACTTTCAATCTCACTATTCATTAGTAAAAGAGTAGCCCAAGGTTTGGCGGTGGGTGGTGATGACAAACTGCATTCCTTCTTGTCTTACACTTCTGTATTAGGGATGGCTAGTGAAGACAGTCCTCGTGTGGCTTTGCGTGAAATTCAGAAAAACAAGCATGATCGTCTCGCCGATTAGCAAGAAAATTGTCGGCCTTTTCAACATATGCATTTACAACTTTAAAAATCTTCACTTACAACTATGACGTGAGATCCGAATTTATTTTTATGAAATGTGGAGCTGGAGGCTGTGGCTGTGACGAGGCCAGGTGTAGAAGAAATAGTGTTTTAAATTTGCTTTATAAATTCTTCGGTGTGTTTAAGTCCAGGTGGCGCTAAAAGTATACAAATTAACGACGTAATTATATGACTCGTCGAATTTTAACTTTTGCTTGTGAAGATGGTGACGCAGAGCATCGGAATACATAGAATCTTTTTAGGGATAGACCCTGTTGTTAATAAATTATTTATTATGTAATTATTTTATCGTTGTATTCATACGCACAAGTGCCGCTTTGATATATTTAAGATGTAAATACTTTGAATATTTCGTCATCTTACTGTTATTTCTTCTAAACGTAATATTATTTGCACCTTGGTAGAGAGATTTAAACAAGATCAAAATGGTTGTGAAACATTTTTACGTACCACTGGTTTAGCTTTCAGCAAAGAATGATTTTTAGATGTTTTTCCACACATTGGAAATTATCGTGCAAGTTCCCCATTCACACTGAAAATAACTATCTATACCCGTTAGCGCCAAAAACTATTTTACAAGATGTAGAAAAACACAAAAACAAAAATAAAACACATTTGTCAGAGATGATTCAACAGACCATATTTGTTAGTGCTATAAATGACATGATTCAACAGACCATATCTGTTATTGTTTTAAATAACATGATTCAACAGACCATATCTGTTATTGCTTTAAATAACATGATTCAACAGACCATATCTGTTATTGCTATAAATAACCATGATTCGACAGACCATATCTGTTATTGCTATAAATAACCATGATTTAACAGACCATATCTGTTAACGCTATAAATAACCATGATTTAACAAACCACACCTGTTAATGCTATAAATAACCATGATTTAATAGAGTATGATTAGGGCTACTATGTAACCATGATTTAATAGTTAACAGACTGTGGCTTGAAATGCTGTGTAATCATGATTTGTCAAATTATGACACTCGTGGTAGTTATCCAAGTCGAGCAAAAATGGGTTATAAAATAACGTTAAATGCTCTCCACGATATATTGTTATGTAAATAAAGTATCTGGTAGTCAATCGTTTACCTAACATACAAATAACCTAGCCATCATCCTATTTTATATTTGTGTAGTTGTCTTAACTTTAAGTTTCAAACAAAACACGGAGTTTTATGTGCTACAAACTGTTTATGAATCACAGCAAATAGACCTCAAAGAAGATGATTGAATGTTTCGATTATGCAGAGAGTCATCAGACGAAAGGAAGTAGACCAATCACTGCATTCTGTTGCTAAATGGCTGTACGTCTTTGAAAGTATTATTAGCCGCATGGTACATATATTCAGACACTTGATAAATGTAGTTATGCAAACGGAATCATATAACCATTTTTGTTACGAATCTGGCTTTCCGAAATTTTAATGTACCAAATCCGAGATTGAATATTTTTGCAACCACGGACGTCTGCCATTTCAGTATGTAAAAGGGTAAAAACACACTTTACAAGGGAAGCCTGTGTGTCGGTGCTAACTAAACACGTGTTCAGCTAATATCGAAGCACAAAATAGTTTGCCTAGATGGCGCTCGGATAAATTCCAGTGGATCAGCGACACGTGGAGCAATATTCACGCCTCACTCCAACCAGACAACAGGTGTAATCCTATTTGGAACCAGAATCAACTCCATTCTAACAGAGGAACACGACGCGTATAGCAGTAGGGACAATATGATGTTGGTAGGAATAAGCATAGTTAAGTTTTATTGGATTCTACCGGAATGATCTCATTAATATGTCGCAGTTATTATAGGGCTTGTGCTATAATAATCCATCATATTTGAACTATTATTGTGGTATAACACATGGGGCGTGGAAACGTCTTAAGATTTAAAACCCCATTGTATGTAAACAATTCTTGTGATATAATAACTCGTGATGTGTGGACACTACTTGTGGTATAATCACCCATTACATATTGACGCTTCTTGTAATATATTAGTAGATCATATATAGAAGCATCTTTTGATATAATTACTCGTGGTGTGTGTGGGCAGTGCTTGTGATATAACCCCTCATATGTGGACATATCTTTTAACATCGTAACTCATGTATTATAATTTAATGTATGTTAATATATTACAATTTCAAGTAGCCGGAAATTTTAATTGAAAAATGAATTGAAAGCCAATATGTATTAAATTTATGATATTTTTCAACAAGATTGATACACACAATTTTCTTTTTTGACACAAATATATTTTAATATACAAATAACAATACAATTGAAAATAGTGGTTATTACACATAGTTATTAGTAATATTGGTTTATATTACAAACATTTTACCAACTCACATACAATATTTTGTCTTCTATCTGGTCTGGAGCCCAATGTTTTATCAACGGTCCAGATTCACGAGACCCAAATTACTTTTATGTTGATACACAGAGACACTTTCCATGACGGTAATGCTAGCTAGATCTATTCTTGTTTGGTCTAATACAGTTTACAAGCTCACGTTTTACCTAGGAAAATAGCTAATGTCCTTACAGAAATACTAACGTACAAAGTTAATTCCCTGAAGTTGAACGGTTCGTAATGATCGGAATCTACAAATGTTTCTGGTCAAATTCTGTAATTTTCCGATTAATAACTGTTAACCACAATTATAACTTCCGAGGCTTATTGTATACTGACTGTAGCTGACAAAACAATATAAAACTGTCTCTTGGCATCTTGTGATGATTTGGTTTTATATACCAATCACGCGAGATTCTCGAACGTTCAACAATGTTCAAAAACGCGATGGTATTTTCGTAAACCGCATATTGTTGATTTTCACTTTCGAGAATTTTCTGCAAAGTTAGAGAACAGACGAGACTTGCGCAATACACATCCAACAATAAAAGTGACATGTTTAAAAAAGAATATACTGAAACAAACGTAGGTATTAAAATAAGTTTGTAACAGCAAATCTGTTACATCCATCATATGTGAACACTTCCTGTAATATAATAATTCATGCTCTGTGGTCGCATCTTGTAATATAATAGCTCGCCATATGTAGACACTACTTGTGATTGAATAACCCACTATACGTGAACACTTCCCGTGGACACATTTTCGTATTTACAACACTATTTTTGAATGAAATGTCAAACAACAATCTTACAGTTTTGTCAATATTGTAGTTTATTCTGTATTTGTGAAATAAATGACTTCAAGGCAATTGGATATAAAGGTGTTAATCATTAATCGGCATCTTCGTATTAAATTAAGTATTTTGTACATGGGTAGCTTACTTTTGATGGGAAGATATTTTAATAATAATGGTAAAAAAAGTTTAAATATACATTCCTATCCCTAGAAATGCTCTTTAAATAAACGTCTGTGTTTAGTTTCCCAGAATGTTATTTCTAAAGAATGTTCGGACAGGAATAATCCAGAAGGATTGCTAATTAGACGTACACGATCTTTACGAGCCCCGTGATTGAGAAGTTGCACATTTCTCTTAGCACTTCAAATTTCCTGCTTCAAGGAGAAATCGGGTCTCTTTGTTCCCCCCCCCTAAAAAAAAGAGCCAAAAACCAAAAAGAAAAACACTAGCTGCAGCTTGTGTTAGTCGGCATTCAAATGTCACCGAAGACAAATCTCTTCCCAGCGGCCTAATCTGCATGGAGAGACGTGCAAGCACGTGACAGGTGATGGATAGAAGGGTTAGGTTCACGTGGGAGGGATGCAAGCAGTTTGTGTAGGCTATGATAAAATCCATGCTGTTCGACTGATTTTCTGTAATGAGAAGGTTGACGTGTATGACACGCTTCCTTCCTTAAGTATCACAGTCTCGTGGGATTGATACAAATGTCTTACCATATCAAGTACCAACAACAAACCAGCTGAGTCGACGATTTATGAGAACACTTTTGTTTATGAGGTACACATATATACACACACACAAATAACGATCTTACAATTTAAAAAAAGCAAAACACAAGATATTCTTGCTATGCAGTACACAGTGCTATTTTATAGTGCGCATGTTGCCAAGCGACTCTACGTCGTTGGCTCAGTTTTAGTCAATTTCTTTCCAATCATAGAAGACAGTATTATAGGGCCACGTGATCCGGGTTTATTTCAAGAAAATAATAGCACAGCTTATTAGACGACCTTGATTGAAAAGATCTGGTGAGTGTTACTAGAATAAAAAAAGCAGTTTTTTTTTCATACATAGTTGCACGTAAGTAGGAATTTCATCATTCCTCAAATGCAAAAGTGACTTACGTAGCATATAAAAAAACATACAATTGTAACAAGAATGGCGTAAGACAGAAACAAAACACTATAATAACAAGTGTGGCGAAGAATAAAACAACAATAAAGAAACGTTGCGTAAGGACAATATACAACAGAACAGTGGTAAACGCGGCGTAGGAAACAACATGTAAGCAGCTAGTATGGAGTGGAACAAAACAATAACAAACATTGCGTAAGAACAATATACAACATGACACTGATAAACGCGACGTAGAAAATAACATAGCATCTAATGGAGTGGAACAAAATACAATAGTAACAAAGGGAGGCCTTAGAAAATATATATGATACTCTCCGTGTACTTCTGTAGAGCCGCCGAAAAGTGCTCCACTTCAGGAAAAAATAAAACCCAAATTAAGACTAACAAATATATTTGTTCCTTACTTTTGAATTTCATTTGTTATGCTGTGTTGTAGCCTACAAAGTACATAATTCTTCTGGTGATTTATGTAATGCGCAAGTTTCAGTGAAAAAAACAACACAGTAAACGGAGCAAACTGTCGGAAATCTGATATAAGAGAAACTAATTTTGACATATTCGCCCCCCATAGGCACAGTAGTATGTCCGCTGGCTTAAACGTTAGAATCCGGGTTTCGATACCTGCGGTACGCAGAGCAGAGACAGTCCATTCTGTAGTTTTGTGCTTAATTCCATAGGAAAAACAACACGAATAAATTCGACACATTCGTGCTTCATTTTTAGTCTCAGGTTTTACTGACTTTGCGACTAACCACAACATATCATTAACAATTTTTCACACAAAGAAAACTAATAATATTACGTGTTGTGTTGCGTAAAAGCTGGGAAGAGGAACTTAAAACTTATTTTCATATTAAATTACCGTTTAGTAATTTCTTTAGAGAATATATAAATCATAGAACTTTATAGCTACTTAGTGATGCTTCTAGTTGGGTCAGGAGTAAGTCTAGGGATTTAATGCGCATAAATCCGGTGTTCGATCTCCGACAATGGACGGAGTGCAGAAAGCCCATTGTATAGCTTTACAGAGAGAAAATAACAATAGTTGGCAATAAAATGGTCTGCATTTGGAAATAAGAGGTTCGAAAATAATTGTCAGTTGAATTTGTTTAAACTCGTATAAGCATATACACTTGGTACGAGGTTTGGTATCCATTATATTCTTCCTTAACTGAGTTAACACGCAATCGTTAGGTGCGTACGTGTTCATTTTCTACTATTTTATCCCTATGAACCAAACATGCTCGACCTTTCAGCTGTGGAAACATTATAATGTGACGGTCAATCTCACTATTCGTTAGTAAAGGAGTAGCCCAAGAGTTGGCGGTGGGTAGTGATGAGTAGTTGCCTTCCTTCTAGTCTTATACTGGTAAATTAGGGACGGTTAGTGCAGATAGTCCTCGTGGGTTTTGCGCGAAATTCAAAACAATCAAACACAAACAATTTGTTATCTTGCCATTAGTCTCCTGCCTGTACAATGATAAGTCTACGGATATACAACGATAAAGTCAGAGGTTTGATTCCCTTAGGTGGACTCAGCAGATAGTCCGATGTGGCTTTGCTATAAGAAAACACACACACCTTTTGTTAGTATATTTTTATTATGTGTTTCTTGTTTTAAATTACTTAAAATGTTTTTCATTAAAACTTCGTTTTATCTTTGGTTTTTAGTTACTGTTCTGGGGTATTCTAGGGTCCATGATTCGTGTCTCATTGCCTCTAAACATCGAATTCAGTACTTTTAGCCGTGGTGTGTGTGCTTAATCCCATGCATTATTTGTTAGAACAGCCAATGAATTGGCGGTGGGTGCTACTTGTTCACTAGCTTCGTTTCTTCAAGTATGCCAGCTCCCAATTTGGGACGAGTGGCGAAGAGCAACTTTGTCTGGACACCCAAAATAAAACAAACAAACTACCTGTAAGAGCTACCAAATGTCAGCAATAGTTGTCATTAATTGATTGTCATCTGAAGGAAGTGACATATTGACTAATTTTAAATTCGCATTCTTAAAAGGTGGTGATTTTTGTGTAAAGATTCTCTTCACTAGTTTCTACTAAGCTAGCTAACGACAAATCGCGTTGTAACTTATTGTTACATATTAACTGACTTTTATCAGCTGATCCAGTGGTTAACTTCTTACCTTGGTCAAAATGGTCAGCTAACTAACATTCCTTAACTGTCTCGCAGCTATGATTTTGTGTCCAAGCATCATTATCGTCCTTGTCAGTAACCTGAAAATGCGCTTGCGCGTACAAGAAGCCTTAATGCTTTATCGATAACGAAAGTTCTTTAAAGCAAAACAAGGACCTCCTTCAGTGGGCGCTCTTCGTCTTGGTCTCGTCATTAATGTTCCTGGCTTGGACTCGTGACTGTTTCTGGTTCACTTCTAATACGGAACAATAAAACAGCGGAAGTGGAAGCAATAACGGCAGAACAAGAGAATTGTCCTCAGCTTTGGAATCCGATTCCCCTTGATAAATGTAAAAATCCCCTCGTCAGAGCCAAATTGCTGGGGAAAGCTGCGCGAACTTTTTAACGAACCCCAATATCAGTGATAGCTCCATGCCTTTAAATATTGATTGTTATAATACTTTATATTTCCCAGTGTTAATCAAGTCACTGTATTTTAAAGGATTAAGGAGACAAAAGAAGATAATTCTTAATTTAGTGAACTTCATTACATATCAAAACAGTTTTTATAAAACAGTAGTATAGAGCTGTAACTTTTTAGAAGACAAATTAAAAAACAAAGACTTCCAATAAGTTTAGTGAAAACAATCTTTACACTCCAGATATATAAACATATTTTTCTATTTTAACAAATGTTTCGCCTTTGCGTCTTCCTTAGAGTTAACGAAAACATTTCCGATAACTGCTGTAAAATACACAAACAACCATGTTGCCTGAATTTGTGCGTTTAATCAGTACATCATGTAATGTAAGTACCAGTCTCTATGAATAAGTTTATCTGTTTACAATCTAGATTGTAGTAATGATCCACAATTTCTAAGTCCATCTGTTTGCGCTTATTAATGTAGAGATGATCCATGGTTGCCAGGTTGACGATTTGTAATGTAGTGATGATACATAGTTCTTAAGTTCATGTGTTAACTGGCGGTTTGTAATGTAGAGATGATCGATCCAAGGTTGCTATGTTTATGTATTACTGACGGTTTGTAATGTAGAGATGATCAATCCAGAGTTGCTGTGTTTATGTATTGACTGGCGGTTTGTAATGTAGAGATGATCAATCCAGAGTTGCTGTGTTTATGTATTACTGACGGTTTGTAATGTAGAGATGATCAATCCAGAGTTGCTGTGTTTATGTACTGACTGGCGTTTTGTAATGTAGAGATGATCAATCCAGAGTTGCTGTGTTTATGTATTACTGGGCCCCCCAGTGGCTCAGTGGTATGTCTGCGGACTTAGACGCTAAAATCAGGGTTTCGATACCCGTGGTGGGCAGAGCACAGATAGCCCATTGTGTAGCTTTGTGCTTAATTCAAAACAACAACAATGTATTACTGGCGGTTTGCAATGTAGAGATGATTGATCCAAGGTTGCTGTGTTTATGTATTGATTGGCGGTTTGTAATGTAGAGATGATCAATCCAGAGTTGCTGTGTTTATGTATTGACTGGCGGTTTGTAATGTAGAGATGACCCAGAATTTCTAAGTTTGTTGACGGTTTGTAATGTAGTGGTGATACAGAGTTAAGTTTATGTGTTGACGGTTTATAATGTAGCTTTACTCTAGGGCTAACTTTAACTATTAATCCACATTAGATCTGTTAATTTAAGGAGTCTGCTGATGAGAAAACATTTTTTTCAAATTTTCATGTTTGTTCTTAAGTTCTTGGATTGTAATGATCCTTTGACTTTTTGTTTTTTTAAATGTGAACCTTAAGATACATATACATATATAAATAATGAATAGAATGAAATTATTCTGGCACATTGTCATCAGAAGGCCATTAAAACACACACGTGGTTATTCTTTTCTGAAGGTGGTATATAATTGTGAATTCTACGTTCTTTATTCATGATAGTTTGGTCCTCCGTACAGAGTGACGCCATTATTACATTACCTTTCGACTTGGCTGGAGTCGGTACTGTGTTCTTCTAAAATCTTGGAATGTTTATAAAACATGCGTAAAAAGCAGCTTAACCATATATATTGTTACAACTCACAGATGCCTTTAGAGGAAAACTATGCACCTGTTCGATAAACCGTTTTCTGACTGAATCAACAGAAGTGAGATTTATTTACTACATTGTTGAGAAAGTTTCCTTCGTACTTCGCGAAATTTTAAACTTGCATTTTAACACCAGGGTCGCTGCTTTTGAATTTGAAATTTCGTTATGTGATTATGTGAGCTGTATTTTAGTAAGTTTTATGTCGCCGCTGTTAAAGTTTATTTATTGCATTAAGAGCGTGTTTCAGTCATACAACTACCATTATGCTAGAATTCACTAAAAAATCAATACGTAATGAATAATATTAATCAGATTATAATAAAATTAAAATTTTTGTTTGGTTACTAGAAAGGGGTCTTAAAAGTATTCAGAGAAATTTTAACATGGGCACATTTCTTGAAGTAATCCAGGTCTCAATGTACAATATATTGATTGAAAGTATTTTAGGCCATAATATACAATATGTAATGTATTGATTGAAAGTGTTTTATATCATCATGTATGATATACAGTGTATTGGTATAAAGATATTTTAAACCTCCAGGTACGATATGCAATAAACTGATTGAACATATTTTAGGCCATCATTTACGACAAACAATATATTGATTGAGTGGCTTGTGTAATAACCATATACAACGAAATGTGGTACGCATATACGTATTCAGAGACAGATTAACAAAACGGATTTACATAACTGTAAAATACAAAATGGTGTAAGAATGACAGCACCCTAAACCTGAAATTCGCAAACATTTGATTCTTTCTTTAGTCTGTTGTAATCAGTTTTATAACTGACAAAATGTAAATAATTTATACTGAAATATGTATGACTTATCCCAAGAGCCTTTTTAGTAATTTTTACTGCAGCAACCTTCGTGCGATTTTTACTGTGTTCCCTACCTATACCAGGAAGAAATAAACTTTACGAAATCGGAGACTCTGGGAGAGGTTGTTAGACATTTCATGTTCTGGTTGGATCACGAAGAAGAATTTTTGTCTGTTGTTCTATTTCAACGGACATGTTAATTCTCTGTATTATGTTTTAAACATGCAGACTGGCGGAGCGAGTATTGTTGAAAATAGGATGACTGAAGAATACATTTCTTTATTATCAACAGTACAAGCTAGCTTAGCTCAATTTGAATGCCGAACTTTTTGTAGGCTTCCGACAAAGACATCTGCTCGGCCTATTTGTTAGTCTTTAGTGTTTGCGCAATACTGAGACGGCCCCCGACCCTGGATGCAGTCACACCCTGCATAAAAGTCTTTGATGAGAAAGCGGAACAAAGATATGATGATTGCTTTGAATGACAAGTTGTCCTATATATCAACAGCCTTTTTAAAAACGTGTTCTCAGCCTTCGAGAAATAGGCTCTGAAAAAGAAGTACCATACCAATGACGTCAGAAAAGAATCATTTATTAAAATGATTATCTGACTAGAAAGGTTTATTTTATACAAAATACAGCTACGAAACGCCTGCACTCGCGAAATAGGCTTAGTTCAAGAGATTAACTGGAAGGCTGCAGTTCATAGTTACCTTAAAACATGGCCAGGTGGTTAAGGCACTCGGCTCGTAATTTGAGGGACTCGTGGGTTCGAATCCTCGTCACACTAAACATACTGGCCTTTTCAGCCCGTTTTAATGTAACGGTCAACCCAAAAATAGTAGGTAAAATTGTAGCCCAAAAGTTGGCAGTGGGTGATCATGACTAGCTGCCTTTAGTAGTGTTACACCACTAAATTAGGGACGACTAACGCAGATAACCCTCGTGTAACTTTGCGCGAAATTCAAACAAAAAACAAACATTAAGTGCGTAACATAGAATTTTTTACTGCTAAATGAATAGGAAATAAATAAAAGTAAATAACTTGGAAATTTAGGTACCTAATCAAACTGAATAATCGTTGTTTACAACCTTAAAGCAATATTACTAAAGTTATGCAAGATCACCATTCACACCTACCTTAAGGCATTATTAGGAAAGATAGACAGTACTGAAGGACTACAGCCGCATATTCTTTATTCATTGCTAATAAGCTTATACAATATTAGTAAACTGAGGCAAGACTGGAAGAGTTTCTGTTGACTTCAAAACAGATGGAAGTTGTGAACTTTCAACTTTCATAAACCTCATATATTTTTAACGACATCTGGAGACATGTTGAGCTTCTCTGCTCTGAATGTTTGTGTTGGAGGCCTCCTTTTCATTTCTTTTCTTGTGGTTAAAAGCTTGTGTTCGGGTTTTGAAGTCTGTTTCTGCTTTAAAATCGCTGCTAGTAGCTTATTTAGTTCCTGTAGAGAACACAAAATGTCATATATTCACACCGTTTAACATTCTTGTTGAATGGCTATTTTTTAGGTCTTAGTTGCTATATTTCTTTTGCCATCGATAAAGTTTTAAATATTTTTACACGCCCACTAAGTTTGGGTTGCTTTCATGTGAGGGACATTCAGATGTCATGTGGCTATGGTTCTAGAATAATCCTAACAATCATAAGTAAACACTTGCTTATTTACTCGTGTTTTTATGATCTATCAATAACTTTATTTTATTTGGAAGCCAATGGAAGGAAGTACGTGATAACGTTTTCCTAGCAATTACTGCACGGTGTTCGAATCCTGAAGATCTACTGATGTCCAAAGTAAACGAGGAAACATCTTTGTACACGTTGATATTTCCGGAAACGTATTTCCAGAAGTAGACCCAAGTTATAATTTGAAAAACGTGTTTCTACAAGCATTTTGCCTTTGGCCAATTATAAGAGATTATCTAAGCATCTGACCCATTGACCATTCATATACGTTAGAATCTTCCACAGAATATGACGTTGATTGGACAGCCAATAAAGTAAATAAGTTTATTATGAGTACACTAACAGGCCATGTATGTTCAACACGAAAATCAAATGTCATTGTGATACCTTAAAAAGAAGTGCTACCATGAATATTCCTGACATTTGGAAAATGTCAGGAATATATATGTGTGTGTGTGTGTATATACATTTGTTAACAATCACTTTTAATGATATCATTATAAAGGTTTAAATAGTGGGGTTTCCTCCATGCTGCATGAACATTTTAAAAACACGTTTCCTCATGTGGACTGAGCACAAAAAACTGAACTGCTTTGAAACAAGTCCAAAGTCATTTAAAGAATTCCAACATGCCTTCCCTCCGTGTGAAAGGTTGCTGAGTAATATATTAAGTAGCTTGTAACTCAAGCTGTTTAGGACCAAGTTATAATGGAAATCAAGGAAAAAACGCAGAAGATTGTTTGTTTATTTTTCAATTTCGCGCGAAGTTACGCGAAGGGTATCTGCGTTAGCCATCCCTAATTTAGCAATGTAAGACTAGAGAGAAGGCAGCTAGTGTTCACCACCCACTACCAACTCTTGGGCTAATCTTTTTACTAAGAATAGTAGGGTTAACTGTCACATTATAACACTCTCACAATTGAAAGGGCGAGTATGTTTGGTGTAACAGGGATTCGAACCCGTGACCCTCGGACTACGGCGCCGAAAGACAAGTAAAATTAATGTGAAAATATGCAGTTTGATGACCAACTTACACAACCTTCTACTGTTTATTTTTTTTATGTGTTTTGAATCTTTAACTCCATTTATCAAATTAATTTTTGGTTCACAAGTTTATTAGGGTAAAATGTAAATTTGTGAAAATGATCGTTAGTATTGACTTTGAAGCTGTGGTTGAGTTATAAGAGTGACTGCTAAATCCCATTTACCAGTGTGACGAGAGCATCCTAGTCTAAGAGTTGGTTGTTGTTTAGAATTAAGCACAAAGTTGCACAATGGGCTATCTGTGCTCTGCCCACCACGGGTATCGAAACCCGGATTTTAGCGTGTAAGTCCGCAGACATACCGCTGAGCTACTGGGGGGGGGCCTAAGAGTTGGTGATGAGTGACGTTGGCTATTTATTTGCCTTCCCTTTCTCTAATACATTACTTTTAAATCGGCTAGCGTATTTGCCATCGTGTAGCCTTGCGCGAAATTCAACAAAAAACAAACTACTACCGTACTAAGCTTTTGGTATAAAATTGTAACTAGGACATAAACAAACAAGAGAGATACAGTTAGGTATTATAAACCAGTTCCGGGTGTGAACTGGGTCACCCAGTGGCTCAGCGGTATGTCTGTGGACTTATAATGCTAAAAACCAGGTTTCGATACCCGTAGTGGGCAGAGCATATATAGCCCATTGTGTAGCTTTGTGTTTCATTCAAAACAACCTATGAACTGGAAATTGTTTTTTATGGATTTTATAAAACATTCAGGCAACTTTTTAATTATTTTGATGACAACGGCCTGTTGGAGCTTTCCTTATATGACAAGTGTATGATTTGACGCAAAATGTTTTAACTTTGACTTTTTTCTCATTCTTACTTTTTCGTTTATATATAGTAAATGGTGAGGTAATTAAACTAACTGGGACGTATAGAGCAGATGGACAGGTTTGCGTTTGGTTAGCAAAATATAAATATACTATACGTTAATTAAATTAATGGATTGAATGGATATGAAAAGTATAAACATTTCCGAAATTAAATTGACCTATTTTAGAGTACTCTTATACACAGCTTTGTTTGATACATATAATAAAAAGAACATTGAGTAGATGATATGCGAATAATGTTCTCGGAGTTAAGCAACAAAAAAGTTGCTCATTTAATGGATCGAGCCATATTTCAGAGCCTGAATATTCCTCTATGTCTTTCTCATAGCTCTCATTTTTTATTTTTCTACTTTTGTGTTCTTGCGCCAGACATTCAGCTGCTGTCGAACACAAAGTGGTCCTCTGACTTAATGGATGTCCCCCAGCCTGTGACGTGATGTCACGTCTCATCCTGCAAGCCGATGAGGACGTTAATGCTTTGAAGATGGTGAGCGAGGTGGCGTTGAGAGATTTATTGTCTTCTTTTAAAAGAAAGTTCACTTCAAAAGTTTAAAATGTCGCCTAGCATGTGACACATGCATCATGTCAAACTCTCTCCAGCGGATTGCTGTACGTACAACAGACTCGGTGCTTATTTTGGTGGAAACTGTCACTCACAAGGTCTGTAATTAATGGCATCCAATACTTGGCAGATATTTGTCTTCTTTCCTTCTGCACTTACGAATATCAACCCGTCTGGAACGTTACTGAGTTGAAATGGAACGAGTCTTAAAGCATTTACGGTAAAGAAGTTTCAAGTTAATCGTCATTAGTTTGTAGTGTGTAGAATATCCAGTCTTTTACGTCTCGGAGTAATATCTAAACTTATGAAATGCGCTTAAAAATCTAAAGTTTTCGTATCTGTTGTAAAATTCTTGTGTTTCGTGTTGGTAGTAGTGTATATTATTTCTCAGAAATTTTATTATTTTAGAAGAACGCCCGCAAGTGAAATGCGAGTTCTGTACACTTATGTCACCCTAATAAGTAACCATGTATGAATTTTTAAAAAATCTGTTATTAATAAATTTAAGAGTAAACTGTGAACAGGGGTCGTTCATCCATCTAGTCTTAAGGTGCATGAAAATTTAATACGGTTTTTTAGTCTTTTATCTCATTCTTCATTGTCGTGATGAGCAGACTGGCTTTCCTGGTTTTACTTTAATGTTTTTTTCATAAAAAAATATATATAAAAATATTATTTTCCCTACCTCGCTTTCAAGTTAAGCTGACCAGCTTTTACTGTGAGGAGGGAGAATCTGACTGAAATAAGAGTGGATATTTAGGCTTAGACAACGTATCTTCCATATTTTATTTCAAACTTCAATTTGTTACAGCTTGTGAACTTTCTTTCTCTGTTTGTGTAAGGAAAGTGGAATAACTCGTTTATCTAAAAATGAAGGAAAGCAGACATATGAACTGTTTTATATAAGAACAGAACATAGATGAAGAGAAGTAAGGATTTGGACTGTTTGATATAAGAACAGAACATAGATGAAGACAAGTAAGGATTTGAACTGTTTGATATAAGAACAGAACATAGATGAAGAGAAGTATGGATTTGGACTGTTTAATATAAGAACAGAACATAGATGAAGACAAGTAAGGATTTAAACTGTTTGATATAAGAACAGAACACAGATTAAGACAATTAAGGATTTGGACTGTTTGATATAAGAACGAAACACAGATAAAGACAACGATATGGACTGTTTGATATAAGAACGGAACACAGATTAAGACAAGTAAGGATTTAGACTGTTTGATATAAGAACGGAACACAGATAAAGACAACGATATGGACTGTTTGATATAAGAACGGAACATAAATTAAGATAACTAAGAATATAGATAAGGATATTGACTATTTAACATAAGAATTTAACTTGAGATAAGTAAGGCTATTTGATATTTGAGATTAAGACAAGTAAAGATTAGTAAGGAATAAACATCATTTGAAATAAGTAAGAATGTTATGTACTTTGTATAAAGACTGATAATAGTTTAAGGGTTAAAACAGGTTAAGGATCTGGATAAATTAAATTAATGTAATATTTAAATATAGGATAAGATAAAGGTGTATGGATTGTTTAGTATAAGAATAGAATATACATTGAGACAAGTAAGTGTAATAGTTGAACGTGGATTAAGTACATATTGAGAGAAACTGTTATATACTAAGATAAGTGAAAATATAGTCTTGTTAATATAACAATAGATATTGAATTAGAGAAGCGGTGACATGACCTTTTTAAAGTGAGAATGGACAATGGTAAATTTAAAAACACGAGTACAGTGTAGTCCCGTGGTTCTAGTGTGTTTTTTTTCTGTTCGTCATATATGATTATGTTTTACATAATATTTTGTATAATTTGAAACTTTTGTCCTATATCCAATGGAGAAAAGTTACAGTTTTAGTTTTATTTATTTTTGAACCAATTTCTTTTTCCCTAGAATAAAGTTACTTCTTTTGGTAATATTTCGACTGCCCTGGTTGAAAGGTAAAACTGTTTTATCAAATCATTCGCACATTGCGTTGTAACTTATCCAGACAGGTTTGACTTCCTCCATTCGCTGACACCTGACAACACAAGGTGACAGTGCATGTGCTGATCAGCTAATCCCAGCGGCTGGTATTCTCCTCCTGTAGACATAGATATACAAGTAATACTGAGTTTTTAAACTCCCGTCAGCGTGTCTTTAGAAGAATATCTTAGAATGAGGGTTTCTGGGAAGTTTCCCAAAGGGGTGATAGTTCGTAAGTAGAGTTGGCCAACAACCCGGATGAGGTAGCAGTAAATATACACCATGATTTATAGTTCCCGTCTATCTTGCAATTTACACTAGTTCATTATCGGCCACACTACCGCGAGATGCTCGTTGTCATGGTAACGAAGTTGTTCGTTTTGGCATTAGTTGCTGTCCCGTGTGAAGTAGCTGAGCATATCTTATCCGTGGGATGGCGCAGCGTAAGTAAGCTCTTACTTTAAACCTAACGTGGACCCATCATGCGTATAAGTTTTTTTTATTTTTTAAATAAAATATTTCACAACATATGCAAAGTGAATATAAAGTTAGGTTGCTTGGATACTGAACACAGCAGTTTCCCAACTAGAACAATACGAGTTCAGTTTGAATATATAGTAAATTGTTCATTACCAGAGATTTACTCGCGGTCACAGAACGACCGGACATGACCTAAGCGTCAGCAACTCCCAATGTAAGATACCATACTTGAGGAGTCATAATATGAGAACAATGAAATAAGTGCGTGATAAAAAGAATCGTTATGTCAGGAACTATATTCTAGAATGTACTAATTTGAAAATCGAGGAGAAACGTATCCAAGGGCTGTCGTATAAAACGGGTGAAAACACAAATAACAGAACTTATGTTACTACGTAATTTTATAGTCATTACTAAGCACGAATGATTGGAGACCGTAATGCATGAAATGATCTTTTTAAAACACGTTTAATGTCCCTCCGAAACGAAAGTCGTTAAATGTCGTTCAAATATTATGTTACATGTGTACATATACACTATTTATCACTTCTATTTCATCATACAAAACTGAGCTTTGTGACTGGTTTTTACTTTTTAATACGTAATATTAATAACCACCCTGTGATAATCATGACAGAGAAAGACCTATATTTTGATGTACTACATTACAGTATCCTTCCGCCGGTTGTGAACAAGTATTTTTTACTGGCAGGTTCTTCTCTAATTATGACAGAAATATGATGTCTGTTTGTTCAATAGGTTAGTAAACTGACACCGAAAAGTCTTGTAAAAAAATCCTGGAAAACAGATGAATGACAAGCATACCAGCTATCAGGTTGTTGACCTTTCTTTTTGGGTTTGTGATTTCTGTGATCACAAATTATTTTGACAAAAGTTTCTTAGTTCTTAATAGGTTATATATCATCTGGTACTGCAATTATACCAAGTGGCATCAAGTGAACATTGAAGAAATTTGTTTATGTTTCTGACTGTTCCAGTTTTTTCCGAAAAGGTTTTTTTTCCAGTCCGATACACTTGATTTCTTCTATACTTTTTATGTGGTGTTAAAACTTGGAGGGTTACCAATTTTATAGAGGTTTAACGATTGTAAAAGTGTGCAGTTATTTTACGTGGTGTTAATACTCCGAATTTATTGTTTTGTTTAAACCTAAAGCCTTTAAAAATGGCCAACAGAAATAGCATTAAGTTTACTAAAGAGCCATTCGACTTCCTTTTATCACGTTTAACAACTTTGTGACTTATAATGTCTTATTGCCTTTCAGTTGAGGAAACAGGAAAGATCGTGTAATAAGACAAGTGAAATGTATTTTATTATATATTAATTTTCGTCAACATTTATAATTTTTTTAAAGCAAAAGAGGAAATGCTTCACGATGTTTGAGTTAGTCCGATTAACATTCCTTTTAGGTTCGCTTTTAACACCATCTATCTTTGTGTTTGATTCACCTTGTCTCATCATTGCAATACGTACAGTCATTTTGCACATGACTGTTTATTATATTTTTTTCTTTCTTAACCAACTGCATCATAACTTTTCTCATCAGTTAGACCAATTGTTCGCTGGTCGTACAGATCTTACTGCTATTTTTTTCATCGTTTTATGTATAGTCTGATTTTTCTTTAACCCGTTGGTAACTTGGAATGAGTCAACATGCCTGTCTAAGTGCATGTGACTTTTCAGATCTGAAATATTGATTAGCATCAAGCACTGAAGCTCAGGGCTGGCTTGAAGTAATGATAATAATCGTCACCATGGCGTCTTCCTAGATAACTCCACGTGCACAATAGGCGGTTCAAGATAATGATGCGATTGTTCGTTTGTTACATTTCTTATGTTTAAAACACTTTTTGCGTAAGGAAATCATCGATGTGTGTTATTAGATACACGGAGCTCGTAAGCAGTTCACTTGATTTCAAAACAAGTTTTATATTTGCATCGTTACTTCAGTCCTAAAATATCGAACTACGGATGGAATTTATGAAATGATTTGACTAGCAAGGATTTGCTGTACAAAAATGTTTGCGTTTTCGAGTGTGTGTTGGTGAAAACTTTTTGACCATTAGTCTTGGGACATTTAATACCTTCAGCGCATGCGTTGAATCGGGAATGAATGATTGAAACTATTTACACGTAATGTATATAACTTGAGAAGACTGGTCTCTTTATGTGTGTCGTATATTTAAATGTATGTTTAAAGGAAAGAGACATAGAAGGAACACACACCATGGTGTTATCACTATACAATTTACACACTAATTCATTAGATTAATCCACAAGTTAGCACTAAATCTAATTAAGGAAACTTTAAAAAAAACAACTTAATTACTTTCTCCTGGTTACTAACTGATTTGAATATGTTTCCTTGCCTTTCCTTCAAAGAAGTAGTGGTCATTAATTAACCTAATGTACCAACTCTTTGCAGTCTGAACAAGTTGAAAGTAAGTGTGTTGGGAACTGTTTTTATTATCAAGTCTGTATACAACAAGTTTTAATAAGAAACTCGGAAATGATTTTAGTAAATCCGGAGAAACTTCGGTAGTTGCAGACAAGTCTTAAAACTGTATACTCCAGGATACAAAAGGATTAAGTTTGATAAATTCTTATGTATTGTTCTTATAACAAGAATTAATTATACATATATATCTGATATAATTTATCTACTCTTCACAAACAGTGGTTTAGTGTTAGCTGGTTAGCGACTGAATCTGATGGTATCCCAGTGCTTGCTTGTGTGAATGTCTTAACCATTCTGGCGTTTTTGTTTCACTCAATGACATTATGGCCCGGCATGGCCAGGTGGTTAAGGCGTTCGACTCGTAATCTGAGGGTCACGGGTTCGAATCCCCGTCGCACCAAACATGTTCGCCCTTTCAGCTGTGGTGACGTTATAATGTTTCGGTTAGTCCCACTATTCATTGATAAAGGATTAGCCTAAGGATTGGTGGTGGATGGTGATAGCAAGCAGCCTTCCCTCTTTCCTTACACTGCAAAATTACCGACGGCTAGTGTAGCTTTGCGCGAAATTTTAAACAAATCAAACTAATGACATTATGTCCTGCAATTCCACCAATCTGTAAGTTTATTGCAATGTATGTCGTTGTTGGACGTTCAAGTTATTAAACTTATTTAGTTTTGTAATGTTTCTAATGCTAAGTTACAGCGTTTGTAAAATCTGGTTGAGAAATCCCAAATCATGCATTATGATTTCGTAGCGTTGCGCATGTATGAACCGGTTTGTTTCCCCAAACTTGTGGATACATTACACAGATCAAACTCTCCAGTTAAACGTAGCTTTTCAGTTGTTTTCATAAATATCCAGCCTGTTGTATTGTAAAGAGACAAAACACGAAACACTTTGTCAGTGGCTCACAACAAGTCGTAGTAGTTTTAAATATCGTGATTTCTTATTAACGTGATATGCATGTTTTCAGACTAAGATACTTCCCGTAATTTTATACTGATACGCCACATATGGCTGTAGACTGATATGACGTATTATTTTAGATTGGTAAGGAATGAAGTGAAGATTTGAATAACACTACGTAACAAAATTTTATATGCAAAAACGGGTCGTTTGAGTTGAGAAAATATTTTAAATAGAAGAGCGAACAACGTTTCGACCTTCTTCGGTCATCGTCAGGTTCACAAAGAAAGAGGTAAATGAACGGAAGCTGACCACATGTTTGGAAGGGGCTGTGTAACTGAGTGTCGTAATGCAGAGGGCGGGGTTAGATGTATGAATATATAATTTTATCTATAATATTAATATAGGTATAAACCAATATAAAGGAACGCCATTATACCTATATTAATATTATAGATAAAATTATATATTCATACATCTAACCTGGTCAGCTTCCGGTCAATTACCTCTTTCTTTGTGAACCTGACGATGACCGAAGAAGGTCGACACGTTGTTCGCTCTTCTATTTAAAATATTTTCTCAACCCAAACGAGCCGTCTTTGCATATAAAATTCTCAACAAGTGGGTTTCTCGACATCACTGACTATGTAACAAAATCTTCAGTTTTTCTTGTTTCTGGGCAGAAAGTGTTGTTTCCCGATTGTTTATGACAAAAGTAAATGGAAAAGACCTATTTTTCTCTTCAAACTTTGTTTTTGTGACCTGGGAGAGTATAACGAAAATATGATGGGAGATTATTTTTGGGCGCTGATACATGAAAGTGATTTACATTACAGTTGCAAATCTCGAAAAACTACTCACTTCTAAACATTTTTATTCGTTTTTGTATAGCTTTAGCATAAATATATGTAAATCTTGATTCATATGTAGTTTTATTCAGACCTTATGTAAATGAAAATGTGAAAAATTGCCCATTTTTACATAGAAGATAGGTTAATTTCTAAATTTCATTATCCAGGTCATAAAAGCAAAGTTTGAAGGGAATAACAGCCATTTTCTGTACTTTTACAACACAAGCAATTAAGAAATAACACATACTATCCAGGAACAAAATGTGTGTTACATAGTGCAATATTTAGGGTTGTGAGACATTTATGATTAAGATATTAACGTGACTGGTATAGTTTTCCATTCGCATGAATATAATTGCTTCTTAAGATTTGCACGCGTGAGATTTAACTTCAAAAGCAGCCCCCCAGTGGCTCAGCGGTATGTCTGCGGACTCGCAAGCTAAAAACCAGGTTTTGATACCCGTGGGGGGCAGAGCGCTGATAGCCCATTGTGTAGTTTTATGCTTAATTCCAAACAACAACAACTTCAAAAGCTCAAGGAAGTAATGTCACTTTTACTTTTCATCCTCTTACTGGTTAGTATATAATTTTATACGTGAAGTTTTCTGAGAGACCATAAGATCTATTTTTCAGCTTGTTTACTCCATTTTCCACTGAGAGATAAAAGAAATATTGTAGACAAGTAGTTCAGTATTTACTTGATATTTAGACTCATTCTACAGTTGTTGACAAAACTTAAAGTTTGCATATAGGTTCATAATCCATACAGAATTATTATAACAAAGAGAATAATTTCGAGGGAGTTGTGAAGCAGGGGCTTAAAAAATGAAAGGTTAATTAACTGTAGGAGTTTACAGGTTTAACTAAACCTGCTTGTTTGACACTTTTATGTGTTTTGTATGTTAATGTTACACTGTTTCTGCTTGTTTTCTAATGTGACACATGTTCCTGGCGGATTTTATAGTATAATGTTGCTTGTTTTCTAATGTGACACACGTTTCTGGCGGATTTTATAGTATAATGTTCCTTGTTTTCTAATGTGACACATTTTGTATCCTCCGATACATTATTAACACTCATTGAGATTAACTTGTTCAGTTGTAATTATCCCTTCTGTTAGGGTTAACAGCTGTTCATGTTTAGACATTAACAAGACCGAGTCGTGTTTAATGCCAATCACTTTATCGTTCCCTGGTTCTGGGTAGAACTGCTTAAGGAATGACATCATACAAAGCTGAGTGACAAGATTTTTGTCCCACCTCCCTTAGGTGAATTGCACTTATGTCTCGTCGCCAGCTGGCGCTATGATATTTATGTTTATTCCTTCCCCCCCTTTTTCGTTCGAAGTTGACGTTGTAAATCAGTCCAGCTCCCAGGAAAAGACTGAACTTCATATTTTGAATCACTATGTTCTAATGAAGCACATGTAGAGCATGAGATTTATTCGTGCCTTTGCTGATGTGAATTATGGTATGACCATCTGGTATCATTTGCTGTTTCCATTACGTCAGTTCTTTTTCTTTCAATAAAGAATTAGGCCTAGTTTCGACCCAAATTCAACGTCTCTTCTTCACTCTCTAGAATGTTGAATTAAACATGAGATCAAAGAATGAAAAGAGTTATTGCTTGCCGTACGTGAGAAATGGTTTGTTAACAAGAAAACGCAGCAGGATATTGATTTGACCATCATGGAATTAAGGTGATTGGTCTTGCATCTGTCACCCTGAAAATTAGAACAAACATTGCTAAATAAATTTGGATTTATTATTGGGTCCAATTATTATCTGCACCTAAACTGAAGAAGTTAACAAAAATTCATCTAGTAAGACGAAGAGATAATAAAGCAGTAGAAGTGAAAACTGCGAATGGAGTATGCTTTAAGTACAAGCTAGACAATCAGCCAATAATTTATTTTCATTAATGTTTCGCTGAAGACAATGAAAGGCTGACATTTTTGTTTTGTTTTTGAGATTTAGCAATGTCACGTGTGTCTTGTCCATAAACAGGTGTATATTGAACTTTTACTCCCAGCACTCGATATCTTAATCTGCGACATCTGTTTCACTCTAGTCTTTCACACACTTCAAACATTAAACAGTACCTAGCTGATTATTTTCTGTTTGAAGTTAAGTGTATTTTTTGAATCTGCATATTATACGGTTGAGCTATACTTTTGTGAGGTTTAGTGTACTTGTCAACTACGTAGTACAAGGTTGAGCTTCATTTGTGTCAAGTTTAATGTACTTGTCAACTACGTAGTACAAGGTTGAGCTTCATTTGTGTCAAGTTTAATGTACTCGTCAAGTACGTAGTACAAGGTTGAGTTTTATTTGTGTCAAGTTTAATGTACTCGTCAAGTACGTAGTAAGGTTGAGCTTCATTTGTGTCAAGTTTAGTGTACTTGTCAACTACGTAGTACAAGGTTGAGCTTCATTTGTGTCAAGTTTAATGTACTCGTCAACTACGTAGTACAAGGTTGAGTTTTATTTGTGTCAGGTTTAGTGTACTTGTCAACTACGTAGTACAAGGTTGAGCTTCATTTGTGTCAAGTTTAATGTACTCGTCAAGTACGTAGTACAAGGTTGAGTTTTATTTGTGTCAGGTTTAGTGTACTTGTCAACTACATAGTAAAATATTGAGCTTTACCTGTGTCAGGTTTAGTATCTTGACAGGTCTGTTTATTAGGTCTACACAGAGTGTTGTATATTGATTATTGGATATTCTGGCGGAACAGCTAAACAACGACTTGTATTCTCGAGTTAGAAGTCTCAAGGAAGTTAGTTGAGCAATAACTAAAGAACTGGGATTTACATTTCGAGAAAATAGTGTTAATATAATGCTGGATAAAATTGAAATGAAGAACCTCTTTGAAGGAAGTTGTTAGCCAAAGTTCACACGAAAACACAAAAACGGAAGCTATTTTATGAAACTCAAACTTCAGTTGCGCAAGGCGCAAGTATGCGACTACGTTTTACGCATAGTCGTTTTGCTGTTAGAATAATAGCCCTCCCCCAAATTAAACGGAGAGTGCTGCACAAAGACTATACATGACTAGCACTGATGTGATTTTTTACCAAACTTTATAGAAAGACCAGATTTCACTTGAAGGCCAAGAATTAATATAAGAGTGTTTTACGACAACAACGTAAAAACATTCATATTGATAAAGAAAGCATCTTTATTTAATCGTCCCAGCTATTAAAGTATGTTACTAATATGAGAAGTGATTTTCAAAGTAGAACAATGAGAAAGCCAATAGATCACTCATAATACCAAGTTGTAATTCTCATTACTTCTTGGTAAGACCAATGCTAATGTCAATGTTGATAGCGCACGAGAACACTAAGGTAGCATAAAAGTGACGATAACCAGAAAGGTATTTCAATCTTAAGATACTGATTTAAAGCTGTTAATAGTGGATTTTTTAAGATAGTTGAAGTGTTAAATTAAGCCTGAATATCTCTATTTTAGAAGCTAATTTATACGAAGGGTTTTTTACACATTATCACAGCAGATGCGAACTGCGGCGCCATTGGGCAGTGAAATACCGACAAAAATGTTTGGAAATTGGAGATTGAGAGTTCGTGGCGCGTCAATTTCAAATAATATTTTCTATAACATTGAACAGGCAATGCAGAGAAATTTTTATAGCGAAATTTATAGTTGCTGCAAGTTATTCATATAATGGGATATTCATATTTTACAACGTACACAGTAGAGAAAGTGATTTCCGTTTACTGTCGGCTCGGCATGGCCAAGTGGATAAAGGTCGCGGGTTCGAATTTCCGTCACACCAAACATGCTCGTCCTTTCAGCCGTGGAAGCGTTATAATGTGACGGCCAATCCCATTATTCGTTGGCAAAAGAGTAGCCCAAGAGTTAGCGGTGGGTGGTGATGACTAGCTTCCTTCCCTCTAGTCTTACACCGCTTAATTAGGGACGGCTAGCGCAGATAGCCCTCGTGTAGCTTTGCGTGAAATTCAAATGCAAAAAAACAAACTGTTTACTGTTAGGAGAACGTACCTACACTAATTAGGCGAAAAGATTATTTTGATTATTTCACCAGGACATCAAGAAGTTATGGCTACATCCAGACAATCTATGAAAGTCCTAGTCCAAGTCCGAAGCAGCATTTCTATCAACCATGGAACTTATGGCTGTGCTATCCACTGTTCCGACATGTATGTAAGGTCACTCACTCACTCTACTACACATTCATGGACTTTTGTGTATTTCGTTTTCTTCACTGTTCACTGTAGAACATGCATAAAGATATATGATCTGAAATTGACCGCACTGACCTTCGCCAAAGTTAATTTTAACAAAGGCAATGGTATCGGACAATTATGAGTAATCATAGTACTAAAAACTTCACGATTTGCTATACAAGATGTAGTTTCAAGGACAGCGAGGACCTGACACATCGTCACGTTGCTTAGAGCTATCTGTGATGGTTAAGTAAAAGAAGACAAAGTGTTTGAGCTTCTAGATTGTGTTCATTGTAACTAAGTATCAATTAAATCTTATAAATAATTCATTCGAAAAAATTATGAAAACTTTAAGTATAAACTTAACACTTCCAATTACTGGATGAGGAAAATATAGAAAACAAAACCTCCAACTTAAAGGTATTTGAGCAGTGTGCACTTTTTACAGAATTGTTTTCCTAAAATATTGTTATGAAAATGTTTATCAACTAGTGTTATTATTCCCATTACTTTTCTATTTTAGAGTTGAAAAAATTTTTTCTACCGTATGCAAATATACTAAAATATTAGTCGTATGTGATCGAAGCACAGGACCGGATGTTATATCTTCAAAACTTTATTTTTTTTTGTCTCATAGTTTTGTATTTTAGCTTACACTAACTAACATAGCAAAAGTATATTGACACTTTTCCTCCAACTTGAAAATCAGATAGAAATACGATATTAAATTGTCAAATAAAAGTTCAAATAAGTTTTTAGCACAACTTTATGATCTGTTTTACTGGACGGAAAGCATCAGGAAGTGATTGTTTTCTTGTTTCGGAACAACTGATCCATGTTGAATTGTTTCGTCTCTGTTTCAGAATGAATGGTTGTTTCGTGCTTGTTTTTTCTTTGTTTCGGAACGCTAGCTACCCATTTCTGAATACTTCCTGCTGTATTTCATTACAGGTTTTACGTGGATATGTTTCTTTTATAAAACAAATGGCCTTTACTTGCTGGCGTTTTTTTAGATCTGCTATTAGTAACAGGTAGAAATATTTCCACTGTGGTTATTTCAAAGGTCTACATCTAGAGATCGACAATGTGTGGGCTTTTTAATTATCATTTGGCGCTATATATCTGTGGAATATGTTTCAATGTTTACAAGTAACACTTGTCGTCACTATTGTATTCTAGAGACGTATTATTTGCATATAATTATTTCTTCTTTTGTTTCTGCTTGACTTGCTTTCACACATATCTTTGTTATTATATAGATATAAGTACAAATTTCGGACTGTGTCACATTTTGTTATAATAATTTATGTGGTATTTACACGTTATCAGAATTATCTTTCTGATAACTTCCTGTTTGAAGCTAGAGGTGGTGGCGGTGATTCGTTTGTTATTTCTGTTGTTAATACTTTCAATGTATCCTTCCACTGAGTAATTAAAGCACTCAATGTATATCTCCGTTCTGTTATTGCGTGCTAATTAAGAGTGTCCTATCAGTATTTCTTTGAAACATTTTTAGCACATTCCTTTAATAGTCTTATTAATTATTATTATTGTGCTTTTTAATATAAGTCACTCTTTTAAAGTGTTCAACTTGTGGACAGAATTATTTCAACCTGTAACACTTTATTCAGACTAATCTTTTCTAATGGTGAGTTTTGTGACGGAATATTTGTGCAATTGCTTCTACGGACGTAAACAGTCACAGACTTAAGACATATTTTACTGTAAGGAACTACCAACTACTTAGATAAGAAACTTCAAACCTATCAGAGAAATAAACAAACTTCCCATACAGAGAAACTTCCATCTAGACAGATGTATAACACTTATTCCGACAAGAAAGAAACTACCATTTCTACTTATAGAGAACGCTTGCTTATAGTAAGGAATAAACTACAACTTTCCCAGATGTAGAATACCTACTTTTAGTAGACAAGACTATTATCTCCCTGGACGCATTATACTTACTTGTAGTAAGGAATAAACTACAACTTCCTTAGATGTAGAATATCTTCTTCCAATAGGCAAGAAATTACAACCTCAATCAGAGAACACTTACCAGAGGAAAATAACTACTTTTCTCTCACGTGGTGGAACTTCTACTTACCACGAATAAAAATTACAAATCTATCTAGACACTGAACACTTGGCAACTTGCACGTATCCATAACATTTATTTACCAGGAGCTACTAACCACTTAGCTACCACTACAAAGAGAACTACCCTGCTAGTGGATTACAGAATATTCTACTTTATACTTAAGGTTTAACTGAATGTTTCCAAAGTATTTTTAATATTTGGAAATTTTAACAACGGCTCTTAGAAGTATAAGCTACAAACAAAACAAACAAAATAATTTTCCTCCGATTTTTAGCTTTATTGTAATGGGTCCTTAGATGTGAATAATTGAAGAAAACGTAATTCCAATGAGAATGAACTAAAAACCCTTGATCAATAGTTACCTCTGAAACGGTTATCTTTGCTTGTAATTTATAACAATTTTCTCCTTGTACCTACTGCTTTTAATAACTATTGGAAATGTTTCCTATGAAAATCGAGTGTTTTGGTTTTGGAATGTATTTGCCATTTGTGTACTATAAACATATCTTTGTTTACTTTCTATTTCGGTTTTTCGACAAACAATCTGCTCCGACCAATGACACATGTGGTGTGTCTGTGGTATTATACTACTAGAAACCGGGTTTCGATACACGTGGCGGGCGGAGCACAGATAGCCCTTTGTGAAGCTTTGTGCATAATAAAACAAACAAACTAACAATCTAAAAGTATTTCAGATTGAAATTTTCTTACACAGTCTAAAAGAAAAGCAACAGATCTGTACTAAATTAAAGATAAATAAATTATTTACATATTATTATATTTACTTATTCTAGCTATATATGACTGGAAAAACTTTGAAATACGACAACAATGTTAACACTATTAGTATTAAATGTTTATAAATGAAATATTCACGTACGAGCTGAATCAAATTTTATTACAGGAAATAATGAATATTAGCCTGAAGTAAATTTTTAAAATTCATTTTTATTAATGCTGATTTTTAAGAGTTTTTATGAAATCTATATATTACTCCTTTTATTATTGAAAATAGCGCTCTGTTGGTGGAGTAATCGTAATCAAGTGGCTCGGCATGGCCAGATGGGTAGGGCGCTCAACTCGCAATCTAAGGGTCGCGGGTTCGAATCTCCGTCACCCTAAACATGCTCGCCCTTTCACATGTGGAGGTGTTATAGTGTAACGATCAATCCCACTATTTATTGGTAAAAGAGTCGCTCACGAGTTGGCGGTGGGTAGTGATGACTAGCTGTCTTCTGGAACTCTTGTCTTACACTGCTAAATTAGGGACGGTTAGCGCAGATAACCTTCGTATAACTTTGCGCGAAACTCAAAAACAAACAAACCGTAATCGTAAAACGATGTCTTATTGGACGTTGAGTGTAAAAAACCTTTGGTTCTTACTTACAAACTAACACAGAACGTATGTTCAAGCCAGTCAATCTAACCATAAGTAGATGATGAACGCACTGAAGTGTGTTATTTTGCAGGATTTTTGGCTAAGTTCGATTTGCTTCCTATATCTAATCAATGAGGCATTAGGCATTGCCATAGGAAGCAATTTTTTTTAGTGGTCGGGTCATTGCTGCAGCTAAACAATGTGTGCAAAACATGCCATTTGTAGTGGGGGCTGGGGGCATTCTTCCTCAGAAAGTATATGAAAATTTAACGCGATGAAATTAGTCAACCTATTAACAATAAATCCTGCATACACACAACGCAATGTTTTGAATTAAAATAATCAAGTTTAAGTACATTATTTACAGATATACGTGCCATGATAAAGTGATCAGACCATGGCCTGACTGACCTTACTTCTTCCTACGGCCCGATAAGGGAAACTGGCAATAATAGATGAGGTGACGAACAGCATTTTTATCGTAGCTACTAGGACTTCTAATGTTTATTTCAACGAAACAACGAGTTTGTTGCTTAAAAAAATATTTTGTTTCTGTTAATTTCAATGTAACACGTATTACCAAACATGAATTAGCGATGATCGTGTGGCTAAAAAAAAAAATAGCTGTCAAAATAGCAATGATGTCTTTAAATAAATGAGAAAGCTATTTTGTTCTTTGTTAAAATATCTTAGGCTTTTTAAATTGGATCTTGTTTTTGAGTTTAGAAAGTTTAATCCAGTTTAGTTATTTTTTATTTTCCGTTTGTGGCAGCTTAAGACGTTTAGTGTTCAGTTGTAAACTTGATTTTTCATCGCGAAATGTTGCTAGAAGAGTTTAAGAACACTCATCTAAATGTACTTAAACAAAGATGAAATATAAAAGTAATTATTAAATATTTTTACTGCGCGTTTTGCATGCAGCGCCCCTGTGGATCTTCTCGAAACAATCCCGCAGAATGTCAGAAAAAATCAAGTACATTAACGAGTGTACTTTATACTGTCTCGCATAAAACAGAGTTTCTATACGTTCATTACCTATACTTGATAGTTTGCAAATTGTTGAAGTGGGGACAGGCACAAAAGAGCCAGATGATTTATATATTTGGGTAGAGACATACACCTGGAGCTATTACACACCTTTCACCCTTCGCACTTCGATGAGGAGAATAGTAACTCAGTGAAGTGAAAGTGGTGATTATAGCAAGTACAGTTAGTTTACAGATATCCATACTCACAAACTCACCTATCACGGACTAACAAAAACACGATGGTAGAAGACTCCTAACTTCCAGTATAAGATGACGTAACTATACGTCATGAAATAGTCATGTTGGCTTTGAAAACATGCAAAATACAAGGGAACAAAAGGGATGTTATTCCAACAGAATGTTGTGAACGATTGTTTTCTTTAACAATGTTGTTCACAGTGATTGTTGTAGTTTTTCTTTCGGTACTATTCGAAATCTACTTAAGAACATCAGAGTTATTTTTAATACATATTTCTACGTCGGAGTAATACAAATTGAGTTGAAGTGTTTAGTTGTTAGTAAGGTAGTTTTGAACAAATCACATCACTATAGCGTTACTGGATATAAGAACAGATGCCAACTTAATGACTACTATGTGTACGTAATCCAGTATGACAGTTTTTATTCTAGTTGTAGAGAGTAAAGTGTGTTGTGCAGTGCATTATTCATCAAAGTTTTACTACCAAGTATGTAGCCTGATAGAATATCGTTTTCTTGTTTTTGTTTGGTTTACGTGTAGCTCGGGACACGCCTTACGTGTACACAGTTTCTTTTCAGTACAGAGCATTTCTTTATTAGCCACACTTCTCAAGATGTTGAACTCATTGTACGTAATGTAATGTCGCAGCTGCATACAATGACGAATATTGGCCAACGGGTTGTATTTTGCACAAATTGTTTGAGCTTAACAAACTGCAGAATCCATATAGTCAATGCTATACTTTGGACATATAAATTTGCTGATGACGTAAAAACGATGAGTTTTGGAAATCCTGCCTTTAAATTTGAAATAATTATATGCATTACATATAGTTTTGAAAACAATTTAAAATTAAATTGTGAATACATTGTGTTACTCAGAATAATTTTAATCTTTTTGTTTAATTCTATTGTATGCTTACTAGTAAAAGGTAGCATGTAATAAACTATTTCGTTAGTTTTATTATGTTTACTGATTTTAGAAATTACAGTTTTTAAATATTTCTTAATTGTGCTATCAATTGTGACGCTATTTCTATAAAACCTTTATAATTTGTACTTGTTAGTGGAATCCTGTTTTAAATGTTTCTTAAATTAAAAAGGTTAAAAAATGTTAAAATGAAAATATTGTCCAGTAAACATTGGTTTATGATAAACTTAGTCTCATACCCCACCCGTCGGTAAGTCTTCAGGTTTACAACGCTAAAATCAGGGTTTAGATTCTCTTCTATGGACAAAGCAGATAACCAAATATAGTTTTGTGATTTAAAAACACACATTTAAACTTATACCTAACTTGAACGTCTTAGTGTATAAGAAATATAAGATTTTAATTGTTTGTTCTTCTGTTGTAGATTTAATAATTTTGTGTTGACTGTTCAAGTAATTTTGGAATTCTTGAATATCAAATTTATTTATACAAACGTATGGTCAACATATCTTTTATAGTATAACTTAACAAATTTGCTAAACCTGTGCAATCTCTGAACCCACAGACACTTTATCAAGTTGTTCATAATGACAACTATGAAGTATGGAGTCTTTGGTGACAAACTTCTAATACTTTTGTAAATACAGTTTTAATCATACCCTTAACAATGTCAGAATTTTGAAAAATAAAGTAATGATTTGTTATTTAACGGTAAATTTATTCATAAAGACTCAGTGTGTAGACTAGCAATATAGACAGATTCGTCAAAAAATAGGTTAGACCCATTCTTGGAAAACTCGTAACTACTTCTTACCATAAGTTCATAGCTACATAATATTCAAAAAAATTTGCTAAACAAAATTTAATTTATCAGTGAAGGTACCTATCTATACGTGGCACAATTGATTTAATAGGACAATTAAGTATTTATATTTTAGGTAACCCATAAATTGTTTCATAATGAGAACCATTTGATCTAATTTCGTTATAGATAACTTTCGATATTCATTTTAAACAAATACTTTTGTAAACATGTTTGTTTTGTTACTTTAAGGCCAGTTTCTAATTTCTTAACTTTATTGTTATAATTTACAATAGTTAAAGCTTTATCTACATAATATTTTCTTTTCAAAATTACTACGCTATTACCTTTATCCGGTTTAAGAATTGCTAAATTATTAAGTTGTTTTAAAGTCAAACATTTTTCTTTAGATAAGTTTTTGAACTTTCTTTGGATCAAAACCATGATATCTTGAAAATGCTAAAGCTAGTATTAACTATGTTACCAAATGAGACATTTTCTTTACACATTAGTATACATTTTATTTTCTGTAACAATTGTTCAAAATTTTAAAAATATTCCACAGAACCCAATTTTTTATGAATAATCGAAAACTTTAAGCGCAGTGATGACATCTTTTCTTTCATTTGGGTAAACTGATAACATGAAAAATTATAAATAAGCTGAGTAGGATCTTCTGAAAATAGTTGGCACAGTAAACGTTCCATTCTTTAACATATACGACCTTTTTGTTGTTATATAGCACGTGATGCACACTGTAGAGTCCAGCATAGTTCACATCCAGAATGACAGCTATCAAGTACGTAGTCTGACATGATATTGTTTTTGGTTGTTGTATATAGTATGTTGCACGTTGTACAGTTCAGTAAAGTTTACAACTAAAATCATGAACCATCAACGTCAGTACATAAATACTTACTTATATATTTTTTCTGCTTATACATTTTTGTTTACGTAAAATTCTGTAAATCAATACGAACAATTGAATTTAACATCACGTTTCACATTGGCAAAAAAACATCAGGTAGTTCGATAGTTAAGCTATATTTAAGATGAGGTTTCAGATCAGTCACTTAACATGAGGTAATGTACTAACAAACAAGAGAAGATATTGGACACGAACATTTCGGTTAGAAGTGGTTTTCCCACAGTTTATTTCTTAAATCTAGGACGCATTGTAGTTAATGTTTCGGGGTGTATATCAGAAGGTTGAATGTTAGAGTCGCGAAATGTCACTGAATATGCTCTTTATTTTCAGTTGCAGTTAAACATGTCTCATTTCATTCTGCTTTTCGCTTCTGAGTAGCAATGTAGGCAGTTATTGTTGTTTACCTGCTGCCATCCTTGTAGTTCTAAATTAGAGGTTATTAATCCTGGAGTTTGGTGTCTCTGATGTGATTGTTTAAGTCGTAAGGTGCCATAAATGTAAAATGCTTACCTTTTTAGAATTATAAACCTGTAATATCATAACATTTTCAACATAAATTTTGAGATTTTGTCCCAGAATGTTTTAGTTTTCATGATTAAAAATTCCTTATTTTTGTACTGCTAGTGAGGACTGTTAAACATTGAAATCGACAAATAATTACCCATATTCTCGTTTGTTCATTCGTATAACTTTCATTTATGTTAATGGGTTGTGCATTAAATGTTTATATATAAAATCCTGTCCGAATTAGTATCCATATGTAAATCTGAGACAAACAAAGACGATGAGTAAATTTTGTTCAAGCATTAGATGTTCTTTTAAAGTATACATGTATTATATAACATGTACTTATAGGTAAGAAAGTGTATTATTTGTTCTGTCTTCTTACAGTATTCTTGTAGTGCTTTCTGTCTTTTTGTTTTGAGTAATTCACAGTGGTGTTACTTTTTCATGGGAACACTTCCTTGGAATCATAGATTAACGTTTCATTTGAGTCACAATTTTAACTCTTCCTTCACGTTCACAGTTTTAACGCTTCATTTAGGATCAAGTTAATAGATTTATCATGATTACTGTGTTTCATTCAGTATCGCTTATTAACACTCCCTTTAAGATTACAGTGTTAATTCTTTCTTTATGACCACAGAGTTAGGTATACCTTCATGAACAGAGCTCTGATGGACGTTAAAGTAAACTGAATAATATTAATTATAGAAAACATGTAACAAAGGAACGTCGAGAACGAGAAACTAGCAGTTTTCAAACAGACACACATAGAACCCATTATGTTCTCTCAACACTTGAACTGTAAATTTTAGTGAAAAATGAACACGTCGCTTTTCACTGAATTATGCTGGTATGTTAATTATAGCAGTAAATTTCGACAAGGGTAAACTGGAGTACAAGACCAGTCTTCGTGCTAGGGTGATGTGTAATTTCTATGTATGAATAATTCAGAAGAATGTATCAGTAATATTAATGTGACGAGTTTCTTCAAACACTGATATAGAATAATAGATTATTGTGATGCGCACGAGACAGGAATAATTCATTATTAAGAAGTGACTCGCAGTAACTAAAGAATGAGTTCCTAAGTGATGATTCACGTATTTCAACAACTGTTGGCTGTCTGAAAGTTTTAATCGTATTGAAACGCACGAGATAATCAAGTACCATAAACAGCGTGTTTTCCCTTCTTCATCTGACACGTACAATAAAATTAATGACAGAAATACTTTAACTTTTATTTTGAATGTCTTAGATCAGTTTGTGAGATAATTAGTTAGGTGTTCGGCTTTATCTCGTGTATGTGTATTACAGTAACACCAAGGACTCATTTTAATTGCTTTCTAGTGACTCAGCAATCAAATTTCGTATTCACGATGCTGAAATGTGGTTTCGATACCGGTAGTGGACAGAGCACATATAGGTCATTGTGTAGTCTTATGCTTAACCAGGCAGTCTATGGCAATTAGTTTATTTAAAAGCTTTAACGTTAAAATTTTGTTAAATGTTGGTACTATAAAACGTTTTTGCCTAACAGTGCCTAATCCATAAACGATATTTGGTCGTGTGTTGTAGACTGTCAGGACACACTGGGTTACAACTGCTAAAAACATGTACAAGAAACTAACATCTTTATTATTAAACAATCATGCCTATGTTTAGGTATTGAAAGAATGCCACTCAGTGTCTATCTAGACACTTGGCACTAATAGATGATACACAAAGATAGAAAAACAAACACAACACACAGCTGATACAAAAACATTATTTAAAAAAACATGATGGACGAAGACTGCATAGTAAACACACATAAATGACTCACGAATGTTGCTCTCTTTTAAGACTTAACTTATTTATATATTGAAGGTAAAGTTTATTGCTTTTTTTTTCGAAATGAAATATCTGAGCAAACTGCGTGAGAGTAGAAAGAAATAAAACTGTTGTGAACATTGTGTTCCTGGTTGGTTGAAATACATGTATATGTATTTGTTCACGTTATATACAAGCACACATATTTGTGAAAGCTATATAGAATAACATCAAGATGACAGGTGAACAAGAAAACTATATAGAAACACACACTCACGTGATACACAAACACTGTATACTGACAAACAGTCAGATAAAACACGGACATTATACACAAACGACCATCTTACCTTCTGATAAAGTACAGAGAAGTGAAAGTCAACATTCCCAAGAACTTGTGCTGTGGATATGTTAGCACGAAACAATTAAGACCGACACTGGTCGAAACGTGTAGGGTAGGAAATCAATAAAACAGTATTAACACTTGGATTCCGTCGGTGATAAAAATCATAAAGTTCTCGTGATGGGGACGCGTGCTGGAGCTCGTGCGTCCGCCAGTTTTGCTCAGTACTACCTGCCTAGGGAGCCTGATTTTCACGTCACTTCCGACGAGGGAGTGACAGGGTGACGTTCTGATGTTAGGTACTGTTACGTCACTTCTTGTGAGTGGGAAAAGAGTGAAGCGTTACAAAACAAACTGAAAGTTTGAAAGAGTTGGCAGAGCTTTATTTCTTAAAGATGAATATTCCTACTGGATTCACTAAACTATAAATACACCACACAAACTCTTAATATGTATCTATATTGTGTCAGAGTCCAGCGTAAGGTTTAATGTGAATTGGTCTTGTATGCGTGTTTAACGGAAAACAAGTCAAAAGATATTAGAAGAGTAAAAGTAGATAACATCGGAGCGCAGAGGACGATACCAATATTTTTCAAGAGCTAATTAACACGTATAACTGTTTCGTTATTAAAATGAGATACGTCACCAGATTGCCCCTATTGACATATGTAGATCATATTTGTCTTGTTTCGGTTATCGGCTATTCTACATGAAATTTGGTTCTTATATATATTGCTATCTACTAGGAGAAAAGAAAAAAATATTTGAATTAAGATAAGCACAAATAGTTAAGTATTACTTACCTTTGAAGACACGACCGCCCGTGAAATATTTCGAAAAGCTCTTGATGACCCGAGAGTTTTTTTCGGAAGCAAACATAACGTTCTCGGTGTTTTTAAAATTTGCGATAAAAGTAATTTTTGTATAAAAGAAAATAAGTTTTATTTTATATATTACGTTATGATCAAAATACCAAATGCCACAAGGGATTTGTTAAGGACGGTGTACTATTACAAGGGTTTCATTTCTCTCAAAGAGTTCACACGTATTCCACGTAAACTAATGCGTCGAAATGTATTGCAAGAACTTTTATTTTATATATTTATGTAGTTAAAATATGAGTATGTTTCGATTGCCTCCGGAAAGTACCGAATAACCAGTAAATCCAACTATTACAAAATGTCGTGTATAGTATTTTATATTTTGTGATCTCGTTTTTATTTTATTCTACTTGACTTTTAAAGCTTTACTTATTTATATATTGAATATAAAATTAAAATTTATTGTTAAATTTTTTCTCAAAATGAAATATTTGGGCAAACTCTGTTAGAGTAGAAAGAAGAATCATTGTTATAAGCGTTCTGTTCTTGATTGGTTGATACATACACGACAGATGTTTAGAATTTTGTCGTAAATATTCTGTTTCAGGTTAGCCGACATTACTCAGCAGGCGTTTAAAAGTTATATTATGAACATTCTGTTCCAGGTTAGTCGACACACACAAATGACGTTTAGAATTTTGTTCCAAGCATTCTATTCCAGAATAGCTGACACATATAACAAGCATTATTTTGTTTCAGATTAGCTAAGGTATAACATTAGTTTAAAACTGATATAAACATTCGATTCCTGAACAGCCGACTCCCACAACATTCAATTAAAATTTTGTGAACGTTCTCATTCAGATTAACCGACACGCACAGCAGGCGTTTGGAATTATGTTTGTGATCATCCTTAGGAATGCACGGCTTTTTAAGTTGTTATGGGTTTTTCTTTCAATAATAAATCGACGGACAGAAACGAACGGGTGAATGTGTCCGAAACTGTATGTATATCAATTTGATGTTCGAAAAAGTGTTTCGAAACGTTTCGAGATAATGGAACAGTTCATGGAACAAACGGTGAAGAAGAATAGAACAAGTCGTTATTTATTGTAAGTTTGATCACAATTTCCGTAAGTTTATCGTAATGTTCTTGATTTTAATACGGGTTTACAATATTCAGGACACACAGCAATATCTTAAGGGAGAATTTAAATTCGTAAATACTTTCATAGAGAATTTGTTATATTGGTATTGTTAAACAATGAACACACAATAATATCTTAATGGATAATTAAGTTTCGTGAATACTTTGATAGAGAATTTGTCATATTGGTATTGTGAAACAATGAACACAATATGTTAATGAGGAATTAAGGTTCGTAAATACGCTGATAGAAAATTTGTTATATTGGTATGGTGAAACAATGAACACAATATGTTAATGGAAAATTAAGGTTCGTAAATATTCTGATAAAGAATTTGTTATATTGGTATTGTCAAACAATGAACACACAATATCTTAATGGATAATTAAGGTTCGTAAATACTCTGATAGAGAATTTGTTATATCAGTATTGTCAAATAATGAATGCACAATAATACATTGAAGGGGAATTTAAATTCGTAATTACTCTGATAGAGAATTTGTTATATCAATATTGTTAAACAATGAATACATAATGGTATTTTGGTGGTCGTTGTTTACAGTTCTCTAATCACAATTCTTCATTACGTAGGGGCCCGGCATGGCCAGGTGGGTTAAGGCTTTCCACTCGTAATCCGAGGGTCGCGGGTTTGAATCCCGGTCGCACCAAACATGCTTGCCCTTTAAGCCGTGGGGGTGTTATAATGTGAATGTCAATCCAACTATTCGTTAGTAAACGAGTAGCCTAAGAGTTGGCGATAGGTGGTGATGACTAACTGTCTTTCTTCTAGTCTTACGCTGCTAAATTAGGAACGGCTAGCGCAGATAGCCCTTGAGTAGCTTTGCGCGAAATCCAAAACAACAAAATATCATTACGCTAAAAAACTTAAATGTTTTTTTTTAAAAATATAATTATACTATTTTTTTCTTCTTCCTTGTCAAAGGCTTTGTAAAGGATAATAGGTTTCTCATGGAAGTTTCTAAAGGATATACCTCAAAGGTACGACCGATCTGAAAAAGAGATACTGTTACGCACTAGGTATACATCATGCCTTTCGTTGAGTCACAACACCACGTATCCTTGGAGCTGAAATATGTCGTGATATCAAGGGCAAATGATATGAAATCTTAGTATGTGTAAATATCTATACAGGCACTTTGTTTGTGTGGGGGTGTTGCAAACTCTTATTTAATTCTAGTTTTATTTGTCAGTTACTTCCCCGAAAGGGGCCGAAATCCACCTGGAGGAGTTACCTGTTTTTATCACTCACACTAGTATACAATAGTGTGTTGTTAGTAAGTCAGTTAGTAGACACTAAAATGACGTCACATAAGGGGCGCATAACGATTGCAGTTTGTGTTTTTGTGACATCAGTAAAACGTACGCACGACATGCATCACTAGAAGAATTATGCACTGTGTACGCTACAACACACCATGAAATATTTCAAAAGCAATAAATGAAAATATTTGTTACTCTTAATTCAGGTTTTACTTATCCTTGTAACAGAATATTTTCAAGGACCCTACGGAAGTATATCTAATGTTATACATTTGTACACGTTGTTCAGTTCATTTTTCTCCACTCCCTATTCCGGTGATTCTGGTTGAATCTAATAACTTATAGCGTTAAAAATTGTAGTTCGATATCCGTAGTTGGCAAAAGCACTTATCTGTGCTTGAAAAAGACCTCGCGTGTTTTTTTTAACTATGATAAAGAGTGCATTATATTTTTTAGGCTGTAATATATCAGTCCTGAATAACACAAAAATTATTTATCTAATTACTGGATATGAGTTTGTTTTTTCTATTATGATTCAGTTTTACATTTTTTTAAAAAGTGTGTGTGTGTATATATATATATATATATGTATACCTGTATATGAAGTTTCAACTTTCTGGACAATTTGAAAAGTATTCAGGGGTTAGTCAATGTTCCAGGAGAAGTGGAACAAATGTCCAACGACTCTCAACACCGAGTTTTGACCTCAGGAAAATACTATTCAGGTGAAACTTTCAAATCAGAATAGAACAGATAGCACAATTTATGGCGGGAAAATTGAACGTTATTGAACACACGTTTTGGCAACAGGGAGGAAAAGGTCTGCGCTGAAACTGATCCTCCATGGTCCAAACAAGGACCGACCCCGATGCTAGAACCGACGGCAATTTGCCCGCTTTGAAGGTACGAGACGGGCTACATTCTTTTGATGGCCCGGCATGGCAAGGTGGGTTAAGGCGTTCGACTCGTAATCTGAGGGTTGCGGGTTTGATTCCCTGTCGCACCAAACATGCTCGCCCTCTTACCGTGGAAGCGTTATAATGTGACGGTCAATCCCACTATTCTTTGGTAAAAGAGTAGCCAAGAATTGGCGGTTGAGGGGTTATGACGAGTTGCCTTCCCTCTAGTCTTACACTGAAAAATTAGGGACGGCTAACCCAGATAGCCCTCGAGTAGCTTTGCGCGAAATTCATAAAAATAAAACAAACTTTCTTTTGTGGATATTAGGGTTAAATTGTCAACTGTTTTATTTATTTTTGGTTGATTAGTTTCAGTGGAAACATCGTTATACAGTCAGAGCTTGGTTTTCACGAACATCCGTCAATTGATTTAGAATTAATTTCTATGAGAAGATTAAATATTTGGTGGCCAGGTAGCTAAGGCACTCGACTCGTAATCGGAGGGTCGCGGGTTCGAATCCCCGTCTCACCAAACATGCTCATTCTTTCAGCCGTGTGAACGTTATAATGTGACGGTCAATCCCACTATTCATTGGTAAAAGAGTAGCCCAAGAGTTGGCGGTGGGTGGGGAGGACTTGCTGCTTTCCCTCTAATCTTACGTTACTAAATTATTTACGACTAGTACAGATATCACTCGTGTAGCTTTGCGCAAAATTCAGAATAAACCAAACAAAACCAAGTCAAATATTTCATTGCTTTTTCAAAGATGTTTAAAAAATCGTATTCCTTCCTCCTTTCGAATTACTGATTATCTTCTGATTGTCATGTATGACCTGAATTAAACAGGAAGTTTAGATATATATATTGGTCATTTGCGAGATGTATGAATCAGTGTTGTTAAAGTAATTAGGAAAGAGCTGACTCGTGACAAAGCAAATGCTTCCTGTTAAATTGCCACGTTATCAGCACCTTAAGTCCTTCGCTGATTGACGTCCATCAGTCGTGTACATTGTTTGTATGCCATTAAGTTCATTTTTAATAAATTTCAAAGAAACCGATCTTTGTTTTATGGGAAGGACTTTTGGATGGTTAATTGCGAAGAAAATGCCAATTGAAACAGTGTGTTTTTTTCTGTCGAATTATTTTTAACTGTGATGATGCGCATACACTAATTTGCAGATGAATGTGTTCTTACAATCACAAGTTACCTTAGCTAATCATGAGTTTATTACAGTATCTGTTTAAATTGTATTTTATTCCTGGAAATAAATTAACTGTCCCAGTTTTAAAGCAAAAAAAGATGTTTAATCATTTCACACTATAAAAAGTCTAGTTGTATAATTGCTTATGTGAGTCCGTCACTTAACATTAAGAAATGTATTTCTCTTGGATATTTTAGAAGAAATGTATTCTAGTTTTAATGTTAAACTTGTGCTATATGTGGAGAGACATATAAGTGAATAGACAGGTTTTAAGCATAAATAGTCCAATTTAAAATGAAATGTAAGTGACAACTGCTTTGTATACAGTATATGAGTTTTTCTTATAGCGAAGCCACATCTGGCTATCTGCTGTATCCACTGAGGGGAATCGAACCCCTGACTTCAGATGTATAAATCCGAAGTCTTACTGCTATCCCAGTGGATAACGATTTGTATACTTCGTAATAAAATAAGAATTGTAGCTTGAACAAAGTTGACCGAACTAACATCTAGGCTGCGAATTCGAGGAATATTTGCCCCTCAGTGACACGTCTGCGAACTCGCACCGCTAAAATCCACACTTCGATACCCATGGTAAGCAGAGCACAGGTTACTCATCGTGTAACTTTGTGATTAAATCCAATCAGTCAATCAAATGAGGAATATTGAAGAGTTTCTAATGGTGTTTGTTTAATGGTGTTGTTTGAGTTTTATAATATTCTCCGAATAATAATTATCCTGTGTGATTCTCTGAGCAATATTCGTTGTGGTAAACACTGCACTCTGATATTTATTTGACGTAACGTAGTGGGTTAATTAATTATGTCGTATTGATGTGGATGTGCAAATTATCTGCCTTAGCAAACAATTCAAATTCATCATTAGTGTCAGTAGAACTTATAAATTATCTATATAACAAACTGTCCAGGCTCTTCATTGGCGTTAGCATTAACATATGAATAATCTACAAAACAAACTGTCCAGGCTCTTCACTGGTGTCAGTATGAACATGTAAATTATCGGCATAATGAATTGTCCTGGTTCTTCACTGGTGTCAGTATGAACATGTATATCTACATCAATATTTGTCTGTATTTTTCATTGACGTCATTATAAACATGTGAATTATAGACATAATGAACTATCCGTATTTTTCATTCTTTTCATAATTAAAACGTAATTAATCACGTAACGAACTATTAAGTCTGAGAATTTATAAAGCTAAAGATCGGATTTCGATACCCGTAGTAGGCACAGCACAAATAGTTAATCGTGTAGATTTGTGTTCAAGAATAAACAAAGCGTAACAAATTATCCATGTTTTTCATTAGCATTAATATGAAAATATAAATTATACATGTAACGAGATGTTCACATTCTTCAAAGATAAATTATCTGTATAAAGATTTGTCTACATTATCCACTAACGTTGGTATGGACGTGTAAATTATCTGCATAACGAGCTATTGACGTTCTACGTTTTGTCAGTATAGACGCGTAAAGTATCTGCATAACAAGCTGTTGACGTTCTCCTTTCTGTCAGTATAGACGGGTAAATTATCTGCATAACGAATTGTTGACGTTCTTCATTGTATAGACGTGTAACTTATCTGTGTAATGAGCTGTCAACAGTTTTCTCTTGCGTCAGTATAAACCTGTGTATGATAGGAATAATGAAGTGTCCACGTTCTTCATTGTTTTCTTTATGAACATATATAATGAACTGCTCCCTGTAAGCTTAAGGGCCTATAACGTTAAATATCTTATTTCAGTATGTTCGTATGTGTAGCTTCGCGCTCAGTGATAAAAAAGAAAATAACAGGAGGATAACGAACTATCCATGTTTTTCATTGGTGTAAGTATGGACTTAGAGTTTATCTGCATAACAAACTGTTGGAATTTTTATTGGTTTCGGTATGAACATGTAAATTATTTACTGTTCGCATTTTCGTTGGTGTCAGCACGAACGTGTAAAAAAAGTATTTGCATAAACAGCTGTTCCCATTATTGATTGGAGAGACATGAATTATCTAACTGACGACTTCTCGACTTCTTTGTAGGTTTTTCTGTCCACAGATATCTAGATATAAGCTCCTTCTCTTCTGGTTTTAATATTAAACTATCGTTACAAAAATGAAGCGGGTTAATTTGTAATTTATAGATTTTATCTTGAATATCAGTAATGATAAATATATGAATGTAGTAGTATTACATCGATGTTTCAAAATATACATCTAACTTGAAATTTAGCTGAATTCAAAGTGACGGTTATCTACTCTTCATTCTCTCACATGCACGAAGAGTTTATCTTGTTTCTATACTTGGCCTGGCATGGTCAGGTGGTGAGGGCGCTCGACTCGTAATTTGAGGGTTGCGGTTTTGAATTCCCGTCGCACCAAACATGCTCGTCTTTTCAGCTGTGAGGGCGTTATAATGTGACAGCCAATCCCGTTATTTATTGGTAAAATAATAGCCAAGAGGTGGCAGTGGATGGTGATGACTAGCTGCCTTTCCTTTAGTCTTACATTGCTAAATTAGGAACGGTTAGCGCAGGTAGCCCTGGTGCAACTTTGTGCGAAAATTCCAAACAAACAACTTTCTATACTCTCGAACTCACAGGATGGAGGTGAACTGCTTGGTGTATTCTCAAACGTATAGAAGGGTAGTTATGTATATGCTATACAATCAAACGCACAACTTAGTTATTCTTTAACCTACATACTTGGTGGTACGTTGTAGTTACCTACTGACTGTACTCTCAAAATCGTACCAAGGTATTTGTTTAAGTTTCTTCGAAGCTTTCTTGTACTTCAGGAACAATTGTATGTAGGTCTCAATCTCTGAACCAATATTTACCCTGTTTTATTTAGGGCCACATTTGAGCTAGTGGGCCTCGGGAGAATCTTCCCATCCTTTCGGCAGGCCTGTAGATATTTACTCGATATACTCTCAGATTTACAACAGGGTAGTCTCTCTTTGTCTTTATTCTCAAATGATGGTAGACTTTTGTACTGTGATCAAATTAAACATATACTTGACCTTATACGCCTGTATGATAATACTCCAAATAGGCAATACTCGAGGTTATAAGATAATTATAAAATTGAAGACTCAGTTCAGACGAAAATTTCAAATTGTAGGATGACTCTTCGAGGAGAGGATGTTTTACACTGTAGGCTGATTTCTCCAAGGAGGCTATGTTCCAAACTGTAAGATAATTTCACAGACATGGAGGTTTCAGACTTTCTGTTAATTTTTCAGGTAGTTGATTTCAGACTGTAAAATAATTCTTCAGATAGATAAAGATTTCAAACTGTAGGACAATTCTTCAGATAGATAAAGGTTTCAGACTGTAAGATAATTCCCCAAAACTATCAGGGTGTGAAGGTAACATGTCATAAGATAGTACTTCGGATACGTAAGGTTCCAGACTGTAAAGTAAAATTCCAGATAGGTAAGTTTTCACACTGTAGAAACAGTTTCCAATTATATAATATTTCATATTAGTGTTTAATTCTCCAAAGTAACTTAGATCATTCTGCACATATAGGTGAGATAGGTTGATAGGTGCTGTTAGGTGAATCTCATTTTGTGCCAGTGCTTAATTTTATGTAACCTGATATAATAATTCGCCTGCTTTCTTTATTAGAAAAACAAAATATCTAAAATTATGAATGCACGTTTTCAAACAATGAGCAACTCTAATTTGTCATGTTTTCCCCTTCTGTGTCACGAAAATTGTTTAAATAACGACTTCTTGCGAGGCTAAGCTTTTTTAACATTTTTTACGCCACTCTTGGTGGATTTATTAAATAAAAAGGAAAGTTAGATCTATTTCTTTAGACGTTAGAGACTGTTAATATCTAAAGCACGAGTGCAATAAAAGTGTTAGTAGACTTCATTTTATTTTAGGGATGAGATGATTTCGTTTTCTTTACATGTGGCGGCATCAATTGTAATAAGTTTTAAGATTTTTTTTTATTCTTACGAATTTTTTCTAACACCTAACGATTTATGTATAAATAAACAGAGTGCTCAGTCTTTATAAAACATTTAAACATGTTTATACATGTATATAAATATATATACAAAAGATATATGTTTATATATTTATATCTTATTTGGCTTGTTTCTAATCGAAAACTGAGCACTATATTTTTCACATTAAAAGTATAACTTGTTTCATTTACTTATAAAATTCGGTGAGTCAGATATAAACATACAATTTTAATTAATTACTGTGGATTTATAAATGCTCTTCTCTAAAGCACTGCTATGTGAGTTTCGAACTGTGAAAAAGGGGATTCTCGTTCGAAGTTTCTGGAGTTTACCAGTTTCAACCTTCAGATAAGTATTGAAACAATAAACGAGGCTTTTTTTTTCACATGATTACAACCGTCACGTTTCTGAGTTAGAAACAATGAAGAAGGAACGCGACTAATGACGTGATATTAAGTATGAAATGAAAACGATACGAATCTAATGACGTCACCCTTATTTTTAACTGTTGAAAAGCTGATGAAGGCTTTATACTTCAAAAGAACCAGTGTTGTTCAATCAATCAGTAGTACAGGTTGGTTATTGTTTTGTATGATGTACACCTATCTTAACTGGTAAAATAATTTATTTTGATGTAGTTGCCTTCTTTCTTGCTATTCGTACACTACCTTATAATGTTGAAAACTGAATACTTTGTTTTAGCTACCAATTGGGACTCGTTACTTTATCTACTAGCTAGAAACGATATGGGGGTCATTATTTTATCTACTATCTAGAAACGAACTGGAGGCTATTACTTTTTCTACCAATAGAGAATAAACTGTGGATTATTACTTTATATAGTAATTTAAACTAAACTTTGGGTCATTACTTTATTTAACAACTGGAAACAGTCTAGTGATCATTACAATATCTACTCACTAGTAATAAACCAAGGGTTGATACTTTATCTACCAAGTAGAAATAACACGGGGTTAATACCTTATATACAAACTAAATAAGCTGTGGGTCATTGTTTTATCTACTAACAAGAAACGGGCATTTATTTTATGTACTGACTAAAAATTTACTGGGGTCATTATTTTATCTGTAGACTATTCATAACTTGAAGATATTTCTTTATATACTGATTATAAATTAACTTTGAGTAATTACTTTATCTACTGACGAGACACAAACTGGCGATATTGCTATATTTACTAAATAGAAAAGAACTGGAGACATTATTACATTTTCTAACTAGAAAGTAATTAAGGTTGTCATCTACTAATTACAAGTTTATAATTTAATATATACTACTTTATTTTCTGACTAGAAACAAATTTGGGATATTAATTTACTGACTATAAAGGGCCTCGAGTCTTTTTAATTATCTACGAATTCAAAACGAACTGTAGTCACTATTTTATCTACTATAATGGATATGAAGACATTATCTACTGACTCCAAATGAAGTGGGGTCATTAATTTGTCTATTGACTACAAACTAATTAGGGTCATTACATTATATATTGACTACAAACGAACTGGGGTCATTAATTTATCTACTGGCTACAAACGAAATAGGGTCATTACATTAACTACTAAATAGAAATAGAGATACTATTTTTTATTGACTGTAACTGAACTACGGTCGTTCTCTACTGACTAGAAATTCTACCTTATAAGTTAACAAGAAGGGCCTAGAATACAACAAGTGATTTAATAATTAGAAATTAGTCTAAACATTTATTTTAACAACTGCCTAGAAATAAATTGTTTGTATAACATTACTTCATCAATATGGTAAGAGTGAATTTAACACATTTCTTTGTCAAAATGAAACAGAACAAAACTGAACATGTTACTTTTGTCACGATATTAAGAATTCATTAGACAAGAATAACAAGGCAATAATAAGAAACTTGACATGTATCTATCAGATGTAAGAGAGTCAGAATAAATTGGACAACATTACTTTAACGAGATAACGGATAATGAAGTTAGTGTACGTATGTTGAAATTTCGTGTAGGAGATGTTACTACTTGCGTTTAGTGAATATTTAAATATGTTCCAGGGTAACCCAACATTTTTTATTGACTGGTTATTTATAACTTCTGACATTCCAAGCACATTTGTAAAACATACTACATGCGAATGTCGTCGTAAAGTCAGGAGGGTATTCTTAACAAGCCTATTTAATACGAACAAACAATTACTCCTTAATAACCGCAAAGCTCCCTGTGGCGAACTTTAGAGCTAGCTTCCCAGGGTTTTAAGGACCTATTCACACTGGGAGTTTTTTGTACTCACTACAGTTCGCTTAGTTTCGAGAATGGTGTGAAGAACAAAGTTCGACTGGCAATATAATCTAAACCGAACTGGATCTACCAGAAGTTTCTCGGACCGTTTGGTAAAAGAACCGTGTTTGTTTCATTCGATATTTTTTTAGTATGAGTATTAAAGGTCTCGGTAAGTGCTAACAAAACACAGAGGTGACACACGAACTCCAGTTCATTACCAAGTTAATTAAGAAATGAACAACTGGTACATTCATCAAAACAAACGGACTGAAATGAAGTTGTTCGATATGAATCCAGTGTGAATACTACCTAAGGGGATCTACTTTTTTTCTGTGTACACGTGGATCTAGTAAATAAATAACCATGTTGAGTGTGTGGCATTTTTGTTCTTGTGAGTTTCGAGTTGTTCTTGTCCAATATTTTTCACTGAAGGTGGGAAAAATTTAGTTTTCCTTTAACAGGATTGCGTGTTTCTAGTTTAAAGATGCGCCAATATAATTACTAATTCATATCGAAAATAATCAAGTCTGGTTAAATCATGGCTCTAATTGAATAAGGGATGATAAGATTTCCGTTTGATTATCATGTGTACAATAAATATCAAATGATGAATCATTTACCAGTTTTTTTTTTACGGAAACTACAGTTCAATTGCCTATGTTTTTAGGGTGGGGTTAGCATACCGGACTGTGCATCTGAGGGTTCCATGTTTGCGTAACATTACCGTAAAAAATTAAAATCGTGTTTTTCAACTTGGATCTGTGGTTATGATGATGAACAAAGAGGAGGCGCTGCTGAGTGGCTCCCTTTTCTGTAATATAATAATTAAAATTAGGGACAGCCAGCCCACTTGCGTAAATATTCATACTTTCCTATATCAGTTTGTCTGTGATCCTATTAATCCTGGAACTACCGTTGAGATTCATGCCCAATCATTTTTTAATACAAATTGTTTACAGTCTCCATATCTTCGTTGGTTGTTGAACCCCTAACAACATATATATTACTCAAAAAAAATTCAGTTAACCAAACGAATAACTTCTGGTTGGTTACGTGTTTTGTTTAGAAAATACGGGATTTCACCCTAGATTTCATCAGTTATTTAGACTGAGTGTTGTAACAGGTATTCAAAATCATATAACATGTCACTCCATTGATAGTGAACGATATAAAAACAAGAAGGTAACTTGAAGGTTAATTTTAAGAGTATCTGTTGTTGTTTTTATATTTTGTAAGAAAACAAAAGTTGTGAGTGGTACTTGGAGTATAATGGCCCAGAAATATGCTTTATTTCCTTATTTTCATAACATGTTTGAAATACATGACCAGCATACCAGTACGTTTTGCCCCATTGCTGAATATTTTTGTACCAGTATTTTTTACCTATCCGGATAGCTGGATACCACATTGCCTTTCGCTTCATTTCTTATCACCCTCTAGTACAGAACCAGTCTAATCACCTTCATACCAGGCTAATATAGAACCAGTCTGATTACCTTCATACCAGGCTAGTATAGAACCAGTCTGATTACCTTCATAACAGCATACTAATCAGACAATATTTCGACCCACTCCATATATTTTTGTAGTAGTTTAATGAGGAACTAATCTAACGACCTCCATACTATTTTCGTTTGTTTGTTTTGAATTTTTGTACAAAGCTACACGAGGGCTATCTGCGCTAACTGTTCCTAATTTAGCAGTGTAAGACTAGAGGGAAGGCAACTAGTCATCATCGCCCAACGCAAACTCTTGGGCTACTCTTTTACTAACGAATAGTGAGATTGATCGGGTCACGTTATAACGCCCCCACAATCTGGCCATGCCGGGCCACCATTTTCGTGGAGGACCGATGTATAAAGTCGTTGATCATAAACCTTTCGAACTACTCCCGTGTATTATCAGATCTTCATGTTGTGTCATCAGACTTGACGAAGACGTGAAAATATATTGAAATATATAATCACAAGTTTATCATATAGGTTGAAGGTCTCTCTGGGTTTCAAAGTAAATACAGTGTTGGTTTTTCTCTTTTTGTTTCAGTTAATCATACTTAAACCATCTTAAAACCCCTCAGTTCACTGAAGGTTCGGATTTGTTGTATTGTTTAGTAAGAAATATATTTCATCTGTAGGAACCAGGTGTGGTCTAGTGGTTAGCTTGTCAGAATATAAATATTTTTATTAATATATTTTTTATGTAAAGATTAACGAAGACTCGTGATAAAAATACCGTTTTGGGGTGTTTTATAAGGAAACTTTAATATGTTACGGACTGACTTGGTTTACACTGTTTGATTAATAAATTTTGATGTTTTAGATTACTTTACTGAGTAATAACGATTCATTTTGGACTGTTTCACTACTGAAAATTGATATATATTATACTGTTTCAGTAACAATGATATGGTTTACACTGTTTTAATAGGAAAATATGATGTATCTTGTGCTAGTATATCTGGGTAATAGTGATATGTCTTGGAATGCTTCACTAGAAAACAATGATATATCTTGAACTGCTTGATTTGGAAACTTATGTATCTTGAATTGTGTAACTGGAAAATAATTGTATTTTGTACTGTGTGATTGCTAAACATTAAGTTTTTGACCGTTTTACTAAAAGTCAATAATATTTTAAGGGCTGTTTACTAGGGAAACAGTGATGTATTATGGACTGTTTATATGGAAAACAATGTAGTACTTGGTGAATTGAAAGCGTCTTAATATTTCAATTTGTTATTGTTGTGTTTCTGTTTTTATCATGTCTTTTTATTATTACTCACATAAAAAACACCTTTTCCAGAGTTTGGTGGGAACCCATATATTCTTTTGCCACTATTATGAAGGATATTTTGCTGCTACTGTTCTTAACAATGGTTCGTTGTCGGTATTTTTAACAATGTTTTGCTGACATTGCCCTTAACATTTTCTTTTAATAAACTGTTTTTTTTTTTATCACCACCTGCTGGAGAGCTCCCAGTGACTCAGCAGCCGGCATGTCTGCGGATTGATAACACTAGTAAAAGGGTTTTCATATCTCTTATGGGTAGATCACATATTGTCCACTGTTAATTTTGTACTTAATTACAAATATACAAACCTATTGGTAGAAAAATAAGCATTTTGCTTAGACGGCCAATTCTCTAAGTTTCGGACATTCATTTCCATGTCAGTAAATTTATTTTGAACAAAAGCAAACGACGAAGATCAACTACTAATCGAAGCTCTAATATTTGTCGATAGTGTTTTATCAACTTTTGTAAAATCAAGTTATATTAACGATTTCTTTTGTTACCAGAAATTTATGAAGAAACAATCACCAACAAATGCGCCCTCAAGTGGCACAGCGGTATGTCTGTGAACTCATACCGCTAGAGACTGGGTTTCGATACCTGTGGTTAGCAGAGCACAGATAGTCCATTGTGTAGTTTTGTGCTTTATCCTAAACAAACTCAAACACTAACAAATGCAGTATATTCGTGATGACGAGAAACCCACTTGAAGAAAAAATATATTATCAAGGCTGCTGATATTGGTATTAAAACTTTAATTTCAAAACGTAGGGAACAACGTTTCGACCTTCTAAGGTCATCTTCAGGTTAACAATGTTGTTCTGTACTACATTTTAATTAAGGTTTTAATGTTAACCTAAAGATCAGCCGTCTTGAGGATACTATGCAGTATATTATTGGAATTAAAGATGTGTACAGGACATATAACAGTACAAACTTATCATTGACTATAACTGATTAATAATCGTGTAACTGAGTTACTACAATAATTCGCCGCTTAAAATAAATAACGACATCAAGTGTTTTACCGGGGTTTATTTACCCAGATTTGAAAAGCGAAGTAGAATTATTTTAGTTGCTTTCCCTGTTTGATATGTTATATTTTATTTGAAAAAAATGACTTGAAATAAGTTTAGTTGTCCTGTAGCTCTTATAAATTGGATGTTGCAGAGGAGAGCCAGTTGGTGGAAGGCAGCGACCGATTTTGCATGACTGTCCGGCATATGGTGATGTATAGATCTGAATACAGAGAAAGTAGGAAGACCTGTTATAAATCGTTTGAACTTTTGAACAAGATGGCAACTCGTGTTTCCTGCTTAAAGAAACAGACTTCTCAGCAGGACGTCATATTGGTCTAGTTGGAATAATCTAATGTACCGCGTGTTCGGCTTCAGATGCCGACGTTAATCAACCGCTACAGGGGGTGAGAACATCATGGTGACCCCGGTATCACGGCACATTGACCCACGTCATACTTGTGTACAAAGCTGTCAACGGAAGGGCGGGGAGGGGTTGAAATATGATTTTATTAATGGTCTCTAGCCAATTGTAAATTGTTGATGGAGCAGACGTGGCTATAGCTAATGCTGTAAAAGCGTTTTTCTGAGTAACGAATATTGCGTAAACACGAATGTAAGTCATGAAAAAGCTGCACGTTTGATGAAACTTTGTTATATATTCCAGTCTCAAGAATGACACGTTAAGTTGCGCGAACATGGCAAAACACTAGTATGTTTAAATTTTGAACAATTATGCTGATAATGTTCCAACGTATTAAGATTCGAATCGCATTAATAATTTATGGTTCTGCTATTTTGTGTTTTTTCTTTGTTTGTTTTGAATTTTCGCGCAAAGCTACACCAGGGCTATATGCGCTACAGCCGTCCCTAATTTAGCAGTATAAGACTAGAGGAAAAGCAACTAGTCATCACCACCCACCACCCCCACGGCTGAAAGGATGTGCATGCTTTGTTGTGATGGGTTACCTGGTCTGTATTCTGAGACAGAGTTTATTTATCTGTAATATATTCAGATTTAAGTAGAACATGGTTATCGGTATTGTATTTTTAGTAAATGTACAGACGGAACATGGCTATTTTAATTATATCATGGTTAAAATTACAAATTAAGATAAAACTATGTAACACAAATTTTGTTTCTTGATAGTATGTGTTATTTCTTAATTACTAAGTTGTAATGGTACAGAAAATGATCATTATTCCCTTCAAACTTTACTTTTGTGACCTGAATAATGAAATTTAGAAGTTGACCTATTCTCTGTGTTAAATGAACAAATTTGCACATTTTGATTCACATAAGGTCTGAATAAAACTACATATGAATCAAGATTTACATATATTTATACTAAAGTTATAAAAAAATGAATAAAAATGTTTAGAAGTCAGTAGTTTTTCGAGATTTGCGATTGTAATGTTAATCACTTTTACGTATCAGCCTCCAAATATAGTCTCCCATCATGTTTTCGTTATACGCTCCTTGGTAGCGGCGTTCAAAGTCCAGTATATTTTGGTGGAAGCGCTCGCCTTGCTCCTCTCAGTATGTTTCCATGTTTTCCTTGAATATATCATGATGAGCGTCGAAGATATGGACTTTCAGGGGCATCCTGCAGCCCATTTTGCCGTAGTTCCTCACCAGAGCTTCAACCAGTTCCACATAATCTTTGGCCTTGTGATTGCCCAAGAAGTCTCGAACTACTGCGACAGAGCTGTTCCAAATTTTTTTTTCCTTCCTATTGAGCTTCTTGGGGAATTCTGTACACTCCAGGATCTTTATTTGTGGTCCAACGAAGACACCAGCTTTGACCTTTGTCTCAGACAACTTAGGGAAGAAATCAAGGTATTTAAAGGCTGCAGAGTCCTAATCAAGAGGTTCGTATACATGGTAGCAGATGCATTCTTGCCAGCCCTACGTTTGGAAGGGTTCACCATGCAGAAGTAGCAATTGCTTGAGTGGTCAGTGAGTTCACGCCAAATTCTTGGAATAGCGAACTTCATGGCTCTCTTTTCCCCTCTGTACCATCCTGCTAAAGAGCAAAATAAAATTATTATGAATAATATATTTATTTCATCCACAACTAATGTGTAAGAGGTTCTTGCAAAATTTTTATATGTAATATTTTTTTCTATTCCATTGGAAATTAAAAGATACTTAAATTTTGAAAGGTCTAAAATTTGTATAATATAAAATCTTACTTGTCCATCTTACCTTCAAGAGTTTTTTTTTCAGTGCTTGCAAATAAAATGGGGTGCCAATGGTTTGTCTTGATCCCCGTCAGGCATGCCGCGAAATATGCCTTGTAGACTTCACACATTTTAGCAGATGCTGTCACAGAGTACTTTTTTTCTGTTGTCTTGATAAATTGGCCACATTCATAACAGAATGCGTCTGGAGGATACTTGTAGGTTCTTAACGCTACCTCCGATAAAATCATATGGATCTATGTGTTCACTAAGGCAGCTAGAACTAAACTGAAGTAATGAGGGGTGATCCCCTATATATATATATATATATATATATACTAATACTCTGGAAAGTTCTAGAAAATTCTAAAATGTTCTTGAAAATTCTTGTAAGTTCGAGAAAATTCTCTATCAGCTATTCAGCGCTGAATCTACCTGGAATGTTCTGGAAAATTGGTATATTTGAAAATTTCAGAACCCAGGTCACAAAAGCAAAGTTTTAATATAAAAATAGGTCTTTCCATTTACTTTAGGCATAAGCAATTGGGAAATAACACTTTCTGCCCAGGAACAAGAAAAAGTAAACTTTTTTTACATACTGTATTTCGTGCAGTATAACTGATAACTTCTTAAACACTAAATGGTAGATGAAGAACGTAAACATACACGTGTTATGTTTCAATTAATAACACCTAGATCTTGATAAAATGTTCTCCATTAGTTTAAAAATTTTATATTTTAAATACTGCATGTTTTACATTGGACTCCAACTTTTTGATATTCATCATCCTTCTAGTATTGTACATCTAGTGCTTGTGTCTTCATTATATGTATTTGTATCACTGAGGCTAGCGCCTCCCAGTGTTTAGCGCACACTCCGTTACCTTCCCCCGACAAACACAAAAGGCACTCAGAATTTTGGAGCTGCAAGTGCTTTATAAAAGCGACAATTAAATCCAGCTAATCAGCCTGACAAGAGTTGGCGGGGGTGGTGTTAAAAAGGTAGCTGCTTTACCTTTAGTCTATCATTCAAGTTAGGGATGTGTCAATACACGTTTTCACGAGTATTAAAGTTCACATATGTAAAACTTTTAAATACATAATGCGATCGCATTAATAGGAGCGAAGGTGATTGAAGAAAATATGCTTTCTAGAATGTTCATATAAGTAATGATATAGGGAACTCGACAGATCATCAGGTTTTTTATTTATAGAAAACACCTGAACAAGTAAAAGCCTGAATTTTTATAGTATAAGGTAGTGATGGAATATACGATTTATAACTTGTATAGAACTACAAGATTGTGATTTCTTGCGAAATGTTTTAAGAAATTTTGTAATTTTTTGTGTTAATGCTCAGTGTTTTTATTTATACTTTACAGCAAGAATAAATTATTTACGAAAAATGGTCAGGTCTAGCAGAAACATTTCTAAACTGTGTATCCTTTCTTTGTAGGGGAGGAAGGAGATTCCAGGAAAAATACCGAATCTACGCCCTCCGCTATCTCCGAAACAGTAAGTGACGAGAAATCAAGTGATCAAAGTGAACCCGACCTGAGCATCGGGTCTCTTTCGACTGTTGCCTTGGAAATTGTCGAAGAAGGAAGATCAAAGTTAGCAGAAAGAGTGAGTTTACCAGTTTTCCAACCAAGGGATCGTCACGAAATGGTTAAAACAACAGAAAATTTGAATTCTTCTTGTGAACATATGGATGACGATGGTCCTTTAGACTTTAGCTTAAAGAGAGATAACTGTTTTAAAACTCCAGAAAATACAAACGAAAATAAGCTCAGTCCAGAAACGCAGGATAAACCGTTGGACTTGTCTCTCCAACATGATAAAATTGTGTCTAGTGGCTATTCCATATTTACCAAAGTGAACCATAATGAAAGGCATTCTACCAAACTCAGTAACCCATGGGTTGGTACCATAGCAGATGTAACTGCCATGGAGGTCAAGCCACATTACCATACGTCAACGTGGAATGGTAAGCTAAGTCCTGCTGAAGACATTGATAAATATACATCATCCCTAATTTCTCCAGCTACTAGTGTACAATGTTCATCCACTAAGAACCATGTTCTGAAGACTAACCTGTGTAATACTGGGAATGGTGGTCTCCTGGGAAACCATACCCTTACTAAGTCTGATGGTTATCGTCAAGGGATACGACAGAATCCCTGGCAGAGCCAATGGATCAGTAGGAGCGAAGAACAGACAAAAGATGTCTTTACCTGTGTGTGGTGTAAAGAATCTTTTCAGAGTTTGACAGAGATGACAGTCCACATGAAACACAGCCGTCGATGTGGTATGGCCGGCATGCAGGCGTCATTTCCATCTTCTACGGCAATTAGTTCTTCCGTAACGACGGCCTCTGTTCCTAGCTTTACCACGGCAAGCGGAAGTGGAACGTATACAGTGAAGGAATCCGTACCACTCCCTCGGAAACTTGTAAGAGGCCAGGACGTATGGCTTGGTAAGGGCGAAGAACAAACAAAAGAAATTTTAAAATGTATGTGGTGCGGACAGTCGTTTAAAACATTGGCAGACATGACAACTCACATGCGAGTTACACAGCACTACATAAACATCATCAGTCAAGAGCAGCTTATCTCCTGGAGGAGTCTGGAGGACAAAATGTCCTCTCAGTCTCATCTTAACGCTGTTCTTACGTGTAAAGTGTGCGACCAAACCTTTGGAAGTCTGAAAGAGCTGAGCTATCATATGGTGAAAAATGCTCATTATAAAGAACATATATTACGCTCAATTACAGAAGGGGGTGGGCGTCGTCGACAGACCAAAGAAAGAAGAAAAAAGTCTCTTCCAGTCCGAAAACTTCTGGAACTTGAGCGCTCGGAACTAAACAAATTCAGTCAAGTAAAATGTGAAGAAAAATGTCCATCATCTAGAGTAGAGCCTGTACAGGGAAGGGTGTCATGTGAAGAATGTGGAGAAAAGGTTGATGCCAAAGAATTTGTTTTTCACATAAAAAATTGCATCCAAAGCTCAAAATCGCAAGACCTTCCGAAAGCACCATTAGCTGAAATTCAAGGACATTTAAGCGATAAGCAACGGCCATCTTCGTCTAACTCAACTAAAACTGAAACTGTCACCATCAAGATTGAACATGAGGATCCACTTGTTGAGGAAGCTCGGGAGTGTGGAGAATCAGGAGACAGTACGTCAGTGTTAAATGCTATTGAAAGATTAATTGAAAAGAGTTTTGAAAATAAAAACAAGAAACATAGCGTTTGTTCACAAGGAATCCTGCAAAGACTAGGAATAGATGAAGAGGTGTGTCCACCCTGGAATTCTCCAGGATTCACTGACAAATCCAGAAGTTTGAGGATTGAAAGTTTTGGAAAACCATTAGTCTCATCAAAAGGATTATTTGACTCAGAGAAGTCCTTGAGCAACTTTCTGAGCCCTTTATCAGCTGAAGAAGAGAGTCAAATAACAAATGACAAACAACTAGATGAATCCAAGATCTCAGGTGATTCACCATCATGTTCAGAATCTTCTGTGACCAATCAAGAAACCTTATTAACATCATTTCCTACTACAGAAGAAACTAGCAGTTACCACATGAGTCGCAACAATCGTAAAGAGGTTTACTGCCCAGACAAAGCGTCAACCTATGAGCCGAATTCACAATCCCCAGAGGTCTGTATGAGTTCAAGTGATTCTTCAATGAAGTGTTCACTAACCCTCAAATTAAATAGTTCAGAATCCAGCTGCGACAACAATTTTGGGGAACCGCTTCCTAAAGCTAAATCCTCTAAAAGCGTGTGCATTAACCCGAATTATGATGTGTGTGATGCATTAACTGGTGCACATTGTACGTCGAACATCTTTGGTGCTAATGAAAAATCTACCTCACCCGAGTGTATTTTTACGCCCTTTGAAGTAAATGGTACATTAAATTCCGAAGCTGATGCTACATTAGCACTCAGTACTTGTAGTACATCGACTACTGTTGCGTGCGAAACGCCAATTTCCTCTGCGTTAGGTTCATCAACTTCCACTTCAGATGGTGCATTACCTCCTCGTGCGGGTTCTACAGAGTTTGTTTGTGTGGCTGATACAGTGACATCGGGTGAGCATGGTAGTTTGCTTTTCGATGAACATGGTTTTGATACTGCATCGGTGAGTGATGATCGTGGAAAGTCCGAGACGTATCCCTGTAAAGTTTCGGTTTCTGAAAATATAAATGCAAACCTTCTTGACAAGGATAAAGCACAAAATAGGAAAATAAGAGGTGCGCAAGATCCAAGTAAAAAAAAAAGATCTTTTAAAACATCGGAGTTATTCTGCACAGAGCCAAGAAAGAAGGGGAAAATCTATAAAAGCAAAACTTTATCTGTACAAGAGTCTTCATCAGGCCATCCACTCAAAGAATTACAAAAACTTTTAGACAAAACAGAGGTTACAGTCACTAAGCCTAACCATCAGATGGCGCAAGGATCTCTCTTAGCTTTCAGTTGGGCGTGTAATGAGGCGACAGCATCAGACTCGGTAATGAGATGTGCCTTTTGTGACACTCATTTTATTTCCAAGGGTGCCTACAGGCACCATCTAAGTAAAGTACACTTTGTTAAAGATGGCGTCGACTCAACTTGGAAATCTCCGTCTGGTAGTAGGAGCTCTCCGGACCCTGCTACTCCTTTGAAGGAATTTCCACCCCCACCACCTGAAGAGGAGAGTCGTCACTCCAAGTTTTTGAAGTACACGGAATTAGCCAAAGAATTGTCCAGCAAGTACGTGTGAATGAATAAACTCATTTGGTGTGTTGTTACTGAAATTACTCGTGTTTAGATTACGAAAAACGACTTTTTTGTACTTATTGATTTTTTTTAGTTCTACCTTCAGAACATTTAACTCTTTAATTGAAAAATATTTAAAACTCGTTGGATTAGAACAGTAGGCATCGACTGGAGATTTATCTCATACAGTGTAATTTATACATCTGTGACGAAATGCATTAGAATGTTAAAATTTAATATATTTTTCAAGCCCTGCGGCATTTTAGCTGAGTTCATCTACAGAAACAAGACCGATTAAGTCATTGAGTAATTTAGCTCCAAGACTGAACAACTGAAGCTTGTGTGAAGTCATTAATGATGATAAGTTTAAAGTAGCTATTTTCACTGGTCCTCCGGAGGGACAGCAGTATGTTTTCGAACCTATTGTGGTAAAATCCAGAGTTCGATTCCGCGCAGTGACTTCGCTTTCTAAAACAACCAAATCTTCTTGTTGATTTGTCGTTTAACCCACTTTCACTTCCGACGTTTGTGAGGTGTGACAAAGATTAGTTTAAGCTTCGATCTCATTTGAAAAATATATAATTAGAAAAAATAACACAGAAAGTGTGAATTAAAGATCAATAACACATCTCCTTAAATCTTTAAATTATTCTTATTTCTTAAAGTCTAGGGTTCAGTCCTTGCGGTAGGCACAGTGGAAGTAGCCCATTATGCAGCTTTGTGTTCTAATTTTGCAAGATGAATTAAAATTGATTATTAAACACGAACAGTAATATTGTTAATTAATATACCACTGTAAGGAATTAATTATTATTAAGTTAATAGATCTTTCAAAGCTTTAACTCAGTCTATGCGAAGCTGACGGAAGCAAGAACATTGTTATTGACCTGGCTTATATGACTGCTTATTAACTGTTTTTTTTCTTGTAAATAACAGTGTCACTTTCCTTTAAATGTTTCACTGCTCTAATTTCATCTAAACTATTTCTAATTTCTATTCTTTGTGGTTCAGTATATTTTGAAACTTGTATCAGATGTCTGTAAACTACCTTTCCACTTCATTCATGTTATACTTCAAGGATAATAAAATGCAGAAGGGTAGTACAAGTCAGTGAAATAGAATAACTAAATCAAGCTAATTCGGGGAATTATGTTCTGCTTGAATGTTTAAAAAACAACGACCTCCTAACAATAAACTCTGAGATTGTGTGAAGCTTCACAGTTCATTATCTCTGCTTCTATAAGATTATCTGCCTCTTTTAAATGTCCCCCGCTGAGAGAGCAGAAAGTCTACGGCTTTACAACGCTAAAATCAGGGGTTCGATTTCCCTCGGTGGACAGAGCAGATAGCTTGATGTGGCTTTGCTATAAGCAAATACACAACACACATACTCCTTTAAATAAGACTCTTAGACTCGTGCAAGTCCTTCCAACATTTTCTCTCTAATATTATCAATGTCTTACTTACATCACAAGTATCGAGTAGAATGGAAGTTAGAATTTTTAATTATTTCAATGATGAGGCAACATGTTTGAAAATTCGAAAAAATATAATTAATAAGAGTTACGTTTAAATAAAAAACACTATAGTAATATTTAATGTTTTGTGGAAGAAACTTCCAAGTGATTCGTTTTATATAACAACGTGAATATCACGTTCTTTCTTAAACGAACACTACTCAAACTTTCCAATTTCTATGTTTTAAAATCACAGGTGGAAAAAAACTGTAAAATTAATAAGATTCGCAACACAATTACTTTTAATGGTTTAAATACTTTTTATCACTACTAAAAACACAGACCTAATTATTTTATTTTTTGTTTTCTCCTTTGTAAAATACAAATTTCTTTTTCTTACTTTATTCACGTGTACCTTTCGTTCTAAGGAGAGTTTGAAGCACAGTCGTGAAAACAATAAAACAAGAATTACTTTGTTTTTGCTGTATTCATATAATAAAGATTTTGACTTGTATACTTACACTTGTGAAACATGTTAATATTATACCTTACAGATAATAGATGTAAAATATTTCAATTATGAAAGTTGAGAGATGTAAAATGAAAGTACTGTGTTTTTAAAGGCATATCAATTTCTTTATAAATAAATATATATATATATATATATATATAAATATATACATTGTTCTCTATATGTTCATTGTAAGGAACATCTGGGTTCAAGAGTGTGTGTGATGTGTGACAGAGGACGTTATTTTTATGTACAGAATAAATGTAGTTATTAATCTTTTTTGCTTGAAACAGTTGAACTTAAGTTATGTTTTTAGTCTTGGATGTTCATTGTCATGGTTTATTTGCAAGTGCTTTCATTTTTTTTCATTGTAAATAGACATGGTTTCGAGAGTATAAATAAACCGTGATCTGTCGTTATTTATTTCTACTCTAAATGATTCACTTTTGATTGTTGGATTATTAAAAAATTGTTTGTCACTGATTATATTTGTTAGTGTGTCTGTTACTTTTCAGAATTAATCGCAACTTTAAAAAATTTTCTAATAAAATCGAAAACATCTGTTACATTGACACCCAATTGATTAGTGAAGAATGAATGATGTTATAGTTTCCTCAAAGAATTGAGCACCATCTCGACTTTTTTTGAGGAATACAATATATATTTAAATTCATTTTTATGGGTTTTAAGCTAAGCCCATAAAAGTTACTTTTAGACTTCATATAACGTTTATACTAAGATGAAAAATACATAAACAACAACTTAACTTCAACCTCCAAGGTTTCGAATAAAAAGTGGTTTGATAGTTTATCTCGCTAATTCTGACATCATTAACTGTTGGGCAACACCGATACAAGTTTACCTCTCGTCTTACGACCACATCTCCACACAACTCCTTTAACTGCGATCTTCTCGGCTACCATCACGTCTTTAGACTTGTTATCCGACATTTCAAGCATTTGTTACGAAGGCAATTTTGGGTGTAAACTCATTTTTTATGTACACATTTTTCAGGTGTCAGGACTCGGATACAATTTCAGGCTACAACCAGTCCCTTCTGAAAGAAGTCATAAGTAACACGTGTATTTTTAACTCAGTGTTTACGTATCATCACTTTGCCCATAATTTAAAAAGTACTCTTCAACATAACACCTTTATCAGTGCACTTCTTGAGGTGTTGTCACACTTTCAACTAACCACTCAATTTATGTGGGTGTGTGTGAGGAGAGGGGTGTTTTGAGAAATTATTATTTTTTTCTTAGCCGGAAATTTACAAAAGCCCCATCCAATCTTACCTGAATCTTACTTTACAGCCATCACACATTTTTTTAAACCTAAACTAGAGTTAACATGACACAGCCAGAACTGTTATTTATTCTAACATTACTCAGTCTTTACTAAAACTTGAAATCAGATCAGGTAGTTTATAATTAAGCACAAAGTTACACAATGGGTTATATGTGATCTATCTACTGGAAATATCGAAACCCGATTTTTCGCATACTACTCTGCTCCTGGTGAGGGGACTATCAGGTAGTAGGGTTGTAGGTTTGGTTCGGTTTATTTTGAATCTCGTGCAAAGTTACACAAGGGCTATCTGCGCTAGACGCCCCTAATTTAGCAGTGTGAGACTAGAGAGAAAGCAACTAGTCATCACCATCCATCGCCAACTCTTGGGCTACTCTTTTACCAATGAATAGTGGGATTGACCGTAACATTATAACGCCCACACGGTTGAAAGGGCGAGCGTGTTTGGTCTTACGCGCTAATATAATGTTGCAGCGTACCGAAATTTATTAGATGCGCTGATCTTGTGTGCAAAAGCTAACTTCCATTTTTGTGAGCTTAGAAAATATATACAGCGTTAATTATTTCAAAACACTTACAATATATATATATATATATTGAGAGAAAACACGGAACTTAATTTCCTTTAAATTAAGTAACAAAGAAACGATAAACAAGCACAACAACTGGTACCATAGAAATACAAGTAACATTAAGCAACTTTTACAAACGTATATTTCACTAACTTACTATATTCCTAATTAGATTATAGTATTAATAACTGTCTTTTATAATGTTTTGCACACATGTTCTGCCAACACGAATGATTAAAAAATCAACATTCTTTGTAACCCTCCAGTAGCACAATGGGGTGCCTGCGAACTTGTACTGCTAGAAACCAGGCTTCAAAATCCATGATGGATAGAGCACAGATAGCCCTTTGTGTATAATAGCACAACACGCACACAAACGTTCTTTACATATTATCTAAATAATATGTCTTTTAAAAACGTGTACATTTAAACACGGCAACATTTCAAAATTGATTTTAGCAAGTGTTTTAATACCATATTCGCTTGTGTTCATAATCGTGTGACGTATGGCAAGAACATTTTAACCTCTTAAAACCTGCTCTTGAGTTGGAGGCGGTCGCACAGCTCCTAATGCCAGCTCTTGAGGGAGAGTGTGTGCTGGGCGGTCTCGAAGAGCTGTTGCAGGAGACACGTTGGATCACAAAGTGTTATCTGACACTTTGAGAGTTTCCTATGAAACACAATTTCAAGTTTAAAAGTATTTTTGTATTCATATTCCAAGTGCCGAAACGGTTTCCTGACAACACTACACCTCTAAACTTACCTGATGGAAGTTACAGGAAGCATGCTAAAGTATATGTCGTAAAAGTGCCTTTTTTGCGTCTTCTCAGCACGATGAAGATGAAAACAGGAAAATGAGAAGTATATGAGGTGAAGCATGATTGTTAGTCACATCAACGCATCATTGTCTAGGAGAAGGAAGGAAACTTAACGGTACAGTTGTAACCATAAACGGTGGAAACTGGGGTTGGATGCAAAACAAACAACAACTTTAGTACGCATATATACGGTTAGGCCTAGACATCTCAAACTTGTTCCATCGTCTGCGTTATGTATGTTAATAAAAGTGATATAACAGAGGCATAAACAATATAGAAGTTATTAAGAAATGAAGAAAATTCTGAGAATTAATCTCATTAAGATGAAGAAATTTCTCATGCTTTAATTCCCCCCATCTCATAAGTGGCGAAGTTCCCATAAATCTGGGAATCCTACCAGGTAATTTGACACCTGTAGTAAACAGAAAAAAAGTTAGAATATTTACTACATGTATACATCTGCGAAGAAACAAAATCAAAATCATTTGTTATTTTGATTATAGTTTTGTCATTTCGTATGGGATATTGTGTTTCCAAGAAAATACTACTATAAAATAAACTTAGATGGTAATATTCAGTTAATTGTTTTTTGCTGAAGTAAAGTGAGAATATTTTAAATTTTGAAACTGAAACAAAGATCATTGGTCAATAACGTTTTGTTTTAAAATGAAAAATATAAATTGACATGCAATGGTACTTCATGTTATTTGTGTACAAACAACGCATAACTTTGTCATTTCAAGTTTTTTTTATGGCATTTCCATTCATATTTATGTTAAGAATATGTTATGCTGTAACCTAGTTTTGGAATTGTTTGATAGAAATGAAAAATATATTACTTTGATTATAGAACGAATGGGGTATAAGTTTCTGTGACGTCACGTGTATTAAGATGTTGCACAGCATACAATATAATTTTCATGCCATGCAAAACTATACCATTTTTTTGGAAGTGCGTTTACTTCCATTTCATATCAAAAATTTTATTTATTAAATTTAAAGTTAATTTTAATAATTTTTTTTTTAATTTCATAAACGTTGTTATAAAATTCAGATGTCTACGTCTGTGTTATCTATCGCTTAATATTCCAGATCGAAATGAATCAGTGTCCCAAAATCTGATGGACGAAAAATATGAAAATTAGTGAAATTAAATCACTTTTCTCTTCCTTTCTTTATTAAGATGTCAATAGTTTTGTTTCTTTTATTCCCAAGTCGACGTCTTCAGGTATTCATACACTACATTGAACAATACTTTACACGACACACGGGTTAAACCACCAAATCAGAGCCATATAGGTTTCAAGTATAGTAACCCTAATTTTAAACATTTTACCAGTCAAAATTAACCTCTGGTCGGTTGGGAATGATTGTTTCTTTATAACGAGCTAAAGGTACGAAACTTGTTCAACATTATACTAATTTTGCCCTTTTTTTCTTTAGATATTTTCAAATTAAAATGTCACACTATAAGTACTGAATCTTATATGTCGGTTTAGCCAACTAAAAGGTGCCTATGTAGACATTTACCTTAGAGAGAGAAAAAAGTTAAAAATAAATTAAAACTCAAAACTAATATTTACAGACACTATTTTCTTAGACTTACTCTCATCTGCGTATCTTCATGATCACATTAAGGAGCCCAGGTTTTGAACCACTTGTATGTAGTCTTCTGGTCTATCCGTTGTTATTATTTGAAATACTAAAAGTTTTCTCCTTTAGAGGTCAATTGTAATATAATCACAATAACCCCGTAATAGTTTAGTTGTAACCACTGGAAAATAAAACTTCCATTCTAGATGCCTGCTTCTCTCAGTGGCCAAACATTCTAGCGTTCAATGCCTACACTAACTGACCATTTTACAAGGAATTCTTCTTTCCCACATGGATCGGCATGGCCAGGTGGTTAAGTTACTCGACTTGTACTAAAAGGGTTGTGGGCTAGAATACCTGTTACACCAAACATGCTCGCCCTTTCAGCCGTAGGAACGTTATAATGTGACTGCCAACCTAACTATTCTTTGATAAAAGAGTAGCCCAAGAGTTTGCAGAGTGGTGATGACTAGGTACCTTCCCTCTAGTCTTACACGGCTAAATTAGGGACGGCTAGCGCAGATAGCCCTCGTGTAGCTTTACGTAAAATTCAAAACAAACCAATCCTTTCACAGACATTTGTATAATACTTCGTGCCAATATATATGCAGAAAAAAAATTAATATGTGGCATGTTGGATGGTCATTTCTGTCAATAAATACAGAAGTGTAATTAACGTTAAGTTAAAGAGTGAAAGCAAAGTTTCCTTCAAGATAGTTTACTTAGCAGCCTATTTAAAGCCACCTGTTATCAGAGTTTCTCAATGCGGTAAATGTAAGGGAATACGTCTGTCACCAAGAAAAACTGAACGTCAATCACTGATGACAGAAGAAGAAGAAAGGAAAGATTGGACAGGCTTTTAAAGTGGAACGACATAAAACTGTGTTAAAATTGGACAATTACTTTATCATGCGAAGATTATGACAAAACTGTCACAACCGACCCAAAAACTGTTTATTTCCATTGGAAACAGGAAAGCTCTGTTTCAATGGTGATTATAATGCAAATTATGAAAAATAAATGACTAGAAACGTGCTGTGTGTTCTTATGAACCACTTGCCACCTTTTTCATTTACTTGGTGGCTCAGCGGTAAATTTGACGGCTGATAACACTATAACTGATGTTCGTTACCGGCGGTGATAGACAGATCGTTATGTTGCTTTGCGTTTAGAAATCCCATGAACAAAAATAAATCCGTGTAATACTTTAAGAGTAAAAATAAGAGTTCCGGTAGTGCAAACAACTAAAAGAGCTGGGTTGATCTCATAGTGTAAACTGCTAAAGGTGTTGTAATGTTGTTCTACTATCGATCCGACAGTGTAAGCTGTTGAAGGTGCTGTAATGCTGTTGTATTGTTATTCCCGTAGTTTAAACTGCTAAAAGTGTTGTAATGTTGTTCTGTTGTTGTTCCCGAAGTGTAAACTACTAGAGATGCTGTAACTTTGTTCTATTGTTGTAAGCTGCTGTAATGTTCTACAGAATGTGTTATTGCCCTTTTTTTTACTTTTTTTTTGAAAAACAACTCACATCCAAAATGTTTCTGGACGTTAGTGTATATCAAGTCTAAACTGATGAAGAAAAGTTTCTACAATATAGTATAGATATGTCCCCCACGACCATACTATTGCATTAACATCAGATGGTGTACATATATCCACCACGCCCCTACTGTTCTGTTAACATCAGATGGTGTTCATATGTCCACCACGCCCGTACTGTTCTGTTAACATCAGATGGTGTACATATATCCACCACGCCCGTACTATTCTGTTAACATCAGATGGTGTACATATGTCCACCACGCCCGTACTGTTCTGTTAACATCAGATGGTGTACATATATCCACCACGCCCCTACTGTTCTGTTAACATCAGATGGTGTTCATATGTCCACCACGCCCGTACTGTTCTGTTAACATCAGATGGTGTACATATAACCACCACGCCCGTACTGTTCTGTTAATATCAGATGGTGTACATATATCCGCCACGCCCGTACTGTTCTGTTAACATCAGATGGTGTTCATATGTCCACCACGCCCGTACTGTTCTGTTAACATTAGTATAGAAGCCAAAACATCATTTAGGTAGACTTAAACCATAATAGCCTTCAGGTCCATTAAAAACCCTCCATAAAAAAGCAGAAGATTTGTGTGAAGAATCTTTATGGTTTTTGCATATTTTGTTATATTTTGTGGATCCCTGATGGGTGAGAGAAAGTTACATATTTTTAATTCACGGGTCGATTATCCACGGTGAGTAGAATACAGGTAGCCCATTGTATAGTTTTGCGCTAAAACAACAAGAAGACGCTATATTGTATGTAAAATGAACAAAAATGAATAGTTTTCGAAGCATTTAAACAGACAAAGTAAAAGTGTGAAGTTTTAGGTATGTAAAATATTAGCCAAGAAACAAGGTGTCCTATGAATGCAATTATTGTAAATATTCGAACATAGTATTTAAAGGACGTTTTTATTTCTTCAAAACAATAGCTCGAATAAGCCCTGAGGTGTGAAGCCCAGAAATATTTTCAACGATTTTACCAAAGTAGAAGATGTAAGAAGATGAACAAACGCTAAGCGACTTGCGATTTTTTTTATTGTGAGACAGTACGTGCCTAATAAAGTCAAATGTTTTTGTTATAAATCATACGGCTGAATATACGTTTGTAGGATCTGGATCCAGGGATCTTGAGTTGAAGCCACGCCCACCATTCTGCGTGTTCTCAGGGACTAGAACTACACTCCTTGTTGCACGAAGTACTGATTAGTTTTCATCGACAAAGATCGTGTAAAATACCACCCCCACATCTAGTCTTCCTCTGTTACCACTGAAAACTGTCTTCATAAAACCTTCCACTTGCATAATTCTGTTTGCCCGTTAATTACAGTGACCAAAGGTTTTCAACGTCGTTTTGAGAAAAGATGTGTGATAAAAGAAACAATAACAAAAAATATTACAACCCAAAAAGAGTATATATTGAATTTAGAGGAAAACTATTATCAGTAAAAATAAATAAAAATATTGCAGAACTATTAATTAACAATGTCAATATTAATAGCTTTATTTTGAATTTGGCGCAAAGCTACAAGAGGGAGCTAATAACTACCTAATAACTCTCTGCGCTAGCCGTCCCTAATTTAGTCGTGTAAAACTAGAGAGAAAATAGCTAGTCATTACCATTCACCATAAACTCTTAAGCTTTTTTCCTACTAACGTGTGGTGGGATTGACCAAAACATTATAACGATCTACGGCTGAAAGGGCGAGCATGGTTGGTGAAATAGGGATGCGAACTCAAGACCCTCAGATTATGAGTTGAGCGCCCTAATCACCTGACCATCCTTATCCAGCTTAGGAAGCTTCCAAATAGAAAGTTAGTTGAATTACTGATTACACAGGCCTAGAATATTTTTATAGCCTCGAAATTTTTACGTGTTCTACAGCAATTTTTGTACGGATCAGGATAATATACCTTATTTCATGAACATCTTAACCAGTGATTTTGATGTGTAACTATCACAATTTAAATTACTGTTTGATAGATATTATATTATTGTCAGTATATTAATCTCGTAACTAGTAGAGTCTACAACTGGATCGGTATAATATTGCTGTCAGTATATTAATCTAGCAACTGGTAGACGATTACTAGCAAAGTCTACCATTGGATCGTTGTATTATTGCTGTCAGTATATTAATCTAATTGCTAGTAGACGATTACTAGTAGAGACTAACATTGGATCAGTATAATATTAATCTAATAGCTAGTAGATGATTACTCTTAGAGTCTACCTTTGGATCGGTATAATATTGCTGTAAGTATATTAATCTAGTAGCTTGTAGACGATTACTATTCGAGTCTACCATTGAATCGGTATAATATTTCTGTCTGTGTCTAATGCAGTAATCAGCAATTTGTTTTTGTTTTTATGCATAATGATCATTGTGAAATGTCGACAAAGGATCGTTAAATATTTCTACCAGTATCTCAGCTGGTAACTATTTTTAATACATGATGATTACCAGTAAAAATAATTATTGAATCATTAAATAGTTTTGATGATATTCAAGTTAGTTCGGTAACAGCAGTTTTCTTGTGGGATGATTATTAATATTGTATCAGTTAATAATTCACGTCAGTATTTGTTTGTTTGTTTTTTTAATTTCTCGTAAAGCTATACGAAGGCTATCTGCGCTGGCCGTTCTTAATTTAGCAGTGAAAGATTAGAGGGAAGGCAGCTAGTCATCACCACCCACCGCCAACTCTTAGGCTACTCTTTTACCAACGAATAGTTGGATTAACCGTAACGCCCCCACGGTTGAAAGGACGAGCATGTTTAGTGTGACGGATATTAGAACCCGTGACCCTCAGATTACCAGTCGAGTGCCTTAACCACCTGGCCATGCAGGGCGTGTCAGTATCTGTGCTGTTAAATAGTAAAACTGTTGATGTATAATAATTACTAGTACTTACTCTATAGGTAAAATATAAACTCTGTATACTTACTCTATAGGTAAAATATAAACTCTGTACACTTACTCTATAGATAAAATATAAACTCTGTACACTACTGTTACGGCTTTACATGCTTTTGGAGCTCAGAATTCTGAAGAAAATAATAGATAATTGATCCCTTTTGTGGGGTTCACTTCATATAATCCATTCCATTGCGGATTATAAGTTTGTTCCATATGATTCTTGTTTTAGCGTTCTATTAAGTTGTTACCCCCTCTGAGACAGCGGTAAGTCTTCGGATTTACAATGCTAAAATCTGGGATTCCATTCCCCTCGGTGGACACAGCAGATATCCTAATGTATGTTTGCTGTAAGAAAACCACATATTAGCATACATTAAGTTGCAAATTTTGGTTATTTTACTTAATGTAAATTTTACAAAGATAAGTAAGATTTAGACACTAATCACATTCGAACTTGTACTCTTGTCATGAGTGATATGGTACTGAATATTTTTTGTTGTATTTGTGTCATTTACTGCTCTGTGAAGGATCGTTCCTTACTAGCGTCAGCCAGTCTTCAACTGAATACAGTTTAATGTCTCATACATGACTGATGTAAATAACATTTTGAACATTTGATGCTGTTTTCCAGCCACTATTAAGCGAAAATCCTTGTGGGCAAAGACATGCAACGGACTAATAGTAGTTCAACCCCTGCCTATACAATAAAAACACAATAATCAGCTTAGATTTTATGCATAAACCAATGACTCTTCTAAAACGATACGTAAAACACAGTCTAACATAACTCATACTTCTTGGGGTTCCTGCAACTGTTACTATAATATTTATTTCAATTTTATCCTAATAATAACTGTAAAACCAAATATAGCAGTAGAGTTCATACTACATATGTGTTTTACACAATTACTAAATTGTTTACAGCTATATTTATACCAATTTTTCTTGTAAAACCAAATATAACTGTTCAGCTTATATTGCATAAATGTTTTACACCGTTGTTAAAATTCGATAAAATAATTGGAATATTCAGGAAATTCGGGAGGAGAACAAAGTAAAGTGGTTTGAGTAGTTACTATGTTCAGGAAGAAAAACGGTTGAACTTCATAGAGGAAGTTCGAGGAGAGATATGGGTAAAGTCAGGATATCTAGTATGTTTGGAAAAGGAAAGGGATTGGAATACACGGGATGTTCAGGGAAAAGAGAACTTGGTGAAATGGTAAGGCGTAAGAAGATATTGGTGTTTTTATTTTAAAAAAGCAAAAAACAACGTGATAAAAAGATATTAGAAAATTGTCCTAATGTTTTTGTTTTTTTAGAGTTCTTTTGATTTTTTTTAAATGGTTGTTGTAATGTTTTTATGGGAAACATGGATTTTAGTTTGTTTTGAATTTCACGCAAAGCTACATGAGGGCTATCTGCGCTAGCCTTCTCTAATTTAGCAGTGTAAAACTAGAGGGAAGGCAGCTAGTCATCATCACTCACCGCCAACTCTTAGGATACTCTTTTACCAATGTATAGTGGGATAATAACGTTATAGCAAGCATGTTTTAGGAAAGGCGTAATAAGACAATTCCAAAACATTTCAATCTTTCTAAAGTCCTTAAGACAATGATATGGTATAAACAACTTTTGTAGATGAACTGATGTCAATATTCCAGTATGAAAAATTCCAAATATGATTTGCAGGCCTAACTTTTCTGTGTCCTAGTGTGAGATCGTGCCTCTTATACCTAGCTTCGTCGCCAGTGGCTTTTATCAGGTCTTCTCGGAGGACCAAAGGTTAAGAATTAAAATAGTTCGGCATGGTTAGGTGGATTAAGGCGTTCGACTCGTAATTTGAGGGTCGCCGATTCGAAGCCCGGTCGCAACAAACATGCTTGCCCTTTCAGCCGTAGAAGCGTCATAATGTGACGGTCAATCCCACTATTCGTTGGTAGAAGAGTAGCCCAAGAGTTGGCGATGGGTAGTGATGACTAGCTGCCTTCCCTCTAGTCTTACACTGCTAAATTAGGGACGGCTAGCTCAGACAGTCCTCGTGTAGCTTTGCGCAAAATTCAAAACAAACAAACTAAGAATTAAAATGCACTCGATAAAAGGTTCTTAGAAATAAATGTTTTACAAAATACTTATTAGTTAATCTCACAAGCTTGTAATATCACATTCGATTTAATGTGGAATTATTCACGATTTATGTGATGTCCCTAAGATGGCTACTCTTATACATAACAGGAAGTAATAATTGTTAATAAACGAAAATTTTACCCAAAAATCGGAAAATCCATTTTTGTATAGAGCTTGTGATTCAGTAGTTTGTTTGTATTTGAATTTCGCGCAAAGCTACACGAAAACTATCTGCGCTAGCCGTCCGTAATTTAGCGTGTAAGACTAGAGGGAAGGCAGATAGTCATCACTACCCACCGTCAACTCTTGAGCTACTCTTTTACCAACGAATAGTGAGATTGACCGTCACGTAATGCCTCCACGTCTGAAAGGACGAGTATGTTTGGTGTAATAGGGATTCGAACCTGTGACCCTCGAATTACGAGTCGAGTGCTTTAACCATCTAAACATGCCGGGCCTGATTCGGTAGTAAACATACAATCCTTTCTTAACTTGCAAACGCAATCATTTTTTCTGTTATTTCTCTCTTTTTTTGCACAAGTTTAGGAATACGCATAAAACTTGCGATGTGACTAATAATTAGAATTCTTAATACATACTCTCTTCGATTTAAGACTACAAACCTATTTATGATCTTACGGTGACTCACGTAAGTGATGTCGATTTCATATATATTCCATTTGAACTTTTTATTTTTTGTTATCTAATTTAGACTTTCTGGTTTTCTAAATTTAAACAAAATTTTTATCATATAGGTTTAATTTCTCAATTTGAGTCTGAATTTTTGATTATCTATTGTTTATTTCTTCCCATTGTGAAAGATTTCTCCGGTAGTTGATATTTATTTTCATCACGGTTGAAAAGTCGTGTGGCGCTACATAATAAAAAATAGAAAAAAGGGTGAACTACAGCTGGAAAGGAAAAGCCTACGTTTATGTTCCATACCACTAGATTAATTGCAATTCCTTGGGCTTTATTTTTGTATTATTTTCATCATGAACAGACACTGATTTTTTTTCCCCATGTTTATTTTGTGGGGAATCATTATTGTGCTGAAAATGACCAAGCAGGATCACTGCTGCATCACCGGAAGCAAAGTAACGGAACAAGCAAGACCTGAGACGCGTAAATAGGCCTATTAGGAATTGTGTTATGAGAGACAGGAGTAGGCTTAGCCCTTACCAATGACACATGTATGACAACCGGAGAGCTCAACCATAAACATTTCCACTTGATTTCCGGAATAAGCTTTGTACGACTATACTATTGTAAACTTCATTGAATGTGTGTAATTAACGTGTTTCATATGAGACTAACGAAACTTTTACATATAATAGCCAGTTGTTGTTGAATAATGGTATTTGTATGGTATTATTGGTCATAGATTATAAAATTATCGAAGAATTTTGATACTTAACACATAGTACTTAGTTGTATGTAGGTTGAGGCTTACATTGTGTTAACATTTATAGTTTCATATGATCCACTGTCTGTTGTAGTATTGTTAGTGTTGCAACAGTTGACAAAGATTTTTTAAAATTAGTTTGCGTGGATTATATATGAAACAGTTCATTATCTAACTTACCTGTTACATTAAAGATTTGTTTCTTATGAAGAAATGTTAAGGGGCCATTAGTTTTGACATAGAATGGGGCTGGATAAAAAGGAAACAGATTTTGAAAACCCAGACGCTGTGAGTGGGTGGTATAATTCTAGTTATGCCTTCTGCGACATATTAATGATCTCGTCAGGTCATTCTCAACACACAAATGATTCATCAGAAAATAAACACGAAAGAATTCATCGTCTGCTGAAACAAAAGAACGCATAATTAAAGTGCAACGAATCGTATTGAAATTGGGAAATACACTACATAAAGATAAGCTTATTTTTTCCAGTGTTGACTACGCCTCTTTAACCAACTCTGTCATGTGGTACAAAAAAGAAAAGGCAGGTGATTTTCCGCTGCGGTAGAAGTTTCCTACTATGGTGGAAATAAACGGTCAGGATAAAAACTGAGAAATCAAACGCCCTCTATAAGACCAAAATCACCGAAAAAAAGGAAATATAAAAAGTGGTTGAAGTAAAACACAAAATAACATGAGAAATTGATATCTTCAACTGGTTTCTGTTAAATTAAGTCAAATTCCTGCTTAAATTGAATAATTTCTTTAGTCAGTCACGTAGGAATGTTAGCACAGAAATATTCAACTTTAGCGGCACTTAATGCGCATTTTGCATACCAACAACAAGGAGAGCAACCAGCCAGAAGTGCCCAGTGTCCAAATTATTTTGTCTGATTTTTTAAAATTTAATTATATATTTCATCGCCACTTTTATAATGCGTTCCCAGCTTGGACTTTACTGATTCTTCTTTTTTCTTTCTTTTTTTTAGCGCAAAACCACGCAATGAGCCATCTTTGTTATTTTCGCCATGGGAATTGGAAAACCAGATTTTAGCTTTGTAAATTCATAAATTTATTGCTGACTTAACAGGATACCAATTGTAAGTACGGAGCGGGTAGAACAATATCACGATTTGAACCTCAGACCTTTCAATCTATGGCCCGACATGCTAATCACGAAGCTACTCCCGCTTATATATAGAAAATAAAAAGGTTTATAAAAGTAAATTGATAAAATCACGTCGAGCGCTTTTGTTTTGTTTTTCCAGGACAAAAAATGTAATGAAATCGCTAAATTTGATAACATCCCGCAGTTATTTATTAGTATTAAGATTAGTAAAGTGTATGAAATTACAAAATTTGATTTTAAACACATAACTGGTTCTTTCTGTTTTGTATTTTATCAAAACAATTGTTAACTTCTTGTCTCTTTGTAAAATTCCTACGCAATATATATATAAAAGTTTTATTACATTAAACCATTTTAAGTACATTCTCGACGAGGACATTACTGATGACGGCGAAAGCAAAGTGAAAAACAAAATTGACCTTGCTTTTGAGTCCTTCCGTTGAGCACAAGAATTAGAAAACTCTCAAGTATTTTTAAGTAAAACATTTACGAGTTCGTATGTAAATAATTGTAAGTTGTCGATGTCTAGAGTAAACTTTCTGGAAATAAACGGAAGACTTGCAACACTCCAACTACCTTCCAACATTCCAACTTCTAAATTACTCCGTTAATGTCACTCCAAGACAGTTTCCATTCCAACTGAAGGAAATTACCTTCTTTAAAGAGATCGTGATAACTTTTCGGATAATCCAGTGCGGTCCTTAATGGAGAAAGAACAATCTAATCTCGTGAACATCATGCAGAGCTCCCAGGAGCAGCTCTAAAGAGTTCACTAACCGTCAGAGAAGATTCCCTGCAACACCCGTCAACTTCATGGTTGAGGATCCCGAGCCAGTTGTTAGCTAGCTTCCAAGTCTGCTTCGCCGTACCGTCATCGCCCTTAGGATTCCCAGATGCATAATTCCACGTTCCTGGCAGAGACTGACATAGTAATTATCAATCTATGATAGAGACGCCTTCGCTGTTGTTTAAACCTTCGTGTTGTTCTTTCTAGGTCTGCTCAGAGGTTTCTCCTCTAGCCGGAACATTAGTGTACATCTGATCTTAAAATACAAGCTGCAGTTGTTTTGTATGCTCGTACGCTCGCGGGCGTGATTTACCTGACTGGGCTCTGATTTATGAAAATGGCGGCTCTCAGGAATGGTCTTCAATGTGTAATTGAAACCTGATTTATCGTGACAGAAGAATCAAACCGTAGTCGCCAGTTAAGTGGTATTTATTATGACAAATAAGAACCTCGCCAACGTCCGGTCTTTATATAAACCATACAGTATGCAATAAACATAATCTAGGTAGTTTGATCGTATAATACTGTCATTAAAGAGGGCGCTTCTTTTTTCTCATTTACGACGTAGCTATTTTAATAGTATAAGAGCGTTATATACACACACGTCTTATTACATCGTAATATATTAAGAGTTTTCACATAGTTTTCAAGTTTAGACTTTTCACATTCTTACTGACAAACATTTATGAAAAAGAAAAATACATTTTGAAAACACTCAATTAGATCAATTATATTAAAATGTTCTATAAAACAGGAACACTTTTACTAGTTATTTTTGAGTCTGTGTAAACTAAAAATGGAAAACACCAATACTCACTGCCAGTTTTTGGTCTACTTCAAACAATGCACTTACGGACCCAAAGTAAAATTTAGTTTCTGTGATAAAGGGGCCCGGCATGGCGAAGCGACTCGTAATCTGAGGGTTGCGGGTTCGCATCCCCATCGTGCCTAACATATTCGCCCTTTCAGCTGTGGGGGCGTTATAATGTTACGGTCAATCCCACTATTCGTTGATAAAAGAGTAGCCAAAGAGTTGGTGGTGGGTGGTGATGACTAGCTGCCTTCCCTCTAGTCTTACACTGCTAAATTAGGGACGGCTAGCACAGATAGTCTTCGAGTAGCTTTGTGCGAAATTCAAAAACAAACAAACTATGATAAAGGGATGCGAACATGGACTATACTAAATTGTGTGTAAAGCGTACTTAAAAAATTACATGAAGCAGTGACTACGTGCAGTCTTTTCGTACTAATGGAAGGATATAAGTTTATATATTGATATTAAGTGAGAAAAACCGTAGCCGACAGCAGCGCTCCTCCTTGAATTGTTGGTAAAACAAGTCTTACCTGTTCGCTCATTATGAATGACGCAAGCACAAAACACATAAATTTCCACTTCCTTTATCCAGGTTTGATGTGCAGTCTTTTTCTTAAACTAAAATAGATCTTTTGTGGATCACCACTTTGGTGATAATCCAGCTTCGTTCTTTATCAATCAGATCTGATGCTAAAATCTTACCTCAAAGAATTGTGCGGAGTGCCGACTTGTAGTGACGACTCAGGGCATCGGTAAGTATAAGCTCTAATGAAAAAAAATATTTGTTGTTATCACTATTATTAACATAATAAAATGACAACTTTTTAATTGTGAACCAAATTAACAATCTGTATATTCAGTGACGTTTTGTAATAATACTTCGTGTTGTTTTTATATGACATAAATCTCACTATTTTAGCACATTGTGGAACGAAATCAAAACATTAAAACATGCTTTATATATAAATAAACGTCAATATGTGTGTGTATCTGTTTCCACATATCTTGAGCAATCAGGACCGAACTTGACACAGCAATACAGATTACACGAGGAAGGTCGTGAGAAAGGTGGGGGTTGGATCTCCTAACTAATTGTATACCTAATTTCAGAAAAACTGATCATGTTGTGTGTCACCAATCGCTAGAAATAATTATTTAACTACTATCGTTAGAATTTTTTGTTGTTGTTTTTTAAATTTCGCTCAAAGCTACTCGAGAGCTATCTGCGCTAGCCGTCCCTAATTTAGCAGTGTAAAACTAAAGGGAAGGCAGCTAGTCATCACCACCCACCGCCAACTCTTGGGCTACTCTTTTACCAACGAATAGTAGGACTGACCATCACATTATAACGTCCCCACGGCTGAAAGGGCGAGCATGTTTTGATGTGACGGGGATTCGAAACTGCGACCCTCGGATTACGAGTCGAACGCCTTGACAAGCTTGGCCATGCTAGACCTTCGTTAGAATTCATGAAAAGAGTATATCTTTATTTTCAGTATTGGCATCTTTGTGTATTTTTATTGCACTTTTAATGTTTATTGTGTCAAGAAAAAAATAGAAGCACAGTTTTCCATTCATTGTTACAAACGAGTTTTTTTTATCTATCCGTTGGACAGATACTCCAGTTTTTCTTCAATAAACCGAGGTCGAGCTTGCACTGTGGATCTTATAGTTTACAGCTTGTATCTATACCGCGTCAGAGGACCCTGTAGTTTGACTATTCGGTCAGACAAAGAGCAGCTGAAAAGTTGGCGGTTGGTGATTTTGACAAATTATCCCATATCTAGTCTACTAAAATTAAGGATGGTTACGCACAAATAGTTACTGTTCGAAAATTTTGAAACAAATACAATAAACCCGTGTAGCTTTGCGCGAAATTCAAAAACAAACAAACAGTGTAATATTAACCAGAGTACTAAATCAACGATATACCATTAACCAGAATATTAAAACAACGAAAAACCATTAACCAGAATTATAAAGCAGATAATTATTTATAAAACACAATTTTTGTTGTTTGTTTTCCGAACAACCTCGAAACGATCAGTGTTATCTTTATTTTAAAACTTGTTGAAAATTTTGTGTGGAGAAATTATTTCATGAAATAATGGCACATAGCGAATAAAACTGAAACATTATAGTTTCGTATTTGCGAGTTATCTTTCTTATAAAATGTTCTTGCCTTGCAAGCAACTGATCCATGATCATAACGCTGAATCTGTGATCATAACCATCACACTGAATCTATGATCATAACCATCACACTGAATCCTAGATAATAACCATCATACTGAATCCATGATCATAACCATCATACTGAATCCATGATCATAACCATCACACTGATCGAATGTTTTGCGTTCAGGAAGAAAACAAAATAACGACTTTTGTCTGTTTGTGATTAAACACAAAAGTACACAAAAGACAGTCTATTTTGTGCCCATCACAGATAGCAAAACCTGAATTTTAGCTTTAAGAGTCTTCAGTCTAGTTGCCGTACAGGTAGGTTGGTGGACAACGACTTCTGATTTATTAATAAGCAATTGCTTATTTTGTATTTGTGACCTGATTTATATAAGTTAACGTTCATTACAAAATGTTATTTTTCATAAACAGCGTATCACTAGTTAATTTGTTCGTGGTTCTGTTTACAGAATAATAAAATAAAATACGGCTATGATATTTCCACTTTAGTAACATGGTAGAGCCTTTCATGGCGATCAGTGATGTTGAGAATGTTACGTTGTCTAAGCCTATGATGTGTTATATTAAATAACCAAATCTCTACAATTAATAACGAAAGTTATATAAGTTTTATTTCTTTGTATAATAAAACTTCACAATACGCTATCTACGCTGCGACCGCCGCGGGTATTGAACTCAGATTTTCACCGTTAATAGCTTACCAGCTTACCGTTAAGTCTTCGAGAAGTGGTAAATAAAGAAGAAATGTCAGATATTTTCATTGTGGAGTTTCTTAATTACCCAAGGATAATATTTTAATTGCGTCATTTACTAATTACAAAACAGTATGTTCATTATGTAGTTTGTTACTTACATACCGCTCCCCAGTGGCTCAGCGGTATGTCTGGGGACTTACACGCTAAAATCCGGGTTTCGATACCCGTGGTGGGCAGAGCACAGGTAGCCCATTGTGTAGCTTTGTGCTTAATTCAAAACAAACTTACATACCAATATTTTTATTATGTTATTTATCAATTACCTAATGGTAACAAATAATTCATGAAACCCCGCAGAGAAATAATGCTGTTTAATCGAGACGTGTTATTTGTCAGAAAAACATTCTTGTTATCGAAAACTCATAAACTCCTCTGTTACAAAACTTTTACCGCTGATGTGGGAGAAGTAGAAACCCCTGCATCTGTACAAAGTTATGGTTGGCTTTGTTCCTTCAACAATGAATCTTCATACTGAAGATTTCATTTTCTTATGCTTCCTTCTGATGTGGAACGTGACGATTATGAGTAACCAAATAACGCAATACATGTATATGTCAGCAAAGAAGTATGGCAGACTAGAGGGGTCAAACATTCATCATCTTTCTTTAGACATTTTCTAGATGAGGTTAGAAGCATCAGAGAAAAGGCACAGTGAAAACCACGGCAGTTTTTCTAGAGAATATTTATAGAAAAATGGCACGTCTTTGCATGCGAACTTACATTCTGTCACCGAATAAGAAATCGGTAACAAAGGTGTTCGTTTCGCCTGATGGAAGAAGAAATCCAATAATCTTGAGAAGTTCCCCCTAATACGTATTTTTTGATAACACTTAATTAAAATAGCAAAGAGCCATTAGGACACAAATTGATTATAAAATATTTGTTTTAGAGCGAAGTAACATCACCTTATTTGTTGTGTTCACCGCTGGAATCGTACTCTCGATTTTAGAGTTGTAAGTCCGTAAGCTTATCACTGTTCAATTATTTTGTTAAAAATCTAATCAATAACGAAAAAAATATTTTATTGAAAATTCACACTTTTTAAAACTTCTAGGCCTTTTAGGTAATAAAAAACAACTACATACAAATATTTTCTTATCTTGAACTTCAATATCTGTATAAAACCTTCAATAATACTAGATTAAGCCTAACAAAACTTCAAAAGTTTTTCATCTGATCTGACATAATCATGGAAAACACTTTGTAGGTAGAGAAAAATATAGTTACCTAAGTATTATTATACAACAAAGAAAATTCCAAAAACTCGCATGTTTAACAAAACCTATTTCATAAATGGTTTACTGACATTACAATATAGGATGTATGTATAGTATTAGTCATTATTATACAGCAGGCATATATAGTTTGGTACGATTACAATACAGAATGCATATTCATAACCCAATCACATTACGATAGAGCATTATATGTAGTTCAGTACTTGTCATACACAGAATTAATATCTTTAGTCCAGTCTCAATACTAAGCGTAAATATAGTTGAGTACCATTATAATACACTATGTACTGTAAGCTCAAACTGTGCCAATAAACTATGTACTGTAAGCTCAAACTGTGCCAATACACTATGTACTGTAAAGTTAAACCTCTAGAATCACCATATATAATAAACTTTAACTACAACAGTACACTGTGTATGAGAAACTTATCTTATATAACTTAGATACGATACACCATGCGTGGTAAAATAAAACCACTACAACATACTATGTATGATTACCTCCAGGTTGGATAAAATAAAACCTCTACAATATACTATGTACGATTACCTCCAGGTTGAATAAAATAAAATCACTACAATATACTATGTATGATTACCTCCAGGTTGAATAAAATTAAACCACTACAGTAAACTCTTTAAGGTAAAGGTAAATAACTGTTTGTTTGTTTTGAATTTTTGCGAAAAGCTACCCGATGGTTACCTGCGTTAGCCATCCCTAATTTAGCAGTGTAAGACTGGAGCAAAGGCAGCTAACCATCACCACCCACCGCCAGCTCTTGGGCTACTCTTTTGCCAATGAATAGTGGGATTAACTGTAATGTTATAACACTCCCACGGCTGAAAGGACAAACATGTTTGGTGTGCCGGGGTTTCAAACTCATGACCTAAGATTGTGAATCGAGCACCATAACCACCTGGCCATGCCAAGCCGGTAAATAGCTGCAAGTCATCACGTATGTTAAGGTTAAACCGTTTCAGAACAATTGTATGGCAAATTTACATGGTAAAGTTAAATTGTTTCAGAACAGTATGTATGGTAACTTAATATGGTAAACCGTTTCAGTACAAGATAAGGTAAACTTAAACCATTATTGTTGACTATATGAAAAAAAACTTAAAGCGCTAAAGTACACCATTATACACTTGGTGAATTTATACTGTTGTAATGCAGTACATTTGTTAAACTTAAGCGGTTGTAGTGACGATATATGATAAACATAATTTCACTTGCGTTATAAATAAAGTATGAAATTTGACTTTCATGTGCACTGATATCTGCCAGGTAGTTAAAAGTAACTACAAAAATGCACATTCCCTGTATATACTACAAGTTGTATAAGGGATAATATAATGTGAAACACAATCAGCAACGAAACACAACTGGGTCAGCGATAAACTTATGGCTTTATTGTGTTAAAATGACGGTTCAATTTCTTGTTCTTGACAACGTGGAAAAAACGTCCATTGTAGCTTTGCATTAAAAATACCAACAACAACAGGGAAACACAAGTGGACAAATAAAACAGCAAGTTCATTCACAATGAATTACTGTGTTCGTCTTCAAACTGGCTCACTTCTTGCTCTTCATTGTGATTTTATTTAGCTGTTAGAGTGAAAGGAAACTTTCGAAACAAGCCTGTACAGAACAAAAACAACAAGAATTATTGTATATCACTGGCTACTGTAGTGGAGAGAGGTTTTCTTCATACATCTGTATAAACCGGGGAAAGATCAGGTCAAAATGAATGAGAACATGAAACGGACTTGTAGTTTCCTATAAATCAGTTGATTACGTTTTCAATAATCTATCCACGTTTTGTTAGGCACAAAGCGGAACAATAGTGTATAAAGACTATAGTCACCGTAGCAATCAAACCCAAAATTTTAGCGCTATAAATTCCCAAACTTATCGATGAGAAGACTGGAGGGAAAGGAGGAAAGCTTTCCAATAAGAAATAACCTTCGAACATTTCGGTTCAACCACAGCAGTAGACCTCCTATCAGCTCTCGGGCTTACTATGTAAGTACAATGTAATTTGTAGTAAGTGTCAGTCATGCTTGTAATCCGTCAGCAGGTGGTTAACTACACCATTTCTCTGTCTTACTGCTCATTTTTATTGTAGCTGTTTTGTTAGTTTGATATTTTGCGGTTTAATTGCTATGTACGTAGGAGGCGGACTTTATTAATGTAGAAAAATTGAACGGCAGTTTTTACGTAAACAACAAATAATTCCCTGTTTAAGTTTTCGAAAGCAACGTAAACTGTTTTAAATAATTTCATATTTTTAAATATTAAGGATTTGTCCTCTAACATTCGCTAATATAAAATGCAAAAATAAAGTTTTGTAAAATGAAACTAAACTTAAGTATAGTTTTTAAAGTTTGGTTACAAAATTAAGTATCCTCTGGTGAGATAGGAGTAAGTTTAGATTTACAAAGCTAACATCTAGGAATTAATTAGCCACAATGGGCACAGCAAATACCTCAAAGTGTCTTTGCGCTAAAAAACGAAAAACACAACTAGGTATTTCATTTACTATTTCATAAAGCTTAGGTCAGGCATGACCAGGTGGTTAGGGCACTCGACTCGTAATCTAAGAGTTGCGGGTTCGAACCCTCGTCTCACCAAACATGTTCGCTCTTTCAGCTTTGGGGGCGTTATAAAGTGATGGTCAATCACATTATTCGTCAGTAAAAGAGTAGCCCAAGAGTTGGCGATGGAAAAATTAGGGATTGCTAGCGCAGATAGCTCTCGCGTAGCTTTGCGCGAAATTCAAAAACGAACAAATATAAAGCTTAACCTTGTTGTTAGATTTAATTCAACTGGAAATTTGAAAGATCAAGACAGTATCTGAGTTAAGTCAAAATAGAAATGATCAAACACTAAGAGTATCTTGCAACGTATTTATTTCCCTGCAAATTTGCCACACATTTTAGTAGTGTGACTTTGCAATCATGAGACTTTCAAATGGGACTTTATCTATACAGTATACTTTAAACTGAGGAAGTTAAGAAACGCTGATGTTGTATAAGTTAGTTAAAATTTCAAAGAAAATTAGAATATTCACAATTGCATAAGTATTCAATTCCTTTGCTAAGACAACAACCATAAATCAGTTTAGATGCAAAAAATTAGTTTGAAAGGTCACTTAATTAGTGTAATGGTCCCTCAATGAGTGTAATCAAAGTGGTTTAACTTTACTTCAAGTAAAAGCATCTTTTCGAACCACAACACACATAGCGATGCGACAAATCAACCACAAGGACCAAGAAGCTTTCCAAACAAGATAGGGATAAAGTAGTAGAAAACGATAGATCAGGAGACTGTTAGAAGGAAATTTCAAAGTCACTGATAATAACTTCAAGTAAAGAGAAGCCCATCATTAAGAAGCAAGACGTACTTCAAATCACCCAGTCACTATCCAGGTGAAACAGCCCTTCCAAAATAACTAGCTGAGCAGATAGAAAACTAATTAAGAATGCCACTATGAAACTAACAGTGACTTTTAAAGACTTGAAAAGTTCCATGTTTGAGATGGGAATCAGTGTTTATACATCAAAAATATATCTGTTCCTTCACAAAACTGGCCTGTATGGGCGAGTGGTAAGAAAGAGGCAATAGTTGGAAAAAATAAATAATCTTAAGTCTGCTTTGGAGTTTGCTACAAAAGCATGTAAATGATACTACAGACATATAGCAGAATGTTTTGTGGTCAGACGAGACAAAAATTCAAAACATTGCCTCTGGTGAAACTCCAACACAGCACACCACCTATTCTAAACCATTCCAAGTGTCAGGCGTGGTGGTGGCAGCATCATGTTATGGTGTTGATTTTCATTAGCAAGAACTAGGAAACTTGATATAACTGGAGGGAAGACGAATGGTGCAAGGTTAGCTGAATCTTAGAGGAAAACCTTTTTGTGTCAGCCAATAATCTAAAAATACTAAAAACTCAAATTTCAGCTGAACTATTACTCGAAACACAAGGTCAAAGTCACAATGGAGTGGCTTTAAAAGAGGAAAGAGAGTGCTCTAGAGTGGTCCAGTTAAAGTTTTGAATAATTATACGATAAGCAATTTTCATTTTATATATACCCCCCGCTAGTATAGAGGTATGTCTCTGGATTTACAACACTAAAATCAGGGGTTCGATTCCCCTCGATGGGCTGAGCAGATAGCCCGATGTGGCTTTGCTCTAAGAAAAACACACACAAAACACAAACACACATTTTATATATTTTCTTTGCAGATTTTTCTGACATTCAACTTCCTTTACACATAACAATTGTCACGTTTGGTCGTTGGAGTTTAGAATAAAAACAATTTCATTGTAAAATTGTTTGCGTTCTTTGTATTTCATCCAAAGTTATATGACTGATAAGGGATGAATAGTTTTGCATGGCGCTGTAAGTTAGATCGGGTTCGTTTCTGTCAACATGGGTAAAAAGTTTTGTTTCTTTTCGGATATTCGCACAAAGCGATTGTTGTTGTTTGTTATTCAGCATTAAGCTACACAAATGCTGTTTGTGCTCTGTCCACAAATAGGGTATCAAAACCCAGTATAAGGCCGCAAACATACTGCTGTGCCACTAGGAAGGGAGAAGGGCGCTGCAAAAGGATTATGTGTTCTAACCGTCCCTAATGTTAAACTGATAAATGAGTGGAAAGGCTGCTAGTCAAAAACACATACCGCCAATTCTTAATTTGATTAAACGTTAGGATGTGACTATTACTCTTATAACACACTCACGTTCACAAACAGCGTAGAGAAAGTTTTTTCTTTTTTTATTGCGGCAACAGTATGCAAACCAATTCTTGGATCCAAAATCCGCTAAGTTATTGGGCTACGGTGTACCTAAACTTTTTTCTTGCTAATCTTAATAGAAGCGTAAGCAGAAATATACAAATGGAGGTACTACTTTTGGAGGAAGCAGAAAATGGAGAGCGAAACCTTAACGTAAGTCTAGGAGTATGCTTTCTTGGATACACTTTGTAATTTTAACTGGAAATAGTTTATTTTAAAATTATCTGAGGCTTTTCTTTATACCCCTTGAATATGTTCTTTTTTTACACACAAACACACACACACGTATATATTTATATATATATAATATATATATACACACATACGGATAAAATTCAGGGATTGTGATCGCAATGTCCCCCGTTGGTACAGCGGTAAATCTATGGATTTACAACGCTAAAATCAGGGATTCGATTCCCCTCAGTGAACTCAGTAAATAGCTCGATGTGGCTTTGCTATAAGAAAACATACACACACACTCGCGATTGCTATATTCCCCCCTCCTGTCTATCCCCATAAACACAACAACTTAACTCAGATGTGTACTTACTAACTTAATAAACGCAATGTCTTAACACAGATATGTACTTATCAACTTAATAAACATAATGTCTTAACACAGATGTGTACTTATTAACTTAATGATCCTGAGAGACGGAGCTTTAGTTCACTGTTAAATCCAAAAGGTTTGTACCTGTGTTTGTAATTGACATATTGTTCTGTATTTTTGTTGTTACTCCTTGGTTTGAAACTGTGAAAACTTACATCACCAGTTTAAATTTTTAATATTCTAATTCTTACGTTTTTAAAATACAATACTAATCTTCTCCGTTGAAGAGTATCAAACGCAATATTTCTCGCTATCCAACCAAGTTCTGTACCAACTGAGAGTATCAAACCCAAGATTTTTCTTTATCCAAACAAATGCTGTACCAATATGGAGTGTCACATCCAAGACCTTTTGCTATCCAAAAAAGTACTGTACCAACAGAGATAAAGAGTTATCTCTTTAACAATTTCTATTTTAAGTAGTAAGGCCCAGATCAAACTATCACAATAATACAAAACTCTTATTTTAAGAAGTAAAGCCCAGATCAAACTACCACAATAATACAAAACTCTTATTTTAAGTAGTAAGGCCCAGATCAAACTACCACAATAATACAAAACTCTTATTTTAAGTAGTAAGGCCCAGATAAAACTACCACAATAATACAAAACTCTTATTTTAAGTTGTAAGGCCCAGATCAAACTAAGACAATAATACAAAACTCTTATTTTAAGTTGTAAGGCCCAGATCAAACTAAGACAATAATACAAAACTCTTATTAGTCCCAATTTTACCATAAATATCATTCATCACGTTTCTGGATGTGTTTTAACGTCATCACACAGAGATGGATGGTTCAGTTATCTTAACACTTGATATAAAAACTGTAAACTATCCGACGGTGTACATAGAATATTTCATTTGAGCATTTTTTTGCCCCAAAAGTAAATTATTGACACCCAGAAAACAGGGTATAGAATTAGCATCTAAGCGGACTGTTAGAAGTTTAATAAAATAAAAGAGGAAAGGAAACATTATGTAACGTTTTCCTTTATATATATTTTTCTTTCTCAAGCAAGTGAGAATAAAGATTTACTAATGAACAAACCAGACGAAAGGATTGTCGTAGTTCCTGTAAACAAAACTGATTATAATACTAAAGTAAGTGATATAATAATTGATTGAACGAAATTTATTACGTCAGATAGAGTCATTTTAAGACATACAATGGACTATATGTACTCTGCCCACTGTGGGAATCGAAACCCCTTTTTTTAATATCAGAAGCCTTCAGACTTATCTTTCTGCCACCGGGAGCAGAGCAGACTTTTCCCACAGAAATTATAAATCGAAATATGATTTTTAGCATTAGAAGCCTCAAACTTACCGCTGAGACATAGTACGGAGAACCAACATTTGAAGGAGAAGTTAAGTTAAATTATAGATATATCTTTTACAGTTTAAGAAAGGTCACGCTTGTTTGAAAAAGCGTTTACAAAAAAATTGGATATTTTTTTATCCTGTGTAAGAATTTTATATAATATGCTGTCAAATTTCACATACCAAGGTTGTTTTACTAATTTTCATAAAAAGCTACATTGAAGGTAATCTGCGTACAAACCTCTAAGATCTAAGGTAAAACAGCCAATCAATAGCATCAACCACCTCTAACTGTTGGGCTTATTTATTCTCTCTCACTAAACAATGATATAGTGCACGCACACATCTAAAATGAGGGGCGAGATGTTGTTGTGGCAAAGGGGCTCGAGCCTTTAACCATCCATTTCACAGTACGAGCACGCTAACCTCTAAAGCCACGCTCGGCTTTATCTACAAAATTAGTTCTTTTAAATATCGATAATTATAACTGTTTTGTTTTCTGTTAAACTTTCTTTAGGAATGTGATTTGTTTACCGTACGCAAAAAGTTTTAATGCTGAGTCGTTTCACAAGAAACTATTGTACCACATGGTAATTCAATTCTTTCTTCTTTAAAAATAATAATTATTTTGTCTTAACGCGTGCTTACCAAGTTTCTGTTATTAAAGAATTTCAATTTGTGTTTAGTGAAGTACTTCATGTTCAGAGTGATGGGGATTAGTATAGGAATTAAACTTATAACTGCTCTGGTTAATTAATTATCATGAGATTAGAATGACTGGAAGAATCTACAGTTTTTGTTCAAATGCTCTGTTATAAACGCTTAATGTTATAATGTTATAACAATAACTGAATGATAAGCGTCTTCGTTATTTGAATAACAAATATCTAAATAGTAAACTCTCAACTGAACAATCATGGATGATTAAAAACAATTTTTGCACACTTAAACACAGAGTGTTGTTGTTTTGAATTAAGCTACAAAATGGGCTATCTATGCTTTGCCCACCACGGGTATCGAAACCCGAATTTTAGCGTGTAAGTCCGCAGACATACCGCTGAGCAACTGGGGGGAAACACAGAATGAATAAAGTTGTTTTGACGTGTGTGTTTATTTATAATCGACATTGTTCACATGACGTGCACACTTTCGTAATTTTTTACCCATAAAATAGTAATTTTGAGCAGGTACACACGGTTATATAAATAAACGTTAAATGAGCAGAAAGTTTTAAAATAAAGTGAGTTTTGTAGACAGCGATTTTAATTATAACAAATATTAAAACAAAACTGTCATCCCTCGAATTGTACAATGCAATGACCCACAGAAACCAACTGTTGTTCTATCTTGCACAGGGCGGATTTCTGTAAAAGTTAACTTCTAGTTTAGTCAGAGCACATCGACGTGAAAAGGTTGGATTGTCTTGGTTTTAGAGTAACGTGTATATATATATATTCAGTTTAACGTGTACATTGTTTTAGGTTTTCGATTTGAAATTAAACTAAAAAAATAATTTAGAAATTTATTTACTGTACTACCTATTCAGTAATTCATAACGGTAATCAATGCAGTTTGGTGGGCTATCTTAGGCCAGCTTGCTATGTAATTATTTTGAAAGCTTGTTAAGGATGAGCAGTTAAAGACGTTAAGTTCTTTAAGCCTCTTTCATCTTGCCCTCCAGCAAATGAACAGAATAGTAGTTACTGTGAGTGAATCAGTCGTTGATGAACTGTGGGTCTGTAATTAACACCTCTGTAAAATTATAGAGCTTGGGCTAGTCTCACTCTCAGATAATAAAGGGCAGAGGTGGGTCTCAATAACTCACTTCTTGAAGGTTCCATCTGTCTACCTGCGATAGAGTGAGTGATTAGAAGCGGTTGTGGCAGACAGAGCCAGCAGACGGTATTAGAATGTGATTTAATACGGATTACCACTTGACAGGTATTCAGGCGAGATTCAGCTTTCTTCACCAAAGCCAAGGCCTTCACTGATGGTAGTCATAAGGGAAATTGTAGACTTCGTTATAAAGGGGTCAGCAACATTATGATGGAAGGGTGGGCAGTGTCTCGAATGATAATAAGAAGTAATTCTGATTAGCGAGAACATAACTGTTAACGATAACACTTGATATCTGGGATACCTAGAGGGCGTTAACGTCGTGTCTTTCAGACAAGCGAAGTGACACACGCATGCACTCTATAACACAAAATGCATCTACATATCAGAATATATATGCATCTATTGAAATAACCTTCCACAGATCAAAACATCGTGTCTTATGATTGATGACTCCAAAATTTCGTGTTTTCAATATTAAATCGAACCAAACAAAACATTGTGCACTTCAAAAATCTACAGATTTTTTTGAGGAACGGTAAAGACATTTCGAAAAATAAAAAATTCAAAAATTAATATGAAAAGGCTTAACGTTTCACAGAAGATTCAACAAATTACATTATTTATTTTACCAACAACAATTTCTAGTTATTTCGTCTTCAGTTTGTATTCCAAGCACAGACTTAAGTTTGCCAGGGAATTTAGTCTAAACAACCATTATAAAAAATATACTTTCGATGGCTTTTCTTGTAAGATTTGAAGTTTGGCAAGAAACAGAGCCATAAAAACCAATGTAAAACATATTTTTCTTATTAATATTTTCCCATCACAGGGGTCGTTCGCTGGTACAGCGGTAAGACTACGGATTTACAACGCTCAAATCAGGGATTCAATTCCCCTTGGTGTACTCAGCAAGTAGCCCGATGTGGTTTTTGCTATAAGTTGTTTTGTTGTTTTTTAATTAAGCACAAAGCTACACAATGGGCTATCTGTGCTCTGCCCACCACGGGTATCGAAACCCGGATTTTAGCGTGTAAGTCTGCAGACATACCGCTGAGCCACTGGGGGGCTTTGCTATAAGAAAACACACACATGACGGGTATAGTGATCAAATCTTGTGTTCGATTCTCTTCGGTGGGCAGGGCGTAAATTACCTATTATATATCTAAGTGTTACAAGAAAATTCGAAATTCGTTGTTTAAAGTTTGGCTAGGAACACATTTATAATAACCGTTCCAATTACATTTTGTTTCCTGCAGAGAAAGCAGCAAGTCTTCGGATTTACAACGCTAAAATCAGAGGTTTGATTCCCCTAGGTGAACACAGCAGATAACCCGATGTGGCTTTGCTGTAAGAAAAACACGCATAATCACATTTTGTAGCATGACAATAGAACATTTTGTTGCAATACAATTAAAAACTTTTTTAATGTTAAGTCTTTTTGCATGGTAAAACATAAAAACAAGTATGATTATTGGCTACTAAAATATTTGTTTACAGATAAAATAAGAAGTAAGTTTTAGAAGACTTTTTTAATTTAGGAAAAACTATGTTTAGTTACGTTTGTCTGATATTGTGAAAGGGGTACACCTGACTAATAAAACAAGTCGTTACGTGTTTTAGCATCAAGAGTGATAGCACATCGATAAACAACAAAATAAAGGTAAACTAAACACAAGTGTTAAATAGTTAAAATTAAAATAAACATGATTATTTACCTGAATAGTAGTTAGGACTAAGTTTTTGTCTATTAATAAAACGATCCCCTTGATTTATCTTGTTTTTCTTTTATTTATATTAATTTATCTGCAGTTTTGTTCGGGCACATGGCTGTTTTCTCAGATATTAGAAACATTGTGCAGCTTTGTGCTTAAGTTCAATCAATGAGCTTTACATTGGAAAGAAAAAAAGTTAGACAAATGCCTACAACATGGGCTAAATCTGTTCTGCCCATTACAAATATCGAAACCCTGTTCCGAGCGGTGTGGGTCAAATGATTTTGTGGGAAACGCTTGCAGGGTTCGAATTCCCGTCGTACCAAACATGCTCACCATTTTAGCCGTGTAGGCGTTATAATGTGACGGTCAATCCCACTATCCGTTGGTAAAAGAATAGCCCAAAAGTAAGCGATGGGTGATGATGATTAGCTGCCTTCCCTCTAGTCTTACACTACTAAATTAGGTACGGCTAGCTCAGATAGCCCTCGTGTAGCTTTGCGCGAAAATTAAAAACAAACAAACAAACTTCAGATATTATTGATATTATTTTAATATAAATTCTCACCTTTCGGCCAACGCTAGAGTAAGGATGAGTTTAGATCTTTCCATCCATGAGGTTTTAAGACATGGAAGTCTACAACAGTTTTAGTGTACGCCGATTATAATAGCACGACGCTACCTGGGTTGTATTCTGGTATTTGCATGTTTTACGAAATGCCCCCTTTAGCGGGCGTCCTGATTTGATTTCTCCCGAATTTATATCACATTTATCTATCATGTGTATGCTGCTTCGGTCATCGTCGCGCAGAAAAGTTGTAATTTTGTTATAGGTGAAAATTCAATATTTGTCACGTAGCCGTAACAAGATCTCACGTGCGTGAGTAAAAACAATTAACAATAGCACAGTTTTTTTTTTCTTTATTAATGTGAACTTGAAAGAATCAACACTATCCTAGGACTTTGCATTCAACGCCATCTGTTAATTCAAAATGTCATAAAAGCTACAAAGACCGTAAATCACTTTTTTGTAATCAACAAATCTGTTTCATCGACACTCCAACAATTCCTGTAGAATTGAATTAAATTAGTGCTGTTTACAGTGATTTTAAAATGCAAATTAAGTACATTACAGATGAAATACATTGTTGAAAATACTTCTCATGGACTTGTGCGACCTTGAAGAGATCAATTCGAGTAACGTAGACTGGCAGTCTTGATGGATATCTAAATATAACATCTAGTATTAGCAACTTGACACTTTATTTTTTTCATATATTAAAAACAACAATAAATTAAAATCAAATATAGAATAAATATAATTATTGAGTAATGGAATACAAAGTGAAGGGTAAATAAACCGCTTTTTTATATGTCTATTGCTTGTTTGTTTGTTTTTGAATTTCGCACAAAGCTACTCCAGGGTTATCTGTGCTAGCCGTCCCTAATTTAGCAGTGTAAGACTAGAGGGAAGGCAGCTAGTCATCACCACCCACCGCCAACTCTTAAGCTACTCTTTTACCAACGAATAGTGGGATTGACCGTCACATTATAACGCTCCCTCGGCTGGGAGGGCGGGGATGTTCAGTGCGACTCGGATGCGAACCCGTGACCCTCAGATTATGTCTATTGCAAACATCTATCACTTTTAACTAGATGAACTAATAAATAAGGTGTAGTGTATAACATAGGTTATGGTTACATAAATTTTGAGTAATTAATAACAAACATGTTGTTGTTATAAATTTTGGGCATTTAGAGAATACATACCTGGGTTATTTACATTTTGGATACATAAGAAACACATGTTTGTTTGAAATAACGCTTAAAGCTACTTGTGGGCTATCTGTACTAGCCATCCCAAATTGAGCAGTGTAAAACCAGAGGAAAGGCAACTAGTCATCATCACCCACCGCCAACTCATACCAACGAATAGTGGGATTGACCGTACCATTATAATGCCCCATGGCTGAAAGGGCGAGCATGACTGAGCGACGGGGATTCGAACGCGTGACCCTCGGATTACGGACCATCTGAGTTGTAGACATGGCAATAAATCTCATAATTCATCTGAAAGAGTCAGACAAAGCCTCTGTGGAGGTTGACGCTTCTATTTCTTTGCCTTCTGTCTTTATCAGTTCATAACTAGGGTCATATACACGTAGATATATCTTACTGACCACATCGCACGAAATTCTGAAACAAAGTGACCTGGCCGTTCAACCCAGTTGAACATAAGTTACCACATACCATTACCTGCAATACAAAATGAAACCAAAAGTGTTTTCATCACGACATGTATGTAAATCATGTTGCAGATAATGTTAGAATTATATTACTTAACAAACTGCTTGCTGAGCTATAAAGAAAACGTTTATTAAACTGTCGATTAGATGAAACCCGAATGGCTACCATGTACACGTATAATGTTCATTTCAGAAGGAATAATTTCTCGCTCTTTCGAAACAGAAAATTCAGTTCACTCAAATGTGTGTGTGTGTGTATTATATAGTACAAGATTTTACTCTTTAAGGTGGCTCGGTCTGGCCTGGTCATTAAGGCACCCGACTCGTAATCTCAGACACACGGATTCGATTCCCCGTCACACCAAGCATGTTCGATCTTTCAGCCGTGGTGGGGAGTTGTAATTTCATATTCGTTGGCAAAAGATAGCCCTCGTGTAGCGTTGCGCGAAATTCAAATCAAACTGTGAAACCAAAACTCTATATGGCTAATTTCAAATATGATAAACAATATTAATATATTTTATCAGTTGTTTTAACAATGGTCGAGCTAAATCTAAATGGTATTAAATTATCAAGTCTAATGAAAATTGTGTTTGTACACGCACAAAAAATTATTGTTTGATGACGGAGAAATAAATAAATAACGTAAAGAAAAACAGCAACTCCAACAACCTCAGCAAAACAAACTGAAGACAAATGAAAAGTCGGTTTAAAGGAAGACGAAAAGAATAATCCATTGAAGTGGCTTCCAACAAGGTATAGTTGTTGTTTTTTGTAAAGAAAAATTGGCGACTCGGTCAAATGATCCACCAAGCTATAATACTGAGACCATTTCTCTTAGTCTTTTTGACGTATTACGTCTTGTCGTCTCCAACTTAAAGCTCAGCTACTAAAATTGTACTTTTCCAATGTCTGTGATAAATTGTCCAGTTTGAATGACCTCCGTCTATAGATCATTCGAACGGTCACTACTGACGAGAGTGACCGCAGAAGTGGAGCGGACAGGTTAGTTGGCTTTGGAAATAATGACAAGACATAAATTGTAAACTTTCTTTGTTGGTCTGTCAGATCTGATATCAAACAAAACATTCATCGGCAGGACAAGCAAAATGCTTTTGACAAATCTGTAGCCACTAAAAAAATGCTCAATACTACGAGTGTATAAAACTTTGGTTGTTTTTGTCAACTTAAAATATTTTTTAGTTATGCATACTTTCTTCATTTTGAATCGGTTTCAAAACGTACATCACAGTTTCTTGTTTTGGTAGACTATAATAAAGCATTGCTCACGTCATGTTTCCCAATTAATATAACGCATACATTATAGACATTTCAGAATAAGGTGGTTTTCTGAAAAGCATGAAAGATTCTGGTCATTTCAGAATGAGATGTTTTCTTTCGAGTGCGAGAATAAACATTTTGGACGTTTCAGATTCATTTGTTTTATCAATAGTATGATATTAATGGAGTTTATCAAAGTTTGATGAGATAGTAAAGTGTCTTTTTTTATGTTTCCTCTTTCTACTTTTATCTTTTTCCATTCCCTTTATATACAACCAAAATAAGTAGGTAGACTGGTTGCTGGTCCGCCAACAAACAAACAAAGAATGATTATTATAATAAATGTGTAAGTCAGTATTACTATGGTGCCGGAACAGTTCCGTACCACGTAAAGACGCTTTTGCTAAAGAAAGGTATCCAATCGCGAAATATTTTCAGTGTTTTGCCACAGTCAAACTCCTGTCCGTCATTAGTGTCGGAAATATGATGGACAATGTTAAAATCACGGGCTAGTTCAACAGTTGTACTAAATGTGAAGGCCTACTGGTTCAGATAGTTTAAAATACTTTGAAAGCATCATAACATAATAGATCTCCAAGCTGTATGTAAAAGTCACAAGAACCAAAAATATAGATGCTCTCAAGACATTATATTAACATTTGATTTTGCAATTAACCTTAGACCAAATACGCAATAATGAAGTAAAACATGAAAAATTTCAACCAGTTAAAAAAAAAAGGCCAAGAGTTTCGATATATATTAAACGACTTTTGATTTTATAACGACAGTTAGAACAACGGTCTTGTTTTATACCAAAGCTCTCACTGTCTATAAAAACACTTTCAGGATCCTGTCAGTACTCCTGAGATTGCTATATACACACTCCAAGGTTGGAAGCAGTGTAGACAGCTTCAAAACTAAATGGTTGAGTTCAGTAACATATTTGGCAGCAACATTTGAAGTCATTGTGTTTAGGCCACTTATATGTGGGACGTGAGGGCAGAGGCACGATACCCTCCAGAGATTCTGTAAAGGAATACTATAATGAGAATCTGTCTATCTGAGTTTTAAACCAGATTATTCGAGAGCTTATAAGCAGTTTGCAAAAGAACCAAGACATTTAAACAAGGGTTTTTCTGCTTTAACTGGTGAACTCCTTACCTACAAAATTAAAACTACTAGCTGAAACACAGTTGATTAAATGGAAAAGACATGAAAAAACACATCCATCAACATGTATTTGACACAGTGAAACTAATAAACACAGAAAGTAACCTTAACATTCACAAAGCTTTCTGGCCCAGCATGGCCAGGAGGTTAAAACATTCGACTCGTAATCTGAGGGTTGCAGTTTCGAATCTCCATCACATCAAACATGCTCGCCTTTCAGCCGTTTAAGACGTTATAATGTGATGGGCAATCTTACCATTCGTTGGTGAAAAAGTAGCCCATGAGTTAGCGGTGGGTGGCGATGACTAGGTGTCTTCCCTCTAGTCTTACACCGGTAAATCAGAGAAGGCTAACGCAGATAGCCTTCGTGTAGCTTTGCGCAAAATTAAAAACACAAAAAACACAGAGCTCTCATAATTCAAACAGCAAACTCAGTGACGGCATGTGAGAATTGGTACATTAAGACTTCCTAAAATCTACAGAAGAAATACAACGGCTCAATGGTTTGGCCTTTACGCGTGTTTTTGTGTCTGAAACATTGACATTCACACAGTTTTTATAGAATTTTTAAAATAAAAAACATTAGGCGAATGATCATTGTGAACTTTCAGAAATATAAATATGCATATTCGCACCGAAATACTATATTTCATTTTAAAACCCATAACGTAGCTTTGTTTTTAAATTCATATCTATAAAATCCTAATCTACTTTTGTAAATTTGTCACAATAGATTTAGTTCACAAAATATTTTGATGTATGACTACTTTCGAATGGACTTCCTAAACCTTTGACAAAATAATTTAAGAAAATTTCAAGTTTTCAATATTCTGTTTTTTGTGTATTTAAACAAATGAATTGAATTTAACTTTTCAATAAAGCATAGCAAATGCACTAACTGTATATTAGTTTTCCTGGTTGAGCAGATGCGTAAGAAAGATTTCGCGTTTTAGGGTGATCTGTAGTTATCAGTTAGGAGATAGGAAAACATTTAGGTCTGGATCTGTCCCTGAACAGCAACGCAAGATAATCTAATTTCTAGGTAGAATTGTGTAAAATATATTCTAACGTTTGATCTGAGAGAATCCTATAATAATTATGTAAAATACTGTAAAATCTGTTACACCTGAGAAAACATCCTATTATATCTAACTTAATCCCTTTAATAACTAGGTAATTTTTTCATATTTATGGTATTTGGTAGTTTTAAAATTAACAAAACTAGATGAAGAGAAGCCAATTAACATCACCTTCTGCCTAAACAGTTTCTAGTCACAGAACAATGGGTTGTTGTTTTGAATTAAGCATAAAGCTACACAATGGACTATCTGTGCTCTGCCCACCACTGGTATCGAAACCTGGATTTTAGCGTGTAAGTCCACAAACATACCGCTGAGCCACTGGGGGGCCAGAACAATGGGACTGACTGGCACTTTTATAACGCACTCATAGCAAAAGTGTGGAAAGAGCTCAGGTACAAACTGTGGGCTAGACATTTGGACTTTCCGACACCACCCAGTGACACAGTGATATATCGGCGAACTTCTACCCCTATAATAGCCCTCGCACACCAAACATACTCGCTCTTTCAGCGATGGGAGCGTTATGTAACGGTCAGTCCCACTATTCGTTGGTAAAATAGTAGCACAAGAGTTGTCTGTGGATGGTGATGATTAGCTAAATTAGAGACGCCTAGCGCAAATAGCCCTCGTGTAGCTTTGCGCAAAATTTCAAATAAACCAAACCACAGATAACCCATTGTTTAATAAAAAACAAACAAATAAACTTTTCGATCGGCAGTCCTATATGTTAACTTTACGTCACACTCAACTCTATATCTGAGAAAAATCTTCTTAAGACTTACTCCCCTACGATAGGCCCTTTTCTTCAAAAATCGAGCTTGAACTAAGCACTTTTCATATCTGGTTCGATTAATGAATAATCTATCTTTTGCCGAATTCCGTTAAATACTAGAATGGTTAAATGATTCACAGATACTTATAATTCGTTAATTTAACAAAACTGAAAATATAGAAATGATAACTATGAATCAGTACAGGTTATAAGAAATGAAAAAAAGCGATGCCAGAGACCTCTGTCCTCGGTCTACATTTTATCTATTAATAATATTCCCGTCATTATTGACACTACTTGATCGCTGGATTAACAGTGCAAAACAAGAATGAAAAGTAATATTATTTATAAGAATGTATTTTCATATACAGTTTCTGACACCATGACAGCAGTATAAAAGAATGAAATAATAATTAAACTTAATACCATCTACACCTTTGCCCATACAAGTGTTGACATTATTTTATCGTCATAGCAACAGTATAAGAAAAAAAAATTAAGAGAAAGGAGCTGCGGTCGAGAACATTTTTTGCTCTATTTCGTAAGTATTTAAAAAACAAAACAAAAAACACACACAGACACAAAGAATTTACGATATGTTTAGTTGTCATGGTAATATTATAGCATAACGAAAGGGGAAAGTGGTACAAATCTCATGAATAGCTTTTGTGAAAATGCTCATTTTATCTTACTATTATTAAATATTTTTACGAAAGCCTTTATGTAGCTTTTATATTTATCGTCATAGTATTATTGACTTCGACAAAATTATCGTATCTTAAATAATACCAAAATCATTTACATGCTTTGTAAATGAACTTGAATTTTTAGTATATCATTCAATAAACTTTGTAAATACTTAATCTGTCCCTGAAGTACACGAATTACTACCAGCAGATGTTTAGGCTAAACTCTGGTCTAACGTATGCTTGATCTTTTAACTGTCTAAATAACCACAAATTATGGAGTTTGACTGATGAAAGCCAAGACAGGAACAATTGTCGGCTGTATTAGAAAAAAATGTGAGAGATGGCGCTGAGCACGTTCTCTGTTTCCCAGGGATGGGCACCAGGTTAGTGTTACGACAAAATGGCTACTCGACTACAAAGATTACAAAGCTAAACGTCCATCATAGAATTTGACATACGACTCTAGGCCTAACTGGGATGAACAGCGAATAAAGGCTAGGCTGGATAAAAGACATATTTCAAATTAGTCATCATCGAGATGACAGCCCCAGGTCGTATTTTATCTGTGGCGGCAATGTGGTAGTGACGTTTGAAAGCTTTCCCGCTGGCTGTAACAGTCCCGCCTCAATGCGAGATTACAAAGTCCCTTTACATAGAAGATGGTACAAGTGTATTCTAACAGTATTTTTCCTTTTGAACTATTGGTTAAGCTAATTGAAAGACCTAAAGTATTTGAGTAAGCTAGAAGCACCGAAATATATAACTCTGTGAGAGCACTTGATCTCACAGTGTATTAATACAGAATTAGACCTCACAGCACTCAGGTAATAAGATCTCTGTGTAAAATGTATCTTACAGTATTTAGGTACGTAGACTTGGATGTCAACAAGTCAACAGATAAGATTTGATATATGGGTAACTTAAGTTTCACAGTATTGAGTTAGGTCTGCTCTATGCATCACACAGTATTTAAATCATTAGATTTACGTCTAACATATGCCAAAGAGTATTCAAAGAATTAGATATGTGGGAAACTTCCACATTCTAGTACCAAATGCATTATATTTGGGGATAACGTAATACCAATTGCGTAAATAACATAATATCTGTGGGAAACAAATTCCTGACAATGGAAGGAACATTGGAACTCTCGAGAGTTTGTCGATCAGTGTTAAATCCTTGATTAAGTAGACCTGACAGTGGTCAAGACATTAGATATTTGAGTATGTTGACCTGACAGTAGCCATAACATTAGATACTTGGATATGTTGACCTGACAGTGGTCGCAACATTAGATACTGGAGTATGTTGACCTGACAGTGGTCACAACATTAGATACTTGGGTATGTTGACCTGACAGTGGTCACAACATTAGATACTAAGGTATGTTGACCTAACAATGGTCACAACATTAAATACTTGGGTATGTTAACCTGACAGTGGTCACAGCATTAAATATTTTGAGTAAAATAAACCGACAATGGTCAGTACGTAAGAGATAGATATTTAGGTAATTCACAAATGATAGTGGTTAGATTAGATCTGTGGATAATGTAGACCTGCCAGTTTAAATTTTATTTGTAGATCCCAGTAGAGTATTTCATTATGATCCCGAAAAAAAGCTATTGCTATTAATTTTCAAATGATTACACAGTATTTGACATAAAAATAGATTGTAACATAAAACAAAATCGCATCATCGCATTTTCATAATAGTTTGCACTGAAACAAAATAACTCGGTAATAAATTGCACTGTGTTATGTGTTAAAGCAGAATAACGTCAACAAATCTGTATAACAGTTTGCATCACACTGAAAATCGGAAACTACAGCACAACTCCAATAATAACGTACACCAAATCAAAACAAGACAAATCATCAGCCAGCTCCATAATAAAAGGCATTGTGTTAAAACAGATCACCAGCCCAGCTCCATGTTATAATACAACAACACTTGTATATCTACATAATAATCTGCATTTTGTTGAAAGAGAACAACAATGGTACAGATCTATTATAATTTGTGCAGTTTTAAACCAGGAGAACTCCATCACTATACCATAATAACCTACACCATGTTAAAATTGAAGGATATCTACTTATCTTTACAATAACCTGTAAAAACTGGGGTATACCTACACAATTCCGTATTAATCTACATGATGTTAGAAAAGTGAACCACTAGCATTCTAGATAATAATGTATATAACATTAATCGAACTCAGTAATAAAATGCACCATACTAAAACAAAAAGGGTACTCACTATTTTATCTGAATAATAACGTATAGAATGTTAAATACTTAGAGCACCAACATTCTTGGTGATAATCTGCACTATGTATATAAAAACATCTGCAAGACGTTAAGTCAGACAAATAGAAGCATACAGTTATGTAAAAAAAATAGGACACCCTATGAAAGCCTGTGCATTGGTGTAACATTTTTTAATATATAGATATTTAATCTCAATTTTAACAATACTGAGAGATTACAGGAATATAACTAAACAATTAAAACTGAAGAAAAGACTTTTCAAGACCTTCTCTAAATGTAATGCTACAAAAATGCATATTGTAACTGAGGAAAAAGTTAGGACCCCCTACCCCCCTAATAGCTAGTGTTACCCCATTTAGCTGAAATAACTGCAGTGAGATGCTTCTTGTAGCCTTCTATCAGTCTCTGACATCGGTCTGAAGAAAGTTTGCCTCACTCATCAATGCAGAATTTTTTCAGCTTCGAGAGGTTTGAGGGGTTTCTTGCATGTACAGCCAGTTTCAAATCACCCCACAGCATCTCAATGGGATTAAGATCTGAGCTTTGACTCAGCCATTTCATGCTTCACAGTTGGTATGAGGTTCTTTTACTGGAATGCTGTATTTGATTTACGACAAACATGTCCTCTATTCTGGTGTCAAAATAATACAATTTTGGACTCGTCTGTCCAAAGAACATTATTCCAGAAGTCCTGGTTTTTGTCTACATTCTCTCTGACAAACTTCAGTCTGGCCTTGATGTTTCTCTTAGAGAGCAAAGGTTTCCTCCTTGCACTTCTTCCATGCAAGTTAAACTTGTGCAGTCTCTTTCTGATTGTAGAGACATGCACTTTCACATCAACAGTAGCCAAAGCCTGCTGTAGGTTCGTGATGTCAAGTTAGGGTGTTTGGAGACTTTTTTTAGCATCTTGCGGTCTGCTCTCGGGGTGAACTTGCTTGGACGACCAGACCTGGGTATGTTGGCAGTTGTTTTGAAAGCCCTCCACTTGTTGACTATTTTCCAGACAGTGGAATGGATGATTTCAAAGTCTTTTGGGATCTTTTTAAATCCCTTACCAGACTCATAAGCTGCTACAATTTTCTTTCTGAAGGTCTCAGACAGCTTTTTTGCTCTCACCATGATGCTTACTCTCACTTCAACAGTCAGGAGCACACCAAACTAAATGTCTGAGATTTAAATAGGGCAGGCCTCATTAAAAATGCTGAGTAACGATCTTCTAATCATGTGCACCTGGTGTGATATACCTGTGTGTGAGTTGAGCCATTTTAAGTGGGAATAAATGTGGGATGTCCTAAACTTTTCCTCAGTAAGAATATGCATTTTTGTAGCATTACATATACAGAAGATCTCGAAAAGTCTTTTCTTTAGTTTTAATTGTATAGTTATATTCCTATAATCTCTCAGTATTGTTAAAATTGAAAATCAATATCTATATCCAAAAATGTTACAAAAATACACAGGCTTTCATTGGGTATCCTAACTTTTTCACATGACTTTATATACCTTGTTAAAACAACACCAACTTGTAAATAATAATATGCGTCATATTAAAACAGAAGATTGCTATTTTATCCCTATAATAATGTGCACAATGCTAAAACAGAAGAAACCACAAAATATCCAATATAACTTGTATCGTGTTAAAGTAGCATAAGAGCCATAAAATCGATACCACGTGAAAACACATCAGTGCTCTAAATATTTTTGAGTACATTAAAACAGAAGAAAAAAAGCCTATGTTAATAATAATCTGAACCACGTTAAAATAGACCAACACCAATACAATTATGCAATAACGTGCACGACGTCGAAATCAAATACTACCACAACTCAACAATAATCTCGTATGGTTCATGTTAAAGCAAAACAATACAGTACAGCTTTATTATATTGTGCGCCATGTAAAATTGCGCAACACCTGCACATATCCATAATAGTTTGCTACTTTGTTAATACAGACCAACACCAGGACAATTCCGTAAGAAATTTTACCGCGTTATAATAGAATAACTTCAGCAAAACATCATGATCATTTGTAACATGTTAAAACTGCAATACGGGCACATTTCCGTAATGATCTGCACCATGTTAAAACAAAATAAGGCCTGGCTTGGCCAAGCGCGTAAGGCGTGCGACTCGTAATCCGAGGGTCGCGCTAAACATGCTCGCCCTCCCAGCCGTGGGGGTGTATAATGTGTCGGTCAATCCCACTATTCGTTGGTAAAAGAGTAGCCCAAGAGTTGGCGGTGGGTGGTGATGACTAACTGCCTTCCCTCTAGTCTTACACTGCTAAATTAGGGACGGCTAGCACAGATAGCCCTCGAGTAGCTTTGTGCGAAATTCCAAAACAAACAAAACAAAATAATATCCCATAATAATTTGTACCATATTAAAACGAAAGACCAGCATCATAACTGAGTAATAATTTTTAACATGTTAATACAGAACAACACAGGTACACCTCTGTAGTCATCTCGCGGCGTTAGAATAGAATAATGACCAATAATACCAACATATTTCCATATTAATCTGAATTACTTTAGAAATAATAATACCAGTAATTTATAACGTATTTTAAAAAAACGAACAACATTAACGCGTCTCCATACTATTTTGTACCATGTTAAATTAGAAGAGTAACATTACCACAGATAATTGTATCAACTACAACGAAACACAAAAATCGCAGCTCGACTCCATTATAATCTCGACCATAATGAAATATAACAATACCAGTATAAATCCACAACAATCTGCAACACGTTAAAACAGAATAACGCTGGCAAATTCCCATCACAGCCTCCACCATGTTAAAATCTCTTTGCTCATCTTCATATTAATCTGCACTATGTTAATATAGAACAATCCCGTACAGGTCCCTAGTAACCTGCACCACTTTAGAACAGAATAACGTCTGAACAGTCAATTTACAACCCGAACCACGTGAAGCGGCTCTATACTAACTTGTACCACATTAAAACACGGCAACCACAATTCCATAATAATCTGCTCTATGCTAAGAGCAGAACAGCTCCAGCTCAACCGAATAATAATTTTTACATGGTGTCGGAAAACGGGTGTGAAACTAAAGTTTATTTTACTTTTCTTACGGTTACAGGAGGACATGAAGTAAAGTATCTGATCACTTTTGAGGAATCAAATTTCAATAATTATTCATTGAAAACGATGGGCAGAATTTTGAAGTTTCACAGTGGTTTTTGGTAAAGCTCTCTTCTCAGTGGTTTGGTATCCAACGTTATTAAGTTGAACATTTTGCAGGATTAGCAGGAATGAATTTTATGCTATCGTTCTCTATGGTAAAGGTTTGTCAAACATATGAATACAACATTCTACTGGTTCCGTAACAGTGGTTACGTAGTAGAGTGTGATCAGTGGTATCAGAAAACGTTCAACTCAGTTTTACTGATAAATCAAACACACAAAAAAGTTATTCAAAAGAGTTGCTGTCAATACCGATGACAGCTGTACAATGGGCTATTTGTGATCGGTCTTCACAGGTGTTAAACCGGGAATTTCATACTTATAAGTTTTCATAATCGAAACAAAGCCACCAGGGGGTTTGTTTTAGAAATTAAGCATAATTTTTGTTTGTTTTTTAATTTCTCTCAAAAACTACACGAGTGCTTTCAGTACTAGCAGACCCTAATTTTGCAGGGTAAGACTAGAGGGAAGGCAGCTACATCGCCATCCACCGCTAATTTTGGGCTACTCTTTTATCAATAATGGGATTGACCGTAACATAATAACGCCCCCACTGATGAAGGAGCAAAAATGTTTGACGTGATAGGGATTAGAACACGCGAGTCTCATATTAAGCATAATACCACATAAAGGAATATCTGTGCTATACTCACAACGGGTAACAAACCACGTGTTCTAGCGTTAAGTCCGCAGACATACCGCTGGGGCAGAGGTAGAACTAACAGTGAATATTTAATTTTTTTCAAACCTTAATCATTGTTCTCAATAAAAACTTCAAGAATGCAAGACATATTTATTTGAGTGAGTCTCATCCGTCGTAATTCAGCGGTATGTTCATAGAATTGCAACACAAAATTTAGAATTCGATTCCCCCTTTCTAGATAGAGTACAGATTGCCCATTGTGTAACTTCGCACGAAAAAGTAGCAAGGTTAAACTTTTGTCATTATAACTTGAATGAGAAAAATATATTATTAGCTATAAATCGATGGTAAAATAGTCAGCAAAAAAAAACTTTTGAAAGGTGGACGAAGTTTGTTTTATTTTTCTGACATCACGAAGCCTAATTTGATGCAGCTGTTTATGGTAAAAATTAGAACAGAAGTTAATGATGCACTGAACTGATAAATAGACTATTAATCATATAAGAACTGAGAAACTGATATCACAAAAACTGATACACAGATCCTGAATAATGAAGAAAACTTTCAATCAAAGAAAAATTAATTATTTCTTAACTACGACGTGAATCACAGATACGCATCGTCGTGGAGTCCTATTATATCTTAGTGTGGATAAACTTATTAGACAGTCCCTAAATGGCGACCATTAGTATTACCATCAAATACACCTGTTGTTGCGCAAAGGGCTAAGCAACAACGTCGTGTTCGTAGTCATATCATAACCATATCGCTGTTTGACAAACGAGGTTCATTTTGGAAAACATCTTGCAACTAATGAAATCATTACCTACAGCTTACTCGTATTCCTAAGACAGAAGGCCTAATATCTGTGTAGCAAGGCCTAATATCTGTGAAAGTTATTTATCATGTGAATTATTTTACTTTACGTAAAATGTCCTTTTCATATTATAAGATCAACAACAGAATACGGTGTCGTAATCAAGAATGGCTTCTGCTTTGAATTCACACGTTTCACGTAATCTCAAAAGTGTCAACCAACGGTTTTCATATACTTGAAAGACAAGGAAAAGGAGAAGTGTTATAAAATGACTATATTATTTGCATTACTCAAATCATTGTAGCCTTCTCTAAACCTACGACGTCTTAGAACCTTAGGCCTCCGAATTCAAAAGATTGTTTTTTTAATTTCGCGCAAAGCTACACGAGTGCTATCTGCGTTAGTAGTCCTTCAGTTGGCAGTGTAAGACTAGAGAGAAGGCAGCTAGTCATCACCACTCACTGCCAACTCTTGAATTTCTCTTTTACCAACGAATAGTGGGATTGACCGTAACTTTATAACGTCTGAAATGGCTGAAAAGGCGAGCTTGTTTCGAGTGACGGGGATTCAAGCCCTCGACTCTCAGATTATGAGTCGAGAGCCTTGCCGGACCTCTGAATTAAAATGAATCCAAAGAAGGATAAAATGAAATGAACAAATCCATTGAAGAGTCTTTGACGTAAACACCTTATGGTACAGATCTCTGAATAAGAATAACAGGTGTATCAGTAGCCAGTTAATGATTTCGTTGCAACAGAAATATTTTGCAAAACCTAAAAGAAGTTCTTCAGGTAATTTTGAGAGTAATCTGTGGAAAAATGATTCATTAAAACTAAATTTGGTCTTCTAAAACAAATGATCCTTCAGAGTAAAACGTCTTGAAACAAAAGATGCTTTACCGGAGCAAAAATTCATGAAACAAATGATGCTTCATAAAAGTAAAACATTGTGAAACAAATTATACTTCATCAAAATAAAAATCATGAAACATAATGTTTTATCAAAGAAAAATATCTGAAACAAATAATGCTTCACCAGAGTTAATGTCTTGAAACACATGATGCTTTATCAAACTAAAACATCATGAAACAAACAATCCTTCACCAAAGTAAGACGTCTTTAAACAAATTATCCTTTCTCAAAGTAAGACGACTTGAAAAAAAAAGTCCTTCATCAAAGTAAAACTTCTTGTAACAAATGTTGCTTAATAAAAGTAAGACATCTTAAAACAAATTATCCTTTCTCAAAGTAAGACGACTTGAAACAAAAAGTCCTTCATCAAAGTAAAACTTCTTGTAACAAATGTTGCTTAATAAAAGTAAGACATCTTAAAACAAAGGATCATTAACCAAATTAAAAGGTATCAAAATAACCTTCAACAAAGTAAGACATCTTAAAACAAAGGATCATTTACCAAAGTAAAGCAGAACTAAAAATAAAAAATCGCGCAAATTACATAGTGGTTGTCTTCCAGGAAAATATTATAAAAATACATTAAAAGGCAGTACAAGATAATAGTAATATATATTTCTCTCTTTCTTCTCTCTATATATACTGAATCAGATTTTCAAGCAGCCGATTTCGCACCTTTTATTATTATGCCTAGCTCAACAAAAATAATACCGACTTTTAACAGGTATATTTCCCATTAAATGGACATTAACGCACTCAAAAAGTTTAAAAGTTAACACATTCCAAGCTGTTTTCTTACATTATCTGAACATTCTGTCGTATACCAGCAAGCCTTTCACTTTTCATTTGCGCTGACAATCCACATTCCACTATTATTGCTAACTACAAACAGGCTGCGAGCTAGAGCGCGTAAAAGAACGTGCGCTTGGGTAGTGTCATAATTCAGCGTAAATGCAAATGAACGTGACTCCGTGAGATCATATCTATCCTTTTCTACGTTAAGAACTCGCGCAATTTAGCCCAAAGTGACGTACACGTATCAGAAGGAATGCTTCTTTTTCTCGTAAATACCAGCACTGCTCCTTCCGACTGCCAACTTAATGTTTAAAATATCTTCCCGGGGAATGAAATAGCCAACCCATTAACTACCGACGGAGATACATTTCATCACAAGACGGGCTACAGCTTGGCACTTGGTTCACCTGCGGGTCGACAGGGACGAATTCGTGCAGGCCTGTCTGGTCACCATGGTTTAAAGCGCCCTTATTGGATTAAGTCTTATTTATGCGTAGTTTCTGCTTTTTAAGACTGTGAGCCAGGAGTAATTAGTAATGGTATTTCTTCTGAGGTGAACTCATCGGTTTGACTGGTAACATCCATAATAAATATTTTAGTCCAATTTCGTAATTACAGTTTCTAGAAGATTACCTCTTACAGCATCCACAAGGGGGCGTTAGGCAAGAAACAATTAACTATAGTGGTTTAATGCATTTCTTGATTGCTGAACACCGTACGTTATTTACCATTGTATCTGCATATAATTTTTATTATAGAAATTTTGAACATTTTATATCACTGTTAGTGTTTAGAAACAAAACAAAAACCGTTTCTCCACCAGAGTACATTTTGTGCCCTTCCATGGCGATTAACGCATTAGGTTGGTAAGCATGATCTACTGGTAATCGCTGTAGTTCAGTAATATAGCTTGTAGCCTCGAACGACAGATGATTGAATAAAAAAGATTATTTCACTGATGTGCCCAACTTAAAGTATATGTTAGTTTATTGCAGTTTCTTGGTCTTCCAATACGTCTAGTTTAATGTGGTGTGTGTCACTGAATAAAGGTTATACTTCAGAAGTTATATTTGATTAACACTACAACAATTTTTTCTGGTGTGAGGCTATCTGCTACACCACTCACTTGCAGGATACCACTGAATCGTTTGTGAAGTCGGTTACATTAGTCCTTTCTTTGTTCGATATCATTAGTACAACATAGCTGATGGTATATCAACTTACTTGATTGGAAAAATCTGTAGAGCACTAATAAAAATGAACATATAAGTAAAATAAAGAAAAAAAAACAAAATAGATTTACTTATTTCATTTTCGTTTTAAATATATTCATCTGCTGACTACTTAACTCTATGTCTACACTATACCTTTTTGTTTTTGTTTTGCTGACTATTCAACTTTGGTGTCCGAGCTATACGAGTCAACAGAGACATTTATTGTCTGAGTCATCTGAATCTAAGAGTATGCTTCTTTTCTGTTTTAACTACGTGAGTCAATATGAGTTTTGTCGTCAAAACTAATATGACTCTTACATTTAATCTTTTCCCAAAAGCTTTGCTGTATAGCCATGAACAAGGAGACGTCCGGTTGAAAGCAATAAAAAATAAAACAAAATACATTAGCGTAAGCTCTTACGGAAGTTTGTTTTTCGATGTTAGAGTGTGAATATAACTCATAAATCATCAAAAAATAACATTGGGTCTTTATCATGCCATAAACATTTCATTGAAAACAGAAATTACATGAAATAGTAAACCATGAAATTTGTGTGTTTGTGCTCAGTGGTTTTTCAAGTTTATTCCCTTGAAAGTCAGGCTTTGATTGCACGACTTTGTGCTTAATAACAAAGAAACTGTAATTATATATTAAGTTTAAAATACAAGTCAGTAAACTATTTGAAATTCGTGTGGATTTGAATTCAAAATCCCGTTAAAATAATTTCTATTGTTCTTTTGGGCTATTTGATAAAAATATTTTATTTTTTGACTACGGGTATTACAAGTTAATCAAGCTAATGTTTACTGATATAGGCCTAAATTCGTAATAGACTCTAATTCAACAATTTTGATCAATTATTAATTTTTCAAGCTCCATCAACTGCCTTATCTCTTATCACCTTGTTGTGAACACAAACTGAATGTTTCTGAAGTAAACCAAGTAACTAGCTGACTTAAAACTCAATCAAATAATAAAAAACAACTCATCAATGATGTAACTTAATAAGAGATTGAAAATTAATAATCAACTACTCTGGCTAACTCACCTATTGTACTGCTCAATAATTTCTTCTTAGTAGAACATTCCAGAAAGTTAAGTCATGCGTTCATTGAAAGAAGTCAGAGTTTGCTGTTATCAAACAAAAATACAAACATCTGATTTAAACACTTAGTCTATAACAATAGAATTTCCCTTCAGTAAGTTGTTCTTAAAGCCTTAAGAATATTTTCATTAGAACGAGAATAATATAAGTTATTCCAACTTTTTATAAATTGTAAAATTATTTCGGATAAAAAAAGAATCTAATCTAACTAATATGACCAATATGCAAGAAGTAAGAGGACTATTCTAAAACAGTAAATTAAACTGGTACCGAAAACTAGAGCAAAATAATTAAGTGATCTCAAATTAAAGGATTAGGAACTGAAAAGGAGATCCCAAATTTACTCAGCACAAGGTTCCTCAGAATACTGTGCATCCTGATTCCAGATTTCCCCATCCCAATGAAATTTAAAAAGTGGAGCACTTTAACAGTAACATTTTATCGATAAGGAAATCTAAAGGCTCCTTGGAGCGGTCACTTCTTCTGACCCTTGTACCAATTTACAGTAGTGTGCTGTCTGTTGGGCAGTCAGTAGATACTAGAATGACGTCATATAAGAGAGGCCTGACGTTACAATTTGTCTCTTCAATAAAACGTGTGCATACCTTGAATCTCGAGAATAATTTTACACTCTGTAGGCCACAACATAGCATGACACATGAACTTCACAAACAAGAATTAAAATTATTTGCTGTTCTTAATTTTTATTTTACTTACATTTCAAACAGGACACCTTTAAGAACCATACGGAAGCATGTGTAGTGTGTTTTACATATTTGCTAAGACCTTTCCTGACTTTTTCCTACAGCCCTTAGTTTGTACATTCTGGCTTAATATTATGGTAGTGAACGAAAGCCTGTAGTTGCTTAGCCTAAAAATATAAACATTAAGACAAAAAAAATTACAAATACTTACTTTGTCGAGTTGACCAAAATGTTTAAAACAAATATTTAGTACAGTGGGTTGTCCGAAACATGGGTTACCATAATAACATCAAGGAAATTAATGTTAATTTTTTTTCCTTTGTTGATTTTGTATACGATGGAACTGATAATTAATTAAATCATGTAAGTGATCTGAAATGAACATCTTCAGTACCGCGCGGATTTTGAAGGTGAATATTTTGAGTACATTCTGTAACCGTGTATAGACACTTAGCATATGAAAACCGATTTTTAGGACACGCTATATTTCAAACAAACAAGAGAAGGACCAAAAAAATTATTCATTTCAAAGTCGCTGTTATCATTGATTTGACATGATACGCGTTTACTCCGAAGACAACTTCGCCGGATAAACGATCGTTGTGTTTGGTTCTTGCAAAACTTTTTTCGGGAGTCTTCCCTTTCTTTGGACCTGTTCTAAAAACTGGAGACATTAATTTCGTTCTGATTGTACTACGTATTTAATTAGACAGTTTCACAAGCTAGTGTATAGACTTCTTGTGTTACGTGAGTTGTTAGTTAAAAAACTAATAACTCACTTTCACCCTTGTCAAGCTCGACCAAAACAACTAGCTGGATCTGGTTTGTTCGCTACTCGAGGCGGTGACTTGTTCTGTTCAAGCAGCTGATCGTTGCATGCGACAAAGATCTTCTTCCGTGAGAAACTACGGTAAGGAAATTAAAATTATGATTATTTTACGTGTGTTTGGTGATCATTTTGCGAAAAAAACAACAACGAAAGAATTATTATTTAATTCACTGACACAAAAAGCACATAAAAATATAACTTAATCTTTAATCACCTCTATAAAGAGGCAATGTTCGGATTATCGAGTTTTCTTTCTTCTTTATCTAGTTTTTCAAGCCTACCTACCGTATGAAAACTGTAAAGGTAATATCTTAAGTTGTTAAAACAATCCAGAAATCTCTTTACTCCTTAAATGGTTACTTGCCCACTCTCAGAAGTAAATACCCTCTACACAGATGAAGTAATCTCTAACGCCTAACCGCTAATGGTATATTACGTCATTTCGAAAATTCGAAGCTAAGTGCTAAAATGACTTAAGTGTGCGTTTCCTATTTTTTAATCTAAATGTTGGGGAAATGTAAGAGACAACGAGGTCAGTGGTAATAACGTTATGATAAAACAGCCACAGACCGTTACCATCCAGCTAACACAGAGTTGATAATATTTATTAATTTATATTTCAGGATTATTTTTTTATTCGTATTTTATATTATGATATGGAAAATGGTAATGAAACATTGTGCTTTCGTAAGGGCGACTCCTGCAAGGACAAGTTATAATTCCACGGGGGCTATGTTTATCACCTATATGTGAAGTGGCGTGTTGTCCCAGACGAAAAATGTAGATCCATGAACGGTATGTTTAATACTTATTTATTTGATTTGTAGTATAATTACAATCGTCCGACAATGCTAAGCTGTCAGAACAAAATTATGACTAAAGGAATATGCTAAAGTGTTCCCGAATAGATATATTTGTATAGCGATATTGTTAAATAATATAGTGTTAAAAGTCATAACATTTTGATGAAGAGGATCTTGTATGTTCTCTATAAAACTGAAAATGCTTGCAGCAAAACATATACAACATAAATGGGTTTGAAACTACCTGGAATGTGAAACTTGGGCGACATCCTCAACCGCAAAGTTAACCACCCAACTAACAGAGTTAATTGATGAACAAAAATGTTGGGGAAAGGAATATGAATTTTTGAGAAGCAAAATGTGTCACAAATATGCCTGGTTGAAACGTTGAAGAACAACTTTCGACACAAGTTTCTGACTCTGAGAGAGCCATGGGGAATATATGAAAACTAAGAGTGATTCCCCCAACTGTTGCACCCACGTGAGCTATTGTGACGAAGACAGACATTATTTATAAAATAATAAACAACAAGTTGTTGCTGAAGAAGGCTAACTAAACAAGATTCCACAACGTTCCAAGCATACCTCAAAATCAACATTTGTATCGTGAGAAGGATGGCTGAAGAACCTGGAATCACAACAATCAATCTATTCTTCCAATATAGTTCCAAAGGACTTGCATGTTTGTGATCAGTTCAAACGTGCTCTTGAAAGCCAACGACTATATGTCGTGGAAAGTCTATGTAAAGTATGTCAGTATACACACACACAACTTTATTTTAATACCCCGTTGGGACAGCTGTCCACGTTTGGTGCCTCACAGTGGATACAGCAGGTAGCCAAATGTGGTTTTGTTCCGAAACAAACAAACGAAATAAATAAATATTACTACGCTCTTAGAACATAATTTTATTTGTATTTTTAGCATACCTGAGAATTTAATAAAACTTCCAGTCTTAACCTTAGGGTCTAAGGAACGAGCTTTATGTATTTGCAATACTAAACACTAGATGGGAAAATATACATGTAATAGGCTTAATAAAGCCACGCTTGAACGACATAAATATGTATTGGTTGTAGTTGTTTTAAACCAATCAAGACGTCGGTAAAAAGTTCGGAATATCGATATAAGGTTAATTAATCCGAAAATACTTTTTAATGTGTAACAATTATTTTTATCTTATTCTTATTTAGAATTCATCATTAATATAATACGGTATTAAGTCAACGGTTTCGTTCACATAAGAGTGCTTATCACTAGCCTATATGTGCTGTAAGCTGATCTTCGATTTAAAGCTTCTAAGACATAATGTGTTTTACCTAACTTTTTATATATACCAGTTTCTGCCATGTTCACGTATTGCTATAATGTTCAGATTTGGAAGTTTGTATAGAAACATAATAACAAACATTCTTGAATTTAAATTGATGAAGTAAACCGAACCAACAATGGTAAATATAATAATTTAAATATAACTATAGTGCAGTCTGGGATGTCCATATGGCCACTTCGCAGGGTGTAAGTGCATTTTTACCAAAATTGGTGCGAACATTTATTAGATCCGTGCGGGAGTGCATAGAAATTTTAATTATTGCATTTTGTAGTTTTTATAGGCGTTTTTTACTACTACTTTGCCTACTTTTGATGAATCTTCACCAAATTTGGAATGAATGTTTGTACATCCATGCGGAGGTACTTGCAAATGTGCGATTTGATATTTTGTGTTTTGCAGTTTTATGGTTTTTTACAATTACATAAAAGGGGCGCAACTTTTTGTGTCCCATAAGATAACCTTTCATTAATTACGAATTTACACAATTTTTGCCCAGAGAACAGGTACTCCAGCTAGTAAACACTATATGTCTTTTACACACCAATATTCACTATATGAATGAAATAATATATATAAATTAATAGGTGAAGTGTTAAAATCATAAAATGTAGAAGAGGATACTGTGGTAACAGTTTTTTTTTGTTTTGTTTGGCGGGATCTTTTGACTTCTTGGGTAGAAATAATTCAACATGTAATTCTTGTTACATGAACAAATTGTTTACTTCCTTCTTTAACGTCTCTACATGTTTAAGTACTGTGATACCTTGTAGGATACGTTTAAGGCTCTTCTCAAGTTACGTCATTAAAGTTAAACAAGATAATTACATTTGATGGGGTCGAAATTGATTTGTAGTTTGAGTAAATAATGCCAACAGTATCTACAACCTTGTTTCCTTTCCCTTTTGTTTTGTGTTTCTTACAGGTTTTTAAATTACCAATTTTTTATTTATTTTGTTTGCTAGTTTTTTATGCTCAACTACGAACACAGAAGGTATGATAGTTAACTTTATTCATTGTGATGATAATTAAAATATCTAGTATAGAGTTGATATGGCTCATGATGAATTACTGTAGCTTTTGACTATTTGATCGCATTAGTTCGAGATTAAAATGTTAAGCTACAACGCAGATTGACATAGAGATTTGTTTGAAAATATAGTGTGTGTTTATAGTTTGTGTATAATTAAATTATATATATACAGCGCATAGCAACTGGCAAATATAAACTTAGATTAAGACACAACCTCCATTATGTGCATATAAGTGTTTATCAGTAGTAAAAGCAGGCTTTTCAAACAAAACATATACGTCTAAAACGTCGCTTTAAATAAACCTTTGTGTCTTCTAAAATAATTATTCTACAAATGTGTATAATAAAGTTCAATATTATGTGTACTGATTTTTAAACTCATTCACTCAATACATAACATAGGGGTCTGGCTTCCTAAATACACCTACTGTATAATGTACAAAGCACTGAGTATCTTAATGTTAAAATTACCTAATTCTTATTAATTATTGATTAATAATTCCTCTTTTACCGTGTTCTTAAGCTTTTTAAAGATGTAACAGATGTATGTAAGAAAGCTAGCTTCAAGGGAGTAATGATAGCATTGCTTACAGTGGAATTATGAAGCTTTAGTTTATGTAAAGTTCAAAAGTAACAAATCGAATTTTCTAAACCCTTACAGTGAATTACTTAGTATTACATAAAAAGTCTGTTTGCAGTATATTAAGTCGTTTTTGTTGTAGGCTGGTAAGAGAATGGGAATAACAATAGGGATCGTTTTGATGGGATTTTTTACCCTCGTACATCTAACATGCGCATTTTTGTATATTTTTATATGTGACAGCCTTATCACTCAATAGTAAATTTTTGCTGTTTAATGTGTTCTTTTTTGCCAGAATGCTCTATCAGGCTTTTGTACAATTTCTTGTTATCCTCATTATGAACTACTATCGCAGATCATGATGTACTTATTTGTACAACATGATGACTGACTGATCAAATAACTCATATACTTGTCTAAAAAGGTTATATTAAACTAAAATATCAGACGTTATTAAACTTATCATTTTTAACACGGTACAGTTATTACAGTGAGGAATGTATACTTGAAAACAATCGCACCGGCGATCGAATTATCATTGTATTTTATAATAAAATAATACTTATAATAAATACATGATTTCAAAATAAAACTATTACTCCAAGAATTCAAACTGTTGAAATAAACCCAACCCAAAATGGTAAATGCGCTTATTTGTTGCCGACAAGTCACATGAGGTTATCTGCTCTGGTCACCACAGGAATAGAGCGTTGAATTTAGCCTTTTAATTAGTAAACTTGCTGCTGTCTCACAATGGTGAATAAATAATAATATTGCCACACGGATTTATTGCTATAATACTTATGGTTGGAAGTTTGTAGTATTTTCTACTAGTCATTAAGAAATACTTTTTGGTTAAGTTAGGTGTAGACTTATTTATGACATAATATTTAACAGAAAACCAGTCTATTCGGAATAATTCACACTTCCTGGAATTCCTATAAAGCATTCTCTTTCCTCAACCGGTCTAGAACCTTCCTTAGCCCTTCATACGCATTACCAAAGGTTTCTTTCTGAGTTTCATCGTAACGACTAGAAACAACTCTATGTTTTCAAGATTTACTAAACCTCCCTATCTACTCATTAAATTTACTAGGAAATCTGACGTTAAAATGTTTAGAACTTTCTAAGAGTACACCGTTAATTTTTATGTTAAAGTTATGCACCTTCTATTCAACATCTAAATTACAAATACAATGTATAATAATGTTCCTTTGCGGATTGTATAGTTTTTTGAATAATTATGTGATCCGTATAAAACAAAACCAAATTAAAATACCACACTGAGCTGTCTATTCACCAAGTCTTCTTGGTGCTTATTCCCTTGAAGTTCCTGGTACACAAATAGAATGGCATGTTGTTTCTTATTATCAATTTCCCTAACAGGGAGAGTTCTTTCTATCACTCGCTTATTTAAGTCCTTCTCAGTTAAAGTCATGTGCGATAGTGAGATTGTTCCGTTTTCTCTCGCTACATGCTACTTTCTAAATATTTTTTGAGTGACTATTCGCCAGATGAGAGTAGAGTAGGTTTAATGTATCGGCAGTAATGGTGTGTTTCCAATAGCTTCATATACTGGTCTACAATAACATAATAGTGACATTAAAATATCTGGATCTCAAATTTTCAGATTTTTTTTTTTCCTTTACACAAGGCTAGTTTATTTAATAGCATGGAGTTGTTTCTTTCCGTTATGCCTTCAAAAGATTGACGAAGAACTGTTGTCCCGGTCTTTTCAAGCCCCAAAATTTTACTCATTTCTGGAGACAAATATGATTCCAAGTTTCATTCCTCATCTGAGTGAAGTTCTATATCTCAAAACACAATCGAGTTTCTTTATAAAAATGTTGGCTTCCTGGTTAGGAACAGCATATTCTTATAGTTACTCGATGAAATACCCCATCACAACCACGATTTATTTGTTTTCTCTGTTACTTTATAGCAGACGACCAAATATATCAACAACACCCTTGTTGCCGGTGCTCCAACACAGAGCTGTTGTAGCTTCTTAGCTATTTCTTTCATGTGTCATTTTAGTCTTAGTAGAGTTCACATATAATGCATCATTTCTACACAAATTCTGGCATTTAACTCGATATAAGCATTTTCTTTCTCACTCTAGTATGTTCTCAACACCGAGGTGTCCTACCTTCGAAATGTTATGGAGGTTAAGTAAGTATGAACTGTACTGGTTATTTCTGTCCACTACCATCTTCCCATTTCCAATATAATTACCCCTCTTGTAAACATAAGAAATCCACTGCTAAATCCATCTTTGATTTCAGGCTGTACAGAACGACTGTTTGTCATAAGAGTTTTTCTATACTGTTCTTAGCCACTGATAACAGATTTCAAACTCGTATCTTTTGCTTTAGTACCTTTCAGATGAATAATGAACTACACTGATTCTTAGTCATCATAAGTGGCCGCCACATCCTGATTTGCAGATATGTGCAAATTTGGTTGTCCTGTGTTTTCCTCTTTTAACAGTGTTTACACTCTTCATTAAAACATGCGATTAAACTTTGAGATGATGCATCAACATTCTCACATATCTGTCCAGGATAATTGTGTTTTTGTGTTTTTCTTATAGCAAAGCCACATCAGGATAGCTGCTGTATCCATCGAGGATCATCGAACCCCTAATTTTAGCATTGTAATTCCGAAGACTTATTGCTGTTCCAGCGGGTGACGCCCATAGTAATGCAAGATGTTCAAGTTTTCCTCTGAAATAAGTTTCTAAAAGAGTCTTGCTACCCAGCCATCTGGGTTGTAAATATTCGCCAGCCATATTATGCTGCATGATTTGTCTGAAATGTAAACTTTTGTCCAAATAAATAGAAATGGAAAAATTTTAGGGCTTGAACAGCACTTAGTAGCTCCAAATGATTTGTATGTAATACCTACTTTCCTGCAGCATTATTTCCTTGCTAAATTAGATAATCGCATGCATGTTCTTTTCTGTATTATTCTTAGGACAAAACTGCTCCCACTGCCAAATCACTGTCATCTTTGGCAAACTAGTGCATCTTTCAGAATTATATATGATAATAAAGAGGCAGTGGTCAGTCATTTATTCAGCTCATTGAATGCTTGTCCACAATGAGCAGTCCAATAAAACTCATTTGCCATTTCAAGTAATTTGTGTATAAGACAAATTCCCTCAGAAAATGACTTTACAAAATAACAATATTAAGAGGACAATACAATAAATCCTCATACCTCATACAAGTTATTTTATTTTGGCCAGATATAGTCAGAGTTAGTTTTTGATAGGTTTGTAGACACTCCTTATTTGTTGACTATTTATGTCAGGCAACTCGTATATTCAGAATAATTCACACTTCTTGGGAATCACCAGAAGGTCCTTTTATCTGAACTGAACCATAACTTCCTTAGCCTTTCATAAGTATTATCAAAAGGCCGTCTATCTGCAGTTATGCCATCCATGTAGATGTGTACAAAGCTTCAAGCTATTTCATATAAAGCACACTCCGTTAATCCTTGAAATATAGCAGGAGCATTACACAAACCAAATGTTGATATGAAATACTGCCATAATTCATTTTATGCAATAAAAGTTGTTTTCCCTCTACATGCTTTCTTGTCTTGCAGTTATTAGCATCTACTGTTGAAGTCCGATGCTGAAAACCAGTTCATTCCATAGAGAGTATCCAAAAAAGAGTCAGTTTTGGCAGTGGGTAGGCATCTTTATATGTGACTTCATCCACCTTTTAGTAGTCCATGCAGAACGTTGTGGATCTATCCTTTTTCTTCACAAGCATCATTATTAACTATTACTTGGTTCTATTTCTCCTTGTTTCTTCATTACTTCTATTTCTTTGAAAGGCTCGTCCTATTTTTCAAGTGGATGTTGTCTGACTAATTAATGTTTAAACTAAATCATGAGGTCTACTGGAGAAGGTGTCTTGATATCCCATAAAAAAGTCACATAACCATTTCTGCTAATCAGTAGTAATGCTTCGATAGCTCTGGTAATACAACTCTTGTGAGAGACATGGTAAGCTATTTCTATGTAAAGTTTGACATTAGAATGTTTACACCTTTCCTTAAAGGTTGCTACTTCTGACATTTTTTTTTGACATAGAAGTACTATCTGCTCAATACGTCTTGTAATTTCACATCCAAATTTGATCTACATTTTATGTTTATTATGTTCATAGCATTAATGATGACGTCTTTATTCTTCAGTTTTACAAGGGTTCTGCTCTCAGTGAATGTATTAGGACACATTGGAGAGTTTGATTCTGTTACAATCTAGTTACTAAATGTAAATTTATTTTTAAAAAGTCCTGGTATAAGTATTTCACTCTTTAGTGGTACAGATACTACTCTATGTTATTACAAGAATTTATCACACAGGACTTTCTTGGTCATAGACTGTGAAACTATTTCAAAGTATCCTAACTTCATACTCATATCTCCACATCAAGACAACTCAAAATATGCACTCTTCCTCAATGTCAATTAACCACACATTATAAGATAGATAAGTTTTTAATAGTAAATTATTTCCTATTTTCCTCCTATAGAAAGCCAATACTTATTATGCCATCATAATCCATTGGCTTCTTAATTAACTTTTGTTGTACTTACTACCTAAATTCTGGAACCAGACTTGGTATGTATTATGGCTGGAATAGTCAGAAAGATCTTTCAGTAACAAGTGGCACAACAATTGTGGCAAAAGTTGTAGACCAAATAAATTCTCCTATTCCATATTTCGTACAGTTTTGGCAAAATATTTGCATATTTTGTAAAAAATAAATTCATTATTATTATTAAAATGGAATATAATTATGCGAAGCACTTTCAGACTGAGAAGTGTGTGTTATTTTAAAAATATAAGTATTATAATATGTAAAAGAAGACAGGTACTATCATTACCAAATTATTGAAACAGAAGCAGCATTATTTTATCAAACATCTGTATACAGATTTGTAATTTATCATTTCATCTATTGCAATAAAACCTTACTAAAACATATATAATGACAAAACTAACAACAAATTATAATAAATAAAGTTTTTAACTTTATATAAGCATTCAGTACTACGTACCTCTGCAAGATGACGTGGTATTCTGCTGATGAGGTTACTGATATAATCTAATGTGATTTCGTCCCAACTTGTCTCTAGAAGACGCTAAAACGCAAATACAGTATCTTGTTTAAGGTCGTGGTTACCAATTTTCCTGCTCATTTCTGCCTGACAGTTCTTGATAAGTCTGCAATCTGAAAAGTTGGCCAGCCATGGAAATTCTGTAACAGCCTCTGTGGGCAGTGGCATTGCTATCTTGGAATACAAAGCTCATGCCAGATTTTGCTTTAGCATGTAGCAAAAATATGATTTCCATTTGATATGTGTAGAAGGCGCCATAAACTTTTTCTGAAAGATATGAAGAGCAGTTTTTCCACTATGATAAATAGCTGCCAAAACATGTACTTCACCCCTTCCTTTTGTTCCCTGTGAGAAAAACAGTCTCACTTCATCTGTTCTCCTGGGAAACGATGAACATGAATCCTACCATCAGCTTAAACAAATTGAAAACAAGACTCGTAAAAATAGGCTACATGTCGCCGGTGTCCTAACTGTAAGTTGGTATGCTTTTTTGCTCGAATAGCACCAAGTGGTTAATTCCGGTTGACATCAGTTTGTAGATATCTCTTCTTGCAAAATAATCTTGTTTGGTTTACTCTACTTTTGATACTCTGGAATAAATGTTCATGCTATTCCTGTCTTAAGATGCTAATTTTTTTTTCAGTCTTGACGTGTTAACCTGATCAAAACACGGCCATGTCCGGTAGTAGTTCTTCGATGCTTACCAGTATATGTTTCTGGAAAAACGTTTCTTATAGTCTGACAAAGTTTCATAATTCTGGATACGGTACGCTAGGATACTGTACTGTTCTGACAATGTCCTTCGGCTCTATACCATTAAACTAAAACTAAACTAAACTAAAGTGGCAGAGGTTCAGTTTAGAGAGAGAGAAATCAGAAGAGTTCTCTCCCCAACCGGGGTATTCAGGAACGTTGTGGTTCCTCTTCGTCCCCTTTCGTGGATTGTTATTAGGATTAAGTGGTGTTTTTTTGTTTTTTATTATTATATATAGATTAATTGTTATTATTATTCTTGACTATTTGGGTGGAAAATGTCTCTTCTAAATGTTGTCTTGGTTGGAGGCAAAGGCAGCAGCGGAAAGGAAGCTCGGGACCTGTCCCGAAAGGAAGAGGTTGAGCAGATGTAAACACGAATATTATTCAAGTCCAGATCAAAATAAAACAATACTATTCAAACGGCACGATTCAGGGTCTGGCAAACGAGTTGCCTGGGCTGGGATCTATAAATCCAATGCCTGAAGATTTTGATGTGGGGGAAACGGGAGTGCCCCGAGAAAACCCACTTTCACAGGACAGGCGCCGAAAGTTTTGCCTGTTGTGTGTCTATACCATTTGTGAACAGTCAAACAATTTGACACCCTATAACTCCTACCACGTGACATAGCGTGACTCTACACTTACTACAGAAAAACTGTTTGAATAAATCGTTGATCTGTTCTTTAGCGTAGAGATTATACCTGAAATACACCCTTTTATACAAAACAGGTGTGTATGTGTGTTTTGACAAACAAATGCTCAAAACAACTTATACAAACTAGAGTAACAACTCGTACATGCTTGTCCAATCATACTCTGTCTTTTCTGTTACCAATCGAGCATTTACTCAATAACTACACCACACAAGTGGATAAAAACATAATTAAACAGTATGCAAACATTTTGGCCAAGAGGGCAGTAGATGGTTTTATTTTCAAATTCTTGAAACAGTGTAGAATGGGTACGACTGGTTTAATTTTTGCAATTAATAATTCGTCTTCTAGATGGTTTATTCTGTCGGTGTTTTGAAAGTTACATCTGATATATTTTTTCACTTCACTTTTTTACTTCTTCAGTCTTCTCCTAATGTCCTTTCTATTCTTTTTCGATCTTGTAAATCTTCAATAACTTTATAAATTTTGTCTTCAATTAAATTAATTTTTTTATCTTACTTCTAATAATAATGTGTCTTTTTATTTTAATTTCTTTCTTAAATTCCAGTCAAGTTATTTTATTTCTATCCCTCTTTCTTCTCGTACTTCTTTAAATGTTCTGTTTCCTTCTTCTTATCCTCTAACAATTTGTTTTTATTATTTAAATTTTCACCTCTTTCTTCTTAATCCTCTATTTTTTTAAAAAATCAACTCAAGTAACGCTTTGCTTTTATTCATTTTCAACAGTTAATTTTCTGTTTTAAATATATTCGAAGTTGTTTTTCAGTTTCACCAATATTACACCACTTCTGAAAACAGTGTTCTGAAGTTCTTTTGTCGTCATATTCTCTTCAATTACCTGTTGAAAATAATTAAATAAATCGGTCCACGGACCGATAAAAGATAGTTTGTTTGTTTCTTTAACGGCCCAACATGACCAGGTGATTAAGGCACTCGACCCGTAATCCGAGAGTCGCGGGTTCACATCCCTTGTCGCACCAAACATTCTCACCTTTTCAGCTGTGGGGGCGTTATAATCTGAAGGTCAATCTCACTATTCGTTGGTAAAATAGTAGCCCAAATCAAACCAATCTTTCTTTAACGTTTCTACTAGCATAAACATTATTATAACTTGTAGACCAAGTTTACAGTCACATTAACTGTACTACGTGTATAAAAAAATAAAATTATTTGTATAACTTTGATCAAATAACCGAAAACTAAACACTGACTAATTCATTACGACCTGAACTTCCCTGACTGATTCATTTTACTGACTGTAAACATCCCTATTTTTTGATGCTTCACTGAATCTTGTATTTATAACGTATTCCTCGAACTTATTAAAATTTTAAAAACACATTCAACATTTATACGTTTAGTTTTCTTGATTGAAATATATCTCTATATTTTTCGGTGAATAACCTATGAGTTTTAATGAACATTTTAACATCCAATAAAGTGTGGTATCACACGTTCTTTATTATAATACTCAGCAATATGACAATTAATAATGGAGTTTTGTATACGATGTACGGGTTTAGATATTTTCCATGTATACCAAAAGGTATGTTACTCTTATATATGTTGTACAGCACTTACGACAGTTTATTTAATAAACAATTTTCTTACAATGACACCTACCATATTGTCTATTTTTAGCAACTTATTATTTAAGTATTGTGTTCTTTTTACACGGGCCCGGCATGGCCAGGTGGTTAAGGCACTCAACTCGTAATCTGAAGGTCGCGGGGTCGAATTCTGGTCACACCAAATATGTTCCCTCTTTCAGCCGTGGGGACTTTGAAATGTTACGGTCACTTCCACTATTCATTGGTAAAAGAGTAGCCCAAAAGTTGGCGATGGGTGGTGATGACTAGCTGCTTTTCCTCTAGTATTACAGTGCTAAATCAGAGACGTAGCTCAGCACAGAATTAAAAAACAAACAACCAATCTTTCATATCCTGAACTTATCGTTACGGATTTAAGGAAAAGGCCTGTTTTTTGTACTAATTTAATAATTCGGTATTCTAGCTATTTTTTGTTAAGTTTTGTAATGAAATTACTTACACAGGTTATCACCAGATAACCTGAGCTTTAAACGTGCGTTCTTTATTTCCATGGTTCAAGGAAACTCATCTCTTTGTTTTCGTTCATTAAAATTTCTTATTATGTTTTGTATACACGTATTCTCGTGCGTAATAATCTTTTTCTTATTTAAAATGGGTCGTCAAATTTTCTCTGGTTTTCTTCTATACTTTATTATTACAAACTTTATTAACCAGAAGATTGTTACACTGATTTCTGATAATAATGCATAATCATGTCCATCAGACTGCTCACAATTAACAAATTACTTCCAGGGACAGCAGCTAGCCAAGAAATTCGTTCTTATGAAGACCATTCAACACTGGTATTAGTTGATTTCGTAAGTAAAGCGTTAACGAACAGATTACGTAATGTTCTGACTATATTGATTACTGAATGGGATTAACAATTCCCTTTGTTTTGCATGTCAAGAAATATTTTATCCATTTAATAATCTTTATGCCGATCAGACTTTTAACTAATTCCAACGTTACGTTTTGACTTCCAAGTTGCTACTGCCCTAATATACTGTTAGTGGAATTAGAAACTGGTGCTCTCGGTACTGAAATCAATGTATCCGCCAGCACGGGTCAGTTTCCACAACAAAATACTTCGACTAACTAATGAATATCAAGTGAGCTTCCAAAGTTGCCTTGTGTTTATAAGTAATAACTATTGACGTCCACTTCAAAACTAACTGTGTTATTGAGTAAGGGTTAGTGATGTAAATTTTCAAAGTAACATTGTGCATGTCAATAACAAACACTGATGTTAAAGTCCTAAGAAGCTGTGTGACTGGCAGCATATAATGTTGATGTGGCGTATGAAGGTACCATCCAAAAATTGACAAATTTATGAACCACTCAAACTTGTCGATAATTAGTGACAGAATAAATAATTATTAAAGTCAAATTTATTATGTTTAACTTTAGTTTACAGGACTGACTCTGCGAATTAAATAATACAGCAAATATACCTTACTCTGCAAGTATATCGGAAGTTAATACTAATGTAAAAAACTTTTATTTATATACATCCATCTTATTTCCAGATAAAATAGATTTTTTCTATGTATATGTAAAAATGCATAATTTACGTTATATCAGAACTCTGGTTCTTTTTAATGATTAGTTTAGAGAGTAAGGGAAGTGATACAATCACTATAACCAGTGTTTGAGGTTAAACAGACAAACACTAAAACACGATGTAAAAATAGTGTACTTTGTTCCTCTCTGGAGGTAAGTTCAATATATTGAATAACAAGTTGTGTATCATAAAACTTCCGCTGAGTCACAAAGGCCCGGATTGTATGGTTATCACAGTCGTTACTTTTAGCCCTAAAACCTGCAGTCAACTTCCAGGCGCCTCCTGCCGGCTCATCCACCCTCACCTTAGAATCATCTGTTGTCTGTACTGATTCTCCATATTATTCTCAGACATGTAATACGAGTTTTGTATGCCCAGAGAAGTGTTTCACTTAATGGGAAGATGGGGGAACGAAAATTGATCTCCTGTGTCAGCAAACAAATATAACTAATAATACATGGACACACGACATCCGGTGTTCCAGGAGACATGGAGATAAGGGTGGGGCTAGTTTCAACTGTTGACGCATCACAATAGCAACTCATTCGTCTTTGTTGGCAGCCGCCGCATTTGAATGTGGCTTGTAATTTTGGCTGCCTTACAAAACCAAGTATACCCCTTTGTGCTTGGCTGCCAGCGATCAATCAACACTGACAACATCGTCTCGATACGCACGCACGCACAGACGCAGATGCTCATCTCTCCTGGTGGTCCTTGAGCTTGTCTCCAGATGGCACTCTTTACCAAGTTTTTTTTTTTTAATAATATGGGGAGGGGAAGTGGTACCCGCTTCATCATGTTTAACGATAATAAATATGTTTCAAACAAAGGCTACTCCCCAGGGTACAAAATCTTTGTCTTCTTGTGTTTATGGTTCTTTGGTTTCACGTAGGTCATTAACTGTGTTATACTGTAAACCCTACATTCAAACGACAACTCACCCTGTAAAACCATATAAATAATTTTATTATTGGGTAAAGATTTTGCAAAGTATATGCATCCGTAATTATTACGGATCGAAACACTCCATTAAGATATGATCTGATGTATTAACATTGAGTGGATGTTTATAGAGCTAAAATCTACATTTTATTTTATTGATATAGTAAGATAAAGTGAACGTTTAATAAAGTTAAAACTGGAATTTTAAATCAAAGTTGGTGTTTAACAAAGGAATGGTCTGAACTATTAAATAACGTGAGTGTTTTTTTAAAGGTAAGAATTGAAATAATAAGATAAGAGAATAAATGTTTATTACATACTGATTGCTTCAGATATTCTTATAAATTGTATTTTCTTCTTCTATCCTGATAGAAAGGTACATTTGATATAAATTTTAATTTTCACACATTGTGTACTTTTTTCTCTGATGTATAGGGTTCGGTTTATTTAACGTTGCGTATAATAGAAGTGTAATAAATTATTTAGGTTATATTAGTTATCGTTCTCTAATCATACTTTACTGTTCTATCGAGACTTTTAAGCCTGTTCTATTTGTTTTTATTCTTGTCCCTCTACTATACTTTTCTTATGTTTGTGTTAGTGACGTTGACTGTAAAATAAAGAAAAAAAATGTTTTTGTCTGTTTCTATAAAGAAATATACAAAAGTATTTCCGAAAAACTAGTACATTTTGCGCTAACCTCAAGCTTGTATCTGTTTTTTACGGTATTCAAATTCACTGTAAGTATAATTTTTATTTATGAAGTAATCTCATACATGCAAAAAAAAACAAGTATATTAGGTCTAACATAACTTCAGATGTAGTGCTGCCATCTAGTAATTACAGTTATAACTTTTATAACATATTATTGTGAAGAAATTTTCAAGCTGGAGTGTAAATTATGAGCACATGAACTAAAATGTCATGTCAAGTAACCCTAGAATTCAAGTATATTTTCCTTAACTTTGAAAAAATAATAAGAGAAAATACAGCCACCCAACAGCAACCATCTGCATAAGAAAAGAGAGTGTTCACGGACATTGCGTTACGAACCTTAGACCTTAGGTCACAGCCCAAAATGATAACTATTATATTACACGCAGACCTGACAGTAAAGGAAATTTTTTGGGTAAATTACAATAGCATTATTTCAGAAACGAAGCGATTATGGTTTAAATATCGAATCCATATGTAAGTTCGAGACAATTAATAGATTGCTTTAAAAGTCTCTTGGGTGAGGCTAGTCTTTGGGTAGAAAAACCACAAGCTGCGGCTAGAAGTGAATTTTTAGTTGCAATTAGTTTTTATACATGCACTGTTTTCGTTATTTGTCAGTTCACGCCTGGACATGTTCAACTGTTTTACAGACATAATTTTAATAACACAAGATATTCGACTCCACGAATAACATAGAAATGTAATAAAGTAAAATGGCGTTTCTTTACATTTCAGACTCAAGATGTCGTAAAGAATTCAGGAGGAAGGAAATGGGCTTTAATGGAATTTTACTTCATATAATATTCTTAGGTTTTAAAAAATATACTTCTGCCACGAACGGTAGCCTAGCAACGCAGCAGGGAAAAACTATAAAGTAACATTCAAAGTGGCAATGAAAAGACAAAACGTAAACATTAAATATTGATTCATTCTTAAAAAAAATTACCTCACACAGTATTTAATCTTAACTGTGAGATTATTTCTATTTATGCAAAATTGTTAAAATTACAGATTGTAAACTCTGTGATATAATGTAAACCCTACACTTCGAAATATTTCTATCACAATTATTTAAGCATCACCTGCGACAGTTGGATAATTTGTTTGTGAGTTCAATATATAACGTGATTTATAACCCACTAAAGAAACATAAGCATACCAACCGATAGTCATTTCCATATTGGAGAAACATAAATATACCAATCAGTAGTGTTTTCTACACTGAAGAAACATAAACATGCTGAATGGTAGTAGCATCCACATAACATAGATATTATAACCACAAGTAATCACAAGATCATAAACTGACAAAATAAATGTTTTGAATGGTAGTAACTCTATACTGAATGAACACAAATGCTCTGACCAGTAATAACTTCTAAATGAAGAAACGTAAATACACTGAATGATCGTATTTTCCACACTGAAGAGATAGAAACATGCTGTATGATAGTTTTAAATTTCGCGCAAGGCTACACGAGGGCTGTCTGTGCTAACCGTCCTAATTTAGCAGTGTATGTTGAGAGGGAAGACTGCCAGTCATCACCATCCAGCGCCAGCTCTTGGGCTACTCTTTTACCAAGAAATAGTGGGATTGATCTTACATTATAACACCCCTACGGCTGAATGGTGAACATTATAATTCACTTACTGTTAAAATGTCCCCCGTAAGTACAACGGTAAATCTACGGACTTACAACGCTAAAATCAGGTGTTCGATTCCCTTCTGTGAACTCAACAGATAGCCCGATGTGGCTTTGCTATAAGAAAAACACACAAACATAGAGTACTGTTAAAAAATAATAAATCTACAGGACAGCATAAAGCCACATAAATAGCCCCCTCACCCCCCACAGATCCAGGATTGCCGCTAACATTGCCAAAGTTCGTTGGTCACCCGTCTTCCCTCATCTCTACCCAGAAAGCAATTCTTAGAAGACTTTAGATATACGGGTATGGATAAGACTGCTTGAAAAGATACTGCTCCTCTAAAGAAACATACATTGCAGGTCTTCACAAACTGGCTATAGAAATAAAAATGCAAAAAAGTTACAAAAACCACCTTGTCCCGTGAGAGATGCGAGTGTGTTGCAGCAGTACTCGAAACCAAGAAGTACTTGATCGAACGCTGCAAGAAACGATTGATTTCCCACGACCACCTGGCGATAAAACTTTCCAGCTTGATACCGATATTTAAAGAAAGTTTTCAAGTATAGAGCTTCATGGTTACTGAAGGATTTTTGTATAATGGGAGATTTAAACTTTACAAAGTGCACAGAAGAACGAAGGTGAACTGTAGTTATTGTTAGGAGAATGTACCGCCACCAATAATGTAAGATGGAGCTACTGTACACATATGGATGGTGAAGACGTCAAGAAGGTAAGGCTATGTGAGAATGTAGTGTCTGTACTGTATATGGATGTCCAAATCTCAGGAAAATATGGCTATGTTGGGATAAAGTTTCAGTACTGTATATGGATGTCCAAATCTCAGGAAGATATGGCTATGTTGGGATAAAGTTTCAGTACTGTATATGGATGTCCAAATCTCAGGAAGATATGGCTATGTTGGGATAAGGTTTCAGTGCTGCATATGGATGTCCAAATCTCAGGAAGATATGGCTATGTTAGGATAAAGTTTCAGTACTGTATATGGATGTCCAAATCTCAGGAAGATATGGCTATGTTAGGATAAAGTTTCAGTACTGTATATGGATGTCCAAATCTCAGGAAGATATGGCTATGTTAGGATAAAGTTTCAGTACTGTATATGAATGTCCAAATCTCAGGAAGATATGGCTATGTTAGGATAAAGTTTCAGTACTGTATATGGATGTCCAAATCTCAGGAAGATATGGCTGTTAGGATAAAGTTTCAGTACTGTATATGGATGTCCAAATCTCAGAAAGATATGACAATGTTAGGATAAAGTTTCAGTACTGTATACGTATGATCAGGACTTCTATATGGATGGTAAATACGAGAAGGCTACGTCAAAATGAAGTCTCTTTTACTGTATACAGCTAATGAAGACTTGAAGAAAGTACGGTTACGAAAGTATAAAGTTTCTATATTATATATGTATGGGCAATAAATTAAAAAGGTATAATTACGTAAGTATGAAGTCTTTGTTTTACTTAGTCCATTATATTTGAGGTTCATTTTAAGTTATAATTTATTTAGTTTACTTTAAGTGATATAAAATGAGATAAGATTTAATGAGTTTCTTTCCTTACTTAACATAAAATAAATCCACTCTATTAGCTTTTAGTTTTACAAATCCCAATCACAACTGAAAGAAGAAAAATGATACTGCAGTATCACTACCACTAATAGACTGATTTCTAACACACAATGAACTTAAGAGTAACCTTCATGCCTGTTAAGTTTGTTGTGAAATAAACATGACATTTACGGTTTATTAACATTGAGAAATCATTTATGTAGGATGAACATACAAATAATTAACAACCAAAACGGCAACAAAATAGAAAGATACACTAGCCATACCTTTGGAAATACTTATAAAGTAAAACGACAGTAGAGCACAAATACTTACTTGCTATACATTTGGAAACATTTAACAAGCAAAACAACAATAAGAGAAGAAGGTACTCTCACCAGACATTTGGAAATACCTAATAAGTAAACAACGGCAAGGCAAAAACGTGTATTCTCCATAATTGTAAAAATGTTAAACAATCAAAACAAAGAAGACGGGAGGATAAACTAGTCACACATTGGGAAATATTTAATTATCAAACCAACACAAAGACAAAGAGGTAAACTAGTCGCATATTGAGAAATATTTAATTATGAAACCAACACAAAGACAAAGAGGTAAACTAGTCACACATTGGGAAATATTCAACTATCAAACCAACATAAGCACAAAAATATATACTAGATATTCGTTTAGAAATGTAGAACAATCAAAACAGGGCAAAAATACGTTTTAACCGTACATTTATAAATATCTAACAAATAAAATAGCAGCAAGACAAAAACATTGTGTAACACAACTTTTGTTCCTGGATAGTGTGTGTTATTTGTTAATTGTTTATGTTGTAAAAGTACAGAAAATGGTCATTATTTCCCTCAAACTTTGCTTTTGTAAACTGGATAATGAATTTAGAAATTAATTTATTTTCTATGTGAAAACGGGCAATTTTGCACATTTTCATTTACATAAGGTCTGAATAAAACAACATATGAATCAAGATTTACATGTACCTATACTAAAATTATACAAAAATGAACAAAATTGTTTTGAAGTGGGTAATTTTTCGAGACTTGCGACTGTAATGTAAATCATTTTTACGTATAAACCCCCAAATATAGTCTCTCATCATGTTTTCGCTATACGCTACTTGGTAACGGCGTTCAAAGTCCAGTATCTTGACGAGTGAAGAAGCTCGAGAAATGTTGTTGAAGCCTCTTCTGACTTACAACTTTGACACTTTCATCTAACAAATCCCACTCCTTGAACCTAGATGACAAAAGCTCGGCATTCGACTTTGTTAGACCAAGATCTCTGATGAAGTCTTTGAGGTTTCTTTGGTTGGTGTAATATGGGTTTCTCTCACCAGCTGCACTTCTGAAATTGTAATCTGGATCTTCAACGTCTGCCTCCTCTTCTGTTTTTCTGCTCTCTTTTTAGGATGGCTGTCTTCTCTGTGGTGAGGTGGGTACATGGAGCTCAGGGCAGTGTGGCACTTGGGCGATGGATGATGCAAGGTCCGGTTACATGACAGCAGATTAGTTCTTGTCAGCCTGTTATTGCAGAAGTAGCAATTGCTTGAGTGGTCAGGGGATTCACGCCAAATTCGTGGAATAGCGAACTTCATGGCTTTCTTTTCCCCTCTGTACCATCCTGCAAAAGAGCAAAATAAAAGTATTGTGAAGAATAAATTTATTTCATCCACAACTAATGTGTAAGAGGTTCATGCAAAATATTTTACGTATGATATTTTTATACGATTGGAAATTAAAAGATAAAAGGTATTTACATTTTAAAAGGTCTAAAATTTGTATATTATAAGATTGTACTATTCAAGCAAGCAAATATTGTTCGTCTTACCTTCTAGAGTTTATTTGCAGTGCTCGTAGGTAAAATGAGGTACCCAGAGTTTATCTTGATCCTCGACAGGCATGCCAAAATATGTCTCCTCGGCTTCACAAATTTTAGCAGACGCTGTCACAGAGCACTTTTGCTCTTGTCTTCATAAATTTGCCACATGGATGTATATCAAGAATGATGCTCGGAACTTGCGGCTTGAGCGTTGTTAAATCTTCAAGCACGACAATGATTCTAATCACAAATCGAAGTATTTGCAATCCTGGTTGCAGAAGAATCATATAAGCGTTCTGGAGTGGCCACCGCAGTCACCCGATTTCAACCCAATTGAAAACGTTTGGCAGGAGTTGAAGACCAGGGTTCATCAGCGTCATCCGAAAAACTTGCAAGAGTTGGAGACCTTCTGTAAAGAAGAATAGAAGAAAATACCAGTCGAGTACTGTCAAACGATCATGAAGGGCTATAAGGAGAGACTGTGCCAAGTAATTCACCTGAAAGACTGCACAACGCACGAACACTTTCTGCCACTCATATGTTTAGTTATTTGTTTATAAACAGTTTATTTGTTGTTCAATTTACATAGATAAATATGTAGATGTGTGTTAGTATAAGATTTGTAATACATTATAAGTCTATTAGCCTAATCGTGATACTTTGATACTTTTTAAGTTATGAGCAAAAAACTACTCGGGACTCGGGGGTACAAACACTTTCTGTCGTAACTGTGCCAACAAGACAAAAATACGAACTAGCTATCACACATTTGCAAATATCTAACAAATAGAACAGCAACAAGACAAAAATATGTACTAGCCATACATTTGTAATATATTTTTACTTTGAATGCATTATATGGAAAAAATCTTGATTTGTAAAAACATAAATTACTCTTCTGGAGTAAATATCAAGGAAATTTTAGCAGCTTAATGGAGTAACATCAAAAAAGTAACAGTAATATATTGGGGTGTTATTAAGAAAACGGGAGAAACCTTTCATGGTAAGACTAACAATATTATGAACCAGTATCTGGGAAAATGAGAGATTTTGGAAAGTGGCAGAGAATAAGACAGAAGACGTTTGAAAGGTAAGTTCTTATAACATTGTGGATTTTGTAATGTCATTTTATCTTTAAAGCTTAGAGATTAATAACGAAAAACTAGATTTTTGTATGATTGGGGACTAATACAGCAGCTATAAGCTTTTAGTAGTGTGACATGAAATATAACGTTAGATTAGACTTATCATGCGTAACGTTCTTTAGGCTTAGTTATAATTTAACTTCCAGTGATATTGTCAGACAAATGAAATATATTGTTTTATTTAACAAATACAATCTAAAAGCTAGTTAATTTTCAAACTTAAGTTTAACAGTGTTAACAATAGGATACTGGTATTTGATCGTTATATCAAGTTTTATTTTAATTGTACGAATAATACAGTGATTAAGACTAGTTTTGGGATTAAGCATTCCCAGTTTGTTAAGTGCAGTGAACGGGTTATATTTAAGAACTCTTAACTACTATGCACTATTAAAGAAACTAGTAGTGGGAATATTCAATTTATATGTTTGCAGGTTGGGAAAAGAGTTGAGATAAACAGAAGTCAGGATTAGGATAGGACTCCTAAGAAATGACAAAGGGAGATTTGTATCTGATGATTATAAAATGGTTATTGAATTCTGCTTCTCTTCAGTCTTACTAATGAAAACTTAAAGCAGTATTTCTCGTCTTGAAGAACTGATAGCTGAAAATAAAATTGAAGAAAACAACTTTATAAATTCCGAGATTGTTAAAATAATGTTGGAAAATTCAAAGAATGATAAGGCTGATGAGCCAGATAATATTCCCCAGGTTTTTTAATGAAGTCAAGAACTAATTCCGTGTGCTACTTTCCAAATTTTTTTGTAAGTTCTTGAATAGTGGGCAAGTACCAATAGATTGGAAATAAGCTAAAGTCACTCCCATTTATAAGAGAGGCAATAGAAGTTGTTTCAGTAATTACAGGCTTATTACTCTTACGTCATTCGTGGGAAAAGTTTTGGAAAGTCTGATAAGAGAAGATACTTTGCAAAGTCAATTGATAGAGTTTATAATTTAATTGAATAGTCAACGTGGTTTCATTAAGGGAAATCTTGCCTTACAAATCTGTTGACATGCTTTGAAAATGTTATTAAGGGTGAAGGTGTGGATTTTGTGTATTTGATTTTCACAAAGTGCCACATAAAAGGCTTGTTAATAAGCTTATCTCTATAGGTGTGGGAGATAAGTTAACTAATTGGATGGAAGAGTTGCTTGACGGAAAACAGCAGAGTTTCTATAGCTGGATTAATGTTGCAAGTAGGGTACCTCAGGGCTCAGTCTTAGGACCTTTACTCTTTTTTATTTATATTAATGACATAGATGAAGGAATGATCAATAAATTACTTGCATTTGCTGATGATATCAATGTCTTGGGTGTTGCTTCCTGTAAAGAAGAGGTAAAGGGTTTAGATCATTTATTGAGTAGGGCAAATAAATGGCAGATGGGTTTTAATTATAAGGGCAAGATAATCCATGTGGATTATCATAATTTGAATTATAAGTATAATTTGGATAGAAATAACCTTAAGAGTGTCGTGAAAGAAAAAGGATCTTGGTGTAATAGTTGATCAGTTTCTTAAACCCTCCGAGCAGTGTACTGTTGTTAGTAGTAGGACAAATAGGATTTTAGGTTGTATTTACAGAAATACCGAATAGAAGTCTAAAGAACTTATGATTTCATTGTATAGGTCACTGGTTAAGCCACATTTGGAGTACTGTGATCAGTCTTGGGTTTCTTACCTTAAGAAAGGCATTGAATGTTGGAAAGAGTTAAGAGAAGGGTTACTGGAATGATGTCTAGAATAGAGAGGTTGTCATATCTGGAGAGATTAAGGTTCTTAAATATTTTGCTTGAAAAAAGAAAAGATTGGGAGTATCTCATTGAAGTGAATAATATTGTAAAAGGAATTTATAATGTTGATGAATCAATATTTTTTCGTTTTTAACTGCGACTATTACAGAACAAGGGGACATAAACGTAGATTTAGGCAAGTTAGAAACCGTCTTCAGCTGAGACGGTTTTAGTTTTCAAATAATTTGCTTTTTTTATGAAGTGGGTTGTCTTCTGATGTGGCGGGGGCAGTAAATTTGAGTGAATTTAAAGGAAAACTCGATAGCTGTATGAATGATAAGGACTGACTTTAATTTTATAAACTGATTATTTTAATAATTTTAGTTTGACTTAGAGGGTGAGACATTTAAGATGGTTCAACAGGTCCCTTGTTGTTGTTAAACATTATGCTATGTTACTTAGTAACATTAAGATAGCATCAATTCACTTGTCCACGAAACATGTTTTTGTCGTTATTTCAGACAAGCTGTTTCTGAGGAAAAGGCATCTAACAAGCTGTAGGCCGACCTAATGTACACTGACTGGCGTACATCTGTCGTCTGATTCAATATCGAAATAGGTCACTATAAATCAACTACTTTCAAACCACTTGAAATCAGTTTGAAACATTTTACTATCGTTGGCTCTCTTCCATTTGTCCGATGTCCTTCCACAGGAATAAAATATCCAAATGTTTTCTTCTGTAAGGTTTAGCTGTGATTTATTAATACTTTGAGTACCTTGAATTCGGTTATTCACTGCATAGCGGTGACTGTAACATGATTTTATGGTATCGCTGCACCAGAGAATAAAGGCTGAATGGCCAATAATTTACTCATCAGACCACAGTACTTATAATCTTACCTGATTTCCAGAAGTAACTGAAGGAGAGTGAGGATGTACTGTGCCTAACACTGGTATCTAAACCCGATACAGCCCATCAGAGTTACTTTTGAGCTGCCAAAATCTTTATCATTTAATTCATCATTTTTCACTGATTCAGACCAATTTTCACCCCCAGTGACACAGCGGTGTGCTTGTGGGCTTACACAGCTAGAAACCGGGTTTCGATACCCGTGGCGGACATATTACAGATAGCCATTTGTGCAACTTTGTGCTTAATAATAAAGGACATCGTAGACCGATTTCGGAGAATTTCGCACTCTTTAATTAACTCTTCCATTAACAACAGTGAACAAGGATAAGTCGAAAAGCAAACACTGAGAGTCTCTGAACTGTTAGGGTGATTTGAAATTGTTTTTACTGAACGCAGATAAACTATAATTATATAGGTTATGTGAACCATATGTGAGGAAAATAAAAGAACTTGCTTCCTGTTAACTGAGTAATTTGGAATAGAAGTGTAGTAACCTTTTACGTAATCTTCAAATACGTATATAAATATAGGCCTAGTGTGATTTGCAAAAAACCTATCCAAACATACACATAATGCAGTCTTTTGTTTCCCTGCGCTTCTTTTGAATCTCATATTAATAATGTTCCTTTAAGAAAGCACACCAAGAATTCTGCCCATCAATAATCCAGTGTTCAGACTGATGGCAGTAGGTGCTGGGTATAATGTAAATCATCGATTCGGTTATTGAAGTAGAAATAAATGATCTTTAATTGGAACGAACGCCTGAAATAACAGTTTTAGTCATTATGAGCATGCATTCTTCTCTGTGTTCTGTGATTACTTCCTTCAGAACAGCATCACCGGTTTGTAGTCGTCAATTCTCTTTTTACCATGTTGGTCAAGGCAATCTGGTTGATTGAAGGCCTTCTCGCATGTTTCATGTAAAACGCTCTTACACATGGTGCGAATACATATGCACGCCCGTTAGCTAGTGCTCTGGAGTGGGCGGAACAGCGCGCCACCTGACGGCAATGGTGATCCGTCACTGTCATGCCAACCATCACTTCACTGGTAGTTGCTGCCCACAGTAAAGAATGGATGACGAGAGACGTGTGTGAATAATCGTTCCCTCGCTTGCTGGATGTTACAGATAATTAATGATACGGCGCTTTGTCTTTCTAATACGGGTCTATGTTGTCTGCTTTGTTGGGAAAACTCCCATCTTGTTTTTGATTGCTTCTTTTGAAAAAGCGATCCGAAGCCATGTTGCGTTAGACGTTGATGTTGCTTTTCGATTCCCATGACATAAAAACTTGGTCAACAAAGGTGTAATTTTAGTGATTATTCATAGAACACTGATCTCGCACACTTCTCCTGAATGTTCTCGAGAACATTTTTAACTGTATCTTTTTTATAGTTTCTGAAATATCTTCTCACACTTGGCCTGAAAGAGTAGTTAATATGAGTTTGAAATATTTCACAAAAACCTTTTTCTAACAAGATTTGAAACCTCTTGTTCAATACACACACAAACAAAGAAAGCCGAACAAGGACTTGTTATATTACACCAATCAAATGAACTAGACCGCCCACAGTATTATCCACTTCTCAATACTCGATTGTGTTGGACCTGTAGTTCAAATTTGTATTGGATCTATCATCATACTCTAATTTATCGCCATATGGACAATTAGGGATTAAATCATTTAGAAGAATAAATGAAGTTTAACTTATTCAGTAATTATTTTGTTTTAACAGTCATCTGATGGTATTCAGACCATACAACATCTCACGAACACTGAGTGTGGGATTTTGAATTTACTTAAATTTTAGAAACGTGTTCTTACTATTCTTTTGTTTGTTTGTTTTGAATTCCGGGCAAAGCTACTCAAGGGTTATCTGCGCTAGCCGTCCATATTTTAGCAGTACAAGACTAGAGGGAAGGCAGCTAGTCATCACCAACCACCACTAACTCTTGGGCTACTCTTTTACAAACGAATAGTGAGATTAACCGTCACATTAGAACGCCCACAAGGCTGAAAGGGCGAGCATGTTCGGTGCGACAGGGATTTGAACCCATGACCCTCGGATTACGAGTATAACGCTTTAACCACCTGGCCATGTCGGGCTCTACTATTCTTTAACCACATGACCATGCCGGGGCCCTAATATTCTTTAATTGCTTCCCTTCCTGTTCGCTTAGCGATAAGCTTAAGGTCTTATAACGCTAAAATTTAGGGACCAAACCTTGCGATTGGCTCTGATCAGATAGCAAATTGTGGAGGTTTGTTCTTATTAACGAAAAACTAAATTTCGTTCTGATTATTTAGCTAACATTAGACCGCACTGTGGCTCCGATGATCGATGGTGCACGGTACAAATAATTATTTCACTACTTTGATGCTAATCAACCACTATAACACAATGTTCTCTACAGAAAATGGTTGGTAATTATATTTCAAGGACATATCCACAGGTATCTCAGACGTGAAGGATTGTTTGACATTGCTTTCAAGGATGTCATTCCTCGCGATCCGTTCCTGAAACCGTTAAATGTTTCTACATACAAATAATATAACTCGCTGGTATAAATTAAGGGGAAATATCCAAATATGTATTTCTTGTTTTATTAAGTGATTACTCCCACACATTGTATCTCGAGTAATCGCTAACTTACTCTAACTTATGCGTAGTAATACAGCGTGTGCAGACGAACAGAGTTATATAAAACCAGGACTATTTTGTACCATGTAGAGATACAGTCTCATCACACAACACATCGCAGTTATAATACTCTTCTTGCATATATCACATTCAGATCATTCACGTGACAGATTTATGTGGTCGTTGCGCCGACTGGCTTTAATATTTTATACAGCGCCATCTGTGTTTTGACAGGACATCATTTTCCACGACAATTTCCAGAAGGAAAGAGGAAAAACCCTAGTAACGTATTCAAGCCACAACGCTCGTTCTCTCGCTAAATCCTCGCTCGTTCCAGTAATGATGTTGTGTACACCGATCTGAAGCTAAGGATGATATAATTTAACGCGTGATTGATCTATTAAACGAAAGATAATTTTACAATTTTTGAAAAATAAATAAATTCGGAGGGTTACAAAATAAGTAAATGTGATATATCGATTTTAAAATTTACGTGACATTCGCACATGTTACTATAAGAAAGCACTTTCTATTTGCAAACGCTATCGGATAAAATGTAGTTAGATAAAAGAAACAACAATTCTCCTTTAAATATTTCCTTACCAATTTTGGATAAAAAGTATATACTTTGCATTGAACATTCCTAATATCATGGAACAAAAGCTACTAAAATTTACCATTCTGAATAAGAAAATGTAATGCATAGTACCGAACGACATTCTAACCTTTTCAAAATGGATTTTCTTCATGATTGTTATGTTAAAACATACCAAGGTTAACTCGAACATGTGGAAACTGTAACGTATAAAAAGGCCATGAAAAAGTGATAAGACAGACAAAGTGAATAAAAATGAATTTGGGAAGTCTGGGTGAATAAAGAAGACTCGTGTGAAGTGATGGGGGAGTTTCAATGAATAAAGTAGTCTCGTGTAAAGTGACGTGAGATTTCAGTGAATACAGTAGTCTTGTGTAAAGTGATGGGAGATTTCATTGAATAAAAAAAGTCTTATGTAAAGTTATGGGGAATTTCAGTGAATAAAGAAGGCTCGTGTGAAGCAAATAAGCAAAAGTCATGTTAAGTAATGGTGTGCCTCAATATTAATGAAAAGTTACCTGAAGTAACTGGACATTTAGGGGTTAAAGAAGAGTCAGAGGAAGTAAGATTTAGGGGTTAAAGAAGAGTCAGAGGAAGTAAGATTTAGGGGTTAAAGAAGAGTCAGAGGAGGTAAGATTTAGGGTTTAGAGAAGAGTCAGAGGAGGTAAGATTTAGGGGTTAAAGAAGAGTCGGAGGATGTAAGATTTAGGGGTTAGAGAAGAGTCAGAGGAGGTAAGATTTAGGGGTTAAAGAAGAGTTAGAGGAAGTAGAATTTAGGAGTTAGAGAAGAGTCAGAGGAGGTATTTGGGAAGTCTCAAGAATTTAAAAAAACCCGTGTGGAGAATGGGGGAGTTTCAGTGAATAAAGAATAGTCGTGCGGAAGTTATTGGGGAATCTTAAAGATAAAATGAAAGTGGTGTAAAGTAACTGGAGGTTCAAAGGCAAAAATGACAAGTAATGAGGACCTCAGGTACTAATGAAGTATCGGTAAATATGACTTCAGAACATTTATATTTGTAACTTAACGTTTAGGAAATAATCTAAGTTTATATGTCTATAATGATTTTTTAATACATAAAATCAGCTCCAGTTTTGTAATATCTATTTATCCTGCACTTTGTTTAATTCCATTTGTATCACTGCTATTACCTCATGTTTAACACATTAATAAGTTTATTACACTGGCACTTTCTTATAGTTTGCCCTCAGTGGATCAGTGGTAACTCTGCAGGATTAAAACGCTCAAAAACGGTGGGCAGAGCACAAATAACCCGATGTGCGGTATTGCGCTTAACAACTACTGGACCAGATCGCACCACAGTTATGCGATTTAACATTTTTGTGGCAACTCCAACTCGTTACCATCTGTTGTTTTCGTGTACATCTTGTTCTCTTAAGTTTTAAATGCGTATATCCGAAAACGAACACACACGTGCACGCACAGAAGAAAGGTTTAAACATTATTCTATATTATCTGACTGTTTATCTTTCGTTCGATAAATTTCATTTGACCGAACTCTTTAAATTTTGAATAATATTTTTCCTTTTTTAAGTCAAGTACCACAAAGTACTTCTTGAAGTAATAGATGGGAGTGTTTTCCTCCCACATGAAGTTATCTGCTGAGTCCTGTAAGGGGACTCGAACCTTGATTTTAGGGTTGTAAATACTTCGACTTACCACTGTGCTAGTGGAAGACTTAAAGTAACCCCCAAAGAAAATATTTTTGTAAAATTTGCGGGAAGAAAAGAATGTCCTTAACTGGTACAGAGGTAAGTCTTCGGTTTTACAATGCTAAAATAAGGGGTTCGATTTCCCTTGGTGAACTCAGCAGATAGCTCGATGTGACTTCACGATAAGAAAACACACACACAAACAAAAAGCTCAAAAATTATTTAATTTATTTGCAGTTAAAGGTATATCTGTGTTCTACTCCCCATGAGTATCAAAACCCGGTTTTTAGTGTTGAAAGCCCGCAGACATAACGTCGTACTATTGCGGTGGGGCGGCAAAATTATCTTAACTTTTGTTACGAGAGAATTAAAATCATGTTAAACAATTTCATAGTGAACTCCCCCCCCAAAAAAACGAAACAAAACAAAACAGTATATTTTATTATTGTTCAAAACAATAAATCAGAAAAGATCTGATGAAATTATGCAGAAAACAATTTAGGGTAAATAAACTTTACGGTTCATAAGTGACTTTATTTTGTTTCAAGTAGAAATGAAAATATTTGTATGGCACCCGCCCCCGCTAGTGCAGCGGTAAGTCTACAAATTTACAACGCTAAAATCAGGGGTTCGATTTCCCTCGGTGAGCTCAGCAGATAACCCGATGTGGCTTTGTTATAAGAAAAACACACATTTTATAGCACGTACAGCATCACTTGAGAGTGGTGAAACCAGTAATCGAAACGTAACTGTTCTGAATACAAATCTTCCTTACTGTAAGGACCCAACATGGTAAGGTGATTAAGGCGCTCGAATCGTAATCTGAGAGCCGTAAATTCGAATCCCTGTTGCCCAAAACATACTTGCCCTTTCAGCTGTGAGGGCGTTATAAAGTTACGGTCAATTCCATTATTCATTAGCGAAAGAGTAGCCCAAGAGTTGGCGGTGCATGGAGATGACTAGATTCCTTCCTTCTAGTCTTACACTACTAAATTAGGGAAAGCTAGCGCAAGATAGACCTCGTGTATATTTGCGCTAAATTAAAAAACCAAACAAACTTACTGTAAAAACTGTAACTTTGTCAGTAAGACCCATAAAGATTCTCGTATGGAAATTTTCTACTTTAATGAGTCATTTCAAGCTTCAGTATTGATAAAGCTATTATTATAAATGAAATCGTGTTTTATAAAAACAACGAAAGACAGTACTACATAAAAGTCACAGATTTTGCACTACATTACCATATGAAGATTACAGTTTTTATTACACTACCACGTGAAAGTTACAGGGTTTTTCCATTACATTATCATATGAAGGTCACAGATTTTTTATTACAGTATCACATGAAATCACTGTTTTTTTATTATATTACCATCTGTGGGTTACATATTTTTTTCAGATTTTACCTAAGTTAATCCAGAAAAATACTTAGTTGTTTTGTCTGGTTTACTTCAACTCTAACCCAAACATTATATTGCAAACTAGATGCTATTCACGTTTTTAAACAACATTCCTGTAATATTGACTTTATTTGTACAATTGTTTGTTTGTTTTTTCATTTTGCGCAAAGCTACACGATGGCATTCTGCGCTAGCCGCCCTTATTTAGCGGTATAAGACTAGAAGGAAGGCTGCTAGTCATCACCACCCACCGCTAACTCTTGGGCTATTTTTTTTACCAACGAATAGTGGGATTGACCGTCACATTATAACGTACCCACGGCTGAAAAGGTAAGCATGTTTGATGAGGCGGGGATTCTAGCCTGCAACCTTCTGATTACGTATTTGTACGAACGTTTTACAAACATAAACAGCTTTCTAGAACGGAAGTTTATATACAACAATATGTGGAAGTTACTTTTAGTTTTCGACGACTGCCGTTATAAAATCAATTACCTTAAGATACTAAAGATAAAATTAACTAATGAACTCACAAAACGAAACAACGATAACTGTTTGGAGAGATCCGAGTAGAAAATATATTCTGTATGTATTTGTTTTTATACGTGTATGTGTATGAAATAGAATGTAACCTATTTTCCGATTTCTATAGCTGGAAAGGCTAGTGTTTTGGCATGTACATTCTGATTAACCTTTACTAACAGTCTTAATAGGTAGTGAACTTTCTTGGCCATCAGAGCATTCGACATTTAAGTTGGAACAGCAAAAGTAATGTCTAAAAACAAGCGCACATGAAATTGTCGGGGTCTTGGTCTCTAGTCGCACGCCAGTACTATTCCGCACGGCGTTAAGACTAATCCCTAGGGCGTGATGGATCGGTGAGTGGATGAGCCGAGCGGGGAGTGTCCGCAACCGTTAACCGACGGTTGTCCATCATTCGTCACGTGCGCCCATCAGCGGTGTCAACTAAAGAGAGGGGCCGTCTTAAAGATTTCCTGTTCTATATTTATGCACTTCTAAATTTTTATATAAACTAAGCAATTAAAGTTTTTGCAAAGTAACAGGAAATACTGTAAAATAATTAAAATAAGTAGTTTATTTTTCAAAGAGGCTTGAACATATACTGTTTTAACATTTTTTGCTTGCAGGTACAAAACTAGGACGTGTTCGGGAATTAAAATGTTACATAGCTGAAAGTATAACAGATTGGAATGTGTCTTGCAAAATAAAATTTTTAAAATCGTGCTTCTGAACTTTTATAATGGTCCCCAAGATATTAACCACTTGACAACTGTTCATAGACAGAGGCTTGGAATCACTAGTGAAAAAAAGTTGTCCATCACGTGGTATTACCATGGCAACCATATTCGCCTATAGAAACGTACAAGAAGCTCGCTCAATGGTTGATTTAGTTATTACAGTAGCTTTTTTCAAAGTCAAATATACCTATCTATTAAATTATTTCTCCATTTATACACGCGTACCTGTAAAAGTAGATATGTAACTACAAGAAAAGAATGTTATATAATTAGCCTTTAACTGTTCATAATTATAAAAATACTGTATTATTATTATTAGACAACATCGAGTTCAATAGCTTTTAGTCTAAAAACATAAGTGGAACCTTATAATTAAGATTTTTACATAGCTGCCATAAAATAAAATGAGACAACTGGATGAAAGTGAATTAATTTGTAGTTTAAAAGGTATTTAGCGTTTTCGAGTCGCAATCTATGTGATTACGTCACTGAATATGCTTGCCTTTTCAACCATTGTCAGTTTAAAGTCTCGGTAAATCACAGTTTGTGTAAGTAAACAGTAGTTGAAGAACAAACGTAGGTGTTGTTGACTAGTCACTTCTTTCTAGTCTAGCAGTTCTAAGTTAGAGTTGGAAAGAGCAAAAACTCTATCGTAACTTAGTGTGAAATGCCAGACAGTTTAGCGCCATCTATTGCTGACTTTAATATCTATCTTAAATTTAAAATCAAAATCCAAAGATGGTGCTATGAGAAATAGATGTTAAATTTTTGACGCTGTTTTTAATCCGCTTATTTTTATTAATAATTATTCTCTGGTTTCCATAATGTCAATTTTTGCGTATGCCATTTAATATTAAGCATTTGAACAATGCTAACAAATATTTCGCGTTTGTCACAGTACAGGTTTTAATATGTTGGCACAATGGCTGTTGGAAATGCAACATGGGTTTTCTTTTATCTTCCTGTTTATATTGTTGACAAGCACGTTCCGAAGATTCACAAATTACATTTAGGTTAGGGAAAGCAGCAGGTTTAATGATCAGATCAAGTCAAAATATTTTGGAGAGCAGGTCTTCTATATACTAACAATGAGCTAACAATTGTCACTTGGACCTAATAACTAAAGTAGTTTTATTGTAAAGCAATAGATAGCAGCACATATGTTAGGTGCTTTTGCTGCCATTTTTTGGTTTGATGCGTTTTGAATTTCGCGCAAAACTACACCAGCTATCCAATCTTACCTAGATTTTACTTTACAGCCATTACACAATTTATTTAACCTAAACTAGAGTTAACATGACACAGCCGAAACTGTTATTTATTCTAACATTACTCAGTCTTTACTAAAACTCTGAAATCAGATCAGGTAGTTTATAATTAAGCACAAAGTTACACAATGGGTTATATGTAATCTGTCCACTGGGAATATCGAAACCCGATTTTTAGCATACTACTCTGCTCCTGGTAAGGGGGCTATCAGGTAGTATGGTCGCAGGGTTGGCTCGGTTTGTTTTGAATCTCGTGCAAAGTTACACAAGGGCTATCTGCGCTAGCCGTCCATAATTTAGCAGTGTAAGACTAGATGGAAGGCTGCTACTCAGCACTACCTACTGCCAACTCTCGGGCTACTCTTTTACCCCCGAATGGTATAATCATACCCTAATGCCACCGCCGCTGGAAGGGCGAATATGTTTGGTGTAAGAGGAACTCGAACCCGCGATTCTCGAATTGTAAGTCAAATGCTTTAACTACCTGGCCATTTCGGACCTGCTGTTATTGATAAAAAAAACAAATGCCAAATTAATTTTATTATTATTACACGAAAAAACCAAAACAACTAGTAAATTGACTGATATTGTAAGTAAATAAAAACGTAGCCAACAGTTTTGTTCCAAATGTGACAATATTTTTACTACTGGACAAATGAATGTTTCCTTTTTCATATAAAAAAAAGAAATAAAAAATAGCTGACAATTTTTTTGGGTGTTTACATGAGCGTGATATTTGCTTTTAAAAGAGTAGCCCAAGAGTTGGCAGGGGGGGGGGCTGATGACTAGCTGGCTTCCGTCTAGTCTTACACTGATAAATTAGGGACGGTTAGCACAGATAGCCCTTCTGTAGCTTTGCGCTTTGTGGGAAATTAAAAAACAATCATTATTTGTCTCAACAAAGTACACTCAAGCGCCATCTAGTGTTACAGCAAGTTTTCTTTCGTTGTGAAAAGAAGCCTCTTCTAATATTCGTCAGCTTATCTCCCTCTAGTGTTTGTGTAACGAGAGCTATTTATTATTATATCTTTGCATTTCATTGTCGGCCATGCTGCTTGTTTAAAATGACAATTTGTTTTAATGAATCTTTACCCTTAAAAAAGAAAAGTGTAGCATCTTTATTAATCTCAGGGATAATTTTATTTCGTATTTTCTATTTGAACTTACACTATATTCTAAAATATAGTTAATTTGATTAAATAAGGTGATACGAACCATAATTTCATCCAAAAAACGTGTAGGATTCCAACGTTTCTTAATATAAAGAGAGAAAGGATAGGCCCGTTTGATTTCATGTAGATAGTTTGTGCACAAGGTTATTCTTCTAGATGTGACTACTCGCGCAATAATTTTCATTGTATTATCATTATAAATCACTAGATGGTGATGGATATATTCCTCTTTAAAAAAAAAACTACGTTTTTCTACACACTTTCTTTACTCTTTTGTTTATTATTACCCACTTTATAATAAGCCTGCAAAGGATTTCTTTATATTAATATTGTTCAACAATACTTTTCAATATAGTGTTTGTTGCCTTATGCAGTAATGTTTCTAAATAGTGTCTCTTGCACTATGCTGCAATATTTACAACATAATGCCTCTTGCACTGTGCATCAACACTCAGAGAAATATGTTTATTTTATGCATCAATACCTTTAAATATTATTGTATTTTCTACATTGCACAACAAGACTTATAAATATAGTGCTTCTAGTTTTGTGCAATAGTATTTATGAATACAATGTCTTTTGAATTGTGCAACAGCACTTAGATAATTTCTCTTGCATTGTTCAATAACACGTATAAAAATATAGTATTTTCCATTGTGTAACAATACTCATAAATATAGTCTCTTATATCGTGCAACAATACTTATAAATATATTGTTTCTTGTTTCATGCAATAATGCTTATAAATACAGTCTCTTGCATTATACAACAACAAACAAACGTACCCCTCCCCACTGGCGGGAGAAGTTTAAACTATATCATTTTAAATTACTTCATAGATTTTAAATGTTGATTGTGTTTCACTCTTAGCTTCACTCAGAACTCTTAGTTGCTTTTACCCCCACCACCATGTCAAAACTAATTGCTGAACACGTTCAATCAGGCTAAGAGCCGCTAAACAATAACATACGACAAATCTTGACCCGTTATGGCTAGGTAGTTATGGTGTTGGACTCGCAATCTGAGCGTCTTGAGATCGAACCCTTTTCACACCAAACACGCTCGCCCTTTCAGACATGGAGGCGTTATGACGTGACAGTCAATCCCACTGTTCTTAGGTAAAATAGCAGCTCAAGAATTGGAGGTGGACGGTGATAATTAGCTGCTTCTCTCTGTTCTTACACTGCTAAAGACAGCCCTCGTGCAACTTTCAAAAACAAAAGGCAAATCTACATTTTTATTTCTTAAGTTTTGTCACATTTTTAAATGTGAATGATTGTTAGATTAATTCCTAACAACTTAACATAGAATATCAAGCTTGTGAAATAAAATCTGGCATCAACATTGCTCTTCTTCCGTCATTTCAAAAGTGAATGATTAGCTTTGCTTGTGTGCGCAGGGTGACAAATGAACGCTCGGACATACATCGGAATGTAAATTGATATAGTATGTTGTATTGTGCAACAATACTTATGAATATTGTAATGCATTTACCGTTATATATTTTAATAGATACGCTTCTTTCATTATAGTTTTCTTTTTTGGATATGATATATATTGTTGACTGTGTGTTGCGCAAGTCTCACCTTTCATAGTAAGAATCAACAATTCATGTTTTACGAAAACGCTGGTATGCTCTATCGTTGTTGAATGTTCTGAAGTCTCACTTGATTATTATATAAAAAACAACGTGCCAGAGAGACAAGTGTTATTATTATTATTGGACAGCTGCAGTCAGCGTGCCAGAGGCCAAGGAAGCTATAATTATGGTTAACGCCTATTAATCGAAACAGTACATAATTTAACCAGGAACATTTATATATTTCGAACATTACGAACTGTTCAACTTCAGTGAATTATTCTGAACATTAGAATTTATACGAGAGCATTATATATCATCATCGATAAAAAGTCAGCGATGTGAGGCCAACCAAGCTTGCTTGCTTAAACCTGGTGTAACGACATTAGATGGAATTAATTTGCTCGTCGTGAACCTGAATTATCGATAAAATATTTAGCTCTAGACCAGCTAGAAGACTCAGTGTGGTTTATAAGTTTACAAAACTGTTGTATATAAACCATAATTTCCAATAATAATCAGTAATAACCATTATTATAAATTGTATTATTTTTATGTTTATATATTAAAGTATATTTGTATTAGAAAAGGAACTTGTGGATATCAATCTTGTTAGCAAATAGTGTATATTTCATACAAATTAACATTTAATTAACTACTAAATTTAAATTCAAATTTACGGGTTGTTTAAAATAGTAAGACCTTAACATACGTTATATAATAAATCGGAGAGTCGTACCAAATAACTTATAATACGTAACTCAAGCACTTCCACTGGGTTTCCGCTGTACTATATATTGAGATTAGTAAAACTTTGATGTTTCGTCTGTGATATACCTTCCATTAAATTTGATAGTAGCCTGAAATCTAATTTGACTTTATCCTAGCTCTTTTGTGCAGTACTGTACGTCTCAGATACTATTACATCTTTATAACGCATAAGGGTTTGTTTTAGTGCAAAGCCACATTGAGCTATCTGTTGTGTCTATTGCATGAAATCGAACCCCGGATTTTAACATACTAAGTACATAAACTTTTTGCTGTCTCACTGCGGACAGGCACTTGAGAAAGTTTTAAGGTAAGCGGTACGTCTTCATTTTTACAACACTAAAATCTGGAGATCAATTCTCCGCAGTAGACACAACAGATAACCTAATGTTACACTCACACAGAGAGAGAAACTTTTCGAAAATTATTTAATTATTAAACAGACTAATAAACGCTCAATAGTTTATGGGAGGTCAATCAAGATTGGTATCTTAAGCGAGGTGTGACAATATCAACGCAGAATTATTGCGTTCTGAACCTGGACCGTCAATAAAATATTTAATTCTAGACTGGATATAAAACTCAGTATAGTTTTTACATTTGCAAAACTCTTCTGCACAAATCATCATTTGTGATAACAATTATAATAACTGTTATTATAAATTGTATCATATTTATGTTTGTGTATTAAAATATATTTGTGTTAAAAATATGTGTATCAATCTTTTTAGCAAATAACATAAATTTAATACATATTAATATTTAATTGACTGCTAAGTTCAAACATAAATTTACGGTTATTTAAAAAAGTAATATGTAACATACTTAACATAATAAATTGGAGACTCGTCTGAAGTAAATTATAATACGTAACATAATAATACAGTATAATTTGAATTATGTAACAATACTTTCAAATATATTGTCTCTTGGTTTGTGCAATAATATTTATAAATATAGTGTTTCTTGTGCTGTGCAACAATAACTATAAAGTTATTGCGTTATTCAATAATACTTATAGTGTCTCTTTCGTTGTACAACAATACTTATGGTTTCTTACTTTGTGTAGAAATACTTTAAACAGTTTTTCTTCCATTGAGCAACAACACTTATAAATACAGTGTCTCTTGTTTTTTGCAACAATTCTTCTAAATAAAGCGTCTCTTGCGTTGTGTAACAATGCTTATAATTATAACGCATTTTTATTGTGCACCAATGCTTATTAATATATGTCTTGCACTGTGTAGCAAAACGTATAAAACAGTATCTTGCTTTATACAACAATACCTACAAATACAACCTTGCATTGTGGAGCAATACTTTTAAATACAGTGTAGCTTTTATTATGCAATCATAGTTATAAACGTAATACATTTGTTTCGTGTAGCAGTATTTATAAATATGTCTTATCTATTGTGTAGCAATACAGCTGTAATATCCTGTATTGTGCAACAATACTTATAAGTATAGTGTCTTTTCTCTTGTCGTAATCCGAGGGTCGCGGGTTCGAATCCCCGTCGCACAAAACATGCTCGCCTTTTCAGCCGTGGGGGTGTTATAATGTGACGGTTAATTCCACTATTAGTTGGTACAAGAGTGACCCAAGAGTTGGCGGTAGATGGTAATGACTAGTTGCCCCACCTCCAGTCTTACACTCCAAAATTAGGGACTGCTAGCGCAGATAGCCCGAATGTAGCATAGCGCGAACTTCAAAACAAACCATACATCTCCTCTTGCCCAAGGATTAGAGATGGGTGGTGATGACTAGTTTCCATCCCTCTAGTCTTACACTGCTAAATTAGGGACAGCTAGATCTTGTGTAGCTTTGCGCAAAATTGAAAATAAACAAACAGTCGTCTCTTGCATAGCAAATAATACCTATAAACATAGTATCCCTTACGCTGTGTTTCAATAATTATAAATATAGCATGTTTTTTTACTTTATGCAACGATACTTACAAATGTATTATCTTGTTCTTTGCAACAACACTTATTAATATAGTCCCTTTAAAGATTTGTATAATATATGCTTAACTGCACGCACTATATATAACTATGTAAACTTGGTAAAAGACAAAAAATCTAGATTCTAAATATTTAGTTATTTATTTTTGTGAGACGCTAAGCTAGTTTTCTGGTTCTAGCACAAAGCGAAGAACGAAATTTCAATTTAGTAACTCTCTGACTTAGCCAGCAATTTACTCTTCTTGAATAAACCTTCTGTTAAACTAAGCCACTAAGTATAATACTATTAGCTGGAGTTTTTTGTCCTATCCAGCTTTCAGTGCAGTAACACAATTTTCTGTACTTCCTTCTGTTCTTGTGGGGCCTGGCATGGCCGAGCGTGTTAAGGCGTGCGTTCGTAATCCGAGGGTCGCGGGTTCGCGCCCGCGTCGCGCTAAACATACTCGCCCTCCTAGCCGTGGGGGTTTATAATGTTACGGTCAATCCCACTATTCGTTGGTAAAAGAGTAGCCCAAGAGTTGGCGGTGGGTGGTGATGACTAGCTGCCTTCCCTCTAGTCTTACACTGCTAAATTAGGGACGGCTAGCACAGATATCCCTCGAGTAGCTTTGTGCGAAATTCCAAAACAAACAAACAAACAATCTGTTCTTGTGAAATGCAGTGAATAACGTGATTTTCTTTGAAACTTGAATTTAGCCCAGGGGTTTTTATCCTCACGAACTACCGTTACCTGAAGTGGCAAGTTCCAATTTTCACATGACTTAGACATGTGTACAATGATGCACAGTCGTTTTTATGCTTTTGTTTCTGTAACTATATGCGTATCTGTGATTTAATCCATTTTGTTAGACGACATTAAATGTTAGTTTGGTAGCAAATTTATTATATGTATTTATTACCAAATTTTTGATTACATAAAACACAACAAATGTTTATTTAAGTCCTGCATGTTCTTTCTACGTTTATGACGTACTTTAACATGGCGTCCAGTAATCTCCAGGGTTATATTTAATAATCTTATTATGTCAGTTGCAAAATATTAAAATTTTAATTAATAATTTACAGCAATGTTTTTCTTTATTTAATAAACTCAACATACAGACAACGTATCTAAAACATAAAAATGTCACTGATGTTATATTGTTGATGAAGTATATTTTGAATCATAGTAATAAAATTCAAGCATAATTACAAATATGCAACTCGTGAATTATACATGAACAAATGCGGGTTTTATAAAAAAAATACAAATTAAATGTGTATCGCAACTGTACCACTTAAAAGTTAACACGCTACTAGGTTTATACAGCCCAAATTTAATACCACCACTAACTGTATCTAACAAAGTTTGCAATGAAAAAAAAAGCCCATTGAAAACTTAAAATGCTTTTATGGTTAATAACAACACTATACGTGATAAAATGACAAAAAAAAACTGCTGGTATTTTTTGTTGTTGTTGTTTTTCAATCTCATTTTTATCTTCCTCAGTCGACTTGTAAACAAATAATTTCTTGGTATCCTTTATCAGATTTTATATCCAATATAATCCTTAACATATATAAATAAGTTTATCTTATTAGAGTTTTTCTATTTTGATGCAAATATTGAATTATTTTAAATTTCAAGAAACTGATATATTAGTTATTTTGTCTACTCTTCCCAGTTGTATAGCGTAATGGTTAGTCCATTAAAATCGTTTGACGTAATGTTACTTTAGGCCTAATAAATAAAATTTCTTCCTTGAAGAGACGAGCCAACTATGCCCATGTACGTTGATATTTTTGAATGATATTAAAGTAAAGATAAGCCCAATTAATTATTTTGAATGCCTTTAAATTTATATACATATTTACTGAGAGTAGTTATCTAACATATTATCAATTGGGCAGTATTAATTTTATATCTTACCAAGACAAGCAATATTTGATTTGCACCATATAAAAAACGAAGGAAAACGCCATGAATACAGTGCTTTCTATCACAGTCACTGACTGTAGGAAGAATTTTATGGCTTTTTAGTTTATTTAAATCACTGATTAAATTCACTAGTTATCAAAAGCACACAAGAACGCGTAGACCACAAACTATCGGCGAGTTTTTTTCTAAATACCCGTAGGTTGTAATTAATATGATGCTTACGATGCCAACATGGTTTCTTCCGTAATTTCCGTATGCAAGTGAAAAAGGCCTGAAACATACGAAAGTAATCATGATCACGTAAAATATTAATAGTATATGCACACTTCGTAAATAATAAAAGGAAATTAAAGCTGTAAAGGTATACGCAAATTTTACTTTATGTTACAATTTTCAATTTCAAATGGTCTTTAAATATTTCCATAAGTAGAATGTTTTCGATAACAATATAATGTTCATAAGTTATATGTTCATTATTTCAAAATTTAATTATAATTGCTTGTAATTATCTTGAATATTAACACAAGTCAATAAATATAATAATTTGGTTGAATCTTTATCAACATCAAATCGCACATCAAACAAATCAATATTTTCATTTCAACCAGTTGCTAAAATCTTTTATTAAAGGACATGAAAAACGTAAACAAGAAGTAAAAATGTAGAACTACTACCGAAGCCTATCTGAAATAATTGTGTTGAAAACTTCATGTTTGCAAAGGTTTCCTGATTAACTTTGCCGATATGTTGTTCGTCTGTTGATGTGTGCCAAAGCATATCTTTCAGACAGGTCAGCATCCGGACCAATAGATTGTTACAGTTACCTTAGGGTTTTTTAAACTTTAAACTTCCACTTCAAGAATTATTTTTAGGTAAATAAATAAAGTTATAGTAGTATGTATAAATCACTATAACAATGCATAATAAATTATATGTGTAATCAGCATGTGTGCTTGTTTGTGCCTGCTTATAGGTGTAGCGAGTATAAGTGAACACTTATTTGTGTGAATAAAAAGCACTGTTTGCAAATTATAAATATTTTCAATAAACCATTGTAAAATTAGCACAAATTTCAACTTTAAAACGCCTATTTTTCAAAATTTTCAGGGGAACATACCCCCAAAGAACTGTCATATTTTACACATTATTCTGACTTTCATGACCAGTCAAAAATGTCTCTCTAAACCGTTCCTTTTCGTTTATTTTTACGAATTCTTATGGTATGTCAAATACAGGGGTCAAAAATCGACTTTTACAGTTGTAAGTTTTATTAACAGTGTTTCGTAGCAGAAATTGCCAGACGACCCAGCCATCCCGGCTTTGGCCGTTCCCCCCCCCCCATTATCTTTAAAAGAATTGGCACAGTTCGTCATAGTTCATAAGTAGTTCAAAGGTAGTATGTACATCTCTCAAGCTAAAAACAAAACAACAAAAACTTTGACTCAGTGAAAACAGTTCGTGATCCACCCACTACTGTTTTAGATTTACTGCGTAATCTGCATAGACAAGAGCGTCGCCAGTGGAGGAAATGAGCAAACAAGTCCTCATTTGAACTATAACAAAATATTAATTACACGAGCAAGCATATCTGTTTGCAAGTTAACAGCGAAACCAATATCCTCAGCAAAAACATATTGTTTCAACCACGTTGAATGGCCAGAGGTCCTGTTTCTCACGTTCTGGACAGGATAAATCTACCATATCTTCCTTTACGCTGGAGTAACTAAATACGTTTCAGAAAGTGTGGTTCATCGTTTACACCCACGTATTCCTAGCCAATTCGGTGCAGTACCATACGGTGCTTAAACTGGAGGATTAAAATGACACAATGTCTACTTAATATTCTGCAAGGCGTAAAATGGTTGTCAGAAAAGAAATTTCAATATACTGAATTATGGTGTGCATATAAACGTTATTTAAATAATAAACAGCTAATATGTAGTCTATTCGTGAACCTTGATGAATACTTATTTCAATATAACTTTTCATTTTGTTACAAGTTATAGCTCTCACAGTAAGATTTGTATTTAAAACAGGTTCGACGTTTTGATCACTGGTAACCTTTCATTACCGAGTCCTCGTCATAACACGTGCAGCAGTTTAAAGTGTGGGTGCGCGCGCGCGTGTATTGTATATATATATATATGAAATATGCACCATGAACAGAAATGACCTCAAAACCTCTAGAAAAATTTGGCGACTCGCATTTCAGCTTCTACGAGAATAAACGAGATACATGCATATCCTACACGGTATAAAATACATAATATAAAATAATACAGCATATCAAACATTGATCTTTATGATCATAACGCAACACACTTGAAAGGTGCTGTATACGTTGCTGAACAGTTGAACAATAATATTTATACAGCCAATAATTTATAATCAGTTTATTATATAGATAAGATAGTTTTCTCACCTGTCTTAGAGAACATTTAACTTGGTAGGAATGGTGATCTCGCACGAAATGAAGCAGCTTCAGGACCCTCAAGAAGATGTTTCCACATTTATGAAGAGCATACTTGTGACATTCTGCCAACGAAATAGAAATTTCAGTGCATTGATTATTCATTTGAGTCATCCTCTCCTGTTAAAAGGTTAAAAACTGATTTAGCGGTTCATCGTATAACTCTGATTTAAGAAATGTTCTGAACATTGTGACACTTAAAACTTTTGTTGTTGTTGTTTTGAATTAAGCACAAAGCTACACAATGGGTTATCTGTGCTCTGCCCACCACGGGTATCGAGACCCGGATTTTAGCGTGTAAGTCCGCAGACATACCGCTGAACCACTGGGGGGCGACACTTAAAACAACGTAGCTTTAAGAATCACAACAACGCAAGCAACCAAAGTTTATTTTAACGATGTTGTTGTTGTTTTGAATTAAGCACAAAGCTACAAAATGGGCTCTCTGTGCTCTGCCCACCACGGGTATCGAAACCCGGATTTTAGCGTGTAACTTATTTTAACGAAGTGACATAATAGAGTAATTTTTACTACCGCAACGCGAACAATCAATATTATTTTTTAACATTGTGCCATTTAAAATAATCTTATCAATCCAAACGCAGGCAACCGAAATTTCCTTAATTCGTTCGCTGCTACATAACAAATTAAGTATAAAAAAATCAATATTCAAGAGATGCCAAGAAGCATTCACAGATTCCGAAACTTATAGGTCACAAAAGAACTTTAGTTTTGAAACAAGTGATCCATAACAAAAAGTCGGTCGTGACCCATTTATCAATGGGAAACACGGCGGCAAATATAATAACTTAGTGACATTTAAAATAACATTATCTTAACAATCACAAAGCAGAGATCCAAAACATGATTGATATTTTAGGATTTACTGACATTAACAGTGCTAGTAACCTTAACCAATTATGTAAAGCTATTTAATTAAAGATACAGTATTTTCTACCTTGACGTACAGAATACTCTAAAGCACGTTGCCCCAAAGTCAGAATTTATACCTTTATTTAATTTCCTATTAAATCTTGGTTTGTTTTGAATTTCGCGCAAAGCTATACGAGGGCTAAAGGGGACGCAGCTAGTCATCACAACCCATCGCCAACTCTCTTAATAACGAAAGTGGGATTACTCATCTCGTTATAACCCGAAACCCTCAGATTACGAGTCGAATGCCTTAACCACCTGGCCATGTTGGGCCTCCCTGTTAAAAAACCAGAAACATTGATGGGAGTAACTCACAATTTAATAATGGATTGATGGATAATGTTTTACAGAGCACTTTATTTTTGTCAAGATCATATACGTACAATCAAAACTAGTCTATTAATTTGAGATTTACAACAACATAATCTCTTTGACTCCAAAGGCTGAAACTATGTAATCTACAAATAGGAAAAACAAAATTGTAATGGAAAGTAGAGAGTGTTGCTTATTCATAGAATTGGTATAAGAAGTACCCAGAACAAAATAAATGTTAAAATAAAGAATACACAAGTATGTAAAGTGATTGTAGCTGGATAGGTTTTCGAAACCTTTTTACGCATTGTGGAAACCTAACTGTTTTTTCCCTCTTTATTTGTTCAGTTTTTATATGAGCGCAAAATCTATAAACTTTGGGTATAGCGATATCCCTGATAGCTGTAAAATTCACAAGAATCAAAACCACATTCACAAATTTGCAAAACTTACTTGGGTCTAATGATAACTGTATAAATGTATTTTCTTATAGCAAAGCCACGTTGGGCTATCTGCTGAGCCCACCGAGTGGAATCGAACCCCTGATTTTAGTGTTGTAAATCCCGAGACATACCGTTGGACTAGCTGGGGGCGCTAACTGTATACAGCTGTCAAGCTAGAGATTAAGTTTTATAAATTTGTGATTGTGGTTTTAATTTTTGTTTCATTAATTTTAGTAGCAGGATTTCTACTTCAATTTAAAAGTCGTAATTTTTATAATATTTCTGTTTGTTTACTTGTTGTTATAATTATATACAGTATGTATATTATATATATATATATACACTTTACCGTCAGAAACTACAGAGAGGCAAACAACAAACCAAATTGTCGCTTGCCTATGCATCGATATGTACCGCCATCTGTTGGGTTGAACAGAGTTTTAAATTATATATGTAAAAACGGTTGGTATGGAGAGAAAGCACTATATGGAGAAGCAAACAACGTTTCGACCTTCTTCGATCATCGCTAGGTTCACAAAGAAAGAAGGAGGTAGGTGACGGATAACTGACCACATGTTTGAAGGCGGTTGAGTAATTGAGTGTAGGAACGCAGAGAGCGTGCTTAGATGTTTGATTATATTTATTAATATAAGTGGAAAGGTGTTCCTTTGTATTGGTTTATTTTGGGCTTGAGTTATTGTATAAGTAAGGTTTCTTTAATTTTGCGTTTGTTTATGGTTTCTTTATTTATTATTTGGGTGTTTTCTATGGTTATGCTGTGTTTATTTGATTTGCAGTGTTCGAAAACGTGTCAAGGTAATTTCTTTGTGTTCTTTGAATCTGGTTTCCATTTTTCTACTTGTTTCTCCAATACAGAAGTCTTAGCAGTTATCACATTGTATTTTATAAATAATGTTGGTGCTGTGTTTGTCAGTGTAATTTTTACAGAATATAGACTTTAGTTTTGTGTCTGGTTTTTGAATAAATTTGGTATTAAGTGGAATGTCATATCTTGTTACTAGTTTTGGCCAAATGTTGGTTATTTTTCTGCTGATGTCGGAAGTATATGGAATGCAGCAGTATATGGTTTCGTGATTTTTTAAATCGTGGGGTATATTTATTTTTTGTTTGTTGATTTTGTTTTTTATCTAGGTGTGTGTGATAATGTTTTTTATGGTTTATGGAGGAAACTTATTGATGTTGATGAAGTATTGTTTTATTTTGTCTGATTCATCGTAATGTTTTCAAAGAATTTTCTCACAAAACCATCAACATAATTTCACATAACAGAAAACTATAAAAAAATAATCTTGCCTAAAGAGACAATGTATTTTCTTATAGCAAAGCCACGTTGGGCTATCTGCTGAGCCCACCGAGTGGAATCGAACCCCTGATTTTAGTGTTGTAAATCCCGAGACATACCGTTGGACTAGCTGGGGGCGCTAACTGTATACAGCTGTCAAGCTAGAGATTAAGTTTTATAAATTTGTGATTGTGGTTTTAATTTTTGTTTCATTAATTTTAGTAGCAGGATTTCTACTTCAATTTAAAAGTCGTAATTTTTATAATATTTCTGTTTGTTTACTTGTTGTTATAATTATATACAGTATGTATATTATATATATATATACACTTTACCGTCAGAAACTACAGAGAGGCAAACAACAAACCAAACTGTCGCTTGCCTATGCATCGATGTGTACCGCCATCTGTTGGGTTGAACAGAGTTTTAAATTATATATGTAAAAACGGTTGGTATGGAGAGAAAGCACTATATGGAGAAGCAAACAACGTTTCGACCTTCTTCGATCATCGCTAGGTTCACAAAGAAAGAAGGAGGTAGGTGACGGATAACTGACCACATGTTTGAAGGCGGTTGAGTAATTGAGTGTAGGAACGCAGAGAGCGTGCTTAGATGTTTGATTATATTTATTAATATAAGTGGAAAGGTGTTCCTTTGTATTGGTTTATTTTGGGCTTGAGTTATTGTGTAAGTAAGGTTTCTTTAATTTTGCGTTTGTTTATGGTTTCTTTATTTATTATTTGGGTGTTTTCTATGGTTATGCTGTGTTTATTTGATATGCAGTGTTCGAAAACGTGTCAAGGTAATTTCTTTGTGTTCTTTGAATCTGGTTTCCATTTTTCTACTTGTTTCTCCAATACAGAAGTCTTAGCAGTTATCACATTGTATTTTATAAATAATGTTGGTGCTGTGTTTGTCAGTGTAATTTTTACAGAATATAGACTTTAGTTTTGTGTCTGGTTTTTGAATAAATTTGGTTTTAAGTGGAATGTCATATTTTGTTACTAGTTTTGGCCAAATGTTGGTTATTTTTCTGCTGATGTCGGAAGTATATGGAATGCAGCAGTATATGGTTTCGTGATTTTTTAAATCGTGGGGTATATTTATTTTTTGTTTGTTGATTTTGTTTTTTATCTAGGTGTGTGTGATAATGTTTTTTATGGTTTATGGAGGAAACTTATTGATGTTGATGAAGTATTGTTTTATTTTGTCTGATTCATCGTAATGTTTTCAAAGAATTTTCTCACAAAACCATCAACATAATTTCACATAACAGAAAACTATAAAAAAATAATCTTGCCTAAAGAGACATTAATTCCATTAAAAACTTAAAACAAGACAAAAACATACAAATTCTAAAAGCAGATAAAGGAAATGCAATAGTCATAATGAACACGAATGAATATATCCAGAAAATAAAAATATCATATCAGACACTAACAAATTTAAGCAACCACACACAAATCCAACAAAGATACACGAAATGCAATTAAACAAAATACTACTAAAAATGGAAAAAGCCAACACAATTTCAAAAACACTTTATTCCTACCTACGCAAGACCGACTCACGCACATCACAAATATACAACATCCCCAAACCTTATAAATGAGATTCTCCATTACGACCAATAATGTCCATATATTAATCGTTTAATTACAATCTTGGTAAATACATAGCATGGACATTCTCCAAATATGTAACATCAGTCAGCTCATTCATCAAAGACTCTTTTAATTTCAAGTCTAATCTGAATCAAATTAATCATAAAGCCTTAACGGCCAGTTTCGATGTCATATCCCTCTTTACAGAAGTTCCAACCGCCGAAGCCTGCAAGATAGCCTTAGAACTCTATATTCGAGACCCTAACCTTTCAACAGACATTCCCAGCAACCAATTAGCAACCCTCCTAGAATTCACCACGATGAAGACAAACTTCATGTTCAACAACCACAACTATATACAAACCATGAGCAACCAAGTATCACCAGTTCTAGCCAATATTTTTATGACACAAGTTGAAACACAAGCAGTTAACACAGCATTACATCCACCACTATACTGGTACAGATACGTAGACGATACTATTGCGGGATAACATTAACTCTACACATCCCAATATTAACTTCACATATGAACAGGAAGAAAGCAATCAAATATCATTTCTTAACCTCAAAATTACAAGAACCGATGCACAATTTAAAACAAAAATCCACCAAAAAATCACCCATACTGGACTATACATTCCTTGGGACTCAGCACATGAAACAAAACAAAAATTCAACACATGAAGAAACCAAATAAGCACAGCCAGAAAACTGTGATCACCAGATAAAATTAACGACGATTTAGACGTAATAAAACAATACTTCATCAACATTATGATGAAGCACATAGCTATACAATAAGCTGTCTGAGCTTCAATCACCATCAGTATCGAAAGCCGAATTTTAGCAACTTAAGTCAGCAGACATACCGCTGTCCCACTGAGGGAATTCATGATGCGAATGAGGGTGTTTGTGTGACCAATAATGTTTGCTTATGCTTCTACTATCAAACTAGAAAATTAAGACATCAAATAGAAAAAGTTAGAACAAGAAAACGTTACACTTACGGTCAAATTAAATTTATTACATTTTTGGGAACATTCAACAAATAGTAATCCAGATTATTTAGATTATCAATGCATGCAGTAATGCTGACTATAACGATAGATGGCACTGCCATAACTTGTTACAATTGCTGATAGTGACCTTGAAGACTATCATTACAGATATTTTATTTCAGTGGTTATTAACAAAAAACGATATATATATATATATATAACATAAGTGAGATGCATTTTTACTATGCGTTTTCCTCAATCGACTTTTGAACCTAGTGTTTCTCACGTTAAAACATAACTTCTGACATTTTTAATGATAAAGATATTCTTAATTGTTTTTGAATTTCTCTCAAAGCTTGTTTATTTGTTTCGAATTTCGCACAAAGCTACTCGAGAGCTATCTGCGCTAGCTGTCCCTAATTTTGCAGTGTAAGACTAGAGGGAAGACAGCTAGTCATCACCACCCATCGCTAGCTCGTGGGCTACTCTTTTGCCAACGAATAGTGGAATTGACTGTCACATTATAACGTTCCCACGGCTGAAAGGGCGAGCGTGTTTGGTGCGATGGAGATTCGAACCCGTGAACTTCAGATTACGCCTTAACCCACCCGCCCATACATTGTTTTAAGAACGCATTTTCAATATTGTTCGAAGAAACACATATTTAATAACAACCAACACTCGTACACCGATTGAGACTAGAAACAAATACGAGTTTGAAAGAAAGAACACCAGTAGAACAGCATTCATGTAAAGATTGGCATGAGAGATCGGTACATTCAGTTTCTGATTAATGTTTTTCACCGTAAACATAATGATGTTCAAAATCCATCAACATTTCGAAAGCATACAAACAAAACTTACTTTAAGAAATACAATATTAAGGGTTTAAACTCTTGCAACAGTTACTGTTTCTTTTTAAATTTCGTGCAAAGCTACACGAGGGTTATCTACGCGACCTGTCCCTAATTTTGCAGCGTAAAACTAGAGGGAAGGCAGATAGTCATGCCCATCCACCGCCAACTCTTAGGCTACTCTTTTACCAGCAAATAGTAGGATTAACCGTTACATTATAACGTACCCACGGTTGAAAGGGCGGTTGGTGCAACAGGGATTTTAACCCGCAACCCTTAATCTGAGAGTTAACCTTAACCATCTGGCTATGCTGGGCCTGTAGCATTTAAATTTATCAGGACATGCATTCGTTATTTTGTATTTTACTTTCCCAAAATATTGTTACAATTGTTTTTATAGTTCGATTATTTCGTAAAAATAATAATGGAAAGCCCAGACCACTTAGTGATAGTGAAAGCGTTTCATTTCTATGAGTAAATGTTTTACAACTTAACTAACATTTCCTCATAGGCCTAAGTTCACATTACTATAGTAGACACTAAACAACAATTTCACTTGCTAATCTTCTCTCGTGCAAATATTTCTTTCCTGATTTTCTCTAGTGCTTCGTTGAAATAAACCCAATATTCTCAAAAGTGAATTAACATACGAACTAAACAACAAACTCTTTAATCAATCCATCACTGTTGTAGACTCACTAATCGATAAATAATTAGCAATAATCTTCACTAACCTAATTCAATGTTTGTTTGTTTTTGTAATGAAATTCGTTCATAAACTTTCAAGAAAATTCCAATACCCCAAAAAGAACAAAGAAAAGATAGCGAAAGTATTTCAATTAAAAAATAGTCAATAATAGCAGCTTCGTTAACTTAAAACAATTTTGATCAGTTTAAAAATGACTTTTGTTCAAGCAATAAAATGACATAAAATTATTAAAAACTAATTTATTATTGTAAGACTAGGATGAAGAAATATCATATCGTAAACAACTATACATTACATAAAATATCACAATACAATGAAGCATGTGTAGCTAGACATATTTTTAAAGTGTAGGTCTAACTTATATAATTTACATTGTTTAAATGCCTCCAGCAGCACAGTAGTATGCTTGCAGCCTTACAATACTAGAAACCTGGTTTAGATACCTGTGGTGGGCAGAGCAATGGCAGCCCATTGTGTAGCTTTGTGCTTAACTTTAAACAAACTTTGTTGAACATACAACATCTTGTGATGATGATACAAATGTTTACATGTGGCCTTACTGGTTTAATGATTTATCAAGTTTCTCAGCAACTTCTTGTAACGACTTAGGCTGTTTGTAACTTCAAATTTTTATTTTAGATTATTGACGCGAAGAATAATTTTCATTATTTATCGAATAACTTCATATTCTATTCTAAGTGTTTGATAGAAAATGATTAAAATTGTCAAATGTTCCTCTAAGTCGTTTTGATTGTTTTACATTTACACGAGTAAGGAAACTTTTTTATTATAAAAATATAAAGAGTATCAAACTTCTAGTTTTTTTTTCAAGTTATTTTTAGAAGTTGTAATGATCTGGATTTTATTTCACATCATGCATAGATAGAGGTCGGCTAGACAAAAGATTGGTGATCCGTCATCTTCATCTTGTGGGTATACATATTGTAACATTGTAGATACGTTTGTTTGTTGTTAGAATAAAGCACATTGGGCAAAATCGAACCGCAGATTTTAGCATTCTAAATTCGTAGATCTAACGATCTCCCATTGAGGGATACTTAAGAACTGAACCAGCTTAAACAGCTTTGATTTTGGAGGCTACAAGGGAGGCTAATGGTCATTTTGTGGTAGCTCCTGCCCCAAAAAGTCCCCTTCCTTACCACCACCCTGGGCATAAAGTAAATAATAATTTATTTTTTGTAAATTTCTAGAATATTTTTTTTCGAAATATAAGTTACACGAGTTTTATATTCACAAAGCAAGTGTCAAGATAATATATTCTTATCCGATTGTGAATAATAACTACAAACGTTTTCTTTTTTTTCAAATTATTTCCCTGTTTAGTATGTAAAACTTAAGATGATACCGCGTGGTTTGCACTTAATCACAAATTAGGGAAATTTATAAATTACTGTCTTAATTAAAAAAACAAACAAACAGGTAGTCTCACATCATTCTGCCTGTATATAAGTTACAGGTAAATCAAAGTATTGTTCTTCTGTTGTGCGATTTAGCATAGTGTGTGTTTGTGTTATTCTTTATCAAAGCCATATCGGGCTATCTACCGTGTCCACCGAGAAGAATCGAGCCCATGACTTGTAAATTCGTAGACTCATCGCTGTACTAGCGTGGGGACATTTAGTACAGCAGTAGAAAAAAAAATCAGTTGATCTCCCCTAGTTTCGCTCGTGGAATTTGTTACGCACTTACCTGCAACGTACATGTATTTTATCAAGTACGTGTATTTTATTGTTTCAAATTCTTGGTTTCAAATCGCTTCTTCTACATTCTTTAGATCTCGGAACATCGATGTTAGGGAACAGTACAGGAGAAAGAGTGAAAGACGAGACAAACAATGATTCAATCTCTTTTTGAACTTCAGTTGACCTTTATAGCCATAAAAAAAATAGTTGCGATTAAAGTTTCATGGTTATCGTTGGAAAGCTTGATTCGCAGTTTTGTACTAAATGTCAAGGAGGACGAGTCCCCTTTCTCCCCTTCATGTAAGATTTTATTTCGTTCGAAAAATATTTGAAACTTCCAAAACAGCTAATTAAGTATGAACTTGAGTTAACGTTTATTCCACGTGAGCCTTATCCACAGGCACAAGGTTGTTTGCTAGGAATGCACATCTCGAGTTGAAAAGTACGAATCAATTGACCTTATTATGGTCTAGACTCGACAAGAATTTCTTTAGGCCTAACACGTGGTGTAGAAATGGATATCTCCTGTCAGTGACTGATATTGACCATGGAAACTTATTGCTTGATAGTTGTCAACAATGGCTTTCTTTACATGTCATCTGATGTTTAGTATTTAAATTCAAAAGTCGGTAACGTTCATCATTAAATATATGCAGGAAAATCCACACCATATCAACTGCGAGTAAATTAGCATAGACAGGCGGTAGAGGACGATGTGTTTTGTTGTGCTTCAAATCTTTAAAAAATACTTTATACGACATAATCAATATAAGGTTTGGTTTGAATTTCACGCAAAGCTACACGAGTGCTATCTGTGTTAGCCATCCCTAATTTAGTAATGTAAGACTAGAGGGAAGGCAGCTAGTCATAATCACCCACCGCCAACTCTTGGGCTACTCTTTTATCAACAAATAGTGGGATTGACCGTAACATCATAACGCCTTCACGGCTGAAATGACGAGTGTGTTTGTTGTGACGGGGATTCGAACCCGCGACCCTAGGATTATAAGTCGAGTGCCTTAACCACCTGGCCAAGCTGGGCCGTACTTTATAAAACACAATCAATATTTCTAGCATAGTACTTTATACGATGTTTGCTTATTTTGAATTTCACGCAAAGATACGAGAGGGCTATCTGCACTAGCCGTTTCTAATTTAGCAGTGTAAGACTAGAGGGAAGGCAGCTAGTCATCACCACCTACCGCTAACTCTTAGGCTACTCTTTTATCAACAAATAGTGGGATTGACTGTAACTTTGTAACGCCCCCACAGCTGAAAGGGCAAGCATGTTTGATGTGACAGGGATTCGAACCCGCGACCCTCGGAAAACGAATCAAGCACCCTAACTACCTAGCCATACCGGAGCATGTAGACTGTTAATAGTGGCTAAAATACTTTAGAACATTAAGTTCGCTTCTTGTGGAATATCAAGTTATTTTCTGTGGAATGTGAAGTAAGCTAGCTGTTTACGGAGTGTTAACGTTATCTTTCGTAATCAATTTAACAGTTATGTGAGAGATACTTAGTCGAAACTGATTTGAAAGAAATCATTACGTTCTAAATCCTAAAAACGAGAAAGGCATTAGTAAGATCTAATATTAGTGATAAAAACAAACCGAATATTTTTTTCATATTCTTCTTAATCTTCTCATTTTGTCTATTCGTCGAAACACAAACATGTTTCACAGCATTGAACTAACAACATTAACACTGGTTAACAACAGTATACACACTAGTTACTCAATAAGTGATTGTCATGTTCCCTAATACAATGATTCTCTCTGACATTCAATAAATAACTAGCCTAAATCATTGGTTATATACAACTCAAACTGTTTCTTAGTGTTTCGGCGAAACAACGATACGAGTTTCGAGAAATGTCTTGAATTAAATCACTCTGAATCGTGTCAGTAGTATGTCATTCTTATCTGTCACTATGACCCCTTATTTTCTAACTTATTATATGTTCATACTGGTTCGGTTAATAGGTCAAAATAATGCTTTTTGTTGTGAAATCACGGCTTATGTGACTATGATAAAAAAATTCATAATGTCACAAATACTGTAATCTGTAGGCCTTAAGTCGGTACGGGTTCATACAAAACTGTGTATACAAATACTGTAATATCTAGGCCTACAGTCGGTACGGGTTCATACAAAACTGTGTATTTTGGTCAATGTAGGTCCTCAGAGAAGGTACAGAATACCGGCTTTTGCTCTATCTGTTGTCATCAGTAACACCACATAGCATTTTGTAACGACTTAAAAGAGTTATTATTGTTATTTTGAATTAAGCACAAAGCTACACAAGGGGGTATCTATGCTCTGCCCACCACGGGTATCGAAACCCGGATTTTAGCGTGTAAGTCCGCAGACATACCGCTGAGCCACTGGGGGGCAACTTAAAAAAGAGACCAAATTGTGAATGATTAGTCACAAAAGTGGGCGATTTAACCATTTTTTTTCATTTTTGTTGAAATTTTCAAGTATAAACATTCATTTGCATGATAATTAATAATGAATTTCGGTAACATTTAATCTCTCAGCTCTCTCGCTCTTAAAATATGACTCAATATTTCTTTTGTTTTTGTATACTCCTACCTTTTGTTTCATCTCGCCTTTCCGAAGCAGTGATAATACTTATTTGACTTCCTCGTTTCATCGGCGATGGTTGTCTACAAAAGAAGAAGTACATTTTTTATACATAAATTGGTATTTTAAAAAGTTATGTGTGAAACCAAAGAAAAATGTGTTACATTAGCCACGCTAACAGCGTCATCTGTGAAATATAATGCTATTTGTTTGGACAAATATTAGGATACTGTAAGTCTAAATATACATAATAAATACTAAGATACACTTTATGTGAGTTAACACGTTTGATGTGTTAAAAATTCTAAAGAAAATAGCAGTGTAAATGTTTGTATTTTTATAAAAGTAACAAAATTTGAGCTTCGATACTTTTTTCTAATTAAATTTTTCTAATTTCCTAACTCTCGATGTTATTGTTTATCTAAACAATGTAAGAGCAATGCAATTCATCACATCAATCAATATCTACATTCAGTATAGCATATATTATGTGTGTGAAATATAACACTATAATATGCATTTTCTAATTTTCTAAACTAAGTAGATTATAGCAGGTTTGTAAATATATGATATAAGTGTTTTCATTATTATGTTTCCATATATAACATCATACGTTGTAGAGATTACAAGAAGGTAGGAGTAGTGTCCACATTTCGTAATGATTAGTTAAGCAACAGTCAGTTTAGTTCATCATGTTTTCAGAAATGTTTACTTCAAAATTTCGTGCAAAACTACATAACAGATGTTTACGTAAGTTTGTCCCTCATTTTGAGAAAGTAACCAGCTAGTAGCGCTCACTGCCAACTCTTGGGATACTTTTATCTGATTGAACCATGGGATTTGACTGTTACTCTTCTATCGCACCCACAGTTGTAAAACGCGAAGCGAGTTTTTTGTTGTTATTCTTTGCGCCAACGTTATTGTCAAACGTTATTAGAAATATTATCAGATACGAAAAATATTTTCTAGCAACTTAACAACCCTTTAAAGAAATACAAAGCAGTTGAAATAAGATCTGAACTGAATACAATTATCTTGGCAATATATATTTCAATTTGGTATTAATTAACAAAATAGTTGTTTAAATATATCTTCAGTCACTTTTTAAGGCATTCTCTTCGTGTGTTTTTTTAATATATAGTTTAACTGGCACTCACATTCTTTCTATTCACGAAACTGAGCCCACATTTTATTTGAAATATGATATTTTGGTTTCTCAACAGCACTATCTGTTGTCGCTGTAACCAGAACATATATTTTGCCTGAAGGTTTACACATGACGTAAACTACTAAATGAGATCAAAAAGTCACAAAAAAGTAGACGCGATCTGTTCAGGTGCACACGCATATATTTTTTATCGGAGAGATTGCCAGAAGTGATTACAGTTCCGAAGCTGACAAGGTTGTATATCAGTTTCAGATGCTTATCTCCGAGTGTTCATTCTGTACACTGAAACTGATCAATCACAGCTTCAGTTTCGGTGACAACTAAGTGCAGGAGATAAACGTTGTCTGATATCCAAGTGTCGTTTGGTGGTCCAAGGTATCTTCGTAAGAATATTCCAAAACTTAACAAACCTTAAATACGTTTCTTCTTGTTTCTCGAGCTTTCTGCAAAGTCAAATATTTTAAGACAGTTAAAAATAAATTAGAGTTTCTCTAACCCTAATTATGTTGATTATTAACTATGCAGCAACTAGTAGGACATCACATTCATTTACCACTTAAAATAAAACAAATTTACAATAACGACTTAACATTTATAAAAAGAAAAATTATAACATTCCTATTGCAAAATTAATCAATTCCTCCTCAACCAGGGATCTTACCAGAGAATTGGTTCCTCTACCTAACATATCTTGCTGAATCAGCTGCTCTTAACTTAATCTGCTCTTGTATTTAGTTAAAAACATGTTTTGTTTTATATATACATATACATTCTGATTTGAAACTTTACTAGAACCTTTAAAATTTAAGTCATTTGCTTATGCAAAACACAATGATTATGTGTCATGTCAAGAGGTTTTTGAACCGTAAAAACATAGAAATGAAAATATATTAGGGTTAGTCCCAAAAAAACGAGTAAGAGAAAAGGTTTTCTCTGGCAGTTGAAACGAAGTGACGTGGGTACCAATCTAGCGGGAAAATTGTTATCAAAGACCTTTTTCTTGAGCAACTGCTCATAAACATCTGTCATTAAAATATCTGTCATTCAATAGTCGTAAAGGAAGCGGAATACGTCCGCAACTAGCAAAAATCGTAACTACGAACGACCAGAGACGGATGGGTGGATCTAGATATTTTTAAAACCTTTTATCACACTCGCAAATGGAAACGTACTGCTTCGAAAGTCTTTAAGTGTGGACGATGAATAATTGAAGACGATTGATGTGGTCTGTACGTCATGTTTCACTCGGTCTTTACCGCAAGTAGTGTAAGAATAAGAAAAAATATGCATAAAGCAATTGACTTTGTTTGCTTTGTTCCGACAATGCAAACTGCTGGAGGCTATAAAACAGTGTATGGGAACACGCTTGTGGCAAAAATTAGAGTTTTTATTCCATTAGATGAGCGAATAGCATTCTAAGTGTTCCGTAAACGTTGTTTGTGTTTTATCGTGCCTGTTCCACAATGCCATATTTGTCTCTTAATAGACAAAAAGCAAACAAAACATTTCCCATATAACAATCTAACAATTAAGTTACACTCATCTCTCCGAAACGTGCCCAAAGAATGACCTTTCTTTGTTAGAATAGTCACCGAATCTCCGTGTGACTAAGCATCTTTGTAAAAAACTTGGCAACTGTAACCAAACATTTTGCCCTTGGCAACCATCATCGTTCTCTTTGCTGTCACCTATGCACCAAATACAGATCATAGTTCTCGACAAATGAGTTTCAATCGAATATGATAATCTTCAGCGTTTCAGAAGTCCATATGATATTCCTTTAAGAGCTAGTTAGGAGCAGATTTATTAACCATTATTCATAATTTATATGGGATTTTGTTTACTTTATTAGCTCATTGATTGAGTGATTTTGTCGTACTTCTGCTTGCTGTAACTTCATACATAAAGAGAAATGTGTTGTTTTAGAGAAATAAGAGTTTGTTGTTCGAAATATTATATTACTTGAATTGTAAACGTGAGTGAAGAAAACGTTAAAAATGCAATAGATCTGTGGTATTGTGTTTTCGATTTAAAGATAAATGTTCCGAAGCTAAACCGCTGTATTTTTGAAGCCGAAACAGTCTTATCTCTCACTCGTCTCCAACTAATGAAACCTTGACTCGTATTAGGCCTACAAAAACTATTATTCCTAGTTTTTCGAAGAGACTTTGCGAATGATATTTGAACAAAACTTAAGATCGAGCAAACAGAAAAGTAAACTATAAAATACAAAACTGTTGCACTTAAACAAAACTTTGTTAATCTGACGCACCTTTGAGTGAAGTGAGCAATGGAGTCGTTTGAGTGGATTGCTGAGCAAAAGGATATTGATACCAATGAAAGGCCCAGAAGAGCGATACAAGGATGTTTGATGTTCGCCATCAGGAGATTCCTGCAAGAAAAACGTAAAAGTAACTTTTTATTTGAATCATTTCGCAAAGTTACACGATGCTCATCTGTGCATATCCGTCCCTAAAGTGATACCAGTAGACGAGAGGGAAGGTTTTTGTTTGTTGTTAACCGCAAAGCAGATGGAATATTTGTATTGTGCCCATCACTGGTGTCAAAGCCCGACTTTTAGCGTCATAAGTGCGAGGAACACCTATCACTATCTTTTGGTCTATTCTTGTAAGACCTGTTAGTGAGATTTGACTGTTACTCTCATAATGCGAATTATTTTTTGTTTGTTTTTGCTACAACAGGATGCGAACCACGGATCATAAGCTTCACAATCCGAAAACACCTAACCTATGTGGTAATGATAATAATTAAAATAACATTTTAATTGGTATATAATTTTTTATTTGAAGAAAAATTGCATAATGTATATAATTACAATATTGTTTTCAATTTACAATAAATAGTTTGACATTGAAAAAGCTAACTGTGATAGTTTGAATAACAGAAGTTTGAAAGGTTACTACGCAGTAATTTTTGTATGGTGGACTGACATGATGTTTCTCTTGCATGTCATTACATTACCTCACAATACACCGATTTACCTGTACATGAATATTTATATGTGTATGCAGATATTTTTATCAACTACCGTTTCGGTGGCATGACCATATGGTTAAGGCACTCGACTCGTAATCCAAGGTTCGAATCCACGTCACATCAAACATGCTCGCCTATTCAGACGTGGAATTCAAAACAAACAAGTCGAGTAGACAGCTTTCCCGCCTACGCATCGAAGGCCCTAGATTCGGTTCGTGGTAGAGCCCTGAATAGTATTTCTTTTATCTGTATGTTTATACCATGGGTCGAAAATACCAGATACTTTTAAAATATTTGAATTAATATATTTTATTACATTTTTTCCCTTAACAACATTGTTAGCTCAACATTTTTTTTACATTTTTTTGTTTTTTCCTTGTAAACAGCGAACGAAATAATTGAAATTTATCTGGTTTAGTTCTTTGAGGGTTTAGAAACTTACTCTAAACCTGACAGTGTTACGTAGTGAGGTATATTTGGATTTTTTATTTTATTTTTTTTTACATTTCTAGATAAAACCTAAGTCTTTATGCGTGCATGTATTGAAATTGAAGAAAACGCTAGATACACACGTTTTCTTTTTTGGTGTTTTAACTGTTGAATACGTAGTCGTAGTAACTCTGCGATAATGCTGTAGCACATTTATAAAATGTGAAGTAACACAATACGTCAAGACGACTGGCGCCATTAGACAAATACGTATAATTTAAGTGTTACAAAAACATTTACCAAATAAACGTTTTTCAGAAGTAGTGAGTTTTTAGCGTGTTAAACATCATTTTCAACTAAAGATAGAGACGACTTTACTTCAGGTTATCCTCAAGTGGTGTGTAGCTTTGTAGTCATTCCTAGTTACGTGTATGTCGATGATTTACTGTGCCACGCTTGGTCGAGAAGTAAATATATCAGGAGCGACTAACTTAAAGAAGGAGAAGAAAATATACCAAAACGTCGTTGCTGAGCTAACGCTCATTAGGTATCCACCTATATTTCATGATGGTTCTGTCAGAAAGAAACGAGAAACATATGTTACAGTACCGTTCCTTCACCTCCAACTGCTTTATAAAATGTGCATTCTATACTGGAACTTACTTGGGAGATTTTATAAAAGTATCTGTTTGCACACAACTGAGACATCATGAAAAAACACCAAAAAACAAAAGTTCGTACGTAAATGTTTAATTTAAGAACAGTGCTATATATGAAGCTAAAGACGCTATAAACTGTATGACAACTTATGTTTCTCAGTTCATTAAGCGACGAACACTACACGACAATACGAAACTATAGATTTATTAATACGTGATTAAAATACTTACAAACTAGTATGTAACATAAGTATTTTATATAACATAAAAGTATAATATCTATGATCTATTATATAGTATGAATATTGTATAGTAGATTAAATTAAGATATCTACTAACTATTATATAGAGTATATATTCTTTAATAAATGAAATTTATATATCTATAAACCATTGCGGGTCCTTTATGGTACATAAAATTCAGACATCTACGGACTATTATTAATACAGATGTTCGATAATTCATAAGATTAAGATATATATTAACTATTATATAGCACAGGTGATCTATAATGGATGAAATGAAGATATCTATTAAGTAGAATAGATGTGTTATAAAATATAAAATTAAGATACCTACAAACCACTGTGTGACATAGATGTCCTATAATTCATAAAATTAAGATATCTGTCAACTATTATGCAACATAAATGTTTTGAAGGTACATAAAATATCGAGAAACTATTTATGTATCATAAATATTTTACAATAAAAAAATAAAAATATCTATAAAATATTACTTAACACACGTGTTTCTTAATTCCTTATATTAAGAATATTATGGTTCAACATTGAACAAAACATATTTTGTATATAATTAATTTAGCAAGTTTCATTAGATTACTTTCAAAAAGAAATTTTTTTCGACATATTTAAATAGCTCTTGAGGACATTTCTCGCTCCTAATACATTATAATATCCTCGTCTCAACCGTTTTCTTTTTTTTTCAACTGCACTTTCAATGTACAGACTGTACAACAAAGAATAGATTGTTTTATACCTGAATATATTATTTTCAGGTGCTTATCCTACATACTTACTTTACTGCGAAAAGCGAAACTTGGAACAGGAGGCTTCCGAGAATACTGTGGAAACGTTAGCTCTCTGTCTCGAAGATACGTGCAACTTGTCTACCACGTGTCTTGTAACTATATTAATCGCACGAGCAGCATGTGATGTGGACACCCACGAAAGTTCTGTTGATGAGGGAGAGTTTGGTGAAAGCTGGTTGGTCCGTCATATAAATTGCAAAGGTTTTTAAATATTTCGTAGTATTTAGGCGTGGTTCTCTATTAATTCGTGGGGAAAACTCTTGGTGGCTAGCAATCCACGCACGCAGTTCTTTACAACGAAATTCTAGGCTCTCTGCGTCGAAATGTTCTATTCAGTACAAATAATTTTGCTTACAATACTGAAACATTTTATGTTAAAATTATTGTACATTAGTATTTCTTTGACATGTGGCAGGTCGTGAAAAAAGTATGAAAAAAAGAGAATAAAAATGTATAGTAGGTCACTCTGAACCATTCCTGATTCCAATGAGGGGGGTGAGATATATAGTGGGTCTTGTCTTAACTCTCATGCTAATTTTGGCCCTGAACTAAGCCAAGAAGATTAGAGAAACACTGTAATACTCAAGTTGCGTAGTGCTCTGGAAATACGCCCAAAAAGCGCTTCACACTTTGGGAACGCGGCTGCGTTATAGAAGTAACAATGAAATCTCACTATTTGGTAGCGCAGGAATTGGCAGTGGGTGCTATTGATTAACTGCATTGTTTTTAGTTTGTTAGTTCTAAATTAGGAACAGCTATTCGCATATAGCCCACATATGTCTTGGTTTCAAAACTTTATGTTCAATTGCAACGTGTTGACTATACATTTCAGTTTAGTTTGTCGATAGATTTTTCCGTTCTGAGCCTTGTGTACAGTATATACAGTATCTCTTACTAAAAACAAGTCTTAATTTTTGCCTTAATTCTATGATGAAGAAATATTAAAATGAGCCTTGTGTACAGTATATACAGTATCTCTTACTAAAAACAAGTCTTAATTTTTGCCTTAATCCTATGATGAAGAAATATTAAAATGTTGTAGTTCTATTATTTTACGATCTCAAACAATAAAATGCATAAATAATTTAATTTTATATTTCGGAGTAAATATCTGTTCATGCGCACGTTTTCGCAACTGCAGACATTCATGTTACATCTTCTGAACAAAATAAAGAAGACAGATGGCGCTGAAAAACCTGATGTAAGCTAAATCGAACCTCTTTATTCTGACAAGTAAAACCAGTTAAGTAAAACCAGGATTGGTCATGTGTTACACTATTGTTGTTCTCAAAACTCTGATCAATCACAGTATTGAAAGCTGTTAATTGTGGCTAGTTATGATCTGTCTTGAACTTACTGCTTTCTATTACACGTCAAAATCTGATATCTTGTTCAGTAATAACCTTCGAGACGGTAAAACTTACGCACTTACCAAATTAAAACTACACAAAAAACTTCATAACATACTAGTTTAACAATAAACGAATGCGAGACCAGAAAGTATGTGACCAATAGTTTGCCATATTATAGAGATAAGTCTTCTTTGTTCACGTACCATTGTTGTAAAACAAACAACATAAATACATGTGCTTTCCTCCTACTTTCAGGGATGTAAATGTGTTATAAGAATGACAGTCGAATTTCACTATTTGGTGAGACAAAAGTAACCCAAGTGTTGGCGATGGGTGGTACTGATTAGCTATCTTCCCTCTGATCCATTACTTAAAAATTAGGGACAGCTAGAGCAGATAGCTCTTCTGTAGCTTTTCATGAAAATCTCCAAAGAAACCAGAGAATGTAGCAAACAAGATGAAGAATAAGAACCAGCAAACCTAACGAGTGCTCAACCAGCCTGCCAATCAGAGAACGATTTGAAGATTTGGGTTTGCACTAAGTGCCAATTTCTTCATATGTTCGACAACGTTTGAAATAACCACAGTATTTGAACAAAACTGTACCAGAAGTTATTGGACTCTCGTATTGATAACAAAATATTCAACTTACTTTAACCGATATTTAGTGAGTTCTCGTGTTTAGAGTGTGCCATGTGAGCGTCAAACTCTGAGAGGTTTTTAACCTTAAAATTACTGGTAGGTTTTATGTATACCTCATCAATTTTTTTACACAATTTTCTGACGTATACAAGCACTAAACTGTTTCAGGTTCAACGACGTGAATGATTACTAGCTCCATGTAACATATGAGTCACACATAATATGTAAACACAACACCGTCACTACTCCAGTATATACCACTCATTTCTGTTTGGTTTCCTGAGTGTTTTACACAGACAATGCCTTCCGGCAGTTTATTAGAGTATCCTTCAAGTTTTGGTTTTATCTCTAATGCAGTTGTTCACAAATGTTTTTTAGTGTCGACCCCATTTCAAACATTCTGTATCTGGGCAGCTCTATTGGTTTGATAATATATTTAAACCGGGTTTATTCAGATTTGTTTTTTACGAAACATGCTCGCCCTTTAAACTGTGTGGGCTTTATAATATGACGATCAATCCCACTATTCGTTGGTAAAAGAGAAGCCCATCAGTTAGCGGTGGGTGGTGATGACTGGCTGCTTTCCCTCTAGTTTTACACTGAAAAATTAGGTATGGCTAGCGCAGATAGTCCTGGTGTAGTTTGCGCGAAATCAATAAAGAAACAAATAGTACGAACATCGGACTAACAGCAATATATCTTTGTACAAGACCTACATGACAATACGTGATATTAAAATTAAATTATCTAGTCTTTAATATTTATTCACTCTTTTGTATTGAAAAACTATTCGACAACTTTCTTATTCCACTAAAAGCTTGCTTATAAGCTAACTGTACTTCTCAGAAGACTCTGCGAGACTAGTTTCACAGGGGGACTATACGCCCTTAAATCTATACCACTGCTATTAACTATATATATAAAAATAGAAGAAAGTTGAACAAACACATTTCTAACCAGAATTTCCTCGTTTAATATTAATTTGTACTTCAGAGATAATTTAAGAAAATACGTAATCAGAATTATGTGTAGCACAAAATACACAGACGGAAATGTTCGAACAACAACAAAACAGATGTCTTTTAAGGTTTAGAGTTTACATAGCTAACTATTCATTAAATCAGCTCCCTTGTGTTGTTGTAACAAGCGGACACTTTAAACACCCCCTTCGTATGATCGTTTTAGGATTTTAACCCCTTTAATACGTGTTTCGTTACAGAACAGGGATGTGTTATGGAGACCATCTGAATAAGCGGATCGAGGACTTCGTAAGCAAACCAAGAAGTAGAACACTTTATTCACACACAATTAAAGAACTCTCATTTTTTCAGACGTATTTACATATATATTATATATATAACGATTTTTGAAGTAGAGACTATACAGGTAAAGAAACGAACTTAAGTTCAGAATTATTTCCTTATAGGAGTTTCAATAGAGAAACAAACGAAGTTTAATTTAGAGTTATCTTCCTTTACAAGACTTATCATAAAACCAAATAAAACACAATTTAGAAATATTTTTTGTAGGAGATTACATAGAAAAACAAGCAGAGCCATAATCAGAACTATTTTTTTCTAGGAGACTACTCAGAATAAGCAAAGAAGCTTGACTCAGAACTATCGTTCTGTAGGGGATTACATAGAAGAATAAATTGATGTTAATTCAGAACTGTTGCCTGTTAGAAGATTAATAAAAAGCAAATGAATTATAATTCAGAATTATCCTCTTACAGGATATTATACTGAAAAACAGAGCTTTATACAGATCAGTTTTCTTATAGAAGAATACAAGAAAAGCAAACGGAATTTAATTCATAATTGCTGCCTTGTAAGAGACTACACAGTAAAAAAATAGATAGAGAGACAATACGGGCAACAAACACTTTAATTCAGAATTGTTATCTTGTAGGAGAGAATAGAGAGAAATAAATAGAGCTTTATATATAACTGTCTCTTTGCAGGAGGCTATACAGGAAAGCAAACAGATTTTAATTTAAAACTTTCACTTGTAGGAGACTATACAGGAATATAAATGGAGTTTCATGTAGAATCATCTCCTAGTAGTTGTATTTTGTGTCATAGGTCATTTTCGGAAATAAGAAAGGTTTTTGCTTTATTCATGAAAGTTGAATGAAAGGTTTGTCTAACAAGTTGTTTATACAGCGTTTACAGACACTAAAATTGTTTGATTTGATTATTTATTGAACATATAAATCATTTGAACAACCTTTGCAAATGCCAAAAATTGTTAGAATAGTGCTTTCTAAACATAACATTTTTTAAAAAATGTTTTTGTATATCCCATAAGTCGAATGAATTATGTTTATAGATACGACAAACTATTTAAAATGCACTTGTAGACTCAAGAAATTGACTGAATTGGTTGTACAGCTTACAAGTTAAAAAACTCACAATAATTTCAGAAACAACTTCCAAAAATAAGACTGTTTCCAGTCTCAAAATACAATAAAATATTAATAACTTACTATACAAGATTAAAATCGGTTTAAGAAAACTGGTGAGACTGGAAAACGGCCTCACACTCTACATGTTTTGATGTATATCAATGTGTCATCTACAGGAGTATAATGTTTTGTAAAAGTAACCCTTATTTATACAATTACAAGAAGACCAATCCACATATTAAAGAATTTCGCGCCATCTACTGTTATGTATTATAATTTATTTCTGACAAATCTCCGATTTAATATGTTACGTACGTTACATGTGACTATTTCAAATTGCCGAAAATTTAAATTTGGATGTAGAGGCTAATTAAATATTAATACATATCAGGTTTATGATATTTTCCAATAAGATTGATACACACAATTTTTAACACAAATTACTTTAATATTCCTAGAAAAATATAATTTATAACAACAATTATTACTAATGATTATTACAAATGATGGTTCATATACAACAGTTTTACAAACTTACAGACATTAATGATTTTCATATTCAGTCCACAACTGAATATTTTATCGACGATCCAGGTCCACGACCAGTTTAAGAATATTTTTTTATCACTGAAGTCAGTATACTACAAGTGTCGAAATATATAATTGTGATAAAAGTTTATTAATCGGAAAACTACAGATATTTGACGAGAAATGTTTATATATATTTTGAACATTATAAACCGTTCAACTTCAGAGAATTAACTTCGGTCGTTAATATTTCTACAAGGGCATTAGACGTCTTCTTCGGTAAAAAGTGAGCTTATAAACCGCATGAGGCCAGCCAAGAATAGAGCCAGCTAGGATTCTCATCAAGAGAAGCATACCTCTGTATCAACATAAAATTTATTCGCTTTCCGTAAACCGACGATAAAAGATTCAGTTGTAGACCAAATAGATGACTCAGTATTGTCTGCAAGTTTATAAAACTCTTGTATATAACCCGTTATAGCAAACTTCCAATAATTATTTGTAGTAACCGTTATTATAAATTGTATTATTGTTTGTATATTAAAATTCATTTATGTTCAGAAAGAAAACTGTGTGTATCAATCTTGTTGGCAAATATCACAACCTTAATACATATCGACATTTAATTAGCTTCCAAATTAAAATTAAAAATTCCGGCTATTTGAAATCGTAAGATATAACGTATGTAACAATAAATCAGAGACTCGTCCGAGATAAAATTATTATACAAATAACACATTTTATTATCTCTGTAGATTCATACTAATTAAACTTAAATTAATTAATTCATACTAATTAATTGTGCTAAAATAACAGTTTTACCCATTAAATTGTGTGTTTAGTTTTACTGATGTGTTCTGTTATTAATATTAATTACTTTTTAGCTTCACTGATGTGTTTTACTAAAGGTGAAATAGTAATATTATTGTTTTTAACATTTCTTTCGTGTTCATACATTCAGAATTTAAAATTTCTTACAGTATGTCCTGTGTAAGCTATTTACATTCACATGATATTTTATATATAGCAAATGTTCCCATTAAATCAATTTTCTTTAGCCGTATTAAAAAATTTGGCTAACTTTGTTCATCAGTTTGTATACCAGAAAACATTTGTTTGTTTTTCTTTTTTTATTTGACAAGATAAGATTGGTACAAATGATATTACGAAACATTATTTTTACTTTTTCAGCGAATGGTTTTAACATAATATTTTTATTTGTACATCTATATATAAAATAATGTAAATTTTAGCATTGAATATTACTCAAGTACCAAGGAATTTTAAAATTTCCAAATTTTTTCAATTGCGTTTGTAGACCTAAGAAGTTGATTGATTGTTTGTTTGTTTTGGAATTTCGCACAAAGCTACTCGAGGTCTATCTGTACTAGCCGTCCCTAATTTAGCAGTGTAAGACTAGAGGAAAGTCAGCTTGTCATCACCACCCACCGCCAGTTCTTAGGCTACTCTTTTACCAACGAATAGTGGGATTGACTGTCACATTATAACACCCCTACGGCTTGGAGGGCGAGCATGTTTGGGCGACTCGGGCGCAAACCCGCGACCCTCAGATTATAATTATGAAGCGCACGCCTTAACGCGCTAGGCCATGCCAGGCCCAAGTTAATTGAAGTCTTAATACAACTTACAAGTTGTCTGAATTATGTTTACATATATATCATATTGTTTAATTTTCCCAAAACATATTTACAAAGTTTGTACACTTTGTAAGGTGTTTCTAAGACGTTTGTAGATCCCATAAGGTGAACCATTCTACAACGAACGTACACAGAAGTCTGACAGAGTCTGATGGTCACTGACACAGTTAGCAATCGTATTAATTCATAGTCTACTTGTAAACGAACTGGCTTTGAACCAAACAACCATGGCGGCACATCATTCCATCTGCTGAGACCTGTTGTTATAATTTTCTTCTCTTTCCGTTTCTAATGCAGGCCTCTGTTTATGTACCTAAAGTCACGTTTCTGCGTACGTTTGAAATGTATACATCCGGTATATAATTAAACTTTATACCTGCCATAGGTTATTCCTCTTCCAAGATCTCTGGATTAATCTGAATACACAACGTCTGTTACTGAAGGATATATAAAAACAAAAAAGTGTCAACGTCTTCTGACAAGACTTACGCACAAACAGTCCTGATTTTGAAACCTATGCCCAACAATTGGCTGGTAATTGTAAGTAAAGTGTGCGTATGTGAGTTTCCTTACAGCAAAGTCACATCTGGCTATCTGCTGTATCCACCAACGGGAATCGAGCCCTTGATTTTAGCGTTGTAAATTTGAAGATTTAGCGTTGTCCCATCGGAAGACATGGTGAGTAAATCGTTTAAGTGCTGGAATTGAGAGGGAAATAATAACTAATGAGTCAGACCCTCTTGCCGAACAATCGTCGTCAAACTCACCAGACGTCTTATAAACCTACATTTCCAGCGACTCTTCTTCGTTGAACGATCGTTTAGACGAGCCGCCCTCACAGTCACTCCTTTTCCGTTGCCCCTTTATGACGAAAATCTTACCTCGATCAGGTTTGTCCCTACCCAGATCCTAAAAGCACTTCGCCACCTAATAAACTCCATGAACCTACAGCCTCACTTATCACTCTTGAGTTCCTACCATCGTACTATGTGTCTTTGTACTATTTTTATGTTAATTGGGCGTTCGTAAATGATTGGAGCCTTACTGGTGAAAGTGAGTTTTCTCAGGGTACTCTCGTTTTTTCTCCTACGTCAAATTATACGGATAAAAGATTTTTAGATCCCCGCTGCCCTGAAAAAAATCATATGTCCGAGATCGACTATTTATTTGTTATCTGACTTTCGAGGCCCCGGCCTTATAAGAAAGAAATCCAACCACTTAAACCATAAATTCACCACCAAGGTCCTGCCCTTACCTCAACCTCGAGTGGAAGGAAGGGGAGAAGACGTTTCTCTATACTGTTTTCGGAGGTTTTTCCTAGTAGTGTTTCGTAAATAACATTTTCTTAATGCTTACAAAATTCAACAAACTTGTGATGAAGAAATCATACCCTGAAACGTTAAAACCTAGGCCTTTAAATTAACAAGAAATAACTTATAACATTATTTCAATATAATTTTGCACTGAATATCACATACTTTTTCAGATAGCTATTTGCTTGATATTAAGTATAGAGCTATACAAAGGGCTATCTGTGCTCTGCCCATCAGGGGTATCGAAACCCGGTTTCTAGCGGAATAAGTCCACATACATACCATTGTTCCACTGGGGGAGGGGCGTCCAGCAGTTAAAGATAACTTTATGCATGCATTAAATATTGTTTTTAATTAAAGAAAATATATTTCATCTTCGTAGGTGCTCTGAAACAATTTTTTTCCTGACCTATGTCTTTTAGATCTCATACCTAGTCGTAGAGTTGATACGGATACATTCATTATAATCTAAACCAGAACCAGCTTCACTGGTAAAAAAAGAAAATAACGAGGTCAATAAAAAGGTTACTTGGTATACAAACAGCGACTGAAAGAACTGATAACAGAATGTGGACAAGGCAATAAGATTTACTGGACACATAATTTAAAATTGCTTGCTAAAAATAAATCCTCTAATTGGTTTAAGTTTATTTTGTTATCATGTTTGTTAATTTTATTAGCGATAGCATTAATGAGGTAATTGTTATTTGACAGTTTTTTTTATCAACATTAACATATTCATACGTGTGTTATCTTTAATAGTATTGATTACCTTTGCCACATTCTGTTGTCAATTCTTTTAGGTGCTGTTTGTGGGAAAAATAATTTCCTCTTAATCGCACTAAAGGACAAGTATGTGTAGTTTAACGGGGATTCGAATCTGCAATCTTCAGATGAGGAGTGAAGCGCTTTAACCACCTGGCCAATAGTGAAATGCTCCAGATCTTCTTTGTCTCAAGGTTTCGTCTATACTCTCTCCTTTTGCTACTATGCACTACGATTAGCCCACTTGTAAGATGTTCGAAGAGGTTGACTGAAACAACATTTATCATGTGTTGGTATTTGGTTGGTTCCATCAATCTAACAAGGATAAGCAACTAAGCTAAACTGATTGTCCAGCTATTATTTTGTACTTTAAAAGGTGGATATTCTGGGGATTTACATATTGTGTCAACTGAATATTCAGAATTAAAATCTACATTTTTCACTCTGGCAGCTGGACATTCAGAAAAGATTTTAAAGTTAATACTTGTTGTAAAATTGGAAGGCACATTTGCGTAACTAGCTTGTTTTTCGAATAACATGCCCATACTGACTTTTTATTATGCATATTACTTTCACAGTTAGGACAACTGGACAGGTATGATCTCAATGTCTGTTTGTTTTTGTTTTTGGAATTTCGCACAAAGCTACTCGAGTGCTATCTGTGCTGTCTCAATGTCTTTGTTGTTGTTGTTTTGAATTAAGCACAAAGCTACACAATGGGCTATCTGTGCTCTGCCCACCACGGGTATCGAAACCCGGATTTTAGCGTGTAAGTCCGCAGACATACCGCTGAGCCACTGGGGGGCAAGTCTCAATGTCTACAACACAACAAAGAAACGGTACCATCAGTAAAGCTTTTTTTGTCAAAATGTCCCACGTACTTCGCCTTGTGGGTGGCGATCTGCAACTATATTACCATGCTTACAACTACCAAAGTTTAATAAAGCTAACTCTAAATAGCAGCCTGCCATAACTCAGTAAAGATCACCACCCCGAAACATGACAGCTGTAAATACATGTTTTAAATACTTATATAGCTAACTATAAATCCCTTTGTTATACGTATCGTTAACGGCAAACTATCCTTGCTAATGTTAACATTAGGCACATACAATAACTTAATACTATATTTCAACAATGAATAAAAGTCAACATTTGGACAATTATGGCAGCGTTTGCCAGTGAGTCAAAATCACTTACAAAACGTATGCATTAGTAATTACGCGTGAATAAAACGTGGACACTGAACACACATCCCCAGTGAATAGTGTATAATACTGGAATAAAAATAATTTCAACGGTTACATAGACAACACGGATATATAGGCCTATGTGTATGTGCAGGGAAAATAAACTTATAAATAAATCTGCTGGTTTGGACAATGAAGTAATAGCAGTCAATAAATAATTAAAATTCGCGATTCCTGCACATTTACCTAGAAAGACAGTCTAAATTCTACCTTTTGCAAACTACTCATCACAATTCCACGAAATTTTACACAAATACAAAACTAGTGATACTGTTTATCGCTGCAAAAGGTATTAGAAATTTAAAATTTATATTATGCTTTGGATAATACTATTCACAAGCACTATTGCTAGTGAATACAAAGGAAGTGGTAAATGATACTTTCAACGGAGTTAAATAAATACTGAGATTATGGCAAAAGTTTAAAAATAAAACATTCACGCCTTAAAAAGAAACTGAGTGTGTAAAAACGAACAGATTTGGTTAGGCTATATCTTGGGAGTGATTCTAAGAATTCGTTTCATTTTGTACTAATATTTTGATGGTTTATAATCTTGCCTTTCTATGGTGTAGGAAGTGAGTTTCAGGCACGGCTTGGCCAAGCGTGTTAAGGCGTTCGACTCGTAATCCCGAGGGTCGTAGGTTCGAACCCAGGTCGCACCAAACATGCTCGCCCTCCCAGCCGTGGGGGCGTTATAATGTCACGGTCAATCCCACTATTCGTTGGTAAAAGAGTAGCCCAAGAGTTGGCGGTGTGGGGGGTGCTTTCCCTCTGGTCTTACACTGCTAAATTAGGGACGGCTAGCGCAGATAGCCCTCGCGTAGCTTTGCGCAAAATGCAACAGAAACAAACAGAGTTTCAGGTGAGGGAGTAATTTCGCACACGATCGCGTAGTATAAAGGTACCCGATAGCAGACTACATGTTTTGTAAGGAGGGTGCTCTTACTTATAATAATAATATTATAATAATACTGGTATTATTAACGTATTATAATTAATACGTTTTTCCAACCAACGCACGTGCAGATGGATCGATTTTGAAAATTATGTAACTTTTGATTATAAATGAACATTAATAGTAATAATTGTCTTAATAAGTTATATAATTAAAATATTTTCCTGTACAGCTGGTTGATCATACTAATAATAATACTTCTTAAGTTTACAAAAAAACACACTTGTAAATCGTCTTTAAGTTAACTATTCTAGTATTTGAGCATTGTTTGTCAAACAGAAATAAATTAAGTTATTTATTCCACATTTCAAACATATTTTGAAAAAAAAAATGGTGTGATTTGTATTATATTATTTTCAAAACCAATAATAGATGGCTCTGTCTGCTACAGACTGTTTACCTTGTTATTAAGTCTCCACACGTAGGATTACTAACCTATATTTCAAAACTTAAAAGTGTCAGGTTTGGTAAAATATTGACCAATAATATGCATATTCTTACTAATACAATAAGAACTGCATCGTTAGAAAATAAGCAGATAGATAAGCAATTTACAAGTTTTATTATGAGAATCTACTATTATAAATCAAACCCAACGCCTCATGAGTCACATAAACTCATAAACATAAACATAGTACATTAAATTATAAAATCATTAACTTGAAGAAACGACACCTATTAACTGCGTATTAGGCATTAAAAAGCATTTTATGAATCACGACCTGACATTATACGCCATATGCAAAAGTTCTGATTCGACATACTGCTGACATGAAGTAGAAGAATTTGCTTAAAATCAAGGCCCAGGTATGGCTAGGTGGGTTAAGACTTTCGACTTGTATTTTGAGGATCGCGGGTTCCAATCTCTCTCACACCAAACATTCTCGCCCTTTAAGTCGTAGTGGCGTTATAATGTTATGTTCAATTTCACTATTCGTCGGTAAAAGAGTAGCCTAAGAATTGGCGGTGAGTGGTGATGACTAGCTGTCATCCCTCTAGTCTTACACTGCTAAATTAGGAACGGCTAGCGCAGATAGCCTTCGTGTAGCTTTGCGCGAAATTAGAACAAAACAAAAAACTTAGCATCAACTTGCAATCGGAACAATCTATCTGCTGAGAACGAAACTAAAATCAAGTTGGTAATGGATATATCTAATTAAATATATATTTTTACGCAATTGCTTATAGTTTAGATCACTTAGATATTAAGCTGTCTGTAACATTTTCTAGCGTAATCTCAGTAAAATCCAACGAGAAATTATATCTTAAATTAACCTTTGTAAACTTCTATTCAACAGTAACATGTGTGACAGATACCTTGGGGATTTTTATAGTAACAACAACCCGGTGCAATTATTTAACTGACCATTTGTTCATTAACAGAGATATTTTTGCACCCAGAGAATATCCATGTTTTTAATAAACTTTAAATGTGTGTTTTCAAAAAGGGCAAACGTTGATGTAATTCATAAGTACTCATAAGGTTGAGTACGTTGTATTAAAATGATTTTGTAGCCTCTCCACGTCGTCACAATCCATGTCGCCACGTTCAGTCATGCTCAATCTGACAGCTTTCAATTATAACAATAGTTCTGCAGTGTAGTTTTCATTGTGAAAGACACTGTCGTAAGGCTGTCATGTCAAAAACACACAACGACTTTCTAATGGTTCCGATAAACCGTTTAGTGTAATAGGTCTACGGTTTCCCAGGGCCTACTTCAATAGCTTAGTCCCACAGAAATCACAAGTAAATTGATCGTTATTTTTTCGTATGGATCAGCATGAATGCCGTTTTATCTATGCAGCTGATTGAGAAAGGTGACAGTTAAATGAACGTGTGATAAAAGTAGCATGTGTACATATGACGATTTTCGTGTTTTTTTAGGGAGATTGTTCTTAATTAGAGCACGTTGAGAGCTTTTGCAACTGATCTTTATGGTTATAGATTCTCATCTTACCATGCTGGGCTTTTAATTTATGCAGGTCTCTTTGTCTTTTTCTTTGGATGATTTTTATGATCCAATTTAACTATATTTTTTACTTTCTAACACTATTAACACATCTTTATGATCTCAGTGTATTAATACTTTACATTGGAAGGGGCTGCTACATACCCTTGATAGAAGTGATCACTTTCTAGTGACATCACAATATCTATGTAATACCAAATAATCTAACAAGGAATAGCCATTGGTGTAAACCATCTCTTCTTTTAGATTATGTCTTCATAAACGTGTTTGCCCATCTTTTGTTACTTGAAGTTCAACTTCGGTGGTGTTGTACAGTGCATGGAGATGCCAAATCATTTCTGGACACTAAAGAAATTCCTAGACATCACACATCATTACCATGTTATGCAAACAAAAAAATTCCTTCTTTCATGCAATACAAAACTTCTAAATTAAACATTATTCTACAGAAATACGACTAGAACTGCATTACGATTCCCCATTCAGCATTAATATTTCAACTTCTGGTGCATCCCAATTAGCCATAGTGTAGGTGACCAAGTGTTTCATCATTTGGTAGATTTTCATTTGTTGCAAATAAGGTTAACAAGAGAGGTCCATATTCAACATTAGTGTTTTATTTTCTGTTTGTTTGTTTTTGAATTTCGCACAAAGATACACGAGGACTATCTGCGCTCGCCGTTCCTAATTTAGCAGTGTAAGACTAGAGGGATGACAGCTAGTCATCACCACTCACCGCCAATTCTTAGGCTACTCTTTTACCAACGAATAGTGGAATTGAACATAACATTATAACGCCACCACGACTCAAAGGACGAGCATGTTTGGTGTGACAGAGATTCGAACCCGCGATCCTCAGATTACAGAAACGTTGAAAATCTTATCTTCTTATTTGCCTTTTCTGCTACGTTGGAGTGTAACACTGTTTATCTTTTCAATTATGTGTTTTTATAAAATATTTGGATTAAACAACTACAGTCCTGACTTTAACTTTTTTCTTTTAATTTTGCACAAAGTTACACAAGGGCTATTTGCGCTAGCTGTTCCTAATTTAGAAATGTAAGACTAGAGAGATTTGGTTGTTGTTTAGAATTAAGCACAAAGCTGCACAATGGGCTATCTGTGCTCTGCCCACCACGGGTATCGAAACCCGGATTTTAGCGTGTATGTCCGCAGACATACCGCTGAGCCACTGGGGGGGCGACTAGAGAGAAGACAGCCAGTCATCACCATTTGGCGCCAACTCTTAGGCTACTCTTTTACCAATGAATAGTGGGATTGACTATCACATTATAACGCACTCACGGCTGAAAGGGCGCGACGGGGATTCGAACCCACGACCCTCGGATTACGAGTCGAACGCCTTAGCCCACCTGGCCTTGCCACCGATAAAATCTTCGATACCCGGCATGGCCAGGTGAGTTAAGACATTCGACTCCTTATCTAAGGGTCGGGGGTTCGAATTACCATCGCACCAAACATGCTCGCCCTTTCAGCCATGCGGATGTTATAATGTGACAGTCAATTCTACTATTCGTTGGTAAAAGAGTAGTCCAAGAGTTGGCGCTAGATGGTAATGACTAGCTGCCTTCCCTCTAGTCCTACATTGCTAAATTAGGAACAGCTAGCGCAGATAGCCCTCGAGTAGCTTTGCACGAAAAATCTGTAAACTTTACTCACTTGTAATATAGTAATAAAATTTGGATTTTCACAAATAGCAACAAGTGCTTCAGCAGAAAGTCTGAGGGCTTATAACGATGAAAACTGAGTTTCTGTACCCGCAGCACAGCAAAAATAGCCTATTGTACAACTTTACGCTTAACAGTAAACGAGGAAACACAAATACAGTTAAATTAAATTGCGCTAACTTTACTCACTTGTTTGCGGTAGCGTGAACTTGAGAGTGACCTTGAAGTTAACATTTGTCATTCGGGTCACATTCAAGTAAAATAAACGATATAAAAACACATATTTGTACTGGGTAATTTTAACCCTTCGCCCGTGATCTGGTTGGGTTTAACTAACACGGGTTTTTCGTCTTGAACTCAGTTTGAAATAGATGTACCGGTTGTACTGTTGTCTTTTGAAACCAGCTAAAAATAAGTGATCTTAAATAAACTGTCTTAAAGTTTCCAAAATGTGTCAAAGAATGCACAAGATCGATCACCACAAACATTTTAAATTCTATTATTCATTGTTAAATTCTTTCATTGATCACTACAGCATAGTGTTGTTAATGAATGTTTGATATTTTCATTTAGATCTCACATGTCTTATTGTGGATATTTTCACGTGAACAGCATGTTCTTTATTTTATCACATCAAGTTAATCAATTTATGCCAAACATTCAACTTACTGATACATTTCATTTGAGGTGATGTTATTTCTATATATTATTCAGCAACTCGTCTTATGATTGATTATTACAGTTGTAGATAGCTCTAGTAGCTTAATCATAAACAGAAAATACTAATGAATCTTACTTTGGAATTAACAAAGGTAATGTTTTTGAACATCAGTTATGACTGGACTGAAGCAAACGTGATGGCAAAAGTAACTTTGTTTGATGATAGCACGATTCCAGTGGTAATAAGTATTATTTGGGCTTTTACTTCGTTTTTCATTTTTCCAGGATTTTTTTTTCTCATCAGTTATTAAATATTTCACAAGTTGTTTATTATTATTAAGGTATTTTGGTGGTTTTAGAAGGAGTGTCAAATTGCATGCGAAAGACAATCTATGAAAGCTCGAAACATTGAAATATAAGTTACTTGTGGGGCTTCAAACACGCAGTTTTTCTAGTGGTTATGAAATAAATTAGAAGATGATAAAGTCCTTGAAACCTGATACCCCGCATACCGGCTAACAGTGACTCATCCCCCACTCCTCGCAACAGGTCAATATTAATATGTTGGAGGGAGTGTCCCAACAGACGAACGAGATAGTATTAATTTTTCTAAGTTACTTTAATTCATGTCCAGAAAAATCAATTCATTAAATACTTAATAACATCTAATGTGCTATAGTTGGGTCTCTCCTTCATACCTATTGTAATCTATATTCTCGCACTTTGTCATCGCATATTTTGCATAATTTTATGAGTAATCTATATCTTTCGTTGTTATCATGGTAACTATAGCAATGGCGTTGAATTTCCTTTCTACATTTCTAGCATAACTGTAGAAACTGCGTGTCTAAGTCAAGATGGCCCTGAACTAAGATTCTGGCATTTCATACATGTATTAGAAATATACATACACCCACTCAGGAGCAGACGCATGTATACTTATACAGATACGTTTAATTGACTTAAGGTTTTGTTTTTGTTTTTGAATTTCGCACAAAGCCACTCGAGGGCTATCTGTGCTAGCCGTCCCTAAATTTGCAGTGTAAGACCAGAGAGAAGGCAGCTAGTCATCACCACCCACCGCCAACTCTTGGGCTACTCTTTTACCAACGAATAATGGGATTGACCGTAACATTATAACGCCCCCACGGCTGAAAGGGCAAGCATGTTTGGCGCCACGGGGATGCGAACCAGCGACCCTCGGATTACGAGTCGCACGCCTTAACGCGCTTGGCCATGCCGGGCCTGACTTAAGGCGTTGTGTGTAAAAGTTATCACTAATATTCATGTATGATTATGTTGTTAAAGATATTTCCTCGTACATGTTCTTTGTAAAATGAAATTATTTGCATGATATAACGTGAGAGAGAGATCCACTCGAATCATCGGGTTCATCGATTCTCTGTATTTTATACATGTTTCTAAGATAGTTTTTAGAATGCAAACTCTGTAAGTTGACGATTCACTATGGAAGATGTTAAGGCACGATTCGTTGTTTAATAGAAAAGAATTAAGCTGTTACGCCTAATTGAGCGTGAACACAATCAAGTAACTCGTATTCTAATGTAGGCAGGTTTGAGATACATGTAACAATTATACTTTTGTGTTCAGTAGTTCTCCAATCAGGCTTACTAACCATCTTAGGTATTTTTGAAATAAGCACCGAAAACACCACTAACAACTGTAATACCCAACTGATGAATTACAGCAGAGTAGACAAACAGAAGCTTTTTAATGGTTTGTCCACGTAATTAATACTATTATAATTTTTATTGAATTGTTTTAGCAACTCTCCCAGAATACTTTATTCCATAATTGTTAATTTATCTTGAGTAGGCTGAATGATCTGCTGAGTTATTATAGACAGGTTGAATGACCTGCTGGTTTAGTAACGGACATGAAGAACATGCTGGTTTAGTAATAGACAGATTGGAGCAGCTGCTGGTTTTGTATGGACAGATTTAAAGGTCTGCTGGTTTAATACAGAAAGAACTTTAAGCAGATGCTGGTTTAGTAATAGGCATATTGAAAGACCTGCTGATTTAGTATGGACAGTCTCAAGAAGCTGATAGATTTATACGGACAGCTTGAAGATCCTGATTGTTTGATATAGACATTTTTCCGGAGCTGCTAGTTTCTTATTGATAAATTCAATAAGCTTCATGTTTAGTATGGACATATTAAAATGATGCTTGTCTAGTTTGGTGGTTGTGCTACTTTATTACAGACATGTTCAAGGACTTAACATAATCAACAAAACATGTAGATTAATGTCTGTGTGCGTAATGAAGATGTATACGCCATTTTGTTATTATTAGTTGTGGTCACATTATTCTCGTCGGTTGAGGACCTCATCGATTAAAATCGCCTATATTACTACTAAAGTAATGATTTTCTGCAATACCCAACCATGTAATGAGTAACGCTACACACAGCACAAGAAGAGTTTTAGATGAGATCGTTAGTCACTTAGAAAATATAAACCTTTTCTCATGGTGACTATAATAACAATAAGAACAAAACCAATAGTTTGGCCACATCACTACTTCCTCCAGATGTTCCAACACCATCCTGCAAGGAACATAACGTGACATAAGTGAATGGACAAAACTGTTTCACTATGAATATTTAACAGCAGCCCGAAATCGAGACAAATGTAGACAGGTAACAAATGAAGAACTGTCAGTGGTGTCACTTAACGATATCTACAGGAATATTCCCTTTAGTCTTTTGATGTTAGATTACAGATGGATAGAGCAGAAAGCTCTTATATAGCTTTACGCGATATTCAAAACAAATCAAATATCAATAATTTAGTGTCAATATATAAAAGTAATATAGACAAATTCATACACATTTATAGGCTAAATTTACGTTAGAGATGCCCGCATATATTATTTTTTCGTTAATGAAAATTATCGTTTGACAAAAATACATCTGAAACTGAACGTACATCATGAAAAAAACAAATGAAAGTCTAAGTACAAAGTTGTTCACATAACCTTTTTTAAATTCAACAAATCTCGGTAAATACTTTAAAGAGATTGCTTCATTTACACACATATGTCTCGCCAGTTTCTTCAAAATCTTCTGAATCTAATTTAATTTTTAGCTGTTGTTTATTGAAATAATTTTAAGTTAATGAGTTGATTATAAAGTAGGCACTAAACGATAGCACAGTATTAATTGGTTGTGAAATCACTTAAAATGTCTGCACAAGACTCTTGATAGATTTGTACTTTTATTAAACCTACATGAACTTAATTCAAATGTCTGTTTTTAAAGTATAAAAAGCAAATAATTTTACAACAAGCAAACAAGTAATTCATATTTTACAGAGCACTTTAACTAATAATACAAATAAAGAAAAAAAATTTATTGAAGTATTACCAATATTTAACTCAGGTTTCTTCTTTCTCTTCTTCTTGGCCTGGCATGGCCGAGCGCTTTAAGGCATGCGCTCGTAATCTGAGGGTCGCGGGTTCGCATCTGAGTCGCGGTAAACATGCTCGCCTTCCCAGCCGTGGGGGTGTTATAATGTTACGATCAATCCCACTTTCCAAAACAAAGAAGTATCAAACAACTCTACCAATATTGACAGCAGCAAGTGAGAAATTATAAAAGGAAAGAAGCAATTATAAAAATTATAACTGAAAAATATCAAAGCTGTTAAGTTTGGTGCTCTTTCATTTACTAAATTAAACTTGACTATTAATAGTGTTTTGAGATTGAAGCGACAAATAAGCTTATCAATGGTAATGTTCAATATGAAGCCTATATTAGGAAAATATATATACACACATGATAAAATGTCCCCAATTGTATTTCTTGTCTGTGAATTAGTCATATATATAATTTTTGTTTGCTCCAACAATTATGTTCACCTTTTCGCTGAATTTCAGCTTATTTAGGGAGAATTATGCAAAAACATTTCATAGATCGCATCATATCCGACGAAGTCCCTTGAAGTAGAAATCAGTGCAAATGACTTAATTTTAAAAGAAAGAGGCAGTCAGTTGACATGCCACATCTGTTGATTGGCGAGTCGAGGCTATGTTTTTAGTTGTATTGCAATACAAGCACAGCCTTCTGAATAGCTGGAATAAATAAAGGCATGACCAAATCGTTAGCAATTGATTCTTTAATTTTTTTTCATGAAATTAAGAGAAACAAACTCCCAGTATTCGACAACAAAATAAAAAGTAGAAAAGAGGAAACGAAACTTGTAAGTAATGCGAGGGGAAAAGTTGGACCAAATAGACAAAATGAATTGTTTTGGAGTAAGACGAAGAAAGCACAAAACTGTTTTTAAGTTTCCCAGATTTTGAGGCAATAAAACATTTATCAAAGAATATAATTCACAACACTGATCTGTTGGGACAATATTAATGCTCGTTGGGAAAGTTAATGCATTAATTCTAAAAATTCTTTGTTCTGGAGTCCATTGAGGCTTAGTGTTTTACAAATTGAAAGGTTCAACGTTCGAGCTTATCTATGCCGATAAACATATTCTACATTTTCAGCTGATGGGCCTTATAACCAATTATAACAAATTCCCCATCGAATCAAGAATAGCCGTGTAAGCGTAAGATGCTATCAACATGTTGCCTTCTTTCTAGCAAACGGTTATGAAAAATGGGTAGTTATACTGAACCTTGGGACAATGATGTGTATTGATCATTCTAATCCATCCTATATTATTTTGATACGCTGTTGTTAATATATTTTCTACTGAACTGAATTGTAGTTGATCATTTTCGAGGTCTTTATAACATTGAGGTTAATATATGTATAAAATGTATAGTTTTGTTAGCGCATCATTTTACTGAAATATATACCTAAATTAGTGCATAATCCTAATGAAACATATATCTTGGTTAGTGCATAATCCTACTGAAACATATACCTTGGTTAGTGCATCAGTCTACTGAAATATATATCTTGGTTAGTGTATTATTCTACTAAAATGTATGCCTTAGTTAGTACATAATTCTACTGAAATATATATTTTGGTTAGTGCATCATTTTGCTAAAATATATATACCTTAGTTAGTGTACAATTTTACTGAAACACATAGCCTAGTTAGTGCATAATTCCACTGATATATATACGTTGGTTGGTACATTACTCTACGCCTTCCAATCAGTGATGTCGAGAAACCCACTTGTTGAGAAATTTCTATGCAAAAACGGCTCGTTTGGATTGAGAAAATATTTTAAATAGAAGAGCGAACAACGTTTCGACCTTCTATTTAAAATATTTTCTCAACTTAAACGAGCCGTTTTTGCATAGAAAATTCTACGCCTTCCAGTTAACAACTAAAGCTATAAAATAGTAAGTCATTCAAAAAATATATACAGTTTCTTATAAAAAATGCATAACTAATGCTTCGAAGCTATCGTATAATTTTTGCATCTCAAAAGAAAAGTAGACACTTAAAAATATATTAACTGTTTCTGAATTATTTTTTTATTGATAGTAAATTAAGTTCCCGCATTTTTATCTGTTTGAATCTCCGCTAGGTGGAAATAATTATGTTTTATTCTTTAAATCAAATATTGCTATGGTTAGTCGATTCAATTTGAAGATATTATAGCTGAAAACAAACATAATAGTATTTTCACTACTGATCAAAGACAGTATCGCGAGAATGTTTATTTATTATAATTACTTATTTGCTGTAATTGTAATTAGCAGTAATGTTTGTTTTTCTCAAAACGAAGGGTACTTTAAACACTTAAAACAGGTAACGTTTGAAAAAAAAATGAAATTATGATTTTCATTATTGCTGCACTGCAGTGAAACAACCATTAACATGTAGTAAGGTTATGTGTGTGGGAAATTAATTTACAGCTGTTACTTTATTTGATTAAACGCAATAAAGTTAAAAATTAACGCTTATTTTCGTAATTCAGTTAAAAAATTGTACATAATTGTTCAATTGACTGATTTATGACTTGCAAGAACTTTCAAATAAAGACGTAACACTACTAATAGTAATACTAGTAGGAGTATTGACAGTAGAATAAGTAGTGGACTAACCTTTTGTTATGATTTACAGATTTGGCCACGTTGTAACTTATTTTAAGTTTGCAAACTAATTCCTAAAGCTTTAAATTTTAGGTCCAGTATATTTTTAAACTGTTTAAACATTTGAGTTTTTCCTGTTGCTTTTTTTGCAATAAAATTACTTCAAGTGATATAAACCCAAACTAAGTTTTGATGTTTTAAAAAGTATTTCACATCAAAGGAAGTATTATGAAATAATAGAGGCTCACCTAGCTGTAATCTAGAGCGGGAACCTGGTGTCACTGTCAGGTACTTTAGCAGTAATAAAAGTATTGATTTTGCTAGTTGACATTCTATATTATTATTAATCACTGTTTTTGCTGATGTGTGTAGGGTTCTATATAATATGTTTTTATAAAATAATGAGAAATTCATCTTTAAAAAAATCTGCCAGAATATACAGAAATGTAAATACACCACAGTAAAATGCTACTACTTTGCCTAGATGGAGTACAAGTAATTTTTATTATACTTTGTAATTCCTAAAATATAAAGGTTAAAAAGACATAGTAATTATATACAGTTATTTCTAATGCTGTTAATTTTTTCATATGGGATAGTATTTTTTATACTTTTATAATGACACAAAACTAAATTATAATTTATGCACATTAATCTTTAATAAGAATTTGAAGTATTGGTTAATTAGTATGATTAAAGATTGTTAATTTTCAAATCCAAATCGTATTTCTAGAAACCTTCATAATTTTCATAACTTTAAGGTTAGAGAATAAACAGTGTGCACTGTACTGCAAGTTATTAGTTTGTACAAGAAATATTGGAATTTTAAAAATATTAAACAATTACTGTATAAACAACTAAAGCTCAGCTCTTTATGGCAGGTTACATAAAGTGAAAAATAAAATGCATGAGAATCAAACATAGAAAACATAATTCTTAAAAAGTACCACATCTAGCAACACATTTTTGGCATATAATGTAATTTTTCCATTATTTTACATATTTACTGTATTATAATGTAATTTTTCCTTTATTTTACGTATTTACTGTATTTTAGTAGAGTATAGGATCTTTTGAAGATATTTCTATTTTCTTTCTTTTTTTTAACTTTTATTTTATCCAGTTTGAGGAAATCTTAAATCTTACATACAGATAATTTCTTGGCTTTAATTTTTTTTGTTACTAATTTTAGTTGAATAGCTTTCACAAAGAAGCTTCTTATTTTTAATTTTTGTATTCAGCTCTTGAATTTTATTTTTCTCTCTGTAGTATTATAAAAATAATCTTTTGTATTTTATTCATTAGAATCAAGAAAAAAAAGTGAGGTTTGCACCAACTGGTCATGTGATGTTGCACACTAAATGTGAGTACTTGGTATATTATTGATATAAATAGACTGTAAAAGTAAAGCTATTAAAAAGAGTAGGTCATAGTATGACACATTTACATGAGTTTGAGAAGGGTGATGAACAGTTGCTGTTTATTTTATTCTACTGTGTGATACTGGAATAGGAATTGCTAATCTAAAGAAGCAAAGGTCAGTTGCTTTGTTTTGTGATATGATCCTTTGCATGGTTCCCTAACATAGTATGATTAGCATTAGTATACACAATTAAATTATTTTAAAATGTAGTGATTAGTATCTGTAAGTATATTATATTAGCATGTTACACTACCTGAGAATGTAATAGCTGTACTATTTTGTGATACTGTTCAGAGATAGTTACAGTTTTCTATAGGAGTTGTAGCATAAATGTTACTAGTAATCTTGACCACAAAAAACAAAAACACATCTTTCTGACAGTATTCAAAGTGTTCAGATACTTATGTCTGAAGTTATACTAACCTATGATCATTTTATATATATATATAAACAGGGCCATACCATTCGTAGTACAAGCAGTGCTTTTGCACAAGGTGTTAACTTGAAGGGCATGAGGTGCCGATTGCTTCTTAATAAAGCTAATGGGTGGGGTTGGGGGAAACTATTTATATGCCACATACGGTGCCATTTAACAGAGATATATATATTCTGATACTATTCTAGTAATGCTTTTACAGTATGACACTATTTTATGTTATACAAATTAATGGTTAGTGTCTCCTGATGTTACACTTTTAACCAACAACAGCACGTGCTGATCCTTGAATCTCAAGACTATTACAATCCACTAGATTAATCAAAACATATCTAACACAAATGATGACCAGTTTTAAATTCTTTAGATACAATAATGTTCAATCATTGACATTTGGTTATTTGTATTATCACTTTATTTAAAAAATGTTTGAGTTTGACATTACTTTTAAACTCTAACAAGTTTGGTTTTTTTCAGCTTAATAAGATTTTCGTATTGCAACAAAAAAAAATTGAGAGATTGAGATTAGTATTGAGTCATTAAACATTTTGTTTTTTTGATCCTCTAAGTAAAGAACTAAACACATAGCTGGACATGTACCAATTAGAATTAACTTCCAGTCCAGTTCATAGTTATACATATCCACAAGACCTTTGTTCAAGGGTCAATAATTATCTATTAAACTGTGTACATACCTGTGTGTTTTTACTTAGTTCATGTGTTTTGCAATATATTTTACCTAGTGGATGTGCGATTGATGACTACCTCACAGTCTGAAAAAGAGGGAATTATTGAAGTGAAACTTGAAAATCATACCAGTTACTATGTGCCCATATGCTATGATGATTCATCAGATGCTGCACTGCGGTACTCCTACACTGTGACACATGTCACTTGTCGTCACTTGGGTTTTATGACATACCAGAATCAATATTCACTGCCTGTGTCATCAGGTATATCTTATGTTGGGCTAAAAAATTCAGTATACTGTGAAGGTCATGAACAACGTTTAGAACAGTGTTACTGGAATGAGTTCAGACTCTTGCCTTGTGAGAAAGTAATATCTGTATTATGTGGTTGTAAGTAGACATTCTTTTCATTATCTATATTATTTTGTTTAGCTAATTTGTTTGGATAAAGTAACAGGCATAATAACTTTATTCTGATACAGCCGTGCTATTTCACACAAAGCTATCTCATTCTTTTATCTGACCTCTAAGCATTACCAAAACCTTTGCACTCAGCACACTAGTATATATATATATGTAACCCATTAATTTCCCACTATTTTTGAACACATATGTGACTACTTTATATCAACAGTGTGGTGCAACATATATTTGTTCAGTTAGGTCTTTCTGTAACTTCTCAATCTGTACTATCTGTACTGAAACAGAATTGCTTTAGTGTGTGTCTTTTTGCATGTGACTACCATTTATCAACACTCCTATGAAAAAAATATTTACATCCACTAAAGTGATACCCTTAGTGGATGCTTAGAAAAAAAAAAAAATTAAATATTATTTCGCAAATGTCTGAAAAGTCAAAATATTATTGCTCCTTAAAATATAAAGGGATAGGGTCAGTTAATGGCAATTTCATTTAAATACAAAATTATTAGCCTAATATTAATAACCTTTCAAGTTGCTCTGGGGCCTTTTAGGCCCCAATTTTCGTAGGAGTGTTAATATGTTTCTTTCCTTGCCATTTCAATTTTTTCAAGTTTTACTTTACTGTGTTTGCATTCAGTTTTATCAACAATATTTGGTCTGTTACGCTCTACATCTCTTCAGAAGATTTCATGTTCTACCAGTTGCTGTACCACCACATCATTCGTTATGGTGGAAATTTTTTGTTCTCCTCTTTTTTATCTATTACTTCTGGTTTTACTAGGAAATCTGTGGTATTTTGACATGGACATTTCATACCTAGTTGATACACCTGTGGTAGGTGTGACTCAGATTCCCTTTGTGTGGCTTGTCCTTATTCAGACACAGGAGAATTGTTTCATGTCATCAGTGCTCAGACTTTGGTAACACATGTGTCCTTTGTTATCTCAGTTACTTCAGATGAATTGTAACTTGTTTAGCCAAGTTTGTTTTGAAGGTTCATTAACATTATTGTTTTGTAGACTGTAAATTTTATTGGTGTATTAGTTCATTATTAATAAGTATTTTAACTAGTTATGTTTAGATAGTTCGTAAGTTGCATATTATTACTATTAGTAATTTCTGATTCATTCTTCTATTTAAATAGTTTTTTTTTGGTATTGTTAACTATTTATCTTAACCTATGTTTTGTCATTGTAGGACTTAATTATGTGTCCTTTGTTGTCAAAGTTAAATGATTCTAATTAACATATGAATTAGAAATGTGTTGTATAGGTAACTTTCATTAGTTTGTATATTCATTATTACTTCAGACTTGGTAGATTAGATATATTTAGCTGCAGGTATCTATTAACCAGGTATGTTTAGATGGTTTGTACACAACTCATTCCTCTGTCTGAATAATTTTGTCATCATTGTTAACTGTATGTTTTATCCTAATTTTCATCAGTTTAGGATCTGAATATTTTTGCATGTGGCTACCATTGCTTGTGTTTTTTATTTCCCATTTTTACGACTGATTTTTGCTTAACTTCTTTTCTTACATTCATGATATTTAAAAACTCGTTTTTTTGTAATCTACAATTCTGAGTTCTTCTTTACAATGCCCACATTTATTGTTCTAAACCAAGTGTTTCAGTTCAGGGCCTTGTTTCCCTGACTGACCTCAGGAGATACAAACTCATAGTTCACATCATAACTATCTAAGATTTTGCACTATTATTTCTATAGATGATTGGCCCCTGCTTACTTCTTCCTATTTACAGTCAGAGACAACACTCATCTGCTCCTTCAAGAAGTAGCACAGGTAAGGTTCCTGATGACAGTGGGAAAGTCTGTTGTAGCTTCACACTACACCCATTCAACTGGGGAGAGGGGTCTTCATTTCAATTTCAGTCAAACCCAGCCTCATAATCTTTATCTTTAAGTTTGAAGTTAGTAGTTTGAAAGTCCCTTGCCTCACATTTCTTACAGATCAAGATAATCTATCTCTTTGGGAATGTGAGCTTGTGGTCGTATGTACTTCCTTTGGTGGACATTTGTAGATCAGTCATGACTTTGGGAAACTCGTAGGAATATAAGATTTTGATATAGTGGAAATAACTGAAACATGGTTAAATGTAGATGATTTTCATCACAGGCAATTTCTTAGAAATGCATGGTTACAGATTATTTACTAGGAGCATAGTAGTAAAGAGAATGGGAGGAGTGGCTCTGTTTGCAAGATATGAATTATATCCTGCTGAGATTGAATTAATTTGGGTTCCTGTTAATGGATATCAACAAAAAAGCTCTTAGTAGAAACTTGTTAGAAACCACCAGATGAAAGTGACAAAAATAGTAAGGAACTTTACAGTGAGATTAAGATTTCAATGTTAATGAAGCCCTAATTATGTATGACTTTAATTTCAGATATGCTGATAGGGAAATGCTAAAATCAAATCATGAGGTGAGAAAGGTTTCTGGAGCCCATTCCCCTCAGTGTGGATTCCTGTACGTGGTGAGGGGACCTCCCAGGGAAGGTTCTGTTCTGTCTGGGATCTAAACATCCACCCACGTGTTTGCCATGTGTGGCGACCCTTGAAGTGGAGGAGAGGATCCTGGTGGCTGAGGGGTCCAACCCTAACACACCACTTTGGCCTTGAATTCCTGCAGATGGGCAGCCTTTGGGTGGCCTCCCTTGGGTCAATCGGCTGGTCCACTTGGGCTAGAGTCAACCAAGTATCAGTGTTGGAAGTTCTCAATGGGTGTTGTGGACATTATGAATGATGCTGGTGTTTGGGTATAGTGCTCACAAAACCCTGGCATTGCTGCATTGTCCTTGCATGACTTTGTAGTGCATCCCCTTGTAGTGCTCCAGGGTGGGTGGGGTCAGTGGGTACCAAAACTTTTCCTCTTTCCTATGGATCCTCCAAAAAATTTAAATAAAATTGTAAAAAAACAGTCAATGGGTAAGCGACCACATCTTGAATACTCAAAACAGCAATCTTCAACATCAGTAACAAACGTACCTCATTTTCTTATATTGCATTCTCTTTCGGAAAAACCTTTAGGGCAAATGTCCCCTTTTTTTATTCAAAAGGGACTAGAGGGACTTGCTGGCTCTCCAAAGTCAGTAAAGAAGGTTTGATCTGGTGACATATTGGTTGAAACATCCACATCCCAACACAGTGAACTCCTTTTGAATTCAAAGGTAATTGGGGATATACCTATTGAGGTTACACCCCCATACTACTTTGAATTCTTCATGAGGAGTTATTGTTGAAAGGGATTTGAAGAATGTTCCCAAGTCGGAGATTCTTGCTGGTCTCTCCACTCAAGGAGTTTCTGCAGTGAGGCGCATCTCCACTAGCAAAGATGGAGTTACACTGCCAACAAATACCCTCATTTTAACATTTACTTCACCACGTGCACCTGCCACCATCAAGGCAGGTTATCTCATTTGCAGGGTTTGGCCATACATTCCAAACCCTCTTCGATGTTTCCAGTGTCAGAGATTCAGCCACTCAAAGACATCTTGTCGTGGTTCCCTGACATGTGCTTGTTGTGGAGACAAGGACCACGATGCCTATGACTCTGACATGGACCCACATTGCTTAAACTGTTACGGTTCTCACCCCCCTAACTTTCATTCTTGCCCAAAATGGTTGGAGGAAAAAGAGGTGCAGCATTTGAAAACAACACATAACATTAGTTATTCTGAGGCTTGGAAATTGCTGTCCACCACTCCATCTTGGACATATGCTGCTGCACTTCATTCCACGACTACAGTGGGAGTGCAGACAGATCTCTCTGTGCCTCCAAGAGAATTGTTTTCAAAACAAATGAAAAGCTTTTTGACCTCCATGGTTAAAAAGGCTGATGAATTGACTTCCACACCCATCTCTGTTCCTCCCATACCTTCCAACAAACCTCAAGATTCACGTCCTTTAGTTTCCAATACAGGCATTTTTTCTGATACATCGTTTTCTCCTACCGCAAGAGACAAAACAATTATTCGTTTGCATCCTCAGTCGCTGGATTCCCCTTCCAATATCAAAAACCTGCCCACTCGACCCAGAGCTGGATCCATGGAGGTTGATAGACCTCCTCCAATTAAAGACAGTAAAGAAAAAAGACGTGGTCATAAACCAAAGGATTCTCCAGCCACTTCACATACCTGTTCTTAAAAATGGAACTTTTATCTGGAACTGATGCACCAGTGCACGTTTTACTTTCTTGCCATCGTTACAATTCTCAATGACGGTAATATTTTAAACATTTTTTTTTCAAGGGTTAGTCTGTAACATTAGAGTTATTGGTGATGGTGACTCTGTCCACCTTGATAACGTTTTTAATTTTTTAATGGCCATTAATCTTTTTAATCTCATTTAAGTGTTACATATTTATTCATTACACCTTTTTAATTGTGGTTCCTTTTTTACAGTTTTAATCTCTCTCATTCAATTTGACATTGGATAATGGCCAGAACATTAAGTAACTCAATACCAGGACTGGAAAAGCCAACTTCAGGTAACTGACGCTACTCTTTGAACCACTCCTTAGTATTCCTGGCGAGTTGTTATTTTACTTTTGCTGGATATCATTTCATACTCTTACTACTTTACTTTTTAGTACTGATCATATTGACTCATAACCCGGAACCAGGACTGGAAAGACCAACTTCAGGTGACTGATGGTGGTTTTTATACTTACCTGTTAGTTTTCCTGGCAGGTTATGATCATTACCATTCTGCTACAGGTAGTCCTTTACAACTTTGTTGACTGGATGTCAACGTTGGTTTTTGTGCCATTTTCTGTTTTAATTGCCATTTTGCTTTTATCTTCAATTACTTTTACAAATTTTACTCTATTTACTTGACTTTTATCTTTTTACTAGACATTTGGCTGCTCATTATTACAATTTTACTGAGTGTCTTTTAAAACTTCTATTCTTTTACATTTTTATAATAGCTGCTATGACACATAACCCAGGACCAGGACTGGAAAGGCCAACTTCAGGTGATTGACGGAGGTTCTTGAACTTACCTGTTAGTCTTCCTGGCGGGTTATGATCATTACCATTTTGCTATAGTAAATACTTTACAACCTTGAAGACTGGATGTCACCATTGGTTTTTACACCATTTTCTGTTTTAATTGCTGTTTTGTTTTTACCTTTATTTACTTTTACAAATTTTACTCCATTTACTTGACTTTTATCTTTTTATTGGACATTTGGCTACTCATTGTTTTGCGATTTTGCTATGTGTCTTTTAAACTTCTATTCTTTTACATTTTGATACTGGTTGCTATGACACATAACCCGGAACCATGACTGGAAAGACCAACTTCAGGTTACTGACGGTGGGTCTTGCACTTATCTGTTAGTCTTTCTAACGGGTTATGATTATTATCTTTTTGCTAGAGTAAATACCTTACAACTTCTTATACTCTGCCTTCTATCTTAACATTGTAGAATAGGTGTCAACATTGGTTTTATATTTTTTTGTTTTACCTTCATTTCCATTTATGTCTTTTTACATTTTTACTCGATGTCTCGCGCAGATAGCCTCGCTGCTTTGTGCTATAAAACACTAAGTCAATCAATCAAAACTGGAGCCCATTCAAGATGGATTTCTTCATCAATTGGTCAAGGAACCTACTAAAAATAATACTAATTTAGGTTTATTGTTAACTGTCTCTAGAAATGTTGAGATGGTGGAAATTGGAAAAAAAAAGTTCAAGTGATCATTGCTGTATTGGGTTTGATGTTTTGCTGCTGATGGAAATTGGGGATAATGATATTTTGATTCCAAATTTCAAAAAAGCAAATTTTAAAGGGATGAAACAAGAATTACCTGTTGTGAATTGGTCAACTGAGTTATTTGGAGACATTAAGCAAATATGGAAAATTTTTAAAGAAAACTTTTCAGTGTTCAAAACATACATATTCCTTGGAGAAAGAAAATGGTAGCTGCAAGTAGAAACCAGGACTGGCTCATATGGAACATGAGATATAAAATTAAAGGAAAGCGTTGCAAATTTATGAAATTTAAATTGGCAGGTATTATAAAAGATTTAGAAGATCAAGGAAGTTGGTTAAACAGGAAATTAGGATATGAAAAAGGGTGTATGAAAAAAATTGTCTGAAAACAAAAATTAACAGTAAACATTTTTAAGCTTATTAAGGGTAAACAAAATGTTAGGATTATATAAGACCCATGAAGGATGAGAAAGGAAGGCTTGTATCTGATGATTATGAAGTGGTTAGGTTATTCAGTTCTATTTTTTCTTCAGTTTTTATTAATGAAGACTTAAGAAACATTCCATTTATTGAAAATGGAAGTTGAACAAAATATTTGCATAAATTCTGAGCTTGTTAAAATAAAATTGGGAAGTTTAAAGAATATGGCTCCTGGGCTACATGAAATTTCCCCAGTGGGTTCAATAGGAGGTCAAGGATTTTATACGTGAATAGTGGGCAACTACCATAGGAATGCAAATTCGCTAATGCCAGTCTTATCTTCAAGAGAAGTAATATATGTTAATCTAGTAATTACATGCCAATTAGTGTTGTATCAGTTGTGAAAAAAGTTTGGGAAAGACTGATAAAAGATTCTTTGCAAAGTCATTTAACAAAGTTTAGAATTTTGTTGGATAGTCACCATAGTTTCCCTAAGGTTTAAAATCTTTCTTTAAATATTTTTAGCATCCTTTGAAAATGTTGCTGCATAAGTAGATGAAGATGGATGGATTTTCAGAAAGCATGTGACAAAGTGCCACTAAAAGGGTTTTAGAGATACTTATCTCTGTAGATGTGGGGGATTAGTTAAACTAATTGGATACACAAGTGCCTTGATGGAAAAAAAGTAGAAAGTTATTAGAAACAGAATTACAGTCAAATTGGATTAATGTTGCAAGTGTTGTATCTCGGGGCTCAGGATTAGGATCATTGCTTTTTTATATACATTAATGATGAAGAAATGGTCAATAAACAACTTAAATTTGTTGTTGATATTAAGGTCTTGGATGTTGCTGGCTATGAGGAGGGTGCTGCTGCTTTACAAAATGATTTATATCATTTTGTGAGTTGAGCAAATATGTGGTAGATGGAATTGAATTATGATAAATACAAGATATTGCATGTAGGTTATCATAATTTGCTTTATAAATATATTGATGGTAATAATCTTAACAGCATTATGAAAAAAAAGAATGGTTGATCAGTCTCTTAAGCAGTGTGATGTTGGTAGTGCCAAGATAAGATTTTAGGTTGTATCTACTGAAATACTGAGTGCAAGTTTTAAAAGGTTGTAAATTCCTTGTATATGTCACTAGTTAGGCCATATTTGAAGTACTGTGTTCAGTCCTGGGCTCCTTACCTAAGGAAAGACATTGAATGGTTGTCATGTGAGTTGAGATTAAGATCCTTAAAACTGTTTTATATTGAAAAAAGAAGAGTTAGAGAGGATCTCATTGATTTGTTTAAGATTGTAAAAGGAATTGGTAGTGTTGATGCATCAACAGTTTTCACATTTAACATAGAGATATATAGAATTGGGGGCACAAATATAGATTTAGGCAAGATAAAAGCCATCTTCAGTTAAGATGATTTTATTTTTCATATGGAATGGTTGCTTTCAGATGCTGTGGAGGCAGTAAATTTAAGTGAGTTTACAAGAAGGCTTATAGACATATGAATGATAAGTACTTTAAATTTTATTTAGTTTTAGTTTGGCTCAGAGGATGGAACAGCTAAGATGGGCCAACAGGTCCCTTATTGTCCCTAAACATTGTTATATATGCTTCTATTTTCAGCAACTCTAATTTAGATGGGCATTATCTGGTTATGTATTCTTTGCCTCAAACTTATCCTATTTGCTGATTGGACTATACTTTTCATCGTAGAAACTGGATGTTCTGCAAGACTACTGGTGATATATCCAGTGGTATGTGTGCATTTCACTCATTGGTGGACTGCCACTTTATGAGCAAAGAAGAAAGGGATTTCTGCTCATTCCTTCCAACTCTCTGGCTGAATAAATCAGGGTTGGTCTCCTTTTTAAAATAGGGAACTGCAGACACATGTTGCATGTTTTCCAGTATGACATCCCTCTGGATCCCTGACCTTGTTTACTTCCCCCATTTTTTTTTCCAGTGAGTACAGGAGTTCTTACCACTTCTGGTTTCCCATTTGCTGAAGTGGTGAACCATGGAAACTTCCTGCTCAGTGAGTTTAGGAATTTAGTTTATAATACATGCTCATGATTATACAACACTATGAGAAGAATGAATGTTTTTTTCCAGGTGGACAGCTGTTGGTTGGAACAGGTCCAGTCTATGTGGGATACTCCTTGTAATACCAGGTTCAGGAGTTCTTTCTTCTCATTAATTCCACTTGTAGAAGGTTTTTTTCCTGCTCCTAGTTGAATTTGGGGCACTTTGTCTCATGACATCTGCAACAGGAAGTACTTTAACCATTCTTACAGCTGAACAAATGTTTCATGTGCTTCTCTTAATTCCATATTCATAATGCCACTTCATTGTATTTGCAGTTAAGTGATTTATGATTTCTGCTCATAAATATTGGCAACAGATATTGCCACATTTTTATGGTTGAATTGAAGCAATGCCAGAACTCTAATGCTGGGTTTATTTTGTAGTACTTCTTGCTCCTTTGGAGGTTTGTTTTGAAAGTTCTGGTTTTGGTGAAAGTTAATTTCCTCTTCTTAATTCCAGTTGCTTTACTCATGACACTATTTATGTTTGGGTAGGGTAGTTGAGTATATATAACATGGTCCATTTGCCTTAACCCATGATGTTTGTATTATATTATGTTATTTCTTTTTTTTAATCCTAGATATCCTAATACTGTCGAGGAGTTATGGAACATCATCTGTCCAGTTGAGGTTGTGCATGTACATAGCTAATTCTGGTAATATTTTACAATGGATTGCATGTGTACATCTTTTTTTTTTCTACCTGTATTAGATTCATTTCTCTCTTCAAGGAAAAGAACATACCTGTTCCAGAAGTTGTTCAGTACCTCACTAATGTGTTTTGATTTCATCTCACAGTACACCCATTCATTCAAGGCAGTCACTTTCTGCCTGGTTCTTATGTAGTGTGCCTAAACTGGTCCCTACATATTTTTCTTAAGTAGGATTCTAGCTTAATGTAAAAAGAGATAAAGAGGTAACATTTTTTTACACTAGAAAAGTATTTCTTATAGTTACTTACCTCTCCTCACACACTTTCCACCTTTTCTCCTCACAGCAGTTGTTCTTTTAGAGCCTGCTAGTTCTCGAAAGTGAAGCTTTAGTAAGCATAGCAAGAGGAATCTAGCTGAATATAGATGTATATTGCACAGTATTACTGGTGAAAAGTAGTCACATGTTATGTACATGTTAAAAATTATCGGATACTTAAGTTAGTACTTAGAGAGCAGACTTATTTGAATGTTTTTCATTCACTTGAAATGGGTATTCTTGAAAACTATCAGATGCTTATATTATTATTTCTGCCACGTTTTTGTTACTCTTTAAGTAAATTTTAAGGCTTTCTTTGTTTGCACGTTACATTTTAATCTAGAATACTAAAACTACAAATGTAAAAGAGCAGGTAAGTTAATATTAACTGTATTGTTTGTGTAAATTACATATAGCATAAATGTTTCATTTTATTATGAGTAATGATTTAAACATCTTAGATCAATAGTTCTACTTTAATATGAATCCTTAAGGGATTTGATTGGAATATTTACCTTTATAACTTTCATAATTGTGTAACTTTTCAGAAAATATTGGTTCTTATTGGAGAATTAAATAATCAGAAAGCTCATTATTTTGATATGTTTACATAACTCTTGAAATAATTTGTTGAAGTATATGTAATAATTCTTTAAATATATTTTGAAACAATAAAATTAGTCTGAAGTTGTTTTTTTAAATACAACATAAAAATGTAAATAAATTAAGATTTTAAGTAAGACAAATAATTGAGCTATATTCAGCTATTTAGAAAATTAATATTTTCTTAATAGTATTGTTCATGTTGTTTTTTTCAGCCTGTGTTCAACAACTCCATGCAACTGAAGGGCTATTGACTTCTCCTGGATTTCCTCATGCATATTTTTATACATTAAGATGTGAATGGACAATTACTGTATTGCGTGACAGAGATGTTGCTCTTAACTTCCTGGACTTTATTTTCCCTCCTTCTTTCACAAACCATTCCTGTGAAGGAGGTGATGCTCATCTGGATATAGCTGCATTAGATGCTAATTCTGAAACATACATCAGCCAATATACCCGATACTGTTCCTCTAAAACTCCAAATAAGCTTCAATTATCATCAGGCTCAGTTTTAATAAATTTCTTTTCAGGAATTTATAAACAAAATATAAACCAAAATTCACAGAAATCATTTGGGTTTAGAATGTTTTATCAAGGTAAATGCCATAAGCTTTTTCAAAGTAGCAGTCATTACCACTTATTATGATAAAGATTAGTTGCATTTAAAAATAGTATCTTCTGAAATATTTGTAAGTTTTTACAACCTTCACATTTGATGGATACCATCACAGTCATGTTTGAAAGTTCCTATAAAATGAGTTCATCAAGGACTTGTCAGAGCTGTCATGACACCCACTGTTTTGGGCCCACCACTATTTCTTTTATTCTTATCAAGAAATAAATGCTTTTCAGTTTATATCCTGTTATCTTTCATGACATTGGCCATGCAATAAACTATTAATTGTCTATATAGCCAAGTTCACAGGTATGTTTTTGGGACCATGTTGGCTGCTGTAACTAATACTTTGGTATTAGTTGGCCTTAACTAGTGATGTTATGTGCATAGTAATAACATTTTTAAATTGTATTGTTACTTATATACACCAAATGTTTGTAACTGAGAACTGAGCCAATATTTTGAAGTTTGTGTTATGAATTTGGATCTTAACTACTAGCAAGTTCAGTCTAGCAAAAGAATTTTAGCAAATTTGATTGTGACAATACTTTTTTGGATGTTACAAGGCTGCGAGAGCTGCTGTACTGATTGAAGGTTATCATAGTTCACTAGCATACTGTAACCATGTCTCAGTTTTTGTCAACAGAAAAACAGTAAATACAAATTAACTTTTATTGTCCAGTTCTGTAAAAGGTGAATCATGGTGCTATTTAAGCCCACTAACATAGACTGTAGACTATTTGTCAAGTCTGTTTACTGCACTTGTGTATTTTTTAAACATGAAGGGCTATTGTTAACAATGAAGCTTTGCCATTATTGTTTTAAAAAAAACAGCACTGATGGTCAGAGAATTACACAACTGAATTTTGTATTTATATCTGAATATATTGCATTTCGTCAAATATAATTTTGTGTTTCTGAATTATTTTGTATCATTCTGTACTTTATTAAGCATGAATTTAATATAACTTTTTTAATTTATATTAAATTGAAAATACTTTGTGGGTAAGAGTTCATAGTAGAAAGTTTTATTGGAATAATCTTGAGGTCCCCTGCTGGTACAGCAGTAAGTCTGTGGATTTACAGTGCTAAAATCAGGGGTTTGATTACCCTCGATGGATTTAGCAGATAGCCCAATGTGGCTTTGCTATAATGTTCAGATCTAAATTATGTATTTTTATAGGATATTTTAAAGTTGAATGCTAGCTTGACAATTAAAGTGAATTTTCAGTTCTTTGCTTTCTGTCAAGCTGTTAAGATAAATTTAAAACACATCTTGATAATATTTACAATTTTTAATAAAATATCAATAAGTATTACTCCTGAAACATTACATTGAATAGAAGGAATTAGTTAAAAATAACCAGAGGTTCTTTCAGTTAATTACAGAGGTTGTATAAAGCATAGAAATATTCTGTTAATGACAACCAATTATTCTTTTGCTCTTCTCAGTAGCATGTATGCTGTTGTTAACTGTGATAACCAAATATAGTTTATGTACTCAATTCCTTACTAAACCTGATCTAAGTATATTTTTCTGTTGCAAAGAATTTAGAGGTTTTTGTTTGACTGTTAGACCAAAAAGTGTCAAAAGATTTTGAAAGAAGTTAGATTTTTATAACATTTTAAGAGAACAAGAAAAAAGTGAATATTGACATGTAAAATGTACATTGTTTTTTCATTGTTGTTATTAGTGGAAATATAAGTGGCCATTACATACGAAATATAAATCTTGTTTATTTTTCAGGTGTCAGGAAAGAAGGGTTTAGTCATTATACCCTGAAAGTGATTTTGACGACATTAGGCATAATGGTGTTTTTGGTGATGTTAGCCTTTTGTTATTTCTGGTAAGACATGAATAGTGTATGAGTTTGTAAGTGAAATCTTTTAAATTGATTCTTTTTGTTCCATATATTCAGCTGACTAGCTTATTGACAACTTTCAAATAATTGCTACTGATATATTCATTTGAAGTCTTGAATCCATTATTTTAATAACCCATTACATTTTTTTTGCATTTTACCAGTTATGTCTAACTTGTTATAGTATATTCTACCTTACAGAAAGATGTTACATTTGACTTATATGGTCTCTTTATTCATACAAGCATCAGAAATTCACCACGGTTAAGTTTTATATATGGGACTATGAAAAAAAGATTAGGTTTTAAGATGTTCAGAAAAGCTCTGAGGAAGTTCATGAAAGGCACATTAAATTAAATGTTTATTGCAATGAGAAAACCCGGAAACTTTGGAATAAATTAATTGGCAAGCTAGAGGAATGTGGAGATTAGAACAAATTTAGAGCATATGTTAAATAATAGTTTTATAGACAAGTGTCTTAGATTTAAAGATAATCATAAGTTGCTATTATTCTGATATTATGAATGCCAGGAATAGAAAGGACAGTTTCAAGGCTCAATTAGAAGTAAAGGCTATGATATAAGAGGAATTACTGAAACTTAATAACAGGAATTAATTTGAGATTTCACATTTTAAATTATCATGATATACGTTTAAAAGAGGAGCTTGGACAGCTTCTTATATAAGGGACAAACTGCATCCGTTTTCGATTGAAAAAAATAAGTAACTTACATTTATGTGGTTTAAAGTTGAGAATTTCAAGTAAAGCTTTAAACTTGAAAAATTTTATTTTGGCCACTTGATTAGAGATGATGCCAATGAGAAATGGTATAACAGTTCAATGTTGTTGCTAGTGGTGATACTAATGTTATATTGGAAACACAATAATTGAAATTGTATAAAGTCCAGTAGTGAGAGTAAGAGTTTACTTGATATGATTCAGGGCAGGTTTAGGTCCTAATTTTCATAAAGCCAAATTTAAAGACAGTAGACAGGATTTATCTTCTGAAAATTCTATGTTAATTCACACTGTGTTTGTTTGTCTATGAACTCCTACAGTTTTGTAGTTAGCTGAAATAAATTTGACAAACAGACTCAAGGTTTCTTATCTGAATGGCATACAAAGATGATCTGAAATATGTAAAGAATGCCATCCTGGCATGATGTGGTTTCCAAAGTAGGTTTCCAGAGTTGCTGAGCCTCAAATATTGTGTTCCAGGTCCTTAGATAGATCTTGAGGATGTTGTGTTTGAAGCTGCATTCATATTTCCCACCTACAAGCTAATAAGACTAAATATGCTTAGGGATAAGTTAAGATATTCGTTATACCTTGAATAAGAAAGAGTAAGAGGTATTCTTATTAAAATGCGTAAGACTATCTGGGAAATCAGTAGTATAAAATCCTTTGAATACTTTGTCCTATAGTCTAAATATAAGGGGATACAAAGATTTGAAAAAGTCAGGCTAGGCTCAAGTTATAACTATTAATTTCCTAAGAGGGCAATTGATTTAGGAATGAGTTGGCTAGAAGTTTACAAGAGATTAAAGAAAGAATTGATAATATTCTGAAAACTAACTAGTGGATTTAAGTTTTTACTTTTACTCGAAGGCAGTTGTAAAGAGATGGCATTTAAGAACAAAATGATCCCTTTTTGCTAGGTTGTCAGTAGCCAACAAAAAGATTCATAGCTTGGGCTTCAAGACTCAACCAGAACTCTGAGTCAAGAAAACATAATATCAATATGACAGTTTTTGTAAGTTAGACTTGTGACACTGTGAAACATGCCCTGTGTGCTATCTCACTGTGCTGGTACTCAGTGATAATGCTTCTCTCTTCTGATCCATTACATAATTTAATTTTAGATTTTGATTTCAATTCTTTCTGCAGTACATATTGAATGTTTTTACCTGGGCTGTTATTAATTATGGTTTTACATGTAAATATTCTAAGAAAACATAGGATGTGGTAAGTTATGTGTGATGTTTTATTGGTTAATTTTTACATTATTTTATGAACTTGTAGTAACAGACATAAAAATAAGAAGATTAAACAAGAAAAATGGAATGCGTCTTCAACAAACAGAGACACGTGTCACTATCCAGGAGTTCAAATTGAGCAACACCAAGTCATTACAGTCAACCTTCAGGTGAGCTAGCTGTGACTGACCAACTTCTATAACTGAATATTCAATTTTGTTATACATTATAGGCTTTTAATTTATTTTCTGCTAAAGGTGACTGAAGAAGGACTACATTTGTTGTAGCATTTATTCACTAGTCACTACTGAGTCATTAATTACTAATATATCTGATTAGTTTCTGATCTGCTCACTAGTGGCTCAGCGGTATGTCTGCGGACTTACATGCTAAAACCCGGGTTTCGATACCCGTGGTGGGCAGAGCATAGATAGCCCATTGTGTAGCTTTGTGCTTAATTCAAAACAACAACAAGTAGTTTGTGATCTGCACTCATTTCTGACTAACACAGTTGGTGAGGCTATTACATACTAGTAGAAGTGACTGGTGGGTGACTTAAGGTTATTATGTTTTTGTACAAATGACTAACCAGTGGCTAAAAAGGTGAGAAGTTATTGGTACATGACAAACATAGAGTAATAATAAAATCCTGCAGATGTGCTTTCCAGTGGTTATAAATTAACAAACCATAATTCTTATGGTTGCTTAGTAACTTGATAGTCACTTCCTCCATGTAAGAATATAATTAACTTCACAGAAGAGATCAAGGTGCATTTCACTGAAAGATTGAAAGTTAATTCTAAGATCAAACTTATAAAATGTAAGGTGAAACTATTCATAATCAAGTGCTTAATCCTTTTGCAAAGTGCAAGTTAAAGTGTGCAAGTCGTATCATTTCATAGAGTTACATTCAGAATTTATTTAAGCTATTTTATTGTCAATGTATATGAATGTATGTGGCATCAAAATATAATAAATTAAACAAGTTATACTCAATTGCATAAGAAAAATATTTTATTATGCAGATTGTGACATTTGCTTTCAAGGTCTTCCTTTCTTAAATTATTTACCACCCTTTTGATAAGTATGGAACTTAATATAAATTATACATCATAATATAGTTATAAATCAGGCAAAGCATAATTTTTATAGCCTTTAATCATTTGTTGATAGACTAATAAACTAGAAAATCAAGTTATACTCAATTGCATAAGAAAAATATTTTATTATGCAGATTGTGACATTTGCTTTCAAGGTCTTCCTTTCTTAAATTATTTACCACCCTTTTGATAAGTATGGAACTTAATATAAATTATACATCATAATATAGTTATAAATCAGGCAAAGCATAATTTTTATAGCCTTTAATCATTTGTTGATAGACTAATAAACTAGAAAATCAGACAGTTTCCATCCTCAAACGTTGCATCCTTTTGCACAAATTGTCTACAGTTCTGTTACATTTTAAACTGTATTTATAACCAAGGGGCCTGTCATGGCCAAGCGTGTTAAGGCGTGTGACTCATAATCTGAGGGTCGTAGGTTCAAATCCCAATCACGCCAAACATGCTTGCTCTTTCAGCTGTGGGGCATTATAATGTGATGGTCAATCCCACTATTCATTGGTAAAAGAGTAGCCCAAGAGTTGGCAGTGGGTAGTGATGACTAGCTGCTTTCCCTCTAGTCTTACACTGCTAAATTAGGGACGGCTAGCACAGATAGCCCTCGAGTAGCTTTGTGCAAAATTCAAAAACAAACAAATTTATAACCAAGAAAAAGCCAAAGTTTCTGTAGAGATTATCTATTTCTTCATTCAGTGTGGTATTTTTCTTGCATAAATTACATTAACAAGCTTAGTTGAATTTTTCTAAAGGACTTTATTGCATAGTTAGAAAGCCAAAACACGTTATGGTAGTAATAGGATTTTGTTTGCTTTATTGTGTTATTTTGATTCTTAGGTGCATTATTTAATTAAACAAATATTTATTGTAGTGGTATTCATAGTATTAAAAACAAAAGTAAGCTTAAGTTTTAACAGCAGTCGACAGCAAAAACCACAATAGTATATTTCATATGTATTTTGTATATTATAAAAGTTAGGTAAGTTTGTGTTTTGTCATGCGGTATGGTAATCCAAGTTGTACATTTGCCAAGTGGTTTACTAATTGTGTAGTGGGGTTATTAGTTAGAGATATTTCTAAGTTCAATAAAATTCAGTACAAGCAGGTGTAAAGGGTTTTGATTTAAATTATTATATGTAAACAATATCTTACCTCTTGTGTCATCTGCTGCCCAAGGGACCAAGAAACAGTACTTCATCGTGTGATACGTGTAACATTCAACACCACTATGAAGAAATCCCTATTCAGAAACAGAATGAATATACCTATCTTCTACAAGGTAAATAAGCATCATTGTTACTTCTATTTTGTTACTGAACATAACTGTAAATTCACTTAAAATAGTGATAATCCCTGAGCATAACAATGCACAAATGACTAAAGAATTAAAATATAAAAACTGGAATAACTTCAACAAACTCAGCTTGTCATTCTCAAAAAACAAGGTATACTGGTTTTACTCTATCTCTTGAAGAGTACAACCTTGATCTGTTGAAATTAGTTGGGTTTTTATACTTATTAACTCTGTAATAATTTGTGTATTATCATGCCAATGTATTGCTAATTTTTTTAATTTTTAATTTAAAGTGCTTCTTTGTAAAGTCATTTCTTTTTGTAATTTATTTCAGCGTAAGACTATAGACTTAATTTGCCAAAAACTTAATCTATAAAATTACTTTCGTCATTTTTTCATTGTTTGTTTTAAATTAACGTTACACATACAGGTTTCATTAATTTGACAGATATTGTAGTACATGTCAAGACATTTGTTTTTACAGTTACATTTGAAATTTAATGCATGTAGATAAACTTGACATCAACTAATAATTGGTAATTTAAATATTAACGTTATCTAAGTTTCATTTGAAAAGGAAATACAGTCGTATGAAAAAGTTAGGACACCCTATGAAAGTATTTTTTTAACATTTTTGGATATATACATATTTAATCTCAATTTTAACAATACTGAGAGATTATAAGAATATAACTAAACAATTAAGAGTGAAGAAAAGACTTTTCAAGATCTTCTGTAAATGTAATTCTACAAAAATGCATATTCGAACTGAGGAAAAAGTTAGGACACCCTACCCCTTAATAGCGAGTGTTATCCCTTTTGGCTGAAATAACTGCAGTGAGATGCTTCTTGTAGCCATCTACCAGTCTCTGACATTGGTCTGAAGAAAGTTTGCCCTACTCCTCAATGCAGAATGTTTTCAGCTGTGAGATGTTTGAGGGATTTCTTGCATGTAAGCCCGTTTCAAGTCGCACCACAGCATCTCAGTGGGTTTAAGATTTGGGCTTTGACTCAGCCATTCCAGGACTCTCCATTTCTTAGTTTTCAGCCAGTCCTTGGTGAATTTACTGGTATGTTTTGGGTCATTGTCATGTTGCATGGTCCAGTTCCGCTTCAGCTTTAATGTTTTTACAGATGGACGTCAAGCGCCCTCTGATACACAGTAGAATTCATGGTGGATTCTATGGTTGTGAGCTGTCTAGGTCCTGCTGCAACAATTCAGCCCCAAACCATGACACTTCCACCTCTATGCTTCACAGTTGGTGTGAGGTTCTTTTCCTGGAATGCTGTATTTGGTTTACACCAAACATGTCCTCTGTTCTGGTATCCAAATAATTCAATTTTGGACTCGTCTGTCCAAAGAACATTATTCCAGAAGTGCTGGTCTTTGTCTAAATTCTCTCTGGCAAACTTCAGTCTGGCCTTGATGTTTTCTTAGAGAGCGAAGGTTTCCTCCTTGCACACCTCCCATGCAAGTTACACTTGTGCAGTCTCTTTCTGATTGTAGAGGCATACACTTTCAATAGTAGCCAGAGTCTTCTGTAGGTCCCTTGATGACATTTTAGGGTTTTGGAGATCTCTTTTTGTATCTTGTGGTCTGCTCTCAAGGTGAATTGTTCATATTGGCAGTTGTTTTGAAAGCCTTCCACTTGTTGACTATTTTCCAGACAGTAGAATGGCTAATTTTAAAGTCTTTTGGGATCTTTTTAAATCCCTTACCAGACTCATAAGCTGCTACAATTTTCTTTCTGAAGGCCTCAGACAGCTCTTTTGCTCTCATCATGGTGCTCACTCTCACTTCAACAGTTAGGAGTACACCAAACTAAATGTCTGAAGTTTAAATAGGGCAAGCCTCATTCACAATGCTGAGTAACGATCTTTTAATCACGTGCACCTGGTGTGATATATCTGTGTGTGAGTTGAGCCATTTTAAGTGGGAATAAATGTGGGATGTTTTAACTTTTTCCTCAGTTAGAATATGTATTTTTGTAGCATTACATTTACAGAAGATCTCGAAAAGTCTTTACTTCAGTTTTAATTGTTTAGTTATATTCCTATAGTCTCTCAGTATTGTTAAAATTTAGATTAAATATCTTTATATCCAAAAATGTTAGAAAAATACACAGGCTTTAACAGGGTGTCCTTATTTTTTCACGTGACAATATATTAAGAAATTCTTAATTTCACTATTCTGTTATGTGAAATATCTGTCTTCTGATCTCTCGCATTTATGTCTGCTCATTTTTAAGTATAGTGCTAGTAGTGCTGGCTCTTGATGATTTCTGTGATTTTAATGTTTATATTATTACATATTCCTGCCAATATCAGGTTGATTATATGAAATGTAAGGTGTTATGCCATAAATGACAAAACCGTGACATTATTTTATTATCAGAAGTGTGGACACTAATGCATTTTGCCATGTCAAGTCAGTTTATTTTCTTATCTTTGTTTTTACCAGTGACAGAAGTAAATGATCAGATCCATTTCCATTGACCGCAATATTCAATACTTACCATTATTTAGGTAAAAGTGACAACACTAATCCAATTGAACTGCTAAAAAAATGATAATTTAGATGACATCAATTCTTTGAGAATTTTTTATTACCCTATGTTTTTCTTACATCAGTCTTTTAAATTTTTATATTGTCATCATTTGGCATTGCTCATTAGACAGAAAGGACAGGCCATGTAATAGATTGGTTTTGGGTGAAGGTTTATCACAAAGTAGCCAGTGTGCTTCCTTTATGAAAATAACACTTAATATGACTTTGAAGGCCATACCATTGCCATTCATGTTGCTATTTTCTCCTGTTTCTAAGCTCTGTAAACTTCACATTTTAGCAATGTTTCATTTGCTATGGATCAAAATTTAATGATGAATAACAAAACAATAGCAACAACAACATACATTTGACATATGCAAGTATTTTAACAAAACTTTAATTCTTTAGCTTTTCAAAATGTGTACATGACATTTTCAGCAATTTGCACTGAAGAAGATAAAATATTAAGTTCAAATTTTTCTGAAGTTCAAACATTTTCTAAAGAGTAAAAATAATACAAAACAATGTAACTTTAGAAATTTTTAACCTAATGTTTTTCCTTGTTCAATATAGCTAGCTAAAGATAGAATATGTACCTTCTGAAACATCCTAGAATTAAATGTTACTTGTTGTTGCCATCATTTTTATTGTTCATCATTAAACTACACATTAAATTCTTTGTTCTCCACTGTAAGAGCATCATCTACTCTCTTTTTCAGAAATTGTATGTATTAGTTTTCTAAAAGTGATTTCTCTTACAATGATGTTGACAAACAAGTCACTAGGATTTGTTTCTCATTATTAGATGAGTTTTTATCCAGGTTCATAGATGATTATATAAGTGTTGTAAATGTTTCTTTGCATATCCCAATACCTCATAACTTGCTACCATTTCTTTAATTTGTTCTTCATAAGGTGATTTATCCATTTTTGTGCAATGCCCTTCAGACTTTTGCCCTGTATATTTTGTTAGTTGGTCAGATTGTTTGTTTGTCACTTGCATCCTCTCTAGTTGCATTTTCCTCTTTCTTTGGGTGACTGGCTACTGCGAGTTCATTCAGAACAGGAGTTCACCAATTACCTTCATCATATGCTCCTCGAGGCAGCCATTGTGGGTTGGTTAATCAAGCTAGAGAAGCTCACACTGTGATCTATCCATTATCTTGTCCATTTGAGAGTTAGTGTTTTCCAAACCCCATCTTGGTCAGATGTATCCTTCTCCTCTTTGACTTTGTTCTATGGGGCATTCAGTTCTATTGCATCTTAAAAGGTTTTTCACTTTTGGGAATGTGGTTTTCCAAGGTAGCCATTTTCTCCCTAGTTCAGACTTTTATGCAGGCTCTTCATGGCTAGTGGAATCTTCAAGGAATCCTTCATTGGCTCTTATTACCCTTTCTCCTACCCTTGTTTACAATCTGCATCGGTGCTTAGACACAACTTGCATGTCAGGGAGTGTTCCACACCCTTCTCTTTGTCAGGATTTGTACATTTCTTAGATTGGGGATTTTCACTTGCACCTGGGAGGTCTTATCATACCAACATCCAAGAGCTTCTCACTGAAAGTCATATTTTGGATAATTTTCTCCATCTGACCAGAAATTATCTGGTAATGATCTATTCCAATTTTTTTTAGTATTTACTTATCTCAATCACCTGGGTGGCACCCATTTTTGATCCATCTGTATTCTGATATTAAAGCTACTTTTGGGGCCTATACACCCAGTATTTTTACCATTGCATGTTATGTTTTAGGTGCTCTCTCTTTCTCTTGTCACATATCAATTTCTCCTCTAGGTAAAATTATTTGACAGAGTGGTCTCTCTTGATCCTTCTGTTTTCTATTGGTATTGACTTCAATGAGGCATCCTCACACTGAAGCTTTTAGTACATCCCTTGACCGCAAATTGCTTTGTCTTGGGTCTCTGATCTCTTGTTGTCTTACTGTGGCTATTAATGTTTTCAGCCAGGATTCGACACACACATTTGTCTATCCTCCCATTTTCAGCTTATTTTGATTACCTTTCACACTCCTGTTTAGTACTTCTGACAACTCCTTCTTGGCTCTTTCATCTGTGGTTTTAATAGGTTCTCCAACTAAAATTTCCTACTCCATTACCTACCCCTCTGACTCCATCACTTCTTGGCCACCAGTGTTTTCTCTGGACCTTCCTGCCCTCCATCTTCACATCTGGTTTCTTTCCAGTTGTTGGCAAATAAATCTGGCTTCTGAAGGATAACTTCTTTGCTGACTTGTTTCATCCACCCTTCCTCTATGGAAGTTCCCTAATGCAAACTGAACATTTCCCATCATTGGTTTCTGTGTCCAGGGTTTTTCTTCTGGTCAACCCGCTGTTCCTCATTTGATTTTTGGATCAAGGGTCTTTTGTCTCCTTGATCTTGGATTTTTGGGTAGCTGTGTTTTACACCTTTTGTTTTTCCCAATACCACAGGTATTTACCTCTCTTACTCTTTACCTGTTGAAATTAAACTCCAAGAAAAGAATCAAAAGAGACAAGGCTAGATCAGAATTAAACAGTATCAAGCAATAAAAGCCTCTTCTGTGATATATGTAATTGGATTTTTGGATCAAGAATTTACCATCTAAGCTACAGAAACAATTTATATAACTTCAGGAAATGATGTCTCAGTCATCACTGACTGACAGGCAGATGAAGAAGAAAAAAGTTGCAGAGAGAAGTTGTTTATGATGAAAGGGCATGAAAATTTGTAAATAAATATTAAATGTAATGATAAAAACTTGATTCAGTTGTTGTTATCTCATAGTTAACTTGTGAATGTTATGAATTTAAAATCACAGGTTGTCATTGTTATGTGAAAGTTTAGAAATAATTTCTAATGATGCTTTGAGCTAAGTAAAAAGGTGTTTACCCTCATCTCAATTGATTAATTCTCATAACTCTTTGCTTTTGATAAAGGAATGAGAGAAGTTTCAAGTAATGGTAACTGTAATTACTGTCAGATTACAATAATTCCAACATTATTTTTCAAAAATTTGGAATATAGTTGATTATGTGACAAAAGGAGGGCCAAGGAATAAAGGAAATCATTATTCATATAAACTCGGTAGAGAAGAGATGCAGTGATAAGTGGGAAGAGATGGGAGATCCTCAGCAAAATCTTTCTCTTTAGCCTTTCACACATGGATGTTTTGTCATTGATTAAAATAACTATATTCTTGAATAATTTATTCAGAATCAATACCAGATGAATAAACTGATTAATGATGTGAATTGTCTAGCAAAATTTGAATTGTGTTATTCAAGTTAATGATGTTTCAGTTATGGCCTGAACTTGATTCATTTTCTGCACTTAAAATACTGCTGCAAAATTAAATATAAGAAATATATCAAATATATTAATTTAAGAGGGAACGATGTACTTTCATGATGGGTTTACTTGACCAAAATAAACCATCGTTTAGTGTTATAAATTATTTATTTAAATATGTTAATTAAATTAGTATTAAATTTAAGTAAATTCACTTGTAAGTTTATCAGTGTCTTGCAAATTCAGTGTATTGCACTTTAATTCACATTTTGCATATAAAATATTTAATTTTGCCGAAATCATAGCAAGTGGTAACTAATTTTCTTGTATAAATGCTCAAATTAAGTCTAACCCAAAATTCAAAGCACTGAAATCCTGTTGTTGTTGTTTTTTTAAACAGTGAAATTTGCTGGTAATAAAAAGCCAGAAAGCACTTCTATGGAAATTTGTGTGTAGAATACCACTTACTTGATTCTTATTATTTTTTAACAGCAAACATGTCACCTGTTGAAAAGCTGGATTCTGAGGATATAAATAACAATGTAGTTATACATACCTCAGATTATGAGACCCCCATACTAATGAAGAAGAAAATCTCTTCTAATTCAAACCATTCAAAAGTTTGCATACAACAAAGACATAAACCTTTACCTCTAGACACAGATAAGCAGAATTATCCAACATACATGACTCTTCAGATAAGTCCACCAGCTCCTACTGTGAAGTCTTGTGAACAGATTTGCTCCACTCCAGTTACTAAATGTAGCATACTTTCTCCTGATGCTAAACATACCACTGAAAATAGATGCATGAAAAATATTGACACTTCCACAATTTTTACTTGTACAGTGCAAAATGATGTCAACAGAAGTCCATTAAGTTCGGTTTTTAGAGATAAAACATACTCCTCTTCTAGTGTTTTTTCATCCTCTGATGAGCCAAGAACAATCATGAAGTGTAGCAGAATTAAACAGGAATGTGTGAAGCACCAGATCATTAGCAAGAAAAGGTCTTGCTCAGTGCCACAGTTGAGACAGAAGAAAAAATCATTTTGGAAAATTGCCTCCAGTAGCCATTTGTCTCAGTTAGCCAAAAGGAAATGGAACACTTGTAACACACCTGAAAGTTTCATCAGATCCAGTGAAAAACAAGAAATGCATTCAAATGAAGAGAAAAAGAATGTTTTTTCAGTTTTTGATAGATCAGAAACACTTGAACATCTTCCTTCATCAGATATCAGTGTAAATAGCCTGAATAAACTAGCTACATCACCATCTTTACAACAAAATACCCCAATAACAAAGCAGATCTCTAATATTGACTTGCCCAAAAAACGTTTGACTGCTAGAAAGCAATGTAAACACTTGTCTACACTTTCTTTACAGAAATTTGTTGGTGATACTACTGAGAATGAACTTTCCAAATCAGCACCTGTTTGTAAGTTTCCTTCTTCATTTGTCATTCCTGACATAGTAGTTGTTGATACGTCAGTGGAAGAAAAGCTAAATTTTTCCAATCCTTTGTGACTCCTTTATGTTGTAATATAAAATATACATTATCTTTGTGTTGTAAATCCAAATTCTCAAGTAGTCATTGCAACAATTTTTGGAAGGAAATGGTGTTATCTCTTGTTGATAATCAAATTGGCATGTTTAGCTGGATAAAATGGTAGAAAAATGAAGCTTATTTCAAAGTTTTATTGTGATTTGAATTTTTATTTTGTGCTAGCTGTTTAAGAAGTTAAAGATTTATGAAAGAAATAATCTGTTGTAAGTTTATTAATTAGAACTGTTGAATCATTACAATAAAAAATTTTTAAATTAAGGTTTTATTCACAGAAAATCACTGATTTTGAGGAACAGCAACTCAATAAGTAATTAACCACAGAAACCATGCAGAGATAAAAATGAGGTGAATGAACCAAACAAGTTTTATATAATATACAGTCATACTGTTTAACATTATGAAAGCATTGAACCCTCAAATTACCAACTTATTTTTAAATAATTTATTATTGTGGTTTGCTATTTTTACATTTTATTTCATAAGATGTAATGTAAAGAGCCAATCAAAATAATTGGTTGAAATCACTAATTTGAAACTCAAGCAGTGATCATAAAATTAATTTAAATTTTGATATTATCATTATTATTGTGTGTGTAACTTTTATGTTTTCAAGGACCCTATAATCACACAAGTAATGGGTCCATAAACAGTTTGGTGCATAAATAATTTTGAAAAATTTGTTTCAGAAACAAGCAAGATCATGTAGACCCATCCATAGTTCTAGAGATAGTAATTAGTCTCTAAGAAAATGTATTTAGTTAATCAATCAAACAGTTTTCTGAAGCAGGTTGTTGAGAAAAAAGCACAACATATTTTTGTCTAGACTTTGAAAGAAGTTCTTTGTTTGCATGTTTCAGGTATTAGTTTCATTGTACATGTGTTGAAGATGTTGAAATGTACTTTAAAGGTTTAATTTGGTTGAGTTTCAAGTTCTCAAAAATAAAACTTTTTTTAGATACATAGAAAATTTATATCATTTAGGGAGACATCTCACTTACAAAAAGTACCAATTTAGTTGAGTCAAACCTTGAGAAATTATTTATAAAAATTTTCTCCAATTTGTCAGACATTTTCAACTTGAAAAATGATTGATACTTTTTTATCCAAATTTAGTGCATATGGATAGAAACTGCACTGACAAATTACATATTAAGAAACCCATACATGCACAAACACAAGATGAAATGTGATAATTTAAATGACAGATGATAAATAGTTTATCTTTGAAGCTTGTACTTATCTGTGGAATGTCAATATAATTAACCAGTATTCTTAAGTGGAAACTTGTACTTAAAGTTGATGATTGTGTGTTTTTTTCAGTTTTTTCATGACCCAACTTTTAGAAATGCTGCTCGTCAATTAATTGTAACTAATGTAGTATCTTCTTGTAGTAAATATGTGTAGGTATTATGTAGTTCTGTGGCTAATCAGTAAAATTGATTTAATTAGTTCAATCATGTATTTGTTTCATTCAGAAGTAGAACTCAGCTATAATCCAATTTTATTGTGTCAAATTGTTGTTTTTACTGTATTATTCATTATTTATATTTTTGATCAGCCCACAGCTATGAGAATAAGTATATTAGTTTTCTCCATGACAGGTGATTAGGAGTGGTGTTTTTTGTTTTTTTTAGTGAACTTGCAGTATAAATCATTTTATAGTAATCAACATTGAAATCTTACTTGTGTGAAATGGAAACATAACAAACTATGGAATTATTTGACTTGGGTGGGTGTTGTGCTAGTTTATCTCAAGTTCTTATTAAAATTAAGCCTTGCATGGCCAGGTGGGTTAAGACGTGCAACTCATAATCTGAGGGTCGCAGGTTCATACCCCGTCACACCAAACATGTTTGCCCTTTCAGCTGTGGGGGCATTATTATGTGATGGTCAATCCCACTATTTGTTGGTAAAAGAGAAGCCCAAGAGTTGGCAGTGGGTGATGATGACTAGCTGCTTTTCCTCTAGTTTTACACTGCTAAATTAGAGATGGCTAGTTCTGATAGCCCTCTTATATCTTTGCGCAAAATTGAAAAAAAAACAAAAACATTAATTAAAATTAAGTCAAAGTGTAAAGTTGTTCTCACAATTGAATAAAACTATTACCAAAAGATTTTAGAAACTATTTAATTCTGTTGTATTTAAAAAAATAATTGAAGTTCTAATTTATCAAATAGACTTTTGTGAGTTGGCAAGAAACTAGATTTATTTTCACCTCCATTAAATATTGTATACACATATACATACAGAGAGGTGGATTAAAGCAAGACTGTTGAAGCTGTAATGCCAGGTTGGCTGAAAAAAAGCTGAATATCAAAAACACTTCTGCAAAGTTTTGATAGAAAGATATTGAATATATATCTTTTGATTCTTCATTCCCAAAGGCTTCTGAGATGTTAGAGATACCTGTGCCTGGTGTCAAACAGTTGCTTGGGAGAAAGGTCATTCTCAAGGCTAAGACAGACTAAATACAATGGCACTTTTGTGTATAGAAAATGACTTGTTATAATTGCTTAACGTAAAACAGATCATAAATACCATTACTACAAAAACAGATTGGAAGACAATACACTAATCGAGTACAGGAAACAATATGGTGCTGTTGTTGGTATGTTGTATGAATACTAGTATGATCTATGTATGTGTGTGCACGTGAATGCACAAGATGTTTGTTTTCTGTCTGTATGCTTTGTTGTTCAAATGCAGATTTTGTCTGCAAAGCACCACTTTTTCTATTCAAAAAACATCTAATATTGTTCATTAATTTGTAAACAAGTCTTGGAAATATGTGAAAGTAAAACTTCTCTTGAAGTTTAGTTTGTTTTTTACTTTAGTCCTTAATTATGATTGTAATAGTACAAAAATGTTTTTTGAAAAAATTATTACTTTAATTTTCACACAAACTACTTGCACTTTGCTTTGCTAAAAGTATTAATTTAAAAAATGAACTTTATTTAGTAATCTCCTTAGTGACCATATTGCTTGGCACCACTGCAGCAAGTACCTATTTATTGATCCAGTGCAACTTTATCATAATCAGTATTCATGTTTAATTGTAAGTATTTTATAGCACATTAAGTACTAGTGAATATTTAGTGGCTATTAGAGTTTCTGTGGTCAGATGTAATCTAGAAGACTGTAAATGTTTAGAGAAATCTCAGCTCATGAGCTGAGATGTGGTCTTGGAAGACTATCAATGTGTATACAAATCAAAAACATGCAAGTTGATTTGGCCTTGGAATACATTATCCTTGTATATTGGAATCAAAAGCTCACAAGTTGGATTGCTGTTTTGTTTTCAATATCTTTGTAAATGTAGTACATGGATTTATAAACAAAAGCTACATGATATTCGTATGAGGAAGTTAAAAAAATTAACTTGCATATTAAACTGTTATCCTTTACAAAATACTTTGTGGCTGTACCTTAATTAATGTTTTTGTAGTTTGGCCATCGACTGTTGTATATATACCATTCACATACCCCTTATCTCTAAACCTCACAAGTTTTCATTTGATTTATTTATCAGCCATTAGAGCTTTGTTTCAATAAATTTTACAACGTAATTGAAACTGTATGCCTGTTGTGTGAACTGACAGTGTAGGCATTGTTTTTAAATATAGCATTATTTTGTATGGTTATTGAATTTGGGTAAATAATAAACATTTTACATTCACTGTAAAGTACAATAAAAATCAGTTAAGCACAAATGAAGACATGAAGAATATTTATTAATTATCAGGTTTCTACAGCCATAAATATCCACAGGCTTGCTTGTATTAATTTTGTTTCTGTAAATATAAGTTTAACATAGTTGAATTACATGGATGGAAAGGTTATAAAGTTATTGAAAAGCTTCTATTTTAAAGTTTTCTACATAGCATTTTATAGTTTTTACAAAAAGATTTCTTTTCTTTGAAGTCCTGATGCTGTAAGAAACTGATATTAACTCTTATTTATTAGCTTTTGTTTCAGATTAGGGTTTTACTGATGGTCTTGCAATACCTCTGGTTTTGTGAAATGATGTACCTCCTTGTTAGTCTTGTCACCATTTGTTGTTAATGGCCAATTAAAAGAAAATTCAGATTTGATGACTTAATTGACTAAAGAATCTGTTGAGAGGCAGTTTCTATTGTCAACTGATTTCAATTTTCACTTCCTAAGAAAAACCATTTAAGAGTCAAATTCATAATATATAGAATTAAGAGGGTTATATTTATTCAAGAAAGTAAATAAATACGTAATAAAAGCATTATAAATTTTGACTTTTCTTAATTTTTAGTTTTATCTTGAGTTTATTTGATGATTAAAAGTATTATGAGAAATTAAGCTAAGTTTTCTGTTACAAAAATTATTATAAACTGGTATTCTGATTTGAATGGTGGTTACATATAAATGAAAACATAAGCTTGACATGTAAGTAAATTAAATAATGTCAGTTAACATCCAATTTCTACTGTTTAAATATTTTAATATTTATTTTGTAATATTTTTATTTACATAGATGATAAAATACAGTTATAAATTTTAAATGTTCTTAATCATTATCAATCATCAAAATCACTTGTTTTGATTTTGAATAGCAATTATTTCTTTAACAATAGTTAGAAATTTATAGAGGTAATATTATCAAATAGAAAATAAAATGACTTAGTACTAGAATTGAAATCAACATTATATATATTTAAGTGGTGCTGCCAGATCAGTTTCTCTTTGGAAGTGTTGCAGCAACCAAATTTGCAATAGAAAACATGACAAGTTAACATTATATAATAATATCAGATGCTAAGCAATGCCACAAAGTCTAGAATTTAGATACTGTGTTTGTTTGAAAAAAACTTGTACAATACAAATTCTTGAAGTGTGAACTATGAAAGTGTAATATAGTAAAATGTTTTACAAAACTGCACCAGGTAAGCCCAGTTAAAGTCATATGAGTGCTTATAAGTTTTTTGTAAGCTATATTTTCCATGTTTTAATTTCGATGTTAGCAGAGAGCTCAATAGGTTAACATCTAGTAAATTTTAACAAGATCAACATGGATACATTAGTATAAATATTTTTAAGTAATTAGTGTTTTATAGTTCAGTAAACTATTCATTTAGATATGGAATGAGTGTTCAGTGAGAATTATTGCATTTCTAAAAGTATTAAGTCACTTGGTAAGTTGTGTTTAATTTTTTAACAAAACTAGTTACCAAGTTGGGTGTACATTTTGAGCCTTGTATTTAATATATTTGAGGTTAGACCCACATTTAATTGTAGTTAGGGCTAAAACTGTTTTTTGTATGCACTTTGGCCTATATTTGAAAGTGGGTGTATAAACACCATTAAAAAATTAGAAGAGTTAAGCTAATTTTTTATTGTTCTGTGGAATGAAATGTATTTTTGAAATAATTCATAAGAACGTGCCCAATGATAGAATGTCACAAAAGTTTTACGAGTGAAAAACAAACAAAATAAAAAGACAACTTTGCAATGTTAAAAAATATTTCTAAGTTCTTAAGAGAAGTTAAGCTATTCAGCTTTACGGTATAGCAATATCTTTCAAACTATACTTTGAAAAATGAAAATAAACCCTTTAACTATGTTACACATATAATAAATCTTTCACAAAGAAATGTACCAATAATATCATGGCTGTCTCCTTCAGAGGAGACTCATTAATTTTCTTTTAAATTTTACATTGCCTTGGATAGTTTTGTTTTTGATCAGCAGACATCTTACATTATTCACATTGTCACCAAACATCTTAACTCAAATGTGGTCAAAAGAATTGCTATCAACTGTTAGGACATGTGTTGATAATAATTTTATACCCTCCAGTCTGTTTTATACAAAGTCTGAAGAATATTTCACCATACTGATCTTTGAGACACTACTTGCATTACAGCTGAAGAACCATGGCATAATAGCTTTTATACTCTTTTAATTACCACATGTTACATGTCCATGTTATGCTCCTATATTAGTGCAAATGGGCTTTATTTTGTTGCACGTCAAGGAGAACATGCTATGTTGAGTTCTATCAGTTGTTTTTTCTAAACCCTCTCTAATGTTAATCATGCTATCCATTCCTCAGCAGAATCTGCTTAATGGTAAAGAAGAAATAACTGGTTTGGACTCCAAAATTGTGTCCATGATCAAGACATTCCATAAACAGACAAAATCTCATCTTGCTGTTACAAAGTCCATCAGCATTTCCATATTTTGGACCAAAGCAATATCCTATGTCAAAATAATATTCATGCAGCATTGTGATTCAACATATCATTTCTTCAAGATTTTTAAAGTTAATTATCCACTTCTCTAAAACAAGGTTCACCTAAAGAAAGAATTTCTCATCATATAATATTAATGTCAACTCACCCAAGCAGTAGCCAAAAAACCACATAGGATTTGGCCATTATCACATATCCTAGTGAACAGGGCAGATTTTGCCATAATGCTTAAGGGTACACTGAAAGAGGATCTGTACTGTTTCCTGCAACACTACATGCAGGTGAGAGCCTCCAATTGATGGCTTCAGGAACAGACAAATATCTGAAAACTGTAGCAAAACAATTCTAATGATGGCAATACTAGATCTGAGGTCTGAGATAACAACCTTTATTCAGGAAGCAACATCTAAAAAGAACAAGATACTTTCCTGTGCCATATTGTCCATAAGTATATCCAATTTGTGGATAATGTTAAAACGTAGGCGATACTGTACAGTTGGTGGAACACACCTGCATGGTTGGCTAGTCACAAAGTAACAATCCTCTTCCAGCCTTGAATTTGCTCAAAGGATCACGATTTTTTTTTACTGGGTCAAATCAGTAATGAAGCTTGCAGATGACTTTGTCAGTGGACTTGCTACATCTTGTCAATATCTTCAATGACCTCAAAGGCAGAACCATTTAAATCAAGCAATAAATAGCATTTCCTGAGCCCATCAGTTTCATGTGTTTATCTGCCTGCAATGCTATTGAACACTATGGCAACATCTGCCTATCCCACAGAAATATGTAATGATAATCAATCTTCTTCCAAATCTTCTGTGGCTTTTTAGTTTGTGCTTAGCTGAGATGTCACCAGTCATGAACACTGGTTTATAATTATGTTTAGGGATAAGTAATCAGACACTAATTCAGGAGAGAAGGATGATGAATTGCTTATATAAACTTATCATGGAGTCACGCTTGACCCCATGAATTGTCTGTAGTCATGGTCAATGTTGTGTAATACCTTCTACCTTGGAGAGATTCCCAACAGTTCTATCTGGTGAAGGTCATCCATCAGCAGCAGTATATTCAGTTTTATTTGGCTGGTTGTTGGCAGTCTGGACGTATTCTTTGATATTCTTGCTGTTGACAGCTTGGGAGTCCTGTAAAGACTTGTAATTCTTGCTTTGGGGGGGTGGCATTTGGATCTAACCCACGTGGGAATCAGTATGTTTTTCTAATGTATTTATTATGTGAACTAGTAATTATTTATTGAAATGGTCATTATTTTCTTTCTTAAATATTAGAGTGAACATAATCCATGATGACGAGAAAACCCACTTGTAGAGGAAATTATATCTTTAAAAATAGCTGGAATATGGGGTAGAGAAGGCACTAATAGAGGAGTGAACAATGTTTCAACCTTCTTCAGTCATCATCAGGTTCACCTTCACAAAACTACATAAAATAATTAACATTTCTTACTTAATAGAAGTAAATACACAGATATAAGTTGTGTGTGTCTGTTAAGCATTAAACTCTAGGATGAACAATAAAAAATGGCTAGACTGTAAAATAATGTTTCTATGGCTAACAATACCGATTCAGAATTATATAGGAAGTAATAATTTGGTGTGTTAATTATGGTTTGGGGGAGTCAACTGTTAAATAAAGTGACATGAAAACAAAAATTATAATTATTGTTAGGTATTGAGTGAAATGCAGTGAGAGAAAATATACAAGTGAAACCTTGAACAGTGGTGTTTCAATCAGTAAGCAGCCCTTCATGATTATCTGTACAAGTCAAACTGAATTAGCTATTAGTTAAAGATGACAGCACTCTTTTAGTCATTGGAAAATAAACTTGAAATAATTTTCAAGAAAACTATATCAGAATAGTTTATTATTTTTCTTATTAGCTTCTTGAAATCTTGTACACAAAGCAGAGTAGGAAATTACTCTTTATTGTGTGATTTCTTTCATACCTAATCCCATGTGATTTTTTTGGTATGATTAGCAAGCTTAATAAATATTTTTAAGCAGTGAATATTCAGTGGGGAAAAAAAAATAGTAAAGATAAAAAAGAAAAAAATTTTAAGTGCACATACCATAATATGACCCTTTGAGAGTTGTATGTAGTATTTGGTAGTTAAAACGACCATGCTTTAGTATGCAAGCCCAGACATGATTTATAAAACATACTCCTTTAAGATTACATATTTTCACTATACTTTAAAAAAAAACATTTTACAACTACAACAGAGAAAAAAGAACGTTATACACTGCTTGTAAACTTAACAATTTCAAGAAAAGAAGCTTAAACAAGTAGACAGAATATCAAGTGGTCAGTAAACATATTTAACACTCAAGTAATACTATTTTTACTAGTACAAGACTGTTTTTTTTATGAGAAGATTGCTGTGTTAAAAACAAAAATTATCAAAAAGGTTTTTGTTAAAAATTTATCAATTTTTGATCCTTCTTTTACTAAGCAGACCTATCTGATACTTTTGCAGAAATCAGTTTATCTGAGAGTACCATAAATAAATGGGAATATAAAATGTTCTTACCATTTCCAAAGGATGTATTGCAACGTTTTCTGTATTACTAATTTGTGTACTGGCATCTGTTTTATTACTTTTTTATACAAACTTGTAAGAAATTATTTTAGGAATGCTTTGTTTTCAATGTAAAATTACTTTTGACCAAAATGAAGAGTTTGTTACCAGCAATAATTGCATGTGAGAGGTGGTGGTGTGTGTGAGAAACCCTCTCATAAATAGAGTTGTTGACCATGCTTCAAAAGTCGATGTTTGTTTGTTTTTGAATGTTTCTTAAAGTTACATGAGGGCTATCTGCATTAGGCAGTTACTCATCACTACCCGCCATCAACTCTTTTACCAACAAATAGTGGGATTAACCATGACATTATATCTCCTCATGGCTGAAAGGATGAGAATGTTTGATGTGATAGGGATTTGAATATGTGATTTGCAAGGCAAGCACCCTAACCACCTGCCCAGATCTTTAGTACACATTGTTTACATGCATTTCAATAATAAGAAGAGATATTACCTGGAAATGCGTTTTTGAATTTTGAACACTATTTAGCATCATCTAGGAATAAAAACATTTTATGAAACATGAGTTTATAAAACTTTATGTATTGTGTAAAATTCTTAAAATAACTTGCTATGAAAGTGTTAAAAATCTATAAAAAAAAAACTTAAATTTTAAAACAGTTTTCCATGAGTTAGCAAAACAATGAACAGAACTCTGCCGAGAAGTCTTTAGTGAATTTAACTGAGTCAGATAGATACCGGTAAGTAGGTAGTATTATTAATTTATTGATATTGAGGTAGTTGAGGTTTGTAGAAAGCCTAAGTTATAAATGTCTAAAGAGCTATGACCAGACAAGTGGAAAGAGTAAAAGTAATGTGACAGAGAGAAGTTTGGTCAGAAGAAAGTTTGAAAACAAAGCCAATCATCATGGGAGTGAATGGCTTAATGGTTGATATGTTAAAGTAAGATTAATAGTGTGAAAGAGACAAGGAGAATAATTTGTACTGTCATATAATAGTGCTGAAACGATATGATTGGTTGGTTAGTTTGGTGTTTTATGGCACAAACAACGCAACCTGCACCAAACATCCAGTAAAAAGTTAAAGTACAATTCATGAAAGGAAATTAAGGTAAAACAAACATAAATGGCATAAAAACCAATTTTTACATCTTGTCTACGACAGTAAAAGAAAAATACAGTAATACAAGTTGTAAAGGATTTTCTGATGCATAATTGTAATTATCATAACTTACTGGGGAAACTAACAGTTAAGTTCAAAGGCCACTGTTAGTCACTCGAAGTTAGCTTTTCTAGTCTTGGTTCTGACTTATTTAATGTTATGGCCATTTTCAGAAAGTAAAGTAATACAAGTTCCAAAAGACTTGAAGCAAAATTTTAAGTATAACTCACTACAATGATTAACGGGTAGTTCAAACAACAGCGTTAGGCACCTGAAGTTGACCATTCCAGTCGTGGTTTCAGTTTATTTGACGTTATGGCCATTTTCTAATTTCAAATTGAACTAGATGTACTTTGATTCTTAGAAGGGAATTCCATTACAAAAGGTCTAATGTGTAAATTAAAAACCTTAAATAACATTAAAAAGATACATGGCCTTTAAAAAATTATATACATTCCTAAGGTGGACAGTTTCACCATCGCCAATATTACCGTCTAACGTCATGGATAAATCTTAGGACAAAACATATTTAAAATGGTGCTGTTGTTGAGAGTCGTAATGATGACAAGACAATAAAATATGGCTTATTGGAACCTGAGTGTTACACAGACAACGCATTGGTGCATCAGTCCCAGATAAAAGAAAACAATGAGTTATAAAATTGTGATCAATGTTTAGTTCAGTTAGCACAACTTCCTCTTTCTCATCCTTACGGTAGCAAAACAGCCAAAGTTCAATAGAGGATTTTATTTGGAAAAGCTTGTTATCATGTTGCTCACTCCAAGTTGACTGCTAACTGGTACAAAACCGAGCCTTAAATACAAGACCATAGTCCACGTATGGAACAGGCACAGCAGTGACATTGCCAGAGCAAATAGATTTAGCTGCAGTGTCAGTGTGCTCATTCCCACAAATACCAGCGTAGCCCAGTATCCAGAAAAACTGGATAGAAGGAGATTTTAAAAGGAAATGGTTTTGGTTGGTTTTGAATATGGGTAATTCTAAGGCCAACAAAGAACTAAGCGAGTCAGTATAAGAAGTGCAATTTGAGTACTGCTTAGCCTTTGTGCGATCCAGCACAAAAGAAATGGTGTACAGTTCAGCAGTGGACACAGAAGCTGTAGAGGGCATTCTGCACACAACCACCGAACCACAACAAACCATACCAGAGCCCATACAGTCATGTGATTTTTAACTATCCGTATAAATAGGAATGGAAGGATAGTTCAAAAGATGTTCAGCAGATAACAGACAGTATTTCCAATTAGGAGTGTCTGCTTTTCTCAGATGACGGCAATATCATCCAAGTACAAACCTAATTCATCCAACTTCACCTGGATACGAAAGCCAAAATGAGCAATGACAGATCGTCTGTTCTGAAAAAGCATTGCCCACCGAGGAAAGAAAACACAATCCCAGGTGGGATGCTTTGGTAAGGAACAAAGTTTTGAAGCATATAGTAAAGACAGTTGCAAACGGCAGAGGTGTAAAGGAGGTTCATGAGACTGTGTATAAGCTCTGAACTGGGAAAGTGTGGAAAGCCCAGAGGCAAAGTCGAAGTCCCTGATGATGAATGGGGTTCAGCATCTTCAAGGCTAAGGTCCCGGCAAAGTCATAGAGCAGTGATCCATAGTCTAGTTTTGATCAACTAAGAGCACGATATATCTTTAGCATAGAACATCGATCTGCTACCCAAGTGGTGGAAGAGAGGACATGGAGGATGTTCAGTGCTCTTGTACATTTGACCCATAGCTGCTTGATGTGTGGCATAAAGGTCAGCTTATGATCAAAGATAAGCTCCAAAACCTTTGTCTCAGGGACCACATGTAGCACAACTTCACCAGTACAGAGTTCAGGATTAGGGTGAATACCCCATTGGCAGCAAAAGTGCATTCAAATGGTTTTACAGAGAGAGAGACAAGTTAAAACTGTTTGCTGTGGTCCACTTCAGTAAAACTTGAGGGCAGTTTGTAGTTGCCGATCAATATACTTCATGTTCGATGAAATATGAAATGTGAAAGTCATCAACATGGAGCTCGTTTGCAACAATAAGATGGAGTTGTTTAGTGATGGCATTAATCTTTTTCCTGAAAAGTGTGACACTCAAAATACAGCCCTGAGGGACTCCAAGTTCATGTAGAAAAGAACGAGAAAGTTTCGAACCCACATGAAGTTGGAATTGCCTGTCCACAAAAGTATTTTTAATAAAAATGGGCAAATGGCCACAAAACCTATATAAATGGAGGTCTCTTAAAATGCTATACTTCCGTGTTGTATCATAAACTTTCTCAATGTCAAAGAATATTGATACAAGATGTTATTTGAGAAAGGCTTCTCTGATTGATGTTTCAAGTCGAATTAGGTGATCCGTGGTGGAATGCTGTCGTTGGAACACACACTGGGTGGGCGAGAGGAGGTTTTTTTTTTATTCGAGGAACCAAATAAGACGAGCATTAATTATCATCTCTAAGGTCTTACAGAGACAGCTTGTCAAAGCAATTGAACGGTAGTTTGAAGGAATCTTAGAATTTATTTCAGGCTTAGAGAAAGGCAGGATAATAGCCCAGTACCAGGCATCAGGAAAGACATTCTTCTGTCAGATCTGGTTAAAAACAATAAGAAGAATAGCAAGAGAAGCAGGATATAGATTGCGCAACATTTCATAGTGTGCATCATCAGGACCTACCAATGTACTGCCAGACAAATGAAGGGCCAGTTTGAGTTCCATCAGTGTAAAGGGACGATTATAATCCGAGAGACATTCAGCTCGAAAGGCAAGAGGTAATTGCTCTTCCCAAATCTTGATGGCTGAGAAGGTGGAGGAAGAAGCAGAAATACTACATACCCAGCAAAAGTTTTTACTTAGATATCAGCAATTCTCTGGGTATCAGCTACTTCCTTGTCATCAGAGAGCAAAATTGAGAGGAGGATACAATTATTTTGCCCACTGACCTTTCGAATCTTATCCCATATGACTTTGGAACTGGTGGTAAAAGATATGCTAGTTGTAAACTTAATCCAAGTTTCCTTCTGGTTTTGATATCTTATCCACTGAGCAGGTGCATGCGTCTGCTGGAAAGCAATGCGGTGTGAGAGTATGAAAGGTATCCCACGGCCGTTTTTGAGCCTTTCGCGCCATGTGGTAAGCAGGATTCCACCACGGACGAGGGTATAGTGGAAAATGTGTCGAGGTTTCAGAAGTACATTTAGCAGCTGGGTGTATAATACAGTCAGTTACTGCTGCCACACAGTCTTCTATTAATGGCTTACAAACGCGATGGCAGGCTCAAGGCATCGTGGTCCTTGCCACTGCAACGAGCACACGTCAAGGAATCACAATATGACGTTTTCGAGTGACTGAACTGCTGACACTAGAAGCCTCTGGGAGGGTTCAGAAAATATGGCTGAATCTTGAGTGAATTAAGATAAATTGTGATGTAAATAATAAAATGAGGACATTGGTCAGCATCATAATTCCATCTTTGTGAGTGGATATGCCTCACTTCAGAAACTCCTTGGGTAGAGAATCTCCGACTCTGGAATGTTCTTCAAATCCCTTTCAACAATAACTCCTCGTAATGAATTCAAAGTAGCATTAGGTGTAACCTGTATAGGTATATCCCCAATCGCCTTTGAATGCAAGAGAAGCTCACTGTGTTTAGAAGTGAATGTTTCCACCAGTATGTCACCAGAGCAAAACTTTTTTACTGGAGAGCCAGCAAGTCCCTCTAGTCCCTTCTGAATGAAAAAGAAAGACATCTACCCTAAAGGTCTGTCTGAAAGAGAATGTAGTCTAGGAAAATGAGGTTTACAGCAGGTGTTAGAGATGATAAAGATTAGTGCTTAGAATCTTCAAGACCTGGTAGCTTAAGACTGTTTTTTCACTTTATTATTTAAATAAGGTTATTTAAATACATGTTCTTCCTGGGTTTAGTAGGATACTTATAAAAAAGATTATCTCAAACCACACTAAAGGTGCTGCACTTCTGACTGATCATACGAAAACCGCCAACAAGGTGAAGTGAGAGAAATACAGGAAGGTATTCCAGAAACTAAAGAAATATGACAGGAAGCTCGTCAATCCTTAGAATGTTAGACTTCAACAAACAATTTGTTATTCAGACAAACACATAAGATGTTGGAATTGAAGCAGTATTACTGCAAAAACATGAATACAGATTGTTTTCATTAATGTATTTCATTGTAAAGCTGTTTGGTATTAATAAAACTACTCTGTGATTGAATGAGGGTATATGACTATCATATTTAACACCCAGAAATTCTATAATTACCTATACAGGAATGAATCCATTATTCAAAATGACCATGAGCTCCTTGCACATACTCAGAGACGTAAAACTGACAATGCAAGGATCATAAGGCGGGCATTGTATCTCCAGAATAATCAGCTCTACCTTGAAACCATTACGGGAGCTGCTAGTTTCTTATGGCTGAACATATAAACTTAAAGTAGACGGTAACTGTTTTCACTAATAGATCAGATGATAACTTGTGAATACAACTTCCTTTATTTTTTTGGGAATGACCAACCTTGATGTGAGTAGCACATACACTCTGAGAACAATGGCATTATTGTTTTGTACAAATAACATACGTTGTTTCAGCATGAAAAACATATTTTCATCGTGTTTCGGATAGTCACAAAGGTTTTCAAATCTCAAGCAAAGTTGTCTTCCAAAGTGAATAATTTCATTTCAATTATTTTGTTTATTAAATAAAGATTGTTGACATCCACGCAGATTGTTTCAGTCAAACTCAGAATATAATGTTTAATTCTGCACAGCTACCCTCTTGTTATTCTGCAAATACTGTTACTCTTTAAAGAAATTAGTGTTCTTGAGAATATCACAAATATATTTGTTTCTAATGGCTGCAAAAAAACCTCGAGAAAAGCCTTGGAACCATTTTAAGATGACAATTTTATGTTTGCATATCTGCAGGGATTCAGCCACAACAGCATTAGTGAAGTCGGGCGAGAAGGTCTAACGCGCAGTTTGTGTTACAATTCATTTCAAAGGTGTTTGATATGTTTTAGTTCAGGGCTTTGTGCAGGACAGTCAAGTTCTTCCACAACAACCTCGGCAAACTATGTATTTATGGACCTCGCTTTGTGCACGGGGGCATTGTCATGCTGAAACAAAAAAGGGCCTTCCCCAAACTGTTGCCACAAAGTTGAAAACACACAATTCTCTAGAATGTCATTGTATGCTGTAGCATTAAAATTTCCTTTCACTGGAACTAAAGACTCTAACCCAACCCATAAAAATAGCCCTAGACCATTTCATCCTTCACAAAACTTTACAGTTAGCAATATGCATTCAAGCAGGTAGCGTTCTCCTGACATCTACCAAAACCAGAATAGTTCGTCCGACTGCCAGATGGTGAAGTGTGATTCATCTTCAAGAGAAAGCGTTTCCACTGCTCCAGAGACCAATGGCGATGTGCTTTACACCACTCCAGCCGACGCTTGGCATTGCATATGGTGATCTTAGGCTTGTGTGCGGCTGCTCGGCAATGAGAACCCATTTCATTAAGCTTTAGACGAACAGTTCTTGTACTGACGTTGCTTCCAAAAGCAGTTTGGAACTCTGTAGTGAGAGTTGCAACTATGGACAGACAATTTTTACGCACTTCAGTACTCGGCAGTCCTGTTCTGTGATCTTTTGTGGCCTGTTGCTTTGTGGCTGAGCTCCGAGACGTCTTCTCTTCACAATAACAGCACTTACAGTTGACCGGGGGAACTCTAGCAGATCAGAAATTTGACGAACTAACTTTTTGGAAAAATGGCATCCTCTGAAAGTGCTACGTTGACGGTCACTGAGCTGTTCAATTTTGAATTTATTTACAGCAAAATTACCATTACAAATTATGATGACAATTAAAAAAATACACGATACATATATGCACTGCACATATATACATTGCGGAATAAACACACGCTTTGTATATACACCGCCTAAAAATAATAAGTATCCTAAAAACAAAAACATGTATATATAATGCAAAATTAAGAAAAAACAAAAAAGTGAAAAAATGATACCAAACAATGAAATGAGTAAAATACACACATATTATATATACATGGCCATTAATAATTTTTAAAAGAACACGAAAGAAACAATAAGAATTAATATTTACATATGTATATATATATATATATACACTAAAAGCAGAAGATGAGATAGAGCGGTTCAGAACTCGAGCTCGACCCGACATCCCACTAACACAGACAGGTGAAACACTCGATTGCCACCGATGATAAAAGTCCTAAGAGCTCAGCATACTTGAGGCCTGGCATGGTCTAGCGCGTAAGGCGTGCGACTCGTAATCCGAAGGTCGCGCCAAACATGCCCGCCCTCCCAGCCGTGGGAGCGTTATAATGTGACGATCAATACCACTATTCGTTGGTAAAAGAGTAGCCCAAGAGTTGGCGTTGGGTGGTGATGACTAGCTGTCTTCCCTCTAGTCTTACACTGCTAAATTAGGGAGGGCTATTTGCGCTTTCGAGTAGTTTTGTGCGAAGTTCCAAAAAACAACAACAACGTACTTAAAGACTCTTAGAGTATAATGGAAGGAAAAAGCCAAATGAATGGGAGCTGGAACCAGTACATGATGTAATTTGGTCCTTGTTGAGAGAGATGGAACACGGAAAAGGTAGCCGCTTTCTCCCAAATCTCCAGCGACATTGAACAAAGGACTAACATGCGCAAAACACTCCACTTGAGAGCGACTCAAGAGACACGCCTCTAGTGTACATCGATTCCACAAAAATGTTCACTCCCTCATTGGAAGGATGTTATATGCTATGCACCAGTTGAAAATCTGAAGATAGCTATCAATATGGCGCAGCACAACGCGGTCCCAAATAACGTTTCATGGGTGATGTTGCTCAATCCTTTGGTACCTCCAGGGACCAGCAAGCGAAAGAGGGAAAAGAAGTCGGTTGGACCATTACACTGGTTTACAAAAAAAATTTTTTTGTCTGAGGCAAGAATGTGAATAGGTGTTTTTTACTAATTTGGGTGTGCTGAATTCAAATTTATAAACAGTTTTGCTCTATCATCTCTAGTTTTCTGGCTTTTAAATAGTCTAATTTTAATGTATACAGAGTATATACGTGCTTATTTCAACAGTTGCAGCAGCTTATTACAGATAAAACAGGATAGATAAAGAACATTGTACCGCAATTCATAGTACCGCAGACAGTTAGAAGTGTGTTTTCTTAGATGATCTGGTGTATTTTGCCTCCAGGTTGTCACGCAAGAGCATCCAGCAGAAGTCTCCCATCATGCTGGGGTTCCACTTGCCTTGGTAGTTGCTCTCCATCTTCGTAATGTCTTGATGGAATCTTTCTCCGTGCTCATCACTCACTGCTCCAAGGTTTGGAGGGAAGAAGTTGAGGTGGGAATGGATAAAATGAATTTTGAGTGACATTCGGCATCCCATATCCTCATAAGTCTCAAGCAACTTCTCAATACAGGCTTGGTAATTTGGCATGCGTGTGTTACCAACGAAGCCACTACAGACTGACTTAAATGCTTCCCATGCTCTCAGTTCCTTTAAAGTAAGAAGCTCCTCAAAATCAATATCCTTCAGCACTTATCGGATTTGAGGTCCGACAAAGATGCCCTCTTTGAGCTTAGCAGCACTGAGACCTGGGAACACAGTAGACAAGTGTTGGAAGGCAGCACAATTTTTGTCCATGGTCTTCATGAAATTCTTCATCAAACCAAGCTTGATGTGAAGAGGAGGAAGAAGCACCTTCTTCATGTCAACCAGAGGATTCTCCTTGACGCTGTGTTCGCCAGGAACGAAAGTGCTTCTAGACCCCCAGTCTTTCTGCTTGTAATGCTGGGATACAGCTCGACTATCCCAGAGACAGAGCAAGCAACAGTACTCTGTGAAGCCCGCTTGCATACCCATAAGAAGACCAATGACCTTGAGGTCCCCACATAGACTCCACTGGTACTGGTTGTACTTAATAGCTTCTAAAAGAAGCTCCATATTGTCATAGGACTCCTTTAGATGGACAGAGTGTGCAGTGGGAATGCTGGGATATTTATTCCCGTTGTGCAGAAGCACAGCCTTAAGACTTCGCTTGGAAGAGTCTATTGAAAGACGCCAGTCTGAAGGATTATGTGGCAAACCAAGGAAAGTGAACAAGCCAGGTACATTTGTGCAGTAGCACAACATGTTTTCCATGTCGAAAAATGAAGCAAGGTCTTTTTTCCGATTCCTGAAACTGGTGATCCTTACATCTTCCTGGTCTAGGTTCCACTGTTTAAGCCGAGATGCCAAGAGCTCTGACTGCTGTTTTGACAGATACAATTCACGAGCAAGGTCATTCAGGTCTTCTTGCGTGATCCAGTGTGGCTTGTTGCCACTTGTTCCTGAATAAGAAGAGTCAATATCTTCGGAAGAGATTGACTTGGCAGAATCTTCCCTTGGATGCATTTCTTCATCTGATTTATTTGCATTTATTGCATAATAACTAAAAAAGAAGACATAAGTCACACAATATTAGAAATTAACCCTGAATGCATATACGCCTTTATGTACAGTATGTGTACAAAATGTACAGTATGCATATCGAAAAAACTAGAGGTGATGAGTAAAAACGGATTTCAAATCTGAATTCAGCACCCCCAAATTAGGTTAAAACAGCTATTTTTGTGCTTGCCTCAATTTCTTTGTAAACCAGTGTTATCAGACGCGACACGACAACGCTAAATCGCTGCAGCAGCATCCACGTACCAGGAAGGAGAGTCAAAACACATCAGTGTTTGTAGGATCAGTGAAGCACCAAAGAGTCCGAGTCCTGTGCCAACCAAGAATCTGATGAGGTGGCGATAGAGCAAAAGATGGTCAACAGGAAAAGAGAAAGTTATTGGGTGTGGAGGCTACCCTGTGAGGCACTGGAGTAAAAAAAAGCCAAAACACAGCCTCGGAATTGCCACTCCATAGCCCATGCAGTGCAGTCATCCAGAGGAAGAATAGTCCCAAGGTACCAAATCGACATGCTGCACCACTTCCCCAGGCATCCTTGGAACTCACAAGAAAACGAACCACAAAGCAAAGGACCGGGGATGAAGTCCAGTCCAGTCCAAATGGAGAAGCTAATTTGTCAAACCACCAAGCCCGATGCTTGGTATAGTGGAGCCGAGCAGCAATAGATTGAGAGTAACAATGTACAATGGCCAACACTGAACCAAGGAATGTTGAGTTTGCAAGAAACAAATTCACATCGTCTGCATGGGAAACATACTTGACGTTAACACCTCCAGCAAATGAAGGTTACACACCAAAACCGACTGATAAAGATAATCGAGGGACACCAAGATTCCAAGGACATCCTTGTCCATGATGTAATGGAACAGGCCCCTGAGAAGGACCAGAATTTGTTGAATGCTTCTACCTAGCACGCAACACATCTAAGTGCAGTGAACGAAATAAGACATTACTGCACCCAAACAGGCACATAAGGACTTTCGAAATAATCTTTGTATTCACATTCAAGAGAGATGTGGGATACCAGGAGAAAAGACCTTCAGAATGGCTGAGATCCTTACATATAAGTGTAATTAGCTCAACAAGCGTACCTGGTGACATAGACCCACTAGTCAGATAGTTGTTAAAAAGTTTGACAAAAAAGGGTCAGGCAATATGTCACATGTGGCAATAAAATTCCACTGGCAGTCCATTCAGCCCAGGACACTTGTCAACTAGTATGAACCAAATGCCAACCAACATTCACCCAAGCTGATAGGTTTCATCAGATGATCATGAAAAGAAGAATCTAGAAATTGCAAAAACCGAGTGATGTCTTGGCACATTCCCCCGTCCATGGGTGAAGCCAAATATAAATAGCTCTAAAAACCAAGACGCGCATTTAAAATGTCAGAGATATCAGAAGAAGACTGACCATTCTCCAACAACAGACTAGAGATGTGCCTCTCCTTGGCCATCTCCTGTGTCTTGTGCAGTGGAACGCGAGTAACATTTCTGGGATCGAGTGATTCCATCAGATTGGAAATGCTCCAAATCTATATCCTTCCAGAGATTCTCAATGTTCGAGAGAATCCAGTGATCCGTCAGCCTGCGTAGAAGAAAGGTAGCTAAGATGTCCTGCATGCCTCGAGAGGTCAGGCGGCAAGCTTGCAAATGACACATGCCAGCTTGTCTCAACAAGGAGACACAGGCTTTCTTGAAACTTGCCCACCAGGACCTGTCGACAGACTCCTAGAAGAAAGGTAGCTAAGATGTCCTGCTTGCCTCGAGATGTCAGGCGGCAAGCTTGCAAATGACACATGCCAGCTTGTCTCAACAAGGAGACACTTTCTTGAAACTCGCCCACCAGGACCTGTCGACAGACTCACCAGAACAAAGTCCCTGGCCCAAGGCAGTCAATTCGTCTCCAACCTCATCCTTGGCAAGGAGAGAGATGTTTAGCCTCCACCCTCTAGGGCCCTGTAGAAAGTCCTGGAATGTGGTGAGAACCACATGAGACATCACCAACCATGTAAACCTGTTAAAGACCATGTATAACATAGAACCTATCTAGGTGACAAGAAATGCCCTGATCGATTAAAGTGGTCACAAAAGCAGACCTGTAGAGCACACACCAGACAAAAAAAAATAAAGTCTGACAGCACTGCATGCAGAGTCCCTGCATACTGATCAGCAGAAAGAGGATTGTTTCTAATCTTGTCCAGGTGGGATCCAGTACACAGTTGACGATGCTACCGAGGACAATATCAACCTGCATTATCAAGAACCTGTCCAAGTCCAAGAAGAAGGAATCCACCTTCCTGGTCCAAACAGGTGCATAGACATTAACAATCCCAATCGTACGACCCCCAGAGACAACGCATACGATCCGCGTCTCAACATCACCATGTGACGCGAGGATGAAACCGTTAAAATGTGGGTTTAAAAGGATCCGCTCACCACACGCATCATTGAACCAAGCGACCAGAAAGCATAAACAGGAAAACAGGAAGAAATCTTCTCGGAGACCCCACCCCATCGGCATTCAAGACTAGGGTGGGATGGATGAAATCTTCACCCCCACTCTTGCCCTGCAGCTGCCATGGCGTAGGATACCACGTGCCTCGGACAACGCGAGGACGTGTGGTCACCACCACACACAGCAAAACAGCCTTACATTCATCATTGGAATGTCTCAATGCCAGACACTTCCCACACCGTGGGGTCTGACAAACACTCAACATCTTACCTTCAATGCCACAGCAGCGACACGGTCACCACATTCCAGGGTAGTTACACATGACACGAAACCCCTGGATCAATATAAAGTTGGGAACCGGCTTTTTCATGTCAATGCACACCCGACAATTCCCACTTCAAATTCCCAGGCACGTCTGGTATGCTTCAAATTCTATTTTCCGAATCGTCCCATATGCTGACAATACGTCCTTGAGAGTGTCATGGGGCAATTAGTAGGGGGCCGACAGGAGGATCATCTACCTGATGTTCTTCCCGGCCGGCTCCATGGACACACACTGGTCCTCAAAGGAAAAGTCGCTCTTTATCCGGCAGAGCCTGGGCGTGCATCGACGACGCCAGCGTTGTCACGTAACACACTTTGACACTCCACATTGTTATCCCTGAGATTGTATTAACGGCGTAGTAAGGCTGTGGGCACCATGAAACGGATGAACCACGGCCTAACGGAATGAGGCCGGATGGCCATAGCCATACTAACCAACTGGGAAAATAAAGTTTCACTAAAGTAAGTGAAGAAAAATAGAAAAAAACAACAAAAACACACAAACAGGACTAAAAAAAAATAAAGTCTAAATCACACACCGAAAAACATGAACTATACAGACACGTTGAAGCACATGATACAATACAGGCACAACCTCGTAAAGAGGTACTGAAAAACACAGCAGCAGAAAATCAACGTCGAAGGCCACTGAGCTCTTCATTATGACCCATTCTACTGCCAGAGTTTGTCTATGGAGATTTCATGGCTGTATCTTTGATTTTATGCACCTGTTTGCAGTGGGTATGGCCAGAATAGCCAAACTTACTAATTGGAAAGGGTGTACATATACGTTTGGTTAAACTATATGTAATGCATAGATTGACTGTTTGAGCAATGGATTGTATTTCAGTTATATTGTCTTTCACCATCGTCGCCCGCTAGTACAGCGGTAAGTCTACGAATTTACACCGCTAAAATCAGGGGCTCGATTCCCCTCGGTGGGCTCAGCAGACAGCCCGAAATGGCTTTGCTAAAAGGAAATACACATAAACAAAACACACTAACTGACGTCAACGGTAAATCTTTCCAATACTGGTATTATATATTTTACAAAAGCTTCTTTCTGTTTGGTCCCCCAGTGGAACAGTGTTATGTTTGCGAACTTACATGCTAAAAACCAGGTTTCGATACCCGTGGTGGGCAGAGTACAGATAGCCCATTGTGTAGCTTTGTGCTTAAATTCTAAACAAACAAACAAACAAAAAATGGGCCCGGCATGGCCTAGCGTGTTAAGGCATACGACTCGTAATCTGAGGGTTGCGGGTTCGCATCCTCGTCCCGCCAAACATTCTCGCCCTTTCAGCCGTGGGGTCGTTATAATGTCCCGATCAATCCCACTATTCGTTGTTAAAAGAGTAACCCAAGAGTTGGCGGTGGGTGGTGATGACTAGCTGCCTTCCCTCTAGTCTTACACTGCTAAATTAGGGACGGCTAGCACAGATAGCCCTCGTCTAGCTTTGTGCAAAATAAAAAAAAACAACTCTCAGTATCTTGTACATGCGTATATGCTTATTCTTTCTCAGTTGCAAATAAACTGTAAATGAAAGTTTTGTTTAATCTCTATGTTCAATGTTCTTGAGGAGGAGCGATTCAAGTTAGTAAAACCAAATACTACTGCTATCTATCACATGAGTCAACATCAGTTTTTGAATTCAGAAAAGAAATTTTAACACTTTTAAATTATTGATTTTTAATCCCATTTTATAATGTGTCGTTTTATTTATTAATGCACATCTTTTGATCGAAGCTCTTTGTTTTACTACAAACAAAAGGTTGAGGTATTGAACATATAGTATTACATTTTCTAAAGTAATAAAATGACTTTATTGTAGTGTTTATCCATGTTTGAGCCTCCCATTGTTTGTTTACAACGCTATAATCCGAGTTTCTGTACCAGTGGTAGGCAGAGCACGGATAGCCCATTGTGTAGTATTGGGCTTAATTATAAACAACAACATCTATGTTTGTATCTAAGCGTGAAACTGCAATGAACTATATTAGTATCTAAGCTATGTTATAAGTCTCTTGACTAATTGCAGCTCCTTCCCAAGTGGCTCAGCGGTATGTCTGTGAACTTAAAACGCTAAAAACCGGGTTTCGAAACCCGTGGCGAGTAAAGCATAGATAACCCAATGTGTAGGTTTGCGCTTAATTCAAAACAACAACTTATCGCAGAACAACTGAAGCTGGTTAGTTATAATCCCTGTGGCAGTGTTTTATTTTTTAAATTAATATATTTTCATTGAAATATTAGCATGGGCTAAAACAACTGATTTCAGTGTTGTAAGTTTGATTAACTTTTGTTTTGTGTGTAAGTGGTGTTTGATGATTAAAAATTAACCAAGTAGTTGTAGTAAAACAGAGAAAGTGTTCGAAATTTATTTAAAGAACATCTTTTTGAAGAAAATATAGTAACTTCAGGACTTGCTTCAATATTTCTGTTCACAGTGCTAAGGTAAAAAAAATATCTGAGTAAGCACAGGGACGAGATAAGTACGTTAGTAACGCTATATTGTACTTATCTTGGGGTTGTTACTTTCAATTAAATATGGCAGAATGTGGAAATGACGATGTAAGTTTGGATAGAAGTTTAGAACACGATTTTCAGTCCGATGTTTCTGAAAACGAATTTCACGAAGAACAGAAAAAAAATTTTATGAGACAAGAGTCAGAGTTAGGTATACCTCTACCTCACGCTGAGAATCAAATATTTTCAGATGGTAGGTGTTTTGCTTCATTGTTTTCTTTTTCATTTTACGCATTGAAACTGAAAGCCGAAGCACAAAACCTTGATTTGGTCTCGTAGTATATATTAAAATTGCAATGACTTTTGGGTATTTACAAGATAAAATCCATTATTTTTCTTAAATATTTCTAATAAAGTGTAATTTACACAAGTAGAATAACCCCAGAAAACACACAATTTCTCTGCTACTAGTACTAGAAAAAAATGCAACTGTTTTTGAGTAATTTGCGAATGCTGATATTAAAATACCTGTTAATAATTACTGATCACCTCTACTAACGATAGTTTTTGAGTTGTGATAAATGTATTAAAAAATATTCTTGTATTTCTTGAAAATAACATTTACTTCAAAAATGTTCAAAAACAATACACAATAATAACAGTTTAAAATAGCAATTAATATAAGATTGTAGAGTAAAATCCCATGTAATGTCATACCATGTTAAGCTGATTCATTATAGAGCTCTTTTCTACTTGAGATTATTTTTTCTCATAAGAAAGAAAAAATTATGAATATCCACAACTCTGAACACTACTTTTCATACTAACAGTTGTAATGCACTAAATTTTTATTTAATAAGATAATGCAAAACAAAGAACTTAGTAATGTGCAAAAACAGACATTGTTCCACAACTATCACAGTTTGTTTCTAGCATTTCTAACAAAGTAATATAAACTGTAAATGTCATCCACCTGTACAATATAAATCTTGTGGGGAAAAATATTTTATTAGGAAGTAATCTACAAATCTCTTTATAGAAAACAATGTAATATAATATGTAATTAGACAGACAAAAACCTAGCATCTCTTGATTATAACTAATATAGTCATAAACATAAAGTGTTACATGTATCAACAAATCCTAACAAAAAGGGTGCAACAGGAAGTATCTTATTTTCTGTTTGATGGCTCTGTAATGAAACAAGACGATGATATTGTAATGAGTATTTTATGTTAAATTTACCAGTACCTAAATAAAGCACATATACATCATTCACATGTAAGAAAGAAAGCCTTCAGTTACATATCTCAATATATGTGATGTTAAAATGACCCTGTTTAGAACTGATTCCTTTAGAGTATTGTTCATAGGAACCTTTCTTGACTGCTAAATGGGGTATTACTGTATATTGAACTAAAAATACTTTCAGTTTATGTTCAAAAGTTTATTGTGGTATTATTATTCTTTTTAAAATATTTGCTTGTTGTGCCTTTGTGTGTTTTCAATATGATGCTATAAGAACCAACAGTAATTTTCCATTATTGCAGGATTCCATTTTCCTTGATATCACAGTTCCATTGTAGAAATATCTTGATGGGAGTGCTCATCACTCACTCAACTTAAATCATTTGGAAAGAAATTTAAATAATAGTGTAAGAAGTACATTTTCATTGGCATCCTAAATTTTATTTTCCTATAGTTTTTAAGCATATTGTCAGTCATCACAACATATTTTTCGTCTAAGAAATTTTTGACAACCAGTTTCAATGATTTTCAAGGAGCAAGTTATTTCAATTTGAATTCTGTTTTAAAATCATCATCCATCAATGTTTCCTAAATGTGTGGCCGAACAGAGATAACCTCCTTTCATTTTTGCTTCACTAATTTTTGGAAAGGTCTCAGAAAGATATCTGAAACTGTTAACATCATTAATCAATCATTTTATAAAATTCTTTATGAGTTTCAGTTTGATGTGAAGTGGAACCTGTAATACATTTTTAGGATTCACTGAAGGTTAATCCTTAGTCTTCTGTTTCCCTGGTATGTAATTATTTCTCCCTCATTATTCCTTCCTTTTGAAATGCTTTTTATCTTCTTAGCTATCTTAGCCACACAAAAGCAACAATTTTAGGTATACCCACTGTGCAGGTGTAGTAGTAATACTATAACTTTTATGGTTATCATATTTAATGGCCTCAAGTACAATCTGGTTCCTTGATGAGTCTTGTTCTTGTTCACAGCAGGAGCAGCAAGACTTGAATCCTCTAAAGTTATCAAGTGGATCTTAGTTTTACAGTCCCTGAATGACAGGGACTGTCATATATTAGAGGTTACCTGCAGTTAGGTTTTCTGTTTTATTTTGTTAAACTTTAACTCTGACTTTACCATGTATCATGACCATAGACTGCAGTTTTCTACCAGTACTACGTACTCAAAGGTTTACTTTGAATATTTTTGTTTTGTTAGACATTACAAAATGCCTAAATACAAATGTATTTGTAAGTGAAGACAAATTCAAAGAGCCTAAAACTATTTATAGGTTAACCTATCATCATTTATACATGAAATTATTTCCTAAATGTAAGGTGACCAGATTTAATATATGAAAAACTGGGACAAAATTGTTTTAGTGAGAGTACTTTTCTCTCCACCTATCAGAAAATATTTTTTTTTAAAAAAAAGAACTACATGGAAATGTTTGAACTCATTTTTAAATATTTTTTGTTTTTTCTTTTTACTATTATTATTTTAATGTCTCGTCACTTGTTTAGGAATTGGACTGTCTTGGCTGCAATCATTATGAAATGAAATTACATGAAAAACAGCATCTATGTCTGATGTACCAAAACATGCAAAATATAATGTCAGACAAGAATGAGGCACATCAAAATCTTCTGTGTGGTGGATCTGTTATTGTTCTTAAGTTGTGACAGGTTTTTAAGACATTAAAAAGAACACTTATAGGTAAACAGTGTGTGAGTGTTGTCTTGATGATTGTATTTTCATGGAAACCAGAACAAGGTGCATATATACTTTATATAGAACTCTAAACATTTCAGTATGAGCTCCATTGTGATGGGGTTGAGTCATGCTGCATGTGTCCTAATGGATGTCAGAATAGTGCATTTGAGTTGCTCAGCAATAGAACTGATTGTCTAGGACAACTGGAAACTATTTATTTGGAACACTTTAAACAATATAGTAGCTTTGATTATTCAGTGTGAAAATTCATTTTGAAGTACAAGACCAATCCTAATTTATTGGGATCCGTGTGCATCAAGGCTACATTATACACTTTATACACTTTGTGTATTATTTCAGTTATTAGTTGTTTAATTGATGATGTACCATTATGGTACACAGAGCTTAAAGCAGTTGAACATTTTAAGATTACCTCATAAATGCATTAAAATAACTTTTTTTCAGATTTAATTGTATTTATGTCAGATATTCCAAATTGCTTTATTTTTTCTTTTCAGGTTCACTTGTATCTGTGTTAGATTTTCCAATTCAAATAAGCACATGTTTTGATGATGGTGATGATGGATCATTAAAATACAGAGAGCTTCAAACACCTTTGGAAGAATGTAACCATGAGGATCTTTTAAAGACCTGGGAAATGAACTATAATGAGGCAGCTATTTATCTTGAGGTGAAAACAACATGTTGCAAAAAGTTAACATTTTGGTACAAAGAACTGAAGAGTATTTTATTTGTATGAGATTAACCCTATGTGCACAGTTTGGGATCAAAGTATGCATGTTTCAACATTCAAGAGTTACATTCACAATTTAATTTAATTACTTTATTATCAATATATCCAGTAGACTTCGCATAAACATTTAGTTAATAAATAAATAAGTTTTAATTTCAGAATTAAATACTTAATTACATTCTCAGTCTTCATTCTTCTGTATCAAGTGACATTTGTTTGCTTAGAATTGTTTATTTTAAATATTGTTACTATCCATACATGGTGTTCTGAGTTTAATCTAAATTTCTCATTTATAGTATAGATGTTGCAAAGAGCTATTCCAATTTTATAGCATCCTGTCTTTTTGCTTTATGGAGGTATAAATCAGAAAGTCAAACCCATGTTCCATGTTCTCCTGTCACATCCTTATTTAAAAAATATTGTAGTAATTCTCTCTGACATATGTTATTTGGTTATTTTTGGCCAATAAAAAAAGAGATTTCAGTTTATTGATTTGTGTATAAGGTTAACTTATTATCAAAATAGAAAGGGAATTAATATAATCTACTTATAACAGTCAAAAAACTGGTAAAATTATAATAGTTTAAAATCATTATGTTTTTTTTGCATGTTAATATTTTATGTTCTTAGTTGCATGTTTGAAAAATGAAAAATATTATTTATTACTAGTACTGTTAGAATTGTTAAGTTTAGTCAGTATCTGTGAGAGAAAATGCAAAGAGTCCAGACATAATTACCAATTTTCATGTTTTTATTTGTATTTTGTATTGTTATGAAGGCAATTAAATATTTGAAACTTATTAGCTAAGGAGTCACAAATAAAAACTGAACTCAAATGTAATTCCAGTATGTATGCAAGCTTCTTTTACATTACATAACACAAATCTTTGATTACCTTAACTTGAGCTATGTGCTTGCTGAGTAATTAAAAACTTTATAACACAGGTTTAGTAGTTAAGACATGGTTCAAAGAACAATGAAACAATAAAATGAAATGAAAACAGATGTAAACTGTAATGAACTTGAAGCTATTTAGGATAAATAATTCTAAATTTCAGTTATAATATGCATTCATTCTGGAAAGAAAAAAGTAACTTAGATTTATTTCAAGTGTTTTTATGGTCGTTGTGAGGTTAGTCAGAGACTATGTGATGTTATGTGAGAGAAATATCAGATATGATATAGTCTTACTGAAAAACTCTTTTGATATTGAATTAGGAGATTTTGAGGTTTTATAGATTATGTGAATAAAATTTGAAAACTATTTACAGTGTAAGTCAGACTAACTAATGCATATTCAGAGATGAATAGTAATCATCAAGCTGATATAGCCATAATGACTGCTTAGCATTGCTGGTTACCTTTATCAACAAGTACAAAGTGATGCACCAGAAAGAAGTATTCAAAGAAATGTTCCAAAATAAGATGTGATGAAGAGAAGAAGAGATTTTAGTAAAACTTATAAAAGATTTGAAGAAGCTTGTTCAGTTATGATATCAGAACTCTTCTTGTGAAATGATGGATTTGTTGACATGTGATCATGTATTGTGTGACTCACTTTACTCCCTCTCAGGGTCATAGTTTCAACCCTGTATTTGTTGGGATCATTCAATTTCCTGAGATTTTTTTTAGTTTTTTTTAAAGGTAGATTCACAAATATTCATATTACATATTCTACTCTTCACAGATGAGGAATTTTCTGAGTTGCATTTCAACATATTCAGCCCATTTATATCTTGCTGTTTATTTCATTTATCCAGTGGGGCATTTTATGGGCTGGTGTTCAGACTTCTGTCAATACTTTTCTGTTGATGTTTTGTGGTCACTTGTTGCATAGTCTATACTAAATAAAAATCTTTCCAAACTGAAGGACTAATAGTGATCTGGACATATTCTGTGCATCTTCCCTATGAAAATCCTCCTCTCCTCACTAAGTAATACAGGAGACCTTTGCCACTTTTTTGTGAGAGTTAGGGTTGTATAGTGTGAGTCATTACACATATATATCTATGATACATAACACATCAAAAACTACATAAGGACTAACGATAGAATTCACTTTACTAATCTGTTCAATACCTATATTTTGCAAGTCAGTGTTTTTTTAGTAGAATTGAGGTAAACACACTATTGTCTGTTCCTATTACATCTCAAATATATCCTACTTCCATAGCTAGCAACAGGCTCATAGAGACTGACAGTCAAGTAGAGATGTGCAAATTTGTTCATGCTGTAATAAGAGCATAATACATTGCCTTCTTCCTGCAGCTCTAATTGGGTTCATAAAGGCTGATAATAGGGTGGAGCAGAACACATTGTATATACCAGTGATGTATCTTTCTTATATCTTACTGCTAAGGATGTATTTAGAACTGATGGTTGAGTAGGGGTGTCTGTAAGTATCCATATTAAAAAACATTCATACAGAGCTCTCTTTTCACAGCTGACATGGGGCTCATAGAGGCTAATAGTAGAGAAGGTGAGAACAGATACTTATCACAAGTGCCTTTGTCCCTTAGCTGATTTTGACACATTGAGTCTGACTATAGAGAAAGTGAACAAACAAGGTATAGTCTGAATAAGTTCCAATCTTTCCACACATATTGGCTGTCCAACAACCTGTTTGGAGGTACTTGGACATCCATGTTTTGATAAAAAAAAAGGACTTTTATGCTTCAAATGATTATAACAGAACTTCTTATTTTAACCAATGTTTTACAGTTACAGCTTCATCAAGGTTAGTCCATACAGCAGTACATTCTTCCATTTTATTTATATATGTTTCACTATAAACATAGTTATTTTTCCAGTTGACTCATATGTTTTGTAAGTTCTAACTCTGATAAAGCTATAAAGGTAAAATGCTGGTTAAAATAAAAATGTCTTTTATAATTATCTGAAGTATAAAGATAATTTATTTCTACCATTTTTATGAAAATGTTTAAATCTTTCCACATGTACTATCAGGTGTCATACCTTAAGGGATTTCTTCAGATTCTTTCTGAAGGAGGAGAAGGAGGATTACATTGGTAGTTTATGCACCAGTCCCTCTTTCATCTCGTTGTGAGATTATACCTCAACTGTGTGTACAGATGAGTATTTATTTCAGAAGTTAACATTTATCTCAACTGAATATTGATTTCTGATAGATACACACCTCTTACACATTCTTACCCATCCTTCCCACTTCTGGTAGACATTTATTACTTATCTTGTTGATGGATGAAGATTCACAAGCATAAATTTATAGGGTTAGTGGGCATGAACATATGTTGTCTTTATGTTATTTTTGCTGCATGACAACATCATCTTGTAATGGTGTTTGTGAAATTAGGTGGGACTTTTTACAAGGTTATTGGCTAATAACTTTCTTTGGCATGATGTGGAAGAGGTGAGGAAAATAGCTAAACTGTATGTGAGGGTGAGTATCTGTTGAAAATACATTTTCAGGTGAGTAGAATATTAATAATACTGTTGTAATTATACAGAATGAAATGTGCTAGATTTTTTAAGTCTAGTAATTTTATGATATATATTGAATCTGTATAGAGTTTTAAATTCCAGCTCAGAGCTGCTCACTCCTGTTGTTATAAGTGATGGTGAAAGTCTGGTGTCTTTTGTTTGGAATGTTTATTTTTATCATAAGAACTATGATTTGAACTTTGTTTTGCTTATTTCATTTAGTAACACTAAGTTATTTGTTTTTTTCTTTTGGTGAATAAAGGAAGGAGAAAATAATGATAAGTTTGACTACCATCCTCAAAGTAATGATTCTCTGCCTGCATACTTCTTAGTACACAATCCCTGGTTTTATCGTTTGGACTTATTAGCTGCAGTGATGCTGTTAGGACTTGCATTAGTGGAGGAGCCAGCTGTTCCTGGCTTTCACATTGACCTTTGGGTAACATCTATAGTTTATAATGAAATATTATTAATGCATAATGATATGCAATTGAAAAATATATTATGTGTAAGTTAAGCACATAATTAAAATGGTTTCAAATGATAATGATGATTTGATGAGTTGGATCTGTGATGACAGTTTTTATTTTATTTGTATATGTATATGGCTTTGAATTACAGATAAGTTGGCCTTCTGCCATTTATAACAATTACCTATTACAAAAGAATAAATATCCATACATTCTTGCTAACTAACCTTGTAAATATCACTCCCCATTATTAACTGTGACAAAAAATGTAAAATTCTGAAGTAAAAATAGATAACTGTAAAGTTACAAAAACACACAACCTTAGTTTTTGTAACATTACAATCATATATTTTATTGATTAATTTGGAATAACATTTTATATTTATTCTATCAATAAGAACCAGGAAGTAGTTTGTATTTTTTTCACAAAACCATATATATATATGATAGTTTTTTGTAGTAACAGTAACCTCAGGATAAAATTTAAAAATTAATAATGAAGATTGTGTTCAGTTTTTATTTTTAAGTCGTAACACAGTTTGAATGCCCTGTACACGTTCTTTTCTTTCTTTGCATGTAGCACTACTTTGTCGGAGCATAAAGACAAATTATTTAGCCTTTGAATTATTTATTTTTTAACACTGTTATTCTTCATAATTCTGTGGCTGTAGTTTATCCTTTCATTGCAACATGCATGCAGGTCTTTAGCACCTGATATTAGCCTGAGGTCATTCTTTAGCACCTGATATTAGCCTGAGGTCATTCTTTAGCACCTGATATTAGCCTGAGGTCATTCTTTAGCACCTGATATTAGCCTGAGGTCATAGCTAAAGAAAAAATTAATAAAGGAGCTCTGACTGCTCATGAAGAAACTTTTTCTGTACCCAGAATAATTAAAGTGGTGCTTTAAAGATGCTTGATTTATGGAACAACAGTTGGAGCAATGTAATACAATTTGAACAAACACTATGCTATTTTCGAATGTTAGAATTGAACACAACTATATGACTGCTAAAATCTCTATGTTAATAAGCTGAACTTGAGTGAACATAGAAGTAATGGTTATATTTTGTGAATTGATGTGGAAATGAGGAGTGTTACACTTCCAATTTTAATTCCACATTCACCATGAATATATGGATCAAGCCCATTGCACTTTAATACAGTACATTATGAAATAGAAGTAAATAAAATACATTACAAGTATGATACTGGCTCTATAAAAGCAAATTTGGTGATTTCTGAAAAATTCCACTTTTAAACTTTCTGTAATCAACAGCTGTTTCCATGATTTACTTCTTCAGTAATGGAATCAAGAAAATGCTGGATAGTAAAGAATGTTCCAACTTTAAGAACAGTAATCAGTTTTTAATAAATTCTTCAATGATGGTTGGTATTCTGTCAAATCTGTGATAAGTTATTTCTAATATCCTTTAAAATAAGACTAATCAAAATAATGCTTATCATACTTCACTGCCACAATATTTGTTGTATAGCGAATAAATAGATATTAAGAGAGGGAGCCTAATGAATTTTTCCATTGTTCTGTGCTAGTGACATATCTAACTGCTGTTATTTAAATAAACAAAGTTTTTGAATCATACATATTTTTTAGAATTATGATTCTCAGATATATTTTTATCTTTGAAGTTAGGATAAGAAAGGTTTTGGTAAACATCTTATTTACTTTCACATGCAACAAAAATCACATGTACATGGGAAAGACTGTATACATTATGATGGCTTATTTGATTTGTAAAATGTGTAGTCTAGAGAGATACAATGAGAGTTACTAGGTACAAAATCCCATGTTTCTTTCTTAAGCTTTGAAAATATTACATAAAAATTATCAAACAAGAAATCATTAAGGTTAGAAACAATATCACTAGTATTTATATGGCATTTTATTTTTAAGTTTGCCGGTATAAAATTGCTTACATATTACTTTTCATATAATATGGTAGTTTTCTGAGAAATGTTTACACTAGTAAAATGAATACAGTAAAAAAATGCATTTGTATCTTGATGTTTTGAGAAATAATGATTTTCCTGTTTAGCGAGGTGAACAACTGAACAAGAATTTTTAATATCAAAAAATAGTGAACAATACATTGGAATGTTGATGATTTTAAACCTGTGTCAAAGCACACATGTCATGATATCTTAATAGATAAATTCAAAATGTAATTAAGCAAATTTATTATTAATGTATTTCAATAAACTTGGTATCAAATTATAGAAGGTTTTAGATATTAGGCAAATGAAGAAAGAAAATTGTAAGAGCAAATGAATTTTGATATGAAAATCATCTTGTACTCAGGCCATTCATTAAATTCACAGAACAAATCTTTAGATAAATATTACTATTTTTTTGAATACACATGCTTCTAATGTTTATTAAAAGCTTGCCAAAATTTTTTGAAGGTACAGTTAGTAAATTCAAAATTATAGTAAACATTGTTATGTATAGCTTTTAGGAAATGAGGGCTGGTTTAATGCACCAATGCCATACATGTATGGTTAATATCAGCTAGCATTTGACTCTCTTCAGGAATTGTCTTTTGGCTAATGATTTTTAAAGATAGTCAATAGGTAGTTCCTATGAAAATCATTAATTATTCAACATGGTGTATAGAAGTTTTTAATGGGATTTGGAATTAAGATGTGAGACAGATACATGTATGACATAGACATTCTATAAGTCGGATATTTTTCTGAAGTAATTGTTGAAGTGAACACAAAAACTGATATTAATTTTTTATAAGTATAATAAGTTAAAAATTATTTTTACTATTTTCATTATGTTTTTTAATCAGCATAAGTATAAATTCAGGATTTGACATGATTCATTACCTTTATTTAGTTTTAACTTTATATTTTTTATGTGTTCAGACTCAAGAAAGCTTAGAATGTTATCATTAAGAATGTCGACAGCCAACTTACATTCTTTTTGAGCTTTAATTTGTTTAGTACTTTAAGAGTGGTTTGCAGTTTGTGTTATGAAATATTGTCTTATTTTTAGTCTCTCATGTTTGTAAAGTCTGGTACCTAAAATCATGTTACTTTAGCCAATATAAGAAGTCAGACGAACTAAATATGGAATACTATAAGCAGTACTGATTTGTGACATAATATCAGAGCAATGTTTTGTGGTGAAATAGCATTTGTATTAACACTTTGAATGGTTTTAATACTAATTTAATGTTAATATCTTCAAGACCAATTTGATCTTTTCTGAAATACTTGTAATTTACAGAGTAACAATTAGTTTTGTGTATTCAGTATTTGACTTTGACTTGTTTTTGATATCTTTTGGATGTTTATAAATCTGTTGTGGTATCCATTCATTGAAAGATAACTTAGGGTGTTTTTTTCTCTTTTACTTGGACTGATTTTTTTGGTTGTAAGTTAAAGTTGCTATGTGTCATATTTTTCAACTACTTTGTGAGTAACTAGTAATGAAAATGTAAATATAAATATCTAAATATACACTGGTTTAAAGTATAAATCAGTTTTAAATTTTTCGTGTAATAAACAAGAAAAGTAACAAGTCTATTTTATTTTCACTGAACAACAAATAAATGTATTTTATGTAGTACTTAACTAACTAAGATGGTGAAATATATATGTAAAAACGGCTGGTTTGGGTTGAGAAAATTTTTATGTAGAGGAGCGAACAACGTTTCAACCTTTGCTTATCGTCAGGTTCACAAAGAAAAAAAGAGGTAGCTGACTGATAGCTGGCCAGATGTTTGAAAGGGGTTTGTAACTGAATTTAGGAATGTAGAGGGCATGCTTAGATGTTTGATTACATTTATTAATATAGGTATAAAGGTGTTCCTTTGTATTGGTTTATTTTGGGCTTGAGTTGTACAAGTAAGGCTTCTTTAATTTTGCATTTGTTTATGTTTGTTTCTTTATTTAGTATTTGGGTGTTTTCTATAGTTATGTTGTGTTTTTTTGATTTGCAGAGTTGAAAAAGTGTGAAGGTGACTTTTTATGTTCTTTGAATCTGGTTTCCATATTTCTACTTGTTTCTCCAATACAGAAGTTGTGGCAGTTATCACATTCTATTTTATAAATACTGTTGGTGTGTTGAAGGTCGAAACGTTGTTCACTTCTCTACATAAAAATGTTCTCAACCCAAACCAGCCATTTTTACGTATATAATTCTCTACAAGTGGGTTTTCTCATCATCACTGATTAAGATGGTGAAAGTGTCATCCACATAACATCAACAGATGGTCACTGGTTTTATTTTTTTTAAATATTTCACTTTTCTGAAGATGAGAACTGTTGTTTTTCAAAACAGTAGGTTACTGTTCTACACTTACTTGTTTTTGTTATTACTAATGCAAAAATGAAGAAAAATAATCTTTTCATAAGTAGTTCTCCTAGTTATGAAATACTCTTTTCCTACCAGTAGTTTAAAACAAGGTTTTTGAACAAGCAAAGCTTATTTTTCTTTTTTTTTATATTTATTTTTATTTATGTTGCTATTGTTTTGTCAGGAATGGACAGAAATTTCATCAAAATGTTAAACTGCATTGTGTGATATGTCCAAAAAAAGAAACAAGCAATATAATATGTGTAACTGAGAACTGAAATTGGAAACTAGGAGGTAACTTAAATAGTCAATAAATGTATACATACAGATTTTATGACATAGATTCATGCTTCTGTGGAGCTAGTTAGCCTCTTTATTATTGGCACCGAACTGGTAATGAAACTTCGTTGGATGGGAATGAAGCCATTCTTCCAACACAAGCGATCTATAATGAAGGTAATTGCAAGTTTTATTCAAAACTGATTTGCTATATTGTACTGGTTTACTTATCAGTTCTAATGAAACTTTATTTATACCTCCCCTACAGGTAATTACGTACATTGAAAGAACATTGGTAGTGTTTATTTTAAACATTTTTGGCAATGTTAAATATTTACTTATGTAAACCATTAATTTTCCATCTCCCACTTCTGCTTATTCCCATGCAAATAATATGCAGAATTTCACCACTAAAGGGAGCATGACACCACTCCTATCATAACTAGTACCCTCTTCACATATGCACTTGTTAATCACTTCTCAGTTGGCAGTAGAATTGTACAGACATGCTAACCTCTACTCAAAGATTTGTCAGTTTTTCCATTGTACTACTAACTTAATATTCCTTTACTATTTATTTAATTTTTCATATATATGTTAAAACAGCTGGTTTGGGTTAAGATTTTTTTTTATGTAGAGGAGTGAACAACATTTGACCTTCTTTGGTCATCGTCAGGTTTACTTGTGGGTTTTCTCGTCATCACCGATTATTAATTTTTCCTGTTTTAAAGTTGTGAAAACTTGCTTTTTTTCTTTTTAACTTTTACTTTTTTTAGATCTTTTTCACTGGATCCCATTTTGTAACAAGTGGTGCCTAACTGGGTATACTTTTTGTTTAATTGACATTTTCCATTCTGCAACATATTTATTGTCAGTTACATTGTAGCCTTTCTTATGACAAACCTGAGATGTAATTCGAGATGCTGCAAAGTGTTGGTTGTGTGTTTCCATTTCATTATTATCTAGGACTAAATAATTATGTTTCAGGTTTGGGTTATGCACATCAGATGAGGTATTCTGTAGGAGTGCTAATAGTTCTCTGCAGTGTCTTTTGCTTTGTTAATATGTTCATCCCAAGGCATATATTCTTAGACTAACATGAATAAAGCAGACAGTGATTGATGCCCATCTCTGCTGCTCTATGGCATTGAGTCTCTTCCTACTTCAGACCTAATGTACAATTCTAGATGCCACCTGCTTTTAGTTGATTGACTCTATTGATATGGTAGCTTTACTTTTAATATAGGATATCAAGATCTCCCCATTAGAGTGTCTCTGGTGATGCTGTCCTTCAATGCATCTCCCCCTTCTTCTAGTTGAATATGAGAGTAGTTACCACTTATTAGCTTTTTTATTAGTGGTCCATGGAGGATGTCCTCTGTAGTGATAAATAAAATGCTCAGTTGATAGTGGGGCAGTGGCACTCTGCAGGTATCACTGGCATATAGTATTTCCTACTGCAGATCTGATATACACTTCGAGAAGCCATCATACTATTTCTAGTGATTCTGTCCTTTGAATTATTCAATGCATTTTTCCCCTTTCTTCTGTTCAAGTGTAGGAGTACTTGTCACTTTCCATTTTATAAGTGCTATGGTGGTAATCCATGGAGTCATATTTTCTGGATTGGTGAATCATAAGTTTAGAGTAGGACAGTGTCATTCTGTAGATGTCTATATTTTTGGCCCGATTGTTTATTCCTGCCATGTCTTTTCTCCTTTCTCTCATTCTTTGGATGTACATTTCTAGTGGGTCCAATGTTGGTTGAGATACTACAGCTACATAAATAAGCCTGACATGTGTACTGACTGGTATCCATCCTCCTACTGTGGATTGGATGACAAATGCTCTTACTGTCACTACATTTTGTGTTGGATATGCACTCCAGATTTGTCATCCATCTTCCTAGCACATTTGGTGTTGGCTGTAGCTGGATGCAGCACATTTCTCACTTGTGTACAGCTAGGTATCCTCCTCCTCCCATGGATTGGGATTACTATTCCCATTACCATCAGGTTTTAGACCATAGTTGTCATTCCACCAGGACTTTCCACCTTTCTACAAACATCAGTAGGCTGATTCTCATCAGATCTGGGGTTAATTGTGTTGGAAATGCATGTGAGTGATGATGGATTTTGGTATAAAAGCTCGTTTTCCCTACCAATTCCCATTTAAAATTGAAGAGGCAGGTGATTTTCTAATTACCATGGATCTGATGTATCATTCCAGATACTACCTGGTGTTTTGTGAGGTTGAACTATCAATATGGTCCATTGCACTTAGCCACTTGAAACCCATAAGCCCCATTCATATTCTTGGGACTCTTTTATGTTTTCCCAATTTTTATGTTTGGGACTTTGTCATAAAAGAGTGAAGAGCATACCTTGATCAGATGTGGTGCAGCCTCCTGCTGAGGCATGGTATTTTTTCCTTTGATTCCATACCTATTGGTCTGTCTTTGGGCACTTCCTGAAGGAAGATTTTTTATTGGCCCTTCACTAGTTCAGTATAGTAATCTAGCTATTATGTGTGAAGAGGTAAGATATCATATTTAAAATTGGTGTTTCCCTATGCTGAAAATGTGCTTTCAATAGATACGTCTCTCTTCTCACATTTCTCATGATATATGGTGTAGGTTGTTTGAGCAATCTCAAAGTGATTCATGAGTGCAGATGTGAAGAGGGTGATACTTATGATAGGAGTGGTGTTAATGAGAGCTACTGCATAATCACTATATATTTGGATATGCAGAAGCAAGAGGTTGAAGGCTAATGGCATTTAAAACTTGTGCCAACAGAAACCAGCACTAGTTAAGGAAAGCTATTTTTTGAGAAGAGATGAGTAGCTATAAGAAAAAAAATTCAGTGTAGGAAAATGTTACTTTGTGTACTGTACTTTGCAGGTTTTATAAAGTTTTCTTGTTGCTGTTGATTTCTTAGCACAAAACTACATAGTCAGCTGTGTGCACTCTGTTGGGGAATTAAACTTAATATTTTGGCATTTTGTGTCCATAAATTTATTGCTGACAAATTGGGAAACATTTTTGAAATTGCTGGAGAATGATTATTCAAAGAAACATTAATATCCTTATGAAGAACTCCTCAAAAAATCATTAAATTGCATTGATCATTTATTTAGTGCTTTTTTTAGATCAATACAATTTTTAAAACAATTATTAGACACAGTCTTTCAGTTACCAGTCAGTCATCTTCTTGAGTAGACAAATCTGTTGCTTAACATTTACATGCAGTTTTTGGATTTTTTAAGCAATTTTAAGCTTTGTAAGGATATCAAAATATAGATAACGATTTAAAGAAATTGATAACAGATATTTTGTAATAAGTGAATTACCCTATTTGTTCATACATATTCTTCCAGCTTGCAACCATCTTGACAATGTTCATTGAAAGTATGATAGTAATTATTCGACAGACTAGTCATTTTCGTATAAGTCGAGGATTTCGTCCTGTGTACTTAATCGACAATTATTACTGTGGAGGAATTCGAAGGTAAGTAGTAACAACCAGTTTTTTGTATACCATGTATTTCTTAATTGCTTTAGGAAAATATCCAATGTTACTGAAAAAAAATTTTGTGGTTTCTAACAATTTATCTGACTAGTTCTTTGTTTAATGCTACAATGTTTTTACTTGTTCATAAATTGCTCAGTTTATATTATCAGTACTACATTTAAAGGCAAATTCATTTGTTGGCTGCTATAGCAGCAACTTACATATTACAATAATACACATCTTGTCATAATTTATATTCTGAAGTTAATGTTCCTTGTAAAAAACTTTTCAGGGTTACAAGACAAATTTTACAGTCACTTCCTCCAATCTTAGAAATGTTGGGGCTGCTGCTTTTCTTTATGTTAATTTTCTCTGTTTTAGGTAAGGCATTAATCTTGTTAAAGACTCATTTAGTGCACAAATTTGACTCTTTGTCTTCCTTGTGTAATGAATCTCTTTGTTATTTTTGCATATGTATTTTTAATTTATTATTTCTATAATATACTTTTTAACATTTATTTTGAAAATATTCCACCTGTAAGCTTCCAAAGTAATGAGTGCTTTTTAAATAAGAGAGGATTAGTAGCTGAATATACTAAATTTTTGACACCTTTGCTGATATTGAGTTAACCTAATAATAGAAGATGATGAAAATTTTATGTCATTGTTTTTATAATTTTGAGAGTGTGAAAATGGTAGTTTATTTATTAATGGAAGTTAAGTATCTAATAACCTTTGTTTCTTTCATATATATTTTTAACATGCTTTTCCTATGGCATAAGTTTTAGCTAGTATCTTCATGACATTCTAGCTGTGTGCTAGTGGAGGTTAAATATCCTATTGAAAGTTAACATGTTCCAATTCTGAAAATGTGTTTCTAATAGATACCTTACATTTCAAATCCTTCCTTCCCACTACTCTTGAGACATATTTTTTTTGCTTAATCTTAAAGTAATAATTGAAGGGTGTTTCACCCTGCTAGTGGAGGGTTATCACAATGTTCATTTCCTGCATCAACACAACAGTATCACAGGGGAATAAGAGTTTAGATGACAATCTCAAGGCTATTGGTGAGAAAATAATGTTAGCATACAGAAGACAGGACCAAATTAGGAAAGCTGTATATGAAAAGTTAAGTATTATGTTAGAATCTCCTCATAATTTAGCTAGATCTTGTTGGCAGACTTTGAATAATTTTACAATACTTCTAAACCTTACCATTTTAAGAAATTTAATTGGACTTTATCTAGACCAAATCAGATGACTTAAAACATAACCCTGGTTAACATTTCAAGAAGGCATAAAAGATTAAATGTAGAAGGGCTCTTCTCTTACAAAAGCTTATAATGGAGACAGAATTATGTCTTCAGTCTTTAATAAACATGGGGATACTAACAAAATATTAGTGTCTTTTGGATAGTTCATGAACTGTTTATTATTTCCCATCCAAAGAACTTCTTTCATATCATCTACATGCTTACATATCAAATTGCAAAAATTAAGTTAAATAAGGTGAAAAAGTTTGCATATAGAGAACAGCACTGAATTCACAAAGCTAAAGGTGAAAGAGGTGAGTATCTGTTAAAACATTATTGGTTAGTGTGATTGGAATTCAAATAGAGTATTTATTCTTTGTGTGTTTTTCTTCTTTTGTTACTTGGTTTCTGCTGAATACAGATGTGATGTGAGACTTTTATCAGCATGAGTGAAAAAGTTTGATAAATCTTCAGTTGTCTTAAAATAAAAAGGAAGAAGGTGCTAAAAAAAACTTCTTTATTATTATATTATGAAAGAGTTATTAGCTGTTATTGTAGGATTTTAATTTTCAAGCTACTTTGTAGCATAAAATTCTGTTAAAATGGTTCTTAAAAGCTCTTTGCATTTAAGGTTTGATCTTTACAGGTTAAAGATTTTTTTTTTTCCAAAATTTGTGATTTCTCTCAGTCTAGATAGAGAATAGATTAAGAAATATTTTCTTTTATTTATAGGGTTTTACTTGTTTTCTTCCAATCCAAAAGATCCAGTAAGTGTTGATCTTTGGTTATTATTGTCTCTTTTGTTTTTCTAGAGGAAATTACAACCCATTTAAAACATGTAAAAATAATTTCAGTTGGTTATTTTAGATTTTGATTGATGTTAGTTTGTAAAATTGAACATACTGTTATAAATTTACTGTTGAGGTTTTCTGATCAAAAGTAAGCATTCTGAATACATACTGTCCCCTATGAGCTCACTTGAATCAGTTGAGTTCATAACCACAAAAATACATTTATTTTTCCATACTGTAACTTTTAAAATGTTTTGTGTAGCATCATAAAATTTGGCAAGCTTTCAATAAGATTAAGAGTCTTTTATAGACAACATATAAATTTTTTAATGAAGTATTTAGAGAAAAATGTTTTTTTAATAAATCTGCCACACAAGTTTTAAATCTCTTGGAAAACAAATAATTCATATTACTCCTATCAAAGTACATAACACATGGGCTATTTGTGAGTTGCTCACAAGTGAAACTCAATTTTTATCATTATTATTTATTTTCTTTTTTTACTTAATATAACTTCATCTAACCTTCAGTAAAAAGTATCTGATTTTTTACATTTTAAATGCTTTTAGAATACTATGTAAAGAATACACATAAGAAAAAAAAATTATAGTACTTATCTGGGTCTTCTTTCATTTACTTGATATCAACTGCTAATGAAACTTAACCCCACTTTAACTTTCTTATACTGAAGGTAATACTGCACTCAATTTTTTATTTAATTTAATCATGTACACAAAATAGTAACACTTAAAAAGACAAACAGTGTTCTCTAATTACCACAGTATTTCTGGCTTTTTAACTATGTGACAAGAGCTGTTAAAAATTCAACTAAGCTTTTCATTATGTTTTCCATGGGAATAAAGTTTGAAGTAGAAACAAAATGGACAATCCTTTATGAAGAATATAATGAAATATAATGCATCATTTGATAGATTAAAACTTAGTTTTTAATCAGTTATAAATAATATAGTATTAAATATTAGCAACTTGTGAAAGAGAGGATGTGACAGTAGCAATCTGATTTTTTTAGTTTTAAGGCTCTGTAATAAAATAAAGTTGAAAGCTATAAAAAATATGCTTTGCCTAAGTAATAACAATATTATAAAAAGTAGTTTACATTAAATTTCATGCTTAGTGGATGGGTTATAAAGAAGTAAGAGAAGAGTAGATACCTAGAGAGTAAATATCATAATTCTAATACTAAGAGAAATTTGAAATTTTCTTTAATATTGCTTCATAAAATTAAATTATATTAATAGCTACATTTTTTATGCCAAAGCTACTTGTATACTTTTATTTTGAATGCAACTTAGTAAAACCTTGTGATATGCACAGAAAATGATGCCTATATGAAAAAGAATTAAGAGTAACAGTAATAAGAAACAAAAAATTAGAAATTAGTAAAGATAATCTGGTATGAAAAGCTTATGTAAAAATACTTAATGATTTCAGTCATTAAGTGAGAACACTAAAGCCTGAAGTAATTGAATTGTATTAAATTAGTGTTTGCAAATATTTCCAAAATATATTGACTTTCATTTACCCTTCAGACATTGGTAAATCTTATGAACAGTGTTCCGATCTTTCAAACCCTTATATTTTTTGCATTATTCCAGCTCTATATACTGGTCTCATGATCACACTCCATCAATATCATTGTGCCGTGTAGCCCAGTTCTCACTTTCTTGCTTGGCACTACAGTGTTTCAACATGTGTTTTTGGTTGTTCCTTAAGTGAGTTATGCTATGTTTTTGTGTTTCTTCTTACTAGTTTTCATTTTTAGTTGGAAGTACATGTTTGTTTAGTAGTTCCTTTACCCCTTTTTTTTTCAAAACTCTATGTGGACTTATAAATTCAATGAAAAAGTTCCTGCCAATAGGAATGAAACTCATGTTACAAGTCCCCAGAAGGGCAAGTTTCCAATGTCTCTCAAGGATATTTTGGCAGGAGTTGGATACTTTTACTGCAGCTTATACTCATTCTCTCTTTCTCCAGGACCAAGTTTCTGAGGAAATTTTTTTTCTTCAGAGGGAAGATAATTTTGACTCAGTTTTTCATGCTAGTCACATAATGATGAAAGTTTGCTGATCACATTTTTCTTGCACCTTATTGATCAGATTTATCAAATTTTACATGTCTTTTCTTTAGTCTTTGATTCTTCTACTTTTTCTTTGGTGGGAGAAGAGCCTTATTTTCTTCCCTCTCGACACTCTTGTTCATGGTCAATGTTTTGCTGCTCAAGTACAGTCAGGAGTGAGTATTCTTTGTTCTCCATGGCTTTTGGATCCATTTTCTTTTGCTTACCAGAGTGCTCCAGATTCTCATTTGGAATTTCAGCATTTAGATTCTCTCCTTCCCTCATAAGTTTCTAATCCTGGTGCCTTGGTTCGTTTTAATAAATCCCATTTTACTACAATTTGCATTATGCAAATCCATTTGCAGCAGGCTTAGTATAATATGGATGAGTTTGTATGCAATTTGCACATGTTAAGTATCTTCACAAATTTTGGTAGACTTTAAATAAAGGCTTGTGTTATTTTTATAACAAAACCACATTGGGTTATCTGCTGAGTCCACTGAGAGGAATCAAACCCCTGATTTTTGTGTTGTAAATCCATAGACTTACCACTGTACTAGCAGGGAACAACTTTTAATAAAGATTACAAATTTTTGTACATAAAAAATTGAATTTTTAATAGAATATTTTTACTGAAGATTTATTTGTTAAAATATCAAGTCTGTTTCGTTACTCGTCTGAGTGTTAAATGATTTCATGTAGTATTAAAACAAACTATTCTTACTTCCAGAAATCTCAAATATTGCTTGTGTACTATCTAAAACCTCCTAAATACATGTCATATATTTGTTTTCATTAAGACTTCATATATAATGTTATTTTGTATACCTTAAGTATGTGGGACATGTCAGTTGACCAAACTTGTAACCATCATAAAAAAATAAATAAATATGTTTTTTCATGCTAAAATGATTAGATATTATGACATGAAAATACAAATATTTAGTCGAAGCAGCTTAAGTCTCATAATGTTATATATTCCTTATCAAATTGATATTCCAGTTTTTTTAGCTAAATTACATAACTTCCACTGATGCAGTGTAAATGCAGTCACGTTACTGTATATAATATAAAACTTACCTTTAGTCTTTACAAAGTGACCATATCTTGTGTGCATTTTAGTGGAATAGATTTTGTAATATGCAGTCACATTTCAGTTATTGTACTTTACATATGTATATACATTATTTATATAAATAAATAAGTTATGAAACTTATTTTTCTTAAAATAAATAAAGAAGTAGTGCAAACAATTATCTCTTCTAGTTGTGACTTTTGAATCTGGGTTGCTACTGGACATAGGTTGTTAATCATTTTAGAATTTTGCATGTAGAGGATATGAAAAAAATTATTTTTAGGTTTTATGTATACAATTAAATAACAAAAAAAAACTATACTGATACCATAAAATTCCACTATAATTTATTAAGCTTACAGACTAAACTGTATTTAGCTCTTTAAAAAAAATGAAACTTTGAGCACACTAAAGATGAAACCTACTTCCTTGTAATCTTGGTTTGAAAGAACGTGGTAGCTTTCTAACAGATTAAATTGGCTGAAAAAATTCTAGTTTTGAACACAACCATTTGGTCTTGCCTTGGCTCCTTATGCATTCTGTTGATCTGTATGTGCTTTGGTGTGTCACCTTCATTCATTTGGTCTTCAGAATCTTATTACATTAACAACTAGCTCCCGTTCATCTCTTCCCAATCCAAATCTGCTAATCATACCTACTTCTTGCTTTGGGAGTCTACTTAGGTAAAATTTCTTATCCAGGTAAAGTCCTTTCTCACTTCCACTCAGAACCTTATTCATTTGGGAATCATCTTCAATTCCCATTGATTGATCAATGCTATCCTTCTCCAATTTGGTTGCAGGATATGGAACAAATAGTTACTCAAGTTCTGTCTTTAACTTCTATTCCTGATCTAGAAGTTTTCCCTCTTTTTGGAATGTGGACAGCCCTGAAAGCTCTCATTCCCTTGGTTTGAGCACATATGTATCCTTAAGTGGAAGCTAGAAACAAGTGAAACTTCTCCCACAATTCCTTGGATCATTTTACTTCTCTTCGCACCAGGGATTAAGGCCAACCTTATTTGGTGGTCAGCTTTGATCTCTGGTGGGAGGAAATTAATGAGAGTCTAAAAAATTGGTGACTCAAAAGGGCTTTTACCATGGTGGAGGTTTCTCTTCCTTTGCTTAATCCTTACTCGCATCTGTTTACTGATGCTTTTTTAGTGGGTTGGAGGATTCCATCAACTCTCAGATTGTTTTGCCTTTTCTCCTACTTCCCTCTCTTGTATATCCCAGTCTGATCCCAATCATTTTCATTGTCTTGTCCACCCCCTAGTTGTTGTGTATCTTGGACTGAATCATGTCCGACTTCCTGTTTTCACCTGGAGTCCTTCCTCTCATAATCTTTCTCTTGTTACTCTTACTGTCTGTGTTTGGCAACTCATCTGTCTAACTTGTTTTGACTAATCAGTGGATAATCATTGACTGTTTAATATGTTATCACACCAGATATACCATGTTTCTTTGTTTTTAGCTACTTAGAACTGCTTTGCTTTGAAGAAGATTGTACTAACAGGAATGCTGATAACTTCTAATAAGTTTGTATTTATATGATATCACTGTGTACTTCTTGGTCAGGTATTGTCTTAAGTCTCTGGTAATTCTCCACATGTCTGTTTGTCTTTAACTGGTGTATATTAACCTTTTGGTTACTTATGCATTCCCTTTTTATACTGTTGAAGAAACAGCTATTTTACTTTGTATTTATGAATCCAATTTAGTGGCATGTGTTACTTGTTCAGGTTTGCTGATTCATTTTATACTAATACTTACGCTTCTTCTTTCTGTGATCATGAGATGTTTCTGTAAGACCACCAGATGCTTTTCCATTGGTGTATCTGTATATATATATGTGTGTTTGTGTATATCTTGAGAACCATCACTCATGATAGGGATTTTCCCCCCTATATGTTTATACTTCCTCATTTATATTTATGTCCATACCTTCTGACATGTGATTTTTACAATCTGAATTTTTCTGCTTTTCAAAATAGGGAAATGCAGATACTTGTTGCAGAATCTCTGGTGTGTCATTTCTTTGAACTCCCCAACATGTCATCTTCCCTCCTTCTTCTAGTAGAACACAGAAGTCCTTACCACTTTTAATTCCTAGTCATTAGAGTGGTAGACCATACAGGTTTTCTCACAAGTGAGTTTTTTTACAATAAAATATCAAACCCATGAGTATTCACGCAATGAGAAGAGGGCTATCATCATTATAATGCCAAGTACACATATTATGTCACTACTTCTGTTATTCAGTGCTCTTTTACTGGATGTTTGGTCCCCAGATTGACTGCACTTGTTGCTTTTATGAACTTGTGCAAGGTAATTCAATGATGGTTGCTCACAGGATCCCCTTTACAGTTTTTGTGTCCACTGCTCAGCTGTATGCCGTTTCTCCTGCCATGGATTATGTAGAGGCTATGCCATATAAAGGTTGTACTGTTTACACTAACTTTCTTAGCCTTCTACTGGCCCTGTAATTGCTTAGCATTAGTTTTCATCTTGTTCTGGTCGATATTCAATGACTACCCCATTTTTATTTATTTTCTGTTTTTAATCCAGTTTTTCTGGGTATGTTGTATTGTATATATTCATGGAAACTAACTTTTTAACACTACAGCTAATTCATCTGCTCTGGTGGTGTCACAGTCGTGCTTATCCTATATGTGGATTCCAATCCTATATTGAAAACTCAGCCTTGTACCAGTTGGCAGTGAACTTGCAGTGAGCAACATCATAACAAGGTTTTCCAGGTAAAACCTGTTGTTCTTTGGTTGTGTTGTTCCCATAAGGAATTGGAAGGAAGAAGTCATCCTAACTTGGTTGTGCATTCATCACAGGTTTTCAATTTATTGTTTTCTTTTATCTGGGACTAATTCACTAATGTGTGACCTATGTGGCAATCAGATCACAATATCACATGTTTTACTATTGTGCTGTCTTTCTGACTGTGAGGGATGGCACAATTTTAAACATTTTGATTTTCCATGGATTTATCCATGACATTGGACAGTGTCATTGCTGATGGTGAAATTGCCCAACTTGCTTGTGTTTTTAACTCTTTATGTGCCATTGGACTTTGTAATTTAATTCTTTTTATCCAAATTTTGGATATTATTTTTTTTACCTTTATTTTTACATTTCATACTAATTTTACTTTTACATTTTTACCAATTTTTTGACACAGATACCCTAGTTGCTTTGCACACTAACTGCAAAACAACCAACCAACCAGTCCAGAGCTCTAAGTAATTGTCCACACAAGCTGGTTCAATTACTTTAGAATATAGTTGACATGACAAATTCTTTTTCTCTACTATGTTATCATAATACAATCTATGATACTTTCACTTTAAAAATCATCAATATATACTTCATATGGTCAAACTCATAATTGTACAATTTAGATCTATCTGTGTTTTCTACTAAGTTTGTTTTACTTCATCTAATTTAAACTAATTTTGGATGCACATTTTTAAATAGACCAACTGAGGTCTAGAAATTTCTGCACACAAGACATAAGGATGTGTTGATGTTCAAGAAAATCTTTAGAGGTTCTAGTAACATGAGAAGATAATACAACTACCAATTTACAAAAATTGTACTAAACAATAATAGATTAATAAACAGCTATATGAATAAACTTGGGATAACTATCACTTCTAAAAATTACTTTAAATACTTGTGCTGTGAAACAGTAATGTATATCTAACAAAACAAAACAAAACGTATGATGAAGTTTCATTGAGCATAAGAAAGAACTGATTGATTACATTCATATCTCTCTTAACTGCTAAGATATCAACATGAGTGTTTGTCATTCTAAAACATTCAATAATTGAAGTACAAATGTCATGACTTGTTATTTACAGAGTTACAAGTTATATTAAAAAAAATTAGTTAAGCAACATTATTATCAATGTACTTCAATAAATTTGTCTTTAAAATGTAGTTAATGATTAAAATGTTTAAACTGTCTGAGTTTTAACTCCTTAATTTTAAAAATAAATATTTTAGAAAATCTGTCTATTTTTTGTTTCATGTAAAATGTATGAGCTCCAATTTCTCATTTCAGAATTTTCTAACTTCTAAAATAGATTGTTGCAGTTTTTGATAAATTATAACCATAATCTGTACATAATTACATGCAAAAATCTAAACCTCTTACCCTTATGATTTACTGCATTATTAACAGATTTGCCAAACCCACTAGAGAAACCCCTTTCCCCCTCTATCTTACTTTTGAGAATTGTTTGATAATCAACTTTTGTATGACTAATGGATGTGTTTCTAACATACAGGAAGAGCATATTCTCCTCTACATAAATCATACAATTCAGAGTTTTGCTGTCATAATCCTTTAGTTTAGGGGCTTTTTTATGACTGATATATCTTTTATGTTTTAAAATGTATATTTGAAAGCTATATGAATTATAGTTTTGAACATAAATCTTAAGAGATTCAGTGAGGCTTAGGGAAGAAAGTCTATGATTTTTAGTTGAGCAATAACAAACTGACTGTGCAGCGAGTACTACAAATCCTTGGTTTATATACACATTTTTTGTTTATTATTGTTTCTATTAACAAAAGAAAACTAAAATATAATGTAATTGCTCACTGTCTCGTGTGATGAATTCTGATCCAGTAACTCAACCCAAGTGTTGTATTACTGATCTTCTTATTAAATAGCAAGTGCTAAGTAATAAGCAACCACTAACTATAATGAAAAAATATAACAATTGAAAGTATACAATATGACAAACTGTTTTAGTAGCATGATACACAGTTTGGTCTGGTTAGCAAGAACAACATATTTTCCTGTAGCTCATAAATGAAACACATAAAGGGGCCACATAAAACATATCAAAGTGCAGAAGACATAAATACAGAATTGAATTGAAAACGTCAATCTATGAAGAATTCAGAATAGCATTGACACATACTTTTCAGATTACAGTTCGTTGAACACAAAAGTATTGTTTATGAACAAAATTGGAAATTCTTTAATTAGATCCAAACCCACATGGTGAATTGGGGAATTTCCCCCAAAAATCAATATTTTTGTTTCTGATCAACAAAACTTAAACAGTTGTTCACTGACTTTGGGGTGAATACAGTGGTAGTTTGAATACAAAAAATAGGGACAGCCTAAATCTTAAAAGTTTCTCATGTCTGATTCATGATAACAACAATATTTCTTGTAATAGTCTCAATCTTACATGGATCTGATCCAGTGTACAGATGCTCACCTCCTTTATACAATACTTTATCATTGTATGCACCATTTGAATTGGTTTACAATCAGGATCTAACACTCATAGATGAAAATACATTCAAAAATTTATGTCATTGATTAAACAGTAAGCCATAGAACTTTGTTATATATTTGGATAAACTGCATATAATGGAATCTGAAAGAAATCCAAAGTTACAACTAGTACTATTTTTAAATGCCCAAGATTCTTATTCTACAAAGGTGATTTGGCTAGGGTCGCTTCTAACTAATACAAATTATCATTTGGCACTGAAGACGCTTGAAACATTGCATGATACAAAATCGATAAATAGTGTTGAGTAAAACTTTCATCAAAACTTCAATCATAAATATTGTAAATATTTAAGTTGAGCATGATAAAACTTCAGCAAGTACAAAGTAAAGCTAGAAGAATATAAAATTAAAATGAAACAGGTGTGAAATGGTTAACAGAAACTGCTAAGAAGAGTAATTTGGAACTGTGTAATCAAAATTGCAGTAAATGCAGAAGAAAAATGCTATTTGCTTTATTTCATGTTTTGCAATTTTTTTCACTGTTTATTGATGACTTATTAAAGGGTACAGAAAGTAAGAAAATATATATAAAGTTTTGCTGGAAATATTACATAGGAGGTTCTAGCAGTTATGTAGGTGAAGTGTAAGGTATATTTATCCTTAGCATAAAAATCATCTTTCACTATAAGTTACTTTATAAAGGCTTTGGAAATTTACAGACAAACTTGTAGGAATACTTCATTAAAAATATAGATTTTTTATGTACAATAGATTTTTAGTATCCACTAAATGCTTGTTAAATTTTGTGAAGGTACCCATAGTAAATTCAGAATTACAGCATGCAGTTTTAAGGTTGGTGAAATCAGCAGACTGTTTTTATAGGCTTAATAAAATTGTACATATTATATCACAATTTTGCTGTTAAAAATTCTATAGACCATTGATACTATATATTTTTTACTGAAGTCCCTGTTGAGGAACTCATTGTATGTTCATAAAACTGCTTCCAAATTAAAAGTTACTACTAACAGAAGTTAATAATATAATTAAGTTCACAAAAGTTTACATAAGCTCAAGTTAAAAAAAATATATATGAACAGAAATTTTGGTTAATTAAGGATTTCTATATATTGATCCTTGTAGGAAAATTATTTGTGAACAAATTTAAAACTAGGGTATTAAGATGTAGCATAATGGAACTACACATATGGATCAGATATATGAATGACTTCATTATTTGGAGAGGCACTGATGTGTATCAGTTTGTATAATTTTTCAATTATGCAAACTCTGTCCACCCATATACTAAATTTACTGTTAAATTGAATCTTATAGGACATTACCCTTCCTTGGTGTTCTTCTAATTTAAAAAAATAATAACAGAAACCTTTTATAAGGTTTACCAAAAATCTTTCTCAGTCTCTACCAGTAAACTATACGTAGTAGATCATGTCAAATAGTTCTGTGCAAAATTTCATCTGTTTATACATTTCTTTGGTAGAACATTCATAGTCTGTTCTTGCAAAGAATACGTATATAAATATTTTTAAAGGTATTACTTGCGGTAGAGATTACAAATATAAAATAATAGACAACACAATAAGCAAATACAGAAATTCCTCAATAATTTTATCCAAGACATAGCTAACTTCAATTTGTAAAAAGAATAAAAACAATTTCTCTCTTGCAGTGCTGATATATATAATAAGAATGAAAACAATTTGTCAGTTTGTTCACTCCCTACCACAGCAGTATGGAATTTGTCAGTTTGTTCTCTCCCTGCTTCAGTAGTATGGAATTTGTCAGTTTGTTCCCTCCCTATTTCAGCAGTATGGAATTTGTCAGTTTGTTCCCACCCTATACCTTAGGTTTATATTGGACAAGCCACTAGGAATGTAAATATCCAAATAAAAGGAAAGTGGATAATGTAGAGAAACAAATAATAAAACAATCAATACTAACAAAGTGCTTTGAATATACATAATATTCTCTGGCATAAGGCCAAATGAAGAATTTGTTGAATCTTTAACTGAGTCATTAGAAATTATAACATTAATATATTATAATTAGAGATTAAGGACAGAAAGTAACATCAGTCACCTAAATGTTTAGCCTGTTATTTCAGAAAGAAATGTATTAAAAATTAAGTGATTAACTTTTAGGTATAAGTAGTTGACAATTCATTATTAGATGATGAATCTTAATAACTTCTCATACATCCATTGACAAACTCATCTATGGTGTTATAGCTTTTTACAATGAACATGTTTCTTCCAAGATAAAGCATGCAGCACATATGAATAGTAAAAGTGTATTTGTTTGTTGATACATGCTAAACTTTGAATTCTGACAATGAAAAATTGGATAAATTTTTAAAATCTAAGCTCAAATTGGTGTGTTTACACTTGAATATTGATATATCTATTTGTTTAAAGATTACGATTTCAATTTTGCTCCTTCTGTTTCCTTTTTTATCTTCTCTATACGCTGCACACATTAAATAGATAATTGTTTCAATTTACATGTATTTTGTGGTAAGATTTTTTAAATAAAAGTGACTTATACTAACTTGTAGAATATGCAGTTTAATGTGTCTGTTTGTAACTATATTTCACTGAAAACTGATTGCATGAAATATGTTACAGTACTTCTCAACTTTGCAAGGAAGTTTTGTGAACCTTTTTGTTTTACTTACAACTGCAAAGTAAGTAACTGTTCATGTTGTTATAAAGTACTGTTAACAGAAATATTAAATATTGATTGGGAATAATGTAAATCTTCTCTACTGTATTTACGTTCAGCTGGAAATAAAAGTATTTTTATGTACTTGTTTTTTTTCAAGTGGTGTTTTTTCATTAAAAGTTAAGCATAGCAGCTGCTCTGTCTTAGAATTGTTAATGATCTTGTGAACATTGCCGAAAGAAATGTTACTGTATCCATATAGATGCATGTTGTAGTATTTTTACATTATCAACAGTATCTGAAATGGTAAGTACTTTTCAGGTGTTAAGAGCATTATCTGCATATCAAATTTCAATATATAAGTAAAAATAATTAGAATACTGAACAATTTCAAGAATATTTAACTTAGAAATATTTCAGATTGATAGTTTTTCATTTTTTAATGTTTATTTAGTACAATTCCTAACCTCTCTAGTAGCACTATGGCATGTATGTGGTCCTACAACACTAGAAACCAAGTTTTATATCTGTGGTGAGCAGAGTACAGACATCCATCATGTAGCTTTGTGCTTAACTTCAAATAAACAGAGCAATTTTTCTGCTACTTGTGCTATGAAATTATTTTTACAACTTCTCTTTCACACACATTTATGACCTCATAACATGCTATATGACTAGCTGCTAATAAATTTCAGGTTTGAATATAATTGAAGCCATAGTTCAAATACCAATTGATAGAAAATGTCACTATTTACACAGAGATAAAGTGAAAATGATGAGTGAAGCAATATATGATTTTGTGGGAAAAATGATGAGATTCAGCTTATGCAGAGAAGGACAGTGGAATCTAATAGAAAGTTTAGAATATTTTGGAACAGGCCACAACTCTTGAAATTTGTTAATTTGTTTAATCAACCTTTTCATTTTTAAAAACGTTTTCATGTTAAATTATGTCTGTTTGAAAGCTCTGGGTAAGCCTAGTTACGTTTAAGAAGTACAGTAAGCAAAGACAAAATATTATTTTGATTTGCAATCTAATTTATTGAATATTACTGGCAAGTTTATTGTATTCAAATAACTTAGATAAGTAAAGTAACTTCTTAGATATTGAAAAGAAATATTTATTATGTATAAATTAATCTTGATCAGGAGTTTCTTTAAAAAACAATGTTATCTAGTTTCATATGATACCGTATATCATCAATAAATCCTATTACATTTTCAACATGCTTTGTGTAATTTATAGTCATAAGTGGTGACTACTGCATTTTGACAAAATAAGGTATAAAAGTAAGTATTTTGAAGAATATCTACCAAGTTGAAACTTATTGTTTATTCAAAATGGAACTATGTTGTTCACAATAGAAAGGGCCCAGCATGGCCAGGTGGGTTAAAGCATTCTACTCGTAATCTGAGGGTTGCGGGTTTGAATCCCGGTAGCACCAAACATGCTCACCTTTTCAGCTGTGAGGGCATTATAATGTGATGGTCAGTCCCACTATTTGTTGGTAAAAGAGTAGCCCAAGAGTTGGCAGTGCGTAGTGATGACTAGGTGCCTTCCCTCTGGTCTTACAGTGCAAATTTAAAAACAACTAATGTAGATAGCCCTCGAGTAGCTTTGCGAGAAATTCAAAAAACAACAACACAATAAAAAGAAATTATTTGATGAAGTATTTTCAGAGTTCTTCTAAACATTCTCTCAGAACTAAACTTTGGAAACTCCCCATCATGCAAAATTATATAAAAAGTAAATCAAGACACATGATTTTTTTAGATTTAATTTTATGGAAGGTAGGTCAAGTATTTCCACTTTGAAAAAGAAGAAATTCAAGGGAAGGGATAATCATACTCATCACACTTTAGAGGAAGGGTTAAATAAAAAAACATATGATTAATTTAATTAGAAAAATGAGACTACAACCTGGTTTCAAACTTTTTATCATTATTAATAGTTCATAACATCTGAAGCTGTTTGCCTGATCATGCATCATAATTAGTGTCATTCAGTAACATTTCTAGCCATATATTTTACTTTATATATGAGTAAGAGCATGTTAGATTTGCGGCATGCATGGGTGTTTTATTGAAAATCTATTTCAAAGCAGAGTAGGTAGGACATTGTTCCAAATGTTATATTTTCATAAACAAAAGTTTGGTTTTGTGATTTTGCCCAGCTCTATTCTTTATCATATTAATACAAAATATCTGTCTTTAGAACCTTGCAAGCATATAATTTGAGTTTCCCAGACAAAATGCTTTCAATCAACAGTTTTATTTAATGTAATTAATAACAGTAATTTAAGAAACAGCACCTCTGTTGATTGTAAAAGTACGTAAGTAACAAATAACACAAATTATTGACACAGTGTATATTTAAAGATTTCGTTAAGCATCCTCTTTTGTCAAAGTTAGCATTTTCTATATTATTAAAGATGCCACTTTTTACTTTATTATTTAAAAAACTCTTAGATTCAGATATTAAGATGTGTAAAAATAATTTGCACTTATTAAGTTGAGAATATTAAAGAATTAAGTAACAGAAATAATATTTCATTTAGAAACCCTTAAGAACACCTTACGTATAAGGATGGGTCAGACTGTACATGCCACAGTTGTTTTACAAAGGTACATTTAAAGTTCAGTTAAACAACTTTATTAAACTATAAACAATAAATTGGGCAATAAATGTTATTTAAAAATATAGAAAAAACACCTTACACAATGAAATTAAAAAAAATTAAAAATGACTAAATGTTTTGGTAGTTTCTGCTGATATCATCAGGAGTTAATAAAATAATAGTGGTATGAAGTCATTTTTAAGTTTTAAACTTTATTATGTAATGTAAATGCTATTTTTCCTATATTTTAAAATCAACAACTTTATTACTAACTTAAATAAACTTGGCATCAAGACATAGTTTTTAATTTACATATTAATATTATCTAAACTTTAATTTTGTAATTTGAAAGCTGAATCTTTAAAAATGCAATATTCAATCCTCTGTATCGCATGACCCATCTTTACTTTGTATTCCCTTTTTTAGATTGTATAACTTCAGTAATATGCCTTCTTTAGTACCTAAGCAATTAGAAACAAACCGTTTATAATGATAAGCAAGATTATGAGGTTTGAGCATCTTTTCTATAGTTTTGAAATGAATTATCTACCTCACATCTACTTGTTTGATGGATTTGTTTAACCTATGCACTATTCTAACATATTGGAATTTTAATTTTGCTTGTTTATATTAGGCCCGGCATGGCCAGGTGGGTTAAGGTATGCAACTCGTAATCTGAGGGTCGCGGGTTTGCATCCCTGTTGCACCAAACATGTTTGCCCTTTCAGCTGTGGATGCATTATAATGTGATGGTCAATCCCACTACTTTTTGGTAAAAGAGTAGCCCAAGAGTTGACGGTGGGTGGTGATGACTAGCTGCCTTCCCTCTAGTCTTACACTGCTAAATTAAGGATGGCTAGAACAGATAGCTTTTGAGTTGCTTTGTGCAAAGTACAAAACAACTGTTTGTATTTTATGGTTAAAAATGATAGTTGAAAAGAAAAGCTGTATGATGTTGGGTTAAATTGTTTCTCATAGCAGTTGCAGAATTTTTTAACCTGTTTATATTTTAATTTGAAATCCAGATAGATTATATTAGGTTTGGAACACGGTTTTTAGTACCTGATATATTTTTGTTATCTAAAACATGTATTTAAAAGCTACATTAATTATTTTGTGAAGAATCAAAGTAGGGTTACTGAACCACAGCATTCAAGTACATGTGACCTCAAATGTTAAAGTGCTGAATTTCTTATTCATTTATGTACGTTTTTCATTTACTGTTTTATATTTTTTATTAAAAATGGCTAAAATTGGAAATTTGTTAGGTACATTACAAATCTTAAATAAAAGTTAAGTTGGTTGAAAACTAAGAAAGTTCTTGTGATATGCATATGACTACAGAATGATCACTTGTTTACCCTAAGCTTTGCTGGATACATTGTGTTGCAATTATCTGCTTTTTGTGCAGAAAGGGGTACAAAAGTATTGTAATAAAACCACAGAATTAATGCATATGTGAAAACATCAGAAGCTGAGGCTGTTTAAATAAATACTGTTACGATCTGAAGTCATTCTGGAAAGAAAGAAAAAAAATAATTGATGATTTTTCCTTTTCACCTTGTGAAAAATTATAGTCTGTTACATATATGTTCTTTATCTATATCTTTTATAAACCCTCTGAGATATCAATTTCTGTTCTTTAAATCATTAATTTTCTTAAGTGTATAACTTCTCAGCTAATTGTTTGTTTGTATGAAATGAACTTAAATAACATACTGTTAAAATCATTACTCAATATGTTAAAGCTTCTAATTTGTTATTATAGTTTATATATAATTTCATCATTCAAGAAACTATTCTTTTTTAAAAATATTTACATTCTTTTTAGTTACTGTTACATTTTAAATTCTAAAACTATTAATACTGTTTTTCCTAATATTTTAAAAACTCAACATTTGACTTGCATATTAGTTGTGATTTAAGACAGATTCTCTATCAGTAAAAAAAGCTGAAAAGTTTGATTATTACATATTAATCTCAGTAAATTTGCTTCAGATACAAAGAAATATTTGTGAGAAAATAGCAAACATCAGTACCTTCTGTTCTTTTAAATATACTCTCTCATGCATTAGTAAGTTAATGTTAAATTATGAAAACTGTTGACTGAAAACAGAGATGCTAATGATCCATCTCTGGTCAGTCACACCAAAAACTAAAGTAAGCATAAAATCTTTATTTAACATTAAAAATATTTTTTTAGCAATGTTCAATGAAGATATCAACCATATTATATTATTAATCACCATAAAACTAAAAATATAAATAAATAAGTGCATTATTATTATTTGTATTATTTGAAAGTGAAATACTTGTAGCATAATATTCTGCAAATAATACCATCTGCAATTTCACAAAAAAATTGAAATTAATTTATACAATCATTGAAGATACTAGTTAAAAGTTGTAATTTTGTAATAACTTAGTATTAATGCAGGTGAATTGTAATATTAGTGAAGAACATTTACAACAAAGTTTTTTTCTTTCTGCAAAGCTTTCCTGACATCATGATGCCAGCTTATGCTGTTTCCCACTGGTCAGCTATATTTTTCATTGTCTTTCTAATTATTCACCTGTACTTCATTATGAACATGGCATGTATTTATCTTCTTTTTGTATTACTATTAATAAAAATAACAATACAAAATGTACCATAAATTTTATAAGCATAATAATCAATCTCTTACAAAAAAAATGTTATAAAACTTACCCAATAGTGAAAATATTAAATGAAATTTATGTAAATAAAACCTTTATTGCTAGGTGTATCACTCTTGAGGCATGTGAGTATGATATCATTTAAAATTTGGATTTTATCTTTGGAAGTGTTGTAGTTTGATGGATATTTTAAAATGATATTGTAATGCTAAATATTTATTCAATAAACTTATTTAACAGAAATGTTTTTGATGTTAAAGTCATGAGCTTAAAAATACAGATATTTTTCGACATGTGAATTTATGTCTGATTTGTGCATGTTAACAATTGTTCTGTTTCTGTGAAAATAAGTTTGTCTTATTGAAAGAATGTATTATATGTTTGGATTGTGAATGGTAATGATTGTTCTGTTCTGTTTTAACAATAGAAGTGTTCATTGTTCCTGCATGTGAAAAATTTTAAAAATGCTTCTTATTGAAATTAATAGTTAAACTTAGATAATATAAAAGTATGATTTATAAACTGTGGTTTGATGTTAAGTTTGTTGACATATGTTGGTAATGAGGCTGTTTAATTAAAATTTGAATATAACTGTAAAATGTCAGGACTTACAGAGGGTTTTGTGGTAACTGAGTGATAGCCAACTTGGCAACAGGACAAGTTAGTGACAATAAACTATCAACTGGACAAGTTGTTGAAACACAACTGGTCAAAAAATTAAGTTGTTGACAGCAGATTGTTGGCAATTGTGTCATTAGATGGATTTGATGCTATATTTACAATTACTGAGGGAAATGCATGCTTGTTTACATGTATTAGGTATACAATGTGTATAAGTAATTTATTGCATTTTATATAGATAAATACAAAATACAATGATTTGATACAGATGAAATGAGTTTGTGAAGTACTGAATTTATATTCCAACAATGAACTGAATAAGAAAAGAATATAAAATATTGAATTTTAATGTATTATAGATGCCTTATGGCAAAAACTAAAAATGACATCATAATGATTTATACAGTAAAAAAGCTACAATCTTGCTGAAAAGTTGAGCTATTTATTTTACTTATATAGTTGTAAGCCCTCATCTAGCTACTGTCTGCTATACTACTGGTATATTTGAAATACTGATATGTCAACGAGTCTGTTAGCAATTGATAATATTGTAAGCAAATGAGTTCACCGAGTTGGTCATCACCCAGTTAACCCTGAACCATTGGAGAGACATATGCAGAGAATTATAATCTTACCTTTTGGCTCGGGTGCAAAGTTTTGTTTTGAATTTTGTGCAAAGCTTTACAAGGGCTATTTGCACTAGCTGTTCCTAATTTTGCAGTGTAAGAGTAAAGGTAAGGCAGTTCATCATCATCATCCACTGCCAACTCTTGGGCCACTCTTTTACCAATGAATAATGGGATTGACTGTCTTACAACCTCCAGTCCTACACTGCTAAATTAGGGACAATTAGAGCAGATAGCCTTTGTTTAGCATTGTGTGAAATTTAAAAACAAACTTTTTCAGCACCATCCTTTACTCAGACAGTTATGCCTACTTCATCCTTTTTACAACTACTGCATCATGCTTGTAATGTTTTGAGTATTTGTTTTTATAGTTTATGAATTTTCACCTTCTTTATTGGGAGAAAGTAGTTCATCTGATTATCTGGTCCTTTTACTTTTCTTAGACATTGCTGTATGTGCAAGGAGGTTTACAGATTATTTGAGAAAGAGTGTTGCCGTGCTTCTTCATCTTTGTTTTATTGGATCAGCTGGGCTTTCCTTTACTTGGAGAACTCCTATTTGGACTCTCAGAGATTAGATCCTCTTTTATCTGTTTAGACCTTGAGAGAGGATGCTATGATTTGCCTTAATCATTCTTTGTTTTTCAGCATTCATCTGCACTTACAACATGTTTGAATTTTTATCATCTTTGTAGCTGTTGTCTGAGGCTTGCCACAGATCTTTTCAGACAGTCAAGAAACTATAGTAAATTGGGAAGAATAAAGATGGTTTTCTGCATCTTTCCAAACACCAAGAGTTATTGGAACATAAGGTCAATTCAGCATTTACCAACATATATCCTCCTCTATCATGGAGTAAAGTCTAAACCATTGGTAACTGTTTCATAGAGTCACCTTCTGTGGGTCTCATCTCGGAGGATTTATGTCCGAATGGGAGACCTTTATCATAGATCAGTGAGTCATTCAAGTTCTTAGGAGAAAGGTTGATCATTCAGATTGCTTTTCTTTGTTAATTTTCCACTTCTCAAGGGCCCTCTTACATCTAGCCATAAAGCTCAAACCATCCAAGATCGTAAGCACAAAGATGCTATGGAATGTGTCAAATCTTCTTATGGAGTTTTTTTATTTCTAATAATTTGTAGTATTGAAAAAGACAGATGACTGAGAATTTTTCTCATCTCAGTTGCTTCTTTTTGCCTCTTCAATTTATAATGGAGTTGTTTCTTTCCCTTCAGTGGCTCTTTTACCTGGACTATATGATGACAGAATTTGATACCACAGATACCCATGTTCATGCACAGCAACCATATTTTCAGTTTTGTACTCTACCATTTGGTCTTCCATCTGCTACATAAGTTTTTGAAGATGTTAAAGCTTTTTCACCTCACCCATTTGGCTTTGGCATTCACACATACAATATCGTGGAGAACTGGCTTCTTCTCACCCCTTTCTACCATTTGGCAGAACTGCACACTTAAATTTTCTTATCAGAAACTCCAAGAGCTGGGTTTCATATCAAAAAGGAGGAGTCATTTTGTACTCCCACACAGTACTTCATCCAGTTAGGTGTGTGTTTTAGTTCCAGACTAGAACTGTCAGGTTCTAGTTTGCTGGATCTAAGCTGGTGGTTAAACAGGGACAACACAACATTAAGTGTCCCTCTAACACCTCCATTCAGAAATATATATGTTCACAAATGCTTTGCCTTATGGTTGGGATGCTTGTATAGACAATATGGAATTCAAGGGACCCAAGGTCTCAAATTTCTGTGAGGGAAGGTGGTAATGTTTCATTCAGACAATTTCACAGTATTATACATTTAAAAGCAAGGGAATACTTACTCCAGATCTCTCTGTTTTCAAAAACAAGATCTTCTCCTTGCTGGTAATGAATCTAATGGCTGACTATTTATCCCTACTGAGCTCTTCCTACAGAATGAATGCTTCATTTTTAAGTTTTTCATTGGATTCTTCTCTTGTCTGGGTACACTATAGATTGATGCTTTTTCTATACAATGAAATGCTTATCTCCCATTTATCTGATCTCCAGTACCTCATCCTCTTGCTTTGAGAGTAGATACTCTGAGCTAGAATTGGATGGATCTTCATCTTCATGTGCTCTCTCTGATTCATTGGCTTTCCATGGTTCTGGCACTTATTCATATCATGTCTTGTTCAGTTCTTCTGCTGGCATCATATCAGCCAGATTAGCCTTGGTTTCCACTCCTCCAGTATCTTTAGGAGTGTCAATTTCTTCCTCTGGTCATCTCTAATATGTCAGCCTCAGTCAGACATTTTTCATCCAGCATTTAGCATTCTTTGACTTCATGCCTTATTAACAGGTTCCATTCAACAGTTTTCTTTGTAAATTCAACAAATAAAATGGTTTACTTATAGTCAGTGATGTCTCAGACATGGGTTTAAGCCTTCTCATCCCACTGTGAAATGTTTCTCAATTTTTGACATGGTTGGTTGACAAAGTTTTGGTGTCTTCATCTATTTCTTGTATACATTTGCTTTATTGGCTACTTTTGATTTCTTTAAGAGTTTTATCATTGCTTTTGAAATCCTTTGGAGTTATTCATCCTTGTCACCTTTCCCAGGTTCCTAATAGGGATGTCATAGTGGCTCTCCATGTATTATCACTTTGATGTTTTGAACTTTTGGGGTCATGTTTACTGTATCGACTGTCACTTAGTAAAACATATTTTATTTTGTTATTGGCCATCAACATTCAGATGTGTTTGCTCTTCATGCTCATAGGACAATGTACCATTTTAACTACATTCTGTTATATTCAGACAGATCTTTTCTACCTAAAAACTTCATTAGCTAAGGAAGGAAATAAAGCTTTTCTATATATCTTTTCTCCATTTGCCATATATATGACTGTTTTGATCTGAATATTTTCTTTTCTTCTTGATGGAGCTTTCTAGTGTCATGTGGCATGCACTGAAGAATTTCAAAGCTCATGTCACTAGTTATAAATCCATTGGGATCCTTTGGTATCATGTGACTTATCCCTTGTTACATTGACAAATAGATTCATTAGTTGGTTTGGTTAACTTACTTTGGTCTTTCATTGGAATAATGGAGGCTTCTTTTGGTTTCATCTTATCAAATTCAACATACTCCGACATTGGTTGTGTTACCTGCTGGTGGAAAATATACAAGTTAGTATGTGGATCACACATGAAACACTTATATTGCATTATTTATAAGATTTAGTTTTTTCCTCCTTGGATTGGTTTTGGCTATTCTACCTGCCCTGGACCATCTCATCATTCTCATTCAATGGTGAGTATTGCCTGTTCAGGTATATTTGTATGAATCTGCACTACCTACAAGGAGACTAATAATTAAATTCCTAGTAGTAATGATCTTTGTACAGATGGATGTTCTGTAAGACCACCACTATCATGAGTAAAACATAAAGGTATTTTTCCCACCTTTACTAACCCCTAGATTGAACAAATTAAGGTTGATTTGCTATCCAAATTAGGAGCATCCTTCCTCAGGATTCACCATTATGAGAGCTCCCCCCCCTTCTAGTGGAGCAAGAGAGTTTTTATCACTTTTAATTTCCAGATGTTGGGTTGGAGGACAGTGGTCTATTCCTTCATAGTGATGTTTGTACTCTTTATTTCACTCAGTAAGAAGAGAACAAAGCTAGATACACTCCCACCCTTAATACTGAATGATTTTTCCTAATGTCTGGTGGTGAGCCAGACCAGCATATCTGGGGAGCCTCTTTGTAATCCAGGCCAAAGTATTCAGTTTTGTGAGCATAATCCTTTTTCTTTGGTCATTTTCTCATTTTCCACAATCATGGAAGAGGGTTCTTGTCTCCTTGTGATTCCTCATGGAGAGTATCACATCCATGAGTGATGGTTTGACATTCATTTGTTCCACATCTTTGTAATTCTGGGAGTAGGGAGTTGTTATCATGCTTCCCAAGATGATGATTTAGGATTTCAGTTCATAATCTCACTCAAGTAATCTCTGTTTCTTCAGGTTGAGAGTGGTGCATCAATTGGATTCATAATTCCCAGTTCAGTTTGTTACATTCTGTGCTTCTTCAGGTTGGAGAAAAGTATTGTCCAGTTCAGTGTTCTTGCATTCCCTTCATAATTCCAGTGGTTATCATGGAACATTCTATAACTTTCAGGTTGGATGCCTGGAGCCATAATTCAGAGTTTGGTTTGTTGCATTTTATGCTTCTTTAGGTTGGAGTGAGGGTTTGCCAATTCAGGTATTACTTGCTTCCTCTTCATAATTCTGGTGGCTTGACATGCAACATTCTGTAACTTTTAGAGTGGGTTCACTTCATATCATATTCTGATAATACGGTTATATTATATTGCAGTCCCCATGTCCTAGCCACCACACTGTGGATCTAGCTTTGCATCCATAGCCCTATAATTCCAACAACAAAATGTGAATTGTTGTCTGTATGGTTGGAGCCTAGATGAATCTCATTGTAATGAACAATGTGGACTCAATAGCTGGTTGGCTTTCACAGTCTACATTTATATTTTACTTTATCTGGGTGAAGAGCATACTTGTTCTAGAAGCAGTGCAGACCCCTAAAAGTGTGCTTTATTATACCTCAATTTTTCACATCCGTTTTTCTATGCAGATAATTTCTGTGGGGATCTTTCCCTTATTGGCTTCTCCACCTGATCAGTGTATGATTTTAGCTAAAGAAGTCATAGAGGTAAGTGTGTTTGGGAAGTTTACATTTTCAGTATATGAAAATGTATTTCCAATAACACATGCCTTCTATCACACTATTCTGCCCTTCATTTCTAAGATAGCTTGTATTCGTATCTGATAAACTTTCCATCTTAAAAGAGTAAGTAAGAAATTATACTGTAGGAGCTTATATTTGCATAGTGTCAACTGATGTAGATGAAGAGGGTCCCATGATCAAAATCACTTGGGGCAGTACATTAGGGTATAAAGACTGGAACAAGCAAGGTAGAATTTATACCAGTGCTTAAATGTGCAAAGAAAAGAAACTCTCTATGGGATAAAACTAAAGTGTGAAAGGAGTTAAGTATTATCAAAAATATATTATCTGTACAGGAAAATGTAAAACTTACTTCAGCCATGACTTGATTAGTCAAATGTGGTATCTTGTAAAAGATGAAAATTCGCTTACAAAAAGTCAGTTGCAAAAGCTGGACAAGTGCTCGAAGCAACACTATACAATATAATCCCATCTTGAAAAGTGACAATAAAGTCAGGTGTTGCATATCTCAAGCAGTAGGAGAGTGAATTATCATTATATTAAGAAAATGCCTATCCTAATGGTCTCTAAAATGATAATTTTGTTATACCCTAAATATTTCTTATATCAAATAAAATTTCCTAATTTAACTTATGCACATGTTTAATTTGTAAAAAAATAATCTTTGGTAGTTAAATAAACAGTTGAATTATTTTTCAATTGTTTAGTTTAAAATTTTTTTTTGAAATGTTTAATTCCAACTTTTGTGTAATTACATCATAAAATAGAATATTTTTTATTATTCTCATGTTCATTGTGCATGTAATTGTGTTTAGATATATATATATATGCAAGTAACATGACTAAAGATTAGCTTATGTACCTTAAATTTTTTAATAGACATTGGCTGTTGTATATGAAACTTTTACTCGGATTGAAAAAGACAAGTTTCGAAAGCTGTTATTACACAGAAGAAAAGCTTGTCAGTATGCTTTCCATCTCCTAGTTAATCGAGCTCATCCTACACGGATCAGTTTCAGACACTTTGAAGGCCTCATGCGACATTTAAAACCTAAGAGTTGTGAGTGACTTTTCTAGACATCTTCATGTAATGGACTCTGTAGGATTTTATTTCTGTTAAATGTTTAAACTTAACTTAATATGTTCTCTTATAGTTCTAAGTTATACTTTGATGATGATTCATGGTATAAATTTCCAGGTGTTCTAATTTGTCCATTAACTCTCTCACCATGGGCTTTGTGACTTTATAACTTTAAAGTGACTTCAAATTGATCTTTAGAGTTTTCATGATATAACTTCTGATACATTTTGTACATCTTGAAATTTATCAATGAATATATGGAATTGAAATGTTGACTGCTTTAGGTGCAAAGTGATTTTTAGGTTGAAAATACTATTCTTCATCTGAAAAATCTTAAATTTTGTTTCCATAATCTCTAAAACCTCTCAAATAAATTTCAAATTTGTTGTGTTTTTCAATAAAATTTTGTTTTAAGTGTTATTTTAACCATAACTCTATATGAGAGTAGTAAATTTGGCTGATTTCCTAATCACCAAAAAAAAATTTAAATCAATCATTTTAAATGACCTTTTTTTTATTAATAGAATGATTTCAAATTGTAGCTTTTAACTTGTATCAGTATGCATTTCTGAACCGTTTTATTATGGGTGGGTGAATTTCACCCAGCCTGTATCCTTGTAGTGACCATAAAGCTATTATACTTTAATCTTTCAACATATACATGTATCTTCAAATCATTTTGCAGAATATTAGTAAATTTTAAAAGGGCATCACAGTTAAAATGTCAAAATTCTCAATTAAGTTTAAAGGTTGTTTAATTAATGATTTTCTCATGCATTTTTTGGATGTTCACTATTCAGCATACAAAGTAATTAGATTTTAAGATTAAAATACTTTTATACATCAGAAAATTATGAAAATTCACATGTGGAATCTTTATAACTTCTTAGTAATCTCCATTTTTTTAAAATTATTGTTATTGTCAAGAAAAATCTTATGTTTTAAACATTATGTTTACTTTTGCATCTATGGATGGGTTTAGTCGATTTGAACAACCTCATAGTCATTCAAAAAATTAGGAAATGGTTATTAATTGCACTTCTTTTTCATTCTAAAATGACTGTTTTGGCTTAGTTCTAGTGGGCAAGTATTTTGTAAAATACATGATAATACAATGATCACCATGATAATGGTGATAATACATTATACATGTATATTATATATTATTACTATTTGCAAATAAGTTCTTAAATTTCAGTTATTTTTATTAAAACATGTAACAGTAAATAAAGAAGTATAAGAAATGATTATCTCTTCTGTCTATAAACTTTGTACTAATTTGCCATATACCATGATGTGCTGAACCTTGTTAAAATTAGCATGTCGATGGTGTAAAACAAAGTATTTTTTTTAGGTTTTATATATCCATTGTGAGATAACAAAAAAACAAACATTAATTACTATATTAGTACAACAAAAACTCACTATAATTTATGAGACTTAGTAACTAAGCTGTTAGTGGGTCTACAAAATATGATATTTCTAGCTTTATTAATCTCCTACCTTTCCACTTTGATTCATCCATAATAAGAGAGGTTTTCATACATAAACATTTCATAAAGGCTGAGAAAACTGTGTGGGGATATTCTTAGTTATACAAATCAGAGAGCGAAGTAGGTAAACATAAGGAAGTACTTCCAAAAATGGAAGTGGAAGATGTAAAATAAAATAATTGTCTTTAGGTTTTATATATAAATTTTGAAATTGCAAAATACCGTAAAATACTATATTAATACAATAGAAATTCACTATAATTTATCAAAATAAGCTGTATTTCATTCTAAATATATATGATACTTTGAGCTCTATTAATATATTACTTTTTAACTGTGCTTCTACCAAGACCAAGAAACAAAATATTTTCCCAGGTAAATGTTTTTCAAAGTAAAAAAATCATATGGGGAAACTTTCCAAGCTTTCAATTGGTTAAACCTTCCAGAGAGTGAAATAGGTGTATGTAAGCTAGTATTTCAAAAAATGGAAGCTGTGGGCAGGGCCACTTTGGTTGATTCAACAGGAAGCTGTGGGCAGGGCCACTTTGGTTGATTAAAAAAATATAATAATATCTCAAAAGATCTTATTTTATATTCTAACATTTAAATGTATGATTCATAAGAAACTATAGATTTTGTATTTGGATGTCTCAGAGACCTAATTTGAACCAAAGTTGCATTCAACATACCACATAACACAAAAAAATTGGTATTTATTATTTTTTTTTATATTTACTTTTAAATTAAAAACTAATTAATGTATAATACTAAAAAAATTAATTATGATCTACAATTTGATACCAAACCTATTGACATACATTCATAAAATAATAGTTCAATGGCATGTCCTTTGACTCCTGATCAAAGGAAGACCCACTGAGGTAGAGTTAATATTTAATTTTTATTGCTCTTTGAACTATGTTTAACTAATATTCCTATCATAAGATTTGTAAATCATTTAGTAGGTATGGAGTTTATGGTACATTGACAAGTAGCCAGTGTATAATGTAATTCAATATAAAACTCAATGTAATATTTTTATTATTGTTATTAGTATTCTTTATTTTACATCTAAACTAAAATGCTTTTACATCTAAACTAAAATGCTTTTACATCTAAACTAAAATGCTTTTACATTTTATATATTAGTTACTTTTATAATGAGAAACAAAAATACATGTTAAAAATAAGAAATTTACCTGGGTTTAATAGTTTTTGTGTTTTTTTGTTATTGAATATCGATGAAATGTAACTTTTTATACCATGTTCAATTTCATACTTCTTAGAGGGGGTGGTAAATAAATTGGAGAAGAAGAGGTAACAAGAGAGCAAATGTCACATTTCTCATACTAGGGAGAACTGAAGATTTGTTTAATATTGCTTCATAAAATTAAGAACGTAAAACTTATCTACTGTTAGTTACTATTAATTCGTTTTGATACTATGTTTATTTGTATACAATTATAATAAAGTACTTCAGTAAAATTTTGAATGTAATTTAGTAAAACCTTGTGACAAGAACAAGTGACTCTAAAATTATGTGAGTAAACATTTTGAAAAGAGTAAATAAAATCTTTATTATCTCTTCTATTTTCCAGTTCTTCCTCACAGGTTGAAAAACTTAACCCTTTTATTATACTCTTCTTTTTTGCAGGCAGGAAGGCCATCTACTTAATGTTCAAAACATTGAATTCAAGCAAAACAGGATACCTAACATTGGATGAGTTTTATCAAGTGTATGAGATTGGAGCCCTTAATTGGAAAGTGTGTTTTCTTTTCTTTTTTGCAAAATGGATGTATTGTAAGTTGATATGGCCTTAGATGCACCTTCAAATAAATGTACTAGATTAAAGAAGAATGAAAATCAAATAACTTACAAAATGTATTATGCTTAGTGAACATTCAGAGGTTTTCGTTAACTTTCCATTGACCTAGCCACTATTCTTTTATTAAATTCCTAATAGCCTCATTAGATGCTAATTGTATACCTTTCTCTCTTCAGTACTAGTTCTTATACTTATTTTCATGCATCTAGAGAGTCTTTTACTGCTTTTGATCTCTCTTTCTGCTACCCTTCACTTACTTCAAATTTTTGGGGGGTTAACAGTGATCCACAGGGTAGTAATCATTTTCCTATCATTTTGAGGGAGACTAGCCGCGGTCAATGCTGCCTGTCTTAGTGGAAGCTGGACCAGGCCAACTGGCTCTCTTTCTCTGCTCTCTTGGAATTTGATTCTGCCATTGTCAGTAAGCCACTAATAAACAACTGTGTGGCAGCAGTGACTGACTGTATTGACCAGACAGTTACTTATAGTATTCCTAAAACCTCAACATCTTTTCCAAGTTATTCTCAACTGTGGTAGAATCCTATATGTCATATGGCACAGAAGGCTTAAAAACAGGCATGGGATACTTTTTATTGGTATTTCACACTTTCAAACTGCATCACTTTACAATGGTCCCATGCACATGTTCGACATGTAAGATATCAAAGCGAGAAGGAATCTCAGATTAAGTACACAGCCAGCATTTCTTCTACTACCAGTTCTAAAATCATATGTGATAAGATTCAGAAGGTCGATGGGCAGTATACTTTCTGTCCCTTTTCTGTCTTGTGTTCTAATGGCCAAGAAGTTGCTGATGCCCAAAGCATTGCCAATACTTTTGGCAAAAGCTATTGTCCTCGTTTCTCCTCAACCTGGGAAGGATCCCAAAATTCCTTCAAAATACCATCTAGTTGCTCTGACAAATTGTCTCTGAAAGATCTTAGATAGGATATTTGATGCTCATCTTGTTTGGTTCCTCAAATAAAACAACCTCTTCTCACCCATCCAGTGTATTTTGATGACAACACTCCACCGTGGACCACCTGATTTGAATTGAAATGTCTTTCAGGGAAGCCTTTCTCAAGCAAACACATTTTGCTTCTGTATTTTTTGACCTAGAGAAGGTTTATGTACTGTATGGAAGTATGGCATTTTGTGATATCTCCACTTTTGTGGGTTACGTGATCATTTGCTCATTTTTATCAGAAACTTTATAATAGACCAGCACTTCCAAGTTCATATGGGTTTGGCACTTTCTTGATCTTTCCCACAGGAATTTGAAGTCCCTCAGAGCTGTGTTTTGAGTGAAACACTTTTCAGTATAAAGATTAATGCCATCACTGGACAAATTCCTCCTACAGCTGCAAACACATTCTATGTTGATGACTTCCACATCTTGTGTCAGTTGTTGAGCATGAGGATTATTGAGCAGCAACAAGTGGTTTTAACTTTTTTTATTCTAAAACCATTTGAATGCACTTTTGCTACAAGCAGGGTATTCACCCAAATCTCATGCTCTGTGTTGGTGAAGTTGTGCTTCTTGCAGTCCTTGAGACAAATTTGTTGGAGCTTGTATTTTATTGTAAACTGACTTTTTCACACGTCAAATGTGTTCAAGGGCATTGAACATTCTCCCTTTTCTCTCTTCTACATCTTGGGAAAGTTGTTCAATGTTTTATGCTAAATGTCTATCATGCTCTCATTTAATCTAAACTGTACTATGGGTCTCTGTTTTATGGCTCTCTTAGGACTTCAGCCTTGCAGATTTTGGACCACCTTTTTCACTATCTGGGGATTTGATTCTGCATAGGGGCTTTCCACATTTTTCCAGTCCAGAGTTCATACACTCAGTCTCATGAACTTTCTCTCCATCTTGCAACTGTCTTTATTGTATGCTTCAAAATTTCGAATTACAGCATCCCACCTGGTGTTGTGTTTTCTTTCCTCATTGGGCCATGCTTTTTTAGAATAGACAGACTTTCACTGTTCCTTTTGACCCTTATATTCAGGTGCAACTGGCTGAATTATGTTTGACCTTGAATGGCACTACTGTCTCCACTGGTCAGCCCATCCAGTTATCTCCAAATGTGACCTTTCATAGAGTCACCTCAGGAAAATAGGTGCTCTTATTGAAAATACTGTTTTCTATTTGCTTAACATCTTCAGAACCATTCTTCTATTCTTATTTATATGGACTTGGAGTGAGCAATGTAATAACAAACTTTTTCAAATCAAACCTTCTCTTACTCTCCTTTTTTCCATACAGATCTGAAGGAAGAACTTGTCCTGGCTAGGTTACACATGGGTGACAATTTTCTTTTGTCTGGGACTGTTGCATCAATATGTGGCCTTTATGATACTAAAGCACAATAGCCCATGTTCTACTCTCATGCCATCATTATGATTGTGAGTGACGGCTTCATTTTATAAAAGTTTTATCTTGGGTTCACTCCTGACATTGGTCAATGTCAATGACGACACTGTCCACCTTACTTATGTTTTTAAGTGCCATTGGCTTTTTTAACTCTTATTTAAGTTTTTTACCAGCTGTCTGAAATTTGTTTAGTTTTTAATTACACTCCTTTTTACACTTTATAACAATTTTTTTTTAAACTGGTTGTTTGGTGCAAATAGCCTAGTTGCTTTGCACCAATAAATGTCGAACAATTAACCAGTCATCTTTCCATCATGATTCTTTTGCAGTACCTTTTCATGAATATTTTCGACCATGGCCCTGCAAACGTTTTTTTGTTCATAGGATCTTTTGGGTCATTATTCTCATGGACACATCTTCTGGCTCCTTATCTATGGGATCTTTATATGATTCCATTTTTGAGACATTACATGTTTGAAATGATTCCAGAGTCTTTGGGGAGTCACTTCAGTCAAACAACAGTCCACTCTTTCTCATCTAGTGGCCTATTTATTTCAGTTGGAATTGAGTGTGGCACCAAATCCTGTCTCTTGATCCTTCTGTTCCCAGTCCTTGCCTGTTCGTTTTTTCCATTGTGCCACTTTTTGCCATTTTTCGTGACTATGCATAGTATGCCAACAGTGGTTCCAGTGACTAACTGGTGAGTTTGGGTCTGGTTGGAGCTCATCTGACAACCTTCATTCATCAGTGAAGCCCTTTTATATTTGATGTATGGATTCATGTGTTATCAGGTTTCATCATCCTATTTCTTACTCATCCTCCCTCATTTAGTGTGGCTGTTTTCTCTCCTCCTCCTAAGGATCTGTTGTTATACTAACATCCTTCCAAGTCTGCAAAAGACTTCCTTAAACAACAGGCTACAAGAGGAGAGATTATTCCTGCCTGTTTTTGGTTCCTCAAAAGACCAGGGACTGGAGGCAGGTCATCAGCCTGTCCCATCACAATTAATATGTTCAATCCACATGATCCACCAAGCAATCCTACCTTCTTCTTCAGTGGACTTTTTCACTGTGTCTTTGGATGATCAAGATGGGCATCTCCAATGCCTATCTGTATATTCCCATCATGAAATATACTCATATTTATCATCGGTTTGCAAATTGTTGAGTGTGGTACCAAATTCATGCCTTATCCTTGAGGCTGGCTTTGATGATGCATGTTTTTTTTCTAGTCGTATGAGCCTTCACTTTATATCATTTTGCTCTGGAGTTGCACTTTCACTTCTATATGAATAACTAGCTTCTTGTTCATTCCAAACAGGAGTCAGCCTGTCATACTTGTAAGCTTTTTTTCTAAGCTACTTGTGTGAGTTGGTTGATCAAATTGGAGAAGTTCTTTCTTCATCCCAACCATTACTTTGCTTATTTGGGTGTTTTATTCAACATCTATCTGAGTTTAGCTCAACCTTCTCCTCTCCAGCTATGTTCTAGGGAACTAACAATTCAGAATACTCTGTCTTCTTCTTCACTTTCTGTTCGTGAGGCTCATGACTTGTGGAGATGTGGATTTTTATAACTTCTCTCATCTCCCATAGTTAGGTTCTTGTGCAATTTCTCCAGTGGGTCAACCATGACCAATGGAACCTAATTCAGGATCCCTTAGATTTTCCCATCACCATTCCTTCCTTCATTATGGACAATCACCTGTCGTGATTGGACTAAGCTCATACTTCAGCAGGCATCCCACTTTCTCCTCTGTAACTAGATTTAGAGCAGTTTATGGGTCCATTCCTTCAGACCTATGGTATGTGGACAAACCTTTGAGTGGCATCATATATTGATCTGTGGAGAAATATTATTTTCACATCCTTGTACTCCTTGCTGTTCATCAGCTCTAGATTGTTTTATTGCTATCTCCATGATTCACTGTTACATTTCAAGAGTGGTAGCTCATATCAATCACCAATGGGGCACCCAGTTGAGACCTCTATGCTTCTCACTTTGGATATTCTCCATTTGGTCATCATAATCACATTCATTTAATGGCATGTTGCTTTCAACCTTGTGGTAGAGTATCTTTCCTGACCACACTGGGTTTATCTGGCAGTGTTCCATTCATTCCCATGTTTTTTATGGCTTTGAAATCAGTGTGGTACCCCTAATATCGAGCATTTGGCTTCTCCCTCAGTCACCAGTTATTTTTTTTGTTTGATCCCCTTTTTCCTATTGTCAAGCTTTAGCTGTAGGTACCTCAGCCAGGATTGTTTGGACAAGTTACTTTAAGTTTTTTTACCTATCTAATTAATTTTTATTTGGTAGGCTCCCTCATCCATATCACTCAGTGCAAACTCTTTCTGATTGCTCCTCACTGGCCTCCTTAATTGTAGTTTCCTCCATTACCCCAGTTACAGTTTTCCCATCCTGTTGTTCTCCCCTTATTCCTCAACCTCTTTCATTGCACACTGTTGTTAGCTCTATATCCCACACATTACATCTGGCTTTTGTCTGGTATCTGGTGAGGGTATCTGGTTTCTCACATTGGGTGGCATTTTGTTTAACTCATTCCATTTGTCCTTCATCCATGGCTATGTTTTAGCATAAATGTAATGCTTTACACAGCTGGGCTCTGTCTTGGGAGAGTTACAACTTCTTATTCAGTGGTTGTTGATGTCTCCAAGCTTCTTTCATGGTAATTCTATCCATACTTTCAATATTTTTTGTTACTGCAGGGTCATTATTTTCCCTGTTCTTGCCCTTTTGATTTATTCTTTCCAAATATGTTGGCTGCCTTGGCATCCAGTACTTTGGACTGAGACATTAATGTTGTACTCCATTCCCATATTTGACTTCCATTTGAGCCCATTGCCTCATGTTCTTTATTTCACCTATCACCCAAAGCATATTTTCTCCTCCTGTTGGCCTGAGGGTGGCATTGATCAGAAATATTTGCTATTGACATCACTGACACACTTTGCCACCAAACATATCTTCTCTTTTAACCTCATTGTTCCTTCATTCCCAAGACCTTGGCAGCTTATGAGGGTAATCAAAAGACCTGTCTTCCTTCCTTCTGTTTTTTATCCGTATCCTCATCCTGATCTGAATAGACTTCTGTGCCCAGTGCATGCCTTTCATTATTATTTTGCCTGTATGGCTTCCTTCGGGGGTTTCCATCTTATCTATTTATCCCCTAGCAACCACCTTTCTTTCTGGATCTTTCTCCCTTCACTCTTACCAGTTGGGTTTATTGTTTAATCCAGTTGACTTTTTCTTCTTTCTCCTTTTCCCAATGTATATTATTCTGTGTTACTTCCCATCAAATCTTCCACCTCACCTTTTTCCTATGCTTCTAATATTAATCAGTCTTTGGAGGACATTCTGCAGCTAGGCTTGTGAAATGCCCCATCTAAAAGGTAATCATGCAGAGCCACAGAAAGGAATCCAACAGATGAAACTCAAAGCAAGAAATTGTGAAAGAAAAAAAAAAGCTTTAATAAGGACTTACCTTGTGTCATAGCTTCACCTAAGTGTGAAGTATAGCCACATTTATTAGGTAAGGATGCAGATACTGCAACATAATAGAGATAATGGAAGATGAATATCTGAGGGGTGATTCACATGCCTAGCTGCAGAATGTCCTCCAAAGGCTGATTGGGATTAGAAGCATGAGAAAAAGGTGAGGTGGAAGATTTGATCATGGTAGGCACAGGTAATGTTCCCCTTCTGCTTAACTCTTACTGTTCGTAGGCGATATAGTAGGGGATCATTGCCCGTGCCTACCATGCCTTCATTCAAAAAAATCAGTGTGGTCTGGTTTTCTGTATAAAGTTTTGTAATCACCTATTGCACTGTGTTAGGTGTAGCAGTCCCTCCAAACTCTCCAACACTCTTTCTTACCCTTTGCTTCTAGTGGAGTATGGGAGTTTGTACTAGTTATCAGTTCCAATCCATTGTGGTGATTGCATATGGAGGCATCGTGCTGGATGGGTTCTACAGAGATGGCTATAATCATTGAGTTGTGAAGAAGGGGGTGGTGTTGTACCAGTGAAGAATGCATACCATCATCTGGACGTAATGGCACATACAGCAGAGGGAGACATCTCAATACAGTTCATCCCTTTGATTGTGTTTTTTCATCCTATCTTTGCATGGATATTAGTACCATACAGACTGGTTTTGCATATTGAGTGAAACAATTAACATATTTCCTCACATAGGTTTGGGGTTGTCCTTCTTCCTCCCTTGATTCGTCCCTCTGTGCTGTGGGTTATGGAGGGTATACATGGGTTGTTTTCATTTCTCTTGGGCATTTCCTCTTTTTCTTTTGCAATAATGGTATTATTGAACTTAGGATATTTCAGACTGCATGTGATGAACTTCCATAGAATACCAAATGACACCTTTCTGGATCTCTGATTCAATGCCACTCCTTTGTCATGCTTTGAAATCAGTCATTTCCTTACATTCACAATTTTAGGGATTGAAGTAAAGACAGCATGATCCTCATCCTATCCTCTCACACATGTCATTACCCAGTAACAAGGTTTTGGAGGTAGATAAATTACTGAGTATGGTCTGTCTTGTTCCAGCAATTTTACACCATAAGATGCATTCTCCTTTACCAGCTTTCCTTCTGCAAGTTATTTATATATGTGATTAGGAACAATTTCCTGACTTATCTTCTCCCACTCAAATATGTTCCCTTCAATTTTCATGATGTTTGTTCATAACTGTTCATGGCAAGAACACACCTGCTTCAGCAGTGGTGTGGTGCTCCTCATAAGATCATCTGATCTGTTTCTCTTTAATACAGGTGCTCTTTAGATGCTTTCAGGAATTATGTCTTTTGTTCCCTTGTATTGATCCTCCTCTTTTTTTTATGTGAGATTATAGTTAATCTTCTAAGCTGAGTAGAAGAACCATTTTGGAAGTGGTAACTTTCCAAAACTGAAGATGTATTTCTGATTGGTACTTCCCTCTTCTCATTCTTTTCATCCTCCTACCCATGATGTTTTGGTGCTTGTGTCTTCTGACAAACTTTGAAGTGATGGTTTGGTAATGGTGCAGAGATGGAGTCAAGTGTCACATGATGGTTCTGCAGTTTATTGGTAGAGAGATGATGCATGTTGATTTACAGGAGAGACATATTGGAATCTTTGATTTCAGTAAGGAAGATGCAGAAGGTTTGTGGCATTTGTTATTGAAAAAAAGTTTGCAAATAAAGGGCAGAACAAAATGGGAAAGTTTAATTTTGTGAGATGAGGGAAGTACCTATTGGAAACACATTTTCAGTTTAAGAAAATTATAACATTTATCAGCTTGATCAAGCTCAATAATATGGAATTTAAATGGAAACAATTAAAATGATGAGTAAAAAAATTGCAAGTTAAAAGATAGAAAGTTTGTATATTTTTATCTTTACAGAAAAATGTGTTAATGCTCATTTATTAAAAGTTCAGATGAATAAGACAGAATTCTAATATATATTAGTATTTTTAAATTGGTGAAAGATATTAATAATTTTATTGTATTTTTTCTCTCCATTGTTTTTGTCTTAAGTGATAAAGTAGCATCATAGAGATTTGTTGAAAACTTTAAACACACACATACACTAAATTATGTTGTCTTCCAGGTTATGAATTTAGTTCATAAAAACATTTATGTTAAATGGCTTAAATACAACACTACTTTAGTTGCCAGTAGTGTGTATATGACTTTTTTATTTCTGAAAATATTTCATCAATTCGTAATCTGTAGTGTCTAAACGGTCTTCTTTTCTTTTTCAGTACTTTTATGGCAAAGTCTCTTAGTTATGATTTTGATTACACTTTTCTAATAAAATTATAAATAAATTTGTTCTGGTGAAAGTTTCTAAATGTTACATGATGTTTCTTCTGATTTAGACTCAGAAAAATGAAGATCCATGGTTTAGTGAATTGTGTAGTCCATTTTTGGAGGTTTTCTCTTGTAAGTGCCAGATTAGTAATGAACCTATTCAAGTTATAAATATAATAATAGATATAATACTGATAAAGTTGTTATCATAAATTCAGTTTGCAAGGTTGTTGTGATAATGTCACTCGTTTATTTTTTTAAGGAAACAGAAGTAATATTCACAATATAGAGAATTAATTATATTAACCTTATGGACACAGTTAGGAGTCAGAGGGCATGCCATCACTTTTGCAGACCTTTATTCAGAAGTTTATTTAACATTTATTTTTTAAGTGTATGTTAATAAGTTTGGTGTCAAATTGTAGATTATATTTCAAATTTTGGTATTATACATTAATTTGAAAGGAAGTATTAAAATATAGGGTAAATTGTGATTTTTGTGTTTCAATTACATACAGTTATTTTGTAACATTGTGATTAGTAAAGATCATTGTTTTCATAATATTTTTTTATGTATTGCTTTAAGAAAAATAACTGACATGTAAGTATTTATTTGAAAATAGTAACATATATACATATGTAATGTGTAATAATCAAAATGTTACTGTGTCTTACAAAATACTGGTACACTAGTGCTTAGAGAAAGAGATGTGTACTTAGAACATTATTGTATATTCAGACAGAAAGTGATCACTGAACAATTTGGTTCTAAAGTCATGTGACAAGCAAGAAGGCTAAGCGAAAAATAATAGTTCAGCCAAAATGGGCATTATACTAACTCAAAATCCTGACCATCCAAGAGGTTACTAACATTCAAATATCTAACAAGGGATTGGTTACATCTCTACACAGAGCCATATCATAAATATTTTCTTTCACCTTTGTAAAGTACTTTAGATAACCCTTGTTGCAACCAATGTACTGTAAATATGCAAATAAATTCTACCTTATTGTGTTTTCAGAGCTGGGAATCAAATAGACTCTGGTGGAAATGACTGCTTGTTGAATTACTTGTTCAACCTGGACCTTTTACAGAGTCATGACATAAACATTTTATAATACCTTACACAATTATTTTTATACTTTCAACAAAGTGATAAATCCTACCTTACTATGTTTTCAATGCTTTTAAATTTGGGAAAGTTCAGGAATTGTACTACATGAACTTTGATATTGAAGGTGTCAAACTAAGTAAGGAGAAAGGATTAATTTCCTTATATTCTGCAGGTTTTTACTTCAACTGCTAACTGTAGAATAAACATAGGAAATGAGCATGAAAAGATTGAAAGAAACTCTCAGGAATTTCACTTTGGAACTTATTGATTCATATTGAAAAAGACAGACAATACTATTTATTTTGTTCCTTGTAGTTTCTAACCCATATCTTAACAATTAAGTTACTACAGAAAGTAAGTGTGGAAAAGTGAGAAGTATAAATTCTCACCATAAGTCCTTTGAAATTTTGGGATCAATAGTCATAATACTATACATTTTATTTTACACTTTGGAACCTGTATTTTCATAACTTGTCTTATAACCATGAGAATCAAGTATGATGTTACAATGGACAAAATGACAGATAAAATATAAAGCTTTGCTGAAAAAAAGTGTTCGATATTTATTTATGAGCTTTATTATTTTTCAGTTTTTTCCTTTATTTATTGTAAAAGTAAATAAAATTTAAAAAAAAACTAAAAAACAACAACTTATTAAGTAAGTTAAGGAGAAAAAAAAGAAAATCCTCATGGGTGTACTAGCAAGCAACTTGTGCATTACCCTATTTATTACAGTAACATGAGCTGCACATGTACCATGTAATTTTCAAGTTGTATTAGGGTAGTTCTATTCAGACATGGCTCAAATGGTAATAAAACAGAAATTATGAATATAAATGGATCTATACTGTTGCATGTTTTAAGATATTAAGAATAAATTTTTGTTGTATTCTATTACAATTTGCAGTCACTTGAGAACAAAGGAAAGAGATTTTCTAATTTTTAAGACAATTATGAGGTGGTTAGTGAAATTGATTAACACAATATAGAGTTACAATAGAGAAAATAGCAGATAAGATACGGAGTTTTACTGCAAAAAGTACGTGAACTGTATTTAACAAATTTTTAGAGATAATGCAAATGAAATTTGAGATTTTTGAGACAAAGAAAAATATTTTTAATCTGAATATGAAAATCACTTTACACTTAGACTAGGAAAAGAAAACAGACAATATTCACAGACAGATGTTTTTTTAGTTTATGAACAGTAAGTACTTCACAAAAAAAATGATTTTTGTTGTATGTAAAGGATTTGTAACATTCAATGAAAGTGCCCAATTTTGTGAATATACACACACATACTATATTAAGGGTAGTAGTATTAAAACTATAAGAACTTTAAATGTGTACAAAGTGGTAATGTGGTCGGTCAATTTGACTGAGGCTGTGCAGAAAGGGTTAAAATGATACTGAGTATGCAAATTAGAAAGTTACATAACAACCAAATCCAGTATAAATTTGCAGTGGAAAAATTATCCAAACCAGATTTTTTCATTGTATTTTATAAATAATGTATATAGCTGACCACAATGATATGCTCAGAGTGCAGATTTGTAATAACTAAATTGGGATATTCCTTAACCCCTCAGAAACTCTGGGGCATAACAGTTATTCAGAAAAGTGACCTGCAACAATCTATACTCCAGCTTTGAAAGATAAGGTATGGCATCTTGTAGCAGATTCATGGGTACTAATCCACAATCAAAAAAGCCACCCACATGTCCCAGACAACAGTGAACAATTATCAAAAAATATTCATCTGGGAAAGCAATCATATGTTCACAGGCTGCTTTGACAACATATCTTTTCAATTGTTGCTTTTCTCAAATGGTTATTCATACTATTCTCTACAGGGATAGACTGGTCAGTTTGCCAGCCGCATCACTTACGGATTTCTATCTGATAAGATTACTTAAGTAGGTGCTGGTAAAATTGGCTTTTGTAAATAAGATGTAAAACATTTAGAAATTAGTGACATACTTTTGATGTAATGAAGAAGCAGTGAAGCATTCTGTAATGAAAATTATGCTGCAGTGTTTGAGTTATAATGCATGATTTTCAGACAGAACTGGATGTATCATGGAAATATGGAAACAGTAAAAATTTAGTACGAATCCAAAATTATTTTAACTTTTCCAGAATGGTCATCATTTTTTAGTTACATAAAAATTTTAATTAAACCACTTTATTATCTTGGTATATAATTACATTTAGCTTACAAGTGTAGCTAATAATCCAAATTTATGATTTAAGTTCTTAATTTCATAAAGCAGTACTATTTCAAATTATCTTTTTTCTTTTGCATTTACTTACAGCAATTCGTCAGCTTGTTCTTTCCAAATGGTTCAACTACTTCATTAGTAAGTTATGAAATTTGTTAAAAAGTATTTCCTATATGCCAAGAGCTTAAAAGTTTAAATTACCAATAATTAAGCTTGGATGATATTACGCACTTGAATACAAGGTTTTGACCAACATCTGAATAAATATCAACAAACTATCCTTTTGATGTGACTTTTTTATTTATAAAATAACTCCTTTTTCCAGTACTGTGCAAAGTTAGCCAGTGTAAATATTAATTTTTCATTACTTGCAAAAATAGAAGATTATTTTACACATCTTTAGTTTGTAAATGAACAGTAGCAACTGTAAGATACATAATATAATCAGCACTTTAGATTTCAGCTTAGAAGTACAAGTTGTACATCCTTCTTGAAAATGGCTGTAAACAGGAAGGAAAAACACATTGTATTAAAACATAGTTTGAATTAATCATTTTTATGCATTATTACAAAAATTGCAAAGTTTGTCAAGTTTTTGCCACAAAGAGAGAGACCTACAAATTCAATTCACTAAGTATGACACAAGGTATTTGTTAGAATAGTTATGAATCTAAAGAGTTGGATATCATCTATGCACATAGTAAACTGTTACTTTTTTGTTGTTTTTTGTTGATTTTTCTTGAATGTTGAGTTGTAAAACCTTTAATGATACTACTGTTCAAAAGCTTAAGTTTAATGTAATAAACTTTGCTTTATTATATTGAACTCAGTTTTAAGTTGCCTTATCTGCACTTTTATTTTGAATTGCAGTATGTCCACCATAATAAAATTTAAGACTTTTATTCCCTAATATCTTTAGAATAGTTAAGTAGCAATTTGATAATTTTCTGGATATCAAATATTTGTTTTTTATTTGGAAAGTAATTTTAATTATGTTTAAGATATGAAGGGTGAAAGAATTTTCTGGTATCCTAGATGTAAAATTTGTTTTTCAGTTATTAAAGAATGTAAAAGTTTAATTTTCCAAATGTTAAAGGTTATTAATGTTTAACAATATTATTGTATTTGAAACAATAGAGTATGTTTAGGCAAAATAATTACATCTTCCATACACAACAGATTTTTTTTTTCTGTTTTTGAAACACCTGCAATTGTTTATAGATATAAAAACAACTTTTTGAATCTGTTTTATGCTCATTATGTATAAATGTTAGATGGCTCAGGCACCATTTGTTTCACAAATTAAAATTGCTTTCAGTATTACTTTTGTTTATTTATTTTCAGTTGTGGTGATTATAGCTAATGGAATTTGGCAAGTTATAGAAGCAGCTGAGATATCAGGTAAAGAAAAATGTGTTACTGTTTTGTTTTAAACCTGCTTTCAAGACTGGAATTATAAATATCTAAATATATTTTTCTTTTAATATGTTTGTTTTTGTGTGAATTTTATGTCAAGAAGTGCCATTATTCTAAGTAAAAAAGTCAAGATATTGAAATAGAATTAAATATTATCTGCTTATTTCTAACATTTAAATCTTTTGAATTCTCTTGTTCTGATCAAACTAACAAAAAAACCAAAATTAACAGAGCAAGAAATATACCTTTATAAGCTGTTAACTCCTCATGGTAAAACAACATGTTCTTTTCTTTCCCCACATACATAAATTGCTTAACCAATATTTTATGAATTTCAGGACACATGACATTTTACCTTCTTTATGCTAAAAATATTATAAAATATGGTTTAGTAATTTCTAGATTGCAAATTTTGAAAATCAATACAAAATATTTCAATTTTTTATAGATCCTCTATTCTGTTTCTGTTGTTTGGTGTAGTATTGTAGGTGTATTCAGTAGTGTTATTTGTTTCATGAAACATATTTTTTTCTGTTTGTTCTAGTTCGAGCATATTAATTTTTTCATTTACTCATACCATCTCTTACATACAATGAAAGTGGGAAATAAAGATTTAGAATTTGAAATTCTTTCTTATTATTAGCTATAAAATTTTATAATTATACCTTCTTATTGAAGCAGTCATGTAGCCATGTAAATAGCATGAATTACCAATGAACAGTTCCATGTTTGTGGTTTAGTTAATATAACCTTTGTGTGTCTGTTGAAGCACTTTATTAAAATAAATAAAGAATTTTAGAAAAAGGAAGTAAATTTAGGGATGGCTCATATCAGTCATTTGAAAATAATGCAGACAAGTTAGCAGAGATGTTATTTGCATCATCCATACATAACAGCACAGGCACACAGTGTAGTAGAATGTTAACAGACAAAAAGAGGATAAATTAAACTCAGTTGTGACTAAAGATTTATGTATGTATGTATATATACGTGTGTGTGTAAAGTTGCATTCCTACTATGTAGTTAAAGATAATATTGTTACATAGTTACTATATAGTGATACAACATTATGAGGTTACATTATTACTATATATTATTTAGACATTTTCAAACTACTACAATGCCACTCTGTAGTATTACAGTAAATATGTAGTGTGCTTGCTGGAATGCGACTACTTTCCACTAATAGTATTGTAATACCTTTCTTGATAGGTACAGCACTGATTAGATGTGTTTTTAACATATAGCTCCCACTTATGATTGTGCTTTTTTGCAATTACAGTTTTATTTTTATTATTTTGTATTCAGTTGTTCAGATCATTTTGTTTTTGTATTTGTTTCTTGTTAATGAATTGTAAGGGATCTTAGTATATAAATTATTACTGTTAATAATGAAAATATTAATAAGTACTTTAACTAGATATGGCTAGATAGTTTGTAAGTTACTATGAATGGCACCTAATTCATTGTTCTACTTGACTTATTTTGTTTTTTCCATTGTGAAATGTATACCTGATAATCCTAATTAACATCAGTATTGGCCTTACTTAAGTGTTTTGTTTGGTTTACATTAATTTAGATTAATTTTACTTTAGACATAGGTTGTTACTTTGCTTTCTCAATAATTTTTGTCATTTTGCACATTTGTTTTAATTACACACTTTGTGAACAAAGCAAATTTGCAGTTACGACAGAAAGTGTTTGTACCCCTGCGTCATGAGTGGTTTTTCCTCATAACTTAAAAAGCATCATGATTAGGAAAATGAAAGTGTGTTATATTATATTTATTATACTAACACACATCTGCATAAACTTTTGTTTAAATTAAACGACAAATAAACTGTTTATAAACAAATAACCAAACATAGGAGGAGCAGAAAGTGTTCATGCATCTATTTTAATGGTCAGTTGTGTAGCCTTAAAGGTGAATTACTTGGTGTAATCTCTCCTCATAGCCCTCCATGAATGTTTGACAGTGCTCGACTGGTATTATCTTCCATTCTTTTTTACAGAAGGCCTCCAATTCTTGCAAGTTTTTCAGATGATGCTGATGAACCATGGTCTTCAACTCATGCCAGATGTTTTCAATTGGGTTGAGATCTGGTGACTGCGATGGCCACTCCAGAACACTTATATGGTTCTTCTGCAACCAGGATTGCACATATTTTGGCATGTGCTTAGGGTCATTGTCGTGCTGGAAGATCCAATGACGCCCAAGCCACAAGTTCCGATCATTATTCTTCATATAAGTGCCAAATATACCAACATACTTTTCTTTTTTTATGATTCTGTTAACGATGTGAAGACTGCCTACACCAGATGAGGTGAAAGAACCCCATAGCATGATCAAGCCACCTCCATGTTTAATTGTTGGGACGGTGTTCTTTGGAAGATTTCATTCCCCCTTCTTACAGAAAATATAGTGAACATCAGTGTGGCCGAAAAGTTTGATTTTAGTGTTGTCTGACCAAAGAATACTCTTCTAATAGGTAAAGGGTTTATCTACATGCTTTCTTGCATATCTCAATTGTGCTTCTAAATGAACAGGCTTTAAATATGGAGTTCTATGAGGACGGCATGCTTTGAACCCAGAAGAGCGTAACATGTTCGTAACTGTAGAGGTGCTTACTTCAACCCCAGTTTCCCTCACCAGTTTCTGTATGTCATTATGTGTTAAACGAAGGTTCTTACTCTTGGTTCTCTCTGAAATTTTGGTGGGGTATCCTGAACTAGGGAGGTTAGCAGTTGATCCTGTAAGCTTAAACTTGGCAATTATGCTTTCAACAGTAGATTTCGGCACATTAAGTTGTGTCGCATTACTTGTATTTTACAATAATTCGATTTTTTAAACCAGACAGTTGTTTCCTGTTTGCCATGATGACCAAGCAGATAATGATGGAAACGGTGCTAAATTGCCAGAAGTACATTTTTTGCTGGCTAAATTCTAATAATTTTGAGCCCAGTGTCTAGTTCTGGAATGATACAATGTAGTTTATTTGTCAAATTAAACAAAATTTTTACGGGAATATCAGGTTTTTCACACGTTTTGAAATGTACAAACACTTTCTGCTATTTTTGGTTATTTGTTTATAAACAGTGCATTTGTCCTTTGTCCTGTGTTCGTATAATATTTGTAATATATGATACTTTTATTAGTCTAATCATGATACTTTTTAAGTTATGAGCAAAAACTACTTGGAATGCAGGGTACGAACACTCAGTGGTAACTGCAGGTGATTTGTCACTTCAATATTTGTAAGAACTTTGTTAACTGTGTGTGTTTAGATAATTTGTATGTTGCATATCAGTAGTACAAGTAGCATCTCATTTATTGTTCTATTTGCATAAATTGTTTGAACTTTGTTTTCATCCAAGTAAGTATTGAGATCATCACATGCATAATTTTAAATTCCTCAGTTAGACATGATTGTCTTAGTTTGTTGAAACTGTTGCCAATATGCATAGAATTACAGCTTTGAGAATAGCTGCTTTTATGTTGTCATAGTTTATGCAATCTTCTGGAGAGAGAGCAACACAAGATTTTATACTCTACCAGTTAAAATGCTTTGTAATAATAATGACCAGGTTTTGTTGGGCCATTCCATGGTTTGAGCAACCTTCTCAAAATGTTAGAAATATTTATCAACTTCATTTTTATTAAATGATGGTACTTTAATATATCAATTGAGTTCAAAGTTGTGATTTTGTTTTTGTCAATTGGAATAGAGTCTAATTTACATTTCCTTCAGCCTAATTTCTTTCTCAGCTTTAATACTGGCTTGTTCTACCTTGTGATGTCTACTTTCTTTTCTGCCTCAATACAGCTTGTTCTTTCTCTTTTTGTTAGCTTTGATATGAGCTTGTTTGGCCTCAAGATGCTTATTTTTTCTTTCATATTCAATATGAGATTGTTTAAACTTAATTTGATTGAGTTTTAGCTGGATATCTAACTTATCTTTATCACTCAACTCTGATTGGGTAGTGGAGACACTAGGGTATTCACCCAATGCTTCCTGGAATAACAAATCATCATCAACTAATATTTCTATGATACGCTTTTTTAGTTCATTTTTTCTCATTGCTTTTTTAACTTCTAATTCTAAAACTTTGGTAATTTTGAGTAAATCATTCTTGTTATGCCTTTCTAGTTAAACGAAAGAGGATAATTTACAAAAAATCTTGAAAATCAGACGTGATCAAATCTTGTTGGTGCTGAAAATAAATTTAATTTTAATTTAGAAGAAATTTTGTCTCTGATTTGCATTTCAGACACAAGCCCTCAATTTATTATTTTCATGTATTGTAATTTATCTCAAACAACTTAAATTTTAATTTAGAAGTTAATTAAATATTGAGAAGTATCAAATTTATGGTATTTGCCAATAAGATTGTTAAGCACAATTTTCTTTTTTACCACAAATATATTTTAATAAATAAACAATAATATGATTTATAATAATGGTTATTACAAATAATGATTTGCATAAAAACGTTTCACAAACTTAGAAACAATATTGAGTCTTCTGTCAAGTCAAGTTTAGAACTGAACATTTATTGGCAATCCATGACAAGCAAATTAGTACAACAAGTTAACATCAGTAAAATCCACTTAATGGGGAGCTAGCTATCTCTTCTCACATGAGTTTTTTGCAACTGAAATTATACAATGTCTTCGTAGAAATACTGATCTTTTAAGTTAATCTGCTAAAGTGAAATGGTTTGCAATGTTCAAAATCTATAAACATTCCTTCTCAAATATTTGTAGTTTTCCAATTAATAAGGGTTAATCATAGTTATAGCTTCCAAGACTTATAGTATACCAACTGTAGCAATTTAACAGTAATATGTTGTCTCTTCACGTGTTACAGTGGCTTACCATTTCTAATCATTATGGTAGGTTCTCGAAATTTCTGTTGGAAAAAATACTGGTAGTCACTATTGTTTACAAGCACAAATCATATATTGTTGATTCTTACATTTGAGAATCTTTTACAAATTTATGGGATAAGTGGGAATTTGACAAAACACATTTAACAATATATGTTACATGCATTAAACTGAAACAAATGTAATATTCATGTAATATTTAACAAGATTTTTGTTAAATGTATTGTCTTATAAAATTAAGAACTTAAAACTTATTTATTGATAAAATATTGATTATTAGCTAAGATTTTATGCTATACTTATTGATTTAACATAAACAAGAAGTAGTTTATTTAATAAAATAAACTAAAATCTTGGGAGATGCACTAGAAAGAATGCCTGTGTCAGTGGGTTAACATAGAAGACTTGAATGCCTTACATATTTTACATATAAAAATATTTTTTTAATGAGCATAATTGTCTTTTGTTATCTAATGGTCATATTTCTCATGTTTTATTTTCTGTTCTTTAAAGGTGTGGGTGCAGGAAAATTGGATTCATATGTCAGTAAGTTTTGTTTTATTATCACAACTGATATTTGTAACTTGTCATTGAAACAGAAGTAAAAATATCTGAAGTGTTTATTGTTAATGAATGTGATTGCAAAAATGAATGTAGGTTGTATATTGTGTGAGACTCACATTACACGAAGTTTTAAATATTATTTTTATGAGAAATGAAATGCTGTAATATATATTTTTGCACTTGTATTTGGTTTTTACTGTTTTTCTTGAAAGTTATGAATTTCTTAGCAATAAAGAAGTTATTAGACATTTAACAAATTTTACAGCATGTATTAAAATGTTTCTTGTCCTTTGCTAAACCACTGGCATTGTTGCGTGGTTTATGATTTTGTGATAACATTTTTAAGAAAATAATTTATACAATAAACAAATACTCTGTAGTTTTTAATATATATTTATGTTGCTTTCATTTAGTTCTCTTTGTATTTACAGTTACACATCACATCAAGAGTACTGGAACAGCTGGAACTTGGGTTGCTGTTGGATTTGTAGTTGGTATATTTGGGCAAATTTTTGATTCATAATTGATAAGTTTGAATATGTCCAGGCATTGCCAGACCTTGTCTGCTGGGTTAAAAGAATTTAAGTTTGGTCTTTACCTGATTTTATTTGTTGCTGTTAACTTTTGAGAAGTTCTTGTTTTTTTGAAAATATGTAAACGTATCTTATAACATAAACCAGTTAATCAAGAATCTGAAGATTCACCTGTGGTGATGATTATTTATTGATATAAATTTAAAAAAATATTTTAGATAGAAGACAAAATGATTTATTGGATGAACTGTAGTTAAAGTTTTAGAAGATTTATCAAAACCTGTCTTCCTCAAGTAATTTGGAATCTATTATATCCTCCAAGTTAGACCATTATTCTTTTCTACAGAGTGGTCGCTAGAAAAGTGGAAAATTTGAGCTTGGAACGCTATCTCACAAGTTACCCTTCAAAATGCTACACGAGCTTGGATTTCTAGGTTAAGACGCTGCTCTGAAGTGCACGGACGACATTTTGAGCATCTATGAGTGTAATATAACATATGCCTTTAAAAAACTTTGTAAAAATAAATAGCTGTTTGAAAATTTTCCGCTTTTCTAGCGACCACCCTGTAGTAGAAGCTAACCTTAATTCCTCAAATGGGGCTGAAGAGAAACAAATTTTTCTGAGTGCCCCTGGTTGCTTCATAAGCCCACTTGGGGCTTGTGAGACATAAAACCAGAACCATTGTCAAGCTATACTGACTATTAACCAAAAACCTGTGATTTTTTTCTTGACTAAAAGATTTTGGAAGTTTTAGTAGTGGCCAGTAAACCCATTAAAGGGCAAGCATACTTACTATATTATTCACTGAAATGTTTTATGTCCAAAAAACTAAATAAGCTTACTCATGTGGTACTCTCAACTGTCATTCATGTCGTAACTGCAACTAACAGGAGTAAGGACCAGAATGTGTCACAGAGTTAAATTTAAAATTTTTACTCAATTAACTTTAAAAGGAGACTAGATTTAATTGTTAATTAAAGTAAAATTGGTCATTATATGTCCAATAAATAAGAAACAAACTATGCATGATCAAAATGCTGAACATGCTCTTCTGAATCATATAAAGTGATTTTGAAATTCTCCATTTATTTTCAAGTTATTTGTTCTTGATTAGGATATATGACTTTATATAAACAAAAACAATAACATTAGCCATTTCAGAACACAGGTGCAATTTAAATCATTGGTTGTTCCAAATGCAGTAGGGAGAGTCTAACTTTCAGGTACTTCTGAACTTGAACAAGTAATATTATTAAAAAAAGACCAGAAAATAAATCCTCATCAACATGAGAAAACATCTGAAAACATCTAAGTGATACATACACCTTAACTATATGTAATTAGTACTCAGAATGAGGTCAGTACTAAACAAGGTGGATTTCCTACATGTGAAAGCATGTACATATTTTAAAAATATATGTATATCTGGAAATCTTTAAAAATGTTCATAAACTAAATGACTAGACTTTCTAAACTAAGAGAGAAAGAAAATACAGTACTTTCTAGTACCATACTCATATACATTTTCATTTAAATACAGGTTATCCAAGAATTTTGGAAACACTTTTGAAAAACTGTTTAACCTAAAACATAGAGATATGTGGTTTATTGCACATGAAGGAATAATGCTTAATTTTTTTTACAGTATGCAATTATTCTAATTCAAAATGTGCATCATGTTACATGCAAAATCTCATTCCAAGTGTTATGAAACCCAAAAATGTCATACACACGTGTATAACAAGTTATAATGAAATGTTAATTACATTATAATATTTTTTCTTTGCAAAAGCAGCTATTTAATTCCATGTGTGAATAAAATAGCCATATCTGACTTTTAATTGCATGAGCCACTGGATTTTTCTTAAGGTTTGCCTGGTGCTGTCATGCTTTTCAACATGTATTATAATACAGCACTTCTAAATTTACAGAAATTGTGTCATAGAGTCATGAGAGTGAATTTTTTAAAAATTATTTCAGGTGGTTTAAGAAAAAGTTTAGAAATAATTTGTAAAATACATTTTCTGAAATATGCTGTGGGGGCAGTGATGTAATTTTCAAGTCTGCAGTTAATGGGTAAAATAAAATCAATGAAAATTTCCCAACATATCTTGATATATCATTTTTTTATTGTGATAATTTTGATACAATTCCATGAAAGTTTATCTGAAATGTTGTGTACTGCAACAGGCCAGTGACAATAATAAATTTATCTTTGATATATTCCAAGAATAAGATATTAATATTATCCATCAAAAGGTAAGTGTAGGTCTGAAGGAAACAATTAGAAATTATCTGTCCAGTATACTATACTTATTTCTCTTTTGGAAAGCAAAAATAATCAAGGAAAAGAAATAAACATTGTAGTGAATATATTTTAGTGGTTTTTGAAAGTAAATAATTTGATTGTTAGAATGGTAAACATAATGTAAGTCTTATTATATCTGTTATGTGTTTCTTTTCCACACAGTTTAATAAAATAGCCTTAGACAACAGCAATAATTGCTGTTTCTTTGTCGTTTTAATGTCTGTAACTCATATCACACTTTCATATTTAATTGGAATAAATGGTAATTTATCAAGTTTTAAAGAACTAAGAAACAAGATCTTATTTATAGACTGCTTACACTTGCAAATTATTTTGAAACATGCTGTGTAGTTAGGTCAGTAGCATAGGGATACTTGGTACATACAAATAACAAAAGCTGAAACTACACAGTACCATTAGACATACATAGTCTCTCTTAATATGTTCTGAGAATGAAACTCTGAGAAAATCATTAAAGTAATCAAATGTATGGACAATAATAAAATATCCTTAAAACTTGTAAATGCAAAGTAAAAATTACACTATGACTGTTTTTTCTTGTTTTTAACTCATCGTTTTTCATGGCTTTTTTTTCCCTCCTGCTCATAAAATTTTCTTTACATTTCTTTTAAATCAGTTGATAAAAACATCTGGCCTAAACAAGGAAAGCATAAAATGATTGTGTGAATAAAGTATATTTGTCATTTGTAGTAATTTTAAATGACATATACAATGTTATCAAAGTGCTAAAAATAAGTAAAATTTGTATTTTTAAAAGATTACAAAAATTGTTATTGTTGAGGTCTCTCATTTATTATAATATTGAATAAAGATTTAGTGCTGTGAAGATTATTTCTTGCTTTTAACTTTCCTGTTGTGTATTACAGTTTACATGTTGGAAGCTGGCTTGAAGATAGTTGGCCTGGGTATTTCTGAATACTTCAGTTCAGGCTGGAACATGTAAGTTAGTGATGACGTAATATGCCCAAATGTAATATTAATCTAAGAGCTGATTATTGCAGAAGACGTGATAAATTTTTTTCACAAAATATCTAGTTTCTTGACCAAAGAAATTAATTTTCTGTAGTAGATCACAGTATTATTGAAAAGTTTTTTACCTTTGAAAAAAGAACTTGCCTTTCAAAATGATGGCATTGCTGTCTTTGTCAAGCATAATACTGTGATATTTTATCAACAGTACTTGTTCTTGAGAAACATTTATTTCTATTAATTGTAGTTTATTTTCAGTTAGTGAGATATTTTAATACTTAAGTCATTGTTGGTTGAATACAATAATATACACAATAAAAACGTTGCCATCTGAATAGTTTATCTTTGCAGTTCTTAGCTGTAATTTTTAACCTCCTACCTACTGGAGTCATTTTGTATTGTCATGAGGGCAAAATTACATTTGTGAATGTAAAATTACAGAAAACTTATTTTTTATTTCATTTCAGAGATAATATGCTACAACATTTAAATTAGTAAGAGTATCTTTACAAAATTTTCCAAAGTATCAGTAAACATTATCAGTTTTTCAAAAATAAAATATCAAAATTTATTTTATTAAGTTTTAGCATTTTTAAGTAATGTTTTCAATGCCATTTTTCTCTCCTCATGTTGACTATCCAATATACAAAGTAATTTTGATTGTAAGATTAAAAATATTTTTGTGAATTACAAAATTTTCAAATGTTACATGGAATATTTTATAATGTCCAAATAATTATCTTATCATTTTTTAAGATGAAACTTTATATTTTATCTGTTATTTTCAGTACTGTGTCAATTTTACTGACATTACAACTAATATAAAAACTAAGAAATGTTATGTTTTTTAATTTTTCAATGATTACAGATTATAACACGAAAAAACACAAATGTTGTAGTCTAAATAGCTTAAATCTTATAATATTATGCACTTATATATATTTATTAATTTTATTACACTGGCATTCAAGTAAAGAAGTTGCAATGACATGCTGCATGTTCATTCATGTAACTATGGTATATCCATGAGTACAAAACTGACCTTTACAAAGTAATCTGCCATGGCTGTATTTTAGGGGACTAGTATTTTCTAATATACAGTCACATTTCAGTTATTTCATTTATTATTTTTAAAACACGGAACAGTAAATAAAGAAGTATAGCAATCAATTATCTCTTCTAGTTAAGAACTTTGTACTAATTTGCTGCTTGCCATAGGTTGCTAAGCCTCATCAAATTTTCACACATGAAGAATGTGAAATAAGATAATTTTTTTAGGTTTCATACATATATTTAAAATAACCAAAAATTCATAAATTGCTATATCTATATCATAGAATTCTACTGTAATTTATCAGGTTTAATATCTAACCTGTATTTGGGTCTAAAAAATATGAAATTTCAAACCTACTAAAGATGTACCTTGCCATGTTGAAATCAGAATAATGGAATTGACACCCTAATACTTTAAAAAGACTGGAAAAGTCACTAGGAGACATTCAATGCTTTTGACATGTTCTTCACATAATCTAGACAGGAAGTGTTTCAAAAATGGAAAGAGGTGTGCAAGGCCACTGTATTTGATTCAGTAATGTAGTGATATCTCAACAAATATAAAAGATAGGATGTTCTTATTTTATATTTCAGCCTGTCAGTATTGGTAATTTGAGTATCTAATTTGTACAAAACTATAGACTTTGTATTTGTATATCACAGGTATCTAATTGGAACCAGTACTGCATTAAACATACCTCGTGATACACAAAAATCGATATTTGAGTGTGTTTATTTACTTTTGAATTAAGAAGTTAACTAGTGTGCAGTACTAAAAATTGACTTATAATCTACAATTTGATACCAAATGTATTGACATAAGTTCATAAAAATAGTCATATAATAAAATTTGAACACAAGTCAACAAAAGTGATAGCATGGCTTTTGATCAATGATCCGTGTTAATAGAATTAAAGCTGAAAACCATTCAGAGATTTCAAGATCTTTTGGGACAACACTGTAAATGTGAATTCAACCAATAAATTGACAAGTAAAATAACTATAGACATGAAAATTTTAATATCTAGTTAACCAAAACTGTTCATATTGAATTTAGAGAAATACACACGCTTAAGAATGAGCAAAATAAAAATCTAGAACTTCAGTTTTTATTTTTTGTACACTTAGCAGTATAACAGAAATAAAAGTTTAAGCAGTTTTAGTAATTACATTGTTCATTTGTGTGAAAGTTGTGCAACACATATTGCATTATTTATATTGTCTACTTTGTATAACTGTATGAAAGATCATTTGTGTTTATAATTTATTCTGTTATGTTTGACTGTTTGAAAATATAAGGAATACTGTAATTTGAGTACTTGCCTTTACTGAAGAAAACATCTCAATGCTGACCAGCTTTAAGAAAACCATTTGATATTCTGTTTTTATGAATAATAAAACAACACACTCATTTAAGATATGACAGTAAATTTATTATATACAACTATGAAAACCAAGCTTTTCTAAGATATGGTATAATCTATTATACATAACTATTAAAATACAGACTCATCTTAGAAATGATACAGTCTGTTATATATGGCCATTATAAACCGAGTCTATGTAAAAAGTGTCTTAGTTCTATCTATTATAAATGAGTGAGAAGCCATCTTGATGTTGATGTAAGTTAATATGTGATCGGTCTTCATTTCCATTGTTTGAGTAATATAAAAAAGTTTGTTTTTTTTTTCCTCAGAAGTAATTAACATAAATTATCAGCAAAGAAAATATTGTGTCTGTATGTTAAAGATTCTTAAAATCTTTCTGTATTTATAAACATTTTTAGTTGACCAAATACAGTTTTCAGTGGATAATGAAAAACAATATTTAGTACTTGTAAACCTACACATTACATGTCTGTTGAACTTTAATATATTTTTTTCTGTTTTTTAAATAAAAATGATTATCTGTTAAAAACCTACATTTAAAATTTCAAAGTTTTATATTTTTCTGTTCAAAAATTGTTGTGTAAAGAAAAATTTTGATAACAAACAATTGTTTAATAGGTTTATGTATTCTAATTCTTTCTGTTATTTTTTACTTAATAGGTATGATTTCATTGTCACAATAACAGGTCTTGCAGGAATAATAGCTGAATACTTCAGTTTTCCCTTCTCTTTTGTCATTATATTACGTCCACTTCGTTTGCTGAGGTTTGTGTTAAGTCTTAACTGCTTCATGCATTTGTCCTTGTATTATAAATATTTTTTTTATTTTCTTTAGTATTTAATCCTATTTTTCTTCATAGTACTTAACAATGTATTGTAATTTATTTTAAAAATACAACAAGACTGCTCAGCTCTTCCACTTTGTACTGCAAGATAATTTTACTCAATATATGAGATATTATATGACTTAACCTTATGATGCCTGGATTTGGTATTGGAGAGAAGATAATTTTGCAATTTTCATATTTCATCACAAAAATAAAACTAGTGTGTGAAACTATTTCAAATTTTATAAAACCATTCCTAAAAGTATATAGTTTTAGAAAAAGTAAAATATTTTATTTTTAATTTTGTTTACTATATCTAATAGAAATTTGTTATTTCACATAGTTATTTACACACAGACTCTTGGTAGCTCACCTGCAAGGTGATATTTATATGAAGTATAAAAATACTTTGTAGAATGGACAGCAACTGCCTGTTGTGGAGACACAAGTGTAGAGGACGACATTTCAAAAGTCTTCTGCTTTCATCATTCTGCACACTCGTGTTTCCACAAGAGGCAGTTGCTGTCCATTCTAGAAAGTTTCTTCGTGAATACTCTGCCTGAACAATGTATCAAAGTATATAAAAATACTGTTTTTTATCTTATAGTTTTCACATTTCATTAGCATAAGTTTTTAATTAAAGTAAATGTTTATATTTTATTTTCTATTATTCTCTACTACATCACAAATTATTTATTATCATCAACATAATGAAATATTTAAAATAACAAATAGAAATATGTACATACTTTTCAACTTTTTGAATAAATTCACAAGAATATTCTTATTTCTCTTATATGCATAATTTTCTTCATCTTTTCACTTTTTACATTTTTAATTTTTCTTACAAATTATTTATTTTTTACCCTTTATGCTGATATATCAACTGATTTTCATTGGGCTTTATGAAGTTATTTCAGCATAAACTCTTCAAGATACATTATATAAACAAGATGGCACTTATAAATGTCTAGTTGCTTATGCATCTAAAATTTTTCATACCTCAGACATTATGTGACACAAAACTACAGTTTATGTATTTTTAAAATGTTTCCTTTGAATCAAAGGAATTAAAATGTAAATAACATAGAAATTCAATTTATAACATAAATTACTATGTTAATTTCACTAACATATCTTGATAGTAAATTGGTTTAATTAAATTTTGATTTCAGTGCAATATCATACACAGAAAGAAACTTAAAAATGGTACCAGGCATCATGGAGTTAAATGGAACTGGCTATTTTCAGTAATAGTCTTCTAGTAGTTAAAAACAAAAGAATTCTGTTTTCTGTATCTTAGAAGATTTTGTTTCACCTTTAAAACCAAGAATATTGTTTAGATTTTTGAAGTCTAATGCATTGTTATTTAAAATTAAAATCAAAATAGTATTGAAACACTACATTTACTTTTAAATATGTATGGCTAACATTTTGACATCATAACTTGTGATGTGAATCATAACAAAAATAGTATTAACTTGATAATATCTTTTAAAATAAGATCAGTAGAAAATTATTTTTCTGTTTTTCAGGCTATTCAAAATGAAACGTCGTTACCGAGATGTGCTTGGTACTGTCTTCATTGTCCTTCCTAGGTTTGCTAGTGTTGCTTTGGTCTTACTAATTGTTTACTATTTTTTTGCCATTATTGGGATGGAACTGTTTTCCAACTATGTTATGATGAATTGTTGCAAGTAAGGCTTATGGTTTTTGGTGCATTTTTTTTACTTTGCATTGAACTAACAGATTAACTATAAAATGTCATGGGAAACTACTACTGAAAAATATTTATGCAACTTGTTTTGAATAACCTTTCAAATATTCTTACAATTTTTAGCACATCCATACAGCCAGTTGTATGAGCCTTATTAAACCCCACCTGGAATCTCCAATATTAAAATTCCAAAAATATAAATGTAGACTTATTTTTAATGATCTCTTAAAATGTTCATGCTAATTTTCATTTAAGTCCATGGACTTAGTCCTGAGAGCTCTTGAACTTTTCTTGATCCTTATATAAAAAACTTTAGTTTAAAAATTCCTGAAATCTGAATAAAGTTTAATTTGAACATTTCCTTCTTACATGTTTTTAAGTAAATCTGCTCAATCAAAGTTAATAGCTTGGAAAAACCTCTCAACACCACACCTCTCTTTTGAAAGGTTTCTTTTTTTATTGTATATATTTATTAGTTTACAGAGCTTACACACCAAATTAAAAGTTTTCATGCAAAAACATATCAGATTAATTGAAAAGTAACTGTATAATACATACACTTGTACGCACACACATGTACATCTGTGAGTTTGTGTCTTTCAGAATTAGTGTATAGATTCTAATTAGTGGGTGTTTAAATAAATCTGATACTTTTATTATTTTGGTTAATATTGAAACAATGTATTTATGTGTAATATATATTAAAATTTGTCGACTTTGTTTTTACAGGAATACAACAGTGGAACAATATTACCATTTTGACAATAGGTCATTAGAAGAAGGATATTACTACTTAAACAACTTTGATAATATCATCAATAGTTGTGGTTAGTATATGGAAACTGAATATCCAATTACAAATAATTACCATATTTTATTAGTTCTTTTGTTGTTGTGTTTTTTTGTACTGAAGTGGTATTAGTAAATTTATTTTAAAGTATTTCATTCGTAAGTCAAATTTTCTTTTATTCAAAATATACACCTGTATATTCTAGTGAATTTGTTTCTAAACATGTTTAGTTTTAGTTCTTTTTGTTTATTCATATGATACTGTGCAAAAGTGTCAGGACAAAGCCAAAAATTATATTTCAGGCTACTTTCAAGGAACAATGAAAAGTAAATCACAGGTAAAACATCAAAATTTTATAAATTTTCATATTTAATACAACAGAAACTCAGTGGAAGTACTTGAGTTCAGCAAATATCTAATATTTTTTTGTTCTCCTTTTGATTTTATAACTGCAAGCAATCTTTCAGGCATTATTGCAACATATTTAATCAAAGTGTCTTTAGATATTTTATTCCAAATGTCTCTGATGCACTCCCATAAAGTTTCTTTGGAAGTAACTTTTGATTTATCAAGTTTTTGATCTATCAAATCCCACATCTGCTTAATCGGTTTGAGACTGGGACTCTGTGGGGGCCAGTATACCACCTGAATGACTCCAGCAGCTTCTTTCTTAGCTAAGTATTTTCTGCATTGGTTGGGTGAACATTTGAGTAATTATTATCTTGGAAATTGAATTGTTTGCTAGTAACAAACAAAGCACTCAGTATATTATGACATAGAAGTATCTGATGGTACTTGCACTTGTCCATTATTCTATCTATTTTACAAATATTTCTTGTCACCTTATTGGAAAAACACTCACAAGCTATCACGCTGCCTCACCCATGCTTCATGGTTGGTTGTATGTATTAAAGCAAGTATCTTTGATGTGTCTTTCACCAAATCTAAAGCTCATGCTTTAAACCAGATATTTTATACTTGGACTTCTCTGTCCATAACACCCATTTCCAATCATTAGCAGTTCAGTTTTTACACTTTTTAGCAAATTTCAGTCTTTTAGAAATAACTGGAGATTTAAGTAAAGGTATTTTTAACTGCTACATGAACAAATATTTCATTTTTCTTGAGTCTTCTTGATTCTGTAGATCTGGACATTTTTCAGTCTTTTGGTACATGATCATTTGTCTCATGCATGAGAACAGTGGCAGTCTTCTGCTTGCCCAGCATATAGAGTTAAGATCGAGAAAGGAGTTTGATAGAGAAATTTTTAGAAAAATATGTCATTGAAATTTTAAATTTTCTTGTCTACAAATGGCTTTTAATGATTATTGAAAGTTTGTGAAATTTTTGTCAAGATATAAAACATGTTAGAAGATATAGTATGCAAACTAAAAGTAAATTTAGATTCAGTTTTAGATCAAATAGACTGAGCTCATAGAAAGAGAGTTAAATAGTTGCTCCCTCTTCATCAGTTGGTTCTAATCAGTTGCATACAAGCAACGTGTGACTAAACTAATTTGATAGCATAACATGACCTTCACATTCCCCAAGTGATTTATAAGTTATAACTGTATGAATAGTAGTTAGATATGGTTCATGGAAAAAATAAATAATTAAATATATGTATACTGTTATGTACATAGAGCTACTTAGAATGAATAAATGTAGTTTCATGTTTATATTTTGAAGTCATTTTAGAAGAAAAAAAAAGGGTAATTTAGATATGTACAGTTTTTTGTAGTTACAAGGTCGGTCAAATTAACCAATGTTGTGTACAATTAGGGTGGTGAAAATAACTGAAAAAATATAGAATTTTACTGAGAATAAATATTTGAAATGTATTTAAGAAGTTTTAGAGAGTACACTACTCCCTGTAACTGTCTTAACCATATGTGTTAGACTTTAACTAGAGTTATTTTCCTCAATTGTATACTCTTTTATTTTTCACTGGAACTTAATAGTAATAAGTTACTATAAGTGTTAATAGTAATAATTACCATATTTAAAAATAATGGTGGTCATAAGTTGAAAAAATAAAAGTTATATGTATCAGTAAATGTGATTTTACTTTTAACAGCTAGTTTGTGTTAAACGTTTGTTTGCCAACTAAAAAGCAAAACTCAGTTATCTTATTTTCTATGGTTTTAATCTTAACAGCTACCTTACAAACTGATTTTAGTCATCAGTTTAAGAATTATGTCCAATTATGTTTGTCAGTTGTAATGATTCTTTCTTAAATTACTGTCTCCAAACTGACCATTATAGATAAATTTTATCTCATTGGATGAAATATCTATTAATATTGAAGTTTAGTTGAACATTCAGTTTTCTTGCATAATTAAAGCAGGAGCTGCTATTATATAGATATAGTACTACAGTTCTGAAACTAATGTTGTTAATGCTGTTTTACAGTTATACTGTTTTAAATGTTTAGAACTGATTACCATGCATCATATACCTTTGTCATTTGATGTTGTCTTACAGTTACATTGTTTGAATTGATGGTAGTCAATAACTGGTTCATCATCATGGACGGTTATGCTAGTGTTGCTACAGAATGGAGTCGAATATATTTCATGCTGTTTTATGTGGTTACAATGGTACGATTTGTTACATACATTTATTAGCATTTTTACTCATCATTTTTTTGTTTAATCCAGATTTATAATAGCATTTTTGTATATAACTGAGAAAATTCTAGACATAACCCTGTTTTGATGTTCATTACAAAATCTGATATGTGGACCTATTAAGATGTCTGAGAAATATAAAAGATTTACCAATTGCAATGTTCCTTAGAATTCTGGTAGATTAACCAATGTTGATATCTATTAGAAATCTAGTAAGTTTATTTGTTCCTTAAAAGTCTCTTCAATTAATTTGTGATAATGTTCCCTAGAAGTCCGATAGATTCACTTATGATGATGTTCATTAGAAGTCTGGTAGATTAACCAATGCTGATATTTATTAGAAATCTAATAAGTTTATCTGTTCCTTAAACGTCTGGTCGATTAATTTGTGATGATGTTCTTTAGAAGTTTAATAGATTGACTTGTGATGATGTTCCTTAGAAGTTTGGTAGATTAACCCATGGTTGAATTAATGAGTAGGTTCAATAGATTAAATACTTTTTTGTTTCAAATATAATTATTTAGGAAAGTGTTAGAAATGAAGAAAGTTAAAATAAGTTTTAAAATCTGGATATATATTATTATTTTTGATATTGTATCTATTTATCATTATTCATTAATAGATATTGAAGAAAATCAAATTGAGTACAGGGAGCTAATGCACTGTAAAACTATATTCTACTGTTATAATAATGTTATAATACTAAAATGTAAAGTAACTGGATGGCAAAATTTCTGAAATCATTTTCTTATTCCCTATTGCAGGTGGTGATAAATATCATCATAGCTTTTATTCTTGAGGCTTTCTTGTTTAGGATTCAGTATAAACGGAAAATGGGAGATATGGACAGTAAGAATACATTTCGCAAATATACATGCTAACTGATGTGATAAGTGCTTCAACATTATTATGTTTGTATTTAAATTATTGAAAAATTACCAAGCTTCATTATGAAATACTAAAAAATAGAGAATTTACAAGTAAACTGTTGCTAATGTAACAATTACAGCTTTCATTTCAAATATTACCTATGTTGCTTTGATATTATAACACTCAGCATTTTAAATTAGATAAACTCTTCAAACCTATACCTTCACCTGTGACTATGTTGATTTTAAGTTATGTTTCTTAGTAAAATTTTGTTTTATTATCTCATTAATTTTAATATTTAAATAAATGTTCAAATTTCAGTCCCTGAAACCTTTAGGATAACCTGTGCAATAGTATGACCTATTTTATAATTGTTGCAAAAGCTGAAAAAAAAAGTCAAATGTGAGGAATAATTCTAGTGAAAGTGATGAAGCCAAAATTAGGTAGATGTCTTGATAATCATGTGGTTTTGTCCTTAAATAATCTTGTTCTATATTAAATTATTTTGTTTTCCAGGGGACAGCTTGGTTCGAGTAAATGTGGCTTTAACACAAGAAGAAGTAAACTTTTGCAACAGCCAGTCCAACCTTTCTGTCTCCATGTTTATACATGCTACTCACAATCTTAATGAACAATATATATTCTTTAGAGGAACTCGCACTCGAACTAAATTTTCATTTAGTCTTAAAATGTATGCTGATGAAGTAAAGGTAGGTTGATGATAACATTTTATTCTTCCAATAAAGTTTCACCTTTTCTTAAACAGAAAGCTATCTTGATCTTTTTCTGCCCTCTAGGTTTTGTTAAAAAAGGTTCCTACTCAGTGCACTAGTCTGTATACAGTTTTATTTTACAGTGTATGCATGCAGTTGTTTCAACAATTTTTCTGTGATTGTTTCTTTTTACTGAATTATAAGCAATCTTAGTATAAATTTACAATTACATGTATGAGAAATGCTACTGGTATAACTTCCCATGAGCCAAGTATGACCTTATTTACAGAGGAGATACAGGCTATAATTTGCAGGAAACTAGATTCATATATTCAGCTAGCAAATTCTTCATTTCAACTTGACAATGTTTCTGAGGAAGAGTACAATCAAGGGAAAGACTGTTTGAACTCTCCTTTACCAGAACCTTCATATTTGATCTGTCACACTCTACACCTCTTCAGGAATTTTCCCCTTTCACAGATTTTACAGCTTTTTTAATCAGGTAATCAGTCAACTTATATTTTGATTCTGTTGTATGTTTGAGATGAGCGTGGTTTTGCTAGTTTTCTTTTTCCTGTTCCAGTTGCCATGTTATTTACATTGGTGAATATTTATTCTTCTCTTCCTTTTTTCACATTGCTTCCAATTCTCCCAGTGGATTTATAATAACTGTTTGACTTGTACATTTCGCACCTGTCTGTGATACCCATGGTAGGCACAGTTCAAATGCCCCCTGTATAGCTGTGCTCTTTTTTACAAACAGGAGAATTAATTATTTCACATCATGAGTGCTCAGACTTTAGTAAGTTACTAATCACGTCTAATTCATTGATCCATCTGGCTGGTTTTTTTTCTTGCTAATGTTAAGTATGTGCCTTATAATCCTAATTATCATCAGTATTGGTCTTACTTGTGTGTCCTTTTTATGTAAGTTAATTTAAGTGAATTGTAAGTTCAGTGTTGGTTATTAATTTGTTTTCTTGGTAATTTTAGTCAGTTCGCTCATTTGTTATTATTTCATTTTGAGTGTCCCATTTCAAGGTTTTGTAGTTTGGCTTTTTAAGTGTTTTCTTAGGTGGTAATAGCTCTTGCCCAACATCAGTGGGTCTTTGCACTTATCATTGCATAGACGACTGATTCCTATTTACTTTTTCCCACTCATAATCCAAAGACTACACTCTTCTGTTCTTACAAGAAGTAGCACAGAGTGGGATTCCTGATGAAAGGGGGAAATCTTTTTATTATTTCCACTCAGTTCCTTGTACCTTTGGGGTTTTCTTTACTCCTACCTTAGTTGGGTCTTGTCTTTCCTCTCTTTGTCTATGAGATATGGAACAAGCAGTTCACAAGGTTCTCATCTCACATTCTCTCACAACTTGAGAGGTTCTATCTTATTTGGGTATGGGGACTTCCTTGGAACTTTTATTTTATTTGGTTGTGCTCATAAGCATTTTCTTTCATGATAGATCAGTACAACTTTTATTTGGATCCATTGGATCACCTGTTTACTCTTCATTCAGAATCAGCCTAGTTTGGTGATTAGACAGAAACCAGACCATGGTGAAGGTGGCACTTCCTCTGCTTCATCTGGGATTTATACCTATTCACAGGCTCACCTTCAGAGGGTTGTGGTAGTTATCTCATCTCCTGGGAAATTTCCAGTCTCTGGTTGAATAAAGTCTTCTCTCCATGTTACCATTCTTGAGCTTATGGTTATTCATTGAGCTTTGTCCCAGTTTCTTCTGCCCCTGCAAGGAAGAATGTTTATGATACACTTTGACAACTCCATAGTTATCACTTATATCACCAATTATGGGTGGACAAATTCTAGGTTTGTGCTTTCGGATCCTAGATCTTCTGTTCTGCTTGCCATGTTCCCAGCACCCTGAGTCTTGTAGCAGATTAATAATCTTATCCAAACAAAATTATCCCCATGGAGTGGTCTCTTAGTGGGTATGTTTCCAGTTAGAAACACCATATATGTGCCTTTACCACCCACTGATAGACCAGAAATCATCCTTTTGGTTTCCCATTCCACATCCAGTTCAGTAAGAATTGGAGGAATCTTCAAATTTATGCTTATTCTCAGGTTTAACTCTTTTCCAGATTTCTATCCCTAATACAAACCACTCTTCAATGTCTGATGTTACTGGTAGCTCTGTATTGCTGGTGCTGCCATGTTTCTGTTGTTTGTACAACCTCCCATACCCTTACCTCTGACCCAGTCTCTACGCTGTCAACTTCAATTAGAAATTGTTCATTCAGACATGATAATCTGTCTTCATGCATGATTTTTGACAAGTCCATTGCCTTAGCAAGTTCATTTCCATTTACAAAAAGTGATGGTATACCTTCTGCCTTTTGTTTTTTTGATATGGTTTCTCTCCTTCCCACCCTCCCATTCCTTATCTTTTCCTGTTGTTCAACTGGTTATGTTAATAAAGCTTATCCACTTTAATCACATTTAGGTACTGTGTGGTCTTGTCAAACACCTTCTGTTTTCCAAAGTGTCATAAAGTTTTGTTTTTCCCTGTCATTTTCCTTCTTTACTGCTCATTTTGAATTATGCCTTCCATATTTCTTTTATTTACCTAAGTGGAATCTCAGTAGGGTCTTTTATTCCCTTTCCCATCCTATCTTTGAACTTTTTTCTGCATGCTCCATATACAGAATCTCCTTTAATACCTAATTCCCTCTCCTCTTTGCTTGTAGACATCATGTATTAAATATTTCTGCTATTTATCTTTTCCACATCCTCTATCATTTTTTTATGTAATTTTATGTTCCTCCTGGTTCTTGCTTCCTAAGACTTATGCTTTCTATGAAGGTGGTTTGGTTCTTACACCCATTTCCTTACTTTTTATCTCCAATCTGCACTCCCATTTTGATTTTGACTGGTTTCTTTGTTCATTCACCCTTTATAGTGTTATGTGACATCCTGCTTTACATTCCCAACTTTTTATTTCCTGGAATCCAACTGTTTCTCATGATTTATCTTCTTTCATGTTAACTGGTTGGATTCATCAACTCATTAGGCTGGTGTATTCAGACTTATCTTTGAAAGGTCACCACCTTCATGAAGTTTCTTCTCATTAACTTTGTCACCTCAGCTATCTTTGCTGCTTGCCTTCACCAAAAATTGAAGAAGATTATGCAGGCTGGAATGGAGACTACTCCAAATACATTTATCACTCATTATCTTCCTCTCATGATGAATGTACACACATCCACTGGCCTTAGACTGAGGTACATCTTATCAATTTCTTTCATTTATTTTTTCTTCTCAGAAACCCTTTTTTACCACAAATAATGAGATCCCACTGTGTGGTAGGCATTGCCTGGTCAGGTAAGCTTTGCCTCAAATGGATACTATTTACTGAATGAGTTATAATGCTTAGTGAAGAGATATGGTGTTCCACAAGACCACTGGTGGCATTTCAAGAGGTATATGTAACTGTTTATAGATATCAGAAAGTGTTTCACTCTTTGGTGGATCATCATTCATGGACTTTGTAAATAAAGCAGAAGGAGATTTCTGCACATCTCTGCTGACACTTTCATTGAATAAACCAGGGTTGGTCTACATTTCAAAGTAGAGATTCACAGACACCCATTACTCTCTTTTTTGTGTGACATTCCTCTGAACTCCCTATCATTTACTTCTTTTTTTTTCCAGTGGAACTTAGGCTCTTACCACTTCCCAGTTTCTCATTGCTGGAGTGTTGGACCACTCTTGAGTGCATTGTAGCATTTTAATATACCAAGCACACATTCAAAATATACACTCAGAGAAAATAGGTAAAAGCTGATTTCCATCCTTCCATTTTCTCTAAGAGCTTTTTCTCAAATGAGTAGCTGTCATTTGGAGCAGGACCAGCCATGTGGGATACTCTTCATAATATTAGGTTTGGGATGACACCAGCCTGTTCTTGTGGCTGTGTGCAGCAGAGGCTCCTGCTTTTGTTAATTCTGGTTGTCAAAGGTTCTTTCCCTGCTTCTATGGTTGAGCATGGGAGACTTTTTCTGCATTGTATTATTGTTTACAAATATTACCCTCTTTTTACAGCTGAACTGAGGTTATGCAATGACTCCATAATGCAAGGTTGTATTTGTTGTACTTCTTGCTCCTGTAATGGTTTTGAGAGTTTGTCCAGTTTCAGATGACTGCTTTCTCTTAATAATTCTGGTTGCATGATGTATGACACCCTATTTACTTATGGTTGGGGTTTAGGAGTATACGTAACATGATCCATTTGTCCTAGCCACTATGTTTATGTCACACTATATTTGTTTTTATCTTTTTTTCATCCTCAACTTCCTAATGCTGAGATCAAATTATGAAGCCATGTTTGCCTAGATGAGGTTATATATTTGCATGGTTAATTCAGTTTATATTTTACTGTGATGTGCACTTCTCAAAACATATTACATTTATGCACATACTTTTTTCTGCCTGTTTTAGATTCACTTCCTTCTTCAAGGGCTATGAACATACCTGTTCCAGATATAGCACAATATTCTATATGTGCTTCAGTGTCATCTTGGAGCACAACAATTCTTTCTTAATGGATTCTTTCCATTTGGTTTCAAAGTTATACACCAACACTGACCCCTCCACCTTTGTTATGTGGGGTTCTAGTATTGTGTTAGAAGTGGTAAGACTGCATCAGAACTTAAAATTTTTCACACACCAAAAATATATTTCTGATAGGTACCTATCTCCTCTCATACACTTTACAACTTTCCTCCCTGCTGTCATTGTTTTTCTTTAAGAGCCTGCAAATTTTCAAAAGTGAGGATTTGGCAGCAATAGTAGAAAGAGCTAGCTGCACAAATATAGGTCACGAAATAATAATCAGTGATGTCGAGAAATAATATTGCTGGAGATTACTCACATGATATGTACATGTGTGCAAATGGTGGGAAGTTGATGGGGTACATAAACTGGTGTCATGAGCTTGAAATGTTTAACAATTTGTAGAAAACAGAAAGTAGATCAAGATAGCTTTGTGTGAAACGAGGTAAATTCTTATCAGAAATATGTTTTCAGCATAAGAAGAATGTTAGCTTTAGACATTGTATTTTATAATATTGAATACACTTTAAGACTGTTAGACTAATTTACAGTTTTAACCTTAATTGTTGTATTCTGATTTGATTGGTATTATATATCAACTTTCACTACAGGTAGGTCAAAGTACATGTCATGACCTTTAATAGAGTTGCATTAAAAGTTACTTTATTATTAATGTATATGAGTAAATTTTGCATACAGACTTAGTTGATAGATCAGCCTTTAATATAATAAAATTGAATTTATTATTTTTCAAAGAAAATATTTAAGTAAATCTTCATTCTTCTCTTGCATGTGAATCATAATATTTGTTCACTACATTTTGTCTATCCTCTAATTTTATTAAATACCCCTCTCTTATGTACTGAGTTTAACATAAATTATTCAGTATAGTTTAGATATTATTAAAGAAAATTAATTTTTATAGGATTAAAATAATCTTTGTTTATGGAGCTATACACTAGAAAGTCAGACCCGCTTACCACATCCACCTGTCGCATTATCTTTTCCACAAATTGTTAATAATCTTTCTAATTTTTTCTGTTAGATGAATTACAGATGAGAACAGAAACACAGTGTGTAATTTACTTGATGGTGTATAACACTAGTTTGTTCTCATTACAGAGTTCTAGCAATTTCATCTATAATATGAAGGTTTCTCTCATGAAATTCAGTTAGAGAAGCTAAGGGAATTATTTTTTGGCACTTGTGTATTAGATAGAAAGCCAGTTAAATTATAATAGTTAAAGGCCATTATTTGTTTTAAGCATGTTATTATCTGGGTTCTTAAGTGTATTCTTTAAATAAACAAAAATTATCAAATTTAATAATATCATTATTACAAAAAAAATAAGTCTTACATATCACTGGCAACTGATAACAATATTTAACTTGAGTTACACATTTGCTGAAGGATTTACAGCTTATGTCACAAGGATATCAGTTAGACGAGGTTCAAAGAGTGGTAAAATAATAAAGTAAAAACAAATATTGCATTTTACAAGCCTCAAGCTATTTTGGATAAACAGTTGTGACTTTCATTGACAATCTGCAGTCATTCTAGAAAGAAAAAAGGGGTAATGCTGATTTCTTTCATGTTTTTTTGTGGTGTTTATAACGTCATTTAAACTAACCAATTCTGTATGGAATTAAGGTAGTGAAAATTATAAATAAAGTATAAGGTTTTATTGAAAATGATATTTAATATTCAGTTACAAGATTTTAGAGTTGTACCATTGAAACTTGAAAACTGTAAAGTGAATAAAAGTATTTTTAATCTTAACATGAAGATTACCTTGCACTCAGACTAGTCAGCATCCTGACTCCACATATTTCCAGAGAAAGCCTTAGTGAAAAATATTTGATTAAAACATCTGGTTTTTTATTGTAGAAAAGATTTGTAATTTATTGTTTACTGAAGGCTTGACAAATTTCATATTAAAAGCTATAGTATGGATGCTCTTATGATTACTTGGTGGGTAGAAGGTAAATGAAAATGACTGAGCATATATGGAAAGAGTTAAAGTTGAATCACGTTCCTCATAAGTTAACAAGGCATAGCTAGAAACTTTTTCAAATTGTGTCTGCCCTTATTGATATTAATGATAATCAACAAATTTAATATATCTTATCACATTCATTGACTTGAGTTTGTTTCAAACCTCTGAGCTTGGGTTATTAAAATTTTCTATATAGTGTTGGCTTCAACAAGTTGAAAATGAAGAGAGGGAACAGAGGGAAGAATTACTGAGGAGGATACAGGATATGGCTCATTCACAGCAGCAAACCAGTAATTCTAGAGAGCGCTCATGTCGAGCATTTAGTATGTAGTAAGTCTTCAACTATAATGTGTTGACATATATGTAAGGTGTATATAATATTTAATATGAAGAAAGATGTGCAGGTGTTCAAACTTAAATGACATGAATTTTAATTGTAAGAAGTGTTGTTGACAGCTATTGTGTTCTTGTGTAATCTTTTTTGGTATCCAAAAACAGTGAAATTTGTAGATGCAACTGGTATTAACAGGGTACTTATGTCTGAAAATACTTATTATTAAGTATTGTCACCACATGTATCATTTTGAAGGACTAAATTTTTTGTATCTTTTTGCTGATAATCATTTTTATACACTGGTAAAAATATTTTCTGGAGAATAATTTATAATTCAATATTATTTTCTAGTACATGGTTTATTTTTGGAAAGCATTGGAACTGCTTTCATGTTTAAAATAATTATACAAGCAACTGTAATTTGTTTAATTTCACTGGTCATGTTTTATATCTTAGGTTTTATTTATTTTAACCTTTTCCGTATTAGTAGACGTTTTTACTTCTTAAAGACATTACTTCGTTACAGCTCTACATGTTTTGTTTTAATCAGAAATAGACTATATTTGTTAGAAAAGGGTCATCACTGTCTATTATTTTTATTGGAAAATAAAATGCACTGAAACTTTATTACTTATTGAAATAAAGAGAATCACCCCTATGATAACTGTTTCAGTGTGATAATATACCAAATTAAAGTCTCAGTAAGTATTACAATATATTTATGAAATAACAGATTCTAGATCATTTTGAACATGCTCACCCAATTACAAAAAGAAAAAAAAATGTATTTTTCACAACAATATTAGTTATGGTTTTTCCAATCCACCAAGTTTTAGAATGAAACATTATAAATCCTTTCATGTTTTAGTACATAGGAATTTTTAACTATAATGTGTAAACATATATATTAGGTGTATATAATGTTTAATAGGAAAAAAATGTGCATGATATGAAAATAGTGAGAAGTGTTTTTGACAGCTAGTATATTCTTGTGTAATCTTTCTCACATACTCACCCAATTGTCTCAGTGAGTATTACAATATATTTATTAAACAACAAATTCTAGATCATTTTGAACATACTCAATTACAAAAAGAAAAAAAAATTCACATATGTGAAAAATAAAATGTTTTTAGAGGTTTAATCGAGATCATATAAAATTAATATAATACAATCTCACAGTACTCAAAATTTTGGGTCAACAAGACTCACACCACAACTCCCTCCTGTTGTTTTCTTTGTTGACTGTAGTTTTACATTAAAACAAGAAATAATGAAAAATTCTCCACTGAATTATAGGTTGTCTATAGATATTCAATAAGTGCATTTAATTGGTTCTTATATTCATACCTATTTTTCATCTGATCCAGTGAATGAATGTAGAAGTTTTTCTGTTTTTTAAGTATCTGTTATACACAATAACAAGTCTAGTTTTCCTGATGTATTTATTATTTTCTTCTATTGATATATAATATGCAAAAATATTAATATTGTTTTTGTAAAGGATAGATAAACAAATTGACATAGGACTTGAACTTCATAGGATAACACTGAGGTGTTGTTTGAACTATAAGAAATGCAATATTTTTATAGTTTAGTCAATTTATATAAAGCAGTTTTATTGGAGGATACTTTTAAAAATGATTATGCTATTATCTTGTAGTAGGATTCATGTATTGTATAATTTTCATGTGGTTGGCATTTTAATAACTCACTTTAATGATAAATTTTTTAGTTTGTATATGTGCATTCTTGAAACTAATAAATTACATTGGTTTAAATATTAGATGAATCATTTGTAAAGAAATACTTGGATTATCAAATTTCTAATATTTAAATGTTTATGTATATTTATAAATATCTAAATATGTATATTTTTAACATAAGATACTTACTGTTATGGACTCCAGTAATAAGAATTAGTCAGTTGACTGAACACAGTACCTCACACCCTGTGTGTATATAACCAAACGTTGAAGTTATAAAAGAAGTATGTCTACAAAAAATGATATACATAATATTATGTTGTGATGCAAGCTCGTAAATCAGTGTCTTTTTTCACTCAAGTTATTGGCCTTATTATTTTTAATGTAAAGGATTATTTTTCTATTTCTAATGTAATAATAAAAGGGGATAATAAACACAGATTTTATATATGGCTGTTAAATGTCCAGTGATTGAAATACTTAGTGGAAAGAAATGCTTTCAACTCACAAATGTTGGGCATAATATCTGATTATATGGTTTTACCTATTTAATCAATTTGTAATATCTTTATTATGTAACAAAGAAAAAAAATATGTGTATATATGTTATGATTTCAGGTAAAATTACTACTGCTCTTTAATGGTAGTATATGTTTAAAGTATTTTCTCTTCAGAAAATGTGTACAGACTAGAAAATTATAGTAGTTTTCAGTTAAATATTTGACATGTTAACTCATTTTTACTGAAAGTAATTAAAAATCATGTTTGTATGTATTAACAATATAAAGTACATCATTGTGAGCAGTTTTGTTTATCATGTTTCAAAGGATTTTGGAATGCCACTATGTAAGTAATTGTTTTTACTATAGCAGACCAATTATAGTTTTTCTTTGATTTTTCCTTTATTTATAAAAGATTTATGGAACTAATCATGCATTAAATTTAGTTCATCATTTTTCTCTTGTTTTAGTATTGAATAACTATCCTGCAAAACTTTCTCTTTGTGTTTAAAGATGCATTGGTAAAATTAATTTGTTCTTGGAATACACCAGGTAAATAAACTTACAAAAAAAATTGGAATTAGTACCTTCTCAAAACAGTTTCAGTGCTGAAAGATAATTTTCTTGTATGTGCAGTCACTTGATTTGTGTGAAGTAAATATTATTTATAACTTAAAAACATTCACATTTATTTTTAGTTACATGGCTCTTTTTCTTAACAAAGGTATTCATATATATCTATGTCAACATTAGTTTCATACTGTAATATATTGTGAAGGAAGAAATAATAGAAGTTTCTTTCTTTGGTTTAAAATAAAATATATCATTCTTGTTTTCAAGTATTTTCAAAACTTTTCTCTATATTACTGTAATGTTAAAAAATAAAGCTCAGGACTTTTACAGCCTCTCAGGTCGAATTTGTATTTGAGCTTTTAGATTACAAAGTTTGTATTTAATGTCATAATCCAGTTTAGAAAAGGTTGAAAATGGTTTATTACAGTTTTTCCAAAATAATTTATCAAATACCCAACAAGCTTTATCATTGTAAGAAGTGTGATTAGGTTTTGAAACATGTGGAAAATATGCATCTTTTCAACAGCTCTAAATAATGATAAAATAATTAAAACCTTAGAATAATTTGTATTCCAAGTAACAGGTTATAATACCTGATTATGATGTATTAATTTTTTTGATATTTCTTGTGATAATCATTGTATCTAGCATGGTGTATTCTGTAGAGGCGTCAATAAAATAAAAACAAATCTTCCTCTTTCAATATCGTATGTTCAGACTATTTTGGCAGTATTAATAAAATTCTTATTTCAAAATATAATAATAGCAATTTTAACAACAGACAAGTTATTATTTTAATAAGTAAAGCATTTTGACCCATGGTATTGATTCTTCATCAGGTAAGAGTAATAAGTCACAAGCTGATTATAATTATTTATTGCCTAAACTTTGTCTTACAGTATATGAGAAATAGCTGTTTTAGCACACACACTGTCGGTAATTGTACACCATATCATTTCCTGCTCTTTTTTTTTTCTTTTTGTGTGTGTGGTTTGAATTAATACAGTTATCATGTCAGCATTCTTAATACTTGTTGCAATAACAAGTTTTTTATAGACACTGTTGGTGTAATATGTTATAAATTTGTGGTTCCAGGGTACTGATATGAATGTATTAAATGGTTAATTCAAATCCTAAAGAAAAATTAAAATCCTTCCACATCTTTTTTTGTTTTTAATGACTTTGATTTTATTATATATATAAACTAGTATTCAATGTTAATCTTGCATTTCAAATTGAAAACATTTTAATTGGAATGTATAATAATTTTGTATTGTTGTAGAATATTTATAGTTAAAATACTGTAAAAAAGTATTAGTTTTCAGAAAGTTTTCTAAAAATCTTTTTAACTTCCATTAAATAATAAGAATTTATTACTGAACAAACTTTGGCATAATTATTTAACTTAATTTTGTGTACTATGTTCATTTTGTGAAGTTCTGTAATAGAAAAAATGTTATATACTTTGTTGGTTTTTTTTACTGATATTTTTATTTAAGAAGTAATAAATGTCTAGGAATGGAATTTGTCAGATAGAGAATGAACTTGTACATAACTGATGAATTTTTGTACAAAATTTTGCTAATTAATAACTTTGCACTCATTATTTGTGTACAGAATATTGAGCTTCCAGTGGTATGACTGAGTGGATTTAAATTATTCGGTATAAGTTATTTTTCGGTACTTAACTTTTTGAGCAGTTGTTATATCAGCAAGCTCATTTTCATACTTGGATGAGCTGCCTATATATCAGCTTGTTGCTCTTGTTCTGTTTCACAACCAATCCTATGTAATTGAATGCCTTATATATTCAATATAAAACTAGAACCACTTTCATTAAAGAAATATATTTAATTTGAGTGCAAAATTGACAGAAGAAAAATGCATTTTCAGTGTTTTTTTTAAGTATTTCAAACTCCAACTTCAAACTAAGAAAAATGCCCACTACTTCTGGTAGGCCTCGTTCTTTACTTTTGGCGAAGCTTCAAAGTTATTTAAGTTATCTAAGCTATCAGTAAAATGACTTTATTCCAAGTGATCTTCATGATGATGAAAGCGAGAAATATTATTTGGATAGATTTAGTGAAACTTAGCAGAAAATCCTGTGGTAAATTCTTCAGTTGTGACTATAGATAAAGGCAAGGAAAAGATCGGTGGTGCTGCTATGAGGAAGAGAAAAGCAGGATCTAGATCTTGGCCTTATAAGAGGAAAAGGACAGGAGGACAGGAAGAGGGAGCAGGAGAAGAATGTGACAATAGCGAAGATGAAATAGCATGGGCAGTAGTTGAAGAAGGATAAACTGATGTAAATGTTTCTTTCCCTGCACCAAATATGAAGCTGAATTTAGATGAAAGCCAGTTATAACTAGATATCGTCAAAGCTTTTCTTGACAAAAAAAATTGTGGCCACTTTGATTGTTAGTGCCAATGCATATATGGATGCCTTTTACTTGTTATGAATGGTTGAAGTTTACAGCAGTTTTGATAGCTATGGGTTTGGACCCTTAACCCAAGATCAGGGATTACTGATCTGCTAATGGATATCTCTACACACACTAGCATCATCAGATGTTTGATGGAGACAGGTTTTTGATCACCTTCTGCAGCGTTTTTCATGTTTGCAAACTGGATGCTGAAAAGAAAGCAAAGATTGAGTTATTTATAGAGTTGTTGTTGGAAAAGTTCTAAGCTATCATCTACCTGTATCAAAATGTGTTTGTAATGATGTTATGGTAACCAGATGGAAAGACATATTCAGGCACAAATAGTTCAATGCAAGCAAGCTTCAAAAATATCACATTAAGACATTTGAGCTTTGAAATTCTGTGATGGTCTATGTTATAAATTTGAAAATTTTATTTTGGAAAAATCACAGTGTGTCATAATAACTTTGACACAAGTTCTGTTCATGCTGTCAAAGTTTTTGACACTTCTGAAGCTCATACAACCAGGTCATTATTTATTTACAACAGGTACTACTCTTTAGCAGCTCTTGTAGACTGTCTACAAACATTTAGCTTCAATTACACTAGCATGCTCAACAGTGACTATATGTGTTTTCCTGTAAAAAGGAAAAGTTTGAAACTTTACCATCGGGAGGTGATGTGGTTTTTGGAATCGGGAAACAAAACAATGTGTGTTGTTTGGAAAGGTGTAAAAAGCCATGCACACTGGTATCAACCAAAAGTGTAGTACAAAGTATTTGAAATAGAGCAGTAACAAACACCACTGTAAAGCCAATAGTTGTGGATGATTACAAAATATTGATGAATGGTTATGACTGCATGGACCAAATAGTGAGATGTTATTGTATAAACAATCACAAAAGCCAGAAGTGGTGGAAAAAAGTATACTACTGGGTTATCAGAGTGATCCAAGTAAGTGCCTACATCTTGAACAGTTTATTGTAGCTGAAAGGGACAAAGAAAGTGACCTGCAAGTTTTCAAACAAGACCTCACTGATGGTCTCACAAAAAAAGCTGCAGAGGTGGCAGCCAAAGACATCATCAGCTGTTCACCAAAGAATTAAAAACATAGGAAGGAAGGAATGAAGTAAAAATGGTGGTTGTAGCTAGACATCTTGTGAACTATGATGAAAAAGTTCTAGACTGTATGTAGTGAAGTGGTTCTGGAAAACGTCTCTCCAGTTATGTTTGCACAGGAACCACAGACAGACCACATGATGATTGCTGTACGTAAATTATATATTTGTAAAATGTTATTCCTGGTTTTCTTGTTTATTAATTTTATTCCTGGCCCAGCATGGCCAGTTGGGTTAAGGTATTAAACTCGTAATCTGAGGGTCGTGGGTTCGAATCCCCTTTGGTTTTACCTCTAGTCTTACACTGCTAAATTAGGGACAGCTAGTGCAGATAGCCCTTGGGTAGCTTTGTGCAAAATTCAAAACAAACAAACAATTTTATTTTATATAGTGCATATTGATGCATTATTCTTCAATAAATTGCACTTTACTGCTAGTTTCAAGGACAATTATGAACATATGTTTCAACATTCTTTATCTGCTAGTCATTTTGGAGCTTTTACAGCAGATATTCACCATGAAGGCATTGCTTAAGACTTGGTAAGTTATGCCTGTGTATTCTTCCTATATGTTATGCTTCCTCTTTATCTTGTGTATCTTCCTACCATTCTTTCTGAATTTATCTTTCTCAAAATCTTCATATTTTTAATAAAATATGAATCTACATCCATTTCCCTTTATCATGATGTATAATACTGTATACATATTTTGATAACCAAACATGCCTAGACTGCTTTGCAAAAAGTATCCTCCAAAAGAACTTTCTTGAGGTAATTTTTGCTGTTCTGTCCAAAGCCTGTATTGTCTCTGGAGATAAAAAAAGTTAAAGCAGTTGTGCTAAATAATTATACCTATATTCTTCATTTGCTGCTTAAAACTGAACTGATACTGACTGTGGGTGTACCTGGTAGTAGCATCTACATTTGTGATAGTCTATACTGCACTGGCAGATTTTTCTGAGGTATGTGTCCCATGGAAAAGCCTGCACAACCTGCATTGTGGTTGCAATGCATTTCTGTCTAGTGAAGGTAGCTGGTTGTTATGCCTGTGTTTGGGTCTAGTACTCTGTGATGGAAGTAGCTGGGTGGCTTCATATGCTAGTGGAATTGATACTATAGTTCAGATACTGACACATAAGCTCATTAATGAACTTATTAATCAGTGTGTTCTCCTGATCTCCTACATGGTCTCAAACTTGTCAGACACCATTCCATTTCAGTGAACCTCACCCACCCATGTTTTTCTTGTAGTGAGATTAATTCTTAAAAGTGTTATTTGTTAAAGTCATCTGAATGTCTCATATGTGAGTAAAACTCCTTTAACAAGTGGTTGTAGGTTAACTTATATCATAGACCTTTGCAGAAATAGCAAATGTCATATGTTTAGGAGAGGACTTCCCTAAAATATACATCCTCGTCTTACAACTATATCCACCCACTGGTAAATCATCCATTTGTATATCCAGAAAATTCCCTTCTTTTCATGAGAAACATTCCTTTCAATACAAGAAATTCAAAACAATCAATGCTGAGTAACCACATTATCATTTCAGAAATTTTTTGCAATAAATCCTATTATGACAGCACCAAAATTTCTTCATCCTGTCTACTGGCAGTATTTTCATATAAAAATTAATTTCCCAACAAGCATTAAAAACTTAAGACTTTGGTTTGCTTAGTATGACTCTACAAACTCAAAGCTTTGCATTCACTTCCAAATCACCAAGTGCTTGATGTCTTTATAAAGTTTCCCTTAATTAACAAAAAGAGAAACTAGTTTCCCAGATTTCTCACTTCACAATCTACAGTTCATTCAGTGCATAAAAACAGAACTATTAAATCAGCCAACTGTAAATTTTGTCCTGTCTTTAGACAAGTCTTTCACTGCATGAAAAAGTTCAGCACATTTGTCTTCTATAAATTATAAGGTTCTAGTGAATTAGGTAACAAAAAGATATTCTGAAGTAATGATATATTACTGGATTAAGTTTTTAATCAGTTTAATTGTAGAGAGTTTACATTAGCATACATTATGGGTATATAAATTTACCATAACGTTTTTGTGTAATAGGAATTTATAGTTTACTGTACACCATGTTTGTTTTTTTTCATGTTACTAGGTTTCATTGGAATATAAATTAAGTTCAATGTTGATGACCGTTAAATAATAGCACTTGGCAGAGGAGCCCCTTCAAAATGAAAGTTTCTGAATTTGGTGGTTATGAGAAATACAACCAATTTTATGGAACTTCATTCACATACATAAACAAAAGTAAGAAGGTAGAAACATAGTTCTAATTATTATTCTACAAATGCTGTATAAATAATTGTTGTAAGTTTGTAATTAAACACTTCCAAAATCCTGTTGGAATTTTTTTACATCACTGAATATTATATATGTTGTAATATAACATCAGCTCTATATGATTCTATGAAATTAACTGCAGCACTTTGATACACAGTATATGGATATATTAGTCTAAGTTCATGGCATTTTTGTTAGAAGCAAGAATACTTTTGCTGAATTGCTTAATTTAAAATATAAAAAACATTACAGAAAATTTTCCATAAATATTTAAATTTTAAAAAGTTGCTTTTTTGTGTGAAAAATCTGATTTAGTGGTATTTGCAGGTAAAATTAGAAAGAATATTGCAACAGCAGGAATATTGGAAAAATTTATTTGCAAAAGAATAACATGGACTTTGACATCAAACCTCGAGTACTGGTGAAGAACAAACTTTCTTTATAAAGTAATTTGCTGTGACCTTCAATATAAGAACTGGATGGCTTCAATTTAGCATTGAAACAATATATACTTGAGTAAATAAAAGCTCCTCACAGTTATTCAGTTTCAGAAATATAAAGCTAATTGAATCTACACTGAAATGTTAAGTTAGACCAAAGTTCTAGTGAGTTATCCCCCTAATCATAAAATATTTACATCAGTGAACACTCATTTTAGTCAAGGTGAAGACTGAAATCAGCCTAGAATCATATTTATCCAGATCAAAAATTCACGTAGCAGACATACCACAGAAGCATGTTGCATCTGTTAATTGTGTTAATTCTGGGGTAAAATAGTACTTTTGTCAAGTTTTTAGTGAGGAGTTCTTGTATTTTGACTTTTTGCAACAGTTATCCATTTAGCTATTTTTCATGAATGTATTATAATTAAGTAAAATTGTGGTCTCACTGAAACACAAGGAGACAGAGCTTGAAAATGCATATACACAAGTTATCAACAGTCACAAGTAACCTACATCACCAATTAATTTTTATGAAACTGTTAACATGGAATTAGACTGATTCTCTTGTGTACATTTCATAATAGCTCAATTAATGAAAAACTTCAATGACAAATCGTATAATATATAACATGTAAACGTCAGGTAGTTTCAGTTCAGATTTTGATTGCCAGAAGACATTAGTGACCATAAAATTTGTAAATTAGAGATGCTGTGCTACTATTTATGTTGTTTTTTTTACTTGCACGTTTTAATATTGATTTATGAAGAAGGTTAATAAAAATTAGTATAGTAATACAGACTTTTGCCATTAAACAAGTTTAACAGAATATTATGTGACTGTCTTTATAAATTAGAAAACCTGTTTATCCTACATGCATTTAATCCAGTATATGCAGAAAATAAGAACTTGTGTTTACTTGTGGTGAAAAGTTATTTTTTAATTTAATATATTTATACCTTGAAAATTAGTCTGGCATATACATTAAAACTTGGGAGAATAAGTGTAACTCTGGAAGAAGAATAAAGAAAGAAAGATATGCCATACAAGAACATAATACTTTACATGTTTTTCTGGTTGTATCAAAGTTAAACAGTTAATTCTGCATGTATTCAAAGTTGTTTCTTCAACTAAAATAAGAGCTTTGATTCACAAAAGTACAGATTTAGTTTTGCATCATAAAACAAAGTAAAAAACATACTAATATGTTTATCCACTAATAATACTTTTTATGAAACAAAAACATGTGAAATAAAACAATCTTTATTATGTAAAAAAGGATATTACAGCAAAAAGAAAATAATCATATAAACATCGGCAACTACTTGCGTCCCTGGCAAGTTCTGGTTAAAAATGCTCTAAATGACTCGTCATTCGGTTGATCATCTGCAAAAAAGAAATATAAATTAAAAGAATAAAAACACCTTTGTTTTAAATATAATGGAAAAGCTCTGAACTTTTGAACACAAAAAATTCCACAATAAAAACATATTACAAACAAGGAGCTAATATTCATCATTTATGTTTAATAAATGATAAAACAGTCACATCTCCACATACACAATGCTATATTTAAAAATAATCTATTTCAGAACTTGTTACTAGCAGTCAAATTTGCGAAAATTGAATTGCATGATAGAAATTAATTTCAAGCACGTACTTACCAAAGCAAGATTGTAAACCTTTTCTTATCAAGTTGTTTCCTCCCTGTCAACAATAACATGTCTTTTGGTTTAAATGTTCTTGATGCAATGTATTACACGTGTCAGGCTACTTAAAGTTTTCCACTCTCCTACCTTCCAGTTGACTACCAAACAACAGGCATTTAGAAAATTACATAAGCCCAGTTTTCTCACCTCAAGCTGGATGTCTTAGTTGCAGTCATGATGTCATAACACATGCTTCCTGATTAGGGGAGGTAGGTGTTAATGATCTTGAAATAAGTACTTACTTGAAATTAACATAAATAGTAAATTGAAAAATTAAACAAGTTTATTTTCATAGAACTGTAAGCTTGACTTCCAATACTGAGATGGAGGAGGAAACAGAAGGGTGTCATAACAGATCAATAGAAGTTGAGCTCTAGGATATAAAAGATAATATATTTAGACAAAATACATGTAATTCTATTGCTAGTGCTCCAGTATTCCACAAGCAAAGCAGAGACTTGGCTTTTCCCATCTTGGATTATGTTCAGTTAAGGATATTGTATGTGGCTACAAAGTGACTGGGTTTGGTAGTAGCATGTACATTTGTGACAGTGCATGGGAAAGCCTGCACCATCCTTCCCACTTATAACTTGCCAGTGTAGTTGCATTGAATTTCTGTATAGTAAAGGTGGCTGGTTGTTAAGCCACCTACTGAGTCTAACTCTTACTGTGATGGAAGTAGCTGGGTCACATCATCTGCTAGTGAAATTGTTACTATTGTTTATATGATGTCACACAAGCTCATTAGAAAGTCTCTCAATGAACTTATTGAAGGATATCATGACAGATCACTAGAGATTAAGTTCTGGGATATTAAAAGTAATGTACCGTATTTTCCGCCTAATAAGCCGAATTTCTGACCCTAAATTTTGGACCTGATTTTTGGGGGTCGGCTTATTGGCCGATCACCAGCTTTGGACCAAAAAATACAGAATACCAAAATCATACCTTTGACTTCACAGTTACGGCAGAGTTATTTCAGTTGAATAAACTTTATTTATTAATAGAAAAAGGTCTATACATTACAAATGACATGTCGTTTCATGAAGTGGGTACACCAGCTCTTGGTTGCCTTAAAGTCTCTTGAATTTTCTTTCTTTCGACCAGCCCACTTAAGTGCAAAAATACGGATCTGGGCATGTGTGACAGTCAGGCCACTCTGCCGGTTTTCATTCACCCATGTCGCTACATCTTCTTCCAGTTTTGGCCACTTCGGTTGATTTTTCTGGTTACATTTACTTGTTTTTGACATTTCTTTTAGCACACATTCTGCTTTCTTCCATTCACGGACCTGTTTTTCATTCACACAGTAATGGCGAGCGACATTCATATTTGAGGTTTTTAAGGCTAGCTCTACTACTTTCAGTTTAAAAGCAGCATCATAACGCATTCTTTTTTTTGCAGGTGTAGACATCTTTGGCTTTTAATGGTACAATGATAAACCCCCACTACATTCCCCTGGTATTTATACCCTGGGTTAGTGATTTTAATTACTAAGTAAAAATTCTGGAATTTCATTGGTTACCTAATTACAGTGAGTGGAGCCAATAACGAATGACATATTGATTCCATCTCTGTCTCAATATGACACGTTCTGCTTTACTACAGAACGCCAATGATCACACACAACATACATGCTGACGCTGAAACGAGACTAAGAAATCATTTTGAAGAAACTTGTCACTTCTTAAAAATAGCTTTGGCTTATTGGGCGGTAATAAGCAAAACCCCTCATTTTTAGAGCTGAAAATTGGCCTCGGCTTATTCACCAGAAAATACGGTACTTAAGCTACAAGAATACTGTAGAGCTCAAGTAGAATCCAGAATTAAAGTCTCTGTTCATTTATGCAATGGAATGTGGGAGAGCAAAAAAATTCTGGGTGAGGTGAATCATGTAATGCATTGCATCAAGAACATTCATAGCCAAGTCATATTGTTGCTGGAGAGAAAGTGATTCAACATTAAAAATCTTACAATTTTTTTGAGCTACATTTTACCTTAAGCTGATAAATCTTTTTAAAATTACAAAATATGATGAATTTACCAAAACTTATGTTGGACAAACAAATATATTACAACTGTTAATACAAACCCTCATCCTCCTGAGCTGTAGGCCTCCTTTCTTCATCAGACATGTCATCATCATTAGAACCAGTACAAAGATAAATCCCAGTTCCCTGAGGTGTTTCTGGTGAAACTAAGAGAACAAAATTAACTGATCATTTGTTTTAGTTTATTTAGGACATTTGAATATAGCTACATGAAGACTGTCTTCATAAATCAATTTTACTTTTGAATTGACAGACTTAATAGTGAACAACAGCCACTGTCCACTCTTCAACTACTCTAATAAGATAGTGTTATTTGACAATCATTGTTATCGACAACCTTAAAGTGCAAACAATTTTTTAAAAGTTTCAACAACAGACTATTGAATTCACATTTTAGGTCAAACCTGGTTCACTGTGAATAATTAAGATTCAAAATGAAAGTGAACAATATTAATTTTACACTTCTTGAATTTTATTTTATTAGTAAAGGCAATCAATGGCTTTTATCTCTGAATCTTGTATAAACATTCTGTAACAAAGTAACACAATTGGTATTTGAAAGCATTGGTTTATATATATCTTGATAATTTTATATGTTACTGCAGTAAAGCATTGGTTTATATATATCTTGGATAATTTTATATGTTACTGCAGTAAAACATAAGATGCATTATTCAAACAAGTTTAAGAATAAAAACAAGGCTAGAAATTCTTGATATTAACCACAAGGCAGAACAGGCACGTTTTCTCCTTCTCCAATATCTTGCTGAATCTGCTTCAACTGTCTTTCCTGTTCTTGTTTTATAGCATTTTCCTGACATAGAAAGAAAAGAGATTAATTTTTTTGTATGTATAATTTGCACAAAATGTATGTATGTACATGTAACTTGCATGTAAGTAAAGAAAAGATGTGGCTGATATACATTTGTTATTTCTGAACATCTAAAGCATAAATGAAAAAATACAAATTTTCTCCTTTGTTTTTTCATAAAGCAATAGCAAGTTGATTTTCCAAGAGCAAAAATTAAAAATATTTGTAAGGAAAGTCAGATAAATAAACACTAGAATCTTTGAATGAATTCATGTAACTAAAACATAGTATCTAATCTGTATACTTAAATTAACAAATCCTGTATCAAGCTTAAAATATCCAATTATAATTGTTTTATAAAGTTTGTAAATCAATTGTTTTTTTTATCCTTACCTTTTCCTTTCTTAATCTTTCATACTCTGGTCTGTAATCTCTATAATATACATACACAACTAATCAGGTCCAAATATAACTAAAATAATTATATCAAAGCTGAGCAAAACAAAAAGTGATTAATTAGAAAGCACAAAATGTATGTAAAACTCACTAATATAATCATTTCTATTAATTTTTACATCTTTTTTTAGAATTAAAATGAATTTCAAACAGGTACCTCTGAAATAATGAAAGCCTTTTCTTTCTGAGTTGCTTTCACATTGTCAACAATCATGCAATAAAAGATTCACAGTTCTGAATGTCTTTGATACAATACAGAGCATGTGTCAACTTTAACCATAACTCTCTATTCACTCAACTTCCAAACAACATATTGCACATGTATGGAAATATTACATAAATTCCGCTTTCCCAAAATAATTCAGATTTTTAAGCTTCAGCCATGGTGCATAAACCACATGTTATCTGGTTGATGGTTGGTGGGTGTTAGATTGCATTTTTGGAGGCAAGTACCAGTTTGGAATTAATTTTAATTCTGATATTAAAATCAGATATAGTTAAGATTAGAAATAAAAATAATATAGATTACAAGGTAAGAAGGTAATAATTTAATTCATACCAGAAATGGAATCCACAACCACAAGAAACATCCAAAGAATTTAATTCTGAAGAGAATGAAAGGAGCAGATACTATAAAGAATATATTCTTCTTAGAAGGGGGTCTCTTTTGCCATTGATACCCTTCAGGATGGAAATGTATTTACTTGTGGACCCAGAATTGAAGTACATTAAGTTGGTGGTGTAAAGAGACAGGGGGTGTTTTAAACCTACAGCCAAAAGTTTTCAGGGTAGTAGTCCAGTCAAAATTATTAGTAGACATACATCTGGGGTTTTGGCCTCTCTTCATCTATATATAAAAATACCACTGAGTCTCAAAATATGACAAATCAGTGGGTGCTCAGGGAAAACTAAAGAAATATCTAAGTTTCAAAAAAGATGAAGCTGAACTAACTGATAACAGTACAATGTAAACACTTAAAAATTAAACAGAAAAATGTAGATGTTTTTTTATCCATGATGAAGCCAAGAGACATCTGAGAATAGGAGTCCTATTTCATATATCTATAATGTCATGCATGCCTCATTTAAGGTATCTGTATAAAGAATTTACAAAAAGAAAAATGTCTAGTACAACTCAAATTTAAATTTAACAGGAAATCAATTTTCAATAAAAGAGTAAGCAGCATTATTATCAGTTACTAATACATTTAGTTGAACACGACTGTTCCATTACAGTCATGCATTTTCACAAACACACACTGAAAAATTGATTTAAAACTGAAAAAAATAAAAATCTTACATTTCATATTCTTCTGTAGCTGCCTGAATAATAGAAAAGAAGTCTTCAACTCCTTGACCACTAACTGCAGAAACACCTACAGACTTAAGTGTATTATAGAATTCATCAAGTACCAGATTCATCGAACTTGTAAGATTAGAGATATAGGATGTTTCACCCTGGAGTGCTTCTTGAAATGTTTCAAAATCTCTCATCCATTGGACAGCAAAGCTGTGGTCCACAATATCTATCTGAAAACAAAACTCTTACCATAACATTATACAAAAATAACACTTTTCCTACATTCACAGTTACAATAAAAAAATCAATGTCATGTTCACTATACAGTTTTTTTTCTACAAATACATTTTCACAGAGCAATTCAGTAATTAATTCAAAATTCTTTACAATCATATATCTCTTATGTCTATGATCTTACACTCACATACTACGTCCTGAATACTCCATGTCTAAAATGCACCAACCTAAGGCATGTTATGACATGTAGTATTTAGTTCTTATATTTTTATGACTAAACAATGTGAAATATTGTAAGTTTCCTAAATGAGTCGTTCTAACTTTCTCAACAACTTTGTGACTTTAGTATTGTGTTATCTTACTCAAAGTTCTCCACTTTTCCACCTTCCAAGTGACTTACTGTGTAAGCAACAAGATAATTAATTACATGAACCCTGTTTTCTCACCTCAGACCAGATTTCTTAGATGGAGTCATGATGTCATAACACATGCCTCCCGGTTGGGGGAGGTATAGAGGTAAGTACTTCCTTGAAATTTAATTTATTTGCAAAAAATGTAAAATTTAATTCAGATAGATTCAGATAATTCAGATTTAATTCAGATAGCATACTTACGGTATGGTAAAATACCCATAAATATATTTTCAGTGCAGAAAAGCAGAAATTATGTAGAAACTGGAAGAACGACTGCCTAAATTCCCACAATCCAAGACTGAAAAAGATGGGAAAACTGGTCTAGTTATTAGCCATGCAAGACCTGAGTAGTCCAGAGGATTGATTCAGCAACACAAGAACAGTGCAACTGAAGAACTATATAAATAAATTAACCACAATGAAAACCGGAGAACAGTTATTATGTCTTCAATGTTTTTAATGCTACAGAAGGATATATATGGAGGTGTGAAAAAGTAACCATCAAGTTATCATCCACCATCTTATGGCATCACCTTTTCAAGGAGCCTACTTTAAATGATAAAACAAGGTCAATAAGACCTTAGAGGTAAATGAAAAAATGGGTTCTAACTGGATAAAACCACCTAAACACAGTGTCTCAAGTCACAAAGGAAAGACTGTGAAATTTGTCTTATTTATTTATTAGAATAATTGAATTTCTATGTTAAGGATTCAATCAGGCTTAGAGTATCAACACCCAATAGGAAAACTGAATCCCACAGCTGAAGAGACACCAATGTGATGCAAGTTCAAAAGAATATTCAAATTCATCAACAAACTTAGTGGTTTGCAGAATATCCTTAAATAGATACTGTTACTGAGATTCCAAAGAGATCAGTCACTAATTGATGAATTTGGTGAGATAAAATGCAAATTGGATTCCTGAGATCATTGAATGCGTCAGGGTAAACAAGAGAGATAATGTGTAACTGCCAATTTGTTAATGTTTTCTAACTTAGTCTAGGAACATAATTTATCATAAGGTATAAACAAACTCTTCTAATGCCCCATAAATGATTCGATATATGCAAGATAACAACAGCCCTGATAGGATGTAAAAGCATTCCCTTGAAAAAAAAGAAAAAAGGATGGGTGAAAAACATTGGTTACTCTCCTTCATAGCCCATGTTTAAATAGATAGAAAGACTGTTTCTAAATACAAATATAAAACTTTCTAAATAACTAAGGTAACTGCACTATATCTGTATGAACGTCTCTTACTCAATGGAAAAAAACAAAAAATATGTCTTGAGGTCAGAAAGAACCTAAAAAAATGTAAGACTATGCCCAAGTCCTACTTTGGGCAACCTATAGAAAATTCTGGATAATGTAGATGAAATGCTTAGAAAAGATATGCAAACAAATAATGGGGGACAAAAAGAGATAGATCATTTCCATGACACTCAAAAGTAATAAGTAATACAACTCTAAAACCTTTTACAGAGGAAACATGATTATGAAACACAGATGAAATGAGAAGAATTTGTTAAAGAGATGGAGAAGAAAATAAGAAATGGAATGTTGGCAAGAATGTTATGGTAGTAGAATCAGGATTATCTAACCATATGTAACACTGCAGATGTTGATTTGGCATGAAATATTCAAATTCAAGGTTAAAACAGATGTTTCAAATATAACAGATAATGTAATATTTATATGTACTTACAGAGAGAGGGAGAAAACCATGGTTATACCAGCTTAAACAAAGTGAAACTAATACTGACTAATATGAGTGAAAAACAGCAGACAAGAGAGTAGATGTAAAAGAAGACATTCTTTGAATTCTGACTCAAAACATCCACTTTCAGTGAAGTTGGATAAAATTAGAATGGAAGATGGTTGTCCACCACTGCAAAGAAACTGGTCAATGTACAACTCAATTATTTACATAATCATTTAAAGACTAAAGGATGGAAAGCCCATTCTGTAGAAAGAAGATACCAAAAAGTTATCACACCTGCAATGTGGCATATTTAAGTAAATATACTGAGAATGAAGCCAGGCAGAAAAACAAAGAGGCAGAAAAGGAAAAGTTGAAACATTACTGAAGAATTAACTTTGTAAACTGATACAGTAAGATGGTGTAGAAGGGATATAAACTCTCAACAAGCATGATGAACCACTAACAATTCCAATATGTTAATGTGAGAAGCTCCTTCCTATGCAGTCTATATACCAGAAAGATGATTATCTCTCAACATAGAGGTGATACATGCAAGCATGCCCAGTGTGAATACCAAACATCTGAAAGTTGTCTTTCACTTTCATTGTAGATGTATAAGACAGAAGTTTGTGCACACGAAACTCCAAGGCTTGAAATACTAAAGGAAATGGCTGAAGAATTTCCTGAAAATCCCAGGTGAAACAAATATTGAGTTGGTAATAACTGTAAGGCAGTGTTGTGAATGATTTATCCACAAGATACAGCAAACTGAGTAATCAACTAAATCTATGCTAAAGACAAGTGAACAACAGAAAAAGAAGCCAATCTGATTATTCATATTATGTGAATAGGGTTGGCTCAGAAAGTCTAAAGTTCTCAGTACTTAACAAAAAATATATTGAACAAATGAGAAGCTGAATAGAAAGGCAGTGAACTGATAAACTACATTTTGATGACAAAAACACAGAAAATAGTGAGATAATGAATGAATCAGAATATGAATTGTCTTGCATATACAACTTTGTGATACAATGCCCAAAATAAAGGAACTTTTGTGACATCAAAATTTCAATTCTGAGATGAAAAATCTGCACAAAATAACTGAGATAAGACATATCCACCATAGGTCTCCAACATCAACTTTTTTTTAACTATAAAAAGATGGGTATACAAACCTGCAGACACATAGTGAACAGTTTCTGCAGCTTTGTGGAAGAGATCCAAAACTTCCCAATTCAAAATTTATAACCATATTAAATCTGTAGGAAACAGAAGAAATACAAAATGAAAACAACGAGGGAAAAAAAAGAAACAAAGGTAAAGAGTGAACTGAAGAGTCTGTCAAATCTAAATATCCTACAGGTGATCAAATAAATCAGGATAACACAACAACAGTCTAGATAAAGGGTACACTTAGACTTAAACATAGAGTTTAAAGGAGTTAAATATTTAAAGAAGTTGTATATTTTCTGCATATTTACTGATCATTTTTTTTTATGAAAGTCAGCATTCCAAAGCATTGACACAGCATGACACTAACAGAAAATTTAAATAGGTTTTTCATATTTGCACTTAATAACTTGCTTTTTTTATATTTGCAGATATTCAATACTTCTGTGCCATTTGTGCAAGCTAAAAAAATACACTACTAACTGCAAGTGAACAATTACAGTAGAAGTTTTGTTAGGCAGCTTTACATGTATTTTTTTTTTAACTTATAGCCTAAACACATTATATTTTAAATTATTAGTAAAGAAATAGCTACAATTCAGTAGACAATAAAAAACTTGAACTGAACTGTAAGTTTGTGAGCTTTTCAGCATGAAAAAACTAACAATTTAAGGAACAGTAAACTGTGAACTTATATTTAAACACAAAATTCTAGAAAACTAGTTCCTATCCAGAAAATGTTAACTGAATAATCATGACAGCTGTGATTGATTGAAAACATAGTATTAAAATTTCAATCAAAGACAAGATAATTTATTTGTTTCTTTATTACTATTAAGCATAAAGCAAAACAATTGGTTATCTGTGCTCTGCCCACCATGGGTACCAAAACCCAGTTTTTGGGATTTGTAAGTCCTCAGACTTACCATGGTGGAGCAAAATAACTTAACTGAAAAAAAAGATTATTTACCAAATTCTTGTTTTCCAACATCACTGAAAATGTCCATAAACTTATTTTCTGAATTTATAACACCTACCTTGTTCATAACAACCACAAGAGGTAACTTAGTTTTGTACAGGATACTACAAGCATACAGCATGTTTGACATGAAAGTGACGGGACTGACACTACGAACTATGTCCATAATGTAAACCACTACGGTTGGGAAGACCGATGCCTAAAAAGGAGTAACAATAAGTCTGTTTGGATAAAGTTTCTGTTACAGAACACAACAAACATAAGAACATGCAAGCATAAACATGATACTTACATTTTATTTTTATTATATGTCCCCAACGTACAATTTTTGACATTGTGTTAAAATGCAAAGTAAACTTTAAAATACAATATTTAGGGACATGAGCTTCAATTTAAATGTTGTTCTTTTTTTTTGTCTAAAACTGTTAACTAGTTTAACATGTATGTATTAACAAAACAGAATATATTTATATTAAAGGACATGCAATGAAATAATTATTTAATTGTGAATTAACATTTTCATAGACATATTTTATTGAATACTTTCAACCTTAGAATACCTAAAAATATGCAAGTTATAGTTTTATGTAGTAAATAAATCCCTGAACACAAAATTCTATATCAGAATTCAGCACTAATGAAGTACTTTAGATTCAGACAAAAGTTTCAAGGACAAGTACTTCATGAAATGTTATAAATGTTGTTTCTAAATAATTCCATACATAACAAGATGTCTGATAAATAAGTGAACTTTCATTACACTATTATAAATGTTGTCTTATTTTTTGAAGAATTCATTGAAGACAGAATGATGCAACAATTCTACATTTTTCATCATTTCTGTGGTCCTTCTGCTTATTATAAAATTAGTTTCTTGTTCACAATTCTATACATTTCAAATGACTCAAAAACATGAATGCTTTTGAATAGTTGACTTCAAGAGTCGAAGAATAGCAGTCAAGTATTTGAAGGAGTGTGAATTTTTGGGATTTTTGAAATCTACTTACTTTTTCTTTACCCAATCTGTTATGTTAATTCTCTAATCATGGCTGTCCATGATTCTGTTATCAATATAATTTTACACTGAAGGTAATTGTTATTTAAATTAATAATGACTTCACATTTTCGACATGAAGATGACTGTTATTTCAGCTAATAACAATTTCAAATTTATAAAATTAAACAAACTCATTTCTGACTACAGCTCACAAATCACGTTTTAATCAAACAAGAATTTTAAAGTTTTATATTTTTTGTAAGGATTTCTGTATTAAAGTTTAAACTTGCATGTTTTAATCAAACATTTTTCTTCAGCAAAAATTATTATTACTAACTTTCATGCCTGACTGCTAGTATTTATAACAGCTATTTTGAAATCCTTTTTTTAAAATTATATCAGATTGCTGTGCTTATCATACAACTCCTTAAGTTTGTTTACAGACAAAAACAAAAGTGATGTTCACGCAATTCGTCATTGTTCATAATTTACCCCCAGCTGTAGCCGATCATGCAGGACATCTATTCAGAAAAATGTTCCCAGACTTTGATATAGCAAAAAAATATGGCTGTGCTGGAATCAAAACTACAGCCATTGTACAAATGTTGGATTGTGAAGATAACAAAATTATTTCAAGCATACTTACTAACAGTGCTTACAGTTTAGCCATAGATGGATCCACAAACATGGATGACTCAAAACTGTATCCAGTGGTTGTACGATATATTAAATTAACCCTTTGCTTGGAAAAATTGTTTGTTCTCTTTTGACAACAGTGGAATGGAAAGAAGCTTCAACAGGAGAGAGTATTTTCAAGCTTTTGAACCACGAACTGATAAAGAGGAAAATTCCATGGGAAAATTGTCTTAGTTTTTCTTCAGACAATCCCTCAGTTATATGTATGGTATAAGTAAAGGTGTGATGGGACACATCTCGAGACGACAGCCTAACATTTACTTCATGGGCTGTGCCTGTCACCTCATGAATATTGCTGCCCAGAAAGCTTCCAGAGAACTGCCCTGCCCAGTTTCTGATATATTGATAGATATCTACTACTTTCTGAACAAAAGTCCTAACAGAAAACAACATTTCAAAGAGTTTCAAGGATTTTATGACAAAGAAACATGTGGAAGCCATTGAAGTATTTTCACTGTGAAAGAAAGAAAAACTAGATTCAAAAGGATCTAAACATGCAGCTCAGTCAGGTTGCAAGACTTTAACAGTCAAGACATCCTCTCAGCCACACAGGGACACAAGACAACAGTCTACAAAAGCAGACAAAGAAACATTTGATATAAATATATGTTTAGCCAGTCTAACCTTGAACTAAAGAAGAGACAATGAAAAAAGAGAAGAAAACGAAAGCTAGCAAGGAAGTAACCAAAGAAAGTTATGCGCAGAGCAAGTTAGATAAGTTAATAGTTTTCTTGGACAATAGAATGAACTTCTTATTTTGTCTTTTTTTCAGTCTGTAATTCCTTTATTTGAGCAAACCAATTTGATATTGCAAAGAGAAGAACCTTGCATACACATTATGCATGGAACTCTGATTACAGTTACAATATACTTGTCAGATACATCAAGACAGAATATCTTGAAGGCAACATTACTGAACTCGACTACAACAATGAATCCTTACACAAATCTGATGAGGCAGTTTTTATTGGAAATGCTGCCAAGAAATACATTGTTAATTATGAAAAGGACCTTGACCTGATCAGCTTCTACACCAGTGTCAAGATATACTATATTGCAGCTACAAATTACATGATGAAACATTTCTCTCTAAATGACGAACTTCTGATTCACTCAAAGGTTGGTGATCCAAAACTGAAAGTCAGCATAGATTTCTCTTTTCTATGCTTCTTCACAGACAGGTATCCTGTCCTTATCAATACACATGAGCACGACACTATTGACAAGTTGGTAGGGCAATATTTAAACTATCAAATTGATACTTTCTCAGAAACTGTCCTTCTGTTGAATGTTGACAAGTTTTGGGTTCAGCTGTCTACATTTAAGGATGGAAGTGGCAACCAGAAGTATGACATTCTGTGTAGGGTTATGCTTGGAATTCTTACAATCTTCCATTCTAATGCTGATGGTGAAAAGATATTTAGTTTAGTGACTAAAAACAAAAGCAAGTTCAGATAAAACTTGAGCACCTCAGTTTTGAGCAGTATTATAACACACAAGATGTGTATGTAGTCAAATGGACAATGTTGTTGTAACTCCCAACCATCCAAGAGACATTCTCATGAAAGCAAAGGCTGCAACAGCTGCAAAACTATTACAATAAGTGTCATAAACATGATATAAACTAGTCCTTACACAAAGGCTTTTTCTTCTTACTGTTTGTGCATGTTCAATGTTGTTTTACTGGTATGTTTGTTACTCTGAACTTGATAAAAGACATGATTTCAAAAAAATGTTTTTAATTTATTTATTGAATACACAAAACACAGTCATAAATAAGCAATCTATAGCAGTAATAAATAATAATAGTTATAATAATAAACAGAGATATTGGTCTGGCCTTGTAGCCACAAATGATAAAATCATTACGCACAGTCATTTGAAATAGTTGGCACCTCTGCATTTACACTGCACATTTTCTTGGAAACACTTCCTTATGAATACCTACTTCTGTCTATGTCATGTGAATAACCAATCAAAAGCTCAAAGTGTCCCTCTAGTGGCCTGTTCAGTCATTTTTGAGCATTATGAAATCAACTCATTCTTTTAATTCAAGATTTAAAACTGTTAAGTTCAGTCTTTAGTCAGCTCAAAATTTTAGAACCAAACACAGCTTATCTAGTGAGTTTGATATGTTATTGAGGAATTCTATAGTACTGGTGTAATAATTTTTGTTTTTTAGTTATTTTAAATGTATGAAACCTAACAAACAATTATATTATTTCAAATCCTCCATGTGTGAAATTTGATAGCCTTAGCAAATGAGTGCAAAGTTTGCAACTTGAAGAGATAATAGTTTACTATACTTGTTTATTTACTATTCTGTATTTTAAAACTTATTTGTAAACAGTAATAGTACATAAAATGTACACATTTGTATTATAAATGAAATGTAACAGTATTTTACAAAACACACAATCAAGAAAAGTCACTTTATAAAGACGAGTTTTATATTCTTGGATAGAGCAACATGAATGCAACTTCTGTAATGTTAGTCTGGTATGACTGGAAGGTGAATATAATAAAAGTAATAAGTACATATAAATGTATAACATTTTCAGATTTAAGCTATTTAGACTAAACATTTTTTTTCATTGTATAATTTGTAGCTATTATAGAACAAAAAAATATAATTTATATTTATTTAATTCATGGTGATTATGAGGTTGATCAAGCTGATAGACTGATAGTTAGGGTAGAAAAAATAACAGATAAAGTTTTACTAAAAATGAATGTTTGAAATGCATTTAGGAGGTTTTAGAGATTACACACAAAAATATGAGATTTTGGGAATGAAGAATACATTTTTAATCATAACATGAAATCACTTCACACTTGGACTAGTAGAGGAATAGAGTCAATATTTTCATTAAAAAATCTTTAGTATTAAATACTTCATTAAAAACCTGGCTTTTGTGAACCAAATACCCACAATATTTATAAAAATCTACCAAATTTTGTGAAGGTACACAAACTGCATCAGAAGTTACAGTGTTAATACTTAGCTTGTGTATGTTCATGAAAGGATAAATAGCTAGAATCCCATATTGAATAAATAGAGGGGTAAGCATAAGGAAAAGAAAAAAAGCATCCTTCAAAAATGGTTCAAAGGACACTCTTTAAGATGAAATAGTCAGATTCTGGTATTTGATGTGGGGAACCACACCACAGAGAAGGAGAATGGGAAAACAGACAAATGTGTTGGTTCAATCCTGACTGAAAACATCAATAGCCAGAGGCTGACCAAAAACAAGACAATTTTTGGTTAAGGGATGATAGCCATATTGTGAGAAGTACCTCACTGAATTCAAATCTACTTGGAAACAAATGGATCAAAAGACCTCACCACTGGATAAATATTGTCTGGACAAGAATCTGACTCACAACAACAATGAAAGTCCCCAAAACATGATACACAATCATGGGAATATCAAGTGCATGGGCTCAAAAAGAAGATTCAACACAGGAATATAGAGGGATGGAGAACAAGTTTTGTTTTGGTGACTAAGATAAGCAACCACTGAAGAAAAGTCATAATGGATCAGTACTAGACCATTTCTGGCCTGATAGAGAAAAATGAACCAAAACATGACCTACAGCAAAATGTTCCAGGATGTTGATAAGACTTTTCAGCTACAGAACAAAAACTCTAAATTTTCCAGTTGATCAATCCATGCTCCCCATACTTGAAGGAATACAGCTATAAAAGGTAGAAAATTGGATGATGAGGAGGAAGTGGGACACCCATAAATGTGCAAGTTGTGTTTGTGAAAGAGTCTACACATGAGCCTGACCTTAGAGAATAATGGCTACCATGGAAGATCACATTCATAAAACAATAGCACTGTGTGAACTTTAATCAAATTAAGTCAAGAGAGGAATGTCAAGTTTAACTGATATGTGTGAAGAAAAACACCCAAATGGACAAAATATTGGTCTGGTCACAGTAAGGACTTCTTCAACTTTATTAACAGTCCATTGTAGCTGCCTCCAGGAGTAGTTGATAAGAGTAACAAGTGGATTCCTATTGGGAATGAGCAAAGAGTAGCCAGTTAACCAAAGAGAGAGTAGAGCAAATTCTGAAAGCATACAACTCATGCTCTGAACACTCAACAAAATATACAAAACTGAAGCAAGTGTGAAGGGCAGTGCACAAAAGAGAAACCACCACAAATAGAATAAACCAAAATAAGGGTCATGATTGACAAAATATCAGGATATGCAAATAAGAGTTTGTTACATCATTCTTTGTTATCAATAACCTGAAGAAACTTAGGTGGGGTTACCTTAGAGTATAAAATGACTCCAAGATAAAATAAGGTAGAATAAGGTAGGTCAAACCCGATACAAGCTGGCAGTCTCCAGTGTAGCATAAGGACAAAAATAGAGTTTAATTGATTGATTGATTTAGTGTTTTATGGCACAAAGCAGCAAGGCTATCTGCACCAAAAATCTGGTAAAAATAAAGTAAATGTAGTAAAAGACATAAAAGGAAATGAAGGTAAAACAAAAAGGTATAAAACCAATGTTGACACTTAGTCTACAACATTAAGAGAGAAAGCAGAGTATAAGAAGTTGTAAGGTATTTACTCTAGCAAAATGGTAATTATCATAACCTGCCAGGAAGACTAACAGGTAAGTTCAAGAACCACTGTCAGTCACCTGAAGTTGGCCTTTCCAGTCCTGGTTCCGGGTTATGTGTCATAGCAGCTATTACCAAAATGTAAAAGAATAGGAGTTTTAAAAAACACATAGCAAAATCATAATAATGAGAAGCCAAATGTCCAGTAAAAAGGTAAAAGTCAAGTAAACGGAGTAAAACTTGTAAAAGTAATTGAAGGTAAAAACAAAACAGCAATTAAAAGAGAAAATGGCATAAAAACCAATGCTGACATCCAGTCTACAAAGTTGCAAAGTATTAACTCTAGCAAAATGGTAATGATCATAACCCACCAGGAAGACTAACAGGTAAGTTCAAGAACCTCCGTCAATCACCTGAAGTTGGCCTTTCCAGTCCTGGTTCCAGGTTATGTGTCATAGCAGTTATTATCAAAATGTAAAAGAATAGAAGTTTTAAAAGACACATAGCAAAATCGCAACAATGAGTAGCCAAATGTCCAATAAAAAGATAAAAGTCAAGTAAATGGAGTAAAATTTGTAAAAGTAAAACAGCAATTAAAACAGAAAATGGCGCAAAAAACCAATGTTGACATCCAGTCAATAAAGATGTAAAAAAACTACCTATAGCAGAATGGTAATGATCATAACCTGCCAAGAAGACTAACAGGTAAGTATAAAAACCACCGTCAGTCACCTGAAGTTGGTCTTTCCAGTCCTGGTTCTGGGTTATGAGTCAATATGGCCAGTACTAAAAAGTAAAGTAGTAAAAGTGCGAAATGATATCCAGCAAAAGTATAATAACAACTCGCCAGGATGAATAACGAGTAGTTCAAACAGTAGCGTTAGTCACCTGAAGTTGGCCTTTCCAGTCCTGGTGTCGAGTTATTTAATGTTCTAGCCATTGTCCAATGTCAAATTGAATAAGAGAGATTAAAACTGTAAAAAAGGAACTACAATTAAAAAGGTGTAATAAATAAATATCCAACACTTAAATGAGATTAAAAAGATTAATGGCCATTAAAAAATTAAAAATGTTATCAAGGTGGACAAAGTCACCACCACCAATAACATTGTTCGCAAAAATAGAGAAAAATGATGAACAGGCAATGGTCTGTGGAGCCAGAAAGTCTTCTACTGTCTCCAACAGGATCCCAAATCATGGGAAACAGGGTATCAGAGGAAAAAGAAGAAGGGAAGTGATAAAACCCAAAGGACCCATGGAACTGTAGTGAAAGATTACCACAGGGTAACAATATAATAGTCAATCTCCCACTGAACTGAAACCTTCCAGTTAGTCTTTGGTGCTGTTAGTGACATGCCCATCAATGTTAAATAAAACTACAAGATGAGAAACCCCTGGAAGGGGAAAATAAAGACCAGGATAGGAAAGCAATAGTGTGTGTCATGGGGTCCAAATGCAAAAAATGTGCAATGAAAGAGGAAAGGATTTAGCATTAATGTACAGATGACATGAGATTCCAAGGTTCCAAATAAATGATTAAAAACATATCACCAAAGAAAAATCCTGAAAAAAAGAGAGGATAACAAACATACCCAGGACAAGGTCACACCATGACCCAGAAAATCTCAACTACAGTGAAACCATATGTGTAAAGCAAGAGCTGAAGATGACAGATTAGCTAACATGGAGATAATAAGGAATCATAAGAAAAATAGGGAGTTGGATAAAACATAACACATTTGGGAAATCATGTTTAAGAATGCTACATTAGGCCTATCTGATTCTGCAGGGTGGGTAGAGAAAAATACATGCAAAATCTGGTGGGGTAAAATAAATGGCTATCAAATCTTGATCAGCCCAAACAGATTTGGCTTGTTAGGAGGATTAATGAGGTAAGTTCAGGAGGAGGAGGTAGGCTCGTATAATAATAAATCTTGCAAAGGATAATAATAGAAAAATCCAAAGACAGATCTCCTGCATCTGAAAACAGTGAGAGAAATAACAATTAAAGCAGGAACATGAACCTTGGGATTCATTAAAAAAATATAAAAGCTGTATGAAAGAAAAAATAATAATGAACAAATATCTCATTTCAGAAATTAAATTATTAACATCACGATTTACATAAAGAGCACCAAAAGAAAAAAACATCTGAATATGAGTACTGCCAAACAAGAGGTGATGCTTCAGTAGATTGAAGAGAGAGAGAGTCATGTGTCGTGAGAGTATGTCATGCTATTACTGATGGAGAGTTGACACATAATGATTTGCATGTAAGAAGTATCATATGACAAACAGAAATATCAACAACATATGTGTGAGTACAATAGAAGAAAAAATGCTTAAAATACACAACTATGGGATAAGTCATACTCATAACTCATAAGTTAATAAATTATACTAGTTTAGTAATAACAATTTAAAAAAAAAAAGCTACAAAGTATTACATTATTATACTAACCAAAGCTTCTGTAATGATTGAACCTGAAGCAGACCATGTGAAAACTTCAATTTGTCCTGGTGTATCAAATATAACATACCTATAAAAACATACATTCAAGATTAAACAAAATCAACTTACAGCACACATTTATGATCTTCAAAAACAAAAGAGCAGTGAAAACAAATATAAAAAAAACATGCTATAAAAGAAATTTTGCATGGTAGTATACGGATATAATTATAGTATGACTGTAACAAGTAGTTTCAGCATCCAGTATATAAACAATTTTAAAAAAATGTTTCTTCCAAGTAAATTTACAAAATTATATATATATTACAAATCTTGCTGTTGTTAAACTACAAAATATTCCATGTTAAAAGTTAATAAAAAAATTATTTAATATTTAAAAATAAAAACCAGTATTAGGTATACTGAATGGCCACTTTCTTAGAAATTCACATATTGTGATTCAGCTTTCTTCAACTGTACCATGAGAAAGACAATATAATAAATGTCATTTTAACATTAACTTATAGCAAAAGGAAAATGTCTTTAGTAACTCTTGGGAAAAACTGTTCATAATTAATAATTGAAAGCATATAAGGTGGTCTACAAGTTTCATCCTATGCTCTTTCTCTCAGCACTTAAAATACAGTGAATTTTACGAGAAATCCATGTGGCACATTTGCCTTTGCCTGTATTGTTTCAACAGTACAAGGTGTTGGAAGTAGTTTAATAATATAGGGAATGTTCTCAATACATTGAAGCTCTTTGATTCCTTTAAAAGGATACATAACATTGTCACTGATTATGTTCACTTTAAAATACTAATGAGGTTCTTCCCAGATAATATTCAAATAATCCACAGTGCTCATGTTGTTAAACACTGTTTCCAAGAGTATGAAAGTGACTAACCACTTGATTAACAAAAACAGTTACAATTAATTCAACTGGGAAACTTTTGGTTGAACTAAAAATCATATTGCCACATTTTCTTCTTCTGGAAGCTACAAATTAATACCTCTCTATACTCTTGGAAAAATGAGCTACTATCAAACATGTACAAATGACCAGCACTTGGGTAACTGTTAAAATCAAATAATTTATTGAAATACAACTTTTTTGTGTACAGTTAATATATATACATTGAAGCCACAAGGAGTCTTGAAGATCAGATAGTAAATTACAAATGCATTTTTTAAAGGAGGCTGTTAACAGCTAGAATATATGTTTTAATTGTGTACAGAGGACTTTGTCTTTCCATTATTTATTTAGTATTCAAATAAAAGGTAAAAGTTTTTCCACACTAAAGTAAAGCATTATTAGCAGTAAAAAGAAAATGTAATCTAACCTTATATTAATAAGTGTTTTAATAAAGTGGCCATTCAATAAATAAATAAACACAGAAAATTCTGATGGCACCTCAATGAAGGAAGAGTCTGATTTGTACTTACTCACACTCTGAGCTTCTCTTATCAATGAACTTCATGACCTGTGCCATCAAAGAAATGTTTTATAGGAATTCTAAACAAAGTTCTCAACACTGAATCATTAACTAGGATAATTAACTATTATACTTTGAAACAAATTAAAACCAATAATTTAATAGAAAAAACAGTTTTATTCATTCATACATTAAACATACAAAATAAATACATTTTCTGATTAAATATAGTATTATATGTTTTTAACTACTATCTTCACCCGTTATTTTATTTCTATATACCTAAGCAGAGATTTATCATTATTATTGAAAACTAACACAAGAAAGCATATGTTTATATTATGAAAACAACAAAATACTGTTAAGAATTAGCCAAGATTTCATTGATATGCTTATATTTTTGGATTGACAACAGTTAAGTGGCTAATTAGGTGAAAAGTAGCAATGAAACAACTTAACTTCAAAATTAAAGAAGCCAACACTTGTGGACAAACACAAAATGTTTCTGCCATGCAATCCCAAACATGACCAATAAGGAAAAAAAACAAAAAACATTAACTATATTAGTGCATGAGGCATGTGCCAAATTCTATGTAAGTTGGTTTACATACATATGAATAGTTTACAAAAACCCCAAACTGAACAAAAGACAAAATTTTCAAAATTGCTTACAGCTCTGTTTCAAACCTTTAGAAAAGTATTTTTGCACCAGCTACCATGTAATATATAAAAGTGGCTAAAACAGCTAAAAACAGAAAAAAGATAGTCTATATTACTGCATAGGGCCTACAAGAAGGTTTCTTTGTACCAAATCTCATGTACATTGGCTAACATACACATGAATATTTCATAAAAACCTAAGACTGTGCTTTCCTCCACAAAAAACTGGGAAAAAGACAAGAATTCCAAAATTACTTACAGCTCTGTTTCAGACCCTTAGAAAAGTATTTTTGGATCAACTGCCATGTAATATATAAAAGTGGCTAAACCATAGCACAGCAATTGTCGAAAACCTTACAATTATGCTTTTTGTGGCACCTTAATCATTACTAAAAACAGGCAAGTCCAACACTTTTTGTTTGGCAATATATGCTACCTGTAAAATCATATCTTTATACCAAATCCACATAAACTGGTTGAAATAAGGTTAAGTAATTGATCAAAACTCCTAAAATTAAGGGTTGACTTAACCTTTTAACTCATTACCACCACCAAATAACGAAAAATGAGCATATCCCACAGTTTTTTTATGTATATGTATGAGATTTGTAAAAAAGTATATTTATACAAGTATATATACATTGATTGAACTATGGCAGGATTCTTGTTAACAAATCTAAAATTCTGTTTTTGTGACATCCTGAACCAATGAACCAACAATAAAATTTAAAAGGGGCAAGTCCACAACATTTTTTTTGTCAATGTATTTTATCAAATCCCATTTAAATTGGTCAAAAACCATAAAATTATGCTTTTTGTGAGATTTGACACCCTCCTAAAATGTTTCTAAATGGGCAAATCCAACTTTTTGTATTTCAGTGTGATGTGTACACAAAAATGTACATTTCTGCCAGTTTTTACCTTGATTGCTGTAAACATGACCTCAAAGGAGCCCAAAATACATAATTTTGAGTTGTTTGACTTTTGATCTAATAAAATCCTTAAAAAGGTCTAAATAACAAATTTAAAAAATTATATAAGCGTATTGGACAAAGGTATAATCACACCAAGATTCAAAAAAATTTATCGAGAAATGAAAAAAATGGCACTCATTTGTAAAAAAGAAGTAACAACAAAAAAAACATTAAACACACACACGTGGGTGTGTGTGTGTGTAGTTAATTGCTGGAAAAGATGTTCTTTTTTCTTGTCTTTAAAAAATCAGCTTGTTCACTTAAAATTCTATGCAGTATATTATGTGAAAAAGTAGGTAAATCACAATTAAAGAAATATGCTTTAAAGAGTGCATCTGAAAAAAACCACTCATCAAGTTTCTTTATTTGAATACAAAAAAAATCACTAAAGAGCTAAGATTTATTTAAGCTAAGTGAGAAGAAAAGAAGTTATGAATCATATCATGCTTTTCTTGCACTAATGTAGGACAAGCAAACTGATCATAGCAAATGCTAACAGGTGTTACCATCATACATGTAATATTATTTGATGAAGTGACTGTCAAAGTGCCACAGATAGGCAGACAGTACTTAAGTTATTTCAAGTAAAATAAGCATTAAAATATAACAGAACTAATTATTATTTGCTTACCTGATCAAACCGAGTGGAAAATAAATTAAGTGATGTAATTATTCCTCCATTAGGGCCAAGAGAATATCTGTCATTATAGTTTAGAGAAACTTTACATTTGTAGAAAATAATGGAGCACCTACTTGATTTTGTTTAATAATTTGAATAAGTTCTCACAAAGGAAATTTTACCAAAAGAAAGTTGTTTCATCAGTCTAACTCATGGTGAATAATCAGCTAGATGGTTTGAAGAATAAAATTAGTAAAGAAATTTTATTTTATATATTACGAAAAGATAAACGATTACATGAGAAACTGATTCTCTTTGTAAGGAGTAATGCATGTTTCTCACATTAAAACAATGGGAAAATAGATTACATTACCAAAAATTACTGAAATAAGTTCAGATTACAAATAATTTCTGACTGTGTTTAAAAAAATAATTTAAAATTTCTATTTAATTTCATCTTCTTATACACATTGTATTTTGAATTAAAAAATGTATAAAGTGACCATGAACTTTATAATTTTTTTTATACTCAAAATGCATCTCTACTCACAATATTATTGTTGGTGCTGCCCTCTATATGCAAAATATTTATTTATGTATGCTACAAGCTTTACAGTTATAATTAGTATACTCAAACATGTTTCTCATGCAGATCAACATGTGTCATCCATCAACCAATAGTAGCATAGCATGCTCAATGATAAAGGTGGCTTCCTCTACCAAACTTTTATTTCAAAGTTTAGAAGGTTTGAGAACTGGAGAAGTGAGGAGAAAGGGTGGGAAGTGTAAGAAGAGGGAAGTACCTATTGAAAATACACTTACAGTAATTGTTGGCTATATCTATTCAGTTGAGAATATAAAAGTAGTGCAATGTGGCCTCCATAGGAGTTGATTCATTCCATCATTAGCAGACATGGCCTTCTGAAGTTATTTCTGCAATCAAAAGAGTCGATCTGTCACCTTACTGGATTACATGGCTTCCTAATGCTATTTACACATTCAACAATATCCACAATCACGGGAGTTGATGTGCTATGTTATTATTAAAATTAAAAAGAAAATTAAAGGTTCTGATATGGTACTTGCAAGGTCTTATACTGATTGGTTCCCTTAAATCTAACACCTCAACAATGGGAACTAATGTTAACATGAAAATAGTATGAGGGTTCCCATTCAAAAGGAATGAAAAGCATTTGTAATGATCAATTCCAGATGGTATGGAATGTGTAACAGGAAGTCACATCAGCCACTTCAGTGATGGATCAATTCCACAGTATTATAAATGGGTTAAGATGGTCTCATCATCTCTTAACATAGCACATCAACTCCAGTGGTTGTGGATATTGTTGAATGTGTAAATAGCACAAGAAAGCCATGTAATCCAGAAAGGTGACAGGTCAACTCTTTTGGTTGCAGAAATAACTTCAGGAGGCCATGTCTGATAATTATGAAATGAATAAACTCCTATGGAGGCCACATTGCACTACTTTTGTATTCTCAACTGAATGGATATAGCCAACATTTTTATGGAACAAGTTTGGGATGATGCCTCCATGGTCAACTACCCCAGCAGCATGGATTGGAAAGAGGTAAGGACTCCCATACTCTATTCAAGGAAGGAGGGTAAGAATGCATTCGAGTCTAAAGAAATGTCATCACTGGAGATAGTGCAATGGGTGATCATGAAAACCTATTTTGAAAAGCAGACCATACTAAGTTATTCATTTAATGCATAGCAGGGAAGGAAAGCTATCCCCTTCTGCTTTACCCATACAGTTAATGGGTAATACGGTGGGAAACAGACATGAAGTAATGAAGAAATTATTCTGTGGTAGATAACCTTCCAGCAATCTTGTGGAACACCTATTTCTACAGTGAGAATGTGAAGCTATGGACGATACAGTACAAGTCTATGTGGTTTACAGCGTAGACCTGAAGTTCAAAAATACCTGGTCAGGCACCACTTGTAACACAGCATGATCTATGCGATAAAAGGGAAGATACACCCCTAAAACAAAAATAGGAAAATGAACAAACTTACCAGTTAAAGTCGTATCAAAGTCTAGATCATGGCCACAGGTGGATAAGAAAATCACAATATGGTGAAAATGGTACAAGACAAACAAACTCAGCATGGTCCACATCACAGTGTGGAAAATATCCTCAAATGGACAAGGAAGCATGATAATTTCTAAGAAGAAAGTAGATGGAAGGAAACATAAAATAGGGTAGAAGATAAAGAAAGTAGAGAAGTGTACGCCAAATTGACCAGAAAGTGGACACAATTTGTAATGGAGAAGAAGAATAATCATGAAGGAAGGAGGACTGCCGGAGAAAAAAAACGATAGTTGCATACACTCCAGAGTACAGCTACACATGCAATATCACACCTTAGCTTCCTGACTGTACAGAGACTATCAAATTACAGATAAGGGTGAAGATGGGAGATATAAGGTAGAAAATAGGAGAAATGGAAGAAATAACTCTCTTTAGCCACCACAGACATGGGCCAAAAGGAGTGAGTGGGAGAAATAAGAAGATAGCTAAGGTGATAATGAGTATGTAAAATATCAACATCAAATAAATCAGACCATTAATGTCCACAAGCCAAAACAATAAGAAAATATGTCTTAAGGGCCAAATGAAAGAAGGAGCACAAAGAAAGTGATTCAAATAAAGGTAAAATTGGAGCATGAGGGACCACAGTAATGACCCAATCTAGAAAATGAGGATGCTTGAAAGGCTTCTTAATCTTAATTGAATGTATGAGCTGAGTGAAATTTGGGGAAGTTAAAACTCCAAAGTAACTGGATAAATGAAAGGCATTTAAAAGGGTCATCTGAAAAAGAGATATTTGGGGTGGGTGCCCTTTTGTGGCTGATCAGAGCCATTGCTGTAGAGCACCTCCAGACAGCAACAGATGAGAGAAAGAAAGTAACATAATGCCTGACAAACCAGAAGGTCAATAAAATCAATAAGTAAGATTGTCTTATCTACATACTAATGGTCTGAAGCTTCGTGGTGACTGATCCAAGTCCTCCAAACCTGAAAGAAAGCTTCCATGAGTAGATGTGTAACTGAACATGAAAGGATGAAGTGGCACACCCACTAACTTCTGGATTTAGTCCAGATTGTCTCTCAAAGAAAGAGGAAAGTAAATGGTGGTAAAAGAGGATTCCTTACAAGATTTTATAGTGAGTAGTAAGTGACTGCACTAAAAGGGCACAATAAACTAAAAGGCCCAAGGAATATATACATAAAGAGAAGATAAGGTGTGACTGATATTGGTGTTAAAGAAAACTCTCAAATTCACAGGAATTTGGGAGGTCAACAAAGTAAAGACCTTTGTCATGTAAACAAACAGCCCCTTAGAGCTCAACATAAATGAGATGTAGATATGAGTATTTGACTCCTGCTCAGAATGAGCTAAGAAGAATCATACATCCAAGCAGTAAATGTTGTAACTCAAGTGCCTGAAAATAATGGGCAAAAGCTCATACAATGGAACAAAACATCTGTGGAGCCAAGGCAAGTCTGAAAGAAGTGCCTGAAACAGATAAATCACCCTGAGACAGACAAAAGAGAGGGTCAAAACAGAAGTGCTAACAGGATATGAAGGTAAGCAATAGAGACATCCATCATTGACACCTTCCATCAGGTGAAAATGCCCATCTCAGGATGACAAAAACATTCCATGGCAAACTTGGAGAGTGCAACAGAGTGGTTGAGGTGAGAAAATGATGACTGGCAATCAATCCTCAGTGGGGACCAAAAACAAACATGAGGAAAAACCTCCAGGGAATGATGATCTAGTTTTTTGTTTGATGCAAAGTAAATCTTGAACAGACTCTAACAGATACAGGCATGTCACAGAAGCCAGCAAAGTATAAATACCAACAGTCAGCTTCTAGGGTAATCACCAGTACTGGTGTTGCCAGGTGGTACTCTATCAAGAAATAGACAAAAAGAAAGACCAAGAATTGAAGGAACTGGTTTCAACAGAGACAAATGGACTTGTGGTTTAGTACTGTCAGGGGATGTAGCAAATATATAAAGTCTCAGAAAAAGAGAAAGATATAAGACCTTGAGATGCATGGAGGGTAAAATGGCCCAAGTCAAACTGAGTCTCTACCTAGAAGGTTCCAACAATAAAGAAACCACATATGTAAAGCTAGAGGTGAGAACAAAGTATGGGCTAAAATGGAGAAGAGAAAATTACGGGTACTGGCAAAAATTCTTCAGAATATCTGTGGAGATCCTCTGACAGACAATGTAAAGAAGAAAGATACTGGAGAACATTGAACCCTACAACATTCAACCTCCTGATGCACAACAGCATGTAAACCCATCATCTTTGGGTCACCCAAACCTAAGGCCCAAGAAATATGCTAGTCACTGTTCTAACCTCTTAAGTAGTAAGGTGAACTTCAGAATGAATGGCACAGAAAATGTTCACAAAACTCGAGTGCAGAAACAAAGCGACATGGATTAACTGATAAATACGAATAAAGAATCTGGTTGAATAAATGAAATGAAGTTTAAAATGGATCACTCCATTAGGAAAACAAGTCCAACATGCAGTAATAAATAAATAACAAAGTATGTCCTAACTCAAATGCTGCCAAACAGTGAATTTGATAAAGAAATGTCGTGGGAGTTGCACAAGTCATGTGAACATACTATCCTACTGTTGGATGATGCATGACAATTTGCAATGAGAGAAGCACTGAAATATACTAATTCCAATGGGGGAAGGAGAAGACTCATGGAATACAGAAAGAAAAAGTTTGCATATAGAAGCAGCACTAAATAAGAATAGCTCATCATGTGACAGGAGGTAAGTGCTGTATCGGAATTTCATTTTAAATTTGTCTGAATCAAATCAGACTGATCCAAGATTTAACAAGTATTTATAGTAAAAACTAAGAGACAATGCTGAGCATTTTTGTAACATAAAAATAATATTCTTTCTCAGAAGTAATTTGTTTTTGTGAAAAACTCTTTACAGCACTGGTATGTGTAATTTTGAAAGTAATATTATTAACAAAAACTGAGCAAGTACATGATTTTCATTGGATAATTTAAATAAATTCTGACACTGGAAATGGCAGAAGTGAAAATTCTATCCAAAAACAGTTTGTTTGTTTTTTCCATGGCAAAGTTACTAATCAGTTATACTTTTAACTATATAATCAGAAATGGAATTTTATTTTATATACTGAACAAAGAAAAGTAATTAAATAAGATACTGATTTCCTTGTCAGATACTCCTGCTAGATTTCAACTTTATCATCTTCCATTTTCTAGGACAAATACCAATATTTTCTTCAGTATTAATTACACTGTAATGATGCCTCAACAACTACAATATCTGACTAAGTAATCAAAGGATACTGCTTCATCACCTCCTTGTATTTCACAGTGTCTCTTATATCTAGTAAAATACAAAGAATTATTACTATGCTGTCAAGTACGTAGAAGCTAGATTCGAAGAAAAACACCAACAGCATATTAAAACTTTTAATAATCAAAAAGAAATTCCACTATTATTCATATGTAGAAAAAATACAAATTACAACTTTATATATTTGTGTGTCCAACTATTTATCAAATATATATAAAAACACTACTATGAATCCAAGATAGAAACAAATATTATGGTGTTGGAATTAGAAAGAATTAAAAATAATTGTTTTAATACAGTTTCTAGATTGAAAAATGTTCACTGTTTTTAGGTTTGGCTTCTTACACTTTATAATTTAATAATGCTTAAATGACCTCTTAAATATCATTATGATTGACTTTTTGCCCGTTGTGACCTGACCAATCTAATAATTTATGATACTGAGTAAAAGGCTCAATTAGTTGAAATGTTAGTAAACATGTTTTTCTGAAATCACTTAATAAAGAAGGTACTAGTCTTAATGTGATTCTCTAAGTTTAAAACTTCTTAAATGTATATATGTTCCATAAAATATTAAATATCTGATATTACACATTTCTTTCAACCTTGCAGAAAATTATTAAGAAATTAATTCTTCACAGTAAGTAGCATATAAAATGTTTAGACAATATCTAATTTAAAGAATTAACATAGTAAGTTATTTCTTGTGTGATAATAGACTGTACAAATATTCCAACTGGAGACAATTATCTCTGAATACTTTTATAACTTAGTTTTGAAGGATTAACATGAGAAAAACCTTCCGGTTTTTAAACACAAGCAACATAATAAATTTCCTGTAAACTGTTAAGAGGTGGGTTGTTTATTTATGGTTGGTTGGTTGGTTTGGTGTCTTACAGCACAAAGCAAGTAGGCTATCTGTGCCAAACATCCAGTAAAAAGTTAAAATTAAAGTACAATTATTAAAATTCATAAAAGGAATCAAGGTAAAACAAAATGAAGCTTAATTTTTGAATTAAAAACATAAATAACGTTAAATCCAATGTTTACATCTAGTCTACAACTGTAGGAAAAACTGTAAAGGACTTTCTGTAGCATAATTGTAATTATCATAACTCACCAGAATAACTATATAGTAAGTTTAAGAAAAAAACAGCATAAGTCCCTTTAAGATGGCTTTTCCAGTCCTGGTTTCAAGTTATTTGAAGTTATGGCCATTTCCAGAAAATAAAATAAAACAAGTTTTTAAGATTTGTAGCAAAATTTTAATTATTATAACTTGCAAAGATAACTAATGGGTGGTTTCAAACAGCAGTGTTAGTCGCCTGAAGTTGGCCTTTCCAGTCCTGGTTTAGAGTTATTTGATATTATGGCCATTTTATAATTTCAAATTAACTAGATGTACTTCAATTCTTAAAAGGAAATCAAATTAAAAAAGGTCCAACATATAAATTAAAAAACTTAAATAGCATTAAAAAGATTAATGGCCTTTAAAAAACTGTAAACATTTCTAAAATGGACAGTCTCACCATCACCAATAACACTGTCTATCATCATAAATAAGCCTTGGGACAAAACATGTTTAAAATGATGCTGTCGTTGAGAGCTATAACAATGACAAGACAGTAAAATGTAGCTTATTCTGATTTGAGTGTCACACAAACAACACATTGGTGCATCAGTCCAGATAAAAGAAAACGATGAGTTAAAAAACTGTGACTTATGCATAGTCTAGTTAGAAAAGCTTCCTCTTTCCAATCCTTAAGGAAACAAGTTCAGCAGTGAACACAAAAAATGCAGAGGGGATTCTGCACACGACCACCGAACCACAACAAACCACAGCAGAGCCCACACAGTCATCTGATTTTTAACTATCCATATGAATAGGAATGGAAGGATAGTTCAAAAGATGTTCAGCAAATAACAGACAGTATTTCCAATTAGGAGTGTCTGCTTTTCTCAGATGACAGCAATATCATCCAAGTACAAACCTAATTCATCCAACTGCACCTTGATACAAAGGCCAAAATGAGCAATGGCAGATTATCTGTTCTGAAAAAGTATTGCCCACCAAGGAAAGAAAACACAATCCCAGGTGGGATGTTTTGGTAAAGAACAAAGTTTTGAAGCATATAGTAAAGACATTCACAAATGGCGGACGTGCAAAGAAGGTTCATAAGACTGTGTATGAGCTCTGAACTGGGAAAGTATGGAAAGCCCAGAAGCAGACCCAAAGTCCCTGATGATGAATGGGGTCCAGCATCTTCAAGGCTGAGGTCCTGGCAGAGTCATAGAGCAGTGATCCATAGTCTCATTTTGACAAAATAAGAGCACAATATATCTTTAGCATAGAACATCGATCTGCTACCCAAGTGGTGGAAGAGAGGATATGGAGGATGTTCAGTGCTCTTGTACATTTGACCCATAGCTGCTTGATGTGTGGCATAAAGGTCACCTTATGGTCAAAGATAAACCCTAAAAACTTTGTCTCAGGGACCACATGTAGCACAGCTTCACCAGTACAGATTTCATGATCAGGGTGAATATCCCATTGGCAGCAGAAGTGCATTCAAATGGTTTTACAGAGAGAGAGAGAGAGAAGTTAAAACTGTTTGCTGTGGTCCACTTCAGTAAAACTTGAGGGCAGTCTGTAGTTGCCGCTCAATATACTTCATGTTCGATGAGTGACATGAGATGTGAAAGTCATCAACGTGCAGCCAGTTTGCAACAATAAGATGGAGTTGTTCAGTGATGGCATTAATCTTTATACTGAAAAGTGTGACACTCAAAATACAGCCCTGAGGGACTCTAAGTTCCTGTAGAACAGAACGAGAAAGTGTTGAACCAACATGAACTTGTAATAGCCTGTCCACAAAAGTATTTTTAATAAAAATGGGCAAATGGCCACATAACCCATATAGATGGTGGTCTCGTAAAATGCTATACCTCCATGTTGTATCCTAAGCATTCTCAATGTCAAAAAATATTGATACAAGATATTGTCATTTGAAAAAGGCTTCTCTGATTGATGTTTCAAATCAAATCAGGTGGCCTTTTGTAAATTGCTATCATCAGAACCCACACTGGATGGGCAAAAACAGGTTGTTTCATTCGAGGAACCAAACAAGATGGGCATTAACCATTCCCTCTAAAATCTTACAGAGACAGCTCATCAAAGCAGTTGGATGGTAGTTTGAAGGAATCTTGAGATTCTTCCCAGACTCAGAGAAAGGTAGAACAGCCTGGGACCAAGCATCAGGAAAAACATTCTCCTGCCAGGTCTGGTTAAAAACAGTCAAAAGAATAACAAGAGAAGCAGGAGACACAATATTTTGTAGTGTACATCATCAAGTACGAGCTATGTACTGCCAGACAAATGAAGGGCCAGTTTGAGTTCCACCAGAGATTGCTCTGCCGAAATCTTGGGTGAAGGAAGAAGCAAAAGTGCTAGATATCTGGCAAAAGCTTTCACCTAAAGTATCAGTGATGATTCGGGAATCAGCTACTTCCTGGCCATCAGAAAGCAAAATTGAGAATGGGGCAAAATTATATTGCCCACTGCCCTTTTGAATCTTGTCTCATATGACTTTTGAACTTGTGGTAGAAGATATGTTGGTTGGGAACTTAATTGAAGAGTCCTTCTGACTTTGATGTCTCACCTAATGAGCATGTGCATGGGACTGCTGAAAAGCAATGGGGTGTTAAATTGTGGGATACCTAAGAAAAATATCACAGACCTGTTTTTTAGCCTTCTGTGCCATGTGGTAGGCAGGAGTCCACTATGTAAAAAGATATTGTGGAAAACATATCAAGGTTTCAGGAATACCTTGAGCAGCTGCCTGTATAATACAGTCAGTTATTGCTGCCACACAGTCATCTATTGATGGCAGGTTCAAGTTTTGAAAGAGTGCCAGATTGCTTGATCCAGCTTCCATCCGGGTATGTGGGTCAGGTGTCATTGACCACAGCTAGTCTCTCTCAAAATTATAGGAAAATGGTCACAGCCTCGTGGATTATTGTCAACCCTTCATGAAAAGTGGGAGAATAGTGAATGGGAGCAAACAGAGAGACCAATACCAGTAAAGGACTGAATAGGTGCATGTAAATAAGTATAAGAACCATTACTGAAAAGAGAAAGGTTGGGATCAGAGAGCATAAGCTCTACAGAGCTACCCCTCCCATCAATATCAGCACTACCACAGAGGGGATGATGTCTGTTGAAGTCCCTCAGGATGAAAAAGGGTTATGGCAACTGTTCAATGAGAGCATCAATGGCTGATTGATCATAGGTCTCTCCAGATAACAGGTAGAGAGAATAAACAGTGATGATATGACTTAAGGAAACACAGATGGCAATGGCTTCCAACAGTGTGTCGAGTGGCAAAAACAGGGTGGGCAAATGCTAATCAATTAACAGTGTCACTCCTCCATATACTCATCCATCACACATCCTATCATTTCTGTATGAAGAAAACTGCCAAAAAATGACTGTATCAGCAATGTTCAGAAATGTTTCCTGACATACAGGATAGCAGGAAGCAATCAGTGCTTTGATGTCATCCAGATTAGAATGTAAACCTTAACTATTCCATTGTATTAAGGTGGCCATTTTTATTTATGTGAAGCAAACTGGGTGGAGAGTCTTTCTGTTTATGACTACGTCTTTTTTCTTTATTGTCTTTATTCGAGGGAGATCTGTCAACCTCCATGATCCTGTCCTGGGTTGATTAGTCAGGTCTTTGTTGCTGGAAGAGGATTATAGGAACTGAGGATGTAAACGAGTGATCGTTTTGCATCTTTGGATGGGAGAAGAAGGTGTACCAGAAGAAATCCCCATATCCAGAACCAAAGGAAGTGGGTTTGCTGGAATGTATGTTAGGGACAGAGATGGATGTTGACATTGATTTGTCAACTTTTTTAACCATGGAGGTCAAATGACTTTTCATTTGGTTTGAGAACAATTCTTTTAGAGCTATAGAGAGATCCATCTGCACCCCAACAGTAGTAGTGGAATGAAGTGCAGAAGCATACATTCGAGATGAAGTGGAGGACAGCAACTTTCTAGCTTCAAAGTAAGTAATGTTTTGAACAGTCTTCAAATGCTACACCTCTTTTTCTTCCAACCATTTAGTGGAAGAATGAAAGTAAGACATGCAAGAGCCATTGCAATTGATGCAATGAGGGTCTTTTTCACACTCACAAGCATCATGGTCCTTGCCACCTCAACGATCACACATCAAGGAACCACAACATGATGTCTCTGAGTGACTAAACCTCTGACACTGGAAACATCTGAGAGAGGGTTGGAATGCATGGCCATACCTTGCAATTATGATAACTTGTCTTGATGGTGGCAGGTGGACATGGTAATGTAAATGTCAGAATGAGGACACTGATCGGCATTATAATTTCATCTTTGTGAGACACTTCTTGGGTGGAGAAACCAATGAGAATTTCTGACTCAGAGATGTTCTTCAAATCCCTCTCAACAATAACTCCTTGTGATGAGTTCAAAGTAGCATAAGGCATAACTTCAATAGGTATATCCCCAATCACCTTTCAATGCAAAAGGAGTTCACTATGTTGAGATGTTGATGTTTCCACCAATGTCACCAGAGTAAAGCTTTCTGACTGACTTTGGAGAGTCAGCAAGTCCCCCTAGTCCCTTCTGAATGAAAAAGGGAGACATCTGCCTAAAGGTTTGTCTGAAAGAGAATGTAGTATAAAAAAATGAGATACAGGTGTTGAAGATTGCTGTTCAGAATCTTCAAGATGTGGTCATTTACCTATGGACTGTTTTTTCACTATTTTATTTAAGTTTTTATTTGAAAGATCCATGGAGCCCTATGAGGGAATGCACTACAGTGTCAAACAAGGATACTGGAGTAATGCCAGAATGTTGTGAGCACTATGCCCAAACACCAGCATCAGATACAACGTCCCAACGTCTGTTGAGAACATCCAACACTGGTACTTGGTTGATCCTAGCCCAAGTGAACCAGCCAACTAACTCTAGGAAAGCTACCCCAAGACTGCTTGTCTATAGGAATTCAAGGCCAAAGTGATGTGTTAACATTGAACTCCTCAACCACCAGGATTCTCTCCTCCCCTTCACAGGTCACTACTCACAGCAAATACATGGGTGGATGTTTAGATCCCAGAGGAGGTAAACTGAAAGAACAGAACCTTTCCTGAGAGGTTCCCTCACCACATACAGGAATCCACACTAAGGAGATTTTTTATTTATGCAGAAAATTATACTATTCAATAAATATTTACTGAAAGTATACATAATGGGCAGTAAAGTTTGAGATATTATAATATACCCTTGGTCCCAAGTTATATTTTGACATTATTTCCTTTTCAGATGGGGGTATCTAAATGTGACACTCTTTCCCAAAATTAAAAACTAAAAGAGAAAAATCAGTTATTCAAAACTTACCAATGTTTGCTGGATATGGTAATTCTTTACATGCAGGGTCTAAGTTGATTACATAGGGAGATTTTTTTTTTGCATAAAGATGTGCAGTTATCCTCTGAAATATATAAAAAGTCACATTAGACCTACCATATACAATTATAAAAAAAACTACTGTACACCAATAGAGCTATAAAATCAGGCAAGTAAATATTACTTCCTAACAAAGTGTCCAATAAAGTATATTTCCTCCATTATTCCATAAGCTTCATTACACCAGTTAATTATAACACTGTGTTTGTGTGTGTTTTTCTTATAGCAAAGCCACATCAGGCTATCTGCTCAGCCCACCGAGGGGAATTGAACCCATAATTTTAGCGTTGTAAATCCGGAGACATACCGCTGTACTAGAGGGGGGCAATTATAACAATGATGCTGTGTTATAAATGAAATGCATTCAGGAATTTTTAAGATCTGTATATATTATCCATGAAACCTCTCCTTGAAAGAACAAAAAAGACAGAATACAAAAAATGACAGAATTATAAACACAATGAAGAACTTCAGCTATAAAGTCTTAACTGAAGTCTGTACAGCACATTTTTAAAAATACTGCCCCTTCATGTCATTTCATAAATGTTTGTTAGCATTTCGTAGAAACTAGTGTATGATGCCACTGGCATCAGCAAATTTATAACATATAAAAACATCAACCACAATTTACTCATGTCCAGGATAAAAGATATAAAATACTGTTTCTCTGAAGAACAACTAACATTATACAGGGTGGTCGCTAGGAGAGCGGAACATTTATCAAACAGCTATTTATTTTTACAAAGAATAACTTTTACAAAGTTTTTTAAAGGCATATGTTATATTACACTCATAGATGCTCAAAATGTCGTCCGTGATATTAAAATCATGCATTTTATTCATGATCTCATCTGACCCTCAAATTTTCCACTTTTCTAGCGACCACCCTGTAGTATCACAAAATATACTAACACAGTTTCCTTCCAATTCCTGTTTACTTTTGCAAAACACATTCTTTTTTTGGTTCTTTTTTCACTTTTGATATCAAACAGTGAAGATAATTTGGACATATAGTATCAATTGTACATGATAGGTATTGATTAGTTAGTTATTTTTAAAGAGTTGCTACACTAATTAAATTTAGCTAAATAACTTTGAAAATCACAATGTGAAACCACAATGTTAAAATTAGATTACTTGAATAGCTGGAATAATTTCTGTTTTGTTTGTTAGTTTTTTTTATATTTCACACAAAGCTGCATGAGGGCTATCTGCTCTAGCCTTCTCTAATTTAGTAGTGTAAGATTAGAGAGAAGGTAGCTAGTCATCCTCACCCACCCCCAAGTCTTGGGTTACTCTTTTACCAACAAATAGCAGAATTGACTGTCACATTATAATGCCCCCATGGCTGAAAGGGCAAGCATGTTTGATACGACAAGGATTCAAACCTGAAACCCTCATATTACGAATCGAACATGTTAACCCATCTGGCCATGCCAGGCCAGCTGGAATAATCAAAAACAAGAATAACTGGAAACACTAATGTTGATTAATCAATATTTTATCCACCATCAATCAAGGAAATTGATTATATAAATTACATGAGTTAATCACCCAGTTCTACCATGTTTGTTTTTGTATTACAAAAAATCATACCTGCACCCATGTTGTTTTCCCTGATCCAGCCATACCAAGAACAATAACACATGTAGGTTTTCTTCCTGATGTTTTTCCACCTATAGCTTCAGATGCCTCTGGAGTACATGGGTTATTCATATTTGATTCCACCGAATCTTGTGACTGATTTATATCTGCCATAATTTCGTCTACAAAAATCTATAAGAGGAAAGAAAAGAAAGAACAAAACAGAATTCACTAAAAGCTCTAAGAAGCACATTTCTGTTCAAACAGTTATAATCTCATTTAAGATTTTTTTGTATCCTTCCAAAGTATCATAGCCAAGACCACCAATAAAGTGTTCTCATCATGTCTACAAACCACATCACTTCAGAATACAGTAAAACCTGTCTAAACTAGAAACTGCATATGGCAAAAACCTATACAAGTAGCATTATCTTAAGATTTCTCTTATAAAAGGCCCTCTCTATGGTGGAACCTGCATAATACAAATGGAAAACTATCTTTCACTTACCTCATTTATAAACAAATAGGATTAGAACACCAGTAAGGCAGAAAAAATGTTTTTGACTAAATTTTAATTTCTTTAAATATCAATAAATTCTTGTTTAATTAATAATTTGTTTAAATATTAATAAATTCTCAAACATTTTGTTACACTTTTGCAGTTAAATTAGATTCATGATTTGTAGAAATATATTTGTCTTTTAAGTGCAAAATTCTACACTTTAAATAATTATCATAAAAAAATAAATTCCTGTCTTCCCTAATTTTAAAATTTAGGGAAAATTTACTTGATATCCTCATTTTTTTTAAAAGTTGTTTGTCATGACGATTCTAATGAAATCCAAACTCTTATTGAGAAAATTGATCCTGTTAACACTGAAAGTTTTGTGTATGTTGACAAGAATGTTTTAACAGAAAATGATTGTAATAGAATCGTAAGATGGTAACAGTGTGAGAGATTCAGAAGATGAACAAAATTGAAAAGGTGGTGAAAAAATAGAAATTCCTATTTCATCGCAAGTATTAAGTTATATTAACACTATCAAATTTTATGCAAAAATGAAGGGAGAAAATAAACTTCATGAAAAGGCCATAGAATTGGCATTCTCTTTTAACCACATGAAAAAGTCCATTAAAAAAACAAAATAACTGAAACTGGATACTTTCTTCAAATAAATTTAAGATATTGTGCACTGGTGTATATTTTGAATGTCTACTTTTGTTCTTATTCTAATAAATATAGCATAAACAGTATAATAACTTTATTCACAAATGTGTTACTTCCCTCTAATCAAGCAAGTGTAGCATTCCGCTCAAAAATTATATATAATCAAGGAAGTGCATGTTCACTGTCTAAGCCAGTAAACCTGCTGAAGCTGGAAATTTTACTTGGTCCTGTGCAATTCTGCCTTAGACAGATTTTACTGTATTTATTGAGTCAGTCTAAAAATAGTTCTGTATTCATGCTCTTTTATCACGCAATTTTAAAGTTTTTAGTGCACGCTGGAGAGTTCTATACATCGATGAGCAGAAAAATAAAACATAACCTATTATTCTAGAAAACATAATTTGTTTTACAGAAACCAACACTTTGCCATTACATCTTCATCTGAACAAACAAGACACTATCTAACTGATTTAGGCTTATGCAAAACATTTCAGAATGCTACGAGACAGCTCAGTAAGATAGACTTTGCCAATCAATATATGAATAAACTGAAAGTACCTGCAAGTGGACAAGAGTACACTATTTAAAGCATACATATGCTATTATATATATATTATTATTATTATTATTGTGTATTGCCCAGTATAGTTGCAAGTTTATAATGGGTGATGTGAAACTATTATTGGACAACTAAACCATATCAATAAGACTTGTGCAACTAATAAAAGTAAATCCAAATAAATCCAAAGCTATAAAGAAACTTTTACATAAATTATACATTAATGAAGATCCTAGAACATTTACGGATAAGTCATTATGAAACTACGAAAATAGAGTTCACACTTACAATGCAAGTATCACATGAAAAAAAAAAGTTTCACAAAAATTTTGTTATGCAATGCATTAGTCTTAATGTTTCAGCTCATATAAGGCATGCAGACAATCCAGCCTTGACAACAAAATTACAGATAAACCAGGTAAAACCTTAAAAAATATCTTAGCAAAATCTGCCTTTAGCTCTCAAACATACAAGAAACCTGCAAGCAAATATGCACATTATAATTCAGTTTTAAAAGGATAGTAATCACAAGAATGTCATGCACAGGCATAAAATTTTGTTATGCTGAAAGCAGTACCCATACATTTCTATGTGATCAGACTATTAAAATAAACAGAATCATCTTTATACTCTAGATGAATTATGGAAAGCCATTATGGAGTGTGCTGTAAACATGACAGTCTATTATAATTTTGATATAATACACTCAATCCTGAAATAAGACAGTTAGTATTCTGTTAAAGGAACACTTTGGAGTCTTTATTTTAAGGATATTGCTTGTTGCCTAGACAATAGAAAGTCTGTAAACTTGGTGTACCTTAATTTTCAAAAATCTTCTGATAAGGTATTATCCAAAATAATTAACAAAGAAAATCACATCTGTAAAGCTTGGGGAAAGATTAATTAAATCAATTGAAGGTGGGTGAATGAGAGGAAAAAGTATATTGGATTAAAAGAGTCCAATAAATGCAGGCCTTAATACCAGTGCAGTGTTTTTCTCTAATTTTAATAGAGGTATAATTTGTGAAATAATGCTTTTGCTAATCTAATTATTTCATACTCAAGAATTCTAGCTGTATAGAGAATGTTGAGATATTACAAAATGAATTGGATAAAATAATAAACTGGCCAAATACTTAGCCAATGTCCAATAATTATAGTACATGCAAATTATTGCACTTAAATTATCATAATTTTATCCATGCATTCATACGTTGACGAATAACCCATTCTCATTAGCGCAACTGAAAGAAAAGATAAGTTTAACTTTTCTCAAGGGTAATGTTCAAAGACAGCCTTGAAGTATCAAACATTGTCTTACCCTACTCAAGCCATCAAATTACCACTTTGTTGCTAGTAATAAAGCTAACAGAATTTTAGGGAGTGTTTATATAAATACAAATTACAAATTTAAGAAAACAGGGTACTCACTAATGACTAGTTAGGCCTTATTTTTATTAATTGATTTAGTGTTTTATGGCACAAAGCAGCTAGGCTATCTTCGCCAAACATCCAGTAAAAAGGTAAAAGTAAATTAAATGTAGTAAAATACATAAAAGGAAATGAAAATAAAACAAAACATCATTGAAAAACAGAAAAAGCATAAAACCAATGTTGACACCTAGTCGACGTTAAAAGAGAAAGTAGAGTAAGAGAAGTTGTAAAGGACTTTCTCTAGCAAAATGGTAATAATCATAACCCAACGTCAGTCATCTGAACTTGGTCTTGACAGTCCTGGTTCCAAGTTGTGTGTCATAACAGCCATTATCAAAAGATAAAATAAGAAAAGTGTTAAAGACATGTAGCATGATCGTAATAAAAACGAGTTGTGAAAGTCATCGACATAGAGCCCATTTGCAACAGTGAGAGGAAGTTGTTCAGTGATGACATTTACCTTTATACTGAAAACTGTGTCACTAAAAACACAGCCCTGAGAGACCCCAAGTTCCTGTACAAAAGAACAAGAAATTGTCGAACCCACATGAACTTGGAATTGCCTGTCCACAAAAGTATTTTTAATAAACACAAGTAAAACCGTAAATGGCCACGTAACCCATATATATGGAGGTCTCGCAAAACACCATACCTCCATGTTGTGTCATAAGTCTTCTCAATGTCAAAGAATATTGAAACAAGATGTTGATGTTTGAGAAAGGTTTCTCTGATTGATGTTTCAAGTTGAATTATGTGGTCTGTGGTGGAGTGCTGTCATCAGAACCCACACTGGGATCTTTTCCAGGCTTAGAGAAAGGTAAGATGATAGCCTGGCACCAGGCATCAAGAAAAACACTCTCCTTCCAGATCCAGTGTAAAGGGACAATTATAGTCAAAAAGACAGTCACTTCAAAAGGAAAGAGATGAATGCTCTCCCCAAGTCTTGATGGCCAAGAAGATGGAGGAACAAGCAAAAGTGCTAGATACCCAGCAAAAACTTTCACCTAGAGTATTGGCGATGTTCCGGGCGTCAGCTACCTCTTGGGCATCAGAGAGTAAGATGGAGAGGGGGAAAGAATTGTAGTGCCCACTGACCTTTTGAATCCTGTCCCATATGACCTGGAACTGGTGGAAGAAGATATGCTAGTTGTGAACTTAATCCAAGATTCCTTCTGGCTTTGACATTTTACCCACCTAGCATGTGCATGGTCCTGTTGGAAAGCGATGCAGTTTTAAAGTGTGGGATATCTACGGAAAGTATCCCAGGCCCGTTTTTGAGCCATCCATGCCAAGTGGCAAGCAGGATTCCACCATGGATGAGGATATTGTAAAAAAACATGTCAAGATTTCAGGAATACACTGAGCAGATGATTGTATAATACAGTCAGTTACCATTGCCACACAGTTGTCTATTGATGGCTGATTCACGATGGCAGGATCAAGTTCTGTGAGAGCAGTGAAAGTGGACCAGTCTGCCTGATCCAGCTTCTACCGGGGCACGCAGGTAGGGTTGCATCGAACGTGGCCAGTCTCTCTCAAAAGTATAGGAAAATTATCACTGCATATTGAAAAATGGGAGAATAATGAAGGGGAGCAAACAGAGAGATCAATAGCAATAAAGGACTGACTAGGTGCAAGAAAATAAGTGAAAGAACCAGTATTGAAGAAAAAAAGATTGTCATCAGAGAGCATACTCTCTACAGAGTGCCCCCCTATCAATAACAGTACTTCACCAGAGAGGATGATGTCCATTAAAGTCCCCCAAGATTAGAAAGGGAGGGGGCAACTGTTCAATGAGAGCATCAAGGTCTAATTGATCATATGTCTCTTCAGGGAGCAGGTAGAAAGAACAAACAGTGATGGTATGACCCAAGGAAACACGGATGGCTACAGCCTCCAAGTGTGTGTTAAGTGACAAAGACAGGGTGAGCACATGCTGATCAACCAAGAGTGCCACACCTCCATGTACTCATCCATCACACAGCCTGTCATTTCTGTACAGAGAAAACTGCCGAATGGTGATTGTATCAGCAGGTTTTAGAAATGTTTCTTGTAGAGAAAGGCAAACAGGCTGGTAGGAAGTAATAAGTGTTTTGATATCATCCAGATTAGAACTAAACCTTGACAGTTCCATTATATCAAGGTGGCCACTTTTAATGACAGGTAGGCGAAGTAGCTGGAGAACCCTTCTGTTTACGACCACGTCTTTTTTCCTTACTGTCCTTAGTCAAAGGAGGTCTATCAACCTCCATGGATCCTGCCCTGGGTCGATTTGGCAGTAGTTCTTTGTTATTGGAAGGAAATTCCAGTGACTGAGGACACAAACAAATGACTGTTTTGAATCTTGGGGTGAGAGAAAAAGATGTATTACAAGAAATGCCTGTATTTAAAACTGAAGGATGTGGATCTTGAGATTTGTTGGAATATATGGAAGGAACAGATATGGGTGTGGAAGTCGATTCATCAACCTTTTTAACCATAGAGGTCAAAAGGCTTTTCATTTGTTTTGAAAATGATTCTCTTTGAAGCATAGAGAGATCTGTCTGCACTCCCACTGTAGTTGTGGAATGAAGTGCAACAGCATATGTCCGAGATGGAGTGGTGGACAGCAATTTCTAATGTTATGTGTTGTTTTCAAACGCTGCACCTCTTTTTCCTCCAACCATTTTGGGCAAGAACAAAAGTAGAGAGTGTGAGAACCATTACAGTTGACACAATGTGGATCTGTGTCACACTCATAGGCATCGTGTTCCTTGCCACCACAACAAGCACATGTCAGAGAACCACAACAAGACATCTTAGAGTGGCCGAACCTCTGACATTGGAAACACTGGAGAGGATTTGGAATGTACGGCCGTACCCTTCAAATTAGATAACCTGCCTTGATGGTGACAGGTGCACATAGTGAAGTAAATGTCAAAACAAGGTTATTTGTTGGCAGTGGAGATGCATCTCACTACAGAAACTCTTTGAGCAGGGAGCCCAGCGAGAATCTCTGACTCAGGAATGTTCTTCAAATCCCTCTCAACAATAACTCCTCTTGATGAATTCAAGGTAGCATGAGGGGTAACCTAAATAGGTATATCCCCAATTGTCTTTGAATTCAAGAGGAGTTCACTGTGTTGGGTTATAGATATTTCAACCAATATGTCTCCAGATCAAAGCTTCTTTGCAAACTTGGGAGAGCCAGCAAGGCCCTCTAGTCCCTTCTGAATAAAAAAAAATGGGACATTTGCCCTAAAGGTTTTTCTGAAAGAGAATGTAATATAAGAAAATGAGGTATGTGTGTTACAGATGTTGAAGACTGCTGCTCAGAGTCTTCAAGATGTGGTCGTTTACCTATTGATTGTTTTTTCACTATGTTATTTAAATTTTTTGAAGGAGGATCCAAAGGAAAAAGGAAAATTTCGGTACCACTGACCCCACCCACCATGGATCCCTACGAGGGGACACACTACAATATCATGCAAGGACATTGCAGCAACTCCAAGGTTTAGTGAGCACTATACCCAAATACCAGCATCAGACACAATGTCCACAACACCCATTGATAATTTCCAACACTGGTACTTGGTTGACTCTAGCCCAAGTGGACCAGCCAATTGACCCAAAAGGGGCCACCCAAAGGCTGCCCGTCTACAGGAATTCAAGGCCAAAGTGGTGTTGGGGTTGGACCCCTCAACCACCACGATCCTCTCCTCCCCTTCATGGGTCTCCACACACAGCAAACACGTGAGTGGATGTTTAGATCCCAGAGGAAGTAAACTGAAAGAACAGGACCTTCTCTGGGAGGTCCCCTCACCATGTACAGGAATTCACACCAAGGAGCATTATTTTCAGTACTATGTACAGTTTTGTCTAGTCCAAAAAATTTTTGTTTTGATTTACTGGAAAGTGTTCAGTGGCAATATGATAGATAACTCTTTACATTTTAGAAATTATCCTAACAGGTTTAACTCTCTTATTTTCTCTTACAAAAAAAGCAAGAACCAACCTTACAAGCTCATATTATTTAAGAGGTCAATAGTAACCACTTATGATTTCTTTGTGATATATTCTTACAATAATAAGAGGACATAAAGACAGTTTTATTTTTCTAGTATGATGACTGGCTTATGACATAAATTGCAATAAACAATAGTAGGAACTAGTACTTTAGAGAAATTTTAAGAGGAGAAAAAATTATTTTCTAAAATCTAAAGAGTAGCTTGAAACTTTTGTAATTCTCATGGAAAGATTTAAAGGATCAAACTGTTCCTCACTGTTCATGTTTTGAAAAACATTAGTCCAGCTAATTATAAAAAAAAAAGTTAAATTTTAAAATATTTTATATTGTTAGTAAAGTTTATTCATTTACTTTTTTCTTTACATTTTTACTGTGTCAAAAATTAGATATAAATGGATCAGACATTTTTGTACTTCTCCTATAATGTTTTTCCTTTATAAAATAGTGCTCCTACTAATAAAAAAGTAAAGTTGGTTGGCAGGCAGGTACATCTCTACATTATCACACTATTTAAGGTATAAACTGAACATCTGGCAAATGTGTATTAAAAGAACAACAGTTATTCCATATAATAAGAAAAACCACATCCAAATTATATTATCACCTTGTTAAACATAATGTTACAAGAGAATTTTGTGGGTTTGAAATTACTTTTCCTTTAAATAACTAATCAGTTAAATTAATAGACATATAACAAAACATGATAATAATTCTTTATTTTTCAGTACAACCTTGTAGTCAGGGGGGTATAATACTCCAAGGTCCATTTTCCCCTACTTTATGCTGTGCAATAATAACATTCTTCTTTACGGAATTTTTTTTTTTCAGGTGGGTAATTAGAGTTTTACAGATGAGCTCACCTATTTTAAATGTTAAGAGCAGCTATGGAACAGTACATATTTTGAACTAAAGTATACACTTGGAAGGCTAGTCTTTTTATCTAGATTTACTCTAAAAGTATAAAATCCAAATTTTGATAACTATGAAAATCTGAATGCATAAAACAAATACTTTTCAAGCTGAGATTAGATTAAAACATTTTTCTTTTTGCATATACGTAAGAAACTGTTAAGCAATGGGTGCAAATGTTGAAGTTTGAAAATTGTTCTATTAACGAGACTTGCATGATTTTCATGGGGAATAAAAATATCAAAGCCACTTTTCTTATCAGTATCACATAATACAAAATTTATTGATTTATCTAATTAGTAATATAATTTCTTAATAAAAAAAGATTCAAATAATTTATTGAGTTGCATGAATAAATGGTAGATGGGTTTTAACTGTAATAAATGCAAGATAGTCCATGTGGATTATCATAATTTGAACTATATGTATAATTTGAATAGGAATAACTAACAGTCATGACAAAAAAAAAGACATCTTGGTGTAATAGTTCATTAATCTCTTAAATCATCCAAACAATGTGATGATGTTAGAGATAGGGCAAATAGGATTTTATGTTGTGTCTACAAATATATTAAATACAAGTCTAAACAGGTTACACTTCTACGGTATAGGGCACTCATTAGGCCATATTTAAAGTAATATGTTCAATCTAGGCATCTCAACTGAGGAAGAACAATAAATGGTTCCAAAGAATTAACAGAATTACTACTAAAATGGTGCCTAGGATGGGAGGGTCATCATATGAGTGATTACGATCTGAAATTTTCTCTTGATTGAGGTGTTTAAGACTGTGGATTACCATTTTTCATACTTAATAGTGAAGACAGTAGGATTAGAGAAATTTAATATAAATTTTAGCAGAGAGGTGTCAACTTCAGCTGAGACGTTTATTTTTCTAACAGGATGGTTGGTCTTCAGAATAGGTTGCTCTCAGCTGTTGCGGTGGCACTAAATTTAAGTGAGTTTACGAGAAAACCTGATTATACAAATGAGCTAGTTTTGAAATTTTACTTTTACCTTTAATAGTTTTAGTTTAGTTGAATGGATGGACCAACAGGTCCCTTATTATCCTTATATGTTATATTTGTATGTAAAACGTCACTGGATGAGTGGTAAGTTTGCACAATTAAAACACAAAAATCCGGGTTCGATTACTGCAGTTAACAACGGAAAACTTGCTCTACTTTAATAGCCAAGAGTAAATAGTTCTGTATCTTTGCATTATGAAAAACAATAATAGTTCAGTGGGAAATATATTCCTAGTTACTTTATTGACTCACAAATAAACCTAACAACTTACCGTTTTTTGTGCTTCAGTTTTCACGCAGTGTAATATATGGTATTCCCTTTCTAACTTTTAAACGATTTAATTTGTCATTCTGTGAGCTTGCACTAGTTGTCTCGCTTCTTGGTTTAAAGATAATCGGTTAATTAAATTTTTTTAAACAATTAAGACATTTAAGATTAAATAAAGTATTGTTATTCTTTAAATTTAATACAGACCTTATTTACCAAAACGTTTTTCAATAGCAACATAAAACAATTACCATGTGCAAATTAAAGCTTGTACACCATCTAGTGACACTGAATATAACAAAATGTGCATGTACATTTTCTTGTAGTTAATGTTTTCATATCTATCTCTTGATTAAGATTTTCGTGTTTAAAGTAACTATTTACCTGAACTGATTTTGTTGATTAAATACGATTGTAAATTATTTTGTGTTTTAGAACAGTTACTTGTGGCGTACAGTATATATATCAATAAGACAAGAAATAAGTTAAAATTAATTAATCAGTAAATTTTCGTGAAAAGCTGCACATAATGATATCTGTGCATTTACTCCTTTAATCGGACCCGGCATTACCAGGTGGTTAGGATGTTCAACTTGCAATCTGAGGGTAATGGATACGAATCCCCGTCACATCCAACATGCTCGACCTGTTATCTATAGGCACGTTATAATGTTACGATCAATCCTACTATTCTTTGATAAAAGTCGCCCAGTCATTGGCTGTGGATGGTGATGACTTGTCTTACACTACTAAATTAGGGACGACTAGCACAGATAGCCTTCGTTTGGCTTTCCACAAAATTTAAAACAAAAGGCAAACAAACCTTTTCTAATTTTCGTTGATAGATTAGAAGGAAGACAGCTAATCAACAACACCCACACCCAGTTCTTGGACTTTTCTCGCTTGATCGTCACTCTTATAACATGCCCAGTAGTGCAAATCGTAAACGCGAAAATGTCGAAAATTGTTTCTACATAAATTTGTTACTCCATTATAATGGACCCAAACTTTATTTTAGACTAGTGATGTTCCAGAATGACTAAATCTGATGTTACTTAGTTGAATTAGTAAGTCATATTTTACCAAGGCTGTTTGTTTGTTTTGTTATTATGCCCAATACTACACTAAGGCTATTTGAGCTCTGCCTACCACGATATTTAAACGTGGTTTCTAACAGTATACAGTTTCGTCAGAAAGTGTTCGTACCCCTGCGTCGTGAGTAGTTTTTTCTTCATTACTTAAAAAGTATCACGATTAGGATAATGAAAGTATAATATATTGTAAATATACTCTTCAAGAAAAGAAACGCAAAGGGCAAAATTTAAAACAAATTGTTAACAAGTTTATTCCGAGTAGTTCTGTATGACATGTGTGAAACTTTGCACATTCACTGCTGAACATCCAAAGTCTGCAAAGGCGAAGTCCACGCTCACTAGTTGAAGTTTAATGTCACTCAACGTCAATAACGAGTATGTACCCCGTGAGCATCAATAACTGCTTGGCATATCCTGCCCCTGGAAGCGATGAGATGACGAATCACATCCTGTGAAATGGCTGTCCACTCAGCCTGCAAAGCTGCTGCAAGCTGAGGTAGAGTCGCAGACGTCGGTCCAACTCTTCCCAAAGATGTTCAATGGGGTTTAAATCTGGTGGTCTGGAAGGACAGGGCAAAACGTTGATGTTTTGGCGTCTCAAAAAGATAGTGGTGAGTCGGGCTGTGTGAGGACTGGCGTTGTCATATTGAAAAACGTCGTTGACGTACACCATGGTGGGTTGCACATGGAGCCTAAGAATCTCGTCGACGGTTACGTATGGTCTGATCAGAAATCCTACGAAGCCCTGGTATGGTTGAGACAGTAGACGTGGCAGTGGTGGTCCTATCCCGAAGGTGACGTAACCGGATGTAGCGGTCTTGTGCGGCGTGGTCACACGAGGTCTGCCAGATCGTGCACGGTCACAAGTTGATCCACACTACACAACAAAGTTTTTGCTTCTTGAACATTATTGAGTGCTCCTTATAGATTTCTGGCTGCTGATCACGAAAATCACATTAAATTTGCCAATCACATACTGTTTCAACGAAATCTTCGGTTTCACTAGGACATTGCTACAACGGAAAAACGATATCAGGGCAACTGGAATCCGTCAATGCTTGATGACTACTGTTGGACACTGCATTGAATACAAACGAAAATCAGGAGCAAAACACTTTTATTTATGTTGAACTTAATAGCATATTAAAAACATAAACGCAATTAAATACGTTATTGCCGGTAAACAGTTAACTGTCTATTTCTCAGAGTTCCATGAAGCAAAACCAAAACTATATTTATGCTTACCCGCCAGGTACCTGTCACAATCAGCAAAAATTTTCAGGAAGCAAAACTTTTCAAAACAGTTGTTGTGCAGCGTTACCATAGCTATATCCAAAGTTTAAAACAGTCCCCTCTCTTCAAAGACCACACAAACGAGTTCAATTTCTTGAGAACGCCCTTCAATAAGATAAATTATTCCCCCTTATATCTTTGTTAAACTGTGAAACTCACTTTAAAATATCATCCATTACAACTAAGGTAACAATCGTGCAATCTATCACAACTTTTTCTAACTTAATTTTCTGATTAAACTTTATTTTTCTTGTTGGTTACCACAGTTCTATTCAGTGCTTCAAATAACTGTCTCTTTTCTTCGTCAAAAATCCACACAGGCTGGTTCAGTTACTTAAATCCAATTGAAAAAACAATTTTTTCCTTCTCTCAATGTAGCTATGAAATAAACTAAAGAAATCACTCACATGCCAGTTAACTTTACGTTTTCTTTCACTAACTAACTTTTTCTTGACTTTTATTCACTTGGTAGTCTACAATACCAAGCAGAAGTGTTTAGATAAGAAAATATTTCGTCATTCTTTCATTCCATTACAGAATGTAAATTATAATACTATAGTAATGACAACTGAATGAGCAGGGATGAGAGTATCTATCATTCTTTAGAATTAACATATATTTGTACTAAGGACATGTAATAAGGTTCTACTTGAATGAACATATTAATCAAATTTATGGTCTGAAATAACTGTCATGGTGCGCTATGGTTGATTATTGGAATGAGATTACACTACCAAGAATGTAATAATCCCAAGCACTCATTTAGATTTTACAGAAAATACGTGTATAAGAAAGAAGCTGCTGTAGTTATTCAAATGATGCAATGGCCCCTACAGACTTCCAAACTCAACCCATTTGAGTAGATCTTGGATCTGATAAATCTAAAACTTGACAAATCAATAGTTACTTAATGGGATTATACTACAGACATCTGGATTAAAATCACAAAAGACACATTGATTAAATATTTTGCCAACAAAGCCTGAAAGACTGTTTGTACTTATTAAAGCAAAATGGGAATACACAAAACGTTAACTTTTGCGTTAACTCAAGTACTCTCAATGTGTTTTTGTGGCACTAAATATGAATATTAATAAAATTTTGATATTTCACCTGTGATCTAACTTCCATTATTCTTTGAAACTAGCCTGAAATCATATGTTTGACCTAAAATTTCTGCACAGTACTATGTTTGTTACATATAAAATGGTCGATTGTACAGGTAAACATTAAAATGCCATATTTTTAACAAATACTATTCTTATTGATCAAAATATCCTCCATTTACTAGAATGATTTTTCTTCCAACTGGATAATTAAGAAAATATCTCATCACTATAAAACTCTCTTGTTTTGAAGACAATAAGTGCTTCAAAGGTTTCGACATTAGTCTCCTGATTCAAAAATAATTTATTCCAGAAAAAACAATTCCAAGAGCTGGGACAGGAGATAATCAGTTGGAGATAGGTCAGATGAGTATGGTGGATGCTCCAAAATGTCATATTTCTATTCTCTCAATTTTGAAATAATGATTTGGATTACATAGGTCTGTCGTTATCTTGCAACAGAACTGGTCCATACCTATTTACCAACGATGGTTCTTTGGTGGTTAGTTTTCGATGCATTTTATGAATTTATTGGAATTAATATCGTGCTGTAGTTGTCTCACCTAGTTGCAGAAAGGAGTGATGGATAATTCCCTCTGTACACCACCATACTATCACTTTAACTTTTTTTGTTTTTTGGGTGCAAAAGCAGTTTCAGTGCATGCCTTAGAGATTCACTTGCATCTAAACATTGTACTGATCTTTTACAGTTGTCATAAAGGATCCAATTTTCGTCGAAGGTAACGATCCTCTTCAAGAATGACTTCTTCTTGTTCCTAACCATTTTCTGCTCTTCCGTCAATTCATGTGGTACCCATTTGTTCATTTTTAATCTTTCCAGGAGCCAAAAAAAACAGTTTTACTGAAATCTCCTAAGTCTGCTGCAAGTTTCTGAACTGTCGTTTGAGGCTTAGCTTCCACAATAGCTCATAATCTCTTTTCATTCACAACAGATTGAGGCCTTCCTTGGGATTCATCCTCGAAGTTCATATTACCAGAACAAAGTTTCTCGAACCAATGCCGAATAGTCTGTTGAGAAGTAGTCCCTTGTCCAAATGCTAAATCAATGTTTTTAATGGCCTCAGTTAGAATTTTTCCCAATTTGAATTCGTACAAAAAGTAGTTTCATTTATTTTGAAGATATCATCGCGCACAGGGCTCCAAAGAAATAAAAAAACGATTATAATACAACTTCGCTTGACAGACAAACGAAAATCACAACTTTCTTGTCAATATTGAAGAGCATACAGTCAAATTACTGTATTCAACTGATTTTCATCGCATCCACTCTTCAACTAAGCAAAAGGCTATTTCTCATGAAACAACCTAATATATGCCTAACTCAACTTAGGCCTGGAACTTTCTACAAACTAGAAAATAATATCATGTAAGAATACTTGCATAGCGAGAAAAATAGAGGTTCTAATAACGGTGGCATCAACAATACTACAACAATTGGACCACAGGTACACCAACACACACAGCATATGGCTCTTGCCAAGTTTCATAGTTAAATTTGTCAAAGCTATTACTTTAAAAACAACTTTTAACACTTGTTACAAAAACTAAATATTCATTAAATGTTAAATCATTAAATAAATAATAAATATTAAGCTAAAGAGCTTTTATGTCTACGTAAAAATAATTCTCAACCCAAACAAGGCGTTTCTACATATATATTTTTCTCTACAAATGGGTTTTCTCGACATCACTGATTACTTCTTCCTCTCTTCTACTATATACTCTCTTTCTAGTTGTTGTTGCTGTTTGACAAACTCTCGTGAATCACTATCTTTTAACACAATACACTCTACTTTCTCAATCCAATTACTAAAATCTGTTGACAAAGTTCTGTAGCATGGCTATAACCTCTACACTCTTTTTGCTTCCACTATATAAGCCTGGCTAGCTCGTTAAATGTTAGAGTTTTATACATTTGGGCCTGTATACTTTATAATAGGTGACTGTGGCTTGTTGATAATATAGTAAAACAATAAACCGACAGTACATAATCCACACGTTTTAACATAATATATTCAAAACAAGTCAAACGTATCTACAAAAAAAATTCTTTACACTATGGGATATCACAGTTGTATCCAAAACTCTAAATAATACTCTTTTCTTATCAAAAGTACATAGTTACTTTAGAATTCCATTCACAAGACGAATTATATATCTCTATCTGTTTCTTACTATCTGATCAGTGATAAATTTATTTATGTTACCCCGTGGATTATCACAGTTCTATCGAACTTTAAAAAATTGTCCCCTTTCTGTCAAAGTTCACACAGACGCGTTCAGTTACTTTATAACATCCTTCGGCAAAACAAGTTATTCCGCTTATCTCTGTTAAACGGTAAAACTCACTTTAAAATATTGCTCATTACGGCTAAACTAACAATCACATAGTCTGACTAAACATTACTTCCTTTGTTGGCTATCACAGTTGTGTCCAGAGATTTAAATTATTCGTGATGTAAGTGTTAATACCTATATCAGCCGTCATGAGATACAGATTTAAATAATTGTCTTTTTTTATTGAAAGTCCACACAGACTGGTTAAGTTACTTTAAAATCCAATTAACAAGACAATTTATTTATCTTTACCTCTGTTGTTACAATACCGAACTGTGAAACTCACAGCAGAAATCCCCCATAAGGCTAATTACTGACATGGTGGTTAACTTACGTTTTCTTTCACTAACTTTTCATTCATAACTTGTGTTCTCTTGGTCACATACATAGAATATTAATATAAGCTCACTGATGGGGTCACTTGGCCATAAAAGACTTTAGGAATAACCCAATGGTAGACATGGTGTGCTTTCCAATATCTGTTGCATTGGCAAATAATGCAACGTCATCCATAGGATCAGTTACAGTAAACATCAAACCAGTATTTTAAGTGTGAGGATCGACTGCTTAATCCAAACCTTCATCTTAAATAGAGTCTTAGACACATAGCTCTCATTTAAGCGATGTTCCAAGACGCACAGGATGTGAGGAGAGTCATAACTGTCCACACTCTTCTATAAAACTGACTTTAGAGACATGGTGTTAAAATGGGACAGTAGTCAAACGACATTTCTATGGCTGTCTATGCTTACATCGTATTTATCTATATAACATGTATCTTTAATGCCTGTGAGCTCAGTCCTCAGGTTTTATTGAGTATACATCTCCATCTGACTAATATCTATAGCTGTTTTATATAAACATAGTCCAGGCTTAATAGGAAAGAAATGGACTCGAGACTGCAAAAATGATTCCTATATATGAACTGGCTCAGAAGAAGCCAATCTATATTATGAGTCATGTCCATATAAAGGTTTAATGCTAGCTAAGTGTGATTTATGAAGTTTCATCATATGAATATTATTTACTTTCATTCTGCATATTTATAAATATTCTAACATAATTAAATAAAGTTTACATTTGATATGATATCTAAGTTACTGTTTGTGAATTCATTTACTACTGATAATTTTACTCAATGTCATAAATATTTCATTTCGTCCAATCAAAATATTATACACTGCTATTACTAAAAACAACAGTTAAAACTGTGATTTTACACAAACTGAGTGTGAGATTTTGTTGCTTTTATCTTTCCATGAAGATCTGCAAGATGCCAAATATCTTTTTACAACAGCTAATGAAACTAGCATATGCACTGCATTTTCAAATAATATTTCACAATTAAGTAATCACAGTTAATTTAATATTAACAAAGGCTTAACATCCAATTCAAACTCTTTACTTCTATTCATAAGCACATTTCAATAATTCTGTTATTTTTATAATTGATACATTTGTTATTCAGTATTTCCGAACAACTTTGTATGGTATTCATATCGATACAAGAATGTTTAATCATACACACGTATTTATTTATTTATTCATTTTTATATGTATGTGAAGTACATTCATCTAGAAGCCAACAAACTCAACTTATTTTGTTGTTGTTTTTTATTTTTCAGATATTACAAATTAAATCATCTGTGGTAAAATTCAGCTAAACTAAACATTTTAACCTAAAATTCTTATAAGGCCAAGGTTAATGTTAATATAATATATTTTAGTATAAACTTAAACAAAACATAACTTATTTATCACACATAGAGAAGATAGATACGTTTTCTAACTTTATGGAGAGAAGGTACAGTGAAAATCATGAGGTATTTTCGATAGAAGTTTTCAATATAGCCAGATCAAAAGAGCGTTTTCATAAGTTGTTAGATATTTTGCATTATAAATCAATCGTGCATTAACAGACTAATATTTCACAGCATAAAATGAAGTCCTGACTAACTGAAGCAGAGCAGAAGGTCCCATATGTATGGAGCCAACACTGTCATATATCACCTCTTTGTCATACGATGGTTCTTCACAGCTGAACTTTAACAAATGCAGATTTTTAGTACTCCATATAATCTTGTGAACACTGTGGGACTTTCACTCTGTGGAGGGCCGAACATCTGTGTACAGGAAGAAAAATATTCTACTCAAACATGACTATGTTTGCCAAAAAATCTGTTGATCTCTGTTCTGTTGTAAGTGCTCGTCCAAGTAAGATCATTTGGTATTAATAGAGGTAACAAGAATATAGTTAAAAGTCTATATTACCTATTGTGCTAAACCACGAGACCGAAGTTGATGAGAATAAGAGTTAATTTTTACTCTACCTAACTCTTTACATAGCTTAGAAAATGCTGCCGAAAGAAGTTAGTTCCCTAGTCTGTGAATATCATTTACGTTACTGCTGCAAATCTGGAATATTTAGTGCTCGCCAATACATGAGCCACAAACTGTGTCAACATACTGACTGATGGCACACACAGCTCGAGATGACCAGCGATATTTAAGGCTATTTTCTATTAGGAACTCTCAAACATTCACTGTAATTTATCAGGCTTCCTAACAAAGCTTATACAAAATATAGGAGAATCTTATTTTATATTCGAGTTTGTAATATTGTTAATTTAAGTCAGATAATAATAAGTCAGAAACTATAGATTTTACATTTTATTAAGCCCTAAATACAATCTGAGCGAAAGTATGTGATACAAATATCCCTCTTTAGCTAATTTTTAATATTCACTTTTGAACTAAGAAATTAAATAATATATAAAATTAAAAGTCGAGTTACAGGTCAAAGATTGATTTAATAACACAGAAATTTAATAAAACTTTCAACGTAAGCTCATAAAACGTTATGGAATACATTAAGACCCCTATCTGTATAAAAAGGGTAAATAGTAAAGTTTTTGCCATACAAGTAGTGTCAATAGTGTTTTACAATGGCTACAACTACAAGTATTTTTTCTATGTTATACAGAATTCACAGTCAGTAGATTTAACACACGATCTAATTCATCCTGCAACTGCAATAATGCTGCTCTAATTTCACTATCACTGGTGTCAGTATCTAAAAATAAATTTTTGCCCTATTGTGAATATGTGAACACTGGGGCTTATACTAAAGCACGTTTCAGGGACTGGAATTCCTTGCTCACAGTTTTTACTCTATCTGAAGTGCATCTTAACTTTAGTGAGAGTTAATTACAGATTGAAAATCTTACAGAAGTTGAACATAAACTGACGATATTGTGATAAAGCTGTGAGCTGTTCATTAGTCACAGGATGAAGCTAATGCCAAACCACTGGTGTTTTAATAGGATATATATCCCTAATATGATCCAACATTTTTCTTAGATGTACATTTTCATGATTTCATTTTCATGCCTGCAATTAATTTGTTTGGAATAACAGACAGCAAAACTCGAACGTGTAAACAAATACCAAAACGTCATCAGTGTAGACTGGACATTGCAGGTCCTCCAGTGTAAATGTTGTTAGTCTTTCAAAAGTTGTAGGTATGTTACAAAAGCCAAAAGCTACGAAACAAAACTCATACAGATAGTACTAAGTCATTTCTTATCATCCAGCCTGATTTATCAGCGTCCAAATTTTATGGCTGATACTTTGAACTATTGGACCCTATTCAATGCAGTGTTTATGATAGAAGAAATGTTTCAATGTAAGTAACCATATTTACCTTTATAACATAACAAAGAAACTACTAGAATCACTACTAAATTTGTGAAGGCTGCACAAACCAATCTTTTAACATTTACTCTACCATTGTTTCTCAGCATTGTTGCATGCTAGATTTCATTCATAATAAACTATGGAATACTGCTTGTGTAAATGAGAATACTGCTATTTCCTCTCTCACATGAACTGTAGTCCACTATTCCTGGATCCACTTCGTTTGGCTTCAGGTAACTGTCACAAAACATCAATGTACTGTTTGCACAGGAAAATCTGGTAAACTCCACAGTATGTTCATCCCAAGGCTGCTAATGCCAGAATCATGAAGAGTAAGAACTACCTTCATTCAGTGACTGATGGACATAGTTGGAAAGTTATATCTTCATTCATATTTACTTCACCTCCATTCAAAAGAATAAAATAGTTGTTGACTGGATCAAGTGATGTTTTTATAAAGTTTCAATAAAGTATGAGATATATTAATGTTCTGGCTACTTCTGTATCAATTAGAAACTGTATCTTTTGCGTTATAACAGGCATGAAACACGGATCATCCATCCAGAAAGCGTTTGGCTAACTTTTGCGAAAAACTGTCCACTGCACTTTCCCAAATTAGTGCCCAGGTCTAACGTAAGCTTAACTGGTTCCTACAAATGTAACAGTGTTGTTCAGTGCCTATTATTACCCCTTCTATGTCTGCTCAACTCTCAATCAAAACTGATAGCTTTGTCTACGTTATATGTGGGCAAGTTATGGGCACTTGGTCTGAAAGTAGCTCAAGCTCCATAGGCAAAGCAAATACTTTGTTCTTCTCTTCTACAACAACATCCAAGTAAGGTATCATCAGCATATGCCACAGCATGTAAACTATGAGAGAAGTGGAATAGTTATGCCAATTCACAAGATACCAATAAAACTGAGATTTTAATTTCTGCAGTATGTTATGGATTCACTATTATACATTTATTTTAATATTTGAGCTTGTTTCAATTTGATGCATGTGACATACATTGTTGGATGTGTATTGTGCAAGTCCGACCCCTTTACTAAATTAGTAGAAAACCTTCGAGAGCAAGAATCAACTGACCTGTCTTCAGACATTGTTGAGCATTCGAGAATCCTGAAATCCAAATCATAACATTTCATTGCTGCATTTCTGTGTACCATTTAAGGTTTGACCAAAAAAAAATATTTTTAAAATCTCAGTAACATTAGCACTTATTATGTTGCGGATTATAATTTATCTCGGCTGAGTGTCTGATTTGTTATGTTACGTAAAGTACACTACGTATTACGTTTTCAAATAGTCGGAAATTTTAATTATAATTTAGAATTTAATTGAATCTCAATACGTATAAAATTTATGATATTTGCCAATATGAATTGTACACACAATTTTATTTCTTAACACAAATATATTTTAATATACAAATAACAATACAATTGATATTAATGGTTATTTCAAATACTGGTTTACATACAATAGTTTTATAAATTTACAAACTATACTGAATCTTCTAGCTAGCCTAGTATTGAATATTTTAGCGACGGTCCAAGTCCGTGATGAGCAAATTAACTCTAAGTTGATATAATTACACCTAGTTTAAACTAGCTAGCTGTATTTTCTTGGCTGGCCTCATACCGCTTACAACATGACATTTTTCTGACGAACATATTTAATGTTCTCGTAGAAATATTAACGTCCAAAATTAATTGACTGAAGCTAAGCGGTTTGTAATGTTTGAATCCTATAAACGTTTCTGTTCAAATATCTGTAGTTTACTATTAATAAAAAGTTATTACACTTTTAATTTTTTGAGGCTTATAATATACTGACTGTAGCTGACCAACAATATTCTATTAACTGTCTTGCAATGGCTAGCGTTTATACTAATTAAGCAAGATCCTTGAAAATTTACTTGGCAAAAATATTCGAAAATACGCTAGTGGTTTCGTAAAACATATATTGTTGATTCTTACTCTCAAGAAACTTCTACAAATTGAGAAAACAGGCAAGTCTGGTGTAATACAAAATTAACAATATAAGTTACATGCATTTAACTGAAACAAATGTAGATATTAAAATAAAAGTTTAACAGTAAATCTGTCACACCCTAAAGAAAGAATACAAGGATTCCACATTATTGTATCCGTAATATATTTTCCTGAGTATGTTTTAAACGGTATTCTCCTACTTATACACAGCCAGTAGCAGTAATTATGACAATATTGTGTTACTCATGCCATGATAATACAGTCTTGAGCATAATATTTGCTTATTTTGCAACAAATAAAATAATTAATATTAAAATATAATACAAACATACTCTGCACTGTCAAACTGAGAAATGCATGTTATGTTGAAGATGTACATATGCAATTTGTACAATGAAACAGGTTTTGTGGGAATCATGAATAATATATTAGAACAGAAAATTATTCTGTCAGACACCTGTAGAAAGATGTGTAATTCAACATTTCAACTGTCACAACAAACCCTATCCAAACATATATAATAACAAAATAAGAAAGCAAAATATCATAAATAACATCATGACCTGATATCAGTTCTTATAAAACATTAAGCATTTTGCTGGTTCTTCTCTTACTCTAATAACCTCTACAAAGCGATGTGCATGCTGTCCATAACCATAATAATGTAATTCACTAACAAGTAAGACAGTGTGTAGCAACTAGTGGAAGTCATAAAACATGGGACATTTGAGAGCTTCTCTTAACTATATATCACAAAAGTACATGGTGTTGTGCATCTAACTTATCCAAGTTCCAGAATCTTTGAGTATGTCTACTGCATCATACCCAAAACATTGGTTTCACCTCAACCAAGTATTGGCTGAGAATCTATGAAAGATATACTTCGGCCATAAACACAGTTCCCTCTTGGTGAAACAGTAATGGAGCTGTGTTTTATTTCAGTGTGTGCTGATATATGTTGGTAACAACATGAACGTTAATCCTGGCTGATAAAAATTTTAGTTCAGTTGAATTCTACCACAAATAATTTATTTCATGATGCCTAAATAGGAAAAGTAGATGATTTGAAGACTCCTAGATGGAACTACAGGCACAAAGCGGGGTTGTAGCTTTAGAAAGTTGAAAAAGTTAGAAAGTGTGTGTGTGTTATTCTTATAGCAAAGCCACATCGGGTTATCTGCTAAGTCCATCGAGAGGAATCGAACCCTTGATTTTAACGTTGTAAAGCCGTAGACTTACCCGCTGTAATAGCGGGGGACAGTTAGCAAAATAATTTCCTCAAACTTCAGAGGCAATAAGTGCCATACTGATGTTTGATGTAATCCTGTGTAACGTATAAATTCGGCACCTCAAATCTCCAAAAATCATGTTGCGCGAAATATACAATAACTTATATAAACTATTATAATCATTACAAAGTATGTCTTTTGAAAAATAAAATTTTGTATGTACTTGTATTGTTATTTATTCGAACAATCGGCGCAAACCTCCTCGAAATAGTGCCCTATGTAAATGAACCACTTGCACTATCCAAAGTACAATCCTGAAAGTAATCGATTTTAACCTGCTAGACCATGGAAAAAATATATAACAATGATGTCTGTATATAGTAATATATGTGTTTGTTTATTATGAATTTCGCTTAAAGCTACTCGAGGGCTATCTGCACTAGCTATTCCTAAGTTAGCAGTGTAAGACCAGAGGGATGTTGTTGCTGTCGTTTTGAATTAAGCACAAAGCTACACAATGGGCTATCTGTGTTCTGCCCACCACGGGTATCGAAACCCGGATTTTAGCGTGTAAGTCCGCAGACATACCGCTGAGCCACTGGGGGGCAAGACCAGAGGGAAGGCAGCTAGTCTTCACCACCCACCGCCAACTCTTGGGCTACTCTTTTACCAACGAATAGTGGGATTGACCGTCACATTATAACGGTCCCACGGCTAAAAGGGCGAGCATGTTTGGTATAACGGGAATTCGAACTCGCGACCTTCAGATAATGAGTTGAACGCCTTAACCCACCTGGCCATGCCGGGCCTAATATATGTGTATAAATGAAAGTGCATGTGATCTTACATATGAAAACTTTATATGAAGGTATCCATGACTGTTGTATAATACAAATGAATCAGTTATACAAGTTACATAATTAAACAGCATGTGGTTGAAAATGAAAGATACTATGTGGATATTAAAATGATAATTCACCTGGAAGGTATTATTGGAAGATAAAATTCACCTGTTATTTTGATTGTTACTTGCGAGATGCTGTTTCAATTTCGACATTGAAATATTAGGCATACAGTCAATTTGTATGGAATTATAAGAATACTAAACTCTCATTAAGTGTGAGTGTAAACAGCACCCGTATTTTTATTAAGGGTGATGCAGAATACTATAATTAGAATGAATTGAAATATCTATGAACGTTAGCCAACCTGACTGGTTGCAAAATATTTCTTAGATCTTTTCTGCAGCAAAATGGTTCACTTTGACGAGGATCAGTGCATTCGAGGTTTCTTTTACAGTGAAGTATTAGATTAACCATGAAACCACTGGCACACTCTTTAAATTCCTTTCTGTGCATGTAACAAAGTGTTATTCAGTTAAGTTCAAAATTTAATTAACGCACTTTACCGTGAAAGTGCTTTAATGAACTTAACATTATCAAGTGGAGTATAATTCAAAGTTTTATTCTATTTAATTTTCTCTTCCTTTATTTTAAAATAAACCTCTTAAAACAATAATCAGGTTTTCATTTGTCTTGTCGTGTGACCTGCTCGTGATTACAAATATTTTAAATTTTCTTTCTTTTATTTCAGCTGTGTTGTGCCTCACTACTGATTTTACATTGGCAGTCAAGGTACACAAATATATTGCATTGTTACTACTAGGTTTAATTCTAAGAACTCAATTATAAGAATGAAGTTAAAAGATGTTTTCCCCACCAGTAGGAACCACCCCCACAAACAATTAGAAAAGTTTATTTTCGATAACAGATTAGATATAAATGGCAATTTTCAGCCTGTTAGTATAACTGTGATAATAAACCCGCATGAGGACCAACATGTACATTCTCGCCATGAAACTCTATTAAGCAGTTACCAGTTACATTAACTTGTCACTAAGGCATTTTCCATTAGAAACTGTGTGAAACTTCATGCCCAGTTAATAACAGTACAACAAAATAGGAAATTTGGAAGTAATCTTAATCTGATAACTTGAATGATATTTGAGATGCACAAGAAAGAAACAGGTTAGACACGTAAGATTTATAGTGAAAACAAACTTTACTTAGATACAAAAACTATGGCAATTACAGTTAAAGAACAAAACTACCCTAATAATATTAGGACTTTAACGTGTGTAAAGTACTTTAGAAATGTTTGTTACTATAACGGATTAGATATGAATAGCAATCTTCAGACGATTGGCATAACTGTAATAATAAAGATGTATTAGATATGAATTGTTACAGCAATAACATTGCAGAGTTAAAAAAATGTTCTTCCCCCTAGCAGGAACCATGCCTACTAAAAATTAAAATGGTCTGTTACTATAACGGATAATATATAAACGGCAATCTTCAGACTGATGGCATAACTGTGCTGATAAACTCACAATAGTCACCCTCATGCAAAACTTTGTAAGTAACAAAAACTGCCAATTCGTGTTATCAGATTAGTATGTAAATTGCAATCTTCACACTATTAGCATAACTGTAATAATAAAGATGTATTAGATACGAATTGTTACCCATGCAAAGCCTGTGATATGAATGTCTAATAGTTACTTATACATCACCATCTACATGGTGATGTATATGTGAGAGAGCTAAAAATGTCAGTTGTCTTGCTGGAACTGAGGTCTCCTGGAATTTAGCAACTACAATAATTCCTGCTAGTTTAGTCCTCCACACTTTGTTAGGGCAGTCGACTCGTAATCTGAGAGTCGCGGATTCGAATCCTAGTCACACCAAACATGCTTGCTCTTTCAGCCATTGGGGCTTTATAATGTGATGGTCAATCCCACTATTCGTTGGTAAAATAGTAGTCCAAGAGTTGGCAATGGGTGGTGATGACTAGCTGCCTTCCCTCTAGTCTTACACTGCTAAATTAGGGACGGCTAGCAAAGACAGCCCTCGTATAGCTTTGTGCGAAATTCCCAAACAAATAAACAAGTCTGTTGAAAGAGTTAATCATAATAATTCGAGACATTTCAACAGATCGTGGAGCATGTTTGGCGCGACCTGGATGCGAACCCGCGACCCTCAGATTACGAGTCGCACGCCTTAACACGCTTGGCCATGCCGGGCCCCTTTCAACGGACATCAAAAATAAAATATTAAAAAATATATTTTACAATTCCAATTCCATATATTGAGTAAAGCAAGAATTTGTTATTGAAGAGTTTGACTTGCGCTTTTTTAAATTAAAATTTGGTTTGTTTTGAATTTCGCGCAAAGCTACATGACGGCTATAAATGCTTTAGACGTCCCTCATTTGGCAATGTTAGACGAGATGGAAGGCAGCTTGTCATTACCACCTACCGTCAACTCTCTTACCAATGAGTAGTGGGATTGACCGTCATATTATAATGCCCCCACGGTTAAGAGGGCGAGCATGTTCGGCGTTACGGGTATTCGAATCCGTGACCTTCGGATTACGAGTCAAGCGCCTTAACCACCTGGCCAAACTCTCGATATGATATAAAAAAAGTTCCGAATCAGACAGAAGTCACAATATTTTTGTAAATTTGTAATACTTACATTACTTGTAATAACCGTTATTGTAAATTGTATTATTGTTTGTATATTGAAATATATTTGTTTTGAGAAAGAAAACTTTGTCTTAGTCTTTTGGCAGTTTTATGCATGATAAACCATACTATGTTGGGGAATCTTCCGAGTTCCGACGTGTTAACGAAGCGACCACAACTTTCATAACCCTTAGTTGACTTCGATATAGCGTCAGTTTGTTGCAGTATCAACAGGCAAGCGGGAAGTTTCTCAACTTGTTTCTCCTCTTTGAGTAATCGTCATTTTTAATTTTTTTTTTTTTTCCATTTTTCTGTACCTATGCCTCACACTTCTACTTATTACACACAATATTCAATATTCGAAGCATTTTAAATGCTTCACTTGTATTATGTGAAACTGTTTATAAGAGCGAAAGAACTGTTGTTTTTCTACTCATTCAGCCATTTGGGTCTGCAAATATACTGGCAAATTCCACTAGCAACGTACTGAGTATCAGTGCTTGTCAGTATACTGAGTAAGTACTTTTTGTATTGTCATCAATCAGATGCTATCTTCAGCGCCCTCTTTCTCACTAACTGTGCTCATAACCATAACTGCCATATACTATTGAAAAATGATAGGAAGTTAATTCGAAAAAAACTTTCCGTTACATGATAAAATGTGGTTTTCTTTTGATAAGTAGCATCCTGCATTTAAAACAAAATTTCCATGATTTAGCGGTGCAAGACTAGAGGTAAGGCAGTTAGTCATCACCACCCACCGCCAACTCTCGGGCTACTTTTTTAGCAACGAATAGTGGGATTAATCGTAATATTATAACGCCCCTACGGCTGAAAGGGCAAGCATGTTTGCTGTGACGGGGATACGAACCCGCGATCCTCAAATTACGAGTCGAGTGCCTTAACTACCTGGCCATGCCAGGCCTAAACAGGTTGCAACTCCACCGGTCTTTATTTCCTCGCAAATGTTATTTGATTTTGAAGAGGTTTTATAATCATTTAGAAATTGTTAAGTTTTGTCATAAATTGGGAATGTCATGAATTTTCAACTGAGTTTGTACATGTTTGTGATTAAGCACAAAGCTACAACATAGGTTATCTGTGCAATGACCATTAACTGGTATCAAAACACAGTTTTTAGTGTTATAAGTCTGCCACTAGGAGGCAAAGTTTGTTGCTTGTTTTCATTAATAACTAGGTAGAGGTTAGATTGGCCTCACCCCAAGGCCACATTGATAATTTTTTATGTGTAAAATTACATAGCCCCTGGGCCTACACAACCTACACTGGTCTTTAATTAGAAATATCTACAAGTTACTGCTTTACCAGTAATGTTTGTTTCTTAAATTTGTTAAAATTTTTGGTGACTTTAAAACTTTGAATTTTCATCAAATCAGAACAAGCAAGTGAGAGTTTGAATTTGATATAATGAAAAGATACCTAAAACATGTCAGTCATGTTTAATGAAATATAATCCACCATTATGAAGCAAAAATAATACAAGTGTAATTTAGGAGGAGCTATTACCACATATGAAGTTGGTGCTTCAATGAAACAACAGCAGAAAAACTGGTGAGATGAAAGCACACAAGTGTTTGCTAATATCATAATTGGACAGAGAAAATAAAGAAAACCTAAAATGTTCTTTCTATTAGATATTTATCTTTTTTGACAAAAAATTTTTTTGGCCAAAAAGTAAGTTATTATAAGTAAGTTGCCTACTTTACCTTCAAAATATATAAAAAATACACTTTCCTTCAGTGTGTGTGTGTGTGTGGTTAAATTAAGTTTGTTTAAAAGTAAGTACAAAGTTACACAATGGGCTGTCTGTGATCTATCAACCATGGTTATCAAAACCTGTTTTCTGGTATTGCAAGTCCACAGACATACCACTGTGCTACTGAGGGTGGGGGTGTTATGAGAACATGAAAATCAATTTTAGTTCCTTTTGGACTATAAAGTTGCACCAAGGCAAAAGATTCATGTTCCACTCACTCTCTACTACATTATCATAGAACTTATGTAAAACATTTATGAACAAATCATGAAAACAGATGTGCAAGATAAAATGCATCCACATAGTCCCTCATTACTCCAACTGTGTGAGTTTTATTTCAGGAAGAATAAGAGTTATAACTCAACATCTCCAACACAAGCTTTAAATGTGCTAATCACTTAGCTCATAGGGGTTTCATAGCTTATTAAACTATATTTAAACTGAGATTATAACTTAATTTACAGTTTATCAGTCATGAGATCAATGATTCACAAAAAAATATAATAGTATATAATAAAATTTGATTAAGCATCAACATTCGGAGCAGTGACTGCTGTGATTACTGATTTATTTAAAATGCTGTCAACTTCAAGGTTTAAGTTTATTATAAATCACTGAACATGCACTGCACTATCAACAGTGAGTCATTATAACTGACAATTTTCTTGTTCCAATAAAAGTATTGAGGAAGGTTGCAAGAGCTAAATATTGATTTCATTCCCTCTGGTCAGAAGTTTTAAATTAGGAATGGTCATGTCAAAACATTGGAATCTCTGAGCTATCATTTAGTCTATGTGCCATATAGGTACTTTTAAGACCAAAAATATCACAACTTGACTCAGTACAACAGTGCAATCCCCATTAGAAACTCATTCAAATCCCCTATTATACCTAGGTATTTGAATGAATCAATTTTAACTTTTCATGATAATTTAGCATATGTTAAACACCATCACTGTCAACACAACAAAAAATCATTTGTATACCTGCAGTAAGCTGTAGTGGTTATTTAATTATCAAGCCTAGCTTTACAATAATTTTGATTAATTACTTTTGTGACACTATTTTTGGTAATACTAATTAAAGACAATATATTTTTCAATGTGCATACAGAAGTGAAAATAAATTTGTTGAAAAATATTAAGAATGAATGTTATACTTTAATGAACAATTTTAGGTTCTACATGATCCTTGTGAAAATGTTATCCAACTTCAGATCACGAAATTATTTTGACTGTGTTAAGTGTAGAATATTTACAATTAGGAAACAAGTTTTTCTATATTTTCAATGCCTTACACACTAAAGATAGTGAAAAAGTTCATTTTTAAGTTGTTTTAAGAACTTGAATTGCAATTTTAGATTACACATATCAACAAAAATGTTAGTATATTTGAAAAGTATTACTGTGTAAGTATACTGACTTCATTTTTCATGCAAATAATTTAGTAAAGTTTAAAATATTGCAACTTCAAAGAACACTTTTTTAATAAGAAATTTATTACCAATTAATCAAATCTTCATACCTAGGTAACTTATTTTAGATACGTAATGCCTGGGTATGAGTAATCCAGTAAAGTCTGTACATATAAAAAAACTATACATACTTAAAGAAAAGAAAGAAAATTTAATTTTTAATATTGATTGTCAAATATACAAATAAACATGACAAAATGAACTTCATGAAAATTTAATAACAAACGAAAAATAAATGCTAAAACATAAAAACATTTAACCCTTAAACAAATGATGACATTTTGTGTTATTAAAAAACACTAGCTATTAACACAGCCAAGGTTTTCAGAAATCAAGGTTAAGGTACTTTTACATTCAATACTTACAAAATAATACATTATGCTTTAAATTATAATATCACTCAGGAAATGAAAATTTTGCTGTGCTATTTTAGAGGCATAATAAGTTCTAATGTTACAAACTAGTTGTAATTGATATATGTTGTTCAATTTATGAAGACATGCAAGTTTCAAAAGTCCTAAACTTTGTATAAACACACATCTTTTGATCTTCAACGTACATAATTCTTGCAAACAGAAATCAAACATTTCATATAAAAGTTCAAATGACAAGTTACTCAAATAAATCTAGTTTAATTATCAGTATTAACAAAAATGTTTATAAAAGAGATATTTTTTAACAAAATGAGATATGAAAAGCTGTTCTACACCAACACTGAGTTGGGTGAACCCCTTACACAACAAATTTACGTGTGTGTGTGTGTCTGTGTAAACACTTAAGTTATTCAAATTCGAGTTACTAACAAAAGAAACAAAATAATTACTACAAATGCCATGCGGGTTGAAATAAACTTCATTCAAATGAAAAGTGCACACCTTCAGTTTACATAAAGAATCTTATACAACAAAATGCATTTAATGAATTACTTTGTTTCAATATCACAAAGTCACACAAGCTCACCTGAAACAGATACATACTATTTATATAACATTTAAAGAATGTTTATACTTCAATCATCAAGCTAGAGACAACATAGGTATTTAAAATAAATTTTTTCAAGTTAAATTTTTTTTACAACAAGCAACCTTTTGATCTATCTTAAGTTAATAATTATTGCTCCAAACATACTGAATCAGTAATAACATATTAGTTTTACTTTAAGCACAGCACAGGAGTTGAAACATTTATGATTCTACACATAATTAAAGAACTATACAATCAGAGTTAAACTACCAGTAATGTGTGAGTACCAAAGTGTATCTTAATAACTGATAGCAATAAGCTGTGGTTTCTGAAATACAACTGATGCTAAAAGTAACATGAAAGAAAATTTTGCTTACAAAGTTCTGAAATTTAATATGTAATAAACATACAGTAACATCTTAGTGTTTCAAAAGTTTATGCAATTGAAAACAAAGTATCTGAGAAAATTAAAAATGTCTTGAGTAGCATCCAATAAAAATGTGTCACAGAAACTTGATTTATTTTAATCATGTACAACACACGTCACTAGTTTGTTTGTCACTATTATTTCATAAAAACATGTGAACTAAAAAAAGTTAAATATGACATAATTTGAACATATCTTACAATAGCCCTACCTTAAATTGCAACAATAGTGTCAATAAAACATTCATTAATATTTTTACTAACATTGATAAAGTTAAAACATTTCTTTGATTGAAATTTTTATTGAAATATTTTGCACTTTGTTTTCATTTCACTTACACTGAATATGTAAATTATCATTATGACTCACAACTGTGGATTAAATACTAGAACAGTGAGATGCATGGCTCCATTATCATTTCTGGAAAGTTGTCTGTCTTGTTCTTTTAATAGAAAACATTACCAAAAAATATGAACCGCATAGTACCTAAATTGATATTAATCAACCTTTTATAAAGTGTTTACCTTCTGTCTTTAGGGAATACATAAATAAAAATAAAGGCATTTTATTGTTATTCCCACTATAATAGGATCAATTCATTTTTGTTGTTACTTCAGAGCACCAAATGATTCCAATAACAGTCACTGCTATTACAGAAACTAAATATAAATGTGACTGATGACTGTCAAAGAAATTAAAAAAACAACAACATCAACATATACGTAAGTTGCTAATAAATTCTGATGCAAAGGCTAACTTCATCACAAATATTAACACACATACACACACAGACTTGATCTTCAAGCAGAAGTAACTGATCTGGTTTTGCCACATACAAAATAGTTTAGAAATTGTGAAAGAAAATTTCATCACATGAAAGTGTGATGAAATAACATCAATGCATTGAATCATACATATCTAAGAAAGATCTAGTTTTTTAAAAATGAAGTCAACGAGACACCTAATATTTTGATAAAAAGACTGGAATGTTATATACAAATCAGAAAAAAAACTTTTAAGTACAAAGTAAAAGTGAGGCAAAATTTCTCTTAACAAAATTACAAATAATTTCCATATAACAAATTACATACAATACAAAATACTTTCCTATATTGTTTTATAAACTTAAATAGCTACATGAGTAGTTATAAAAGAAAATTTTGATTCATAGCAATTCATCTTTTAATCATAATTTACCAAACCTTTTTTTCTTTTTTTAAACTTTGTTAAGGCAGATCTAATTACTTCAAGCATCCTGGCTCGGCTGTATTTTGAATACTCTCTACAAATTTTAATACATCGTTACTTTTGTCAATTTATACACAAGTTACTGAGCTACTTCCAATAAAACTTTATTCATTCACACAACTTAATTTTTTGAATCATCCTAACATGATCAAACAGTAATTTAAGCCACTTACCATGTTTTGTTAAAACTGATCAAATAAATAACTCCAATTAATTTAAAAGGATGCATAATAAGTAAAAAACAGAGAGCTTACAGGATTTTCTATTTCCTTCATAGTGTCAGATCCCTACTAGTTTCCTGTTATGTCACTTATTACAACCTTCTATTATGTCTAAACAACAAATTACAAAATAGATACTGAATTAGATGAGCAAAATTTCACTGCCCATGAAACACAAGACAGCAATAACTAACTAATTTATCACTGTTCACTTGCCAAAAGCACCAGAGATGAATGAGCACATTTTGAAAAAGTATGAAATGAGTGCAGATCTCACTTGAGCCACAAAGCTAAACAAACAGATTTAAAACTCCATATTTAACTTGCTTCACAAAAATCTTTACATGTAAATTGGACAGCCATTTTCCAACACACCTTAGCAGTGACATCAGAAAATCAATATGACAAAACACTCTTACATCAATATATAACCAAGCAGTAATAAGCATAATAATAAAACCATGTTAAATGTTAAATAAAGCCTTGTTAATGTTCAGAATACAATATTCTATACTTTTCATTTTATTGTAAAAAAAAAAACAGCTCTCCTGGAAGGTTTTACTTCAGTAAACTGTATGGATGAATTCTTAATACATAAACAACTCACCAAAACATTAGTTTGATTTAAAACAATCTTCTTGATCCATCATCCCACTCATACTACCAGAGCTTTCAAAAATATTTAAAACATTACTAACTAATACAACTACTTTAACAACAAGCACATTATCTTCTAAAGGTCACCTCAAAACTTCCAAATACACAAATCACCTGAAAATACAAATGAATAAGAATCTTCGATAGACTTTATTGTCTAATTTTTTTTATTTTTTTCAAAATACACTTAGAGATTCTTCAGTTGTTCAATGACAATCTTATTCTCAAAATGTCTGATCTTCCAGAGATCAGCTGACAAGAAATTTAACACTTAATATGAATAGGCATCTCTTTAAGAAATGTTTTGCTCATTTTCAATATCTGGTGTAAATTTTATTTTCTACAATATAATCCTATAAGATCTTCTTACCCTTCAAGAGCAAAACTAAGACTTTTCTTTGAATAAAAACAAACTGAACCTCTTCCTATCCTTGAAAACTTAATAACAAGCATTTTAAAATTACAAACATTTACAGCTTCAACAACTGACAGAGAATCTTGTCTTTCATAAATAATTTTGATTGTAGTAATTCATAAAAGCAATCAAAATTATATTATTGTTATTTTTCAACAAGATTTCCTGTTTTTGTAATAAAACAAGCCTGAACTTAATAACAACTCTTATATAATTTTCAAATACAATACTTCTATTAAAGGCTAGATTATCTTAGCACAGCTGATAGTAATATGTATTATCTTTTCTAGTGCTCTGACTTGCCTTTCTGTAGATCTTCCTTCAGATGATGAAAGAGCCTAATGGCTTGGACACAATACTGATTGTTCTCAATTCTCATATTAATATATGAATGTTATTGTTGAGAATGAACCTGAAAAGACATTTTCCTTACAGTTTACTTTTTTTTTAACTTTGTAAATACTTACATAAAAAACAATTAACAATGCACATTCAATATACTGATGTTATTAAATTCATATTTGTTTTACAAGTTCTTAGGAGCAGTTACATTTATAACACCCTGTACACTATACACATTATACAAGTTTATTGCCTTCAAAACATATTTTTTTTTGTTTTTTTTTGGAAAATAAACTAAAACTCTAAATACAATTTAAACTTCAATAAAAAGCAAAACCCTCAGAAAATATGATGAATTAACCTTGAATTTAACTGTTCTCCTCCAAAAAATTAGATGTTAAAAGGAATGCAAGTTTATTAATAAATAACTGGCTTATCAGCTTAAACAATGAACAAATACTGATAGACTGTTGCACATTAACTATATAACTGTTGCATACAACTAATCCAAAAAAAAAATCGGTGGCAGCTTGTTAAAATGTAAAAATTTCTTACACGTGATTAAGAACAAGGGGATTTCCCAGAACAATTTAGTTATTAACTGAACTAAGATAAGTACAAGTACTCATTCAAATCTGTCATACTTGCTAATAAAATTATGTAACAGAAGTATAACAATTTTTTTATTATCCTTCATAAACTAATGAGCATACAAAACCTGGTGTCAAAACATGATACTCATAATTGAACACTATATAATATAAAGGCATATTAATATTAATACACAATAAGAACACTACTCATGATCATGCAAGTAAAGTAGAAACTTTGAATTGTGCAACTCTCCACCCATTTATTGTTTTTTTCTTTTTGTAAACTAAAAACAAAACACTTTTTGATTCCTCTATCAAAATTCAGTCTTAAAGTTAAATATATTGTATTATGTGTTTGTAGTTTCAAATGACTCATTACCACAGGCAAAGAATACAATTACCTTAGCAACACCCAATGAGTATGCTGAAGTAACTACTTGTATTCAACTGCCAAGGCCAACTTAAATAGTTAGTTTTGCCTAGCTACAACAGTAAGGTGTAAGAGCAGTGAGATGTGGAAAAGTTAAAATTAACTTAGAACAATTCTGAGGAGAATTAAAAGCTAGCTCCACTTAACGTACAATTCAATTTATTACTGTGGTGTATACCCATTTCTACTAAACTGTTATTAATATTACTATTAGTAATTTTTAGTTCTTTGATAATTTTACAACACTGAAGGTAAAAATTGGTGAAGTCAAAAGCAGCAGGTTTAATAAATGTTAATTATTAATGCACAAAATGATAAGTACATTGATGCAAATGTTTGAAAATAACAAAGTAAATTAAGTAAAAACTAAAGTTTGCTGTTTCAGATTTCCACTGAATAAAAAACATTTTGAAGCAATGGCCTTTAACAGTGAAAAAAGTATACTCTGGTATCCCCAAAAATAGTTGCACGTGTTTGAAATATTCTTACAAAGATCAATTTTAGCTAACATGCAAATAACATACAAACATAAAAAAAATTATAATCCAAACTATTTTCAACAGTTCCCCAAAGTGTGTGGTTAAAATTGTTAAGAAAACCAGAATTCTTCAACATATAATAAAACAGGCACCCATAAACTGTTACATGCACATTACATGTAGTTGTACATTTTTCCAACATTAAATAATTCTTTTGGGTTATCACTCATGAAATAAGTAACATTCTAAACTTTGAGGAAATAGTCTTATTTTATACAGTCTTAAAAGGGACAGGAGACTGTAAAAATTATTCCTGTACTAAGTGACTGTACTGCTGTTATTTATCTTCATGGACAATATTCTATGGGGTTATGAAATCAATATAATTAATTAATCACAAATATTTTCCTGCACTACCATCTCTTTCAGGAGCAATGGTGAAGTAAGTCTGTTGAGATCTATCAAGTGATATACCAGGTAATTAATTGAAAAGTAATAGACAGTGGCAAAGCTGGGTCATCAAATATGCAATAATCATGCACCTGTTTATACAGTTATGAATGATGCTTTAAATTATTATCATAGATGAAGATTTATGCTAGCAGTTATTTACATTGTCCAAAACTTCCTATACAGATGTGGTACACAATAGCTTTCATGTATACTCTCCTCTGTCTAAGTCTAAACATTCTAAAAAAAAAGTACTGCATAAGGATATTGAAAAAATAACATGAAACATCTCAGAAATACTGAAAATCAAAAATCATACATTAAAAATACATCACAAACTTTTGAAGATTTCTCACATGAATTATTGATTTATAAACTGAAACATAAGAATACTACCAGCTTAATGTTACAGTAGCATCATAAAACAGTTCACACTGACTTTGCTCTTTTATTCTCTAAAGCTTAGAAATATTTCAGATACTGTTTCTCTTACCTCATACTGGTAAAATAAGGTCTTGGGTGTTAAAGGAAAAAAACAAGGTATTGACAAAGTGTTTTAGCTACATTAAAGAAATATATTCAATACAAGTCTTGACTTAAAGGTTGTGTACTGACAATAGAGTCTATGACCCTCCACTAGCAAATTGAGCAAGAATGGGATTTAAGTATTTTAGTCATGTGAACTGCACTGAAATAACAGTTGAAGACATTGACATTCTGGAATCAAAAGTAATCAGAGTTCATGTTGGTATCACTAAAACATAATTTCAAATGTCCAGCTGGCTTCAAAGTGACATCTTAGATTCACACATTAAAGGCCCGCATAACCAAATAAAATGAAAGAGAGAATGTGTGGTCACTCACGAGGTCATGAGTACCATAGTTTATACACTGAAATAACTAGACAGCAGTTTTCATTATTTATAAACTAGTCATGTTTTGTAGTTTTTAGCTAACATCACATGGTTAATTCCACAGCCGAGCTGGATTTAACCTACCTAAGTTCAAAATTGCATCACTGGATTAAAACAAATTGGAAAAGCATCAGCTTTTATATTCATTTAATTAAAGTAATTTAATAAACATTTTTAAATAAATTTAAATATGGGTTTATGCAGGCATGTCCTAAATAAAAAGATTGATATTTATGGATTTTCTGAATTATTCTTTAACATAATACTGAACTCACAGCCACCTATAAGGAAATTAATTAGCTTTGAACAATAATGTTAACTGAAACCTTATAACTTGGCACACAAGTGTAGTTATAGTGATTATAGGCAATCATGATTTCTCAACCTTGTCATAGTGTGAGGCAATTTCCCATATCTCAACGTCAAGAATCATCGATTAGTGATCTAAACATACAATAAAATCTTTTTCCCTGTTATTTTTAATCCTGCTAATATGGGCTCTAGATAAGATGAAGTATGCATAAAGACTGGAGCAAAGTGATTAAAGCTACGTTTGATACGTAGCTAGAAGAAAGAATGTTTGTGAAAAACTTTCACCAAATTAGTTTTTTTAAAGCTTGCTATGTCAATTTATATTTCATTTGACTTGTATTGTTGGAGAATAACAGAAAAATACATATTTTTGATGAAATAAGATAAGGAAGACTTACTTATATCATTTTGCACTATTTGTTTAGTTATGTGTACACTAAGGCCTCTTTTCAGCCTAAGTAACAACTTACATGGCCAAAGATAATCATCAAATAGAAATATAAAAAAAATATATATACAATTCTATATGAAATATTTTAAATTTATAGTATATGTGATATGTGAACTAAAACTTTTGAAGTAACAATGAAAAAAGTCAGTTTGCTTATAATTTTAATAAAATTATTTTATTTTATACAAGTAATTAAACATTGTAAAACAACATGCAGTGTCTTTGAATCACAACAGATATAAATATATACTTTTATATTCTAAAAACTTTATGGAAAAGTTTTACAAGTACAGGATAATATAAAAAATCAGAAATTAAAACTTACAACAAAGGTTAGCATTTTAAATTATTTTTAAAACATATCACAATGAAATTTTTCTAATGTTTCAAAGCTATGAATTCATATAAGTATCAAATATAAAAAGACATTCAACTTTAAGGAAACAACATAATCTGCATACAAATCATCAAGTTTTAAACAATTCAACTGAATATATTACTTTGTAATGCAATAAAACAAAGTATACAATGCGTGTACCAAAATAAACACCTGGGCACTTGGAGTTAAATTAGCAAGAAACACCATTTCACACACAAAAAAATATAATCACCTATTGCCAACATTAAGTGGGCTTTCATTGAAAACAGGAATACTATATGTTCATTTTTGAGCTATATCAAAGCAGGAATTCATTTATCAGTTGTGAGGAAGTCCACAAGTTATTTCAATACAGAGCTTTTAACACATCTAAATGACCACTTTAACTGAATACAAATGAAAATTATTTTATTTTAAGACTACATGTGATGAAGAGCAAGATGGGATAATCACCTGAATGTTTTGCAATTCAAGTTGGCTCTGAGTTACATTGTTTTTTCCAAAACAGTGTAGTAGCCAATGGAAACTGTGCAAGTGTTGATGCTTCTACTGCCAACTCAATATTTGGACTTGGGAAGTAGAACAGGACAATTATAAAACTACAAATTGATCAGATTAACTTGGATGAGGAATGTTAAACATTCTCTTTACTTGAAAAATATATTTCTGATAGATACCCAACTATTCACACAGAATAGCTTGATTCCCACATACATATGCCTATGAAAATTGCATGCTGCAAGCCCTGAGCTACCCCCTAAAAAAAATAATTAACAAGAACTGCACTAGTTCATGATGACATGACCTTGTGACAACAGCCCTCCACCAACAGTAGGGCAACACAATCTCCTTGCACAGTAGCTTCCATAAACACATGCATTCCAATAAGTTCATTCTTAAATGTGGCAAGAAGAAAGTACAGCAGAAGTAGGAAGAATGGATGGAAAGGAATGAATATCTTTGGAAATACATTTTCAGGAAAGGAATACCTTAACTTCCAGGATGATGCATCATTTCTTCACAAAGTATAGCTAAAATCTCACACTTAAACAGTGATAGAGCCAGTACAAACATTAAATCAAATGAACATCAATGAACAGACAGAAATGGGGGTGATGAACCCATCCTGCTGAAGGAATAGAAAATTCTAGCTGTTTAAAATGGACAGAGTGCCATCACTACCACAATTCCCATCATACTGTGTTCAACATAATCAGAGAGGATTTTCCAAGACTCTATTGGCAAGAAACTGGCCAGTGGGAAAGGTCTCCTGTGCTTTACTTGAAGAAAGGGAAGAATTCATATTGCTGAAAGCTGGAATAAAATGGATTCCCATTGGACACTTGCTGGAATGGTCATAAATTACTCATTGTAATATAGGCAATGTCTAATTTTCGTAGCCTTCAATTTCATTTGTTTATGGAGCCACTGATTTTAAAATCACACACAATTGACAATAATTCTCTCTGATGTTTCACGCTATATCATATAACCAATAAAAAAAGGCAAAGTTTTATTTTTTCCATTGATGTGTATTATGTTGTCTTCAGAACAATGTTATCAATTTTGTCTTCACTTTACAAATTTATCTTATGGTGTTCAGATCAAATAGATAAGGGAATATTAAAGACCATCTCGTCTTAGTTTGGGAGCCAATTGAGTAATAATAGTTATGGGGCATTGTTTGCTTTGTGCAAGTTATTATTTAAATAAAATTTAGGGCACATTATAAAATATTATTTCATTGGAAATCAACAGCAAAAAACGAGAAACATAAAAGATACATTTTTTGTTTTCCATGTATATTTTTGATTTAATGCTATAAAGTAATTGACATGCAAAAATCTGAAACTTGTAAGATTAGATAGTGTCAAATTTTGTAAAATAAGTAAAATTCTTCACAAGGTATGCTCATGAGCAGCTTGTGTATTACATTACTCATTATGATAATATGAACAATGCATTTGCTAAGTAATTTATAAGTTGCATGGTGAAATTATTAGAAAAAATGCAATAGGCAATAAAAAATTAAAAGTATAATTAGATGCATACTGTTATGACTGTTAAGCTCAGGATAAAAAACTGTAGTTTTTGTTACATCTGCCATCATCCTTGAAATAAAATGAGAAATTTAGATTTACTTTGTATCTCTCTATGGTGAAAGTGAGTTATGGCAGAGAAAATACCAGATAAAATACAACATTTTAAGAGAAAGAAAGTGCAACAGTTATCTGAGAAGTTTTAAAGGTTATACAAATGAAATCTGAAATTATTTGAATGAAGAAAGTATTTTTAATCTTAATATGCTACATTTATAGAATCAAACAGGGAGGTGTCCCACCCAGCTCTTTCCATTTTTGAAAATACTTATGTACCCTACTTCTACTATAATGTATGAATAACCAATCAGAAACTCAAAATGATGTACCCAATGCATAAAACACTTTCTTCACATGGTAGGTTCAAAGTGGTAAGACATTATCAAACTTAAAAAATCATTTTTTTCACACCCAAATACAGCTTAACTAATAAGATTGATAAGTTATGGTGGAATTCTGTGGTGTTTGTACTATAATTTATGCTTTTTGGTTATTTCGAAATGCATGCACCAAAACTAAAAACGTACTTTCTACGTGTAAAATTTTGCAGGCTTAATGAATTATGGCAAGAAGCAAACAAGTACAACATTTTCTTATGTTTTAAGAAAAATAAGTAAGAACTTATTTGTGAATAGTAATAATGTATACAGTTACGACAGAAAGTGTTCATGCCCCTGCATCCTGAGTGGAAGAGGAGAAAATGAGAACATGTCTGATGGACTGCAAGAAGTCTCTCTCATAACTTCAGTATCAGGATTACGCTCATAGAAGTATAGCATCTTATAAATATTATACAAACACACATCTACATAAATTTGTATGCAAATTAAATGACAAATAAACTGTTTAAAACAAATAACCAAAAATAGGAGGAGCAGAAAGTGTTCGTACAGTTCAGAACGTGTGAGAAAACTGATATTCCTGTAAAAATTTAGTTTAGTTTGGTGAATAAACTATATTACACCATTCCAAAACAGGACACTGGGTTCATAATTATTGGAATTTAGCCAGCAAAAATTGTACTTCCAGCAATTTAGAGCCATCTCCACCATTATCTGCTTGGTCATCATGGGGAACAGGAAATAACTGTCCAGTGATTTAAAAAAAACAAATTATTGTAAAATACAAGTCTCGTGTGTCTCTTTCCAGTATGCTACACAACTTAATGGCTCCAAATCTACTGTTTAAAGCACAAATGCCAAGTTTAAGTTTAGAGGATCAACTGTTAAACTCCTTCATCCCAGATGCCACACCAAAATTCCAGAAAGAACCAAAAGGAAGGTTCTCAGAGAAGTTAGTAGGAACCTTCATTTAACAAGTAATGACACACAGAAACTGGTACGGGAAACTGGGGATGAACTAAGCACCTCTACAGTAATGCACATGTTACGCTCTTCTGGGTTCAAAGCATGTCATCCTTGCAGAACTCCATATTTAAAGCCTGTTCATTTAAAAGCACAATTGAGGTATGCAAAAAATTATGTAAATAAACCCTTTACCTGTTGGAAAAGTATTCTTTGGTCAGACGAGACTAAAATTGAACTTTTTGGCCACAATGATGTTTGCTATATTTTCCGTAAGAAGGGGGAACAAAATCTTTCAAAGAACACCATCCCTACAGTTAAATATGGAAGTGGCTTGATCATGCTATGGGATTCCTTCAGCTCTTCTGGTGTAGGCAGCCTTCACCTCATCAATGGAATCATGAAAAAGGAAGAGTACGTTGATATATTAGGCACTTATATCAAGAATGATGCTCAAAACTTGCAGCTTTGCCGTTATTAGGTCTTTCAGCATGACAATGACCCTAAGCACACATCGAAATATGTGCAATCCTGATTGCAGAGGAACCATATAAGCATTCTGGAGGGGCCATCGCAGTCACCCGATCTCAACGCAATTGAAAACGTCTGGCATGAGTTGAAGACCAGGGTTCATCAGCGTCATCTGAAAACTTGCAAGAGTTAGAGGCCTTTTGTAAAGAAGAATGGAAGAAAATACCATTTGAGTACTGTCAAATGATCATGGAGGGGTATGAGGAGAGATTGCACCAAGTAATTCACCTAAATGGCTACACAACTGACCATTAAAGTAGATGCACGAACATTTTTGCCCTCCTATGTTTGATTATTTGTTTATAAACAGTTTATATGTTGTTCAATTTACATAAATATTTATGTAGATGTGTGTTAATATAATATTTACAATATACCATACTTTCATTATCCTAATCGTGATACTTTTTACATTATGAGGAAAAAACTGCTCATGACACATGGGTATGAACATCTTCTGTTATAACTGTACGTATATACAATGTATTATAACCAAAATGTGATTGTATTTTACAAAATATCAGTTTACTAAAACACTGCCAAGACAAGTCACTTAATAGAGGCTAGTTTTATATTCCTGGATATGGTAACATGAGTGCAAAAGTGCCCAATCATTTCAACTTATGTTAGTCTGGTACACTTGAAAGGTCAATATAATAAAAATAATAAATATACAGAAATGTTTATTGTTATGAGATTCAAGCTATTTAGACTAAACACTTATGTTTTTGTGTTATAATACATTGTCATTCTTGAACAAATAAAGCATAATGTACATTTATTTCCTAATTCTTTATGGCAGTTACAAAGTTGGTCAAATTTCCCAAAACCTTAGAGATTCCATAGTGAAAATAACAGATAAAGTACAGATTTTGCTAATAAATAATTTATAACCATCTGGAGGTTTTAAAGACTTTGTATGTGAAAGTTGAAACTTTTCTGATGCATAAGTATTTTTAATCACAAAATCAAAATAACTTCACATGTTGGATAATCAACATCTGAAATTAAAGATGCAAGCAAATAATCAATTAAAAATGTTAAAATTTAATTTTAAAGTCTGACATGTTGTGTATGAATGCCTTATAATCTGCAAAATTTTGTGAAGATATGTACAAGTTTCAAAAACTGCAGTATAACTGCTTTATGGTTACTTAAAAGAATATGAGGTAGATGGAAACCACTCACTTGCATTAGAAGGGTTAACAAGTTAAATGTACTTATCACAATTGCTGCTCTGATAACTTAAGTTTATTTTTAGTTTGGTTTACTTAGAATTAAGCAAAAAGCTACACAATGGGCTACCTGTGCTCTGCACACCACAGGTATCAAAGTTCAGTTTCTAGCAATGTGAGTCTGCAAATACACTGCAATGCACCTTGGGAGCTTATATGTTGATAGTGATAATACACAGAATTTAAAATAGTTTACCACAAAAGAAATACTTTATTTGTCAATATTTTAAAATTTCTGGATGAAAAACATTTTCATGAAGTCATTATTGTTTTCTAGGATGATTGATTATATTATCATTTTTGATTTTCTATGCCTAGGAATCAGCGAAAATGACTTCACACTTTAAAATTAAATCTCTATTTCTATAATAATGAAGTATTTTTGTCTATAGAATTTATTTTATTTGTTGTTAAAAACAAAGTTGTACACTGACTTATCTGCACTCTACTCACAATTGGCACAGAAACCTAGATTCAGCATTTTAAGTCTGGAAATAAATTATTGACGTATAGTGGGACTACAATATTTGATTTTTTTTCCTTTGGATGTGAAATAACAAAGCTGAAAATTTTCAGCACACAAGTACTTAGCTACTAACAATTATCTTAGAGCATACTTTCAAATAAACACTTTCATATTTGTACAGGTACTTAAAATGTTTCAACCAAAAACAATTACTGAAAAAAATTACAAATTTTCAAAACTTTTTCATAGTAAAGACTGCATTTATTTATTTTTACTACTTACTTTCACTGTGCAGATGTTGGATAAGAAAGACTTCCTGCAACCCCTGGGGACTGAGGAGGAGTGTCCAGGCATTGCTCACTTATTGTCCGAAGTGGTGGATACCTTGGTTCTGGTGTCAGGGCTTCAGGAGTGGAGTCGGCAGAGGATGAAGCAGGTGATCGGCCACTAAAGTTTCGAATCTCATTTACAAACTCATTTGGAAGAGAAGATCCAACAGTAAAATGCATAGCCATACTCTGTAGCCATGTTTCCATAATTTCAAATGGTGGCCTGTAGATAGATATTTTGTTTCATACCTGTATTATGTAATAACTGCACACACCTTTAGAGAGCAATATTTTAATAAAAGAAATGTATAATAAAGTCAAAACCAAATTTTCTTCAGCTTTTTTGTTAAAAAAAATCAAGAAATACAAAAAGGCAAAAACCTGTAATTTTACTTACAAGTTCAACTTTTATGACTAAATCAAAGGTGAAACAAAATCTTACCTTTTCTCAGCATCTAGATCACAGCAATGAAAGGCTACAAGGTAAAATGGTTCAGGACACTTTGAACAAAACTTTTCCCTGAAAATTGTAGTGTTTAGACCAAAGTCTGAACTTCGTGGTAAAAAGTCAGGATCAGCTTGAACTCTACCAATAATCTGGAAGTAAATAAGAAAAAATGAAAACTTTTCACTTGAATTAATGATAACCTTTATTCAGAAGAACTGATGAATGAGCAAACTAGTCTTACTTTTCCTGAAGCAGGTCAACCAGTGGTAACAACAAATGTATGGAATGAGCCATAATTTACATCATTCCTCAGAAACGACTGACAGTTTTAATACCAAGAAAGTAGTTCAAGTTAACAGTAACAACAAATTACTTATGTTCAAAGTAAATTAATCAACTTTTAAATTGAACATTTTCCTAATCTTAAAATGTATTTCCAATAATACTTATCTCTGCTGACACTAATAGCTATTACTCTAGCCACCAGTGTTTGTTCTTTGCCCATCTGAGTACTGGTTTGTTTGTTTGTTTTTGTTTTTTTTTGCTTGCTTGAAAAATAGTTGAACAAAACTATGACCAATCAGAATATTCAATCACAAAATAAATTAATCAATATCTTCACTAAACAGTATTTTATAGCATAACAAACCCCTCTTCAAGAGAAATATTTTTAATTTTTTTTTTATATATATATATTAAAAGACTGTCCTTAGTACATACAAAAAGTCTACTTCACAGTTTGCTGTCTCTTTCATGTTTCAATGCAGAATCTGTAGTTCTGCAAGTTTAATGCCAACCTCATGCCTCACCCTGTCAATCTTGCATCTTTGAATGCATGCAAATGGTTGATGGTCTGTTTGAATGACGAACACCTCATATAGTTATAGAACTTCTGAATGGCAAATATGATGTCCAGACACACTAATTCCATCATGGAATATTTATTCTCACCATTTAACAACATTTTAATCCTAGATGTTATCAGAAACAGTTTTTCTTCATGTTCTTGTAAAAATACTGCCCCACTTTCAATGTCTCGTATAACTGTTTCTCCTTCACTTTGTTGGACAAGCCTTTCTTAGTCAGATTAGTCAGTGATGCAGTAATTTCAGCATAATTTGGAATGAATTTCCTGAAGTAATCAGCTAATCCACAGAAGGGATCTGACTTGCTGCTCGGTCGTTGGAGTTGGTGTTACTTGGATGCAAGTCATCTTTTCCTTTTCCATAGTTATCTATCAGTTTCCCACTTTGTGTTTAACAAACTCCAGAACATAATATCTGATATAGCACTTAAATGGTCTGATACTGAGTACTGCTTACCTCACTCACCACAACAGTTATGTCTCTTCAGGCGGTCTTCCCATTTTGCAGTGTGTGTCATTACGTTACCAATATAGTGCTCAATGTTGGTGATATTGCACAACATCCTCTAGATCATGCAGCTGAATATTGTTGCTGAGTTCACTAGCCCGAGTGGCATAAACTTAAATCTGTAACATCCATCTGGTGTCACAAATGTTATCTTCTCTTTAGATACTGTATCCACTGGCATTTGTCAATAATTTTTATTGAAGTTGATCTGAGAAAAACCTGGCCCTATCTATTTTTGACATGATGACAGCTTGGTTGCTTACAGGTTCAGAGTCAAACTTTGTCACAAGATCCAGATTCCAAGTTGAAATTATTTAATCCATTCCTTTTCTTCAGAATCACAACTGGTGAACAGTGGGCTGAATTTGAAAACTTGATTCCAGTTTCCAACATAACCTCAACTTACTGTTTAATTGGGTCTATCACTGCATAACACATATGATAGATATTCACTCTTCTTGGATCCCTGGGTTGTATTCTCAACCTTGTGTTGCACCAGATTTGTCTCCTGGTTTATCTGTGAAGATATTTGTGTACTGGCACAGTAGATCTCCTCACCTTTTTTTTTTTTTGGTTGCCAGTTAGTTCTTCAATGACACTGGCATCAGTGCAGGTCTTAATTGCATTTAGTGGTCTTAGACATAGTAGGACCTCATCTTCTGAGACAAAATCAGTCTTTTGGTTTTGAATCTATGATGATTACACCAGCAACATCCATCTATGTTTCAACAACTGTACCTGTTAGGTCTTCTCTCCCAAAATACTTTTTAACAGACTGGCATGGTAGATCTTAATCTTCCCATTGATATTCACCTTGTAGTCCATTCTGTTGAGTACTTTCTGTACTTCAAAAAGTCCTTTCCATTGTAAGGTGAATTTTATCATAGTTTGTGAGCAGCAGAAAAAAGACTTTCCATCTAACATTGAAATGTTAGAAGGCCTTGATCTTACAGAAATCCTTCTGACTGCCTTAAGCTACACACAAGCTCTGTTGAGCAAGTTGACAGCTCTAATTCAGTTTGTTTGTTAGCTCTAAAACATACTGGTATATATATCTTACATTAGATTCCTATTCTTCCCTCCATATTCTCTCAATATCTGCACTGGGCCTCGTACTGTCCCTTCCATATAGTAACATAAAGAGTGAAAATAATGTACTTGTTTGTAATACTTCTCAATAAGCAAATAATACCGTCTGAAAGTACATGTCCCCATCACAAGTCTCCCTTGACACGTCTTCTTCAGCATACGCTTCAAAACTCCATTGAATCTCTCATAAAGACCATTACATTTATGATTGTAAAGGATAGTAAAAAGCTGCTAAGTAATAATGAGTCCACACACTTCCTACATCAGTTCAGAGTAAACTGGGTTCCTCTGCAAGGTATCTCCAGAAAGGTTTCTGTTATTCTCTCTGTCTTTCCTTCTTCCTTTAAAATAGTGTCACATAGTCAACTATTGTCAGCATATACTGGTTGTCCTTGTCAGACATGGGTGGTAATGGCCCACTTATGTTCACAGCTACTCTACTGAAAAGTTCTTCCAAATGAGGCATCTCCACTAATGATACTTTGCTACCTACCCTCTAAATATTGTTCTTTGAAAGATGCCACATGACCTGCAGACTCTACTCTCATCTCCAAATAACTCCCTGCGAATGGGAGTTACTGGTGATTCTAAATCCAGTTTTCTTTCTTCCTAAGTGTCCTCCCACAATTGATTCATGAACCAACTTCATCACTTGAGCCCAATATTCTTTTGGTGCTATGAACTGTTAAACTTTTCCAGTATAACTTCCAATTTGTCTTGTGCTTCACTTTCTCACAGGCATCATCCCAAAGTTTCTACACTGAAGAGTCCATCTTCCATGTATCCTTCAGTTCCTGCAGGATGTTGTCTTTTTAAACTTGCAGGGACTTGGTATCTTGTTTGCTCTTCTTTTCTGGGGCTCTGATGGTGATGCAGATGCATTGTCAGTCATCTTTCTGTCTTATTCCTCCAAATTTATACTACTTGGTATGTTTCCTACAAACAATTTGTACATTTTGTTCCTCGATACACATGGCCTCAAGGTTTTCTGTATAACATGGAGTATCCAACTTTATTTTTGCTATAAAAACTATCTCACTGCCCGATCAAGTAGTACACACAAATGTACTTTGTTTGTCATCCAATCATCAGATCCTAGACAGGTTCCCAGTGTCTCATAGAACTTTCAATTTCTTTTCCCAAACATAACCTTCAAATATTAGCATATTATGATTTATTGGCACATCTTGATATTTGTCACTGTTAGCATTGTTAATCCATTTTCCAACTTTAGCCACCCATTAGTCGCACACTGATCAATCATGCTTTCTTGCATGGAATTCTGTATTGTCTTGATACTTTTTATCTTTCCAGTTCTATCTTTCTAAATAGCTCCAGTTGCTTTATATTGAGGTTCTGACACTGTTTTCTTGTAACAGACTTGCACTCCTTTCTAACATGTATCATTTTAAGACAAACATAACATTTTTTCTCCCTTCTATCTACTGTTGTTTATTAATCCTTTGTCACCTTTGGTAAACTTCTGCTTCTGATGAGTCATCACTGGTTTTGAATTTAACAACATATTTTTGGACTTTCCAGTTAAATTACCTCAATAGCCTTCCATATACCATTTATAACCTAAGTTATTCATCTTGTGTACTTCATTCAGTGCTCTCTCTCCTTTGAGAACAGCAGTATGTCAACTGAACATGTGATCTTGAACTATTCTTACACTAATAGATCTGTCAATCCCTTAAAGCTATTGTACTTATGGCCATGTCAGTACATCTAGTGAAATACCACTACAGTCATGTCACACACTAAATTAGTTTCTCCAGTGTCGGGTTTGACACTTCTAAACTTCAAAGGCAGAAAGTTAATACTGTTTCGGTAAAGTTGCTTTTAATTTGTCATAATCCACGGCATCTTCTGACATAATGCCTGCACATGTACTTGTAGGCCTTTTCCTGCCAAAAGCAGGCTGAGACAGACTGCCCAGTCACCTTTCTCCCAGTTTTGACTTTGAGCAAATTTTTCATCTTTCTCCAGGACGATATCAATGACATCTTTGTGTTCATCTAATCTATTCAGCCTGTGTCAACTCGTCCCAACTGTCATTTTTAAGTTCATAATTTCTTCAGCTGATTGGATTTTGCTATCTCAATTTGTTCTCTTTATTCCAAGTCTCTCCTCTCTCTTTCTGTTCTTTCTTTTTACTCATTTTATTTATTTGCACTCTCTATTTCTTTTTTTTTTTATTTGTGCTGATATTCTTTTTCTCTATTTTCAGTTTTCCCAGTTTGTATTCTCATTCTATTTCTAATCTTTCTCTTTTCTTCTTTTAGTGTTTAATTTCCTTTTTTTTCTTTTAGTCTTTCTTCCTCTTTCTCTAGTTCTTGTTTAACAAATTCTTTTAGTTCAGTCTTCTAACCCACAATCAGATCCTCTTTCTACACATTTATTAAAATCACCCGAGATAATTCTATAGTGTAATTATAATCTTTACACTACTTATACAGTTGTGCATATATAGACCTATTTACATTCATTTTTGTTCACATTTTCTTATGGCTGTTTAACAAATATAATAATGTTTAGGGACAATAAGGAACCCCCGTTGATCCATCCCAGCAGTCACATCCTCTAAGTCAAACTAAAAGTATTAAATAAAAGAAAATAAGTTAAAGTCAGTCCTTATCAATCATATATATCTATCAAGCTTTCTTTCAAACTCACTCAAATTTATCACCTCCAAAACATCAGAAGGCAATTCATTTCATAGGCCAACCATTCTAATTAAAAGTAAAACTGTCTTGGCTGAAAACTTCTTTTACCTTGTCTAAATCTATATTTGTGTACCCTAGTTCTAAAATTCTCACTGCTAAGTATGAAAAATGTTGATGCATCAACATTATCAATTCATTTTATAATCTTAAACACTTCACTTAGATCTCCCCGAACTCTATTTTTGATAAGAGCAAACAATTTTAATGATATCTTCTCCATCCACGGTACCCATTTTAGTAACCCTCCTCTGAATTCTTTCTAACAATTTAATGTCTTTCCTAAGGTAAGGAGTCCAAGACTGAACATATTACTCTAACTGTGGCCTAAGCAGCAACCTATACCAAGAAATTATAACCTCTTTAAACTTGAATTCCATATTTCTGTAGATCCAACCTAAAAATCTTATTTGTCCTACCACTAGCAACAGTGCACTATTTAGATAGCTTTAAGACTGATCAACAATTACACAAAGATCATTTTCTTTCATGACACTGTTAAGGTTATTCTCATCAAAATTATACTTATAATTCAAATTATGATAGCCAAAATGCAATACCTTGCATTTATGATAGTTCAAACCAATCTGCAACATATTTACCCATCTCACCAAATAATCTAAATCTTTCTGTATAGCAACAATTTCATCACAAAAATAACACAAAAATCTGATATCACCAGAACATTTAAGTAACTGATTGACCATTTCTTCATCTATGTGATTAATTTAAATAAAAAAGCAATGATCCCAACACTGAGCCCCAAGGTATCCCACTTGAAACATTAATATACAGTTTGACTAAACTCCTTTATAAAAAAACCCTGCTTTCTTCCAACAAGCTATTTATTCTGTCTAATTAACTTATCCCCCACACTTAGAGATAATTTTTACAAGCTTCTTAAAATGCTATTTGAAAATCCAGATACACCAAATATTAACCATTATCCTCATTTACATATGCAGTACCATTTTCAAAGCATGCCAATTTTTAAACATGATTTTCCCTTAGTGAAACTTATGCATTATACAAGGACTTACAAAAATTGTGGCAAGTGGCTTACATATCCAATCCCGACCTACTTTAAAACTCTTGGGGAACTATTATCTGACCAAGGAGCCTCATCATTCTTTAAATTTCTCAATTTTATTTTAATAAACTAAATTAATGCAATTGTCTTGTTCAACTATGTTTTCACCTATCACATATTCAAGACAGGGAATACTCCTTAAGTCTTCCTAAGTAAAAACTGAATAAAATGCTGAATTTAATAACCTAGCCAATTCACAATCAGATTCAAGCCTTCCTTTATAATATCTCAAGGGTCCCAATCTGCAATCTAGCATTGTTTACTCCTAAAACACTTAATTTTTAATGGATGTCCTAATTTCCTGTTTGACCAACCTTCTTAATCTTCTATAATACCAGTCAACTTAATTTTTTGTTATAGTTGTGATGCTTTTTGTTAATTTTATCTCTTATATCCTGTACAAGCTAGCTTGGTTTTTAACTTGCAGCTATCCTATCTTTCAGTAAGAGGTCAATTTGTTTTGAATATTGAGCAATCTTTCTTCTAAACTTTTTCCCATTTGCTTTGTGTATCCAAGTAACTCAGCTGTCCAATTCACAAAAAATACTTCTTGTTACATTCCTTCACAATTTGTTTCTAAATTTTGAAATTAAAATATCATTCTTAACTTCCATGTGCAATAAGACATCAAACCTAATACAGCAATGATCAATTGTAACTCTCAACCATTTCTGCACAAGAAGTTAACAGCAAATCTAAAATACCATTATTTTTGTAGATTTTCTATCAACTGGTAAAAAAACTGAAATCCATTTTTAACAGTTTATCAAAACCTTTCTCCCTCATAACTTGACTCTCCAATCAGTTTGTCTGAAATCAAAATCTTAATCTCACTGTAAAGTTTTCACTAATCTAATCAATTCATGTGGTGGTTTGCAACATATTCCTACTAAGAGCTTTTCCATTGACATCCTCTAACAGAAACCAAATGGATTCAATCTACTTGCTGTTCACCTTAATATTCTGAACTTCGATAGAATGTAATTCACACTATACATGTAGAGCCATTCCTCTCCCTCTCTTTACTACTCCTGTCCCTGTTAAATAACTTATAACCAAGTATTTCAAAGAAATTTTTGTCATCAAAATCATCTGCATTTAACCTTGTTTCTGTTATTTCCATATAAATGTCGAATGTCAAAACTCCACTGCTAAAATAAAGTGCAGATGGGAACTGACTCTAACAAAGCTCGACATTTACAATCACAGTTAAAAATAAATCAACACAGAATGAGGAAGAAGTAAATTGTGAGCCTTGGAGAATATAGACAAGGAAAATAATAACACCAATCTCCAGTCTACATTGGCCTCACAATAAACAGGAATAAAACCTAAGAACTAGACCAACTCTCTCATTATTCCCAAACAAACCAAATCTGATAATCTTGAAACTAAGTTCCAACTTTCAATGAACTGCACGACAGAAAAGAGGAAGATGTGAAATGAACAACTAACTGCGACTCACGGACCTGCAGAGTTCCTGGACCCATGATTAAGATAACCACACTTCCAGGAGTTCTTGGAACACAACCCAATTTGCTACCATCCTGGAAATAATAATCTTAGAGTTGATACTGTAATTAGCCTGCCAATCAGAAGAAAAAATTTTAAATTATAATCATTAAGAAAATCAGCTAGATAACACAATAATGTTCAAAGTATCTCCAAATGATCACAATATTAGGTAACCCATTAGTGATATTCTGTTGAGAAAAAGTAATAAATTATCTGAATGAGGTGTTCATGTACAGTACCAGGATAGAGGACACATTGGCACAAATATAAAAGGACAAATATCACCAAGGGCAATGGAAAAGGATATAAAAGTCTGGAGCAAGCAAGAAAAAAATTAGACCAATTGGCAAAGAAGAAAACTAGCAATGAAGTAATTACTAGAAGTGTGAGCAGATGTAACATGTTTTGAAATTTACTTGTATTCATTGTTATTGATCACTATGATGACATCCTCAAATACTGTTCAGACAGTTTAACTTAAAATCATACTTCTTTAAAAACACATTAAAATGTTTGAATATTTTATCATGAGAAAAATAATATTGCAAAGCAATTAATGAAACATACCACAAAACATCTCCACTTGATAAATTAATCATGTTAACATGTCTTTTCAAATGTTTAAGTTACCTTAAATATAAAAAGGACTTACTTCACAGAGGACAATTCCAAAGGAAAAAATGTCAACCTTTTCATCATATTTCTTTCCTTTCATCATTTCTGGTGCCATCCAATAAGGATTCCCAACTACTGTATACCGTTTCTTTCGCTCATACTTTTTTGATGAGTTTCGTTTCCCATATTTTCTGGAGGAGTAAGAGTGGTGATGATCTGAGATGATCCTTGCTAAGCCAAAATCTGCCACCACTACTGTCCTATCCTGTGATTTATGAATAAACAGTATTCAAAGCACTACATGCATACATCAAGTCTTACTTTACAATGCATATAGATAAAACTTCCTTTACCCATAACAAAGGTTAATTGCAATAGTCAGCAAGTCACATAATAAACGAAGCCACTATAAAGTTGTGGCAGGACATTATACAGAAGAATATAGGTAGTGTGATGACACCAAAGACTGATCACTTATTCTAAAGGTATATAACAGCCCTTTTCCACAGTAATTATTCTTATGCTCAGACCACAGATGTGTACAGATTAAGGATTTAAAATTTATAAGATGAAGACATCCATTTTACTCATACAAAAGGACAGTCTTAGTCATTCTGAATCCTCCAGTTCAATTCAGTAAACTCAGAAGTACGTTAAAAGGCATAGCATCTCTTACATGTAGGACCTCATAAAATTGCTCAATTTTACCAATAAGTAATATAGCCTACAACTTAGAGATCTGAAAACAAAAAGAATTTGGATCAACTCAAGTCACAAGGAATATCCAGACAAAGACTTGCAACATATCATACCCAGCTGTCATAAGTAAAGTATAGTGTCCTTAATGAAGAGAAACCCACTTGAAATAATGTATCTCAGAACAGCTGGCATGGGTATTAACACTTTTACTAATAAAGCAGGTGATAACATTTAAACTTTTCTACACCATTTTCAGGTTAATAAAAAGGTTAACTTAAAGATGACCTAGGAAGATCAAAACATTGTTCTCTGCTTTATCAGAAAGAATAGTATCTTACAAGAGGTGAAAATTCACAAACACTGATTGAAAATACTGTAAACACTCCATTCTCTGTAGCCATGTATTCATAACTTTAAATGGTGGCCTGCAGATAGAGGTATTTTGAGTCAAACATCTGCCACATATGAACATACCTTCTGAAAAGAATAATTTAATAACAATGTGTTAAAGTGAAAACCAAATTTCTTGAGCTCTTTGTTAGAAAAAATAAACACACAATATTAAAAGCATGTAATTTTACTTAAAGATAATCCAAATTCAGCTCTTATTATAGAAGAAAATAAATCCAAGTATTTTTCAGGATCTAGATGACTGCAATGAAAGTTTACAAGGTAAAATGATTTAGGTTACTTTGAACAAAACTCCTCCCTTTGATTCTTTCAGTAACCATTTATCTTTGTATATATTTAACAAACCAGATTTTGAGCTACTTTTGTTAGAAAACTCTTGTCTACTCACCTCTTTCACCAAACAATTATGAGAGTTCAGATCTCTGTGAATAATGTTCATGGAATGAAGGTATGACTGAAAATACAATACATATACACACAATTATTTTTAAATCAACACTGAAAAAACATACCTAAACAGTGTCAATTAGCAGGCCTTAATTTTTAGGGGGTGAAAACACTATTCCTGAATACTTTACACATTTATGAGTAAATTTTCTACACATTAAATTATAAGCTGTTTTACATATGTCTAGTTCCATAATACTTTACATTTATGAGACTTTTTTTGCATTACCAATGCAAGTTCTTATTATCTACAATAGTATTTTAATTAACACCATATAGGCTTGGTCCACCTGCTTGACTTTATAACCACTATACATACAAAAAATCTAAATTATTTTTTCTCTCTCAACTGACTGTAGACTATAACATTTTACATCTATTTTATTTAAGTTTGTCTTATTACTTTATGAACTGTGGATAACTGGCAAATCTGCATTGTAAGCTAGGAGTTACCCAGTGAATGCATACTTTGAGTTACAGCAGTATTATGTAAAAGTTTCTTGGGAGCATACCTTGTTGAGGGATTAATTTATTAGTTTTACTTAATTTTTTATTTGGGTCTCTCATCTAATCTATTAAATTTCTAATTTTTACATTTTAATTACTTGTGAGAACAAAAAATAAAAAAATTAATACTTATAAAGACTCAAATACTCAACTAAATTTAACCCTAATTTTTACTATTGTTGTTAATGCTTTATTATATTTTTATTTGTTGCCAATATTCAATTTAGAACATAAAATAATAATATGCACAAAGCAAATAATGTCTTACAACTACAGGGTGGTCGCTAGAAAAGCAGAAAATTTGTCAAACAGCTATTTATTTTTACAAAGAATAACTTTTACAAAGTTTTTTTACAGGCATATGTTGTATTACACTCATAGATGCTCAAAATTATTAAAATCATGCATTTTATTCATGATGTAAAGAAATCAAAATAGAAATGAGTAAGCACGCATTTTATTTATGATCTCATCTGACCCTCAAATTTTCTGCTTTTCTAGCAACCACCCTGTATTATAATTTAACTGGCTTTCTCATTAAGCTATGATTGCATTAACATAATTCCCTTAGCTTCATGACAAACTTTCAGTCTCTATGCTGCATAATTCATTAGTTGCCATGGGAATAAGCTAGCATAACATGTAAATAAGGAAATTAAAATTCCACTGTTTATTACAAATAATGTAACAGCAAACATCTGAGATTTAATAACACTTTTTGAAAAACAGTATGTGACAGAATAATGTAGCATGTGGGTTGGACTTTCTGGTTTCTTTCTACATAAAACAAAATAGCTGCAGGCAATACATAACATCTACAAGTATCTAATTTGCATTAAAAGCAAGAAGTTGAAATCAGGGTAGAAATATCTGAATTGTGCAATTTGGAGCATAAATTGTCATGTGGTCCAAAAAAGTAACAATTAAGAATGTATTTAAATATTTCTTTACAAAATTACAAGTTAAAACACATGTTAAAATCTGTTTTATTAAATACATTTTCCTTCCAGCTTTACTGGCATATGCTGATGATAAAGTAGTTTAAAAAGATTTGAATGTAACTTTACAAAGAATACAGGTAGGTCAAAGTATGCATATCACAACCTTTTCTTTAGTTACCAAAGCATAGTTTATAATTGAAATTTCTATATTTAAATTTTAATTTCTTATTTCAATAGGAAATGTCTAAAATTCTCAATTTGCATCTCCTTAAGTCATATGATGAGGTGGAGTTGTGACTTATTTATAGATTTCTCTTCTTTTACAAGGGCTTCACGTTGTTCAAAAAATTAGAAACACAAGTAATTTTGTTAATTTACAAATAAATATTAAAAGAATACACCTGCATTCTTTTAAGTCATGTGGTCTGTTGAATGCACAACAGGTTCAATTTAGATGTTTCTGATGTCAAAATACTAAGTATATAGTTTTGTACAAATTAGTAACTCAAATTACCAATACTTACAAGCTAGAATATAAAATAAAAACCCCACACATCTTTTTATTTTGCTGAGATATTGAAGCAAATACAGTGGTGCCACCCATTCATCTATTTCCATTTTCTTGAAATGGTCTCTTTTTATACACTTACTTCAATGTATAATGTGTGAACAACCAATCAACAGCTTAGATTGTCCTCCTAGTGGTTTCCTCAAACATTTAATCTGTTAAAAGGCTACCTCATTCTTTCAAACCAAGATTTCAAGGAAGTAAAATGTGCCTTTAATCTGCTTGAAATTCAATATTTAGATCAAAATACAGCTTAGATACTAAACTTGATAAATTACAGTTGAATTCTATGTTACTGATATGATAATTTATGATTTTTTTGGATATTCAACTTTATGTATAAAACCCAAGTGAAATATTTCATTTCATATCCTTCATGCGCAAAATTATGAAAGGCTTAAAAACTATACCTAGCAGCAACCAAGTTCCAATGTCATAGGTAGAAGAGACTGTTTTACTACTTCATTTATTTTTCTTAAAATATAGAAAAGTTTAATAATTTGTTTCTAAATAGTAATAAATATCTATACATATATAATGTAAATTAACTGAGCTGTTTTTTCTATATTACATTTCTAGTTCATTATAATATAGCTAAGGAAGTCAATTTTGTAAAGACTAAAGATCATTAATGATGACAAGAAATCCACTTGAAGTAAAAAGTCAATTGCAAACTCTTTATTAACCTGAAGATGACCTCAGAAGGTCAAAACATTGTTTTAAAGTTTTAATACTCAAAGCAACCATCTTTAGAAAGACTAAAGGTCAGTTGTATATTATTGGAAATGGTAATATAAGTGTACATACTCCTCATCAATGCAAGTTCTGTAATGTCAGCCAGACACAACTGGAAGCTCAATATAATAAAAATAGTAAATAGAAATATATAATGTTATGAGACTTAAACTGTTTACACTAAACATTCATATTTTTGTTTTATCTGTTGCCATTCCAGAACAAAAGAAAGCATAATTTATATTTCCTTGTTGTTTTATGGTGGTTACAAGGTTGGTCATATTCACAGACCCCAACATCGAGAAAACAGCAAATAAATTATAAAGTTTCACTGAAAACAAGCATTTGAAATGTATTTTGGTGGTTTTTAATATTAATTTTTATATTTTTAATATTTAAAATATTTTTGTGTACACAAAATTTACAACCTTTATCAAGAGTCTATCAAATTTCACGAAGATATATATACTGCATAAAAAATTATAGTTTAAACACTTAACACATGCAAAGATGTATATGAACTCATGCATATTATACCCAGCCTGTTGAGAAAGGGTTAAATCAGTTAGTGTATATTTACAAAATTTTGCATAGTATCAGTAAACATTACAAGACTGTTGTAAACAAAATAGATTGTTTAAATAAAGTACTTAAGATTTCTTAAGTAATGTTTATCTCACATCTATCTTCTATATAAATATTGAGTATTCAACATTAAATATACTTTTATCCATCACAAAAGATTTAAATTTAAAACCTACATATAATTATCAAATGTTTTTTTCAGAGTATAGATGAAACTATATTTTATCTGTTATTTTCACTACTGTAACTATCTAGTAGTCTAATCAATCTGACCAACCTTGTAACCACCAGAAAAAAATTAGGAAATAATTAACTTTTTTTTGTTCCAGAATAATTATAAATTATAACATGAAAACAAATGTTTAGTCTAAATAGCTTACATCTCATAATACTATACAGCTAAATATATTTAGTCATTTATTACACTGACCTTTCATCCATTCCAGACTAAATTTACCAGATACTACGACATAGCACACATGGATTCATGTTACCACATCCAAGAATACAAAAACTAGTCTTTACAAAGTGAGCTGTTTTGGCTATATTTTAGTGGACCAGTATTTTGTAATATACATTCACATTTCGGTTACATCACATTATTACTAATTATAATAAAGTTCTTAAACTTTGCTTAAAACACAGAATAGTGAATAAAAAAGTAAATAATTAACCCTTCTAGTTACAAGCTTTGCACTCATTTGCTGCTTGTAATAGGTTGCTAACCCTTATAAAATTTTGCATGCTGAGAATGTGAATCACTTTTTTCAGTTTTATATATACATTTTAAAATAACCAAATATCACAAAATACTCTATCAATACCACAGTATTTAACTATAATTTATTTGCTTAGTAATTAAGCTGTATTTGGGTCTAAAAAATAAGAAATTTCAAGCTCAATAACTTCTTACCTTACCTCTTAAAATCTGGCATGAAAAGAAAAAGTTTGCCATCTGAATACATCACAAAGGCTGTGAAAGCCATCAGGGGAACATTCTGAGCTTTTGTTATACACGTGTTCTTCAGCAAAGTAGGTGTACATGAGAAAGTATTTTCAAAAATTAAAGTTATGGTCTGGGCCGCCTTGATTGACTCAATAAATACATTAATATTTCAGAAAATAGAGAAGATAGTACCTTCTTATTTTATAATCTAGCTTGTCAATATTCATAATTTGAGTATCTAATTCATAAAAAACTACAGACTTTATATCTTTATGTAACAAACACCTAATTTCAACAAATCACATGACTCACAAAAACCAATATTCAGAATTTTATTTTCTAATATTTGCTTTTAAATTAAAAATTAACTAATGCATAATATTATAATTAGAATTATATTCTACAATTTAATACCAAATTTAATGGCATACATTAATAAAATAGTAGTTCAATAAAATGTTGAATCCAAGTCAATAAATATAATGGCAGTTGACTTGTGTCAGCAAGGATAATTGTTCATAACTCCCCAGTATTTCTACTGGACACGTTTATAACCAACAGAAAGAGCAAATCCTATACTATATAAACCACAATTTTTTCTGTTTTGTTTTAACAGTAAAAATCAATAGTCCATCATATGCATTTAAACTGTTCAGATTAAAGACGTGATTCTGTGCAGTAATGGAATTTTTTTAGCCTACTTTTAGATTGGAAAGCAATATGCAGTAATTTGGGAAAAATCATTTGTAATGTGATATATATTTTTGGTGCACTGAAGTACATATCTGAAGGTTACCTGAATTATGTTTGAACAACTAACTTACTAAACCATGCACTTGAGTGCAAAAATACATCAAAACTAATGTAAAAATTAAATTTTAATTTTCAACAAAAGAAAAGAAAATGTAAAAATTAGAAACTTATTGGATTAGATAAAAGATCATAAATAAAAACAGAACAAAACTACTTATGCATACATGGTGTTGTCAGCTTTAATGGTCACAATGTTAATGTATTTCCAATATCTCCACGATCAGAAATGCTACCTTCCTCATATCTCTGCCAATGAGACTTTCATGCCACTAGACTTGAGGTAACTCTTACTCAAATTCATGTGTTTAACATCAACTACATTGATGCTTGAAGACATAAATGCACAGTAACTCCCTCTATGCATTTTCATCTGTGACAACTTCATTCTTTGACAAGGCAAGACAAAGAAATAAACAAAAGAAGCGAGAAGAACAGGTTAGAATATTTGTGGAGATATTTTACAGATTAGGAAAATGTTAACTTCCAAGAAGATAACTTACCTTCCTAAACAGAAATGCTAGAATCCCACACTGAAATGGCAGAGGGGTGGAGTTACAATTTACCTAGCTGAGTCTCTTCAAAAAATATTGAAAGGGAAGCCAATGGAGTGTGACACCAGAAGGTATGGGCTATACACGAACACACCTGTGGGAAAACATAATTCACGTTCATCAGGGTACACTTTTTATACAGAACTTAAGGAGGAAGAGAAAAATGAGCTCCAAGAGTGATAAAGATGGGATTACAACATTACTATTCAAGCACTTGCATATAAGAAAGAGGGGGGAAAACACATTCTGTAGTACCAAAAAAGGCAAAATATGGTAAATAATGTAGAGACCAATAAACCATGGTCACAAAGCCAAATGAAAAAGCAGAAAAGTGGTTAAAAATGGGACAGCCAGGATGAAAGGAGTGGAAAATTATGGTAGACACATTGCTTAATTACAAACTGAAAGAGCAACAGAAATGTTAAAAGAAAAAGGCTATATAATGAGATAGTCTGGTTCAATGAGTAATGGATTAGATGACGCTCGCACAAAAAGATGAAGGGATGATATACCCTCATGAAAAAAAAAGATGTGAGATTCGAGCAACAGATGGGATACTGGGTAGATAAAATGGGAGAGTAATGTTGAGTGGCAAAGTAGAGGAAACCATGGTTGAACTGCCCAAAAAGATGCCATCACAAGAACCAATAAGAAGTGTTGCATATATCAAGGCAAGAAATCAAAGGAGGAGATGAGGAAAAGGATATGCATATACAAAAAGATACCAGTACTGGATGTAAGCATTGACAGTCAGAGTTGAAGGATAAGGTATTGAAACCCAGAAGAGAGGAAGCTAAGAGTTGAGAAGGGTGGCAAAGATATCTGTGAGAGGCATGTCCAACAGAAGACAAATCCAACAAGAAGAGTAAGCCTAATAACTGAAGGCAATGTGTTTTGGAATAGGTACCCTGTGACAGATGATGTAAGAAGCAATAATGGAAATGTTGGAGTGGATCATGGAAAAGTAATCCACCAGTAGAGGCAGGAAATGGAAACATGCTAAATGAACAGCAAGTTAATTAAGTACACTGATATGGAGTGAGTACTATTCCCGCATGCAAATATCAGAAATAATGCCATCATTCACAAAAGTTCCTCAATCTTAAAATAAAGTATTTGGAAGGGATGAAAATTTGATCTGGGAAGCAGTGAAGGAACTTTGGAGGAAGTTTTGACATGATTTACTCACAACAATAATTTCTGAAGTAGATCAGAAGAGAGACAACTGAAGACAGTACATTTCAAAAAGGAATCCATTTGTACTGCAAAGTTAACTGAAGAAGATGCAGGTGTTCATGTCTTAAAGGATTGAGAGGTTGCAGGGACGTCAGTCTCTGAAAGTGAAAGAACCTCTCATCAAGATAATAAAATCACAAATTTTAGCAACAAGACACTCCATAACTTGCAGGCAAAGGGGAGAAAGTTGAGCTCAGCAGAAACATAATTGATAAAGATACACACAAATGTACTAAATACTTAGTGAAAATAAGAAAGGATTTGAATATCTTCACAAGCTACCCAGCAAAAGACAGCAAAAAAGGAAAAAGATTTTCTGAAAGGTAGAATAGGAAGACCAAAGCAAGATAGACCCAGTTGAGAAACAGAAGTTGAAAGGCAAAAATGCATGGAAGATAATGAAAACTGGTGTCAAAATAACTCTGCACAGATCTTCAATGAGTCAGGGTCACTACCAAAGACACAGGAAAAATTGGAAGCCTGACAAATATCACCCAGATAAAAATGGGTTGGCATACACTGGTAAAGAATAACAAGTCCCAACATTACAGGAACCGAGTGAGCAGGAATAGGGCAGAAGTAGTAATAGGAACCATAGTGGTGAAACAAAGAAAACAAGCATTCAGTAAAAACTCATCTGGAGCACAATAAAGTGCTTCAAACATACAATGAAAAGATAAGAGGTGATAAAGAATAATAGTGAGAAAAAGATGAAAATGTGAAAAATTAGCACTGAAAAGTGAAACAGGTGGAAGAGGGTCCTCACTTGCCACAAAGGTAACAGAAGTCACAAATACTACAAAACAGGAAAAGGATAGGAAGAAAGATTGTAAGTTAGGACATACATATCAGATACATAAGGAAAACAAGACACATAATGACAGCTATAAAGTTGTTCAAAGAAAGTCAATGTCAACCCAAATGTTAGGTGAAGGAAGGATTATAATTAATGATGACAAGAAAGCCCACTTGTAGAAAAAAAATATATGTAAAATCAGCTGGTTTGGATTGAGAAAAATTTTATGTAGAGAAACTAACAATGTTTCGACCTTCAGTCATTGTCAGGTTCACAAAGAAAAATAAAAACTGTGAACCTGATGATGACCAAAGAAGGTCAAAACGTTGTTCTTTCCTCTACGAAAAACGTTTCTCAACCCAAACCAGCTGTTTTTAGATATATAAGGAAAGATTATATAATAACAAGAAATTAGATCACAGTGAAAAAAACAAGAATCATAAGACACGGGTGAGAGAAAGAGAAAAGAACATACCTGAGAGATGAAGTCCTGAAACTTTGAAAACTCAGGACTTTACTCAACCAGAAGGGAGGTAACCAGTGGAAAACCATAAAGAGAGAACAAGCAATCAAATTTGTTTTCCTCCTGTTAAAATTAAAAATGAGGGGAAGGAACATTAGAAACATAGATGGTAATGGAAGGCCTTGCATGCACACTGGACAACACATCATTTTGCAAATCTGACATCCTCCTTAGTTAATAATACCCTGAACACCAGAGAAGAGATAGGACCTGTATAAGTTGTGTCATCAACCACACAGAACAAAGAAGTCATCATAATTTGAAATGTTATTATAAAGCTGTGAAGACAAAAACCAAAGCCACACAAAAAACAAAGTTTTGTTTAGAAATGCCAATCTTGTCAAATTGAAGTCGGATACATTTCAACATGGCTGTTCAATGTAGTGCAAAGATAGAAAAGTGTTATCATAAGTGCAAGGGCAAAGGGGGCAGGGTACTGCACATGGAGAATGTTTCATCCTCCTACTAGTGGAGTTTTTGTTCCATAATAAAAGTCCTCAAAGCGAGTGGCATAGAAATTTCATGGGTAAACACATAAGGAAGATAGCATTCCTCTGAGCACGAGTAATCATCTTGCAAAATAGATATCAGTCACAAAAATTGTGAATTAAAAAAAGTATCAATACCATAATAATTTAAACTAATTATTGCTTTTTCCTGTATATTTTGAAACAAAAATGATTGATTTCATCCATATGCGTTTGATGAGCTCTTTAGTCATGAGTGTCAAAATACAAAAACATACGAATGCTTAATAAAATACTCGGAGACCTACTGGCACTGAATGCTAAATATAAGTTAGCAACTTGAGGATAAAAAAATGTGTAGTAAAATTACAGCAAAATAATTGTGTTCTTATTATCAAGTTTAGCATGCTAAAGTGAACAATTCTCGTTCTGTATCCCTCAGGGTCTTTTAAGAAATTTACAACAGCAGGTTTACTGTTTCCAATCTCACCAGCAATGGCATGTTAAGAGACTTTGCTTTTGCAGCTCGACAATTCTGCCATGTTCAAACTCTGTTAACTTTTCAGCCTTTACCATGTTTTTACCCAATGTAACACAAGAGATGTTGACAATGCTAATTCTTGAACACAAATGACTAAATTTCGTTACGTGTTTACCAATTAACACTTCGTTTCAGTAAGGTCTTAAACTTTTGACCAGCTAGTATTTAGGCTAATTTCATAGTGTTCATATTTTCCCTATTAAATGCTGAAATTTTTTTTTATTTTCATCTTTCAAAGCTCTAGTCAAATACATGGTTGAATCTAACAATGCAAAATGCATTTTTTTTTTCATGTTCACTGGCCTTGAGATTTTGGCCAGCAGTGTGTGTGTGTGTAAAACCAATACATTAGCTTAATTAGATTAGAAAAAAGAAACTAATAATTCGCAGTTTCTGCATATTACATGTTTAAACTCATTTACTTACCATGCCAGATGCAATATCTTTGGCAAAATTAATTCTCTGTTCCCATGGTAAAGGTTCATTCTGGTCATGAATGAGCTCTTTCAGTGTACCTCCACTTATATACTCTGTCACTAGATGTAGCTTCTTATCCTTGTAAAGAACACCAATGAACTGAAGAACGTTTTCATGATTCAGAGATCGTAAGACTGCTACTTCCTTGAGGAAGTTCTTTTGTGCTTCTTCATCTACCCTGTATAACTCTTTGAGCACCATGACCTCCCCCGTCTCTCTGTGGGTTACCTGATTAAGAAAATAATTTCACATGGCTTGAACAGTTAGAAATTTGTAACATGTGAAAAATATTTTGGATCTCGTAAATTCATAAATTCAATATTATCAAGAAATAGCACTACAAAAATGCAAAAACAAAAGCTTTAAGTTCAGAAACAACAAAGAGATAGTTTTGACAACCATCCTCCAAGGTATGATTTGGTTTTTAACACCTGAGTGCATCTATGATTAAATACAGAGACAGGTAAAACCATAACTAACCAGAAACACTTGTCCAAAAAATCCTTTTCCCAATAGCTTTCCTTGGACTAGGTCTGAGGCACGAAAAATGCGATGACTTTTGGGTTCTACACGGAAAGACTTGGTCCTGCCTAAGTCATAAGGATGTTTACTGGTAGAAGGAGGATCACTAGAATCAACCAGAAACTATTTCAGAGAAAGTCACAAGTTCATCTTCCACAATTTTAACAAGTATTAATACTTTTAGGTGGTAAACTAAGACATTTGTGACTCAAAATTATTAAAACATTATCATACAAAAAATATTCTATTTCCTACTTCACAAGTTATCAATTAACTTTAATGTTGTATTATACCTAAATATTTGTTGTTTTTAAAACTAGAAAATTTTATTATTTTTTAAATACTACAAGACACCAAACAGATATACTTGGCCAGCAGCCTTGGTAAAGAAGATGATCTTTCCATGCTTCCCCTTCCCTTTCTCAGCTGTCTCGAACGACCTCCTCCAGTTTCTTCTCTTCTCCTGTAGATTCGCTCACGATCCACAGATATGTGTGGTCGAGTGTAGGGAAGAGAGCTTCTCCTGGGAAGTGTATTTGGATCATGTTCAATAGTTAACTGTAACACTTTGTTATTTGAGCAGATGAGATCTTCAACCTGAAAGTGATAGCAAATGTACTTCCCATGCTCAAATTTAGGAAAACAGGTTTTTCTAAGAACAGTATAGTTCTTAACTTTTCTATTGTAATTTTAAAAACAAAAAGAACTACTTCAAAGACACATTGTTTATAAAAAAATATATTACAATTTTTCTAAGTTTCTCATTCCAATTAAAGCTGAACAGCCACATTATTTATTTACATAACAGTATTGCAACAATGCCAAAATCTTTCTTATGAAAAAGAATAATGTAAGAAATGTTTACATTGGTTTCTTGAATATAATTGAAAAAAGTCAAATACATAATATTCCTCAGTTCAAAGACAAATACCTAGGCTTAGCAACCATTCATTCATTTCTTATTTATCATCCAAAATTAGAATTCAAGAATCCTTTGCAGTTAATGAACCATTCTAAACCTGATTCTGAACTGATTAATAAACATCCCAATCATCAACAGGTGATATTATAGTTAGTGAAAAAGTTTTTTACAAAGTATCTGACAAATCATGGTGCTTTTTTTAAAACTATCATTGAAATATATCTTATTGAACATAGGTATTATCCAACCTGTGTTATGGAGTGCTCTTTGATTGGAGTCCCATTTACTTCAAGTATTCTATCACCAATGTGAAGAGACATCAAATCTGGATTCATGTCCAGACTACAGATAACAAAACAAATAGTTTAAAATTTCTGTAAGCCCAAGTTAGAAGTAACTACTGTTCAAATTTAAACACACTATAGTTAGAAGAATATTCCATATAAATTCCATAATCATATTTCAGTAATTTCTTGAAAAGGATTGTTATTTATAACAGCTGCATTCAGCTAAAACACATTAGTTGTTAAAAGTCTTGTAGTTTTACAAACCTTTTTTTATTGTTGCACAAAAAATAGGAGTAAAACTATTATAGTATATTCAAATCAGAGACAAGTGAAAAACTATTTCAAATAAGTAATTTTAGGAACTTATAGATCAGATGAAAGTGAAGAATAATGTATAAAAAATGTTAATATAATTATATCTACTATATCCAGTGCAAAAAAAAAAAACACAACAAAGGAGGTGAAAGGCTAGACGAAGCACTTGTGATCAAGGTTGGCAAAGTAGAGAAGAGGAAAAGGTAATGGAAGGGTAATTTGGAGCTGGAAAAGGCATAGAAACCATAGCTGTACCATCCAGTAAGAAGCAATGAGAAGGAATTGACATAATAGTGGTATGGATGATCAAAAACCATCTGATAAATAAGTAAAATGGGAGAATAAACATATAGTTATTTGTTGGTCAAATCCTGGCTGAAAGCATCGATACCTAGAGCAACGGCGGGAGTAACTATGACTCTCTTAAGGTAGCCAAATGCCTCGTCATCTAATTAGTGACGCGCATGAATGGATTAACGAGATTCCCACTGTCCCTATCTACTATCTAGCGAAACCACAGCCAAGGGAACGGGCTTGGAGAAATCAGCGGGGCCAAGAACCAAAACACAGATAATTAGTGGTGCAGGGATGTGTAATATTACCAATATGAGGAGTACTCCAAAGACAAAATCATAGGAAAACAAGAGGATTGAGAGATCACACTGTCTGAAAATTTCATCTGGGTGGGGAAAAAGATGATCCACAACAAGAATCAAAACACATGGAACATGACATGATACAAGTATCTCATATGTGCCAAAAAGAGAAAATTCAAAGTGTGAATACAGAAGGATCAAGAATGGGTACCACCATGATGATGTAAATAAAAATTTCCAGAATGGATCATTACTATATGATTTCTGGCCAGATGGAGAAAATGAAACAAAAACCACCATACGGTGAGATGCTCCAAGTTGTTAATATAAGACCTGTCAGCTGCAGATAAATACCCAATGCTCTGTGTTGATCAACCAACATGTTCCATCTCTGAAGGGATGCATTCATGAAAATGTGTAAATAATGATAAGGAGGAGTATGCTAGACACCTGCTAGCAGATGAGTTTTGCCCAATCGTCATTGCAGATTGTCAACTAATAAAAGTCTGCTGAGGACATGCAACATTCCACTGGTTATTAACAGTCAACTGCAAAATCTGTATATATGCACAACTTAAGGGAGTAATTGCTAATAAATCCAGTGACAGGTCATCTGCACCTATGGTCAGTGAAAGAGAGTGCGTAGGAGGTAATATGTCCAAAATCATAGTATGAGCTTCAGAATTCATTTCAAAAATATGAATCAAACAGAAGGTTTGTTTGTGCTTGTGTATTTTCTGATAGGAAACCACATAGAGCTATCTGCTGTATCCACCAAGTGAAACTGAATGCCTGATTTCAGAGTTAAAACCAGAAGACTTAATATTGCACTACCAGGTGACACAAAATGAGCTTGATAGATAAATGCAAATGACCAAAAAATTCAGTAAGAGGATGTTTTCAATACAACAACAACAACAAAATTAACAACAAAATCCTATTTCAGAATTGAAATTATTAAATATACAATTGCACAGCACATGAAAAGCACCAAGAGCAAAATAATGTAATAGTACAGCCAAACAAATGATAGTTAGGTATAATGCAAGAGGGAGTCGCATGCATCGGAGTATATCATGCCCCTATTTATGAAGAGTTCATGCATGAGACACATTGGAGTCAGTTAATTCTAATGAAGGGGAGATAGAAGACTTGTGGAATGTGTAAAATTTCTTTTGCATATAGAAGGCAGCAGTGAACAACAGCTATTTTTGTGAGATGAGGTAAAATACCATATTAGAATATAGTTTTAATATAAAAGTTTAAAATTTATAAGATGTTTTCAATATTATGCAATGAAATTTGAGATTTTTTTTTAAATAAAAAAATATTTCTAATCTTAATGTGATAATCACTTTGCACATGAAGCATTCAACATGGAGAAATCTTTACTGAAAAATACTTCAGTAAAAATTTTGATTTTTTTTTTATACACAAGTGACTCTTGGTAGTTAATGAAAGCTTGAAACATTTTGTGAGGATTTAGAAGTCATATTATGGAAACTATAACATTTAACTTAGGGCCATAAATTCTGTTAATTCAACCAAGCCTGCAACAGAATTAATATAAATTACTTTCCAGCTAGTAATGAAAAACTTTCGTCACATCAACCAATAAGCTTTATAGAATTACATTAGCAAGGTACAGTAAAAATCAGAAATAAAATCTGTTCTTAAATCATTTAACACTGAAATATTTTTTCTTTATAATTTAGAAATATCATACAAAAGACAAAAATAATTCAGACATCTTAAAATGGTATAAAGTTGTAAAATACTGACAAATTCTTTAATTTATAAGAAAATACTTCAATAAAACAGCAGTTACTGAACAGTAATGAATATATTTATCTACACAGAATTTAACTTAACAATTAAATTTTAACCAAACCATATAATTTGAAGCACATGTATACATACTCTGCTATATGCACCCCAAGGAGAATGGCATCATTCATGCTCAATGTCTTTGGTCGATCCAAGGAAAGTTTAATTCGTCTCTCACTACCACCAGGTGTTGCTGGAATTTCCACCAGCTGAATGCTGTGTGGCTGTTTTCCAAAAGGAGATCGTCCTGAGAGTGGCTGCATGTGTCTTTTGTAACATGACCCACTAAATCATATGTATTTCCAATTACCTTAAAACACTGCCCAATTAACAGTAATTAACAAACTAGATAATCTTAAAATATCTCTCAATTTACAAGAAAAATATAGTTCATAAGAATTTTAACTTTACAAAATGCATGATATATAATCAAGGTAAAACAACAACTACTACAGCACTACAGAAAGTAAAAGATACTTTTAGTAACACAATAGTTACAAAATTTAAACTGGTTTCAAAAATACTTCATAGATTTTAATTGTACATGTAGCTCTTTAATCTGAGAAAAATTTTTATTTTAAAATGAAAAAAAACAGCTATACCAAATATTTTTATCAAAACAATCTATCATCTACACTTTTCTTTTATATTTTTTACTTGAACTTTTGAAATGAGTATAATAAAATTTAAATTGCTCACCAATATAGTTTGGACCTCTCTACCAAGGCATATGATTCCCCATCTCCAATAAAACTACCACAGCTAGTGCATTTAAAGCATTCAGGATGAAACTTGTGATCACCAGCAACCTGCAAGAAATATTTATACGATGTGCACATTTTTCTATTTTTTTGCCACTAAATTAAGAAAGTGTTGACAAAATAAATCAAGACATTACTTCATTGCACAGGAATCTAATTATTTAGTATGTAGTTGAAATCTTAAAAAGAAAAATTAAGGACTTTGATCAAAGTAACTAAAAATGTTTTATGATATGAAAGTAAATGTGTGGCATAAATATGAATAAAGTTCACAGAAGGACATGCAACTGATATGACATACTATGATTAACAAAAAATATATAGTGTGATCTGCAACTTCTTTATAACAGAAAATTCAGAAGTTTGTCACAATTTTATTACATTTTCTTTAAATTCAAACTACAATTCCTTTATGTTTTAGACTTGAGTTCTTAAACTAAAAAACAAACTGACCTTATTTCATACAAAATTAAAAGATAATGATAGCTGGAGTATTCCAAAAGTGTTTGCAACTTCAGATTTTCAAACAAAATAACTTCTGATTATTATACACAACTATATTTCATTTTAACAATATTTACTACTCTAGAAATTGGAAAGTTGGATATAATTTCTTAATCTTCCATGTTTCTGATAATCACAAGTACACACATGTTGAGCTGTTAAACCAACGAAAGATGCAAAAGAGCATAACAATAATACAAGGTTCAAATCACAGGCAGTAGCTCTATTTCATCAAACGACTAAATTCCTTCTAAGAATTTACAACCATTTCCAGACTAGATGTGTAACTGATATCCTTTGATTCTTTTTTCCTTTTAGAAATAGAAATGCTGAAGTGCAAGAGGCTTAGGACACACTTAATATAGATATTTTAGTTTTTACTTTAGAAAATTCAAATGATTTAATTAAGTTTTTCTATAATTTTTGTATTGAGAAGGTTAAAAGTTTACTGAAACACTGTTTTGAAAAATACCATTAAAATACTTTCACTAATGATCAGAAAGTTCCATTTTATATAACCAATGGGTTTCAACTTGACTGGTATTCATTAACGTATTCATCATTGTATTTTATTTTTCCCAATTACAGTAGTCAGCACTTCAGTTGAGAAATCATAAAAAACACCACAAAAACTGAGTTTTATAAGTGGCCTACGATGCAACCTTGTAAAAGATGTCAGACCAAGTGACAATATTTTTGTTAACAAAGTTCTTGGTTGGAATTATTTTAAAGCCGATAAATATACTTCTCTTTCAATAAATTAGTATCGTTTTATTCATGCATTGTCTGAACACACAAGTTAACATTTAATAAACAAGTACTTGAATCAACTATAAGTCACTTTGATATTTTACCATCATTTTACCACTCTTTAAACCTTTAAAAGCTTAAATAATGCCAACATTAAAAGAAAATTTCTGTATTTTTCACTTGAGAAAAATTAAACCTGAAAATATGTTTAAAAATGACTAAAATCTAAGGAAATCAAATAACTCCGAACTCTATGGTTTATTCCCAAGTTCTCTAAAGTTCCCACTAAATTCCATTGTTCTCTGTCTAATCACTCTTTCACAATAAATTCCAAAAACGAAAAACAATGGGTCAATCGTTGAAAAAACTCTAAACTCAAATTGACACCACCCGTAGAAAATGTTGATAAACTTCTATAAAAGATGAATGGAACAAGCCAAAAATGAAGTTACTAACTTTTTTGCCAAGGTACAGATAAAAATAAGTTAGAAAACGGAGAACATGAAGTACTGCATGAAGCACCAGTAACAAATTCATAAATTTTGCAACTGTGCTACTGAGAATCTTGGAGTTCAACAGAGAGTATTCACATTTAAAATTAAGTTACATTTCTTTAACAGATTATAAATGTTCAAATCAAATTTCAGAATAATTTGAAATGCAAACTGAATACTTCTTGCCTGTACTTTTTCTGAAGTAACTCAAATGTTCAATAGTTAGCTTGGATGTTGTTAGTAGTAGCATGTGTGAAATAAACAAGGATGAAATTTTTGTTGAATAACTATTTCGAGATTGAGTAACCAATCATAGTAAAGTTGAAACTATTTGTACTAAAATTTATCAGAATGAGTTTACAACAACATTTATACATGACTTTGATATACATTGATAAAGAATGGTCTGAATTTTTTTATTTAAGTGAAGCTAAAACAAATATAACATTATTAATAAGTAAAACTAAGTATGAAACCAGATAGTTAAGATAAACATTGGCAGAAAAAAAGTTAAATTCAATCATACCTGTCATTTTGTTTTTGTTACCGAGCAATATTATTATACCTGCAACAAGTCACGTATCTGTGACCTTTTGAAAAGCTTACCATTACAGGTCCTGTGATAATTTCTCCACAGTTTTGACAAGCTTCTCCATATTTAGCCCAGTAATCATTTTTGCAAAACAACAATCCATCCTTTTCAAAATACCAGTTACTGAGAGGAATATCACAGACAGAGCACCTGCATAGAAGAAACATTTCATGTTTTTTTTTTTCCATAAATTCTGAAATATCAGAAATGTACAGATTTTAGTTTAACCTATTATTAATATTAAAAATTATTTTCATATTCATACATGATTTGGAATAAATTATGAAACTTAAAAATACTATCTCAAAATACTTTTTTCCCTTTTTCTTTTTTTGCAAATGTAAAATTATCAAATAAAATTATGAATTTCTCATTGAGGTCATATGAAGAAATAATGCAGAAAATAGAAATTAATTACTAGAATTGTAATGAAGACCTCAGTGTCTCATACCCAGACCGGAGGGTTTAAGCCTGAAACTTGTAATAAATTATACAATGTAAAATAAAGCAAGAATAAAAATCATGTGCACCAAAAACTTTATTAGCAACTTAATCACAAATATTTTATATCTTATGGTCTTTGTTTTAAATTTTTCCTCCTATGAAAAAGTGAAAATAATAAGGAATGAATAAACAATTAAAAAGGTCACCAAATAAAACAAAAAAAATTGTTTTTCCAAAATAAGAAAAGCAATATAAACATAGCAAAGGTATAGTATCAATCATGAAGGGTTTTACTTACAAATATCTTTGATTCTATACTCTGCATAACCAATATTTAATACTTAATAGTCCTGGTAGGTTTAAATACTGGTAAAAATTCTAAATTTAGCTAGCATCATTTAAAAAAAAAACCTGTAAATGATCCAAATGGTCTGAGACCACCAATACTCACTACCATACATTTTGTGTTTCATACTTTAATACTCCAATTTTGAACAAAAACCATTAATATGATTATAAAACCAGCCTGGTAACTAAGAGTCAACCTAATTATATCTCCAGTGAATATTGCACCTACGTTGTTGAAGCCCAGTTAGGAGTATAAAAATAGCCAATTTTTTGTGTATATCTTTCCATTATTTTATTTTTCTAGTTTAAAATATATTTTCTAAATTTATTTTGAATTGAGTTTAACAGATGTAACTCACAACTCATTTTAAATTTAAGTTCAAATTTTATAACCATAATTGCATAAACATACTTTCAATCGCTATTCACATAATTTTTACATGTGTGCAGTCAAAGGATTCTCTAAAAGCATTTAAAAAGCAAGCAAGCTTCATTTAGAAAAACAAAAGATTGACATTGGCAACAGGGTATAATACTAATACAATCAAACTGTGCTCTTGAATGAGCTTATACATAAATTTCGGTTCAATTTTTCTTGTAATCTTGAAACAAGAATATGGAAATTAACCACATAACCCACCAATTAATGCTCTACTTGACACCCCAAACATCCCATTGGAAACAAAGTTCAATTTAATAAACACCATCTTTTATAACTCTAATGTTACCAACGTCAAATCTGGGCTCTTAATAAAAATTAAGGATGTAACTATCACTTACAAAATAAAATGCCTATGGAAAGATGCTAACATAACTAGAAGAAACAAGATAAGAGATGTAGAAATCAAAGAAATGGTTAGAACAGACCCAACCAGCAAACACCTTAAGATGCAATAAATCAAGTGGCTTGGCTACAAAATGAGAATGTAGCTCAACCAACCATCAGTAAAATCATATGGGGAAATAACAGGATTCAAAGTAAGATGACAACTCTAGATCAGAGAGATATGTGACATTTCATAGGCTGGAAAACCCCAGCTTTACACTAACCTAGGCCTCTCTTATTTTGGAACAGAACAGCAACTCCATGTAATGCTTTACAGCAAATTCAAAAGGAAAAAATAATGTTTTACATTCTGAATGATTTTTTTATGCAGCAGTGGTGGTGCAGAGTAAACCTACCCTGAGAAAGTGTCTTTTATAAGTAAACTTTTAAAATTTTGTTAGTTTTTGTTTCTGGTGAAACAATATTTCAAGTTACTTGAATAATGACTTATCATAAAGAAGTAATGTTCCTAAACATTTCAATTAACAAATCTTTTTGAGTTTTATAACTTTTTCCAAGTCAATCATCTGACATTAGAATAGCATCATGAAAGTCTACATGAAAAATACTGATCATTTTCTATCTTATGATATTATATGATTAAGGAGTCAGTGGATACTCAAATGCTCAAAAAAGTTTGAATATAAAAAAATTAAGACTGATCTTGGAAGTGAATGAAATTAATTTAGCAATCAATCTACTCTTGCAATTATGATGACAGTCACCTGTATCTATCCTGAAAATTATGGAAAGCAACGTCAATAATAAATTTCAGCACTTGTTATTGAATGGACCATACTTTTATAATAAAAATTATATAAAAATAAGTTAAAGAATAATCTAATAAAGTAAAAATTATAATAGGGAGTCCCATAGAATTATAGTTCCTAGCCATATAAGCATGCAAATGTGAAACCACAACTGTGAAAATGTAAAGCTAACAAATAAAAAAGAAATTACTGTACACCAAACAAATGGTAAGTACCTAAGTTACTAATACGTGCTGAATTGACATGATATACTTCAAGGCAATCACACTCCCACTAGTTTAAAATCAGCTTTAACAACTATTACAATTATTTATCAGTAAAGCATACAATCCTTTATGTGTTTACACTCCTGTACCTAAGACATGTCCAACAATGGCCTGTTGTAAACACTCTTTATTAACCTGAAGATGACCTAGGAATGTCAAAACACTGTTCTGTACTTTATTTCAATTAAAGTGCTAATACCCATATCACTCATCTTGAGAATATTGTATCACTAAAGTCATCATCTATTATTTATCAATGAGGTAATGTTAAAACCAAAATCAATATATCAGTTCAAATTGGCTTGACCAATAAAAACCAGCGATACATCAAATGATAGCTCTCTTCTTGGATCAAGAAGCATTTACTATTTAAAAATGCACATAAAAAACTTTAAAACAATGTAAAATTCTATTTAGCCATGAAATCAATTGAAACAAGGGTATACACTAAACTTGGTGTTGCATATTACATATTACATAAACTGACACACAGATGTCTACTCAAAACCAACAGCACATCAAAAACTGAGGAATGGAGATTGTACACAGCTTATTGGTTATCACAGCAACATGTTGCTTCATATCATATTGTTAGTCACAAGCAGACTATGTTGTTCTGACAACAGTTTGTTCCATTTGCTCCAAATCATGTCATTGCTTGTCACTATAGGAAAAGAACTCATTCAGAAACTGTCTATAATGAAAATAGTATGGAAAATGCCAGTCTCATTCATATATTAAATAAATGCATGATCAATATGAATCACAACTCTAACTTAGAGAGTTATGCAATCAATGTGTGTATCAAATAGAAATAAAGAAACTCATAAAACCAAATATGGGCTATAAAACTTAATGCATTCTGTGCATATTTTTAAGTAATTATGTAAACAACTTCTGTGGAACAAGGACAACAGTCTTCAAAATAGTTCTTCACCCTTGCTCCAAGAATTAATATAATTACCACCAATATAATATTCTAAAATTGAAACATGTAAATTCCACATAATGAAAACAATAATGAATAGCAGACAAAATGTTAGAATGTAATATTACCAAACTGCACTGGCTTTTATATATAGGTTGTTAATATAACTGATTTTTAGCATTAATTATTTCATAAATAGGCACCCTATATTATTAATGTTTCTAATTTTTTCTGGCAATTCATAGACTTTTGCATTGCATTTTGAGATAAATAATCCATTGAACTAAACAGCACAGTTAATCAATTACATGACAAAATAGGTGGAATTTACTTTTCATGCACATCTGTCAATCATGGAATTTCAAATTTTCAATCAATGCCACTACAGAATCATACTTTCATAAGTACATAGGTAAGCTTATACTTCATTTCTAACATCTGGTTGTTTAAAGTGTTTATTTAATTTTTCCATATAATATATATCCTTGTGTATGAATTTGGCATCACTTGATTTTCTTGTAATTACATTTTCTCTTGACTTCACAGTGTCAGGTTATCAGGTAAATTGTTAAATCACTAACATTTTGTTAATATTGATCCAATAGAAAGGTAACATGCAATGTAAGGTTGATTTCTAGGTACAGTTTTGTATGTTTTTTATTATTTTTATCAAATATGAACTATATAACTGAACTTGCTGAATTAATATACTAATTGTATCTGTAAAATCTATTTGTGTGTGAAACTGTTTTATATTTTCATTATTTAAAAATCAATGAAACCTCTTTAAAAATAATAAGTAATGCAAATTTTAAAAAATATGAATAATTTAAATTTAAAATTGGAATCAACATAAAACTTTCAAAGAAACAAAGATATAGAACTTTCTTTATGAAATGTGGGTTTAAATGCTCAAAAATAAACTAAAAGCAATAATGGCATTAATTTAAAAAAGATAAATGTTTCACTAAAAATTTATCTTGTATTAATTCTGGAAAAATTTGTGATTTTAGCTGAAATATACATCTTTCTCTAGAAAAATTTGGAATATGAATATCCTAATTGTTATTTTTTGTTTCATAGACAGGGAAGTGTCCACTCATGGGTCAGTGGAAATAATATAGCTTTGTGCTAAAACAAACAAAAATCACAAGGAAGTAAAAAATAACTATGCAGAAAATGTGACAAAAACATTTTTGTTCTGTTTTTACTAAAAGATTTATTTTAATTCTAAAAGGAATACAGTTTGAAATATTGTGGTGTAAGAGGTCTTCAGTACAACACCTGCACAACTGTTTCTCTACAGTTTAAATAAACTAATTTTAAAGATACCAAGTGTTGTTCTCAAGACATTTTGGAAAACCAAGTTTCATAAATTGTGCACGTGGTTATAAAAGAAGTTGTTGACTGATGTAACTGAACAAAAATATATGAAATATAATCAATATACATGTATAAAAAAAAGAAATACATTTTTTTCCAGAACACTGCAGTAAAAAAAAGGAAATGTCTATATTATTAAGAATAGGTATTAAATTAATTCAAGAAAAAAATAATGAAGTTCAACTTTATCAAAGTTGCAGCTACAATGAAAAATACTGAGGTTTATCAATATGAAAGGTTTAAAAAATTACAGCTAATTTACAGGAGTGTGTTAAAAGGTCTAATTATTAAAAACATCAAACTTCAAAAAACAAAATATTAGATCTTAAAATTTTAAAAATCTTATTTTATTTATTCTCATAAAAGAAATCAGTCTAGGCTTTTCTTTTTCATTTTTGAATGACTATCTCCAAATATTAATCAGTTCTTTCACATGCAGCTTAGTAAAACTTGAGACTTGTTAAAAATTCAGCCTAATTTATCACAAATAATAAGATTCACTTTCAGATCCACTCTGATAAACATTTTACAGTTTATCAGCAAAATATTTTTTCTACATTTTTAAGTTATAAACAATATTCATGAAATTTCTTCATATACACACAAAAACAAATAAACAAAATTACCTGATTCCAATACTACAGTGGCAAAAAGAAAAATTATTAATACTTAGAGATATTCATTTATGATATACCTTACCCGTAATAACTAATAATAGTAATTATTAAGTGTTAGTAATATTTCTATGCATTACAATACATAATTAAATTATCAACAGAAACAATACCGAATGACAATTGATAAGCAGAAACTAGGCTGACATTTATATACCACAATATTTTAAGTAATTATGTTAACAGTAACTAAAAACACATTAACCCGTATTAATTATTACGAGAGTAACTAACCTGAAGCAATCGTTATGCCAATCGCTGTTTAACGCCTGAATATATTCATCATCGTCAATAACATTTAAACAGCCAGCACAAACCATAAGGGCATCATCTAAAAATTCACCATAAGATATTTTTTATTATTTCATTTCGTTTGATATACTCTGTAATTAATAAAACATCTTTAACATGATAAAAAATCGATAAGTTGTAAAGGTTGTTTTTCAATCATACCTGATGCCTCCTCCATGGTTTTTCATAGTATTAGTCCTTTACCACATACATTATACGCATGCTCTGAAATCAATGGCATTAATAAAATAAAATAACCAGAGGGCAAAATTAAATATTACAAATATTTCTTTTTTTTTTCTTTCATTTAAATCAAAGTATTTTATTGGCTTTAATGAGATAAAAATATTGTTTTTGTCCTTTTGTAACTGGATAATAATAGTTTATTTCATATGTCCAAAATTTAAAATTCCATAAAGGAGGTGGTCATTCCAAAGTTTAAACTAAACATATTGCGTCGAGTAACGGCGCACAACAAAGAAGACATATCATGGCAACCAGACATCAAGAAACATAAACACAAATAAATAGTATCAAAAATAAAATCAAAATAGAAATTAAACTGTTAAAACAAGAAAAATTGGACAATTTCTTCTCCCAACTAAACGAACAAACTGACCCAAGAACGATTTGGTCACACCTAAAAATACTCACCAATGAAGCCACTTCAAGAAAATACTCAACAATATAACATAATAACACCTTAGCCAACACCAATAAAGAAAAAGCAGAAGCCTTTAGACATCAACTACAAAACACATAATGACCTAAGCATGAACAACTATTTCTACAACAAAGTAAACAACCATGTAACAAATAAAATTGTATTATACAAAGCATACTTTCCAATCAATATTATTAACAATAGCATTGATAATACTTATGACTATAATACTCTTTTGCTCACCCAAAAATCACTCTAAACTCAAACAAGCAATCAAAAATTCCAAAATAAAACTCACCAGGAAATGATGGCATACAAACAATTCTCCTTAAAAAAAAATCAAAACAAACAAACAAAACTATCTTTAATTAATATTTCTACTCAGGCCTAGCATGCCTAAGCGTGTTAACACTCCTACGAGAAAAATATTTACATCCACTAAAGTGATTTTGGGGCCTATCAGGCCCCATATATTTTTCCAATAGAAACACAGTGATTTAGCAACATTCATTACAAACAACTTTAGAATGGCTCTGACAAACATTTTTTTTACAATTTGAGCAAACAATTTTCGACTGTCTATCTTTTGATCTGCCGCACAAATGCCATCGTCCTCTTTTTGCCCTCTTTGCAGGCGGTTCACATGAGGTTGTTTTGTCATTATCTTTGCAGTAAATTTCTTTGATTTCAAGCACTAATTGCCGTATAAATTCTCTTCTGGCTCTTGATTTATGTTGACGAAGAAATTCTGGATGTTTTGTCGAGTATAGAACGAAAGCATTGTACGCAGCAAGATCTAGAATGTTATAGAATATGCAGACTGATTAGCGCTTTGATCGCCTCTTTGTTGTATAATATCTCACCAGTTGATCGAGAGTGTCGACACCTGCCTTCGTTGCATTGTAAAGATTGACGATTTCGGGCTTTCCATTCTCTTCTATTTCACCAGACTAATGCTGAGAACTCAGTAGTAGCACATATTTTCCTGGTTTGTCTGAGTGCCTGAGAAGAGTGATGTCGTCATGGTAGAAAAACTTTGGTGATAACTCTCTAGATTTTACATTTATTTCAGGAGGCAGGAAGGTTTTTGATTTCCGTATGGTTCCAATACGTCCTGTTCTTTTTGTTCGTAGGTACTTGGCAAGTGTCATTGTTGTGAAGAAATTATCTGTCGTTATTGTCCTTCCTTTTCCAAGAAATGGCTGACTCAGTTCTCTGACTATTCTTTCTCCTTGATTTGTTTCTGTCGTATTTCCAACCCTTCCAGTATAAATTTGAGCGTTGAGGAAGTAACTTGTCTTTGCATCTGTTAGGCACCAAATCTTTATTCCGTATTTGCCTAGCTTTGTCGGAATGTATGTTCTGAAGCCAACTCTTCCTTTGAAGTTACATAGTTGTTCATCCACTGTCAGGTATTTGCTTGGGTTGTAACTGTTTTTGCAATTTTCAATGAAAAAATTCCAGACTCCAGAGATGGCGGCATCTTTGATTTCTTTATTTCTTTGAGAGTGGATGTCAAATCTGATTTTTGATCACATTTTTTTGAATTTGTCTTGTGTAATCAGTTTTCGCAAAAATGGCAAACCGAATTCGGTTGAAAACATTTCGTATATCGATGCATTTTTGGATTTGCTTATTCCAAGGAAAAGATTAGCTGCGATCCACTTCCAGAGGTCTTCTTCAAAAATTAGTTCTTTGATGACGGTGTTTGTTGAGTGAATGATCTGTTCCATCATATTATCAGAAATGAAAATTTTGAATGTTTCGAATGGTGTAGAGACTCTTGGAGCAGCTTGCCTTGTAATGCCTGGGTTCCCATTGAATATATTGAGAGCTGCGGTTCTCCTGTTGATCCTTGAAGGTGTTGTTGAATAACTAAAATTCTTATCTTTGGACAAAAGTTCGTTCACTGGCATCATAGTAATATCTTCTTGATTACTTTCTTCACTTTTAGAAGGGTACGGCGCGATTTGTTCATCATTTTCGGATTCAGAAGGATCATTATCACAACTTTCAGAGTAGTCTTCAACATTATCATGTTCACTTTTATCGTCGGATGGTTTTGTCAGTAAATGTACAGCTTCATCGAGAGATATCATTTTTGACACGGTTTGAAGATTTCAGCTCCTATATATATAGGATTTGTGGATTCTTCTAGAATATTCTGGTAGCTTCAAGAATATTCTAGATTATTCTAAATACTTCTGTAAAGTTTCTAGAATGTTCTAGAACAGGCGTGGGCAAACTAGGCAATAAGCAGGACCGTCTAAAATTATTGTTAGTTGTTGTTGTTTTGTTGTTTTGAAATAAGCACAAAGCTACACAATGGGCTATCTGTGCTCTGCCCACCACGGGTATCGTAATCCGGGTTTTAGCATGTAAGTCCGCAGACATACCGCTGAGCCACTGGGTGGCAATTATTGTTGGAGTAGAGTTATTATCCTAAATATCCATTTCTTGAAAAGAAGTTGTAAAATTGATATATTTTTACTATAATTTGCTTTATTCGGTTGCCCAGGCCTGTTCTAGAATTATTCAGGAAATAAATAAAGTCATTTTTATGTTTTTTGATCTGGGGCCTAATAGGCCCCAAAATACCCTTAGTGGATGTTTTAAAAATATTTTTTAAATATTATTTCGCAAATGTCTGAAAAGTCAAAATATTATTGCTCCTTAAAATATAAAGGGATAGGGTCAGTTAATGGCAATTTCATTTAAATACAAAATTATTAGCCTAATATTAATAACCTTTCAAGTTGCTTGTTGTTGTTTTGTTGTTTTGAATTAAGCACAAAGCTACACAATGGGCTATCTGTGCTCTGCCCACCACGGGTATCGAAACCCGGATTTTAGCGTGTAAGTCCGCAGACATACCGCTGAACCACTGGGGGGCCCTTTCAAGTTGCTCTGAGGCCTATTAGGCCCCAATTTTCGTAGGAGTGTTAAGGCGTTCGACTCGTAATCCGAGGGTCGCGGGTTCGAATCCCGGCCACACCAAACATGCGTCGTATTTTCAACCGTGGGGGTATCATAATGTGACAGTCAATCCCACTATTCGTTGTCAAAGAGTAGCTTAAGAGTTGGCGGTGAGTGGTGATGACTAGTTGCCTTCCCTCTACTGTTACACTGCTAAATTAGGGATGGCTAGCGCATATAGCCCTCGAGTAGCTTTGCGCGAAATTCAATATAATGTTCCAAAGAAGGAAAACCAGCTAATAAGCCAAATAATTATCGACCAATCAGCCTGACCAGCTGTGTAGGCAAAATTATTGAACGAATAATAAGTAATAGACTCTCTATATTTTTGGAGATTACTTCAAAATTACTAGAAAATTTAGACAAACAACAGATCATTTAATTAGGTTAACTGAAACGATAATATATAACTTTAATGAAAAAGAATGTGCTGTCGCTTGCTTCCTCGATATCGAGAAAGCATTCGACACTGTATGGTACGATGGTCTTCGGTTCCGTGTGAATGAAATGGGACTATCGCGTGAAATTATTCGGTGGTTATCTAACTTTTTGGAAAAAAGAAAATGCAGAGTAAATGTAGAGGGAACTTTCTCGGAGTTATTCACTCCAGAAGCTGGTGTCCCTCAAGGAGGTGTGGTTAATCCTATCCTCTTCATCATGTATGTGAATAATATGCCATTTAAAGAGCCAAATCATGGATGCTCGTCACAGTTCGCCACTAACATACAACCACAACTAAACAGAATAAGTAAATACTGCCAAAAATACAGAATCAAAATAAACACAGCAAAGACACAATTAGTGATATTTTCAAAATCCCAGACTGCAACATCTGCAAAATTTTAGGACTAACATATGATTATAAACTTACTTGGATAAAACATGTAAATAACACAAAACTAAAATTTGGCAATGAATAAACTATAGTAGGTGTCTAACTGGTAGAAATTATGGAACAACACCTTAAAATATCCTTAAGATATACAAAACATATTTAAGACCCGTAGTAGACTATGCAGCTCTTGCATGGATTAACGTAAGTATAAAACAACTGCAAACCAAACTACAATCATTACAAAATACATTAATTACAACAGTATATAGAGTACCTGAAAACCACTTCCTCAAAGTTAATGCACAAATATTCTAAAACATAAACAATACCAGATAGACTTCTACATCTTACAATAAAATAATTCGATAAAAATTGGAGAAAAAATGAGCTGTTATGCAAACTAAACAGGTATTGCATATATAATGAAAAGAGTCCTAAACACCTCTCCCCGATAAACTTATACATTAGATCATTAAGCTAAAATTGAGTATTAAAAGCAATAAATAATAATAGAAAAGGAATATAAAAATGAATATAAATAAAAAATACTAGTGCTTAAGTAAAACAGGCCAACTATGTTCTAGACTTATTAAATCTGAAAGAACAATATACTTGGACATTGCCCTAAAAATGGCCTGAGTTATGCTCATCACTCTGACCTTCATATATTTACTTTAAATATATTGATAAGTCAACTCTAACAATGAAAAGGAAGAAGGAAGAGGTCTAGTGTACCCGACCTTCCCGGGTATACAAATTTATATTCCCAAACGCCTAATGAGAGAGAGAGAGAGAGCGAACCTGCGCACAAACTCAATCTGACAAAGAACCAACTGTGTATTGAAATTAATTCTAAACTGAGACTTTGCTTCTGAAGAAGATGCTTTCGTTAAACTAACGATCTATTGAGTGCGATCACTGTCAGTTTTCATATTAAAAGACAACGTATCATTATTAGATATTTTTATATATTTTGTAGTTCACTGGTTGTTTCAATCAGTGATGTCGAGAAACCCACTTGTTGAGAATTTTATATGCAAAAACGGCTCGTTTGGGTTCAGAAAATATTTTAAATAGAAGAGCGAACAACGTTTCGACCTTTTTCGGTCATCGTCAGGTTCACGATGTAATAAATGGTTAATAAGTAAAAAATAGAATTTACTCATATCATAATATGATCAAGAAATGTGTTAACTTTCTTTCACCCCTCTAAACATTTATATGAAACATGGATGGCATGATTCTTAAACAAAAACTAAAACTTAAACATCGGAAATCCTTTAACAAAAAATATAACACAATAAATTATTAATAATTTGAATAATAGAAAGAAAACCCTTTAGAGTTGAATAATGTATTGACACATTAAAATAATCTTAAACAATGAAATTACATGTATAAACAAATATTTATACACATACACACAGAGAGTGAGAGAGAAAACCTCTTTAACTATGCACACGCACATAAGAACTCCTTAACCTTATGTCCAGGGTCAGTCAAATTACATATACCACAGCCTTTTGGAGAAAGGCATTCACCATGATATTATGTACTGTATGGCAGAGCTGTTAAGCCATCATTTTACTCTTTACTTTGTTAATTTAACAACAGTTCATAGAATAGGAAAGTAAATACCAGATACTAAATACATAAACACCAAGAAAACTACAGACGTACATTTAGGAGGTTTTAGAGGTTAGGTAAATGCAATATGCAGCCTTTACAATGGCCAAAGTACTTCTGTCCTCCACATAAACATCACCTTGCACTCTGATTTGTCAGATTCTGAGTCAGGGTATCATCAGCAACTCACGGGCATATTGTGAGTACAAATACATTTACACCACATTTTTTGTGTATAACAGATTTGCACATTTTACTAAAAGCTTGTCAAATATCATGCAGATACACATAGTGAATCCATAATTACAGTCAATGTTGCTTCTGAAATACTGGGTCACTCATTTAGCCCCGTACATCTTTAGTGAGCATAAAAAAAAACAAATATTAAAATAATCTTTTAATAATGGTCTTCTATGCCTCCTTTAGTTGGAGTTAGTCTAATACATTGTACCAGTATAGTAAAAATCTGAAACAACAAAGTTACATGAAATTAAGCACTTTTACAAACAGATCACAATGATAATACCAATGCAGTAACATGTAAATCACTAGATATGCCATCTGTCATAAAATACAAAATAAACCCTTCATACAATTGCATGAAAACACCAACATAAAACTAACCTTTACAAAGGAAATTGTGTATAAAATACATGCATAAAATGAATTCCTTTAGCATAAGTTAAAGCAAAACAGGGTCAAAACCCAAATGTTAAATAGAGTAGGCATTACAAAGCAAAAAAAAAAAAAGAAATAAAGAAAAAAGAGCAAGCATATGTTATGGAGAATTGACTAACAAATAGCAAAAGAAACAGAAAGATATTTATACTTATATATGTACATTTTACAACCACCCTTTGCAATACCTTGGCTTTTATCTGGAACCTTTTAGCAGGTGATTCTTTGACAGTTGCTTAGGTAGAAGCTATTTAAATTGTCTATACGATCCAAACACTGGTTATTCCTGCTGTTGATATCAATGCTCCTTCATTTACCAAATACTCCCAGTGTGGTGGTATTCATGAGCCATCTGCATTGCTTTGTTGATGGTGGTCATGGCAGTGACACTGGACTGAGTGGTCTGAACCTCTATAACTACCAGTATTGTCTGGGAACCTATCTAGCCACAATCTTCCCAAACTTTAGCCAACCTTAAAAATTACCTGGTAACATCAACATGTGGTGATATCACATTCTCTAACAGGACATCTTATAAGTAGGTCCCACTTCTTTGCTTATAATACTTCAACCTTGGATGACATTAACAGTATTGTTGTGGTTCTCTGATGGATTATTCAGAGGCTAGGTTCCTTCAGCATAAACATGGTTGTATTCATTATTACTCCTATGTCTGGTACATCCACTGTCAATACAGAGCTGCTCAGCCCCAAGAGACTTCAGGCCCCAAACCCAACAGCAGATTGAATAAGTCCTTCTATATCTATTACATTGGCCAGCATTGCTTCGTTATTAATAAGCTGTTATGCTGGTTCTAAGTGTCTATCAGGTTTCGTGGCATCGTTCACTCCTTTGGTATGGAAGAAGTCCTAGCATACTTATAATCATCAAATAGGTAGTCTATCATGTATTTTAATAAAGCTCTTTGGAGTCAGCAACAAAGTAATTGGTTGGTTGAAGAAAGAGATTACGAGAAATCTTAAGAATTCAATCACGAATAACAAATTTTTGAATTGAATATGCAAAATCACACAAATCCTAATTGATCTAAAATTCAACCACTTGTGTAAGTTAAATAATGATCATAAATACTTGGTTACAATCATGATGTATTCTAAAATCCTTTAGAGATGGTGTCATACATTGTACTATGGTCAAGCAACATTTCTACGAATTTTGCAGTTACTTACATTGTGTAATTCTTGTAGAGGATACATAATGCTTGTGAATTTCCCTATTACAGGCTTCATTTTGTTCTCTCTTGACCAGCATCTCTACCTGTGTTCAAAAACAAGTTTAATCTTATGATTTCCAATGAATACCATATCAGATATTCAGATGATAAGAACAGATACTACACTATGATCTTAGCAATAGGCTGTTGTTCTTAATAGACAAAAACCAAAACACCTGATTTCAATCCTCTTCATATCATCTGGTTATTGTATGGATAGAGTCGAGACTGCACACTGATTTCAAAACACATAAGCTGATTTAGGTTAGGTGATGACAACCCTTATTTTTGACCACTAGATTTCATTAACATTTAACACAATATCTTATTTTAGTTGGAAATTTACTCCTAGTTTTTGGAGTGACTTACAAAGTTTTCCCACGTATGAATTACTTTCTTCCTTCCAGCTACTACATTTACAACCTGCATTTCATGTGTTATAAATGAAAGTTGTACTCATTGGATGCTAAGAAAATATTCAGTAAAACTGTGTCTTTACTAAAATATTTAAGTCTACATGGCTGAAGTATTCTAAACCCACCAAATAAAACACCAGCTGCACAAAGGTTGCAGTTGATATAGCATTTAAGCCTGTGAATTTGCATTTCTTTGTCACTTTTATCTCTTCTATAAAATTAATTTTCCACTGAACATTTCAATGTCGAATTAAAATGTTCTCTCACTAGTATTAATGAAAATAGAAGGTGCACTGTATCTTTAAATAACATCTTCCAAGTCAGTTGTTACAGTTTACTTCACACTGCAAAGCCACAATATCTCGGAACTAATGCTTTCTTTCCACAAACATGTTGCTTACTGTTGTCTTTGCTGTGTAACTGATCCATTCATGTTAAACAGCCTTCATGTATTACCATATGTAATGCTCAAACACGTAAGACCAAACACACATACCTGTTTATTCATGTATACTGAAATAAATTTACAAATCATCAAATATTCTAGTATCTTATAATAAACTGCCTCAGGCTTCTGCTCAGATTATTTCATCAGACCTATTGGATTACTTTCTGAAGTATCATCTTGGTAAATGTGGTTCTATAATGTGTTACTGGCTAGGATATGAGAAACTCATCTTGATTTATTTTTTGTGCACTAGAAAACAAATAATTACAAGTCACATTCAGCCAAACTAAGACTTTTATGCTAATATTCTCACTAGCTAGGATTAATACTTGTGCTGTGTTTAGCATAGATCAACTTAAATTCAGATGGAACAACTCCCTCTTTTTATGTGGAATCATAGTACATCTACCAGGTGATGTTATTCATTTCAACTAAGTTCTGGAACTCCTAGCTACCCTAGCCAATTATGCAAACTTTTGAGGTACTGGAATCTACATTTACTAGCTCTAGCTATCCTAACTCGAAATGATGAGATAGTTCCACTAGTATTGAACTGAAAACTGTCACCACTTTCCAGCTCTACTGTTGGAGCTGTTTTTTACCTCTAACTCCAGCCACTTAAAAAAAAAAACAGTCCTTTCCTCCTCATTTGTAAGTTGGCATGACTTGAAATAGCATCCTTGTCGTCTTCTTAGTTATTGATTTTAACATCAGGAACCTAGCCAAGCCAGTGCATGAGAAGCTCATTTTTCAGTAGAGGTAAAGGGTAGAACATGTTATTGTTTCATGGACTTATGTTCAAAATTTTATTAAACCACTATTTATATATGTATGTCCATGAACTGGAAACCAACATGTAGTTTCTATTTTAAATTTTAGTAATATATATTATTTAATTTATTAGTTCAATAGTACGTATTTAACAAAAATTGCTAAACATTGATTTTTTGTGTGTGTCACAAACCTTACGCTTTTGCTCAGATTGTGTTGTGAGTGTCATAAAACGTAAAGTCTACAGGTTAAAAAAATACAAACTCAAATTGGCAACTACAGTATAGAATAAAATCATCTTGCCTTTCCTATTTGCTGAGACCTTATTATTTTTAGCAAACTCATCACAATAGCTCTACCCACTCTTTCTGTTTTGAAGGTACTTGTTTACTTATGCCTACTTCTCTTAAGTAAATGTTTTTAACCAATCAAAAACAATCATTTTGTACTATGAATCCAGATTTCTTAAATTATTTGCATGAATAAACTTGTAATAATTATTGGAAAGTGTGAAGGGTGATGATCAAGGGGAGATTTTAGTCAGAAATGAGATTTGTTAGACCCAAATACAGCTTAGTTAGAAAACCTTATGAAATACAGTGGAATTTTGTATAATAATTTATCATTTTTCTTATTTCAGAATACATATATGAAACCTACTTTTTTTTTTACTAAGAGGATTAAAACATTTGTATATTATAAAGGTCAATTGTATGCTATTGTGTGTGTTTTCTGACAGCAAAGCCACATCAGGCTATCTGCTGAGTCCACCGATGGGAATCGAACCCCTGATTTTAGCGTTGTAAATCCGAAGACGTACCGCTTTACTATCGGAGGACTTGCATGCTATTACATTGGTAACGTGAGATTCTTATGCACCACATGACTTGCAATTTATGTAACAGGTATTAATAAATAAAACGAAACAGTAATGAATATAAATAAAGGTACACTGTTACAAGGTGAAAACTATTTAAGATAAACAAATGTACTTTCATGGTACAAGTTACATTCGTTCTATAAAAAAATAATTTAGATTTCCTATTTTTTATAGTGGTTATGTGGTCGATCAAATCTACCAACCCTGTATAGAGTTCATATAAAGTAAAAACATATTTCTTTAAAAATTAATATTTATTAAACAGGTTATATAATTCGCACAAATGAAATTTGAAAGTTTTCAGATGAATAAGAGTATTTCTAATATTAAAATTAAAATTGATTTGCATCTTGTATGTGTGTGTCTGTTTTCTAGAAAAGCCACATCAGACTATCTGCTGAGTCCACTGGGAGGAATCAAACCCCTGTGCATCTTGTATAGCCAACACTGAAAGAAAAATTAAAAAATATAGCAGTTAAATAAAAAATGAATAATTTTCCAGTAAAAGCCTTGTAATGTTTGCTGATAATCTGTGATATTTTGTGAAGATATATATGTTATTAAAAAGTTATAAATTGTGCAATCTCATTCTTACTTTGGTGGCTCTATAGTTTTCCCATTGCATCTCGCCCTGTAGTTGATGGCAATAATTATGTATCATTGGCTTCTACCAGTTCATTCATGTGGGGATGAGGTAGGGGGATAACACTGTATTATGCAAAATAACTGAAAATTAATTCAGCTAGAAAAAACACTTTAAATGTTTAGCATAAATTCCCTACAGTATTTGTATTATGCAAAATTTGGGGAGACTCTTGTTTCAGAGCTGCGAAAATCATTAGGTGCAGAATAGCTTGAACATCATAGATTGGTGGTTTATAATAATGGTAAAGCATGTCACAAATTATGTGCATGCATACATTTCTTTTATATTCCTCTATTTCTACTCTATGAGATTTACCTTAATGCATGGTAAGGGGTGCCTGCAAGATATCATGGTCCTTCAAGTGCTCTTCAAAGAACTCACAAAGTGTTAACCATGACATCTATCCATTACTGAAATCACCTACTGTCAGTCTTTACACTGCTGTGGATAAAGTTGTTTCAACTCCAGTATGAGGACATTCAACAAACATGCAGGATAACACTGTGTGCTGAATAATCCATCCATGTTTCCATGTCGCTAGCCTAATTAATGCACTATGACAAAGTCGTATTCTTTAAATCTTTAAATGTTGTTGTACAAAATGCTGTTGTGTCTACTGAATTTTTTAATTTCATTAACTATTTGCTGCTTTGGAGTCTCTTCTAAAGCAATCTTTAAAGAATGGAATAGTTGGTCACATTTCTCCTCCATTTCAGTTAGAACAGACAATAGTGCCAATATCCTGAAGTACTCAGCTACAAACTATCAGTAATATGAAGAAAAACTGGGAAAAATACAGACTTATAGTCTTGTCTCAAACTGAGTCTAGCCTTTCAAAGAAATTATTTTAGCAGGGTTTGTAGAATGTCTCTCTTTCTGTTTAAAATATGACTGAGAAACTCCACTTCTGTGCACATTTTGAGTTTCAGTCAGTAAACTACTTTCTTCATCCACAGAAATATCATTTTTAATTTGTCAACCTAGGACCTAAACATGCAACAAAACAGTAAAACATTTTCTATGTATATCAAGCACCTCTCTCATTGCAGCCTCTTCAGTGTAAACTCCATTAGCCTTTCAAAATTGGTAATCATACTTTTGCATAGGATGAACTCACACATAGAACTCACACAAGGTATATGCTAAAAGTAATATTAGATCTGCTCTCATTATGCATCTCAACTTGCCAGTCTCCAGATGCCAAATATAAAGTGTAGAAGCAACTAGAATTTTTAAGTACCTCCAGACAGTTATCTGCTTGTAATAAAGAAAATGTATCAATGTGAGTTACTGCTTTCACTTATCTAAACTCAACACAGAATTTTGGAATACCTTCCTTCCTTCTGTCGTTCACTACTGGAGGTGGTTAAGCGCTCACAGGTCTGTCCTTTAACAACTATTGTATATTAGCACTGGCTACACCTTTTGTCCTCCAAGGAAGCTAAAACATTGGTTGCTTTACTATACATGAAGTGCCTATATCTATATTGTGGTGAATCACTGTTGTTTATCCCAGTTAGCCATATGGTCTTGCAAATAATCTAGCATACTCAACCAACATGCCATAGAATTCCTTTTACTGTTTTGGGTCTTGATTATTTGCACAGTCCTTAACCAACAATTTCAGATGTGTTGTTTACCATATACTTGCTTTTGCCTCAAGTATGATGGGAGTACCTCTAGCATTATTGCTAGCCTCAGTTACTCCCATTTTGCTCACCACACCTATGACTGCTCCAGCATAAAGTTGAATAGCCAATTGCTCATAATTACACTGATTTTATCCCTTCCTGTTTAGACAACTATCTATGCTTTTAATTTTCTGAACAGAAAACAATTCATTTCATATATAACTTCTATAATTGCATTACATAGTGCTGTAGTAGTTCATGAAGCACAACCTTTTATACATTCATGCATTCTGCTATTTTGCGGCTTGGACCAGCTAACATCAGTTGCACAGGCAAAACAGTTGTTTATTTGAAATTAGCACAAAGCTACACAGTGGGCTATCTGTGTTCTGTCCACCAATATCAAAACCCAGTTTCTAGTGATGTAAGTCCACACACATACTACTATGCCACTGGGGAGCAGGCAAAATGGACTGACAAGTTTTTGCGGTGTATCCAAGTTAAGGACATCAATGTCACATCTGAGGTCAGAGTTGATTATTTTCATTCTTTAAGTGTATTGTACCCTAAACAAAGCCTGAGGTATGCCCGACTCCTCAGATATACTCTATCCAATTTGACCGAACAAAGTCAGTATCCACTAGCCAGAGTGATTGTATCATTTTGGCGTTTTTAGATACCACAAGACTTACCATTTTCTAACTTCTGTGCAAATCATAAACATAGTCACAATTGCTTTTCAGTGTCTCTTGTAATGTTTACTACTTGCTTTAGGTTTACTTGTACTTTATAAACTTCTGTTTGGTAAATTAAAGAAAATGATGGTTTCCTGACACTTGCTAAGTTATAAGTTGAAACCAATGAATTTACCTACTTTGCTGCTTGGAAAGTATGGATGCTGCTGATTTTCTGGCACATGTTAAGCCATTGGTTAGAATCAATAACTTTGCCACTTATGCTGCTTTTTAATATATGATCAGTTTATTTGCTAATTACCCAATATAGTGCTGGAAGATAATGCCAAGCCCCATACCTCACAAATCACCATTTCAAAATTGAGAGAATTTAAATATGAAATTTTGGAGCATCCAACACACTCACATGATCTATCTCCAACTCATTATCACTTTTTCCAGCACTTAAAGCTAGTTTTCCAAAACAAAACATTCAGGAATTAGGAGACTATTGTAGAATCCTTTGGAGAATTTATTGTCTGCAAAACAACAGGGTTCATTCAGGCAGAATATTTTCATTAGTATCCCGTTAGGAGAAGACCTTTGCAGCAAATGAAGCACATTTTATTTAATAAAATTGTCATATGTTTAAAACATGACATTTTAATTTTTACCTATACAATCGGTTATTTCATTTGAAATGAACTAATAAAAGATCTCATAAAGAAATCTCTTTAGTAATACAATTTATAATATTTGTGATTTAGTTACATGAATAGTGATGAAATTATTACAGTAGCTGCTCAAATCCTGAAATATATATACTTATGATGCATCACTTATACAATGTAATTCTAGAAAGATGATAACAATGATAACTAATCAAGTTGTCAAGCAGAAAAAAATAACATAATGTATGGTACACTTATGGTATTGGGTAATTATTTCAAGCTACAAAGAAACGATTGTAATGTTACATGTGGCATACTCATGCAGAAAACAAGGATAACCATATTTAAAACTATCAAGAAAGAATGGGGATGTTATATTTGGTACAATTAGTTACAAAAATCAGAATAAATGTATTTTAAAAAAAGAAAGAAAGATGAGTAAACCATCTATAGTACTTTAACATATATTTAAAGTTATGAAAGAAAAAGGTAATGTCATATTTAATACACTCGAAAAAGAGAGGGTAATTATTTTATATTGAACAAAGGGAGGTGTTAATATCTACAAGTAAATTAAACTATGTTTGCTTTGCAGCTTGATAATTTATAGTTTGTCAGTGCATCCCCCCTGTCCTCAAAAAGAAAGCTCTTGAAGAAAAAACCTTCATGTTATTACAAAGCCATTAAGTTACCATTAACAAGAATAAATAAAAGAAACATATTAGAAAACATCAGGAAACCTACGAATACAGTGACTATTTCCATCATAATAGGTTATTCAAAGTATTAGTAGACTTGCAATTGGTTATTGTAGTTACTTTCATGATCTATTTGGTCCTCACTGTGGCTTTGAGCATGTGGATAAGTTTGATAAATGAGTAATCACACCACCTTCTCCAATGTTGATGCTAAATCCTCATGATTTGCCTGTTGATCATCTTTTCTAGTGTAAATGATCCAAATCTATGTGCGCTTTGCTGCTGGAGCATAACATTGCTGCCTGAATATGAGAGAATTTTGGAATATGTAGTAGTCTCTAATAATTGCTGTTGGTATTATTGTAGTGTTATTTTCTTTTGAGGTCATTACTGTGATTGTTTAGGTGACAATAGAATATTTATCACATGTCGAGATGTATGACCCACCAATGATATCTGTCAAAAATGAGAATTCCTGGTTTTAGAATGGCTTCCAGCTGGAGTTTAGCTTTAGAAATATTTCTTCTGGTTTCATGATGCAGTAATCCTGTTGAAAGAACAAATCAAATGTTACTGAGATTTTGTGATGACACATTCTTCACTAAGAGCGTTCACATTTTTTTAGTGTTCCCCCTCATGATCTCTGTTAGCTCCAACTTTACAGGGATTAATGTTTGTGGGCTCTAACATTGACAAAAATTACTTGCGCTTAGCTGCACGAGTGTGTTGGGAATTGGTTACTCCTTGAGTTTATTCATATCTTCAGCCATAGTCTTGGGCTAATCTTTAACCAACAAATAATGGGATTGACTGTCACATTATAACGCCCCTCACAGCTGAAAGGGCAAACATGTTTAGTGCGAAGGGGATTCGAACCGCGACCCTCAGATTACGAGTCGTAAGCCTTAATCCCTTGGCCATGCCGGAACTGTAGTATGTTTCATAGCCAAGTAAAATGTTTCCTTATGCTTATAAATCAGTGTTTACCTATATTTTATTCAAATATTACCGTAATATGTCTCTTTACGTAGCCCCCAGTGGCTCAGCGGTATGTCTGCGGACTTACACGCTAAAATCCGGGTTTCGATACCCGTGGTGGGCAGAGCACAGATAGCCCATTGTGTAGCTTTGTGCTTAATTCAAAACAACAACTCTTTACGTAAATAATATTCTAGACAAAAATTAACTTGCGAAAGTATTAGCTAAATAATTCCATACGAAGTAATACCTTTAGTACAATACCAGAGATTCCAACCATTACTATTTGAGCGTAATCATTACGATTTTAGTGTATACATTATGACTATACGCTCATACAGACAAATATTCCGACCTATACGCTAAAATCCGGGTTTCGATACCCGTGGTGGGCAGAGCACAGATAGCCCATTGTGTTGCTTTGTGCTTAATTCTAAACAACAAACAACAACCAACTCCCAAATTATTATATATTATATAGGCCTATAGAATAAAGTGATTGTTCCTCCGGGGCTTGAAAGTGGTGAAAAGAAAATTTCCAGTGAGATGCAAATAAATTTTGATAATAAATAAAATACATAGTCCAAATAGCTACTTGCGATAATCATGTTTGTGCTTGAAATAATAAAAAGTATTTGTATCTCCAACGTCTAACAGTTTGAGTGCAATGCTTCTTCATACTGGGAACATGCGGAAATCCATAGTTACGCCATCAATGTTTGTCAACCAATCAGCGTTCACATAGATGGGTATTTCTCGTTTTCTAAGCGGCATAGAAACACCAATGCGATCGTTCACAAGTTGGAAAAAAAAAGAGGCCTTGCTCAACAGATTGTCTTGTTTCTGGCAAATCTAAAGGACTAAAACTGTGAATTAAAATTTTAGGAAAGAGTATAGTGCAAAATATCCGGTCATTGCATCAAAAGTCAAAGAGAGTCATGCGTTTTGTACAGTTTGTCACATCAATATTTTGTGGCGCATGACGAAATAAACGATTGTTTCAGACATACGAAATTGGCATCTCACCAACAAAAGGCTGAGGCGAAGACAAAAACGATGCAGATAACGACATTTATGAGTAAGAATTCAGAATATGAAACCATAAATGCAGAAGTGATGTTCACACAATTCGTCATTGCTCGTAATTTACCCCTAGCTGTAGCCGATGATGTAGGACATCTATTCAGAAAAATGTTTCCAGACTCTGATATAGAGAAAAAATATGGCTGTGCTAGAGTCAAAACTACAGCCATTCCACAAATGTTGGGTTATGAAGATGACAAAATGATTTCAAGCATACTAACTAACAATGTTTACAGTTTAGCCACAGATGGATCTACAGACATGGATGACTCAAAACTGTTTCCAGTGGTTGTACGATATATTAACCCTTTGCTTGGAAAAATTGTTTGTTATCTTTTGATAATGGTGGGATGGAAAGAAGCTTCAACAGGAGAGAGTATTTTCAAGCTTTTAAACCACGAACTGACAAAGAGGAAAATTCCATGGGAAAATTGTCTTAGTTTTTCTTCAGACAATGCCTCAGTTATATATGGTATAAGTAAAGGTGTGATGGGACACATCTCGAGACGACAGCCTAGCATTTACTTCATGGGCTGTGCCTAACACCTCATGAATATTGCTGCCCAGAAAGCTTCCAGAGAACTACCCTGCCCAGTTTCTGATATATTGATAGATATCTACTATTTTCTGGACAAAACTGTTAACAGAAAACAACATTTCAAAGAGTTTCAAGGATTGTATGACAAAGAAACAAGAAAAATTCTACAACTTGTTAACACAAGATGGCTATCACTTGGGGTGTACCTCGATAGAATATTGGACATGTGGAAGCCATTGAAGAAGTATTTTCACAGTGAAAGAAAAAAAACTAGATTCAAAAGGATCTAAACGTGCAGCTCAGTCAGGCAGCAAGACTTTAACAGTCACGATATCCTCTCAGCCACACAGGGACACAAGACAACAGTCTCCAAAAGCAGGCAAAGAAACATTTGATATAACTCAATATATGTTTCGGCAGTCTGACCTTGAACTAAGAAGAGACAATCAATGAAAAAAAGAGAAGAAAATGATAGCTAGCAAGTAACCAAGAAAAGTTATGCGCAGAGCAAGTTAGATAAGTTAACAGTTTTCTTGGACAACAAAATGAACTTCTTATTTTGTCTTTTTCTCCGTCTACAATTCCTTTATTTGAGCAAACCAATTTGATATTGCAAAGAGAAGAACCTTGCATACATATTATGCATGGAACTCTGATTACAGTTACAATATACTTGTCAGATACATCAAGCCAGAATATTTTGAAGGCAACATCACTGAACTTGACTACAACAGTGAATTCTTACACAAATCTGGTGAGGCAGTTTCTATTGGAAATGCTACCAAGGAATACATTGTCAAATATGAAAAGGACCTGGATCTGATCAGCTTCTACACCAGTGTCAATAAATACTATATTGCAGCTACAAATTACATGATGAAACATTTCTCTCTAAATGATGAACTTCTGATTCATGCAGAGGTTGCTGATCCAAAACTGAAAGTCAGCAAATATTTCTCTTCTCTACGCTTTTTCACAGACAGGTATCCTGTCCTTATCAATACACATGAGCACGACACTATTGACAAGTTGGAAGGGCAATATTTGAACTACCAAATTGGTACTTTCTCAAACTTCCTTCAGTTGAATATTGACAAGTTTGAATTCAGCTGTCTACAGTTAAGGAAATGGAAATGGCAAACAGAAGTATGACATTCTGTGTTGGGTTATGCTTGGTATTCTTACAATCTTCCATTCTAATGCTGAGAGTGAAAGGATACTTAGTTTAGTGACTAAAAACAAAACCAAGTTCAGACCAAACTTAGGCAACTATGTTTTAAGCAGCATTATAACACACAAGATGGGTATGCAGTCAAATGGACAATGTTGTAATAACTCCCAAGCATCCATTCTCATGAAAGCAAAGGCTGCAACAGCTGCAAAACTATTACAATAAGTGTCATAAACATGATATAAACTAGTCCTTACACAAAGGATTTTTCTGCTTACTGTTTGTGCATGTTTAATGTTGTTTTACCAGTATGTTTGTTACTCTGAACTAAATAAAAGACATAATTTCAAAACAATTTTTTGAAATTTATTTATTAAATACACAAAACACAGTCACAAATTAGAAATCTATAGCAGTAATAAATAATAATAGTTATCATAATAATATAATAATAAACAGCTTAAAGATATTGGTCAGGCGTAGTAGCCGCATATGATAATGGGCTTATCTGCAATTTGAAATAGTTGGCATCTCTGCAATACAGACACTGTAATTAGCGATAGAGATTGCACAATAACTTGTATTTAACGCGACTACAAATTCTTCTTTAGGAAATACATAAACGATCTCCTATACTATACCTCGTTAATTTTATTTATACATCCGGGTTTTAGACAGTCCATGATATTTCGAAAAATAGTCTCACACCAGGAAAACACTTAACATTATGTAGTCTGTAAATATATTTCGTATGCATAATTATGTCAAAAAGTATTATGGATAAGTCATGTCAGTGTATAGTAAAAACAACTGAGTGTTTATGAAATAAGCACATACTGTTTTATCGTTGGACTATAAGTTCTTAGGAAGTGTTCCAAAACGATAGATGCATGTTTACGAACGATGCAGAAACATTGAACTTAGCTGAAACTTATTAAGGTTTCTCTTGTCTTACACTGCTAAATTAGGGATGGCAAGCGCAGATAGCTCTTGAGTAGCTTTGAGCGAAATTAAAAAACAAACAAACAAACAAAGTCAAGTAAATATTCTGTTCGAATGTATATGGTATTATCAACATGGACCTTAAGAAGAAACCACGCTCGCTGTCACCACTGCCATGATTATGTAAATCTATATTAAATGCTTCAAAATAAAATAAAACGTAAATGAAAGGATGTAATTTACCTTCCTCAGATAATGCATTAAAACCAATCGTGTTCGCCTCTGTGGATCGTGCGAAAAATATTCCAAATGCAAAAAGTTTCATACAGCGTCGAGATTGTTGGCATGGTTTTCCTTGATTTAAGTAATCCATGTTTTTTTAAAAAAGTTATCGTGCTCCATGATAGTTAAGCTACCACATATACGGAAGATGACTTAAGTCATCTCCCAAATTGTTGAAGTTACATCTCTTCACAGCAATCCATTAATTAACATTTGATTGTTTAAGTCGAATCAACAAACAATCTTGCCTTTTACGTAAAATTATTTTACATTAAGAATCATTTATACATTGATACTTCGCCTCCAGTTGAAATTGTATCTTCTCTCCCAACTCAAAAAACTGAAACTGGAAGTTTTCCCTTTTACTAAAATACCACTATACTATGTTATAAAATTGTAAATTCCTTTCTCAAGGCATTTTGACCAGCTTTGTCGTTGATAATGCACGGTGTCTTTCTTTCAGTCAGGATCGCACACTTCTTGGAAACGTGAGTTTTGTTATGTGAAATAAGTTTCATCCAGCATCATCTTTGTCAGAACTGTGAGACAAGCGTTTTACTGTAAAGTAAGGCCTTTTCACGTCAAATTTGCTCAGTTCACCGTATATTCTTAAACATGTGCTCCTTATGCCCGAGACGAGAATACCTTTGATATAATCATAACACTATGGCATAAAATAGTATGTATGACTTGCAATAATTTCTTGTAACTGAAATTGGAACTCCATTTCAGAAGATATCCTCACTGGATACTGTTTAGATAGAAGTAGTTTTCTCTCGAATAGAAATCTTTTTTGTGAAATATATTTGAGTTATTTATGCACTTTTCTGTCACATGGAAGGTCGGTTAAATAAAATATCTGTCCAACAAAATCAGCTGCAAGTAAGATCCAGTAACTATGATGTTCGTTTACTGGTATAATTATTTACTTTGAATAAGCATTTCTTTGGCCTTAATAGCACTTTTTGTTTTACTTCTTCAATACATAACTTGTCTTGTAACATGAAAATTGGGCTCGTTTATCAATCTCTTATATAGCTCAAGACCAACCATTGCTACTGTCCTTTATTTTGCTGATCTCTTTCTCTGTCATGATCAAAGAGACTTTTAGGAAGCATGGATTTTGTCTTTTCCAGCAATCAAGTGATCCAGTAACTGAGTTTCGTCACATGTCATTACAGAGGTTTCTTGTTTTTTTCCATGTTGATGATGTATAGGCTTATTTTTGAGGTTGATTTTCTTCATACCTGGACGTTTTTGTAAGTAATGTGGGATTCATATCATTATGGGTTGTTTTTCTTCCTTCTAGAGAACACAGTCTGAAATTCTTTGTAGCTAACTCGCCAACTGGCCATCCCCATTTAACAGCATCCTATTCAGAGAAACTTGATGAGACCTTTCTGACATTCGTACATTCATGACATCAGGTGTTTTCTTCCAGGCTTCTTCTATTAAGGTCATGGCTTGTTTGTTTGTTTGTTTGTTTTGGAAATTCGCACAAAGCTACTCGAGGGCTATCTGTGCTAGCCGTCCCTAATTTTGCAGTGTAAGACTAGAGGGAAGGCAGCTAGTCATCACCACCCACCGCCAACTCTTGGGCTACTCTTTTACCAACGAAAAGTGGGATTGACCGTCACATTATACACCCCCACGGCTGGGAGGGCGAGCATGTTTAGCGCGACGCGGGCGCGAACCCGCGACCCTCGGATTACGAGTGCACGCCTTAACGCGCTCGGCCATGCCAGGCCAAGGTCATGGCATTCTTCCAAGTTATTTTGCATGCTTTTTACTTTACACTGCAGGGCAAAGTTTCTGTACTAATTAAAAATGGCATCGTATCTCATTTTGAATAATACATCTATTTTGAATTTGTAATTTGTCAAGGAAGATGAATTAAAATTTTATTGTAAGGTTCAATGTAGACTTGTCTCTTAGGTAAGATTTGAATGTAAGATATGGCAGCATCATAGTCTGCTTGCATGTAATTTGGGCTATGACAAGTAAGACCTCCCATCAACATGTTTGACTATGTTAGTAATGATGACAGAATATACTGTAAAATGCTTTGAATTAACTATATACTCTTGTAGCAATTTGGTTTTATATTGTGTTTTGTGTGGTCCTATTTGTCTTAAATTTCTTTTTCTAATTCTGATTGAGCATCCTTATCAATTGAGTCTTGAAACTTGACTCTTGCTGAAGAAATGTATTCCTCTCTGTAAATTTGATTGCCAAGGTTTATCCAGTGGTGTTGCTGCTCTCGAAACCTACGTCAGAATCTTCTCCAAAAGTCCCTTCTCTGAATTCATTTGCAAGCACTCTTCGGCAGATTTGATCTATTCTCATCGTAATCTGACTCACAGAAGGGACTGAAATATTCGAATATTCAATATGAAGGGCAATGCAAATGGAAAATAAAACTTCTCTAAATACAAACATTTAAATAGATTCATACCAAACCAGCAGTTTCTTTTCTAAAATACTTTCTGCAAAATTCTTTGCCGTCTTTTATGAAGTAGCTCAATCTACTGTGTATTTTTATGCCACTCAAGTTTTTATCTGTGACATTCGATTTGTAATTCGCCAACTTCTTTGAAATAACTGCTGAACGTGTTCACAAGCAAAGATTTTAAGTGCTGCAATCAGCAAATGACGACTTTCATTACTCAAGATCATTCAATAAGTGGTTATTTTCCGTACAATCTCTTCAATTGATACTTAAAGATTTCCAGTCAATTAGTAATATTCAGGTCTCTCTGGCTTGTCATCAAAAGATCAATGATCAGGTACAGTGAATTTTTCTGCTTGTGTATCTGTGGTAACAGATTAAATATAACTGTACCATAAAATTATTTTTTCTATTCTTTCCACGTCATTAATCTAGTTTCACTTCAATAGATCATTACAGTTTTACCAGGCTGTGAAGGAAATGTACAATGGCATCTATAAACATGACATAGCTTGGCAAAATAGATATTTGTCTAATGTAGTCTGCTAAAGTTGTTTGCTGTTTTAGCTATATACTTACAGATATTTCTTTATCACTCTGGAAATGTCTCCTATTTTTATAGCTTATCTATTTAAAAACTATTCCAATCACACTACATCAGTGAAATTTCCACTTGGAAATTTGCTGTAAATTCTCCACGTGTCTTCTTGACGGGTAGATTTCAAAACACTATTTATCTTTTAATCTCTTCCTACAATTTGGACAATTTAGAAATTGCGACGTTTATATACTTTAAGTTTTCTTCTTCCTGCATATTGCACTTGGCACATCGGATTCGCGTCGACAGACTGTGTCACCATTACTTTGCACTCTTGCCTGAAACAATAAGCTTCTACCATGAAAACTTATTCTTTCTTTTGGCTCTGCCTCTCAAATATACTGTGTCTCTTGAACATCGATATGGAGTAGGGGTTGAACTGACAGCGACCTTTGTAAAATACATTAACTCTCTCAACACAATTTCAGTCAAACTGACACACCACGAGACCGCTCTGTACTTGTTGTAGTTTGATATTACTAATATATTATATGTATCTTCAGAAAGTTTAAATACTTTTATGTACAAAATATCTCATTTTTGTGAAGTATTTTTACTAAAAATTTGTCCATAAATAATAGAGTCTTTTTGTACAAGTCTTTGCGTAAAATCTAAAATGTCATTTTTGTAATATCTAAAACCTCTTAAATACATATTAAACTTTTTTGTAAAACAAAATAACGTATGTTATTTTTTCCACTCTAATTCTGTACAAGACTGGCCATTTTGACCGGCCTCGTGACCACCAAAATAAATTTAAATAAATAAAGATCACCTTTTTATGCTTATCCTAAGTAGCTTTAAGCATGTAGCAGTATACATCTATTTATACTTAAATGTTATTGCTTTATTGCCCTTTGAACCATGTCTAGCTAATATTTGTGCCATTATAAGCTGTAAATCACTTGGGGAACATAAGGCTCACATTACGCTATCGAATTACATTATCCACGAACTATTCGAAGGCGATGGTGAGCGTGCCTCGTGGAAAATGTTTATTCTTATTATTTATGTTACATAATATAACCTGAGGTAGCTTAAATAGTTTCCTATTTTGTATGTTTTAGTTTTGTAGTGGTCACATGTCTAAATAATATTTTTCTTTTTGTGCTTAGCATCTAACACGATCTAATATATATATAACAATTGCATTTTTGTTGTAAAATATGTATCTGCATAAAAACTATTCTTTCTACCTACCCTATTTTCGAGGACGTAAAAATGCTTGCTACATATCAGATGTTTCTTCACTATGTACCGTGTTTTACGTCTTCTAAGACGCTACATCGTGGAAGACGCACCCTAATTTTGGGAAGACAATTCAAAGAAAAAATATTTTGATTCGGTAGCCAACACCTTGATTCAGCCTTGACTTTTTTCAACCTACAAAGTAAATACATCATATTCTTCATTGTATGTCGACAATATTAGTTAAATTGAATGTTTTATGCTCTTGAAAATACTAATAATTGATAAGTAATGAGATTACGATCTGTATGAGAGGCTGTTTTTAGTCGGCCCCGGGCCGGCATAGCTAGGTGATTGCGGCACTCGACTTGTAATCTGAGGGATGCGGATCCGTATCCCCTTCACTTCAAACATACTCACCCTTTCAGCTGTGGGATCGTTATCATGTTACAGTCAATCCCACTATTCGTTTTTGTTTGTTTGTTTTTGAATTTCGCAGAAAGCTACTTGAGGGCTATCTGTGCTAGCCGAACCTAATTTAGCAGTTTAAGACAATAGGGAAGACAGCCAGTCATCACCACCCACCGCTAACTCTTGAGCTACTCTTTTACCAACGAATAGTGGGATTGACCGTTACTTTATAACGCCCCCACGGCTGAAAGGGCGAGCATGTTTGGCGCGACCGGGATGCAAACCCACGACCCTCAGATTACGACTCGCACGCCTTAACACGCTTGGCCATGTCGGGCCCTCTTCCCACTATTCGTTGGTAAAAGAGTAGTCCAAAAGTTGGCAGTGGGTGGTGATGACTAGCTACCTTCTCTCTAGTCTTACACTGTTAAATCAGGGACGGCTGGAGCAGATAATCCTCGTGTAGCTTTGTGCGAAATTCAAAACAAACAAACCAGTAGGCCCTAAGCTAACCTCTTGCCTTAAACCATCACTTTTTATCTTGTAAGACACATGAGAATTTTTCAAGGTATTTTTAAAGAAAAAGTGCATCTTACGAGGCGTAAAATACAAAAGAAAGCATTTTTTTCTAGGCCTTATTCTAAATCGGGATGTGTCACTCCATTTACTGTTTTTAAATAAAGTATTGTGAAATATGAAATACTTGAAAAGCTCAACGTTCCACGAAAACAAAGGCTTATTTCAACAACAAAAAAAGAAATCAACAAAGATATTAGTATGATAAAGAGTAATATAGTAGTCAAGAATTATACCACTGATGAATGTAAGTAACTTATGGAAAATTGGTGCAGCGTAAAACAGCTTCTTGAAAGGGGATCAATTGTTCTTCGTGCTTGACATTCACTTTTAACACTGCTAACAAAGTTTAGTAAATTTTGCAAGTGGATTGATGTCTAGGACATCAAATTTATCTAAATCTTTAGGCAGACGTCTTTTAATGCTAAAAGAGAGGAACTTTAACATTATTCAGAGTGTTAATACCTTTCTGTGATTATTTATTGGAAGAAAAATTGCAAATGAAGAAACAAAAATTATAATAGAAGTATAATTTGTTACTTAAAAGTAAAATATAATTATCGGTTTTTAAGTACGACAAACAAATATGTAGATTCAGTTTGTTTGTAAAGAAAAGAGAAGTTACCAAAGCTGAAATATATGTAGAAAAAGTTTATCACTTTCTCAAGGAAGGAATAAGATACTTCAGAATTAAACAAGTAACTGACGACCAAATTTTAAAAAAAATTCAAACTACTTTTGTCATGCGTGTTTTTTTTATGGCAAAGCCACAGCGGGCTATCTGCTCAGCCCACCCAGGGGAAGCGAACCCCTGATTTTAGCGTTGTAAAGCCGGAGACATACTGCTGTACTAGCGGGGGGCTTTTGTCAAGCAAATTATAACTTTTGCCTCGTAGTTTTATAGTGTGGTTTCTCTTTCTTTTCACCTTTTACTTAAACAGAAAGGCTCCTGTTTAATTTTTTGTTATTTTAAATTCAATAATTTGATATTTACACCTGTAGATACAACAAAATGATAAGAATCTCGTCCAGCATTTCCCAAAATTTTTGTCACCCACACCCTTTTTTACATGGGTAATAGAATGTGTCAAATGACGAGATACTCGTTAAAATACTGTATATCTTGTAGTAACCATTTGTTATTTTCTTTAATAAAAATATTAAAATACTTAATTTTGCATTATTACATCATTAACTGTACCCTATTTTATCGTGTGCTTTTTAAATAAGAGGTCATTTGAACCCTAAATTTTGGGAAACGCCAACCTAGACCAAATTAATAGTTCACGCGGAAATAATATATGCCACAAAACATTTTACTCAGCCTAACTCTATTTCATTCATGACACAAAGCACAAATAAACAAGCTATACACTGCCTCAGTGGCTGCAGCTGTCAAAAAGCTACTGCAAGTCACTTTATCTTCTTTAGCTTTCCAGTGAAAATTCTTAAGATAAAAACAAACACTTCTTTTATTGATACACATGACAGCAAGTAATAATGAAGACAGAGAAGAAACAACAGCAATTTATAGTCCTTGTGCTACACCCGCTGTTAGTGGGTGGTTTACCAAGTGGTCTAGGCAGAAGGTTCGCCGTTACGCCTTCCTTTCCTTTGCTACTCTGACAATGCCTTTTCTTTCATTCAATTCCTTCTTGGTCTACCCCTTTGTCGCTTTCTAACAGAACTAACAAATCTGCTACTGAAACAGTAGCTTGTTGTTTTTTGCAAGATTTAAAGATAGTTAGAGAACTTCTTCAACTTGAAATTTTTCAAAAACTAAAAGAACAGTTTCATTTTAGTGTAACAGTACTGTAGAAAGAATAAAACACTAACTAGATCTAACCTAAAATTCTTTATTAATTTTTCTTCTGACAATCAACAGAAAACTACTGCATTTCTGACTGCAAGAAACATTTATTGTACCATAAATACAGAATTATTACAGTAGCTAATGTACTTTATACCACAATATCTAACATTAATCACCACTGTAAAACGATTATATGCAACAAAGGACAAGTTACGTTGGGTCCGACTTAGCCAAGCGTGTTAAGGCGTGCAATTCGTAATCTGAGTAATCGCATCCCCGTCACACCAAACATGCTCGCCCTTTCAGCCGTGGGTACGTTACAATGTTAATCTGGAGACAATGCATATAATTCACTTCAACTAATTTGCGTAACGAATTAGAAAAGCTCTTGAGAAGTTTGACAAAATGGTTAAGAATGAGAGTAAAGTTGATAAAGCAGATGAAAAATTGTCCCACGAACCAACAGTTACGTTTTCATTTCCAAAGCTTCTTACATCACATTGAGCGCGTCAGGCGTGCGACTCGTAATCCGAGGGTCGAGGGTTCGCATCCCAGTCGCGCTAAACATGCTCGCCTTTTTAGTCGCGGGGGCGTTATAATGTGACGGTCAATCCAACTATTCGTTGGTAAAAGAGTAGCCCAAGAGTTGGCGGTGGGTGGTGATGACTAGCTGCCTTCCTTCTAGTCTTACACTGCTAAATTAGGGACGGCTAGCACAGATAGCCCTCGAGTAGCTTTGTGCGAAATTCCAAAACAAACAAACAAACTTACGTCACATTATATAACAATATTTATTTTCGTGAAAAAAAATGAATGTTTTTCTTTTCAAACAGTAACTCAATGACTACTGTTTTAAGTTTAATATGTTATTTTTGCAGTTATTTTATTCAATTTGTATAGTTTAAAGTGCTCTATCACTACTCAAACTAGAAATAGGCTTACCTGTCAAGGTTTATATAAATCTTTCCCTTTAAATGAATACCGTATTTGCCCGAATATAATGTCCATCCAGTTTTGGAAGGTTAAACTGAAGAAAATTTGTTGTTGCTTTTTTTACACATCTGTTGTACAAATTGTATTGAATATTCCCTAAATACAGTAAGCAACTATTGATGTACTAAACATTTTTTTGAAGTATTTCATTGAAATATATTTTAGGTGTCAGGTTTACAAAATTTATTGAAAGTTTATATGTTATAATGTTCTGTACTAATCATTCATTTTTACTAGAAATGTTACTTCCATCGGATTCATGAATCATGCATTCATCGGATTGATGTTACTGAATCTTTACTTCATCCTTTTCCTACTTTAGTGAACTATTTGTTCAGCGTCTTAAGAATGATTACATCTTGTTTTTTATTTCAGTTTTACTCGAGTCCCTGCTGTTCGCTGGTATTAAATGTTAGGTTATGTTGTTATGTTCGCCAACTGTCAATTAACAGCTTTTGTTTATACTTCTTATTAGTATTAATAAATATACTGTGTTATTGTTGGGTTTATGATTCTTCTACAGTACGTATCTGTGACTTGTTGGAAATAAATTCAACAATAAATGAACAGCACACACTCCAGATGTTTTCAAAATAATATATATATTCGAACTAGTTGAACATACGTAACAAATTCTTTACACTATAGAGATCATAGGGATGTCATAAACACAATGTAGTTCTCTTCTTCTTGCCAAAATCCACTTAGCCCAATTCAATTACATTAAAATTTCAGCTAATAAGCTGAACTACTTTTTTATATGCAAAAACGGCTCGTTTGGGTTGAGAAAATATTTTACATAAAAGAGCGAACCCAAACGAGCCGTTTTTGCATATAAAATTCTCAACAAGTTGGTTTCTCAAGCTGAACTACTCTTCTCTATTTTATCGCACTAGTAGCCTGTGTATCAGTTACTTACAAGGTACCACGAGTTACTGCAGTCGTATACTGCTCTTACAATAATCGTTTGGTCTTATTTATTCAAAATATCCTCTGTTCCTTTTGTCAAAGTGCACTCAGATTGATTCATTTATTTTAAAACCAAGAGTTCATGGAACTAATTATTATTTTTTTCTCCTTTTCTATTGTTAGTTTTCCTTTTAAACTTTACCTTCACTTTAGCCTAGCTCCTTGCTATAATTTTACTTTATCGTCTGCTCTATCTTTGCCTGTCTTTTCCCGTTCATCTGACACTGTTTAATTGTTTATTACCTCCTTGACATCCATGAATTACAAACACAACTTCCAATAATCAACGGCTTTAACTCTCTTATAATAAAAACTAAACAATCATAAAATATTCGTTCCCAAAACAAACTAATAAATAATATCTACACGAAACAGTATTTTATGCAATAACATAAAACTCTATTCAAAGAAGTATTTACAATAGTATATACAAAGACTATTCTTAATTCATACTCTAAATCTACTCATATATTCTACACCAACATTTCCATTTTCATTGTACATATCACTTAGGATAGAGTTTTTATTAGAGATTCTCTTTAATGGAATTACTTGTTTTCACCTTGATTTTGTAGTGCCTGAGGGCCGCATCTGCATATTGACACAGTATATTTTGTTCTACTTCGTTCTTATATGTCATTTTGGTACTTGTGTTGATGCCAATGTATGCCTTATCTTCACTCAGTGCTCTTTGGCTTAGTAGGTCTTGTCATCTGTAATGAAGTCATTGTCTTCAGATTCCGCTTCTATGACAGTCACATCTATCATGTTCATTTCTTTTTCAGTAACGACAGCCATTAGGGTTTTTTTTTAAATCCGTGTTCAACAGATTAGCATGCTAGATCTTTGTCTTCCAGTCCATATTCACCTTGTAGTCCATTCTGTTGAGTATTTCTTGTGGTTCAAAAGGTTTTTTCACTGTAGAGTGATTTTGTTGTCTAAATCTGTGGGCAGCAGAACTAAGACCTTCTGTCTGACTTTGAAATGTTGGTTTTTAGCCTTCTTTCATAGGAATGCTTCTGACTGCTTTGAGCTGAATACAAGATTTGTCAAGCAAGTTGATATGTGTCTTTCAGTCGATTTCTGAGGTCTAATACACACTTACATGTGTTCCTCTCTTCTGAATATTCTTATCCCGTCCATAGCTCTTTTAATAAGTTTCATTTCGTTATGTTTAAAATGTTGGCAACTACTGGATATAGATTGCTCTAGACCAATCGCGATGTGAGAGTCTTATTAATCATTTCAAAACCCACGAGAAACACTGCTAATATACAAATGATTAACAAGCTGCATGACATATCATTTCTGGATAGTACTTGTTTGTGCATGCACTTTAACATTATTATTTCTTTTGTAATATTAGTTATTCATTGCCATGACAAAAATAGGTTGTTTAAATGACCCATATATATTCACTTATATTTGTTGTCTATTACTTCTAGCCCCCCAAGTGGCTCGGCGGTATGTCTGAGGACTTACAACGCGAAAAAAGGGGGTTTTGATACCCGTGATATGCAGAGCACAAATAGCTTTGTGCTTAGTTAAAAAAACAACAACATTAACGTACGTTTTAGTATTTAATTTTAAATCAATAATGAAAATCCGACAAAACACTTAAAGTTTATAATTGAATATAGTTACTTATTCATATAAATATCAATCCGTCTGAATTTCACAGATTATTTAATTAAATACTCTGGAAAAAAGTCAGCGTTGTGAGGCAAATCAAGCTAGGTAACCTAAATAAGGTATGGTTTGTTTGTTTTTGGAATTTCGCACAAAGTTACTCGAGGGCTATCCGTGCTAGCCCTCCCTAATTTTGCAGTGTAAAACTAGAGAGAAGACAGCTAGTCATCACCACCCACCGCCAACTCTTGAGCTACTCTTTTTCCAACGAATAGTTGGATTGACCGTAACATTATACGCCCCCACGGCTGGGAGGGCGAGCATGTTTAGCGCGATGCGGGCGCGAACCCGCGACCCTCGGATTACGAGTTGCACGCCTTACGCGTTTGGCCATGCCAGGCCTTCTAGGGGTGAAACTTCGATAACATTCCCTTCCTAAGTACAAGTTACTTCACCGATGGTCATTCCAATAAACAAAATGATCAAGGTTATATTGTTAAAATATCAGTGGCCTATCAGTTCAAAATGTTACTGTCTGCCTTTTAGTAGTGTATTATAGTTTACACTCGTTTTTCTCACGAGAAAACATACGTTACCATATAGAGTAGTAACCCAGAACAATTAGATTTTACATATATTTCTTAGCCAATTCTATTGATAAAACAACATGAAACCACATTTATGCTGGAATAGTTTTGTAATGGGTATTCACGGGACCATTGAACATTTTTTTTTTTAATTTCGTGCAAAGCTACAGCAGGACTATCTGCGATAGTCGTCTCTAATTTAACAGTGTAAGACTAGAGAGAAGGCATCAAGTCATAACCACCCACCATCAACTCTTGGGCTACTTTTTTTACCAACTAATAATAGAATTAACTGCACATTATAACGCCGCCACGGCTGAAAAGGAGAGCATGTTGGGTGTGACTGGGATTCGAACCCGCAACCCTCAGTTATTAGTCGAGTACTTTAATTACCTGGACATGCTGTACCTGAACAAATCGAAACACATCTCTAAGTCATGCTACGAGGTTTCTGCCACACCTTCAGCACCTCTAATTCCAGTGCTCTTGCTCAAAAATGTATGCGTAAACAAATATTCAAGTTCTCAGTGAATTTGAAATGTTCACTTTGATAATTAAAGAATGCACGAAATATTGTGTATGTGTTTACATATTACAATAGTAGGAATCATTTAAGTTTATTGAGGCATGTGTACATCTCTGAAGATAAAAATCAACTACAAACAAAAATATGTGACCAGGATCAAATACACTATTTATAAAACCATTCAACGTCACACATTAAAATCTACTAATGTGGCTAAATAATTTCGACACTCGGTTTCCCTGTACTTATGCCGAACTATAAAATAGTGAACGACTAAAAGCACATGAAACTGCAAGGGAGCATTTAAAATAATTATCATAATGCTGAAAGGGAAAATTATTTTTCCTCGACTTTGCAACTGTCTTTTTACGATTGCTTTTTTTTTTACTGGAAATTAGTTAAATATTTTCTTAAGTACATATTAATACAACATTTATCTTCAATTGTAATTCTTTTTCGAGTAAATAACATTAACTTATACTTTTTAGGACTCTCGTGCTTTTTGACAGTACCAATGAAATGCAACTGAACCGCTTTTTTCCCTGATCTATATCAAAAATTGAAAAACGTATGTTTTATGATTATCCCAATACTTCCTAAGTTTTATTGTTTATAAATTTGATTTTTTTGAAAAACTTGTGCAACATTGCTTTTTTACGGTTAACATTTATTTTCAAATCGGGTTATAGTGATTATATTTTACGAAATACAATTCAAGAGTTGTTTAGGGAAGATAGCGCTAATAATAGTAGTTTAGTGTTATAGATTTCAATCTCTGTTTAGCGTTTTAGGCCTATATAGCGAAATAATAGTACAGTGTGATCATCTGAGAAGAATTTGTTCGTAGTTGTTTTTTTGGCTTCCTTTAGCCAAACAAGAATGAGTAAAATAAACACAGAGTGAACAGTTTGGTTGCTAATCAAACTCGATTAGTTTCAACTTCGCTACAATTTATGATTGAACTTACTTTTACTTTTTCACTGTTTGAAAAAAAACAAAAACCATTGTACATCTACGACAGTATCCGAGTGTAAGACTATGTTGGTGTGAAAAGTACCTGTTGATAATTAGAGAATATAATCAAACATAATTTTGAAAGCTCTTATTATTATTATATTCATACGTTAAAACAAACCACATAAGTAACGTAATTTTTTTAGAAACGTGAAAATGTACTGAATTTCAATCTGTGAATGTAACCTAAACGTTTGGATTATAAATGTAAATTTTCAAATGAGAAAATCACTTAATTTGAAAGCCAAATTTTCTTTTTCACACGTAAATTTTGAGGTGAAGTATTTCACTCAGTATTAAGAGCTGTGACAAATGAGCACTAAAAGAGAGTAGAATATTTTTCTTTTGTAACAATATAGGAATTTGTATATACCTTTTTAGGCCTTTTGTGTTTTAGGAAAAAAAATTGATCAGTTCTACAGAATGGATCCAGGATATGGGTTCTTTTTTAGACTTCCATCAGAGGTAGAACATTCAGGAGGAAATGTCAATGGAATTATGGGGCCAGGAAGAGATACCTTAATTAACAATTTAAGTTCTTCGGTGAACTTGAATTTTGAGAGATCCAAAATGCCAGTGAGAAGTTCAGGAGAAAGTCCTAATAAAAGTTTATCAGATAGTGTAAATCCTGTGTCTATCTCTTCTTCAGAATCACTAGCTCAAGCTAAGAAACAGGTTGAAAACACTGCAATACTCCATCCTTGTCATTTATGTGGGAAATCTTTTGCAGAGAAAGATTTTCATTTTCACATGCCCTGTCATTACACTGAAATTCTAAGCTGCAACATGTGTAGTGAGAAGTTTACTGTGAAAAAGACCCTTCTTGATCACTGCCGAACTTTACATGCTATAACAGATCCAATCATCTGTGAGTTATGTGGAAAGTGTTTTTCTTCTGTAGACAGTTTTCAGAATCACCAGACAATTCACAGTGGTGATAAGCCATATCCATGTGAAGTTTGTTTCCAGTCATTTTCTGAGAAGAGCCTTTTGATGCATCACTTACGCACCCACTACAGTGAAAAGCCATATCGATGTCATTACTGTGGCAAAGGTTTCACATTGAAGGGTAATCTGAAGATTCATGTCCAGGGTCATGAAGGAATAAAACCATTTGTCTGTGAGATATGTGGTAAAAAGTTTACTCAAAAATTAGGACTGAATTATCACATGAACTCGCACACAGGGAAGAAACCATACCCTTGTGAAATTTGTGGTAAAACTTTTAGCCAGCGAGGCAACATGAAAACCCACATGTTAATTCACACAGGAGAGCGTAGATTTTCTTGTCCTGAGTGTGGTCGACTGTTTACACAGAAAGGCAACATGAAAACACATCAAAAACTACACTTGCGACATCCATCATTACAGAAGCCATATCAATGTCTTATCTGTAAAAGATCTTATGTAACTCAAGCAAGCTTGCAATGTCATATGGTATGTCACCAAAAAGTATCTTTTCAACATAGAAATGTTCCAGCAACCAGTACTTCTATGCGACGTGAATAAAAATTTTCCCACATTTCTTCATGAGACATTTGTGTTTATATGTAAATCATACATGAAAAATCTGTCAGAAAGTTATAAAACCAGTTATTTCAAAAACTTCTAGTATGAACTGATATAAACACTAAAAGCATAAATTAGTTCATAATCCCTTTAATAAATAGAGAATTGTTTTATTGAAGAGTGACTCACCAAGATATCACCTTAGTCTGTACATTGTTTGTTATATTTATAATTTTGTTTCCAAAGGAATGAAAGTATTAACCAAAGTTTGTGTTACTAGTCCATTTAAAGAACAGAAAATTGAATTTTCTTCTTATCAACTTATTACTATGTTAATTTCTGTCAAGGTACCCAAGTTATTTTAAAATCAGTGAAAGCATTGCCTATGAAAAAACCTTGTAGGATTTTCCAAGGTTTTAAATATTTTATAAAATTGAAGAACAAGAGTTTTCCTTCAGTATATTAAACATTTTTGAAAGTGACTCATCATTGAGACCACTCTAAAGGTGAATGCAGTGGAGCACATTATGTGTGTTTAAGGTGTTTTTAATAGAAATACTTAAAACACAAATGATTGATATGTTTTTAATGCAATTTATAAGTGGTACTGGTATGACTTTTTGAAGCTTATGTTGAACAAGATTTACCAGGGACTTGATATGCAGTATAAATGAACATGATTGTTTTGTGAGAACATTTACCCTTTTAAACTGTGCTTTGTGGTTTTTATGCCCCCAAAAAAGGTTTGAATATAGTTCACTTCAGATTTATTTCTCTTTAATGATGTATTTGAATACTAATTTTTTTACTCAAATCTGAAATTAAGTGGATGTGACATTATTCATTTAGAATTTGAAATTAACATTAAAAAATTAAATAAAATTGTAAAAATCACAATTTCCCTGAAAGGTGTTTTACTCAACCAGACTACAGGGAATTTTGAAAATATGGAAAGTTGACTATACTGCTCATTATACACATAAATGTTTGCTTAGTATATTAGAAGCATTAAAGGCTGAGCATTGCATTCCAAAAACTACATTTTATGTGGAGGTGGTAAAACATCAGTTTGATGTTTTCGTGTTTCTGAACAGTGTACCTGTAATGGCCATAAGATTTGCATTATTAGGTATTTTATATCTTTCTATGACAAAAATAACTAAAGGATTGGGTGTTTTCTGAAATTGTAAACCTATTCATGTTATACCATGGCATGACATTTTATTTTATGCTGGTTTGTAATGTTAATACAGATTTTGAATAATCAACTAAGTTTTTTAATATGAAGTTATTCATATAATTAGGTTATATATTCTGTTTCTTACAACAAGTTCTTAACAAGAATGTGTTTACTATACCATGAAGAACTGTATGATATGCTTTCATTTTAACATCATTTTAAAGTTTTTCAATGTATGTAATGTTTACATTCACTTATATTTGGAGAACTTGTGCCTAAAAATACTAATGCAAGTAAGAGACATTCCCTTCCACTGCTGAACATTTGTTTTAAATAATATACATTGTGTATGGTGGTTTTCATAGTATATGGAAATGAAATAATCATTAGTTATCTGAGATATTGTTCTCCAGCTGTTACTACCACCAACATATCAGTTTCACTAATCCAAGTGGATCATTTACACATCTTAATTTTTTTACTAAACTGTAAAGTGTAGTAGTGTTTTTATTTTGTTTTTAGAAATGAGCATAGCTTGCATGTATAAATAAGTTGTTATTGTTAAGACTGATGTTTCTGTATAACAAAATATACATTATAGATGTTATACTTCTTTGCTTTTAGCCTGTTTTGGAGGTGAAATGTTATTCAAGTTGGATCTGGTCAATTGCCAAACAGTGTACAGTGTAGTTTTATTAATTTGTGTATGATTTTATTAATGTCAATACCTGAGAGAGATTCAAGAATAAGTTCCGTATTGTAGCCACTGTCTCAACCTAGTGTTATTTGTGTGCTGTTGTTACTTTATGAAACAGTTTTAAACAAATAAATACAGCCCTGGCTATCAGTCATCTCATAAAAGTTGTCTTGTTGAATCCTATTTTTAGTATTTTATTCATTCTTAGCTGTGATTGATTGTATATTGTGTGTTGTTTGTATAGATACATCTTTGCTATTTTAACGGTATTTAGCATGCTCTTAATTGTGTTACTGCATTTAATGCTGAAATTTAACACATGATACATTTTATTTTTGAACTAACTGGGTAGAAATTCATTGTTTCTTACATTTTTAATAAGTTTTAATACATTTGTAGACTTGCATGTTTATTGTGTAGTAGATATGCACATAATATTTATTAATAAAAAAAAGCTTTTATAAGGTATCAGACATGGGTTTTTACTATTTTATAGATAGCTTTTGCTTTAACTTCTTTCTTAGCAATATAGGGATTTTATTGAGACCTTAAATGCTGTTTCAGGTTCATACCAAAAAGCTAGAACTTGGAAATATCAGTTAAATTTGAAGGTCAACAATTTTAAAAAAGTTATAGATGATTCATGTTGGTATGACCTCCAAGAATACATGTGGGTACTTGAGTAAAGAATCAACAAGAGAATTGTCAGTAAGGTTGAAGTAGAAACATTTTTACAGTGTTTGCTGTACAAAAATGTTAATTTGAGTGGAATGTCAAGTTACTGATTTTTTTTTTACAGAATTTCAAAGTATTCTTTCTCATGATTGTACATATACAATTGTATCTTGTTACAGCACCCTGGTTGACAACTTAAGGTAAAGAAACATATATTTTGTAATTTATATAGTTTACAAAGAATTATTGGAAAATTGGTTCAACCTCAAAATCTGCTTTAGTGTAATCATTATTTGTATATAATGCCAAAAATAGTGAACCCTTTTAACTTTTAAATAACTCAGGATTAAATGTATACATGTACTGTGAATGCATCATGAAATAATATAATTTTTACATACATAAACAATACACTGGAAAAATTCTGAAATTTTTACATGGGTATTTCAACTTAACAGTTATATAAAAGTGTTGTTGTGGAAAGTATGTTTTCATATGAGACTTTTATAAACATCATTTTTGTTGTTGATTTCTGAATGTAATGCTGTGCTACTGGTGATTATTTTTGGATATGTTAACACGTCATTAAACTCACTTTAACCTATATATACAAACTTTATGGTTGGACTTGAAATGTTATGCAAGAGAAAATTAGAGTATTTGTTATTCATTACTGGTTTAGTAAGGGATTTCAATGGTTTGGTTGGGATTAAGTAAACTACTTTGTGAGGATAACTTCATAGTTTGTGACAGGTTTATTTGTGCCAAAGTGCTTGTTCCTTTAAACTGAAAATATGCTTCAATGGATTTGCCCTTAAAGTTTCTTTGTCAAAGATGGTAATATAAGCCTGTCTCTAGTGAGTTTTTGATCTTTGAAATTGTGATGGTTTCACATATTTGGCCCAACCATGATGTGAGAAAATGTGCCTTTGACTTGGAGGGTTTGTGTGGATAGAATAAGGTTAACCTTTTTTAACTTTTCCGAAGGTTTCAGTGCAGCTTTGTTCTGTTCGTCAGACAATCAAACAAGAGTGTAAAAGGTGCTGCTAAGAGAATCTAATAAAATTTGTGTAGGCTTTGAAGTTGTGAGAAGGATATTGTAAAATTACCATGTTTCACTTCAAAATTATGGTTAATTTTAGAAATCCAAATGTATATAATGGCAGCTAGACACTACATTTTTATGTTGTGTAAAAATGCAATGAATAATTATTACTATGTGCATAATCAGTTAAAAGGTAAACTAATTTGAAAAACTGAATCAAAATTGAAATTTGTTCTCTGTTGTTTTACTGTGTGATATATCAAGATTATCAAAAGATAAGAGAGGTGACACAGTGGTATGTCTGAAGAATAACAACTTTGTAATCTGGGTTTTGATACTTCTGGTGGGCAAAGCACATATAGCCCATTTTATTGTTTTGTGCTTGACTTCAAACAAATTTTTATCTTCTGATATTTAATAGTATGTCTTTCAGAATTAATGTACACCATTATTCTGTAGCAACTAATATTGTAACTGTTTAAATCTAGTTGAAAGGTATGTTTCTGTACTTTGTATATATTTTAATAGAAATGTAGCATTGAAATCTCACTGTTATGACAAAGTGGATGTAAAATACTCAGAAATAATATAATGATCAAAAACAGGCTATGAAAAGTATGGAAAATTTTATGTTGAATTTGTATTCAGTGGGAATATTTTTCTTAAACCAGTTGTATGTATGTATGTATATATTGTTTTATAATTTAAAACCTTTTTCTTACTTTGTTCATTGACAATAACTGTTGAACTTTTATGAATGTTTACAATATTGTTTTACTTATACACCATGTATTGCTTTATAGCTTGCAGAATAGCTAGTGTTTCACTAATTTCACAGTAAAAGAAAATTGAAATTTGATATGTTTACATACCTGCTATAAAAGTGAAGAAGCAACTGAACAAAATATTAATTACATTGTAATTACCATTAAAAAATCAATCGTGGAAAAATTTTTTAAATCATGAAGTGACAAGGTTTTCTCTCAGTTATCAGGATCCTAAATATCACATGAAAAATTAAAATTCATTCATAAGACATTCAATAAATGGAAATATTTGTTATGTACCTTAGTTGCCATATGATGATCTGATTATAAACAGTATTTTTCTTATGTAGTTAAAAAGTAAAAATAACAATATTACACTCACAAATTACAAAGCACACCCGTACATGTTTGATAATCATGTAGTTAATTACATAGCTTAATAGTAGTTATGTGTGATAAAAGATAAATTGCAAATTTACCAAATTCAAGTAAGATGAATAAAAATGTAACATTAATCTTCTAATATATTAGACTTTGGTATCAATATAAAAATCTTTGTTTTCTCTGACTTGCAGTGAAAATGGTGTTGAATTCAACTTAGATTAATCAGATAAATGTAAGATTAAGTTACATGTTTTGATGAATTCTCTGTTTTATGTACTCTTGTTGCTTATTTCTTTCTTCCAAGAGGTGGGTTCAAGTCCACAGAATGTGGTTTAAATGATTAAGAAATGGTTTATTGCTCCCTATTATCCAACACCTTAAGTGTGCTTCTATAATGGTTACCAACTGCAAAACAAGGCAAAGGAATATCTCATGACATTTTTGATAATGCCTCAGATAAACACCACTTTGATCACTTATACCTACTTCTTTAAACAATTGGAAATGTTTGATATGAATTTTTAATAATGTTAAATGAAGTTAAAACTTTAGATAATTCATTTGGTATTTTAAGATAAAATGAAAGATGTATCAAACAATATGTAAAACTTGGGTGTTTTCACTAAAGTAACCCATTACTTTTCAGTTTTAAGTTATATGTTACAACTGTAAACTTCTCATTAAAACATATTTGAGCAATATGTTTTACTGTCAAATTATTAACATTTTATAGTTCCTTGTGGAGATGATTTTTAGGATAAATGGTTAATCACTTTTTAGTTTAGGGCTTGAGTATAGCCCATTGATGTACGTGAAAAAGTTTGTTCTGTTACATTAACAGAGCATAAGTATGTTATTGCAAAAGATTACCCTATTGGATTCTCTTGAGTGTGTCACATTCCTTTTAATGTATATTTAATAAGACCTGAATTTTCAATGATGTAACCTTTTTGTTTTGGTATTATATGGCTGTTATGTATGCTAGTGTGATTGTAACTTTACTGTTGTATTACTATCTTTTGAAAAGTATAAAAAAAGGAAAAAATATCATTTTCATTATTGGGTAACTTGCAATCAAATCATTTGCAGAGAAGAATAAAATGAATTAAAATAATTTCATTTTGTTAAACATTTATTGTTTGTTGCTTTATATTATTTCAACACATTATTTGTCATGTTTTTGTATTTTTAAACAAAAACTTCATTTAAAATTTTATAAGCATTGTTTTCAAATCTCATAAAATTAGTTTTGTAGAATATTTGTAATATATTTTGCTTTGCAAGATAAACTGTGATGTTTAATGTTTGTGCTATTTCATTTAATATATGTTATTGTTTTGCATTTATATTGCTTTTGTGTCTTTTGAATTAAACAAAGTAAACCAAAATATTTCTGGTGGTTTATTTAAAGAAAAATAACATTGCTTGTTTGCTAAACTTAATTTCCAACAAAGCTTTAGTTTAATGTGTTTTTCTTTTATTGGAGTCATAAGTCTCGCATATTAATCAAATATCAGAACTGAAAGAAGCCAAAACATATTTACATTTTATAGCATGGTACTATTTTTGAAGAAAAAAAACGAAAATGAGAAAAATTAATTGGATTTAATGTAACAGTAAAAAAATGTAGGAAGGGTTGGAAAGAAGACGATAATTTAGGTGGAAGAAGTGAAGAGCAGTTACCCTGTATTGTGATATGCCATATGAGTCTAATTACGTGTTGTTGACTTTATTACAATCCTATAATTTTATTGTTGCAAAATTTTTGGTATTATTCCACTGTAATGATATGAACATAAAATTTAATTTCATTTTCTTTAGTAATGCTTTTTAATTTATCATCCATCAGTGGCACAGCTGTATGTCTGTAGACTCACTTTGCTAAAATGCAGGTTTCGATACCCATGGTGGGCAGAGCACAGATAGCCCATTGTGTAACTTTGTGCTAAATTCCAAATAATTAATTAACCCTCCTTTAAAACTTCCACCAATGTACACATATTGACTTTAAAATATTGCCAGATAACTATATCTAAGAATAATACAAGTTTTTGGAATGCCCCTTCCAAGAAATTCATCATTGATCATCAGAAACCTCCAAATTAAAATAATATATTTTAATACATATTTTAGTTCTAGAAATTAACTTTGACTTTGTTTTACCAGAATGTGATTCAAAATAGCATGTTTTGTATTTCTTCTTTATATGTTCCAGAACTGAAATAAATTGATATTAATTAACTACAGCAGACAGAAATATTTAACTGGCTATTAAATGGTTTTATAGCACCGAATGAAAGCCCTAATTTTACGTGATACATAATAATACAGTGCTTTTGGCACATAAATTTATGTCACGAACTTCATCTTATTGTAGTTTCTGCTAAAGTAGAAATGTTTCTTGTTATTAGATTAAGTATAAATGTCTCAACTAAATAAAACCAAATACTCTATTAAGTAATACTGAGTAGTGTAATTGATTGAAGAACTGGAAAAGGAATTAAATAAAACTAGTGAATATTTATCAAAATTACGTGAATTTGATATTTTTGGTTATCACAGTTCTCAAAGAGTTTTTTTTTCCCTTTTTACCTTGACAGTTGTTTTGTTATACAAAGAAATGCAATTTCTATAATGTGATCAGGAAATGTAAGTTTGAATGTGCATGTCTTATGTTATTTAGGCAATATATTCAAAATTTATCAGCTACCTTGAGATATGTAAGATTTTCACACAACGCATGGTTGAAATCTTTAAATCATAGTTCTAACTGTCTATTTACTTTTTGCCCTTCTATGAAGATACATCTGGTTTATCCATTGAAAGAAATAGCTGTAAAGCTGCCTTAAGTATAAAAGTGGACAGCAGTTTCTCATTGGTAGGGTAATTGACATCTTATTTTCAAATGGGAATGACAAGTTGTGAAAGTGGTGAATATCAAGTAAAAGTGACCACACACTTCGGTTTATGGATAAAGATTGCTTATTAAATTTTTGTATTCAGTATCATATTTTTATTCTCTCATGAACTGAGAGAAGTAAAAAGTACTTCATAATAAATATCTGTTGAATGTCTTGTTATTCTTCTGACCTGTTATGCCATTGAGGGAAATCATTTCAACCTGAAAATATCAGTTTCAATCGTTTAGAGTATTATGCAAAGAAAATTATATATCCAATACTCTGGTTGAGTCCATTAAAACGATTTTTAAACCTCACTGTGACGTTACAGTCCATGCCACTCCATCTAGTCATGCAGTATTTGACAACAATGCATCTTGGCAACAGCTCTGCAATATAGTCTTCATTAAGAATGACTACATTGTATGGTTGAAAAGTTCCCTAATTTTTCAATAAGCTAACCATAATACAGTGACGATAATTGAACAGTGCTAATTTCAACATTTTAATTGCACAGACAGTGGATATGTCTTTGTCCCTAATAGCATGAAAACCATTTTAAGTCTCAAGCTGCTTGAGGTAGGTGAATGTTGAACAAACATTGAAACAGCTTTTATACATGACACGTTTATGGGTTTTTCGTATGAAGATCCATATTGATTATTCTGCCATAAATTGCCTAAGACACTTCAATGGTTTTTGCTACAGACATTTGTATTAGTTGACTATCATCCTTTACAAAATTCCGCACTTTCTTACCGCAGCTGTGGTCACTCAAGTTGGCCAGTATACTTTTGTTTTTAAAGTTCTTAAGTACAAAGGATATTTGCGGTCTGAACAGATCTTTATATGACTTGAGTGTATGAATAATTTTCGTTGGAATGGATTGTTACACACTTACTACGAAAGACGTCAATTTTCTATGGCTTTACATTCGCTGTATGATGCCAAACAAAATCAAAATGTTTTGTTACAAGCCATTCCATCATGAATGTATACTTATTGTGGTTGTTACATATCTTACTGGTTTGCATATTCAAAATCGTGGCTCAACAGTATGGCTTCGAACTTACAACGCTAAAAGCCGGGTTTTGATACCCATGGTGGGTAGAGCACAGACATTGTGTAGCTTTGTGCTTAACTAGAAAATTTGATTACAGTACACTTATCTTTAGAATAAGGTTTTGTAAGCTTAACGTTACACAATACAACGCAAACAATTTATTCTGAGCTAAAGATAATAGCAAGCTTATAACGAACTGACAACTATAATTTAATAATTGTACTGAGAATTACATTCGTTTATGATAGGCCAGGTAAGTTAAAACGCTCGACTCGTGATTTGAGGGTCGCGGATTCGAATCCCCATCACACCAAACATGCTCTCCCTTTCAACCGTAGGGGCGTTATAATGTGATGGTAAAACAGTTGGCGGTGAGTGGTAATGACTAGCTGCATTCCTTCTAGTCTTACACTATCAAATGAGGAACGGCTAGCGTAGATAGCTCTCGAGTAGGTTTCTGCAAAATTCATAACAAACCAAACTCTTTAAACGTTATTTCAAAATATTGTCCTTCGTGAACGAAGTTCCAAAACAAATTACTCCAAGGCCTACAACAGATTTTACTGAAGGTAAGATTTTGTATGTTATACTTGCATATTCCTTATAACACTTAAAAAATAATTCTTTCAAGAGGCTGACCCAACTTATATACCAAAGTAAACAACACAAATGAAGCAAAGTTTGCAGACGAAACGCCCTTCGCATTCAATATCTGCGTTCACTGAGAGTCAAGCTCTAGACCGTGGCTCTCCTTGGCACTTATATGTAAGATTCAGCATTAGGAAAGACTGTCCTGTTGTTGAATACCATTTACTATCTTCTCTGCAAGAAAGTTGGATAATTGTTACTAAAATTGCGCTGAAATATTCTTGTTTTGTAGAGAGATTTTGATTATTGGGAAATTAGCTGGTGCATTTTAATAATAAAAGAAAGATTACGTTTTCATATGAGTAGTTTTAATTGAGAAGTAAAAACAATGTATACGAAATACAAAACTAAATAATAGCTACTATCAAAATATAGTAACCAATGTACATTTACCGAGTTCAATATATTGCATGATAATTACAACTAATAGAAAAATACATTTTTGAAAAGCCAATTTCAAGACTCGAATCTTAAGAAATATTAAATTGTTGGTTAAAAAGTTATGAGTAAGTATTGGAAAGGGCTCAAACAATTCCAAGTTTGATTGTTTGTTTGAATTTCGCGCAAAGCTACACGAGAGCGTCTGCGCTCGCCGTCCCTAATTTAGCAGTGTAAGATTAGATTAAAGGCAGCTAGTCATCACCACCCATCTCCAACTCTTTGGCTTCTCTTTTACCAACAAATAGTGGTATTGAACTTCACATTATAACGCCCTCACGGCTGAAAGGGCGAGCATGTTTGGTGTGACGGGAATTCGAACTTGTGACCCTCTAATCACGAGTCGAGCGCCTTAACCACCTGGCCATGCCTGGTCCTCGAGTTAGATCAGTGGTGTATTTAGGAAGGAGCTAGATGGAGCTCAGCCGCGGGGTCCGTTGATAATTTTATTGTATGTAAAATTACATGGGATATAAGTCTCACAAAAATTATTAACCCCTGGAGAAATACAACCCTAAATCCACTGCTAGATTAGGTTGATATTTGTTGACACATTTTGGTTGGAAACGAAATCGAGCTTGGGGTGAATCAAGGTGAAAATGTGATTTAAAATTTATAAATCGTGATAAAATTTTCATTGGAAAAAATCCTTTGGGCAACCAATACTGCAGAACGTAAGTCCAAGAAATTAATAGGAATCTAATGATAGCAGTGTTACGTTTATAACAAGATTGTTGGCTAATGGAATAATTGTGTTCAGAATTCAGCTGTGTTAGGACATCAAAGAAGTTCAAGAGGAAAATGGGTGATAATGAGTATTGGAAAGTTTATATTGGATAAAGAGAAACAAATATTTGTAGTCTTGTATAGATTAGTAGTTAAAATAGAAAAGCTCAGATGAGTCAAGTGTACTTTCTGTAATTTATTGGAAATGAAATGAAAAAGTAAATTATTTTTAATTATACAAAATTACTGGAAATAATATATATATACGCGAGACATCTATCTGGTTTGATAGTAGTTATAGATTTAACGATGGCGACTGTTGGTCTTTTGGCTAGAAATTTAGCATGCAGTGCTCAAAATCAAAGTAAGTATCACTAAAGAAGTATAATTACAAATGTAAATCTGATACATTAGTATATTCACACACACACACACACATCTGTATATGTAGAAATACAACGTATGATAATGTAATCCTTTTTTTCCTGGATTGTTTTAACAGATGAAATTTTATATGCAATTACTACTAAAGTAATATTAGTATTACCCGCTATCACGTGTTGTAGTATTATTAGTATTACCACAGGAACTGATGATAAGTCTGTAGCAGTGCAGGTGTACTGTAATGCTTCTATGCCTTGTCTGTACTGTTTTTTTATTGAAGGTGAAACAGAGTATATCATAGTCGACAAATATCTTGCTACCTATTCTTTTTTTTACAAATTTTATTGTGCAGACGTTTCGACCAAAAACACACAAGGCAGCATGCAAATTTGTAATTGTTTACTCAGTTATTTGGATGAATTTTTCACATTTAATTTTAAGTCTGTAGAACGTTATTTTACTGTGATGACAAAGTATGTGATCAGTATTGTGATGACAAACTCTTCTGATGTATAGACACTTGAATCTTAAGAAAATATTAAATATCTAAACCACTAATGAGTAAGCATTAATATTTAAAATCCTTGATACTAACTTCTTCACATCCGTGTCAAAATTTAAAGTTGTTAAAATCAAGATATTTTGGTCTAGCTTAGTGTTGCTTCACTACTGATAAATACATTTTGGAATTTAATTCGATTTTGAGTCTCAATAGAATTGATAATGTATGTACTAAGCCAAAAAGAAAACAGCATTTCCAGCAATGTGGATATAGTCTTATTTAAAATCCACTAAATTTTAGACCTAAGTTTTTTAAGGTGATTAAACAAACTGTTGAGTAGTAATAAAACTTGTTACACTGAAATGATTGAATATACATATTATATTTATAATTAACATATATCTCTGATATTGGACACAATGTAAGCTTATATTTGTTTTTCTAATGCAGCTATTGCATTGAATAGATTTATGTGCTTGTTTAAACTTTAAGGGTTTTTAGTATATACATATTTAGATTTTGTAAGTAAATGTATGGTTAAAATTATAGTCACACATATTTCCTTACTGTGTTAAAAATTAGGTCAGTTTCATGTCAAAATGTTATAATGATTAACAATTATGTTTTTCCAGTTCGTGTCCTTGGTTCTCGTTCATGTTATTCTGTTACTCGTAGTCACTTGATGGTCAACAGAGACACCAAAGTAATATGTCAAGGAATAACAGGAAAACAGGTATAAATTAAATGTGGTAAAAGTTTACTTTTTTTAGTGGTGTCTTTGATTAAGTTGCAGATTGGATTTCTAGTAGCACCTTTGAAATTAGAAAAAGGAATGCACTACATCAAACTGTTAAGTAGCATCTCTCTAAACTGTGTGTGTAATGTTATTTTGGTGAGTGCAAATTGGCATTTAATAATATGGGCCGTAATGATTTAATGAAACAAAAGCAACCTGCAAAAATCAATTTAGCATTAATTTTAAATATTTAGATTTGAAAGACATTCTGTATGTATGTTTGTAAAATTTTTAAACAAAAACTAAAACTAATGTGAAGGTTTATATAAACTATAAACATTTGTTCCCTCTTCCAGTAAACATATATCCTCAACCTGCCCTTACGTCTCCTTTAGACCCCTTTTGGTTCATCCCCTTCCTGCAGAGGCTTAGGGAAGTCACTGATTTTAATCAGAACTGATAATACTTAACTTAAAGTTCAGCTGAGCTATATGACATGAAAAGATGTTTTACATGTATATGTATGAATGTAGATTGTTAATGCAAGCTGCAGTGTTTAGCTTGTTCTCTCTTCCTTTTTTTATTAATATTCTAAATTTAAGTAATTATGTCAGAAGTTAGTATTGTATTTAAGTACTAAAATGTTGAAAATAATATAATAAAGAAATGTTTTTTAAATTTACCCAAGTTTGTTTTGGCTGTATGTAGTAAAAGGTTTGTTTATTCATAACTTTTTAGCAGATTTTACAAAAAGTTTGCACAGTATTGTTGTAACATGTGGTCAGTATGTGGATAATTTTTAAAAATATTCTTTTTAAATGTTGAACAGTATAGTTATTTTAATCATTAGTTATAAACGTCTTGTGTTTATATAATTCTTCCCTCCACTCGCAATATTAGCTATTCTTGTTCATTGTTGCCCTCATATGTGAAAAATTTTACATATGCCACAAACTTTTTGCTCCCTCTGCTGTAATCAAGTGATTCCAACATGTGTCTTATATAAATCATTATGTAGCACCTTTCCATCAATATGAGTATAGTACGCTCAGGTGACATTTTCTATGCACCTTTACCAAACTATCTCTTCTCATTTAGCAGCATTTGAGTTTGAACATGCTCTTATTTATTACTCCATGTTTCACTTTGTTTTTCTTCACAGAGTGGTTATATTTCAACTAAATTTGATATATCAAATAATTCAAGTCACTTTATTTCTACTCTCAAGTTTGGTTAAACCTTTCTATGCAATGCAATCTGAAGTTAGACTTAACACTTTTTTTGGGGAGGGGGTACAACAGCAAGTAGTGTTTTTCTCTGGTGTGGTGACCAAATGATGGATTTATCTTCTTCTGTATTTCAGGAGATTGAACATCACATGGTTCAACCTTTATCATCAGACTTTGCCATTAATTCTACTGAAACTGCTGAGTTTTTGCTAGTTGAAAGGAACTTTGATCAGCTTTATTTTATGTCTCTAGAGTTTGCCAGTCATTTCCGTTTCCAACCTGGGGAGTATCCCAGGCCTAATTCAGTTTGTGTGAACTTTGTCTCAGGTTTGTGTTGTTTTATCCCTGTCATCTATTTTTTTTACCTTGTCATTCCATAGTATATGAACAATCTTCCCAACTATTTGGTTTTTCTGCCCTCCCCTGATATTCTGTTTCTTACTGATCCATTGACTTGTGAGTTATATGAGCAGATTGGCTCATTACACTCACCAAAGAACTTTTTATTATTCTACCTTTTCCTTACATCATCTGTTTGTTCTGTGTCAGATCAACAGCTGTTAGGCTACTTGTTACCTATTTTGGAGGGGTGGGGTGCAACTCCCAAATCTCATGTCTTTCTTCTACCTGCCTGATATTCTTGTTTGCCTTTTACCTTGTACTGTCTTCTTTCAGTGTTCTTTTTTTACACATGCCTCTCTTTGAGGCTCTTCATACAAATCATATGAGTTTTTGCAGAGGTACCTTCCACTTCTTCATTTTAGCTTGCATTTCATCCTGTAATTTCTTTGTTGTTGGGACCTTATAGTTTATGATGCCATATTGGCTTTGGACTTTTAAGTCTCAACTTATGGATATATACATGGCTTTATTTCTGGAAGGTAAATTATTGATACTGTCCCAAATATTGATTCTTAAGTGTCATTGGTCCACTAACATTCTACCTTTTCTTACATTGTAGTCCTTTTGTTTTTGTTGGAGCTTCATATTTCTTTAATTCCCATTTCTTTCCTCAGTCACCTCTTTCTTTTTGGGCTAATTGTCATTTTGACAATAATCATCCCTTTACACTGTTGGAACTCAAACTGGCCCTTCATCTGTCTGGCAGTACATCGGTTGGACCTTATGATATACACTGTGAGATGCTGTGCCATTTATCTCCTGCTTGTCTCGTTATTCTTCTGATTGTTTTTAACCAGATCTGTTTTTCCTTATGCTGGCACCCGGCTATTGTTCTACCTTTCTCCAAGCCTGGGAAGGATCCCAAGATTCCTTCAAACTACCATCCAATTGCTTTGATGAGCCGTCTCTGTAAAACCTTAGAGAGAATGGTTAATGCTCATCTTGTTTGGTATGTCTAATCAAATAACCTCCTTTTGCCTACCCAGCATAGGTTCCGATGACAGCACTCCACCATGGACTACCTGATTCAACTTGAAATGTCAATCAGAGAAGTCTATCTCAAACAACATCATCTCATATGAATATTCTTTGACATTGAGAAGGCTTATGATACAAGATGGAGGTACAGCATTTTGCAAGACCTCCATATATATAATTTAGTGGCCATTTGCCCATTTTTATTAATTTTTTAATGGACAGGAGATTCTGAGTTCTCAAGGGTTCAACACTTTTCTGTTCTTTTCTACAAGAACTTGGAGTTCTTCAGGGCTGTGTTCTGAATGTTACACCTTTCAGTATAAAAATTAATGCCATCACTGAACAACTTCCTTTCACTGTTGCAAGCAGGCTCTATGTCGACGACTTTCAAATCTCATGTCAGTCGTCAAACATGAGGTATATTGAGTGGCAGCTACAGACTGCCCTCAATTGTTCACTGAAGTAGACCATAGCAAATGGCTTTACCTTCTCTCTCTCTAAAACTGTTTGCATTATGCACTTTTGTTGCTAATGTGGTATTCACCCTGATCCTGAACTCCATATCGGTAAAGTTGTGCTGCCTGTGGCCCCTGAGACTACCATGGGTTCTTACAATCTCCAATTGCAACCTATCTTTAAGTCATTTGAAGAAAAGTAGACACTCCTGATTGGAAATACTGTATCTTATTTGCAGAACATCTTTCAAACCATCCTTCCATTCCTATTTATACAGATGGTTCCAAATCAAGTGACTGTGTGGGCTCTGCCATGGCTTGTTAAGGTTCAGTGGTTGTACACAGAATCTCTTCTACAATTTTTATGTTCACTACTGAACTGTATGCCATTTCTCTTGCCTTGTATCACATAGAAGCCAAGCAGTACTCAAACTGCATTATTTATACTGATTTGTTTAGTTCTCTACTAGCCCTGGAATTGCTTCACGTTAGTTCACACTCTGTTCTTGCCAATATTCAAAATCGATGGGCCCATTTCTCTTTAACATCTCCTTCTCTCCAGTTTTTCTGGATACCAGGCCATGCTGGTATTCTCAGGAATGAGCTTACCGACACTGCAGCTAAGTCTATCTGCTCTAGCACTATCACTGCTGTGCCTGTTCCATACATGGACTATGGTCCTGTATTCAAGGCTCTGCTCCATGTAAGCTGGCAGTCGACTTGGAGTGAGCAATGCGAAAACAAACTTTTCCAAATAAAACCCTATATTGGACCTTGGCTGTCTTGCTTCCATAAGGATCGGAAAGAGGAAGTTGTTCTAACTAGACTATGCCTTGGTCACAGTTTTTTAACTCATTGTTTTCGTTTATCTGGAACTTATGCATCAGTGTATAGATTGTGTAACACTCAGATTACAATGAGCCACATTTTACTTTTTTGTCATCATTACGACTCTCAATGATGGCACCATTTTAAGCATGTTCTGTCCCAAGGTTTGTCCATAACGTTAAACAGTGTTATTGGTGATGGTGACACTGTCCACCTTAGTGATGTTTTTAGTTTTTTTAAAGGTCATTAACCTTTTTAATGCCATTTAAGTTTTTAATTTATACATTACGGCTTTTTAATATGGTTACCTTTTAAAAATCATAGTTCATCTAGTTCGATTTGATATTGGAAACTGACCATAACATTAAATAACTCAAAACAAGGACTGGAAAGGCCAACTTCAGGTGACCTACATTGCCATTTGACCTACCAGTTACTCATTCTGGTGAGTTATTATTATAATTTAGCTACACGTCTTTTAAAACCTTTTTATTGCTTTCATTTTTGAAAATGGCCATAACATGAAATAACTTGGAACAAAAACTGGAAAGGCCAACTTCAGGTTACTGATGGTGGTTTTTATACTTATCTGTTAGTCTTTCTGGCAAGTTATGATTATTACAGTTATGCTACAGAAAGTACTCTACAACTTGAATTACTGTATTTTTTTCTTGACGTTGTAGGCTAGATGTAGACATTGGTTTTATGCTATTTATGTTTTTTTAACTTTGTTTAGTTTTTCCTTAATTTCCTTTTATGAATTTTACTAAATTTAATTTTAACTTTTTACTAGATGTTTGGTGCAGATAGTCTAGCTGCTTTGTGCTATAAAACACTAAACCAACCAACCAACCAACTTTCCTCACCTCTGGTTTCTCCTTTCCCTGTTTCCTTTTCCTTCTCCACTAGATCCCCTGCCTTACAAGAAGTGGTAATGGCATTGCTCTTGCAGCTGGCATTTAAACCTGTTACCCATACTTCAAGGAGTTTTATCCGTGCCATTTACACTATTCTCATGAAAACTGTAGATTGATGTCTGGTAATCAACTGATCTCACCTCATCTGTTTTATTTCACTATCGAAGTTACCATGGAGCCTCATCTGAGTTATAAATGATATCAGAGTATGTCTCTAGTGTTAACCTACACATAAATATATCACCTCAGTCTCATCTTTATCTTTGGTTTGTCCACCTTAGCTTAACAGTACATGTTTTACTGAATTGTTTCAGCTTTTATAGAGCATTGCCACTCTCATGGATTGTAATTTCTTTTTTACATGGACAACTGGCTTATTCTGGCTCATTCCAAACAGGAATTGGCCAATCCTACTTTCTGTGATGACTTGTTGCTCAGATTGTAGAATTCCTTCCTCTAGTGGGCACTTCACAGATGACGAAACCTTGATTGAAATCCTCTTTTGAACTCCAATTCCTTTCCTCCTTCCATTCAAAATGATCTCCATTGGTTGTTGAATTGAGCCCACAAATTGAATGGTGTGCTGGTTTCTTCTCTGAGTCCAGGTTTACATCTTTTTATGGATGTATCCACTTGGAGATGGAGAGTATGAGTCAATCACTGAGGGACATAGGGCTGTCCCTATGCAGATGAGACAATTTACATTGCACTGTTCTTGAACTTTGACATACATTGGGCCTGACATCAATTTATTATTTGCACTTGACATTGTCTGAGGATAATTCCTTCGGATGTTTCTATGGTAGTGGTAAATATTGCCCATTAAGGGGGTACCCAGTCTGGAGATCTATGTTTTTGGATGTTAAATTTCTTACTCTGGACCTTCACACATTACATTCTGCTTATTGCATATCGGGGGCAGGGTGATTGCAATATGGTTGTAGATCTTTGTTTACAATTCAATCAAATATATTTCATATGGTGAGCATATAATACCCTCATTTTTAGGGATCTTTACTCTTAGTGTGGTTTTCACCACAGGGATGTGTATGGCCTCAACACCAATTTGCCTCTATTTTGGTTGTCTGTGCCTCATCCACTGACTTTGACAGTGGATGTTTTAAAACTGTATTGATCATACAAGAATCATTATATGTACCCATTCATCCATCCAAGTACATTATTGGGTGATTTTTCTTGTCCACTCCACTGCTTTTTTAGTCTGTTTGATTGATCTCTTTTGGCCAAATCAGACTTGGTTACCAAGGTTACAGTGACTGCTCCTTCTCTAGTGTCTCTTGTCCACTTCTCCCTTCCTTCTTCATCAGCATTGAACCTATATCCTACATGCCAATCTTGATGTTTGCTTTTTGTCCATCCTTGGCATAACTATCTGGTTTCATACATAGAGTCCCTTCATTGTCAGTTTGTTCCATCTGTCCATCTTCAATGGAGAAGTACTTATGGAAGTGGAACATATTTTGCAATTGGTGTACCACCAGAAGTTTTCCCAATGTCAAGCCCAAAATGGTTCATGTTGCAGAAATTGCTCACCTGGCTTTTTGACCATAGATCTTCAGTCTCTTTGTTTTCTGGATATAGGACACCTTTTATCCAGTATCTTATGCTTTCTGGTACCATAGGGTTTTTACCTCCCCAATTTTTACCTTGTTCTTGCATTCCTCCCAGATACATTTCCTTCCCCAACATACTACCACTTCTTGGGTCAGATCATTTGTGTGATAAAATGTTCTCACCATTTACTTCCATTTGAACCACCACCTCATGTTATATGTTTCATGGAAAACATATTTCCTTATTTTAGCCTGTAAACATCAAAGGTTAGATTTGTTTGCCATTGACATTTTACTTAAGCTTTATCACCCCACCAGTCTTCTTCTTTATCCAGATAATTCCTTTCTCCTGAAGACCTCTGCAGCTTGGGAGGGTTGTTCCTTCTTTCTACTTTTCCTTTCCTTTCATATCCTATCTTTACTCTTGACTGGATCCATGTAGCCTTTTTTGCCCAACCACAGCTCTTCATTCTTATATAGCCTGTTTTACTTCCTTATGAGATACACATTCATGACTTTTGATATCCTGGGAGTCCTCCTCCCATCATAATCTTTCACCTATCCTTACCACTTGTGTCCACCTTGAGATTTGATTGGCCTATTCTCTATCTTCCCTGTTACTGGCCTTTCTTTTAGTTATGCTTTCATTGGATAAAACATCTCTCTCTTTTCCTTACTTCTCATCTTCATTGTCCGGTGGAGGAGATTCTCCAGTCCAGCATGTGGTTCATCTCCCATTATATTTATCATATGAGGGCTTCCTCTTCATCAGAGTTTTGTCCACCACTTGTGGCTTTGCTTCAGGTTTTGGTGTGACTCTTAACTGATAAGTTTTCATTTGTACTTTCTTTTTTCATGAGTATTTATCTACTTTTTATCTCATGAATACTAATCTATGGTAAGTGATGCCTGACCAGGTATTCTTTAACTTTAAATCTGCACTGTATGGCCACGTTGATTTGCATTTTATCTTCCATATCCCTGCATTGCTTACCATTGAGATTGAGTGTTTTGCAAGATGGATTATAGGTAAATAACCTTGCAATTTGTGTTTCATAAATTTGCACATTCTGGACTGTACCACACATGGACTACATGGGTAAAGCAGAATGGGATAGTTGCCCATCCTTACCATACCATGATTGAATAAATTCATATGGCCTGCTTTTCAAAATAGAGTTTTGTGATTATCCATTGCACTGTTTCAGGTGGTGATGTTCCTGTAGGCATTCCAATACATTCTCAACCTCCTTTTCTTTTAGTGGAGTATAGGAATCCTCACAATTTACCAGTTTCAAGCCACTGGTATGATTGACTGTGGTGACACCCTCCAGAGTAAGTTCCACACAAAGATGACTGTAGTAGTGCAGAGTAGGGCAGTGGTGTCATGTGAGTGTAGAAGGCATAATATCCTCCAATTTGTGTTAATCAGTACATTGGAGTGAGATCTTAGTTCGTACTTCACTCCTTTACTCAGAATCCCTAATTCTACCCTCTCATAAATGTATATTCCTTGTGTGTAGATTTTGGATTTATAGTGAACAAATCAACATAAATCTCACCTGGGCTTCAGGTTATTTATTTTATTAATATCTCCTGGATATGTTGTGGGACACACCAGTGTTACTTGGAATAATTCCAGCTCTGTCCTTGGCTATCACTTTTTCTCTCTTCTTGGGGGTATTTTATTACTATTTGGATGGTCCTGACCTGTTTCATGATTAAGGAAGTTGATTACGTGTTATGGACATCCTTTGTATACTGTATGTCAAGTTCCTAGGTTGATAGCTCAGAGCTAGCCCTTGTGTCATACCCAAGAATCAGAGAAGTTCTTAATTCCTCAGTTCTTGAGTTTAAGGTGAAGACAGTGTGACCCTTTGAGGTGGATTCTTGTACAGACGAGATGACTTCCCAGAGAAAGTGCTGTACTTTCAGATTATCTCCTTTGGGATCTAAACATCCACCCATGTGTTTGCTGTGTATGGTGACCTGTGAAGGGTTGGAGAGTATCCTGGTGGTTTAGGGGTCCAACTCCAACAACTTACTTTGGCCTTAAATTCCTGAAGATGTGTGTACTTGGGGTGCTTCCTTCTTCAGGGTTAGTTGGCTGGTTCACTTGGGCTAGGGTCAACCAAGTACTAGTGTTGGACATTTTCAGTGGGTGCTATGGACATTCTGTCTGATATTGGCATTTGGATATAATGCTTATGAAACCCTGGCATTGCTGTAGTTTCCTTGTTTGGCATTTTAGTGCATGGTTCTTTAACATATGCTCATTGTGGTGGCAAAGACCATAATGCATACAGATACAGACTAGAACCTCACTGTGCTAACTGTAATGATTCACACCTTTTTGCTTTATTTCTTGCCCTAAATGGGTGGAAGAGAAAGAGGTGAAGTGTTTGAAGACTATAAATAATATCTTGTACTTAGAGGCATAGAACTTATTGTCTCCAACTCCATCTTAGACATATGCTGCTGCACTCCATTCCACTGCCACAGTGAGAGTGCAGACTGACATCTCTGTGCCTCCAGCAGAGTCATTTACAAAACATATGAAGAATCATTTGCCCTCCATTATTAAAAAGTTGGCAAATCTACATCTGTTCCATCTCTGTCCCTGCTGCTCCTTCTAGTGACTGCCCAGTTCCTCTTCATTTGGCTTTGGGTTTAGATGCTTCCTCAAGTCCATTTTCTTCTGCAGCTCCGAGAAGTAAAACAACCATTCGTTTATATCCTCAGTCACTGAAATCTTTATCTACAGACAGAGACCTACCTGCTTGACCCAGGACAGGATCCACAGAGGTTGATAGATCTCTGTCTAATAAAGAAATAAAATATGATTGAAAACAGAAGGGCTCCCCATCATGTCTTCTCCATGTAAATAAAAGTGATCACTCTGATCCAGTGGAACTGTTGGGGTTTTTGTTTAAATGTAGCTGACATTAGGGATTTGATTGATTCTTACCATTCTGTATGTTTCTTTTCTGAAATTTGCCAATACAGTCACTCTTTGGCAGGTTTCATGGTACAGAAATGATAGGTTTTGTAATATATGAGCACATAGTGGGATGGCACTGCTGGTTGACTGATATGTGCCCACCCTATCTTTGCCACTTGATAAAACCTTGGAAACTAGCCATCAATGCTTCCTTGGATCATACCATCACTATTTGTTCTCTCTAGCTGGCTCCTGAAGATATCTATGATCAGTCAGACTTTGATGCCCTCATTGAGCAGTTACCATCTCCCTTTTTAATCCTGTAGAGTGGTGCTAATATTGATGGGAGGGGTCATTCTGTAGAGCATGTGCTCTTGGATCACAACCTATCTCTTTTACTGCTAACGGGTTATTAACTGTTATTCTTCCTGTGGTCCTAGAGGCAAAATTCTTGGGGCTTATCTTTGACCACTAGGGGACCTTTATTCCACACGTCAAGCAGCTACATGTCAAGTGTACAAAGGCACTGAACATCCTCACTATCATCTTTTCCATCTCTTGTGTAACACATTGATGTCCTGTACTAAAAACCTATCGTACCCTTCTTTGGTCAAAACTATGGGTCTCTGGTCTATGGCTCTGCCAGAAATTTGGCCTTGAAGATGTTGGACTCTGTTCACCATTAGGGTTTTTGCTCTGCAAAGGGCCTTCCATACTTCTCCAGTCCAGAATTTGTACACTGAGTCTCATGAACCTCTTATACAACTGTCTTTGATGTATACTTCAAAGATCTTATCCTTACCATAGCATCCTAACTGAGGTTGTGTTTTCCTTCCTCATTGGACTAAGCTTTTTGAGAATAGATGGTCTTCCATTGTTCCTTTTTGACTTCATATCTAAACACAGTTGGATGAATTGGGTCTATTCTTGGATAACACCACTTTATTCACTGATCAAGCCTATCTCACCTTGGCTTATTACCACCCTTAAATGTAATCTTTGTTTGAGTCATTCTGAAAAAGGAGGATACTCTCGATTGCAAGTATCACTTTCTATTTGCTGAACATCTTTTGAACCATCCTTCCATTTCCATTCATTTTAGATGGTTCAAACTCAGGTGACTGTGTGGGCTCTGCAATGGTTTGTTTTGATTTTTTTTTTCTTTTACACAAAATCCATTCAATGCTATTTCTTTTGCCCTGGATCACAGAGAAGCTATGCAGTACACGAACTGTACTATTTATACTGACTTGCTTAGCTCTTTATTGGCCCTGGAATCTCTTCACATTAGTTTTCACTTTGTTTTTGTTGATATTTAAAAGGGATTGGCCTATTTTTCTCTCCATTGTCTATATTTGTCCAGTTCTTCTATACACCAGGCCATGTTGGTATTCACAAGAGCAAACTCACTGGCATCGCAGCTAAATGTGTTTGTTTTGGTACAATCAATGCTGTGCCTGTCCCATACGTGAATTACAGTCTTATATTCAAACTTTGCTCCACCCCAGTTGGCAGTTGTCTTGGAGTGAGCAATGTGAAAACAGATTTTTCCAGATTAAACCTTCTATTTCTCATTGACTGTCTTGCTTCTTTAAAAATTGGAAAGAGGAAGTTGTCTTGGCTAGGCTACGCATTGGTCACAGTTTTTAACTAATCACTTTCTTTCATCTGGTACTGATGCACTCATGTAGGTTGTGTTTACTGATCAAATATTACTTATTGTCTAGCTTTGATAAACAGTGGATACAAACATAGATTATTTTGTGGCAAGTAACATTTGTTTTCATAAGTTGCATGCTGAAACTTTTGTTTATCTGAGTTGTTTTCCTTTATTTTAACCATTTTTCAAAGTTTTAATATATTGACTTTAAAATGTAATACATGGCTATATATTTTTTTTTTTGTCTTATAGGGTACATTTCATTGCCAACAAGCAATAGACTATGGAACAAATATAGTAGGAGGTGTTTCTCCTGGGAAAGGTGGTTCCAAACACCTTGGTGTTCCTGTTTTTAGTACAGTGGAAGAAGTATGTGCTTTATTTAATTTGCTCATTAGCAGTCATTAAATTTCAGTTATTTTAATGATAAAATGTTTGCAACTTATTACTTGTTATTGTATTATGTATGTCTCCTTTTTTGTGAGTTGGTTATTTATACCAGCACTTCAAAAAGCTTGACCATAATATGACTGCACTGTATTTTATTACTAATTTGACTACTGACTACTTTTGCACTTTCTTTTGCAGTTAACATACACCATAGGTATGATACATAAGGGTTATGGATTACAAGGAAGACAGTGATGGCAAATAAGGCATGTTCCTTTCTGTCATGTTTAGTGTTCATCAGACACACTACCAGTTACTACTGTGTCTATTCTTCTTTATATTCACTTTAAAACCTGAAAGTTGTGATGAAATCAGATCAATTAATGCAGCTAAACTATTAACTGATAACTGCTGTTGCACTTCAAATATTGCTTCTTTGATTATATATATATATATTTGGCAAACGTTTTGCAAAATATTCTATTTTTTCATGGCCTCTTGTCTTAAAAATGTATCCAAGGCAGTGCAAATTATAATCAGTGTAGATTCATTTTGGGCTGAGTCAGACATATAATTAGGGCACCATTTTCTTATCAATAATCTGACTGCTTATTGTTTCTCATGATGTCTTTGATGAAGTTCATATTATTTTGCAAGTGTAATGGCCATTGGATTCTAGAATAAATTAAGTTTCCACCATTATATCTTGCATCAAAATAAGAAACAGATAAATTTACATCATCTACCAACTCTTTGAAACTAAATTGTTTCTAATTTAAAAACAGTGGTACACAAGCTTTTTGAGTCAGGGGCCACAAACAGACTTCTCGTAACTGTTGGGAGCCCTAAAATGTGAAGACTAAAATCATCCCACAGTTGTTTTGCACAAGATGGACATCACATTTAAGAACACACAAATAACAATTACATTAAAGAGTTTGCACATTGTTCTAAGAAATGTTATGATACATCAACTGTTACAAAGTCAGTGCGATGGATGGTGCTGCATGTCAACTACGAGCTTAGAAATGTCTGGCTTGACGTTTAATGTCAAAAGACACAAGACTGCTTCCAGATGATCATCAGTCAGCTTATTGCAAATGTTGTTTTCGTTCAGTTTTATATGCGAGAAAGCCTGTTCTCAGCAGTACGTGCTGCCAAACATGCTGGTGTGGACAAGTGCATTCTCTTTCAGAATAGCAAATGTATCAGGCAATGTTTTGTGTAAGTCAAACAAACTGTTTTCTCGGTAAATGACTAGCAGCTCATCAGATGCCTGGAGATCAGTAAGTTCGAGCTGATATTCTGCTGACAAGTCATCCACTGTTACACTGAACGGATGAGCGAAAAGGTTCATCAACAATCTGCATTGGTCAAAGTTGTGAAATCGTGAGTTGAAGGATTGAATCAAGGTATATAGCTTACCAACATAAACTTGTGTGTTAATGTCCTGATTCTTCTGTAGCTGTGACTGAAAAGTGGGAAAGTGCACGAAGTTGCCTGATGCTGCTTGTGGCTTGAACAACTGTAACTTGATCCTGAAAGCTGGGACGTGATTTTCAAGCTGACAGACAAGTTCATTTTTGTCTTGCAATTTCAAATTCAGATCATTCAAGTGTTGTGTCATGTTGATCAGAAAGGTCAAATCAGCTTGCCATGTTGGATCAGTCATGGAAATCACTTCTGTGTCTTTGTTCTTGCTTCCGAGGAATTATATCACCTCATCAATCAACTCCCAGAATTTTCTGAGCATCTTACCTTGACTCAGCCAGCGTACTTCACAGTGATACACAAGGTCACCACAGTCTGAATCAGTTTCTTCAAGAAAACTTCGAAACTGACGGTGATTGAGCCCTCGTGATTTGATTAAATTAATGATTTTCATCACTAATGCCATCAGTGCCTGAAATCCAAGTTCTTTACTGCACAGGTTCTGTTGGTGAATAATACAGTGCAACTTTACTAACTGTCTGTTCTTCTTTCCTCGATGCTTCATCAGCAGTGCTACCAGCCTCTACTTTCTCCAGTCATGGCTTGCAATTCATCAGTTTTCACACTTGCCATTTTTGTGAAATCCAATGAAACACTACATCACAGTTGCAATGTCTCCATGAATAGAGCAAACACAGTTGTCTGAACCCTCGTGGAATCCATGCCAATTAGTTCCTCTATGATATCAAATGATGACAACACACCATGAACAAAAACTAGTAGCTGTGCTGTTGAACTGATGTCAGTCGACTCATCTGGTGCCAACGAGAAGTAGACAAAGTTGGCTGCTTTATTTGTAAGCTGCCTTGTCAAGTCTCCTGAGAGGTGGGAAATTCTTTGTTGAAGTGTCATATTCAAAGTCATCATCTGTAGCTTGCAAACTGCTTCCAACAAAACTTTTCCAATCATACATTGCTTGACAAAATCACTATCAGTGAACGGTCGGCCAGATTTCCCTATCATCAACGAAATATCGTAACAAACTTCACATGCTGCACCTAAATCTTCTGACTGCTTTAAGAAACATTCTGCTTGTGATTCAACGACTGCTGCAGAGATTCAATTCGAGCTGTTTGTTCATCACTGACAACGTTGTGAAAATCTTTGTTTCAACTCATAATGATGCTTTATATTGAATACCTTCGCCACTACTACTGTTGAATGATACAGCAGACAAATCACAAACTTTCTGTTCTTTAACAAAACAGTATTGCATAGTCCATCATGAAACTGCCAGTTTTTGTCATCAACTTTTCTGCCATTTTTGTTACGAAATAATATCAAAATAGGGCTCGTAAGTAAATCTGGTAGAACAGTTGGAATGTGCGAGAATTCGTAATTATGGAAATATTACGTCATTGCGCCAGTGATTAAATGCCTATGCATTAACGAGATTTGCTTATTAAATTTTTTTTATTGCGGTCCACTTGGCGAGTTGTTGAGGGCCGGACTTTATGCACCACTGTCTTAAAATATACCGAAGTGTGTACTTCTGAATTTTTTTTATTTTTTAACTTAGTTATTGTATAAGAACCTTTCAAAAGACACATGAATCTGGTATGAAAAATAAGTGTGTTATAAAAATTGAAAAAAATTGGTAAGTCTGTAAATAGTTCTGCAAATTAATCTGTTATGGAAATAATGCATAGTCCAGAAGAAAATAAATCTTTTGTAAGAGTTACTTTATTGTTTTAGTACTCTCATTCTAATGTTCTGATAATATGTTAGTTTACTAATTCTTAATCTATCTTTCTGATGTTGACAGGCTGTCAAAGAAACAGGGGCGGTAGCTTCTGTTATATATGTGCCAGCACCCCTTGCTGGAAAAGCCATTCTTGAGGCCATAGATGCGGAATTGCCATTGGTGGTTTGTATTAGTGAAGGTATTCCACAGAAAGATATGGTTTATGTGAAACATCGACTGTTGAGGCAAACTAAGACTCGATTAGTTGGTCCTAACTGTCCTGGTATTATTAAGGTAATGTTTTATTAAATTGTGAACAAGTTTTTATTTCTAATTTATTTTATACCCAGTCCATTTATAATAATGAGACTTCATTTAACTTCTGTTAGACAGGAAAGTTTCAAGATTAGTATAAAAACAAAAATGAATAGATATATGTGCAAAATAGAGGAAATAATTGGTCTATAAAGAATTGTCAGTAGGTTTGTTTTGTTTGGTACATGAAAATTATTAAGTCCATTTTAGAAAGCACATGGCATTTTTACTTTTCTTGAAAGCTTATTGAAATGTTTTTTAAGTATTTCATTAAAAAAAAAAATTGTTTACAGCCTGATGAATGTAAGATTGGCATAATGCCTGGTCACATCCACAGGAAAGGGAAAATAGGAATTGTTTCCCGTTCAGGCACTCTGACTTATGAAGCTGTCCACCAGACAACACAAGTTGGGCTAGGCCAGAGTTTGTGTGTGGGTATTGGAGGTGATCCTTTTAATGGAACAAATTTCATGGACTGTTTGGAAGTATTTCTTGATGATCCTGGTACTAAAGGTCAGTGAGCTTTAATTTCCTTAGGTTTCTCATTGAAGAAAGATTTACTGTGCATTGGTCATATCTCTTTGACTCATATATTTGTATTTCAGTTTTATTCATCAGAGTAATTTTAAATTTCAGTATTGTAGCAACGATCTGCTGTAACAGGATGTTACAAAATCATCATTTATGTGATAAGATATGTTAATGAATGGTTTGTAACCATTTCTAGCAAACATCAGTTAGCTTCCTAATATGTTACTGTAGGTCTTACAACAGAAACTGGAGCAACCTCTTGTCACAGACTAGTGCATACATCACTATGTAAAGTTTTTGTAATAGTAATTTTTAAAAACATTGTGATCAAATGAGTTTTCTAGTGTATAATCTTGTATATAAATAAGTTTATACAAGATATATTGTGTAAAAAGCTACTGGTGATAATACTCATTATTTTAATGTTGGTCACCAGTGGGGAAGCACCAAAAGGCCTTTGTGGGCTGTCTGAGACAACTGCCATGTTAAAAATAATCATAGGTCATCCATTTTACTCATTTTGAATATCTATGAAGATTTCACTTTAACTCTTACAGCATGAGCTTGGTTCTAGGGATTGATTCTGTAACCATTTTATTCTTGTTGTAGTTTTCATACAATACTTTTAAATTTGTAAACATATTTTCATGAAATTTTGCATATTAATAGTAAACATTACAAGGCTTTTATACAGAAAATATATTTTTAAAATTAAGTTTTAAGGTTTCTTCAGTAATGTTTTTCTGATGCATTTTTTCTATTTTAATGTTCACAGTTTAACATGCAAAGTAATTTTGATTTTTAGATTACAAATACTGTTATGCATCACAAAATTGTTAAATTTTGTATACAAAATCTTTATAACTTCTAGATAATTATCAAATATTTTTTGAAAAAAAATATTTTCTGTTATTTTTACTTCCGTATTTCAGTATAGGTTAGGCTGATTTGACCAATCTTGTGACTATCATGAAAAGTGGGAAATAAATATGTATTATGCCTTTTTTGTTCTAGAATGACTACAAATTATATTGCAAAGCACAAATATTTAGTCTAAGTAACACAAGTCTCATAACACTATACATATATATATTTATTATAACGACCTTTCAACAATGATTGACAGATGTTACAAAAGTTGCAATGATGCGACACATATGCACTCATATTATCATATTCAGGAATATAAAACTAGCAATTACAGTGTTCTTTCTTGGCTGCATTTTATTGAACTAATATTTTGTAAACTACAGTAACATTTCAGATATAATACATTATTACTATTATTACTTATTTAAAAATAAGTTTCAACATTATTTTCTTCAAAACATGAAACAGCAAATTAAGTATAACTAAAAATAATATTTTTAATTATGAAATTTGTATCTATTTGCTGCTTCCTACAAGTTCCTAATTCAACTTTTATTTGTTAGTGCTAACAAGATTTGATCATGTATGATTATTAAGATTTTCTTAAATCTTTCTCTCTTAAACAATTAGAAAGGTATAAAAAAGTGAATTCTTTAAAACTGACAAATGTTTAGAATTAGAGGTTAAGAAATCAGTGAGAGAAAATGAATTAAAAGGTGTATAATTGAAATACAAGCTAATGATAACTTGTTACTCAGGGAAGCATTAGGGATATATCCTAGTGTCTCCATTAGCTAATCAGAGTTGAATGATAAAAAATAAGTTTGAAATTATCTAAAACTCAAACAAATCAAACTTGAACAAGCCCATATCAAAGCTGAGAAAGAGAAAGAATGAACACGTGTCAAACTGAGAGATAAAATGAATATCAAGAGGCCAAACAAGCTTGTATTGAAGTCAAGAAAGAAATTTGGCTGAAAGAAATGAAAACTAAAACTCAACTCTGATCAACCAAGGCTAATGACAACTTTGAATTTAATATGTATATTAAAGTACCACTATTTAATTAAATTGAAGTTTGTAGATATTTCCAACATTTTGATAAGGCTGCTCAAAGCCCACCAATAAATCATGATTATTGTTACAAGAAGCTAATGCTGCTTTCTCTTTAGAAGATTGCAAGAATTATGATAAGGTTAAAGCATCTTTTCTTAAAGCATGCGAGTTAGTACTGGAGGCTTATTGCCAAAAGTTTCAAGGTTATTAGAAGGAAGATAATCAAACTTGGATGGAATTTGCCCATTAAAAAGAGGTTTATTATGGTATAATTAATTCTGTGCATTTTTGCAACAGAGTTTACAAACTTAGACAACTATGTTTAATTGAAGAATTTAAACATTGTGCAAGTGATGACCTCATATGGATAAAAAGCTGTATCTGTTCAATCCACTAAAGTTAAGGATTTTTATTAAATCCAGCATTTTTAGATTGAAGTCTTCATACAGCAAGGATAAAAAACTTCTTCAAAATCATTGAGACCTGTCTACCATTTGTGTAAAAAATGTGGTCATGTTCTATTGTTGGTGTTAGAAAAAGAAAAGGAGGCAATACCCAGTGTGTTTGTGTCCATGCATGGATGTAGATTCACTAGATCACTGAGTATTGTTGATTTGGTCACTGATATAAAGGATGATGTAGTTAGGGAGGAATGTAGACCTTTTGTGTCTAATCCCACACCCATACATATTTTACATGACACTGGGGTGACTCAATCAGTGTTTTTAGAAGGTGTATTTCCTTTAGATTTCATTCTGCCACTGGTGAGTCTGTTATTGCTCAGGGTTTGTTAATGTTCTTCTTCATAACATTTATTTAACATCAGATTGAGTTTTGAGATCAGTTGAGGTTGGAGTAAAACTTACTCTGCTAGTTAAGGTTGTATCATTATTGTGGGAAAGTAACTTGGCAAACTCAAGGTGGTCAATAAGCCAGTCAATCACCGTTTCATCTAAGGAGGGTGCTCACAAAAATTAAAATATATTTCCCTCGTGTGAATTAAGCATAGGCTCTGAAATTAAGCTGAAAACAAATGATAGAGGTGTGTTCAGAGGATGATATAGATTTGTCTCCAAAATTATTTGGACCTGACAAGGATCTTGTGTACTGACAATTCTGAGTGGTTGTGGTGGATGTTAGGGATCTTGTTCACCATACAAGAAAATGATCCATAGATCTCTTTACTATTTAAATATACACTCCCAAAAGATGAACTGAAGAACATTTCATATGGTTACTTGTGCAAGAATGGTGTGCTCATGAGAAAACCCTTTGGTGTGGATTCCTGTACGTGGTAATGGGACCTCCCAAAAATGGTTCTGTTCTTTCACTTTATCTCCTCTGGGATCCAAACATCCACCAACATAATTGCCATGCATGACAACTCATGGAAGGGGAGGAGAGAATCCTGGCGGTTGAGGGATCCTACCCTAACACACCACTTTGGTCTTGAATTCCTTTAGATGGGTAGCCATCAGCTGGCCCACTTTGACGAGGATCAAAAAAGTACCAGTGTTGGATGTTCTAAAGAGGTGTTGTGGATGTTGTATCTAATGCTGGTGTTGCTGCAGTGTTGTTGTTTGACATTGTAGGTCTCCATGATGGGTAGGGTCAGTAGGTACCAAAATATTCTTTTTTCATTACGGATCCTCCCAAAAAACATTTAAATAAAATAGTGAAAAAACAGTCCATAGGTAAACAACCACATCTTGAAGATTTTGAGCAGCAATCTTCACTGTAACACCTGTAGTTCATTTTCTTATACTACATTCTCTTTTTAACAAATTTTTATGGCAAATGTCTCCCTTTTTTATTCAGAATAAACTAGAGGGACTTGCTAACTCTACAAAGTTAGTCAAAAAGCTTTGCTTTGGTGACATATTTGTGGAAATATCCACTTCTAAACATAGTGAACTCCTCTTGCATTTAAAAATGATTAGGATATATCCCTTGTGGTTACTCTTCATGCTACATTGAATTTTTCACAAGGAGTTATTGTTGAGAGAGATTTGAAGAACCTCTTTGAGTCAGAGATCCTCTCTTGTTTCTCCACCTAAGGAGTTTCTGCAGTGAGGTGTATCTCCACTCGCAAAGATGTAATTATGATGCTGATCAGTGTCCTGATTTTGACATTTACTCTGCAACATTCATCTGCCATCATCAAGGCAGGTTATAGTAATTGCAAGTTATGGTTATGTATTCTGAACCCTCTCAGATGTTTGCGATGTCAACAATTTGGTCACTCAAAGACATCATGTGGTTTCTTGACATGTGCTTTTTGCAGTGGTAAGGACCACAATACCTTTGAGTGTGTAACAGATCTTCATTGCATGAATTGTAATGGCTCTCACACAGGGTAGGATCCATGGAGGCTGGTTGATAGACCTCTCTTGAATAAAGAAAAGAGATGTGGTCGAAAACTGAAGAGTTCTCCACCCAATTCACTATCACATAAATAAAAATGGCCACTTTGATACAATTAAACAGTTAAGGTTAATGTTTTAATATGGATTGAACCAAAGCGCTGATTGCTTCTTATCATCCTCTATGGCTTTCCTTACAGGAAACAATTCTGAAACCTGCCAATACAATCATTTATCAGCAGTTTTCTTTGTATGGAAATTACCGGTTGTGTGATGGATGAATGTATGGAGGGGTGAAATTGTTGGTCAATCAGCATTTGCTCACCCTGTCTTTGCCACTCGACACATCCTTGGAAGCTGTAGCCATCTGTGTTTCTTTGGATTGTACCATTACTGTTTGTTCTCTCTACCTGTTGCCTGGAGAAACCTATGATGCTCTTGTTGAACAGTTGCTGTCTCCGTTTTTAATCATGGGGGATTTTAATGGGCATCATCCCCTCTGGGTAAGTGCTGCTATTGATGGAAGAGGCTGATCTACAGAGCATGTGTTCTCAAATCACAACCTTTCTCCTTTCAATAGTGGTTGTTATAGTTATTTTTTTGCACCTAGGCAGTCTTTTTCTGCTATTGATCTCTCAGTTTGGTTTCCTTTGCTGTTCTTCTTTTTATGGAGTGTTGACAGTAATCTATGAGGCAGTGACCATTTTCCTATCACTTTGAGAGAAACCTGCCATGGTCGATGTCATCTAACCCGCATACCCTGGTGGAAGATGGATGAAGCCAATTGACCCTTTTTCACTGATCTTGCAGAACTTGATCTTGTCATCAATAGATGACTGCATGCCAGCAGTGGTGGACTGTATTATACAGGCAACTGTTCAGTGTATTCCTAAAACTTTGAAATGTGTTCCACTGTATCCTCATCTGTAGTGGAATCCTGCCTACTACATGGCACAGAAGGCTCAAAAACAGGCCTGGAACATCTTTCATAGATATCCCACACTCTTGAACTACATCACTTTCCAGTGGGCCCATGCACATGCTCAGCAGGTAAGATGTTAGAATCTTGGATAATATTTGCAACCAGCATCTCTTCTACCATCAGTTCCAAAATCATATGGGACAAGATTCAAAAGGTCAGTAGGCAGTATAATTCTGTACCCCTTTCAATCTTGCTCTCTGATGGCCTGGAAATAACTGATATCTGGAGCTTTGTTGATACTCTCAGTGAAAGCTTTTGCTGTGTATCCAGCAATTCTGCCTTATCCTCCACCTTCTCAGCTATCAAGACTTTCGCTGAGTGATTATCTCTTTCCCTTTGGGCTGATCTTCTCTATGACTGTAGTCACCTCTTTACACTGGTGGAACTTGTACTGGTGCTACATTATTTTGGCAGTACATCAGTTGGACCTAATGATATGCACCACAAGATGCTGCACCATCTAACTCCTTCTTTTTTTGCAATTCTTCTGATTGTCTTTAAATGAATTTGGCAGGAGAATGTTTTTCCTGACATATGGCACCAGGCCATTGTCCTTCCTTTCTCTCAGCCTGGGAAAGACCCCAAGATTTCTTCAAACTGTTGTCCAATTGTTTTGATGAGTTGTCTCTGTCAGACCATAGAGAGGATGGATAATGCTCATCTTGTTTGGTTCCTGGAATCAAACAACTTCTTATCACCAACCTAGAGTGAGTTCCAATGATGGAGCTTCACCATGGACCACCTGATTTGACTTGAAACATCAATCAGAGAAGCCATTATCAAACAACATCCTGTATCAATATTTTGGACACTGAGAAGGCTTATGATACTATGTGGAGGTATGGCATTTTGCAAGACCTCCACTTACATGTGTTAAGTGGCCATATGTCCATTTTTATTAAACATTTTTTCATGGGCAAGTGGTTCCAAGTTCATATTGGTTCAACACTTTACCATTCTTTCCAATGGGAACTTGGAGTACCTCAAGGCTGTGTTTTGAGTATCACACTTTTCATTAGGCAAAGTAGGTGTGCATAAGCAGGTAGTTTCATAAATTTGAAGAAGTGGGCAGGGCCACCTTTGTTGATTCAATAAAAATATTACTATTTCAGAAACTAGAAAGGAGAGGAGATTTTTTGCACATTCAAGCTTGTCAATATTGGTTATTTGAATATCTAATGACATCACAAATATCTAATTTGAACCAATGTTGCACTTTACATATCATATGACACTCAAAATCAATACTTAGGATTGTTTAAAAAATATTTACTTTTAAATTAAAAAAATTAGCTACTATAATAAAAATTATCGTCTACACTGTGATACCAAATCTATTGGCATACATTTGTAATGTTACTTGCTGTTACTTAATACATTCACTGCCACCATTAGTATTAGCGAACCACCCTTTATATTTTTCATTTAACCCAGATATCTGATATTTATATGGATAACTATACTGTGTTTAACTCTTTCAACATGGGATCCATTAATATGGCTGACAACATGACTTCTTTGTATTCAGTTAAAGTCTTTATAGATTTGATACTACTAACTTTTAATATAGTGTGTATATTTTCACAAGATTACCAGTTTTTCAGCAAGCATTTTATGTCTTTGACTTGCAAAATATCATATATTTTAATGAAGTATTTGTAATAGAAAAAACAAAATTTGTCTATAAATATATTGAGTATATGTTTGAAAAGTGCATGTGCAAAGCAATTTTCATATTAAGATTAAAATACTTTTCTTCGTCTTAAAATCCTTAAATTTTATTTGTGTAATATCTGAAACCCTCAAAATACATTTCAAATTTTTGTTTTCGGTAAAACTTGATATTTTATATGTTATTTTCTCTACCCTAAATCTATAGAAGGTTGGTCAAGTGACTGGACATCTTAACCACTAAAAGAAGAGTAATTGAAATAAATCTGAATAATGTTTTTTTTATTTCTAGATTGTAACATTAAACTGCATTCATTTATCCTCAGTAGATTTAAACTTGTAACAGTATACATCTATTTATACTCAATTTTGCTTTGTTACTCTTTGAATCATGTTAACCTATTATTATTTTTGTTATTATAAATTGTAAATCACTTGGGGAATGCACAGCTCACATTATGCTTTTTAATTACTTTACCTATAAGATGCTTGCTTTTGCAGGCCTTGTAACAAATTTGATTGTGTTGTTATTATTCATTTTACCTAATCTAACCTTCACTAACCTAAAGTGAATCCAATTTGTTACATTTTAGTTACTTTTATTATACAGATGGAAGTAATGTACAAAATAATTTTTGTTTAAATAATGCACTAAGGAACATAGAATAGTAACATGCAAAAAGCAGACAATTTCCCATAATTATCACAGTTTTTTCTGGCTTTCTTATTGTGTGACAAGAGCCATTACAAAATCCTCCAAGCTTGTTGCTGTCTTTCATGTAGAAAGGAATCTCATACCAACAGCAAAACTTACAATTCTACATTCAGTAAACAATGTAATATAATATGCTAATTAAAAATAAGCATTTTCTGCCATCTCAAAGCATAGTTTTATGTTTGCTAAGAAATTAACATCTGTTCAGAACATGATTATTCATGTCTTTTTCTTTTAGTGGTTTTAGTGCTTTATTCCCACTTATTTTATAATGTCACAATTACTGATGAAGTACAGCTTTGAAAGTAACTAAAAAAAGTTTAAATACCAGTGGTTAGAGCAGACTATAAAGTGTTTTTCATCATTGTAGAATAAATAAAATAGTTTTAGGATTAATTTTTGCAGTTCCTGCAGAGATAGATAAGGGAATCTGATGGGAAGTTTAGAAGATTTGAAAACAAAGCATAGATTTGTAATTTTTTTTCACAAATTTCTTTAGATGCTATTTTTGTTACATAAATGGTTTGCATGTCAAAATCCTTGTTTGAAATCTACAGAAATTTTCTCTGAGGCATCAAATAGCTTATGTTTAGTGAATACAGTAAGCAACAGAAAAGTATTTCCACTCAGATTTGTATTTATTGAACATCATTGCTTAGTTTATCATATTTAAACAGTGCATACAGCTAAAAATAACTTAGTAAATAAACTATTTATTACATAAATAAATACAATGAAGAATATTGGTAGTGAAAATACTTTTACTTAGCTTGAAAAAAGCAGAGGTTGATATCATTTTGAAAGATCAAATTATAAGGTACTGATAAATTTGTTACATATTTCGCTATGCATTCAGCATACTAATGTATCGAAGGACTATGTTCATGAATATCAATCAAGTTGAAACCAGATATATATATATAGAATAGAACTTTATCATCAACAATAAAAATAAAAGATGAAAGGCTATATCTTTAATATTTTTTCTGAACAATCTCACAACAAAATTTTGAAAATTTCATAACTTAAAAACTGATAGATAATTAAATCATGAATTTGTTTTAAGCCAAAACAAGATGCTCTTTAGTACATTTTTAAAATGTTTCATGTAATTTGGTTAAGCATTTCTATTGGAATAAGGAAAGGATATCAGTAACACACCTTACTGCCCGGAAAAGGGTTGAAATATCATATTTATATTAATAAGATATTCTAAACTTGTTTTAAGTAATTTTGAAATTTCTTTTTTTAATTTGGATAAAATTTTGAACCTACACAAGTTTAATACAGTAGCATAGAGAAAAGAAGTGTGAAAAATGTATTATTTAAGCATCTAAAAGTGGATTTTTGTGATACTCTATCTATTGCAATAACAGCAACAAGAAAAACTCCTGAAGTTAAAAATGAGTTTATAATATGTACATACACAGATACAGTGTTGTCAGATGTGTCTATTTGAGCTTCACATTGGGTGAACCCTGAACTAACATTTAATTCTACTCCCCATATGAAACTAGGTTTTTCCTGATTTCTCCGTTTTCTTAACATTTTTAGGTGTAATTATGATTGGAGAGATTGGTGGTGCAGCAGAAGAAAGAGCTGCTGAGTTTTTGAAACTACACAACTATGTAAGTACATTGTTTGTAATTATTAATTTTAATTATAACTCAAATATTTTTTTCATATAAAGACTTTAAAACAAGAGTCATTGCATCACTTGTTTGTTTCTGTGGAGATATACTTTGATAAATTTATTAAACATAATATTTACCCTTACAATTGTTTTGGAAGTTTTTACAAAATATATGTATTTGAAAACTCTTTCCATCAAGTATAATAAGCTATTTTTTTAGCCCTATCTAACACGTTTCAAATGTTTATTGAAATAAAAATAATATAATTTTGTTTTTAAGACTAACGTATTTGCAATTCAGGTTATTTTTGTAGAAAAATTAGTCCACGTTTTTAAACTATTCACAGAAATATCTATTGTTAAGTGAACATTATCTGGCAGTAGACAAATTAAACTTGAAATACTATTAAGATTGAGGCTATATCAAAATTAATAGCTTTGAGTTGAAGGAGGATGTTTTTGTCATGCTAATTGTTGTTTTAGTTTGAAACAAAGAATCAAAATATTGTTCTTGCCCATTGTATATTTTTCATTTTTTCAAATTATACATGTAATAATTTTCTATTTACATAATTTTGTATTAGAATTCTATAAATGAACTTAATCCAAAGAGGTCTATAATTATAACTTTAAAATTTGAATTCAATTAAAGCTCAGTCAGTCATTTCATTGTTTACTTTCATAATTTTTCCCAAAGTATAGATTAGTGATAATTTTTCATATTAATACCACATTTGTAAACTCATTATAACTTGTTATTTATCATTTGTTACTGGTAAGTAATAATATAGGACTCTTTCTATTACATAATGCAAAATGTATCCTTTATTACAAGAAATATTCTGCTACCAAATAATAATTATATTATTACTCTCTATTCCTTCATATATGGAAATCAGTATGTCAAGAATGTGCTTTAACAAATTAAATTGAATATAGACTAACAGTTTATTGAATAATAAAGTAAAATTCAGTCTAATGCTTTTACTATAGGCATCTTTTTCTATGCATTTTACCAGGTTTTAATGAATTACATTTAAAGTTTAATCAAACAACTTTTCTATCGTTGTATACAAATATGTCCAGCATAAAAATGAGCTGATAATCCAAATTTTCATGTTATATAACTTTTAAGTTCCTAATTTTATATGGCAATATTAAACAAATCCTGAATTTCCTCTAGAAAGAGAAATATTATGATTTCTTTCTAGACATCATCTATCTAATTTTACTGCCCTTCAGAGGAGTATGAAATTTAATGTAAAATACTCATTATAATAGTGTTAATGCTCAGGAATAGTATAGTTTTATAGTTTTTCCATGTTATTAAGCTACAGAACCATAAAGAAAATAAGACACCTTTTGCCATGCTCATCTATCACATTCTCTCTTTTGAGATATTGCCAATAATTGTTTCTGGTGTTTAATACAATATTATTTCTAACCAGTAAAAATCATGGTTTTAATTTACCAAGTGATGAATTGCCTATTTTATTTTCAGTTCAAATGTTATTCCCACAGGGAAATTAACAGGAAGCTTAGCTCAGTTTTAACAGCTCTTTTCACATAGTTAGAAAGCCATAAATATTGTTTTAGTTGTGGAACATTGTCTGCTTTTTGTGTGTGGTTATTCTGTGCTCTGTGGTGAATTATTTGATCAAATAAAAATTTAGTACAATATAAAAAATGTCATTAACAGACAACACCAAACAAAAAGAAGACACAGGTAAGTACTTTATTTCATGTGTTGCATGTGTATTCTTTATTTATTATAAAAGAAACTAATGTAATAATTAGAAATATGGTATAATGTCACCCATTACACGATCTTTGGTGATGCAGTCTCCCAGACACTCGTACTTCTTCTAGTGGAGTATGGAAGTTCTTATCATTTATCAGTTCCTAATCACTGGAGTGATGAACCTTGGAGACCTGTCTTCTGAAGTGATGAACCACACCACTCAGTTGGGAGTGGGATAGTGGCATTCTGCAGGTGTTATTTGTGTATAACACTTTCTACTGTTTGGATCTGGCATGGCTAAGGTGCTTGACTTCAACTTTCAGGACATGGGTTCAAATCCACATCCCACCGAACTTTCTTACGCTTTCAACTGTGAGGATATTATAACGTGATGGTCAGTCCCCCACTCCTTATTGGTAACAGAATAGCTCAAGACCTGGAAGTGGGTGGTGATGACAAGTTGCCTTTCTTCTAGTCTTCTGCTGCTAAATTATAGATGGCTAATGTTAATTTTGTGTATCTTTGCACAAAATTCATAACAAATCAAACTAATTCTTCTGCAGGCCTTACATTCAATTTCACATGCTGCCAGGTTTTGCTTGTACCATGCCATATTCCTGTTTTTATATGTGACCAGTTGTTTATCCCTATTATGACATTTCTCCTTCCTACCATCTTCTGGATCTATATTCCCACTGAGTCTTGCATTGGTTGAAAATTGTCCCACATTTGCTGGCCAGTACATCTTCTTCTGGATGACAAATGCCCACTGCCATCAGGTTTTGGACTGGAGATGCAACCCAGATATGCAGTCTCCCTTTCTACCATCTGCTAGATGATGATTTCTGGTGAATGTGGTGTTGGCTCTGTTGGAAATGCAACCAAATTGAGATGAATTTTGGTATGAAAACTTGTCTCCCCTACTGTTTCCCATGTCAAGGTGAAGAGATAGTTTGTTTTCTACCTACTGTAAATCTATTGTACTGGTCCAGATACTACCTGGTGTTGGATGATGTCAAACTACCACTTCAGTCTGTCATGCCCTATTCACATGATACCTAGGAGTTCTATTCATCTGTCATACATATTCTGGGATTCCTTTGTATGTTTCTGCCTTTTATGTTTGTGACACTGTTACAGAAGAATGAAGAGTATATCTAAATCAGATGTGGCATGGTCTCCAGCTGAGATGTGATATTTTCTTTTTTGATTTCACACCACTTGGTCTCTCTTTTGGCACTTCCTAAAAGAGTTTTTTTTTATCATCTCTTCACCTGTTCAATGTGGGATCCTGGTTACATTGTAAGAAGAGGTAAGATATCAGAAGTTAGCATTTTCTTATGCTGGAAATGTAATTTGATTAATATTTACCTAGCACAGATAGCCCTCGTGTAGCTTTGCATGAAATGCAAAACAAACAAACAATTTTTACCAATTTTCACATTTTTCACCCAGCCTCCATACTTCTGACCAATCTCAAAGTGATTAATGAGTTCAGATATGAAGGAGGTGCTGATTAGGATAGGAGTGCTGTTGGGTTTCTATTAATGAGTGTAGCTGCACAAGTATTTGTATGTAGATACATAGAAGTTTGAGATGGAAGGCTAGTGGTGTGTAGAAAAATGTGCACCAGTAGAAGGCAATGGTAGTCAAGAAAAGCTGCTTTGTAAGAGGAGATAAGTATCTATGAGAAATACATTTCAGTTTAGGAAAATGATAACTTCCAAAATTACTACTCACCTCTGTATTCAGACAGCTACCTCCTCTTTGGTTTGTGCATTCTGCTTAAGAGATTTGCATGCCACCAGCCTTGAGAAAACTTCTGCCTAATTTTATGTGTATCAATATAAATTTGAATGATTATGTTGCTGTATCATGAAGCAAATCCTCCACCAAGAGGAGTGCAACATACTTCCGTGCACATATTCTCCCTCTGCATTCACACATGAGAATCTGTATTTGTTTCCTTGGCACAGTTGCATTGTGGGTTTGCTGAGATCTCAGATGTTTTTGTTTAACTTTCCAGTTTCAAGTTCATTGAGTTTAATACACTCAATATGACTCCACAAATCAGTATAAAATGGTTAATGAGGTTCCTTAAACTGAAAAATTTGCTACCGTTGCTGCTAAAGTTCATTATTTGTAGAAGACAGGATGGTCATTTTGCATCATGTGACAGGATTCTTATGCAGCCAGGACTCTATCGTCACCCCTTTCACTCATTTCTTTTGCTGCTTTTTCAAGCCTGATATTGAAGATGATGTTTTTGAATACTTTTTCTTTACAATTTTCTAAGAATATTTCTCTACCTAAAAAATATCTTTCTACTTTATCCACTCATCTTATGCAAACCTTCTGTTCATGTTTTGCTTTCTTCTCCTTGACTGTTAATTTGACTTCCAGCACTTCCTTCATGCTCAACCTCTCTCGCACCATTTTATGCCTCATTCTCCATACCTTACCAAGTAACATGCAGCAGTTATTGTTCTTTAATGTGTAACTCATAGAATTTAATGTTCAGACATTGTTTATTACTTCTTAACATATCCAAATACAGTATAACATTTAAATCTATTTAATTACCCCTTATCTTATACCAAGTAATATATTATGTTTTGTCATTGCTTGTTATTCTTTCCCATGTGCACACAGAAGCTGATGTTCAATGAACTGTAGTTACTCTTTGCTATGTAACACATAAATCCTAATACTTCATTCTGGTTGGTTAATTTTTAACATATCGACATAGATGATAATGTTTGAATCTAGTTCAGTACTTCTTCACATGTACAAATGGAAGCGAATGCTTTATCTCAGTTAATTATTTTTATCATGTACACATCAGTGCTGATGTTTAGTTTCAGTTTTTACTTCTTAACATATCCACATAGAAGATATTGTTTCAATATAGTTTGCCCTCCACTAGTACTGTGGTATGTCTACAGATTTATAATGCTAAAATCAAGGGGTTGATTTCTCTCGGTGGGCTCAGTAGACAGCCCCATGTGGTTTTGCTATAAGAAAATGCACATAATACAGTTCATTACATCTTAAATAGAACTCCTTGTAGATAGGGTTTAGAAATTAATTCTTGATGATAAGAAACCCACTTGAAATAAAAATGTATCTTGGAATGGCTGGTATGGATATCAACACTTTTATTGATAAGGAGAGAACAACAGGCATTTTATAAATATCTAACATTGTCAGCTCATTTTTCAAAGACTTTTAATTTTAAATTTATTTTTAACTAAATCACAAAGCTGTAATGGCCAGTTTTGATGTAATCTTCCTCTTCACAGAAATCTCAACTACTGAAGTCTGAAAGATATAGAAACTTCATATCCAAGACTCTAACCTATTGATACATAGAATTCACTACCACCAAAACTAACTTTATGTTCAACAACCGAAATTAACTGCAAATAAATGGTCCAAGTATGGGGTATTCCATGTCACCAGTTCTAGCCAACATTTTTATGACACACGTTGAATCTCAAGAGATCAATTCAGCCTTACACCCACCACTATACTGATGCAGGTATGCTGGTGATACAGTTGCTGGATTCACATGTACAGAACATACTCTTAGTTTTTTCAATCACATTAAATTGATACACCCCAACATTAAGTTCACCTATGATCTGGAAAAAAACAAAAAACAAAATAGCATTTCTTAACCTCAAGATCACAAGAACTGAAAAACTATTCAAAACAGAAATTCACAGAAAAATCACCCATACTGGATTATACATTCGCTGGAATGCAGAACATAAAACAAAATCTCAACATATTAAGAAACTAATTAAACACAGTCACAAAACAATGCTCATCCAATAAAACTGATGATGGAATCAACAAAATGAAACACTTCATCAGCGTCAACAAATTTCCTCAAAAAACATGGAAAAAATTATACACACACATCTAGACCAACAACATTAAATCCAAAGATACAACAAACTACAAAACCATGTACTGCTGTATACCATATGTTCCTGACATCAGCAAAAAATAATCAATATTTGGGAAAATTTATAACAAAGCATAACATTCCAGTAAACACAAAATTTATTCAAAAACCAGGTACAAAACTAAAGTCCATACTATGTAAAGACTACACTGACAAACACAACACCAACATAATTTATAAAATACAATGCAACAACTGCCACAACTTCTATATTGGAGAAACAAGCAGAAAAATGGAAACTAGATTCAAATAACATAAAAAAACACCTTCACACGTTTTTGAACATTGCAAATAAAATAAATACAGCATAACCATAGAAAATGCATAAATACTAAGTAGGGAAACAAATATGAAATGCAAAATCAAAGAAGCCCTACTTGCACAGCAACTAAAACCAAAATTAGACCAATATAAAGGAACACCTTTATACCTGTACTTGTTAATAACCTAACATCCAACTGCAACACCACCTATAATCCTATACTCGTTTATACTTTTGTCCCTAAGATGTGTCCAGGAATGGTCACTTGCAAACTCTCTCTTTTCTTAACCTGAAGATGACCTAGGAAGATCAAAATATTGTTCTCTCCTTATCAATAAAAGTATTAATACCAATACCAGCCATTCTGCGATACATGTTTAGAAATAGTTAATTACCACTTTTCATATACACATAGAATATAATATTTAGTCATAGTTAGTTACTCATTAGTATGTTCATACTGAAGAAAATGTCATATAGGAGGTAATGTTTTATCATAGTTTGTTTCTCCTTAATAAGTAAACATGGTAGATAATGCTTTGATTCTTTCATCTTTAACATGTACACTTAGATTATCATGTTTAATTCTATTTCATTACTTACCATGTACACGTAGAAGATAATATCTCAGTACCATTAATTCCTCCTTAACATGTAAAACTTTGATGATGATGTATGAACTTAATTAATTTCTTCTTAACCCACTGACTGCAGCTGCTGTAAATATGTGTGGAGTTTTTGCAAACCATACACCACGTGTGACATATTCTCATTAAACTGCCTGAAGTGAATGGGAATCTACACAGTGAATGAGCAGTCAGCAGATTAACACATACACATAAAGTTTAATGTTTTGCCATATTTCTGTATTCTTTCACATTGAAGATTATGTTTAGACATTGTTGATAATGTTTCATCCTGGTTCATTACTTCTTTACATACAATTCAAAGATAGGGTTTGGACATTATCAGTTACTCTATAACATATCACACACTTAAGATAATGTTTAATCTTCATTTGTTACTCCTTCACATGTACACGTAAAAAGTAATGTTCATGCATAGTCTCAGGCCTATTCCATGCAGTTTTTTGTTTTAAACTAGTTCCTCTTTGTTTTTGTTTCCTTTGTCCCACACCCTTCATTGCAGATAGTCCTTTCTTCTGTTTTCCTGCGACTCATTCCTCAGCCTTGACTGTCTATACCCTTAGTCAGGGCTGACTCCCTAATTTTCACTATACTTATCTTCCTCACCATATTCTTCTATAGTTCCTTGCTGTATTTAAGGATACATCTTGTGGGGTCCTTTTGATGGCTCCTCCTAGATGATCCAAACCATGGTTTCTCTTATTCAGTTTCTTCCCATCTTAGTCTTGACTTCCCCTTTCCAACATTATATCTCTTCTTATCCACACTCATACATCACTTTTTCATTAGGATATGATATTCCTTAATATTTGTGTGTGGGATTTATCTGATTCACCCACATGATCATGTTGCTGTCCTTTTGTTACCCTTTTACTACTTACATGTGCTAGTGTATATGATGCTTTTATAAGGTTGGTCTCACTGTCACCATTTTACTTTTGGCTTCATTGAATTGTAACATATTTTATAAGTTATATGTCTTCTATCTTGGTTTTTTGGATAGCATTTCAACAGAATAATTTCTACTCTCTTTCATTTCTTCCTTATTTAGTGACTTCCTTTTCCTACTCATTGCCTGATTGGATTTTCATTGTGGTTCTTCATGCTCTTACCTGGGTTTCTATCAAATGTTTTTGCTCTGCCTAGACGTTAATATTCTTGATTGTGATTGATCATATGTCTATGTTCTTGTTGTCTGCCACTTTTGCATTACTGCATTTGCCTTTATCTTCACCCTAGCCAGTCTTTCTCACCCTCTTATTCCATGCCAAGGGACAGCAGTCATTCCTTTTCTCCCATATTCATTCCTTCTATTTCCTTTCTTAGTGTTCTTTCTGATCTGGACAGATGCTCATGTCCTCTTCAGGCCAGTTAGTATTTTCTTACTATCTTTTCTCACTTTTCTCTTATTGTTATGCATAGTCTCAGGCCTGTTCCATGCACCATCTTATGTATATGTCCCACTGGAGGTGGATGATTGTATGCTCTTTTGAGTCTCTTTTCTTCAGTTTTCTTCTCCCAGTTTCTCTCATGTTTCTCTTTTCTCTGGGCAAACATGTAGGACTACTTGAGACCTCTGTTGTACAATTTGCATTTACCAGCTGTTTCATTTCCATTAGAATCTTGACTTCTGCTTATGGCCATGTTTCATTCTACCATTTGTCTGTTGGCAGGTGAGTGTACTTATCTCTAATGTTGCAATCACAATTGAATTCCACTAAGTGGCTAATTGCCTCCCAGGGGGTATACTTACCCAAAATTCTGCATCAAATCTGGGCAATGGAAAGTGTTCTTACCATCAGTCATGACTTTAAGGGTAACCACTGTGAGAGGGAGTGTTCCAAAAGACCATTTGAGATTTTCTTGCAGTATTTATAAATATATTACATTTCTTGTTCCTGTTTCACAGACTGTCATAGAAAAATCCAGCACCAGATTTGTGTGACTGTCCAGTTCTTTGACTTGTGCTTTCTGGCTTTTAAAAATAAAATAGGATTTTACAATCACATATTATACTGTTTCCAGTTAAAGATATTTCTGGAAGAAGAGACTTATGGGAATTGAAACACATTTTCTTGGTCTTCCCTATATGAATTTCCCCCTCATTGAGTGGAGCATGGTAGACTGTTGCCACTTATGAGCAATGAGGAAATTTGTCACTAATTGGGACCAGACTGGTGGAGCTAGAACAAGATATCCTTCTTACGGAGAGAAGTAGGGTAAGAATGTTTCTGGAGTATAGTGCAGTTCATCCCACATACATGCACGTTATCTGTGTCACATTTTCTAAGTGGACTGGAGAATCATATAACTGTATCCCTCATTTATTTTTACCTTTTTTTCACAATTCCTGCTCCCACACCTGGCATGGACCCACTGAATCTGATGGTTAATTAGATCATCCACTCCATATACAACTGTGTTATATTACACACCATACTCCCACAGAATATAAGGGGTCCATAATGATTAATGGTTAAAAGTTATATAAGGATTCATAATGACATTCCAGTATAGTGCTTTCCTTCTGCAGCTTGCATGGAGCACAAAGTGATTGATGTTCAACAAGATGAGCACAAATACTTATCACAAGTATCCTTCTACCACAGTCAATTTTGACCTATCTAGTCTGATGGTAGAGGAAATAAGCACACAAGGTATGATTTTAATGTGCTCCAACCTCACTACACGTATTGGCCATCTAACAGCTGCTTTCTGAAGGGAGCTTCATCTGAGTAATCTTTGCATCATTCCCTTCACCATCTTAATATGGGATTGTAGCTAGCTGTATATGACGATGAGTATTCATTTTGGAAGTTATCATTTTCTTTATTTGAATATACATTTCTAATAGATTTTTATGTAGTAATACAAGTTCAGGTAGATGCACATGAAATTAGCTGTCAGTTTCCACAAGGATGATGGAATGAATATTTTTAGCTATAAAGCATGAAATCAGGAGATATCTCAGAAATACATTTTCAGGTAAGGAAAATGTGAACAGTTTGTTGTTAACAAAAGGAAGGCTTTTTAATAACTTGTTTTTATTAAAGATTTACATGTGACTTTAGTCTTTTATCAAGTCATCACCCTCACTCAGACTCTGAGTAGTCTTGAGTGCAAGGTGGTTTTTCATTTTAATTTTTTTAATTGTACATGTTATATTTCAAAACTTCTAGAAACTTCTAAATGAACCTCAAATTATTTTTTTTGATAAAACTATTTTTGATTTGTTATTTTCTGTTCTGTAATTCTAACTATAGTGAAATCAGCAATGTATAGTGAAACAAAATATTGGAAAATATGAAATAAATTTTTTTTTTTTCTTTATTGTATTTATCATTTCACTTGTGTTTAACTTGAAGCTGTTTTCTTGAACCAGAAGCTTCCATATCATGAGGCATATTCTGGAATCACCTGGCACATTTATCCTAATTCTAACATTCTGGAATTTCATATACAGGGCTAGATGCATATTTCTTACACCTGATGTAAAGACAAAAAAATCTTTGGTTGGTCCAGATCTTTTTAGAATTTTGCTTTTCTAGAAATGAAACTTTGTACATGTTCAATAGATGGGAAATGATTGGTTCTGTAATGTAGTCTGTAAATTCTACAAGGTTTCTTAAATGTAAGGCTTATTTAAATGAAATACTCCTTGCATATGGGCACCTATATTCTATCAAATTTCTTTCAATATTGCTCACAGAAAAAAATGTGGCAAATTCCAAACTGTTCAGTTTTTCATTAAAAAACAGTAAATGTGCATGTGTTATCACAGCCTGTAATAAAATACTCTATTTAATGGTATTAACATAAATATTTCTGTTTGCTATGTATAGATTATGGATAATGTAGTTTAATTCAGCAAATTAATTATGTTCTGCTATGTGATTTTAATTAGTAGCCATTAAAATAATGGTCAAATTTTATGAAAAGTTTTGATTATTCTTTAAATTTTCTATACTTTGAGTAATTTTAAAAGATGTAACCTCAGACTTTAATTAATTTGTTAGTTATTTTCCTGTTGCATTAATTATGTGTTTCTATTTAAGTGTATGTCTATAAGAGAAAGGAGCCTTAGAGAAATACAGATATGTCATTAACTTTCTGATGTTTTTTGCTGTTCTTTAATGTCACAAGTAGGCATATACTTCAAAATTTTGATCCTTACCATAGCATTCCTTCTGGGGTTGTGTTTTTTTTCTTCTGTAGGCCATGCTTTTTTATAATAGATGGTCTGCCATTATTCCTTTTGGCCTTTGTATCCAGACATGTGGCTGAATTGGGTGTGTTCTTGGATGATGTTGATGTCTCCACTGATCAACCCATCCCACCATGGCTTATCACCATCCCAAATGTGACCTTTCTTTGAGTCATCTGAAGAAGATGGATACTCCCGATTGGAAATACTGACTTCTATTTGCTGAACATCTTTCAAACCATCTTTCCATTTCCATTTATATGGATGGTTCAAAATCAGGTGACTCTGTAGGCTCTGCCATGGTTTGTTGTGATTCAGTGGTTGTACACAGGGATCCCCTTTATAGTTTGTGGTTTCACTGCCAAATGTTATTGCAGGTATTAATAACAAACTATACATACATAAAAATAACATTTTGTATGTTATTTCTTTTTCCCTGGATCACATAGAAACTGCAGTACACAAACTGTACTATTTATACTGACTCGTTTAAAATTCTACTGACCCTGAAATTGCTTCACATTAGTCCTCACCCTGTTTTCATTGATATTCAAAACCAACTAGCTCATTTCTCTTTATCGTCCTTTTCTATCCAGTTTTTCAGGATACCAGGTCACATCTGTATTCATGGGAACAAACTCAGTGACACCCTAGCTAAGTCTGTTTGCTCTTGTGCTATCACTGCTGTGTTTGTTCCATACATGAACTGTGATCCTGTATTCAAGTCTCAGCTCTGCACCAGTTGGCAGTCATTGGAGTGAGTGACATGATAACAAGCTTTTCTTGTTTCTGTAAGGATCTGAAGGAGAAAGTTATCCTGGCTAGGCTATATGTTGGTCACAGTTTTTTAACTCATTGCTTTCTTTTATCTTGAATTGATGCACAATGTACTGTCTGTATGACACTCAAATCACAATATCCCACATTTTACTGTTGTGATATCATTATGACCGTGAGTGATGGTACCATTTTAGACATGGGTTCATTCCTGATGTTAGACAGTGTCATTGGTGTTGACAACACTGTCCACTTCAGTTGTTTTTAAACTTTTAAGGGCCATTGGCTTTTTTAATTGTATTTAAGTTTTTAATTCAAAATTTGGCTTTTATTTTAACATGATTCCTTTTTAAATATGTTGATAATTTTACTTTAATTTTTTACTGGTTGTTTGTGCCAATAAATGGCCACCAACCAACAAAAGTCAGTCGAAAAGTTAAAAGTGTAATACACATGTGCTAGATGATGTAAATTTGAGACATATTTCCTTATTTTTTGACATGAGATATCTCTGAAAATTACAGTTTATTTTCTTCTGTTCAACAGGGAAATTCTGCCAAACCAGTAGTGTCATTTATTGCTGGCTTAACAGCTCCATCTGGTAGGAGGATGGGACATGCAGGTGCCATTATAGCTGGTGGTAAAGGTGGTGCTCAGGAAAAGATTGAAGCATTGAAAGAAGCCAATGTGACAGTTACCAAGTCTCCAGCACAAATGGGAGCTGCAATGTTACTGGTTTGTCCTTTATTATAGTTTGCTTTTGTATTCCATGTTTTCTTTTTGACTGATTGTGTATGTAATTTATTGATTTAACTTTTAAAGTTATTTATCATCACCAGTATAAGCATTTGTAAATATCTGCAAGTACTGGTCAGAAAACATACTAAAACATTAATACATTAAATGCACCTGTCAACTGACAGTGTTAACCACTCAGTAGCTTGAAGTGCAACTGAATTTACTTGAAAAAAAAGAAAGATTAATTAAAAAACCCTTTGCCAAAATTGTCTCTCATTTGTATGTATAGTTTGTTATTAATACCTGCAAAACATAGTCACATGCACTAACTACAACAGATGAAACCATATCTGTAATTCTGTTTTGTTCTGTAATTAATTATGTATGTTAATCAACTCATGGCACACTTTATTTCCTCACATAGTAACAAATGTATCATTCAGTGTAAAAGGTGAGACTTATCGAAAATATATAATCATAATGAAATGTGCAATTAATTTTGGATGCATCCTATGAAGCTCTTTAGTCGTAAAATAAAACTAAAAGTTATGAAGCCAAGCTGGGTGATTATAAATATGTGTAGACTCCTATTGATACAATCAGGTATAGTTACGGTGGATATGCTGCTAATTTCTTTCTTTTTTTCACGTTACATCATCTTGTTTTAGTTAAAAGTAATTCTGCTTAAAAATTAACTCACTAAAGAAACTAGTAGTTTATATATTGAAACACAGATACTAAGTAGCTAAATTATAAATTTAAATGTGTATTGACCATTTTGCTATGGCTAGGTTAAATTTTGCATGTCATGACTTTTTAGAGAAATGCATTTAAAATTTAATGAACTGTTATCTCTATAGAAATAACGTTGGCATCAAAATGTTAAATCTGATTTTAATATTATGCAAGTTTTAAGTGTTTAACTTTATAAGGAAATGACATTTGTTCTTGAAGTCTTCCCTCTTAATTTATTTACTATTCCTCTGAAAACTACAGAATGTAATGTAAATTACTCATTCTAATATATATAGTCAAGGCAGTGTTTTTTTCCTTCAGTAGTATTTGTTTACAGAGCTATAAACTAGAAAATAAGACCCACTTGCCACTCCTACCTGTTTTATCCTCTCTTTCACAAGTAACCAAAAGTTTTCTCTGATGTTTAATACTATTTTATTTATAACCAATACAAAGCAGAAGTTTCAGTTTATCAAATGGCTTATTTTCTTAAATTATTTTCTCTTTATTTTGATTCCAGTTTAAAAATTTCTTACTGTATTCACATAAGCAAGATTAGCTACATTTTAAAGGTTCTTATCACATAATTAGAAAGTCAGACACATTTTTATAATTACTGAATAGTATTTGCTTTGTGCATATTACTATTTTGTGTTCTTAGTTGCATTATTTAATTAAATGAACATTGATTAATGTATTAGTACCAGTAGTATAATAAGAAAAGAAAGAGGCTTAACTTTCACCAACAACTGACAGTAAACAAAAGGAACACATGGTCCCATATTTCTGTTTGTCATGTATATTCTTTATTTACTATTATGAAAGTAAATAAAGTATAAAAGTCAAAAACTTGTCAGGTTAGATGATGATGATAATACAAACAGCTCACGCCTTACAAGATCAGTGTAAGCCACCAGTCCTGTAGAAAGTGAATCAAAGAAAGTTGTTTTAAAACACAACCATATTTAATGCTGAGTAATGTAGATTGCATAGTATGGCTGTTAACTGGGAAGTTGATTTTCTGCATTGCTTGATTGTATGCTTTTCATGATGCTATGAAATATTTACCTGCGTGTACTGTATCCCACTTCTACACCGTCGATATTTAATTCTCTGTTAGTTAGGTGACAAAAGCTAAAGGACCAACCAAGTTACTGCTACTAATAAGTGATAATCAGACTATTCAGCAGATGTATTGTTAGGCACTTCACACAGAGCATATGCTCCAATTCTAGTTGGCAGTGCCCAGAATCCACTGTTAATGCATTGAAAAATCTTAATTGAAAACCATAATAGATACCATGCTCAAACGCTGAAAATTCCCATGCTATTGGCTTGAGCCCAAATCTTTCAAATGACTAGTGATGTCTCTGTCACCCAGTTACTACACTGAGCTAACATTTTGAACCTCTGGATGGACATTAATGTGAGTTATAATTAACTACCAATTTGTAAATATTTATTAATTTATTTTGCTCCACAGAATGTAAAGCAATACTGGTAAGCAGTGATCTCAGTAACACTTGTCTTACTGCAGTGAAGCAAATCAGAGAATAGATTAGGTCGTTACATTATTTTCATTAATTTTATATTATTGGTAACAAAAAATTTCATAAGTACATAAATAAGTAGCTGGCCTGCTGCTGGATAATTAATTGTGATGATATAGTTGCATGTTATTCAAACACCTAAAATATTTTAAATTAATTGTGGTAAAGAACTGTACATCAGAAACATGCAACCATTTTATACTTCCAGGAAGTATCAAAAGAGGCATTTTTATGTGCACTAAAGTTAATATTAACTTCTGACCATAGTAAATTATGTACTTAAGGTAAAACTACTAGTTAACATGGCAATCAATATAGTTAATTAGACATTTCTTTGAGTTGTACTTACAAAGATTAAAATGTACTGTTTCATCATCTGGGTACCTTCACTGTTAACAACATAATTATCTGTAGTTTAAATATTTTATGAGATTTGGCCAGCTTGGAAGATTTAGGCTAATGCTAAGTACTTGTAGTAATTAACATTTAATAATCTTTTAAAATAATGAGAAGTAAATAAAATAAAGTAATAACAGTTTACTAGATAGTATGGATAATACTGTTAATGAAATTAATGATATATAAATAATATAGTATAGTATATACTTAGTGAACACAAAAGCTAATTTTGTAGAAGTAAATTGGCTTGAAAAATGTAATCTTACTGTAACATGCCTGTTTTTCTCATTCACTCTAACATGTCTTTTGACTAGAGAGAACTCAATTAGCCTCTTCTACCATAAGCATCATTTTCTACTTGACAGTTCTGTAACCCGTAATTAGTGTCTTGGAAAATCAAAATAGAAAACCATGACCTTAGAAGAGGGGGCTATTTGTCTGAGCCCCAAATCCTTTTAATTATCTAACAATACCTCTATCTTCTTTAACACCTAAAACCAATGGTATTGTCAGCTGGTACATTTTTGGAATAAATTAAGTTTTTTATTATAGTACTAACACTATTTTTAGTTAGAACTGTTGCTTTCAGTGAGTATTAAACAAGATTTTGTTTGTTTATACACAGGAAATGCAGAAAAAAGGACTAGCATGAAGTGACTGAGATGACAAGACTTTCATGTTCTGGAAATATATCTGTGGACCAGGATGTATGATGATTATATATATTTTTATGTGCTTTATTTTGGTTACTGAGAAAATTAAATGTTATATTTTTGATGATATTGATTAAAAAAAATTGGGGTGTTCATACAGTAATATATCCGCAGACTGACTTTTTATTCTGTGGAAATACTACTAAAACTAAGGATATAAAGTGGGAAATGATGGGTTTTTACATCCAGGTACTTCAGTATAGGTTTCTGCATTACATGTCAAAAGTCTAATGAAACAGAAGAAAATATTTTGAATATAAATAGTACTTAATGTAATTGTAAACTTATTAGTTAAGTAGTAATGTCACAGTTATTTGAATGTTAAGGTCTTTAATGTAACATCTGAGTATACAACAACTGTTTGTGACACTGCTGATTTAATTGCTAGTCAGAAGGTGCATTTCATTCGTAATATTAAAGTTCCTTGGTATTGATGTTCCCAATTTATTCAACTTTATAACTATCATGATTCTTTTGTGGATTTCAAGAGTTTGTGAGTTAAGTGTACAAACTTTGTTGCATTTGTGAAATAATACTGTTAACTGTAGACAAAGAATGTTTTCAGACACCCACTGTAACAAAGCTTCTTTCATGTATAACTTAAGCAAAAGGTGTGATGCATAATTCCAAAGGTCATTCCTATACTTGTTAAAAGATACTCATATTTACAAACTGTAAGTGCCTTTTCTGATATTTTATATTTTGAAAACATAGGTATGGTGAGACAAGACTTGCTACTTTTAGAATAATGATAAGATTTCAGACTGAATATAAGTAAAGCTGTGTTGTATTGAATTTTTTCATTTAAGCCAAATAAATAAATATTTTCAAAAGTATGATAATTAAAGATTTATATAAACTTACATGGCAGGTTGTAGCTTCATTTTTTTGTACAGTGCAGCAAATGTGATTGTCACTGTTATAAAGAAGCATCAGCTAACAACCACCTAAGAATTATAAACTGATAATTAAAACTGGAAACATTTACTAGAAAATGTTAATGGGAAAAAATATACGATATTCTCACTCCATGTGATGAAGGAAAAATTAACTTTTGCAACCAAAAGAAATGACATATTTATTCAAACTGATATTACATACTGAAATACAATCAAAAACACCAGTTTTTTATTTTTTTTAGTCACACAATTGTTTTTGGCTGCACCTTTCTCACACCATAGGTGTTTTTGAGGAGATATCATGACTTTCTCTCAATACACATAAGCAAACCACAGCAAGTAAAGTGACATTTGGTAGTAGCCAGTATTAACTTCAGGATCACAACCATATTATTCAGAACAGACCTTTACAGAGCCAGCAGATTCTTTAAAATATATATGTTGGTGGTTGTTTTTTCTCTCTGAAATAGCGTTAATAGCTTGTAGAAAAAATATATATGTAAAAACGGTTTGATTGGGTTGGGAAATTTTTTTACATTGAAATGGCTGGCACTGATTGACTTGAGAAGTTAGGGCACTTTGTAGATCACAAGATATACATGATCAAAATGGATTAGCAATCCAAACTTTGAAAGCTATCAAGCAGACTAAGTAGAGGACATTTCTACAAGATATTGGATGAAAACTGTTAGATTACCACAGGACAGTTGGGAACTCACAAACTCAAAAATTGCAAATGAATATAAAGTTTTATGATAGATTTTTACTTATTTTGGACACTTTTTTCATTATTTCAATATTGCTAGAAAACACCCTTAAACCTTCTACTCTGTCACGAAACTGAGATAACATCGATCCGATTTTGCTGGCGCTAATGTTGGAGTCTGAGAGAAACTCAGTCTTATCTCGGATATGCTAGCACTGGAGTATCCACTGAAGCAAGCTTTAAGAGATCGAATGTTCGATTACATTACCTGTTCCAACCAAAGTGCATCTCAATTTTGGGTGAGAAATTGTGCTACTATTTTGGGAAATGTGACCACAAATCGTTAGTAATATGATGAAAAAGAAAATTACAGAATTCTTCCTCAGGTCAATCTCTCACTCAGACAACTGTAGCTGGATTTGTGGAGACTCCATCTTTCTCTACAAATGTGACTGAGGAATTCCACTTCTATGAATGAGTGAGCACATCTCCTATATAGAAAGCAGTCGCCTGTTCATATTGTCCAGCTCAATTTACTAGTATATGTATGCCAGATCCAAAGTGTTCAATAAACGAGATTATTTTAACACATTCAGACATTCTCCTGTTAATGATAAAATGAAGTTGTTGACAATGTGAGGTACCATGATCTTCTGTTTAGAATCAATAAAGCATACTATAAAGACTATAATTGTATCCTTAACCATCTACTGTGTTAGTATTAGTAATATCTCAGATTATCTAGGGAAGATAGTGCTGAGGCAGCTTTGTTAGACTTGTGTTGCTGTGTCTATGTTGTGCTGAATTACTGTTGTTTACCCAGTCAGCCATCTATTCCCGCAATTTTGTAAGCATATTCAACTAACAAGTCACTGAGTTGTTTCATTGTGTGGGGTCTAAATCGTTTATATTATCTTGAACAAATGACCTGTAATGTGTTGGTAGTCGCATATATTTACTTTGAATTGTTAGCATTAATTACTTTCACGTATCTCACCTACAATCATTCCAACACACAGTTGGACAGCTAACCTCCTATAATTACCAAACAATATTGAGATTTTATGAAACTTTGTAGAATGGGCTGCCACTGCCTGTTGTGGAGACACGTGTGCAGAGAACGTTTCAAAAGTCTTCCACCTTTCGTCTTCAGATCAGTGGCTTTCGAAACGTTGTCCTCTACACTTGCATCTCCACATCAGGTAGTTGCCGTCCATTCTACAAAGTTTAATCATGAATACTCTGCTTAAACAATATGTGTCAAAGAACATTGAAATTTCATTTTTCATTGGACATCTCACAATTTGGGCTAATGCTGCCTGCTTTCTGGGCAGGAAATTGTATTTTTATGGATGACTTCTTTAATTGTTTTATATGGTTCTGATTCGCTTAGATTATTCTGTAGTAAACTTTGAATATTACATATGCAAATGGAGGTGCTGTTATTCACAGAATAAAGTTGTTAATCTCTGATCTTGGATATGGTACTGGCATTCTTGGGGTGGATGTATTATCAGTTTTGCCAGTACAACATGTAAGCTGATGTTCCACGAAAAAGTCATTTTCTAGAATGAAGTTGGGATACATTGACCAAAGTGATGGTTTGACTTGGAAGGTTTGCAACATTGCAAAGCTTCCTTGCGTTCAGGAATGCAACCTATCACTCTTGTACAAGGTATGTACTAACTGTTTCACCCAGCTTTGAAAAAGTTAGGGTAACCATTGAACTCTTCAGTAGAAGCAGTCTACTACACATTCACAAGACAGTGACTTATCTCAACTTTGATTCGGTTAGCTCATCCAGCCTTTTCCCCCCTATGTTTATTTCTTACTGTTGGTTTTCTGTACCTCCTAATACATTGGATGGCAGCTATAGCCTTGCCCACTCCACTCAGCAAAGTATGGACAGGGCCTTCTATCAATGATCCACCAGTTGGCAAATGATTTACTTCTTCCACCCTCGATGATGTACTGGCAGTGACACAATCAGCAGTGGCTGTAGTATGTTCTCAATGGTAAAACATGGATAACCTTGCCCAATCATTGAAAACTGAGCAACTAGTTAATGTAAGGTACAGGTTTAGTACAACATAGTGGAGGTACCTACAAATGTCAGTCCACCTGATGTGTAACTACTACAACTGTCACTGTGGTCTTTTTTTCCTCTGTAACAAAGAGCCCAATTTTACTGCTTCATACCTGGTAATAATACAAACCTCTGTTAAGGTGAGGATATTTCTTACACCCAGGTATAGCCTCATTGCTTCTCTCAATAAACTTATCTATGAATGCATAATCACAACCTGTTTAGCGATATCCAGGACTGAACCATCCAGGCTCAAAACCAGACATTGGACTTTGTTTCTAAACTTTGTGATTTAACTACTCATACCAAATATTGTTGCAAGCCGTGGTTAACTTTTTAATATAGTTTCTAGCTTGGAGAGGATTGCCACCCTATGACTCATGGTCTTTACCTATGGATTTCTACTGTTTTTCCTGCCAAAAAAACCTCTGAATGGTTGAGGTCATCTACAAGTGACACTTTCAGTTCCTCATTTTTTATTGTTGGTCTATATCAAATATGTTGCTGTGAAATCTGGTTATCCAGGTAGTATATAACTTGACAGGTGCCTATCCGCTTTTATGATCATAGATTTTCTCATTGCCCTTACAATATAACAATGTTTAGGGATAATGGACATGTTGATTTATTAAGGATGTCTCATCCTCTAAACTAAACTATTAAATATAAATAAAGCTTGAAATCCAGTTTTTATCTCTCATACAGCAACCAAGCTTTCTCTTAAACTCCTTTAAAAGTACTTCCTCCACAACATCTGAAAGCAACCCATTGCATAGGCCAACAACCCTGTTACAAAAATAAAACTATATAACTGATTATTATTCATACCATGTTAAAATTTATATTTGTGTCACCTAGTGTAACTATTTTCATCATTAACTATAAAAAATGTTATAATTCCCTTAAAAATTGTAAACATCCCAACCAGAGTTCTAACTAACAGTTTCTGAAATCCTAATTTCTCCTTGTATGAGATGCCATCTCACTTACCATTCCAATAACCTTCCTCTGAATTCTTTGAAAATATTCAATGCCATTCTTGAGGTAAGGAGCCAAAAGGAAACACAGTACTCTTATTTTGACCTCTGTGAAGAAATTACAACTTTTTTAAGACTTGTATTCAATATTTCTATAGATATGACCTGAAATCATATTTGCCTTATCACTAGCAATACACACTGCTTGGAATGTTTAAAGAGACTGAACAACCATTAAGCCAAGCTCCCTTTCTCTCATAACACTGTTAAAGTAGTTCTCATCTATATATTCCTTATAAATCAAATTATGATAATCAAAATGCATTATTTTTGCATTTATTATAATTAAAATCTAACATTTAATCACTCAACTCACTAAATGATCTACATCTGTATCATCATCACAGTTACAAACAACCAATACTTTTCATACCATCAGCAAATTCAAGTAATTTATTAGTTTTTCATACATGTTGGTGATGTAAATCAAAAAGAGAAAAGACAGAACCCTGAGGTACTCCATTTGATTTGTGACATTAGTCCACTTTCACTGAATTCCATTTATAATTACCCTCTCTTTTCTTCCATCTAGCCATCTTTCTATCCAATTAGCTAACTTGTATTCCATACATCAAGAGATAATTTTTACAAGCCTTTCATGTGGCACCTTGTTAAATGCTTTCTGAATATCCACCTAAATCACACTTATACCCTTACCCTCATCTACTTATACAAAGAATGACAAAAGACTTGGAATGCAAAATTTTCCCTAAATGAAACTATATTGGCAATCCAATAAACTTTTAATCTTTCTTAGTTAACATAGCAAATCACCTTTTATCAGACTTTTCAATCCTTTTTTCCACAACTGAGGTAAGACTAATATTATTAAAATTTCTAGAACAAATTCCTTGAAAAGAGAACTAAGACAGCAAATTTCCAAAAATAGTAGCAAGTGGCTCACAGAGTCAATCCTTAACCTCCCTCAAAAACTCTTGCAGAAATATTATCTGGTCAAGAAGCCTTTATATTCCTTAAGCTTTCCAATTTTTTGTTAACAAGCTCAGAACTGACCATGTTTCATCAACTGTTCAAGATGTGGAATAGTACTTAAAGCATCTTCAGTAAAAACTGAAGAAAAAGCAGATTTAATAACCCAGTCCTTTCACAATCACCAAATACAAGCATTCCTTTATCATCCTTCATTCTAACATTTTGTTCATCCTTAATGTATTAAATAAATCTCTATTGTTAATTTTTACATTTTCATTTCTCATGCATCTTTTTTTGCTGTCCTAATTTTCTGTTTTACTAAATTTCTTGCTATTTTATAATCTTCTAAATCTCTTGTCAAACCACTCAGTTTAAAATGTCTTAAATTTGTGATTGTTTTCTTTATCTTTTATACCTTTTACAAGTCAACCTGGTTTTTAACCTGTAGTCACTCTTTTCTTTCCATAATGAATTTGTTTATCTTGGACATTTAAAAATTTTCATCATTGATCAGTGTCTCTGAATAGCTTAGCTGTCAAAATCATAACAAATAATTAGATCCTGCTAAAACAGCAGTAAGCCTATGGATTTACGACACTAAAATCAGGGGTTTGATTCCCTTCAGTGGACTCAGAAGATAGTCCAATGTGGCTTTGCAATTAAAATAGATGCATGCACATGTTTATAAATATATATACACAATCATACAAAAATACAGATAATTATTGTTGCACACCTTCAAAATTTGCTTTTTTGAAATATCTAACCAAAATATTATTCCTGGTTTTCACATAAGCAAAACATCAAATTTAATCCAGCAAAAATCACTTGCACCTAGATGTTCCCAATTTACACCCTCTCAATCATTTCTGTATCAGAAGCTAACAAATCTGAAATACCAGTGTTTCTAGTGAGTTCTTTGACCAATTGGTGAAGGAAATCATCATAGATAGCTTCCAAAAACCTTTCTCCCTCATGGTACGACTACCCATAACTATGACCAATTCAACAGCTGAAATCTAAATCTTTCTGTAATATTTCTCAATTTTATCAACTTCTTCTGGAGACATGCAAGAAATTCCCAATAAAAGCCTTTTCCCTTTGTATGAACTAGTATAAAATCAGATGGATTCAATTTTCTTGCTGTCATTGTATTTTTTTTTGTTAGTTTTAAAGGAGGTTTAAAGCACTGATCATAGTTTCCAGCTAAAACATAAAACAAAATATTTTTATTAAAGGTAGTTTTGTTTCTTTCTTGTAGAGCACAAAACTTCACAATGGGCTATCTGTTCTGCACCCACAGCAGGATTTAAAACCTAATTTTAGTGTTATAATTTCATGGATTTACTACGAAGTCACAGGAGAGAAAAGTTAGTAGCTCTGCCTTTTAACCTTGGTCTTACTTGTATTTATTTTATTTCAAAACACCACTAAAAGTGTAGAATAACTTGAGCACTCTGTGAGGGCCTTTTGTCTTTTTGATTTGCATCACTGAATTAGTGTACAGAATGGTCAATATTTAATTTAAAGGTTATGTGTATTAGTGCCTGTAAGAATGATGCTATACTTTTACAAAAGAATGATTTGGGCTATTTAAGTTGGACAAATAAAGGGCAGAAGGCATGTAATTATAACAATGCAGAGTAATTCATGTCAAACACTATAATTTGAATTGTAAGTACAATTTTGAAGAAAATAATCTGAACATTTTAAAATTCGCTTTATTATAGAATGCCAAAACAGAAGGTCTCCTTACAGAGAATTTGCCTGTCATAGGTTTGGACCTTTTTAGTTCAAATAAAACTAAAATACATTAAAACCTACATTTCATTCTCCTAACTGGAAGTTAAGGTTTGGTTTGAATTTTGTGCAAAACTACACAAGAGCTATCTGCAATAGCCGTCCCTAATTTAGCAGTGTAAGACTAGAGTTTTACAGATAGTCATAACCACCCACTAACAAATCTTGGGCTACAATTTTACCAACAAATAGTGGGACTGACTGTCACATTATAATGCCCTCACGGCTGAAAGGATGAGCATGTTTGGCGTGACAGGGATTTAAACCCATGACCCTTGGATTATGAGTTGAATGCCTTATCACCTGGCCATGCTGGGACCCTGGAGGTTAAAATTGATAGATGATGTATCCCCCCCACAATGTGGGTCATACTTTTATAGTCATCTCCAAAACCTAAGATACACTTTATAATCCCACATTGTAGCTTTTACCCTAGGATTATTTTTTTTAATGCAGTTTTGTGGTTTAAGATTTTAATTTTAATGTTTTTTTTTGCTTTTAAAGAAATTGTGGTTATAATATAATTTATCAGAAGTTGGGATTTGTTATTTCTAATGCAGTCCTTCCTGATGATTTTATTTATCTAACTTCATTTACATGTATTTAACTAATACACACACACACACATACATACATACATACATACATATATATATATATATACACAACCATACTATTATTCAGTTATAAGATTTTGTACTAATCCTTAAGTAGAATGGTTTAGCATTACATTATCACAAGATTTATAAATCTCAGAATGATGAAGAGCACTGCAATATGTAAATACTGTCCAATATAAATGCTTATGTGATGCTGTACATAACGGCCAGTGTATTTAATGATTCAAAAATGTACCTTATGGCTGACTGGATTTCAGTTGTCCTTTTTTAGTACAATTTTATTACACTTTTTAAATACAGTGGATTCATGGAAATCATACAAGTTTTCTATAATTAATGGATACTCATCACAAAGAACAAACATGAGGGTGTAGTGTGGGGTGACCATTCCACTACATCATATATACAAAACAGTTAAGGAATGACAACACACATTATCACCACTAACTTGTGCATTCTTCTAAAACAAAAACAAAGTAACACAATAACCATTTGCCTATCAAATACGACAATACCATGATAAAGATACATCTCACATTTTTCAATAAAATTTACTTCAGATTTCAATACAGTAAAGGTATAACAAGAAAAGATCTAGTTAAAATAACAATAAAAAAAAAGAGTTAGAGATCTTTCCTTATCCTACATACACAAATCAGACAACCAATAAGGAATTTTACACTCCTTACAAAAATACATCTTTCTATGATGAGACAAGATCTGATCTTAAATTGTCTCCTTATTACATGTACTGCCAGAAGTCATTTACTTCAACATTATGTATAATCTAAAGAAAAAAAAAACATTGGCTAAAACTCTGACACCAGGATATGTTAAGTGAACTATATTATTGTATTTGTATCAATGTTACTGTTTCAGAAATACTTCATAAACATACACACACACAAAGTATGATTAATGACTTAAAATTGAGCATCATAGTGTCTCTACCTCAGTACCACATACCTTTTTGAAACTAAAATACTGTCTTCCGTTAAAAAGTCTCAAAAAAGTTTTACTGAACTAAATAAATGTGTAACTCATTATTTTACACACACAGACACACAGAAGTATGTCCATGAATTCACTGACTTTTGAAACAGAGCTTTATGGTGTCAATTTTTGTTTCACAGTATATATTTTATTTTTTAATAATGCAAAACAGTGGAAATAAACAATATGGAAATACCAGAATCTTAAAACTTTTTATATTTTTGAATAGGCTTAAATCCTTTAACATTGTCCCTCTGAACTGTGACTAATACTTGTATTTTACATATTGTGAAACTTACAATCCATATCAAAATTCAAAACAAGTCCCATAAGGTTATTCAGGCCACTACTAATTGTGACAACCATGATATAAATTTTTAACTAAATGGTTTAACTAAACATGGTTACATACAACAAAATAAATATATTACAGTGACATTAAAAGTTATTGCTCAGATCACAGGTTCAAATATTGACTTGAAATCTGTATGAAAATTCTGAGTTACTTTATAGTAAGTTTACTGCGAATTTTAATACAATGAAAGTTTTACTCTCACTTTAACCCACAAAAAATAAAACATAATACCTTCCTGCAAAAATAACAAAGATAATCATTCATAGTATACAAGTGAAAATACTTCAATTGGATCAGATTTCCTTCTAAGGCTTTGTTTAAAAAAAGTTTTTATAACCATAACAGAATATTAAGTCATTTTCAAAAACTTTTGACTCAATAAAAAAAATAACAAGACAAAAGCTATTTTATATCCTGTTTCTTTACAATTGTATATACATTGCTTTACAGGCATAGTCTGATAACACATAAAAGATAACCAAATATTGCTTAGGAACTTAAATAACATCTGAACAAATTTACTAAAAAGTCATTAATTTGAAAGCTGTCTACACAAATTGTTCTCTTAACTATTATAAATATTTCCATCTGCCAAATATACATACTCTCCTTTTTTATATTTAAAATAAAACATTATAGATTAGTAAATTAACTGCAAGAAGTCTTTCTCTGTCTTTACTCTGTTAATTAATCATTATTTTACTTGAATTTAGGATTTTTCTGTAATAGGCCAAGTAAAGTGAACAGATTGTTTCAGTTAAGCATATCTCTGTATTAGAATGTTACCTATGCAACATTTTCAGGCCTGAGCAATCAAAAAATATTTTCATGTCAGAGAAAATAAGAACCAAAAAAATCAACAACTTTAAAATGAATACAAAATAATGAAAGTGTATACTTCAAAAATACAAGAGATGTAACAAAAAATATTTTCTTTACAATATTTCTTAATAGACAAAACAAACAATCAAATATAGTGTGTACTAACAAACAAAGTGCATAAAAAACATTTCCAGAGAATAAATAAATGAATTTGTTTCTTTCCAATGACCAAATTAACAAAGGAGAATGTACACATTATTACTAATCCACATTCATTTTATTAAGTCATTTTCTAATTTGCAACTTATATCAAAACTCTAGTGATAGCTAAAAAATAAACATAGTTGAAAATGTGACATGTAACAGCAGACATATGTTAAATAAATTATATATTTTGGCTGATGTTCTTCCAATAAAAGCATACAATTTAACTGAATTTTCAATGACAATTTTCTAATTTTAAATTAGATTTAAAATTTGCTTTGAAGTACTTAACTCCTTAATTAAGGAGATTAAAAAAACATTTTAGAATAAAATACGTTACACACACAGAATATGAATTGCTAGACAGCAGTAATAATAAAAATGAAATATGAAGGCTAAGTTTTAATTATTTAAAGAAATAAAAATATTTCTAATAAAATATTTGCATTTATCATTAAGTTTTACAATCACTGAACTCCTGACTAGTTGTGGTACAAGCTATCTATTCACTGTATGCTACACTTGTTCTGTTGTTCTTTAATTTTAATTTAGTATATTTTTAAAATATAATAAAGATATTAAAAACTTAAGACATTTTTAGAAAAACAGGTAGATTTTTTTAAGAATGCATGTGCATAGGAAGGTTACACACAAACTTGTAATGAATAATAAAATTAACTTTTTCTTAACAAAACAGTTACTTCATTAAAATCTTCCACTCTTGTGTTAATCATATTTTTAACAGATTTAGCATTTTTAAAGGACTTTAGGTGTTAATTGTTATAAATTCTCAGATACAGACAAAAAATGTTTAATTTTTCTTGTTTTACATTAGATTGTATGCAATAATCTAACATGGTATCTAATCACACAGTGACACTACAAATGTATTCTAATGAAATGACTAAGCCCTAAAAGTACTTAAGATGTGTTTGAAATATTGATGCATGTGTCATTTCAAATGACTGCTGAATCCTTTTAGTGAAATTAATTACTATAAATTTTAGTGAAACTCCAGTAGTACTGTAAATTTGGCCTTAGATTATATATCAGATGGAACTTTGGATTGATGGTAGTTTCTTTCTAGCTATAGTTTTGAAAATATGTAGAAACATAAAAACAAAAGCTGAATAAACAACATTAATCAACAAACTTATCTTTTCTATTGGTACATAAATCTCATATTTAATATTTAAAAAGAAAACTTTAAGGGATAAAAATCTGCATGAAATAACACAAACATTAATAAAGCCAATGTTTAATTAAACTTATAATGAGTACCTCAGATAAAGTTTTCACTAAGTTTACAGATAATATTGTAATATTAAAAGAACTTGGATTAATTGGCACCATGAATGTTCAAAGATATTCTCTTCATTAAATGAGAGAAAGTTTACAAAATCATATATATATATATATATTACTCCCTGCAGAGATTATACTTGTGGTGCAATTTCATACACACACATTTATATATTTACACCACAAGTACAATTTCTACAGAGAGTAACAATCATTTTTAAGTACACAGTTTACAAATCAAACCAATTACAATACACATTTTTTTACAGTTACTTGCAAGTCTGAAATGAGAGAAGATATATCTTCTCCAAAAGAATTTTTTTCTTAATGTTCTTCAAAGTTTTGTGAAAAGCATTATTCCTCAAGTTAGCATTATTTGATTTTTTTTATGTCAAGCAAAAATAATTATGATAAAATTAAACACTGGACTTTCAACTTGTTTGATCTTATTCAGAACTATTTTGAGAGAAAATCCCAGAATATAAAATATTTCAAGTTACAGTATGGTTCTAATTTTTTAGAAAATCTTGCTTTGTAACTATTAAAAATGACATCACACAATCAGTTTTATCAAAATGTATATTTCTTTGATGTATTTTTTAATTCCATAGTCAAGTCCAAAAATAACTTGCTGTTTTAATAGCACTACCGCACGAGTTAAACTTTTCTCTGGGAAAAACTTAATTCTTAGATACTCTTATCTCACCATAATTAATTTCTAAAAACCCTTTTATTACAGTGATTATTATATTTTTGCTTATTCAAATGTTAAAATACTCTATACTATACTATAATAATTCTTCTTTATGTTCGTAATGCCATTTGATCTAGGGTGGCTTTTTATATATATATATATATATATGTATATAAAACTTACAGTTGGCACAATCTTTAAAGTGATAAATTACATCTCAAATGAAACACAAACCTAAATATTTTAATACCATAAAACATGTCATAAACAACAACACTGTTTCAATTTACAAAGACAATATATCAAAATACTAATTTCATGTTTCATACAGGGATTTTTCTCCTGATGAAAAATACAGAATACCAAGGCTAGATAAATGAGCTACTTAAATTTCTAAGCATAATTTTACATTATAAGCATGCATATACTATTGCTAAAAATGTACATATTTTTTTTATCTAACTCTTTAAATCATAGAGAATGATGTTTAATTCCTAACATTTGCAAAAAAATCCTGACTTATTTCAAAACACAATTTAATACATGTGTAGAAACACACAAATACAATTTAATATCTTCACAAAAAAGGAGGAAAAAATGATGTGTCTATCAAACACTTTTCAGTTTGACCATAGAAATAGTACATTTTGAAGGTTTGTGATATATTTACACATTTCACAGCTATCACAATAATTGATAAGAGAATATGGGAAGCACTATGACTATTTTTGTGAGCCTTGGATATCAGGTATGGAACACACCATTAATGAGACAGTACTAAGTTTGTCTTAAAACCAACAATGGGTGAAGACAGGGAAATAAAGGCGGGTCTTCAACATTTGCAAGATTCTGGGTCAGTCCAAATTATTTTAACTTATGAGAACCTGCAATAAGAATGTCAAATGGTACCAACTGGCAACAATTTCATTTGTAACTGCAAATACATTATAGTTGAAAAAAGATTCTTCTCAGCTGGCAGGGGGTGTTCTTTCTGAGATGAATGTTGTTGTAGGATCCCTGCTTGAAGAATTAAGAATGTCTGAGGATGAGAAGTGCAAGTTACTGCTAACTTTAGTTTCCTTGAATTTATTTCTTCTGTAAAAAAAGGAACTAACACACTAAACTGACAAAACTAACTTCATATGTGCTCTTATTAACAAAGGAAAAGTAATTATTTTGCCTAGATCAAACACCAATTCACAAAAATCTTTTAAAGTAATATGTTTCATCAGTTTATCAACAAATACTTCTACTCATTTTCAGTTCCTTAATTTTATTATAACAATTTTTCTGTTCATGTTTTAAAAATACACTTTTCATTTAATTACATATTTGTAATGTTCGAAACCCAATGAGCTTTTCATAAGCTTAAGAGGGAGACATCTCCTTCACTGGGCTGTCCTGCCAAATGCAATACTTTCTATTAATGAATTTATATATGAACTCACAAAAGGTAGATAAATTTAATTTTTTTAAACAAATATCATGTTAAAATGATATTTGTTTGGTTTTATTAAATCCTTTAATTGCTATTTCTGGAAACTTCTTTTTTCCCCCATTAGGTCCACGTTGCAGTACATACAAATTTTTAATTTTGTACTTTTTTTGTTATATGCAGTTTAGCAATTTTTACTGATACTTCATATCCTGTAGATGAAGCTTTATCAAATTTAGTATGGAGGTTCTGTGGGTCCATGGGAAGATATATACAAATTAGTATTTTGTGGTTTTTATGGATGTTTTTGCATTTTGTTTATCACTAACTTGACACCTTCAAATGGGTCTTCAAATGTGGCATGAAGGTTTGTTGAGTTCATTTGGAACATACAAATGTTCAGTTTTATGGGTGTTTTTGCACTTTTTACAATTACATATAAGAAAAACAATTTTTCATGTCCAAATATATCCTTTCATTAATCATGAATTTATATAGTTTCCATCCAGGGGATAGGCAGACCAGCTAGTTATATATGATATGCATATATAATGTATAAAATATAATATTATAAATCGCTTCTAAAAATCAAAATGGAGGGGATGACATGGAGAGATGACATTTTAACACAGAAAAATTTCACCTCTAGGTGAGTTCCCAAGAAGTAACTATTTCAGTACTTGAAACTCAAAAATACCTATTTATGAAACTTAAATCAATTAAACATCCAGTTCACATCACAAAGATTTGCAAGATGAAGTAATGTTAACTTAAGTAGCTGATATATTCACTTGTTCATGTTAAGTTTATGTTAAAACAAGTTTTATGGTTAAATATATAACATGCAAAACTTTGCATTTGTCTATTTTACAAAACTCGTTTGATATATTTTCTTGTTCCCTTTGTAGTACAGTGGTAAGCATGAGGAACATATTGTACAAAATCAGGATAAGATTCCATAAGATGAAGAGAACAGTGGAAGCTTATTAGGAATTAGGTTACATGTACCATACTTAAGATAATCCCCTTATACCTCAAAACATGTTCTATACAATTTACAAACTACCAATCTGTGAGTGTGTGTAGAAACGAAGTTTGTCTTGTGCACTGCTACAGAAATTAAACATTTGTTCTAATCTCTGTATTACATAGAATAACAGCACAACACTTTCCTGAAAGTATGGATTCCATCCTACAGCACTTCAGAACATTTAACCTTACAATTTTCCAAAAAGAAATAACAATGAACAATTAATTCCCTATGATACAATGTGCATGAAAATACTCGCATAATATTATAACTTTCCACTCATAAAGCACTATAATAACAACTAGTTTAATCTACAGCACAAAAGGACTATGTTATAATTATACGTATGCTATAAAACAAATATTACACACAATGATTATGTATTTTTGATGCTGTAGAATAGTCAAACAGTTTTAATCACACTTGTGTAATTATGCTGTAGAAAGCTTGTACAGAAAAATAGGTGAAATATTTGCAATATAATGCATAGGAAACAATTATTCACTTACGTTACATCAATAAAACAAACACATATCTTTAATTTTTTTTCCCAGCAGTATCATACCTTTCCTTCTTTCTAAATGGAAAACAACCATCCGACTCTGGAGGTGGTGGCTGGTCAATCAACAGATCAGGAGAAGGAGTTTCATTTGGACCAAACTGGTTAAGTTCTTGGAAACATCCTGTTACAATCATCTAAAAAACACATTCTTTAATGAAAAAAATATTATCAAATAAACTTATGCTTATAAAGTTACTCCATTTGAAGTGTATGCAAAAATTTCCAAGTTTTCTAGTATTAGGAATTAAAGTGGCTAGTGGTTTAGTAATGTCCAACATACTCACAGCAACTAGTGCTACCATGATTAGTCATTCTCTTTTAAACATGACAAAAGTTGTGACCTCAAGATATCACATGTCATACTACTGCAAAACACTGCTGTCAATCTTCTTGCACAAGGTGCAGTTTGACAAGTGTAACTCCCATGAGAAAATCAAGTGTTAGCTCCAAGGAAATGACAAAGGAAAAAGTTAGCTAGAATGGAATAAAATTATTAACTGTCTTGATTATGTGTCATATGAAAACTGCATATATAGAATAAATTAACATTTTTAACAAAAATTGTAAATTTGGATAACAGTGGAGAAAGTGAATGTTATTGTGTGAACAACATTTATACTCTTTTCATATCATGGTTAGTTTTAAGGTTTCTCTAATGTTTTTTTGTAATTGTTTTTGTCAGTACAAATTTTCTTGATGCATAGGACTTGACTGTAGGTAAAATTTCACTTAGCTTTGGTAAAGTTACAACTCTCATAATAAAGATATTGCACTCTATTGGTTGGTTTTCTGTACCAGTCAATGTGTAGAAAGCTGTTTTTCTAAGGCAAAAGTGGCATCAAAAAAAGTTTATTATTTGGGAGAGGGTTACTCAGGTTAAACTAATTGTTTCGTGAGAGGGGTTAGCATGTGAAAAGTTCCTGAAAGATTAGATACTGGCAGTTGAAATAAATAAAGCATCACTAATATAATATTTTCAAATATGCAGTTGCACAGAGCTTTTGCAAGTTTGTATTTCAGTGTCACTCAAATATGTTAACAAATTAAAAGCCATCTTGGTACCCATGACAATAATATTATTCTAAATGTAATGCTCCTTGTCAGATTCAATAATATACAGAGAAACATAAAAAAAAAGACTGGATTTCAATGGATTAAAGAAACTGAATACATTTTCTAAAGCTTTAAGACTTTTATCATATTAGTTAAAGTGACAAAATATCCACAATACTTTTGAATGGCAGTGAAACTTCATTGTTTATTTCCTAAGTGATTAACAAATATGTTGGATGTCCTTAATGTAAGAAGAAAGATCATTATGTGGTAGTAAACTGTACTGTTGGTACAAGAAATGAACACAGGATCATACATTACATTTCACAGAATACTTATACAACTCCTTCAATCAAAATAAATGAATAGAAACATCTTCCAGTACTTAAAACTTAAACAGGTTTGACAAGAGAGATTTTAGCTTTTACCTAAAATACATAAATTAAATAATCCAGGAGTTCAATTATTTCGGGTACAGATACAGCAAGCTTATGGTGACCACTGCGTAAAACAGTTTTTGGTATGAGGCACTTTTTGTAAACCCAAGAAGTATCAGTGGACTCCATATAAAACTCATCAGATTTGCAAAAAAATTATTAAACTATATACATATTAAATTCCTTTTTGGTCCCTAATAACACAAGTCACACAACACTTTAAACAGAAACAGTAATGTCTACACTGTAATTAAGCCTTTTCCACTGTGAGGCCAGCCTGTGGGACTAAGCCCATAATGTCTTTTTTGTAGAAAAGCCTTGTAATGTTTACAAAGTTTTAAGATTTTATAAGTAATGATTTTCTTAAGCAATTTTTTCTTCAAATGTTGATTGTTCAACATGCAGAGTAATTTCGATTTTAAGATTAAAAGTACTTTTATAAATCAGAAAAGTGTCAAATTTCGCACATGCAATTTTTATAATATCATAATAACCTCTAGATAATAATAAAACGTTTTTTCTTAGAAAATTTATATTTTATCTGTTATTTTCAATATTGTATCTGTGCATGGGTTTGGTCAACTTGACTGACCTCATGACCACCATGAAAAAATAAAAAATAGATATTAATTATGCTTTTTTTATTCTAGAATGACTACAAAGTATAACAAGACACCACAAATAAGAATATAAAACTGGCCTTTACATAATGATCTGCCTTGTTTTGTTCCAGTGGATCAGTATTTTGTAAAATATAAAAACATCTTGGTTATAATACATTTAAAATGTACATAAGTACAGAAAACGGTGGCCTTTTATACTTACTAATTTTATACTAATGTCACAATTTGTTAAGCCTTGTCAATTTTCACATTAAAAATTCTTAGTATGCATTTTGAAATAAAACATCATAAATTACTATACCAGTACCACAAAAATCCACTATAATTTATCAGGCTTTGTAATTAAGCTGTATATGAGCATAAAAACATGAATTTCAAACAGTATAAATAACCTTGGGGACTCTCCACCTTCAAGAGCCTGAAAACCCCATGTGGGGGAAATTCTAGGCTTTTGATTGGTTATAAAAGCCAGGAGAGAGCAAAGCAGAAAACTGTTTATTTGCAATTAACCACAAAGCTCACAATGGGCTATCTATGCTGTGCCCACCATAGGTATCAAAACAGAGATTCTAGCATTGTAAATCTGAATACATACCACTATGCCAGTGGGGGCAAATAGAAGATAGGAGGTTTTTTTTTTGCAATATATTTACTTGCAAATTAAGAAATTAACATTTGAATTATAATCAACAATTTGATACCAAACTTATTGATATACCATCATAAAATTGTAGTTCAATAAAGTTTTGAAAACAAGTCTACAATTGTGATGACATGCTCTTTGATTTCTGACCATAGGAAGACCCATAATAAGAGTGTCAATTACTGTTCTGGGGTTTAATGTATGTTAACAGAAAATGAGTGAAAATATGGTTGTTTTAATAAAAACTGTATAAATATAAATAAAATGCTTTTACCATAATATACATTTTTTAAAACCAACAAGGATGTCAATTTAAAGTATCAAACTATAATTAAGTTTTGTTGTACAAGTTACCATCAATAAAATAATATCTACTTGTAAAGTTATTTAAAATTGAGAATGTGTTAAATCTTTACAAAATACATCTTTAAAAGTTGAAAAAAATTTTGTTAAAAGTATAAGGATGAACTATTAATAACAGAAAAACTACACTGGAGAGTAACAACATATTTTATTTATATTTTTGAAGGGTTTAACAACATATACAAATAACAATACTATTAACTCTTTCACAGCAGAACTAATATACATAAATGCATATACATATTTACACATGTTAAGTATCTACCCTACAACTTTTGATTCTCTACGTGTACCTTCACAAAATATGGCAGACTTAGTACAAATTACAAGTGTTTTATATATACAATAAATCGACTTTTTAAATGAAATAATTTTACCGAAGATTTGTTTGTGAAAATATCAAGTCTGGTTGGTTACTTGTCAGAATGTGATTTCATATCATTTATATAATTTATAAAACCTTTTTAACACATTTCAAATGTTTGTTTTCAGAAAGACTTCATATGTTATGTTATTTTCTATACCCTATGTGGGATCTGTCAAATAACTGCCCTTGTAATCATCATAAAAAGTTAGGAAATAAACACACATTTATTAAGTCTCACAACATTATATATTTTTTTTATTACATTAGCCTTCTAGTTGTGCCCAGCTAACATTACATAAATTGCACTGTTATGGTAACATGCACTCATATTACTGTATCCAATAACAAAACTGACCTAGTCTTGGCTGTGTTTTAGTGGACTAGTATTTTGTATTATAGAGCAACCTTTAAATTATTATACATTATATATCTATATAATCATTATTAGAAATAAGTTATGAAACTTATTGTTCTTAAAATATAAAACAATAAATAAACAAATAAAACAAACAGTTATCTCCTCTAATAATGGCTTTTGAACTTGGTTGCTAAGCCTTAACATTTTGCATGTTGAGGATACCAAAACATTTTATCAGGCTAAATGACCACAAAAAATCATAAATAACTGTATTGATATCATATAATTCTATATAATTTATTAAGCTTAGTAACTAGGCTGTATTTAGGTCTAACAAAGTGTAAAAGTTCAAGCAGTCTGAAGGCAATACCTATCTCCTGGAAATCTTGGATCAAAAAATGTGTTTGCCTTTTCACAGTGAGATGGCTGAGAAAACTACTAGGGAGACATTCTGAGCTGTTGATTGGTTATTTGTGTCATTTATTGTAGTAAGAGTATATAAGGGACCATTTCTAAAAATGGAAAGAAATGAACAAAGCCACTGTGTTTGATTTAATACACAAGTCATATCTCAGCAAAATAAAAAGATGCGAGGTACTTATTTTATATTCTAGCTTGTAAATATTGGTAATTTGAGTTCCTAATTTGTACTATGTTAGAGTTAGTATTTTGACATCAGAAACATCTAATTTTAACCAGTACTGCATTCAGCGTACCATGTAATTCACTAAAATCTATATTCAGATGTGCTCTTATAATAATCACTTTTAAATTAGAAAGTAACTCGTATATAATATTCAAGTTTCAATTACAATTTTATTCTGACTGTATTGACATAAATTTATAAAATAGTAGTTCAATAACATTTTGATTGCAAGTTAACAAATGTGATGTGGCCTTTGATAACTTCAAATACTTAATTTATTACAGTTAATAAATTTAAAAAATCTCAGCAAATATAGATGGCAAACCTCTTACATACAAAAATGAATTAGGTTTTTCTCCTTTACTGTATTTTGTTTTTTTATAGCATCATAAACTAATTATTTAATGTTAAACATTATCCTTTGCTACATTTACAGAGGCTAGCCAGTATGTGGGTCATTAGTGCTTTACATGTACACATGATGGAAAGGTAAAAAAATATATACTTGGAACATATTTCCTAGTTTACACATACCTCCCACTGCCATGGTATGGAAACACAGCCAGTGTTGAACTGGCTGTAGAATGTGGTATCTGTAGCATCGAGATTGACACCCTTAACAGTGGAAAACTGTTCTATGTCCAACACATCTTTGGCATATACTGCATGAGGCTGTAACAAGAAAGCAATATAAAAAGACATTACAAGCTGAGGTCCTTCCACACCTCAGAAATGTTATTAAAACATTAACATACTTGTATTTTAAAAGTAAATGTTAATTACTAAGTCTAGTATTTCATTCTATACAATATCAAAAAGTTGAGAATCAAAAATGACTTAATGGCTTGCAGAAAAACTGTAAACAAACACAGCCCAATACATAATGAATGTAGGTTACATGTCTCCAATGAAATTGAGTTTCCTAACTTATAAAAAATTACCACATTTAATAATGACATAAATGAATTATTTGTATTCAACTTATTTTATGAATTATAAAATGCTATCTGATCTTATAAAATATAAGATATCCTTGAAAAAATAATTATGTGACAATGAATATGGTAATTTTTTATTACATATAATAACAAGTACTGAAAATGCTATTTGTTTTGGTTATAGATAAAAACCAAGACATGTGGAAGAAACAAATAAAGTTTTTAAAACTCTTTGTATCAATGTATCCTGTAAGGTAATTATAATGAAAACTAAAGTGAACAGAGTTTAAAGAATAACATTTTATAAATTGCTTTCATAAAATAATTTAGTTAGACAAAGATTATTTGGAAATTAATTACACATTACAAACTAAGAAATCAAAAACAGTATACTTAATGGTGGATAAACTTAAAACATTCTTCAAAATTCGTAATGAATTTAGTTTCAATAAAAATAACCTATGGAAGCAAGTGTTATGATCAGGAAGTATATCATAAAGTCAAGAAAATAAGTTATATATAACACTATGCAACACAGATTTTCTTCCTGGATAGTATGCATTATTTCTTAATTGCTTATGTTGTAAAAGTACAGAAAATGGCCATTATTCACTTCAAACTTTGCTTTTACAACTTAGATAATGAAATTCAGAAATTAACCTATTTTCTATGCAAAATTGGGCAAATTTGCACATTTTTATTTACATAAGGTTTAAATAAAACATATGAATCAAGATTTACATGCATTTAATACTAAAGTTATACAAAAGTGAACAAAGATCACATAGGTCTTTTCCATTTACTTAGGTTTAAGCAATTAAGAAATAACACTTTCTGCCCAGGAGCAAGAAAAAGTAAAAATTTTGTTACATTGTGTAACTGGTATTTGAAACTGTTGATACAAGGTAAAACTCCATAATTAGAGAATTGAAGGAAAAAAAAGACAGACACAATTGAATTAAAAAACAATGACAGTTGCATGCTTCACAAAACCTTCGTTTATTGACAACCATTGTTTTATCAGTAAAAGCATCATAAAATGTACTATCTTTACTGGCAAAAACATGATCATAAATAAATGGGTTTTCCGTGTTACAATCAACAAGAGTATCAAACACAGTTTTTGCCATTATAAGATTACATGTTTACTGTTGAAACTATAGAGAAATTTCTGATGTCATTAATATAAGTTACACTAAGAACTTTTATGCCTTGCGTGTTACATAATGTATTTTATATTAACTTAATATTCAGCTTGTAGCAGGTACATTTTTACCATCCAGTGTTTATTAAATCACTCAAGTTTTTTCCTGTTGTGTTCAAATTGTTGATGACAGGTTAAAAACAAAACAAATAAATGACATTTTATATGCAAAAACGGCTTGTGGACGTGAACCTTTGCAAACTTGACGATGACCGAAGAAGGTCGAAACGTTGTTCGCTCTTCTATGTAAAATATTTTCTTAACCCAAACGAACCGTTTTTGCACATAAAATTCTCAACAAATGGGTTTTTCGACATCACTGATTGAAATAAATGACATTACTCAGGATGTAAAGAAGAACTTCTGAAAAGTCTCTTTTTATCTTTGAGTTTTAAGTGTTTAATATTATGTGAAAAAGTAAGAATCCATATACATATTAGGAATCACAAACTTAATGTTGTAATTACATGGCATACACATTAAAATAATGAAATTTTAAAACATCTAAAACATTCAAATATTGAAAACCAAACTACTAACATTTAAAGATTTTCTACAATATTTTTGGAGCATTATTAAAGGATGTATGATTCAAATTATATTCGTTTTTTTCATACAAGACATGAATAACTGACTAATGAAACAAAGTTAATTAATTAAAAGGCTTACAATGAAATGAATACTCATTAGTTTCAGTACAACAGAGACAGAACATAAGATTCTCACGTCAGGTAAAAATGGTGGGTCAAGCATTCCAGCTTCAAGCCTTTTCCAGTTAATGTATTGAAAGAACTGATGCTGTTTCACTTCTTGGGCACCATTTCGTCCACTTTTACAACCCAATCTCTCTTTGGGTTTTTTTTTCAACAGCTGTGAAGTAAAGATTTTAGGTCAATAGTAAAATAGCATTAAAATATCAGTTTTGGTATGGAGATAAAAACAAAAATATTGACACTTTAATTATACAGCTATAGAAGTACATACTTTTAGATTAGTTTAAATTATAAAGTTGCCAACATAAAAAAATCTTTTTAAAAAACTGATCTCAACATTAGGACAACAGTAAATGATTCTTGCATTACATGAACCAAATTTGTTTCTTTTTGTAATTACTGCACTAAAGTATGACTTGAACATTTCTATATTTATTTTTGTATTTAGCTGTCATAAAATGCTCCAAAAACTTTCACTGAAGGATGTATAATTCAATTATATCTACCATTCTATGGCTTTCACATCTATTTGCAATTTACAAAAAACATTATGTACAGGATAAGCAAACTTGTGTATAAAATAGCAACAAATTTAAGCTAATATGACGGACTTGAAGTTAATCTTATCCAAATATATATTTGCAATTTGCTTTGTGTGTATATTTTGAGAAACCTACCAAAACAGACATTCTTCTTTCAGTTTCATATGTGAAATTTGTTTTTTACATGAGAAAACTAGTGAATATTGATTATTCATATTTGCTTTTAAAATTTACGAGAAGTTTTGTGTATGAAATAAAAAGTAGAAAGTTCATCGTAAAAAAGACAATCATCAACAAACAATCTTTTGGATTGAGGTCACATAATTGTTTCTAAAACACTTCTTTAGTCTGTCTAATCACCTTCAAACCTGCAATGCACTTACTCTTCAATTATAGAAACTTTGTTGTACAGCAATAATTGGACAAAGAAAAACTGAGCTCTAGTGACATACAAGTATAGTTTAGCTAGCTGACTGACCACACTTTACAATTAGTTTCTGCACTGAGAAACATTATATTATGATGTATATAATGACTGCAGAAACACTTAAATATACTTGTACCACACACAAAAAGGACATTACATTCTTAGATGGTCTATACATTTTAAATAATTTAACTCTGAATCGTTATTACATGAAATTTTTAGATAAGGTACTTGCAATACATCTTATATGAACAGGCAAGAAATAAAATAAATAATACAATATCTAAGCAGTATTAAGTTCCAATAACATAAAAATCTTTATCTGGTGTTATAAGCACTGCTAAACATCAGGATTATACTATTTTTAAACCATAAAAAAAATTTGTAGTGGAATTATAATGTTTTTTACTCTACATTTTAGAAGTTTGCTCTAACATACAAAATATACAATGAACATACAGCTTGACAGAGAGCTTTAGCTTCTTCATTAAATTTGCTACAATATTTTTCCGTATCCTCTATTACTCTCCGCTCCACCTCTTCCCGTTTAACTTTTTCTTTTCTTGCTCGAAATGGTGCCTGGGAATAACTAAGCTTTAGTTACCCTAATTAAACACTACAAAGCAACATACAAGTTTGTTACATGTACTTGTTTATATTTGAGAATTTTTACCACAAATTCTGAAAATAATTCATGGTACTTTGTTCATACACCTCTGATTTTCTTTAAATTTCACTTAAATTAAAATTTGCACAAAGTAAAGAAATTATACCATAGCCCTTTAATAAAATCTAAAAGACAAAGATGAAATGAGTGAACAATTAAGAGCTATGATGCATTAATATAATCTAAAAATGTATAAAGATATTTCAAAACTTAAAAACCTTTTACCATAACTTAATACAATCCAAGTATTACATTTATTCTGATGTTATTAGATAATTATAAAATTTTCTTTTGAAAAATGTACTGTTTTTTTATTAAATGCAAAACATTTCATTAAACTGAGCTTCTTTTCATTTAAAAAACATTTAAACAGAAATTCTTAACAATATTTTAAATATTTAAAGAAGCAGTTCTCACCCTTCCTTCAATCATTTCATAAACAAGACAACCTAAACTGAACCAGTCAGGGCTATAGGTATATTTCTCATTCTCTATTACTTCTGGAGCTGTCACAAATAGAAAATGAAAATAATTATTTTACAATTTAGAAACTGAATATATCAACCTACTTAGTTACCCTTGTATTTTTATATACACTGTCTACCTAACTTTAAAAAATGAAAATGAGTAATAATAAATATAAGAACTCAAAATGATGCTGAAGTAACAGTGATGGGCATTTATTGCTCACAAAATTTAAGATCAAAGAAGTATCTTGCAATGGACTACAAGAATCATCTCCTCTCTTCATAGGTCACCATGCAAGACAAACATTCAGATGAATTTCAGATATTATCAACTGCAGTGCTTCTGTTTTGTTGGGAACCACTCCACTAGTGTCAGAGAAGAATCTTTTCAGTCACCCACAATGAATGACATTATTCCCAATATTATTTTTTTCTTAAAGGAGAGACTTAGAAATGTTGAGAATTAACTAATCACACATTTATTGAAAACAATCATGTGTTACTTTACATCACAGATTTTCATTCCATTGCAACATGGAAACTATAACCTCCAGTGATTCCATGTGTTTGTAAAATGCTCCGACTTGTCTCTCGATTGGCTCATTGAACTGATGTGCTTTAATTATATTTATGTATGTAGCATTTTAAGTTCATTAGGAACACTTTATTTAAATTATTTGAAGAAAATGTGACAATAATTTATCAATTTAAAAGAACAGATGAGTTAAATCACACTTAAACTGAAAATCTACTCTCAGCCAGTATCAGTGGGTGGTAGGGAAGAAGAATGTAAGAGGCCCTGCACAGGAACCTTGTGGCACAATGAGATGGCATTAAAATATATTTCAAAAACTTCAACCATGCCATAGTTGTGTTACTTTTACAAACTATGGTTTTTCAGAAACAGCCACATATGTACATATACATATCACACTTTTTGCATACTTATCCTCTACAATATTCAAATTTTTAAAAAATTAAAACTGGAAAAAATGTTAAAAACTTCCATCATTTTTTCAAATAAAAAGTACAGAAACTGAACCTGTTTTTGAAGTTATTTTTTTTTAAAACTTCTATGAGAGCAATTTTGCACCACCAAGAAAATATCACAAACATGATCTTCACCAGCCATAAATTATTTATATACTTAACATGAAGTATTTTACAAACTCAAACACACTAACTCTAATTTTCTGCTGTGAAAACAAAGATAAATTTTGTTAACTCTCAATCTCAATTTTATTTTTCCTATAAAAATTAAATTTTATGTCAACTATCCACCTCAAATTTTACATTACAGATTCAGACCTTTTAAATCAAGTTTTTTTCTTCAAACCACAGTTTCTTTTCAATTATATATTTCAGTACCAAAACCCTTTGTCAACCAATTGTTTTACAGCATCAAACACAGCTGTTAATTCAACCCTACCGTACAAACCATCTATGTCAATCCAAAAATTCATAATACAAATATACTTTTTCAATTCAAAACCTTATAGTATCAAACTTTCTCTGTAAATACATTTTATATTCCCATTGTCAACCCAGAATTTATCTGGGTTATCAGCTTATACAACAATTTATTGCAACAAAACTTTCTGTCAATCTGACATTTTAAACTAGACAATCACAAAACTTACCACATAAACCTGATAACTCAAAGGCACCAAACATTGCAAGTTCTTGTTTCAAAGTTACATGTTAATTTCCTTCATGAATAATCCACTTCATGCCATAAATCAAAATCTTCCATGATAACCTTTCACTTCAAAAGAATATGCTTATATTCTCTTTAACATACTTCACAACACTGTATCTAATCTTTTGTATCAACCTTGTGTCACAGGGAATAATTTTATAAATTACTGTCTCACAAACTTACCCATATAGCCAACAGTACCAACTCTGCCTTTAACTGTTTCTTCTTCTGGAATTTCTATAGCTAGACCAAGATCAGATATCCTTACATGACCTTAATTAAAAGATAAATATGTACAAATAATAATATAAATATTGAATCCTAAAATCATTCTCAGTTTAATAACTGACTGCACACAGTAACTCTTAAGAAGAATTAAAAATACCTTTTCATAATTACAAGTCTGATATTTTCAGAAAATTATTAAAAGTTAACTTTTCTGTTGTGCAAACTGTCCTTTTCTGACACAATATTTAATACACTTTATTTTTATATAGCAAAATATGCTAACTTGAATTACAAAATATAAACCTGTTCACATACCATGGTCATCTAGTAGAATATTTTCTGGTTTTAAGTCCCTGAAAAGATAAAAAACAAAACAAAAATAGGGAACAACAACAGATAATAAAATTACTTATGAATAATTTATTTTAAAAAAAATTAGTGTGACAAAGCCTAAAGGAATATACCTTTGCAACTGAAAAGTAGCAAAAAGTAGTATTATAATTACCATTTAATAATCAGTTGATATAGTAAAATAACCACTACAAGAATCACCAGAGTCTGGATGTAATTACACAATCAACTAATAAAAAGTCATGTCAGCAAGGAGATGACCAATGATAAAACCTATTTAGATGCTTAAACATTGTTTTTATGCCAATATGGACATAAAATTTGAATGCTGGTATTTGGAACACTGAATACTATTTTACACATTAACAATACTAGCTTACCTATAAACAATACCTAGAACATGCAAGTGTTCTAGCCCTTGTGTTATTTCAGCAGTGTAAAACCTTGCCCTATCTATGGGAAACCCTGGCTCTCTACCCATGTTATAAATATGGAACTTGAGGTCTCCCCCATTCATTATGGTTAACACAAGACACAAGGCATCTTTTGTTTCATATGCATAGGCCAAGCTCACCTGTGGTAATAAAAGTTAAACAATTAGGAAAATGCTCTTCAAGTTTTCTTCCAAATAACATGTTCAACAAGAAAATCAGTAAAAGACATTTATGTGGTATGTGCAAATGACAGGGTTATCTATCTTCTCATACCATAAGCAGATAATTATTACTATCAATCATGCTACTCCCCATATTACAGAAGAAACAGCAACATAAATTTATCATAATGTCATAAAAGTAAAATACACTTAATACAAAAAAGTGACTTACCACAAACTTAGAGTTAACCTTCTGAAGAACCTGTTTTTCTGTAAGAACCATAGACTCTCCTTTCCTCTTCTTTAGCCGTTTTTTTTCTAACTTTTTACATGCATACATTTTCCCTGTTGCCCTCACCTGACATGCACAGACTTCTCCAAACCCACCTTTCCCTAAAACTCTATACATTCTAAAAGTTTTCCCTGTCACTGGTTGGCTGCAGAAATAAAATACCAAAAAACAGTGTCTAGAAAACAAATCTGAATAAGCTAATTAAAAATATACTGTCATATTTATGAATTTCCTAATATTTTTTGTTGCATGTATTGATTAAAATAAATTTATAATGACAAAAAAATAAGAAAAAAAAGACATACCTAACAAAAACCTACCTTTAAATATTGTATCCAATTTTGTTTTGTTGCTTAATAATTATCTTTTATTATTTACAGACACTTACAAAGTTCTTTTTAAAGGGTCAAATTGTAATTATACTTCCAATATAAAATTCAGAAGGAAAATTTCAATCATATCTAAGAATTCTTTGTGGTCAAAATTCTTGTATCAATATAAATATATTTGAAAACAATGTTTAGGGCAATTATGTTTAATAGTCAGTGTGTTTTATACTCAGTACCTCTTTTTCATTATAGACTTTTCATGAATATGTGGTTGAACCTTTCAGCAACTTTTCCAGCAGTGGATTGGAATAGATCCAACTTTCACATAAATGGGTACAATACTTAAGATTTTTTGTGATATGAGTAATGTTCATCTGTATTTACATATGTATATATTGAAACAATTTTTGATTAACACTCCTACGAAAAAAATATTTACATCCACTAAGTGATACCCTTAGTGGATGTTTAAAAAAAAAAAAATTAAATATTATTTTGCAAATGTCTGAAAAGTCAATATTATTGCTCCTTAAAATAGAAAGGGATAGGGTCAGTTAATGGCAATTTCATTTAAATACAAAATTATTAGCCTAATATTAACAACCTTTCAAGTTGCTCTGGGGCCTATTAGGCCCCAATTTTCGTAGGAGTGTTAACTTATTATTAAAGCCTATAAATTTTATTTGATAAAAGACCTTGCAAATTTCTGCATGAAATTTGCAAGCTAATAGAAAACAGAGGCATGTGTCCACAAGGAAGGTAGTGGGGTAGCCTATTAGAGAGTTTGATCTCCCTCAACATCTCTTCCCCAACTCAGACATCAAGATTTTTTTAAATTCTCCTTACATTATGACTCTCACTGACATGAAAGTGTTTTTTTTTTGACAAGAAGAGAAGACAGTCACACTAAGTGACTTGAAGTGAAAGAAGTACCTCCAACCAGATGAAACTAAGAAGATGGATTTAATGGTAGTTAAAAATAGCATAGTGCTATTAAGCTGTTGATAGAGTTGACCACCATTCTAGTATACTCCCCCCCCCGTCTTTCTTATAAATACTATTGATACATGAAAAGATAAGTAATAATAAGAAGAAGAATGTTTGTGCTTTTGTTTAAATATATTCTGAACACTAAATATAGAGCAAGATAAAGAAAATATAATAAATTATCAGCTTGTTGAAAAAAATAAAGCAGAGATGGCTTGGTTGGTTGTGAAATGATTTAAATTTTCTTTTGAAATGCCTCCTTTCTTTCTGATTGAATCTTTAAATGTTACCCACTGAAAAACAGAGCTTTTATTAGAAATATCTTGAAAATGACTTAATATTTAATTATTTTTTGTTGTAATTTGTAATTGTAAACTGTGCATAACAGACAGAAAATCTGAACACTTGGAGAAACTTAATATTAAGTACTCTAATAAAATATAGTTTTAATAACAGACTGAAAACTATCCTAAATATCTGAAATTTTATATCTAAATTTTACTACTAAAGTGTTTTTAATTTTCAGCAATTTGTTTTGTCTTTAAAGTGGTTCAGTAAAAACTATAAATCAAAATCAACCTCATCTTGTCTCCAAAATGTCAATGTTATAAGATCAATAAAAATCAACCTCATTTTGTCTCAACAATTTCACTGCAGTAGAATCAATAGGAGTCACACTCACCTTTCTCTAAACATGTCAGTGTTATAGAACCAAAAACTGTTTACAATATAGTTGATCATGAGTGCCTAATTTTGTTGGAAAATGGAAGTAGAGGAGGAGAAAAAAAACAAAACTAAATAAACCTAGTATAGTTATTAAGTTTAGTATGTAAACCAATTGAGAAAAATTGGAGATCATGTGCTTCTTCTGCCTTGTGTTAGATATTTATGTAACAGATTATTAAAATTTTAATTTAAAGCTTCAATGTTATTTAATTAGATGCTTAGCCTTGTGAATGTGGATGTTAAAACTACATACAAACAGCTTTACCTGTATTTATGGTTCTATTGCAATAATACTCTAAGGTTATGGCAAATTCTTTAAATTAAATATTTTACTGACCTTTCTAACCATTTCCATTGAAGATATCGATGAAAATACATGCTATTTTCAAACTCATGAAAGGGTGCTCCAGCTAAAAAGTCTTTCACTGCTCTAAAAATATGAATATTTGGTAGCTGTGAATACTTTTAATACAGGTGTGAATTAACTAAATCCAATCTTCAGAACTTACTATGGTTCATTACAATGGTTCTAATCCCAAATCTAAAGCTCTAAACAAAATCTGAGTCAAAAGTAATAAACAGTTATTTTTAACAGAATTTTACAAAGATCATAAATAAAGAAGAATGTAATTTTACATTGTACTTAGATTTATCTGAACATACTCCATTTTAATCAATTTTTTTCACCAACTTATTATTCTGCTTTTCTTTTTTCATGAAAATTAGCTAACACAATTAAGCCCACACATATTTGGTACTGTTAGCATGATGTTCCAAAAACACATTGGTCTAAGTCTTGATAAAAAATGAAAGAAGCCCTACAACCTAAGTGCTTCTGAAAGATGGACTTTTCTTCTTCAGGGGTAAATTAAGAGTGGCAGTGTGACTGAATGAGTGATATATACATCATAGAGTGTTTAGTGACATCCTGGGAGTCATCTGGTTTTCTGGGAATTGTTTCTTTGGCTGTGTACCGTCATGAAAATATAATTTCCAGTGCAATGTAGCCAATGGCAAAAGTGTGTGTGAAAAGGTATTAGTGATATTTTAATTTTGAAATGGCTAAATGTATGTGTATTTCTAAAACAAAAATATGCTTAGGTGTTTAAGTAAAATAAAATATACAAAACACCTGGAGAGTGATTGAAAAAGATATGTAATATTAATCAATTTTAAAAAATCAGCTTTAATATTTTATGAAAAATAAGTGAAATATAAAGTTTGTTTCTTCTTCTGACAGAGATGAAACTAATGACTGGAGATCATTGATTCCTGGATGTAGATAAATTCTAAAAGGTTGAACAGTGTTTAGCTTGGCAATCCAATATGCTTCTTTTATTTCTTTATCTGCTTTAGTTTTAGTCCTGTTTCAATGCCAGCGAGAGTAGCCTCATTAACTGGTTGAAGCATTAAGCAACAGGGAGATCCTTTTTTGGTGTTAACAGAAGTTTTATGATTGTTAAAATGTTCTCTAAGAGTTGTTTGTGCATGTCCTATATATTGGTGATTGCATTTTTTTACACTGTACAAGATAAAGGGTGATTTTTATTTCACAGTCAGTGATTTTTATGAATTTGCAGGTTTGACAACAGGCTTTATTGCATGGACAACAACCATTTTGGGGCAGGATGCAATTTATTTTTGTGTGAACAAGGATAGCTTTTAGAGTTCTGCTTCTCTATATTGAACCTGAACTTCTCTCTGACCTTCATGAATTTTCTAGAAAATTAAGACTTCACAAATTTTTTTAGCAATAGACCCTACCCAACTAAAAATCAATATACACCTTACTTTAAAGAAAAGTCTTTATGGACACTTCCACAAAACAAAAACCACTTCTGAGAGCTACATTAAAAGCTGTAGAAATTGATATAGTACAGATTTTAAAATTTTCTAAGCAATGTCCCAATAACATTAACCAAAATGAAAAAAAAAGGCTTTGAACAATCTTAAACCAAACAACATCATAGTAGAGCCAGACAAGGATGGAGCTATTGTTATTCTTAACAAAGGTGACTATATATCACAGAAGCCAACCAGTAACTAGAGGACATTAATTTCTATAAAAAAAACTCTTGCACGATCCTACAACTCAGTTTATTAAAACCGTAACTGACAAGTTTAAAGAACTCCTCAAAAACAATAAAATTAACAAAGAAACATTTCAATGTTTGATACCCAAACAAGCTGTTCCTGGAAAATTTTATCATTTACCCAAAGTATACAAACCTAACAACCCTGGCCAACCCATAATTTTTAATATAAACATGGCTACTAAGAAGTTGTCTGCTTTGGTTGACCAACACATAAAATGTATTCTCTGTACCCTCCCCTCTTACATAAAGAATAAAATCCACTTTCTCAACATCATAGAAAATATTAATACTGATGAACAGTTACCACCAAATAGTCTTCTTTGCACGATGGATATTTCTTCCCCTTACTCCAACATCCTGCATGATGGACTGGAAACTCTAAAGTCTGCATTAAACCTCTCTAACATATCAGAATCTCAAACAATAACTGAACTTGCCAGCCTAGTTCCAATTCTGAACAACTTCAAATTTAATAAGGAGCACTACATTCAGGTTAATGGTACTACAACAGGTACCAAAATGGCTCCCAATTATGCCAACATTTTTATGGGCTATAGTAAAATGTTACAGTGGAGACATTTTTCATTTGAACAGCCAATTTTGAATCACTTAAAAAATTTATTGCACATGCAAAGTCCTTTTACAAAACAATCATGTTTATATGTGATTATTCACCTACACAGAATAGTTCCTTGATATCACAATTTTTCTAAAAAATAGAACTTTATAAACTGACTTGTACAAAAAAGCCTACAGACAGACCACAGTATTTTTACTATAAAAGCTGTCAGCCCTCTCATACTAAATGAAACATTACCTACAGTCAAGCTCTTAGAATAAAGAAAATATGTTCAGATTAAACAGACTACAGAAAACACACTAAGGATCTAAAATAAACCATGTTACAGAGAGGATATAAAGATGTCAAAATCAACAAGCAAGTCAAGAAGGTTAACAACACTCAGCAGAAAACATCCTCAATCAAAGTAATACTAAACTTTCAAATAAAACTCCTCTCTTGTTATTACCTATCAGTTTAAACTCAGAAATGTTTCATGAATACTGAAAAAACATTTGGTATTTACTACAGCTTGACAGTCATCTCAAACAGATATTTCCTGAAGTTTCCATTGTTTCCTTCTGAAAAAGCAGAACTCTGTGGTCTGTAATTAAACATCATCATGATAAATATCACTTGTTCAATCACACTGTCACTCTCACTTTGCCCCTGAAAAAGAAAGGTCCACCTTTCAAAAGTGCTTGGGTTATAGGGTTTCTATTTCATTTTTATTAGTTCTGTTAGCCAATACTACACAGTGAATGGAATAAAATATAACTCTCCAAATGTGTTATAAACAACAAGAAAAAATACATTTTATTATTTTCTATTCTTCAATCTGTGCAGAATTGATAACAAAGAGTTAACAACACTCAAACATCTAAAGCTTCCTTATGATATTCACAATTACCAATTTGATTATTTGATATCAGACTCCACATATTTACATTGTATTAAAATACATACAAAATAAATTAATGTAAAAATTCCAAGGACTTTAAAAGTTTAATTTTAACTCTTACCTGATGCTTATGCAATTGTATGAACGAATCTCGTGATAATTAAAATCAGAATTTGCCTGTTGTAAGAGTTCAGTAGGCTCTTTGCTTATAGTTTAAAATTATGATAAAACTTGTGTGAAGAAAAAACAATTTATTATCTTTTCCCTTCTAAAAACACACTATAAACAACATTTGTTTTGCACTTCCTAAAATAAGTTATTTAAATTTCAAAAATTTTAATTACTTCCATTCTTATTAATAAAAATCTTTTTTTAATGTAAGGAATACAAAATACACCTTTTGTCACCTTAACCTGAATACAGAATAAAAAAAAAAATTCTAGCATTTTCTTTAAACAGTTATAACTAAAAACACTGAAGACTTTCATTATTGTAAAATGTACAGCTTCAATAAAAATGCTTAAGTACAGTACCTTGTACATTCAAAAAATATTTCTTTATTAGCTGTTTGAAGGTTTGCCTTGCACCTTTGTATGAGGTCTTCATTAGCTATCTCCACATAATCACTGGACTGGAACAAGTATCCCAAAACAATCTTTATGAAAATATACAACCTAAAATGCCTAACAAATAATTTCCATACAAACTGCAAGAACAAACATACTGATTATTGCACTAAAATATTGTACTTCTATACAAACACTAAGATAAGCTAACATTACTACAGTTGTTTGAATTAATCAAAAGTACAAACATACACATGCTGTCTATTAATGGATATTTAAGTTTTATACAAATCATATTACACTTGATAATGCTCTGCTTTTAAACATATTTCCTCCAACATTGACTACACTACTGTCCAACAGTTTTCAGTATAATATGATTCTGCAAGGGATAGTGAGGGCAATCCTAGACCACATACTGATAATTTTCCATAGACACTACTATACACAAACATTAGCTTAAAAGATAAAATGAGGGCTATCTGCACAAATAAAATTTAAGCAACCAAAGTTAAAACAGGTCCAATGGATCTACACTGCAGAACATACTAGATAAGTGTTCAAACAGGGTCACTGTGTAACCAGGTTCCTCAGCCATTTTTTTCCCCTGCAAACAGTAATTAATTTAAAGATTTGGCTAGAAGTTTGAGATCCTTTGTCAGTATCAAATTCTTGAAAATTATATTCTTAATGGTAATACAAAATGTGTTTACCTCTATTAATATGATGTTTTTGGGTTTGACAACCCACCCATCACTTTCATAATGAAGGCATTCCTTCTTGATTGACTTGAGTGAAGGTTTGAGTCTTTGCTGTTTTGGCCTAAAAATCCTAATGTGAGAATTTTTATATTCCTGCAAAGAATACTAATAGCCTCCTATTTTGCAAAATTACATCATTTCCATATTTCATTAAGAATTCTGCTGTACCAAATCCTTTCTTGTGTCTAATGTTAAATTGACTATACAGATAAAGATGGATTAACAAATTCATCCTATTTGAGGAAGAATGCACATAAGCTGTTTGAGAGGCGAGTTGCATTACAAAAGACAATGCTACTACCACCACCTTACTTCCATGACACTGTGCTGTACACAGTAAGTGAGAAATTTTCCAAGATCTACCACCCCAGCAGCTAGGAATTAGCAAGTACGTGGCAAGGGTCTTCTGTGCTCCACTTAAAGAAGGGAGAGGGAAAACTTATGTTGTGGAGATCTGGAAAAGTGTTAAGATTCCCAAAGAATGCCTGCCAAAAAGACCTTTTGCTAGAGACAGTTCAACAGGCAAGTGTAAAACCCTGTATGTAAAAGCCAGCAACTGTATACCAAAGAAATACCATGGAATGGTATGGTCTGGATCAGGAAATAAAAGTAACTTTATCACCACAAGGGTACCTCTCATGGTCCTGCAGAATAACTAATCTCAACAGTGGGAATTTGTATAACGAAAGCAGATAAATTGAGCACTTTCTGTTACCCAAGACCTGATGTGGATTTTGGGAAATAAGCATATCCTTTAAAATAACAAAAGCTACTTTACAGATGTCTATAAGAGAAAGAGGGGTGATGAAAAAGAAAATGTACTTACCTTTTTAAAGACGGTGTGTACATTTTAAAATAGCAAATAGAGGGAGCTGAAATCCCACAGGAGAGAAAACAGCCAGATGATGAAAATAATGGGATAACAAACATGTCCAAATTTATCCATGTACAAGCCTGAAGGATCACATTTTTTGCATCTCATTTTTGCTGACCATTATAAGACAGATGACAAATTTGATGAAATAAAATGTGAAAAAAAAACAAAAACTGCAAGCATCAATATTCAGGGAAGAATACACCAATTAGAGGGGTTTGAAGGCAGAAACAGTTGATAGGATAATAAGACATTTGTACCAAATAACACTTCATAGCCTGAAATGGACTGAAAAAAAGAATCAAGTCAGAACGAGTATAGAGAGAGAAAGAAAGTGAGACAGAAGAAAAAGAATGATCATCTTCTCAAGCAGCTTAAGCATTAGAAAGTAAAGCCTTGTCTGTTTGGAGAAGTAAGTAAATACAATGAGAGTGCACAAACCACTGATGGTATACATGATTGATTGACAATATCCACAAGTGAAAATAAGAATGAAGTATGACGTCTTCAGAGAAAGATGGTATAAAGAATAGGAAGCCAATTGCTAAAACTGTGAAAGAGTATTAAGCCTCATGAAGACCCTATCTATTCATGAGAGTTGAAATAGGTAGATCAATGAAGGAGGGAAGGACTGAACCACAGTGAAATGGATGAGGTAAGAATACATCTTGACAGTAATGAGAAAGGCAAAACATAGTTTACAAAACCACCAAAATAACCAGCTGTATTGGAGATTAACAATCAAGGGTTCAAAAATAATGTATAAAAAAGTAAAAAAAAACAACAAAAAACAATGGAACAGCCCAGAGGAAAGAAGTAATAAAAAACATTAACAAGCAAAGTTAAAGGACAACAGAAGTGGGATAAGAAAGGTACAAAATAAAAAATCTGACCTTGCAGGCTAAAGACCAGACAAATCCTACATGTGAAGATGAAGGGACAACATCCCCTGTTTGGGAAAGGGAGAAGAATGCAGAAGAAGAGGGGGAGCTAGATGCCAATTGTTAAAACAGAGGAAACCAAAGTTGTAAAAGGTCAAAAAGGTGTCACTAATTTGACAAGGGTTGTTGCAGATTAAGACAAAAATACAAAAGACAGGAAGAAGAGGATATGCACACAAAAAGTAGCGAGATGACTTATAGCTTACAGCACCAACTGCATGCCAAAAGATGAGAAACTGGGGACCAGAAAAGTAGAATTATGTTTTCAGAGGAACAGTAAAAACATTGATGAAGAATGTACCTTAATGAAAGAAAACCTGATGAAAAATATGAGAGGTAAAATGCAGGCTGGCTGAGAGTGACGGTTCTCTACCAAATTCAAAGTTCCTTACGTAGAACAAACTATGAGATCAATGTAAACGAGTCTGAAATATCAGCTCAAAACTGTGTTCAGAGACACATCCCAGCCCAACAGAGAAATAACTTTGAAAAAATGGGGATCTGTTCCAGCAAATTGAAGAGGTTGCCCACTGGGGTATTAGCACAGTTGAGCTACTAAGATAAGTTCATTAAAACAGGAGAATTAACCCTCAGAAAGGTTCCACTGGTCCCGAAATATCCACTAGAGAAGACGTGTGTGTGACCTACAGGAATGAGTAGTTGTAGTGAAACCAGAGTTTCCAAGAGAAAAATAGTTTTATATGGATGGTATAGAAAAGAAGCAGAAATCTTGCTTACAGATGAAGTAGTGAAGGCTGAGATAAACTCGGAAAAAGAGTTGAGAAACATTTCCAGTTGTACCAGTTATTTGGTAGGAATGAGAAAAGACTTGGAATACTTCACTGGCATGTTTCTGCAGAAGAATGTGTGAAAGAAGGAGTCCTCCATGTGGTAATTAATTCTCAGTCCTTATCTGTGAATATGGTGGACAAATTCCCCTAGCTCAGTTGAAAATATAAGAAGCAGGCACAATACCAAGGAGAAGAGCAAAGAACTAAAAGACTCAACTCCAGTAAATGAAACAGAAAATTTCTGGATGATGAGGCAATTGAAATGTGTGAAAAAGCATCCAATACATCAATCTTGGTCCTCCACAAACTTAGTGAAAAGGATCACTGTAGAGAAAAACAAAAACATTAATTCAGATTCAATAACAAGTACGAATCAGACAATAGATCAATAACTAGATGCCAGTCCCTAAGTCTTCTTTGAAACCAATAAGCAATTAAAATAATATTCACAGTAAGGATAAATACACTTTCAATGGTGTTCTTGGCCAAGAGATTCAAGACTGAACCTAAACACATTAAAAGATAAACAGGGACAGAGAAAATAAAATGGGAGTGATTGAAGTATGGAGACAGATATGTGGTTAGAACCTGATAAACCTATCTGTTGGCCAAATATTAAGACCAAAAGTTGGCAAATTGAGACAAATGGCCACACACTGTGCTAGACCCAACATGATAGTCACAAATGAGATGAGTGTGTGTTTTCTTATAGCAAAACCACATTGAGCTATCTGCTGGATCCACTGAGACGAATCAAACCCCTGATTTTAAAGTTGTAAATCTGAAGGCTTACTATTGTTTCAGTGGGGGAGAATGAGATGACCCTAATGTCATGAAATTGGAGAATGAGAAGCAGTAAAATAAATGGGAGACATGAATGAGCAGCCACAAAAACAGAAGATCTAGGTTCAGAATGAGGAGAAACCAGAAAAGGCAAAAAGGACTGCAACTGAACCACCTAGGCTCACTCTTCCAGATCATCAGAAACACTACTGAAGACTTCCAGACAAAGAAAAGAAGCTCAAACAAGGTTACAGACATTAGAGGCACAGATTAGTTAGGAGAGCATACTGACAAAACAATTCCAACAGCAGAGGAACCAAGTAAGAAGAGATAAGCTGGTACTACTTCTGCTCTAAGTGGTGAAAAGAAGAAAAAAGCCTTTCCAGAAAGCCCTACAGAAATGTGATGAGCTGCCTCAGAAATAAGCTGAAGAGATGAATAAAAATGTAGAAGGGTGGTAAGAAAGAGGTGAAGACATGAAGACTGGGTACTAGAAAGTGAAATACACGTTAAAGGGTCCACCCCACCAGAAAGTTAAAAAACAAAAAAGAGAGAGATTCTAAAAGCTGGGAGTTAAGAAACAGAAATGAAGAATGGCTGTAAGCTAAGGCAAGAGTCAAGAAGGTATGGAGGATGCAACACAAGTACAGGTATGCAATTTTATTCAAGAAATGAGCTTGCATTGATCTTAATATCAGGTGAAGGGAAGAAAACAAAGCAATCTTGAATACGACTTTCATGTAGAAAATGGGAGGAACTGAAAGACACTAGAGAAAAAGAAAAAAAAGCACACCTGCAAAACCATTTCAAGAAAGAAATTAGATGGAAAAGAATTTTATTCAATTCATAAAACAGTACCTCTAGCAAATAGTTGATCAAAATCCTTTTTATCCTAGTCATGTTCAAACTGAAAAGAAATGTCAACCAAATGGGTGAGAAGAGGTCATCCTGTATGAATGAGGAAATTCAATTCATTGAACAATTGCTGTCATATCCTCTACAGACAAGACTGCCTGCAGTAGCCATATTGTCCCATGTTATTAAAATCACCACCTTCACAAGATGAAATTGTGTTATCATCATAATTCATAAGAGATAAGCAAGATTTATTTTTCTTTAGCAAAGAAAGAAACTTAAATGTTAATTTAAATCTAAGTTTCATAAACTATCACAAACTTCATGTAATTACTAATTTTAAAAACATGCCCATTTGAGACAATGCTAAGGAAAAGAATGGAGTTATTTTGAATGCAAGTGCTAAGGGGGAGTTATTGAGCAAGGAGGATGTCTTGCTCTCCTACTGTTGGAGGGCTGTTGTCAAATGATAATATTATCATGCACTAGTGCAACTCATGTTAAACATTAATTTTAGGTGGGAAGTTACTCAGGGCTAGTGATAAGCAAATCTCATATATAGATGCATAAGGAATCAAGCTATTCAGACTGCAGAGGTGAGAATTCTTCTCAGAAGTTAACTTTGAGGTTTGTTTCTTATGTAGATATTTAATGTAGCTTACAAAAATGGATCATACTGAATTGGTAAAGGAAAATTGTTAAAGGTTTTTTCCATTTATTTTTATTAGTTTTGTACATTCGTTACAAACATGTTGTTGAATTTTTATAGTGTTTACTACTTTGACTGTTTTCATAAATATTGTTGTGAACCTTGTGTTTTGGCTCCTTCTTCATGAAAAACTCAGCCAGTGATTGAAGAAACACACACTCCCTTGTATGATATTCTCCAAAACTCCAGTTAACAGGCCCTAACTAACTGATCTGTAGAATGTTTATAAAATAAAAAGTACCATACTTGAGAATAAACTCAGATGCCTCTTCAGCCATTACACTATCTAAAGTGATATTTTATTGTCAAATACTGAAACAAATATACAGATGCTAAGATTTCCATCCATGGCACCAATTTACACCAGGAGCAACACACTACATTTTCATGTAAAGTGCATTTAACCTTCTGATTTTTACCTGTTAATCAATGACAACAAAACACAGTAGAAATGAAGTTTTGTTCTTAGAGTTCAAGGGTATTACACTAGGAAAATGATTGAGTTTTTATTTTTTTATATTACATTACAAAATAATAGGCAAGTTCAGTGACATATTTTCCATGTTATCACATTTATTGGCAGTAAACAGCCTTGGGAGAATTTTAAAACAGTGTTTTATTCAGTATAAAAATACTTGACTCTCATCCATCACTAGCACACATATATAATTACCGCAATTCTGAAAAGCATTAACCTAAGATGTTATTTATATGAGATATGGCCTTTGCTGACTACAGTGACTGTAGGTACTGATTATATGCATTGTCTACGGTGACTGGTGTAGCATGAGGCCTATCAGCATGTGTTAAAAACCTTGGATGTGTATTGCTCTTGACTGTGGTACAAATCAAGGTAGTAAATGCCAGATGGTGCTAGTTTAGGATTATTTATCATGTTAAATGCTAATTTATTTTTATTTCAGTTGCACATTTTTCATGATGATTTTCCTATTTTTTTATGTTTTGATTACTGTTTTATATATATAGGAAATAAATCAAAGCCACTGGGCAAGTCATAGAAGAATATGCATATTTTATGGAATATACAATCTTTTAGATACCATGTTTAACATGTACACACATATACAGACAAATATTCATCTATGAATACTGAACATCAACTTACTTCAAATGTTATGGAAACATTTAACAGTAATTTCTGTTAAGTTCACAACCCTTGAACTTCTTCACTCTCAACTGAAAATACAGAATTCTGAACACTTCTGTAACAAACTGTGCTTACCTCTGAAGTGAGGTATTTTGAGAAAACAACTTGAGCAGCTCCTTGTCGATATTCATCTAAAGTCACTTCATAATTTGACTGAAATCAAAAATGGAAAAGTTTCTTAAACATAGTACTAATTTTAAAAAAAAATCCCTAAGATTACTCATATAACATAATAATATACTAAAATTTCAAATATTTTTTGTTAATTCTCAAAATACTGGCATTTTTATATTATTCACTATCACTGAGGTTAATGTATTGCATAACATGGAATAATTTTTTTTTCTGATATAGTAGTTAGCACAAAAATTACCAAAAAATTAAATGATATATTGATTTTGGATATGTATATCTTATCAGGAACCCTATTCCCAAACATATTCAGACTCGCAAGCAAATTGATGTACAACTTGTTTATAAAATTGAGTTCATGAAAAGAGATCTCATTGATAATACTAGGGTTAATGTCACTCAAAACAATTCTGAATTATTAGTGGTTCCTACATGACTTCCATAACTTAAAGAAAGAATAACAGTTTGAAAGAAAATTTTTCTCTAGAAATAAATTTTAAAAAGTGTATTTTTCCCCCTTTTAAGAACATTAGAACTTCTCATTTTTTTATAACATAAAGTCATCCTTCTGCTTTCAAGTAAATACATTGTTAATGACCAAAACAAAAAGTTCTTAAAGCCTACCATACTTTTTTTTTTTTTTTACAACAATGTGATATAGTTCTGTATAGATGACAAAAAATATTCATAAAATAAGATAAACAAGTATTTCCAGTCTTCAATTGATATTAATAATAGCATAGCCACTTAAGGGCTTTTGAGCATTCAAAAAAACAGGCAGCACACTTATGATAATCTTTGTTAATCTTAGACTTATGTGCATTAATAAATACATGTCAAAAGTTTTATTTTTTTCCTTCTTCCATCTTATGGTAACGTTATATACAACTGACTGCATAATATCTTTGGCTGTGAATCACATTTACAACCTTTGAAAGCAAAAGTCACCATAAACTCAGGGCATCGGCTAATTAGCAATTACACCCAATGATTATAATATTTCCTACTGTGTTAAAATATTTCTCTCTATAAATAATTTCATATTCACAATAAGGAAAATTTCTCCTAAGCCCTGTACAAAGTTAAGTCTAAAAATCATGATGGCTTCACATTTAAAAAAGGTGTTCAATATAAGGGCTACTAACTCACCACTGCATCTAAATAGTTGTTACATTTACTATAAAGAGGTTTAGTTTCACAATACTGTCTAAAAAGAAGGCGTCCTATTGGCTGTTGTTCCACAACATAACCGTACTGAACATCTGGAAAAACAATTAAAAAAAATGAAATCAGGGTTCCAAGGAAAAGTTTGTTTTTTTTTAAATAATTTCTGTGAATTCTCTTTTCCTCCATTTAAAAACATCAGAATGTTATGTTTCATATGAGTTTTCAAATGCACAATTATAATGAACAAAAGTTAGTGAGGCTTACAATAAGGAATACAAACTTGATTTCTTAAATCTGTTGCCTCACTACATCTTACAAAAGTTATGACAATTAACAGATATAAATGAGAAAGAACAATATTTTACTTACAGCATTATTTATGGAAAGTAATGCAAAATATACAATATAATTAACTCATCTGTAAAAACATCTAGATAACAAAATTACAAAAATGATGTTGGGAGTTAACATTTTATCTTAATCAAGTAAAGGAGTCAGCATAACATGTTTATGAGTCGAGGTATTGCTTTTACTTCCCTATGTTATCTTTTAATATAAATAAGACTCTCTAAGCAGGCAAAGAACTTCATTTTTCCCCTTTTGTCAGAACAGAATAAAATACTTTTAAATTACTAATCTTCTCTTAATATACAATTTCAAGTCTCTTTAAGTACCAAAGATTTATGGTATTCTCAAACATTTTTAATGGCATTGCTCGCAATGGCATTTGAGGCCCGCGTCTCAATTCTATTTAACAGTGTCCCAAATCTCCAGTTGGTAACTTGAAAAATCACAATGAAAAACCATAATTGACATCATACTCAAACACAAAAAATTCACAAACCTAGTGATGCTTCTGCTTATTTCCATTTCAGTACAATTGAGTAGGAGCTGCAGAATAACAGGAGGTTTTCACAGAAAGTGTATTTCAGAATTAATTTTAATTCACTTGCAACTGAACTGCAATGTCATTAAAACATTTGGACAACTGAGAATATCACAATCAAGATATAGATGTACCAAGTTTTCATTTGGTATGAAATCTGCTCCTATTTATGAATTTCACCTTCTTGCAAATACTTTTATTCAATCCAATCAATATATTATTCAGAGTTATTAACAAATATATTGAATAAAACAACTTTTTCTCCCCACCATAATGTGAGTCTAGCTGTTACATCCCTTCAACAGAACATTTATGTATGGTTTCAGGATTCAAACTTGCAACCTTAGATTGCAAATTAATAGCCCTAACCATCAGGCCATACCAGATCCAATTTATTATAACAAAAAACGATATTTGGTAATTCTGACATAGTGAGTCCAATTTTATGAAATCTCAAACGAGCCATTGTAAAATACAATAGTAAAATAAAGGATAATTGGAAATGGCATTATAATAACTTACACAAAGCAAAACCACTGTTATAAAATTGTGTCAATCAACCCCCTCTCTGGTCAATTTCATGAAATTAAAACATCTCACTGTCAGCAATGGGATCCAAGATGGAAAATATTGGTCACTCAAGCAATACTGTACATAGCAGTCAATTTGATGTGAATTACAGAGCTCAAATTTCTCTATATTGTACATGAACTATGGCTAGACCTCAAACAGCTAATTACAACAAATTAATTATTGTGCATACATTGTTTAAAATTTTGATACTTAACAGAAATCCTGTTTCCATCTATGCATTTTCTGTCCATGATTTTTCCCAAGTGCAAGAAATAATTTAAATTGCTAGGTTAACTTTAAAAACTTTTCCCATTACTGGGGATTGATACTTTTTCTTGTAGTAAATAATGCACTACTTGTCACTAGCATGCTGCTGCTGAAACCAGATCTATACAGAAATGGTTAATAAAATATTTTGATTCCATAAAACCCTTCAAAATGCCTAAATCAAGCAAATTAAAAAGGCACCTGGATGTACTGGATCAAGTATAACCCCAAGAATCCACCAAGAAATAAAGATTAATTGAAAGTGTTTGGAATAACAAACAAAACAAAAGAATATCAACATGTCTCTCTGTACTGACATAAAAAATGTTAGAACAGATGCAAAGTTTAGAGAAATAAGTATCTGTGTATGAAGTGGATAAATAAAAGATGGATGGGGAAAATAAATTCATTTTAGTTTCAATGTAAATACTGAAGTGGATGAATTATAGATTTATAGATAGATGTAAATGTTGAAGAGAGAGGGTGGTCTCTGAACATACTTTAAATTCTATGGAATATTTCTAAACATACAAAAAAAAAGGGGAAAACATAAGGCGACACATGAAAAGTCTTGTCACTTATGGCAAAATAAAATCTAGTGTTCTCATACTAGCAGAGTATTACATGAATATATAATAATGATACACACATAAATATTCCAATTTATTTGCTTTTTTAACCAATTTAAACTTAGAACAAACTGCCTGACTTCTAACTTTATCTAGCTGGGGTAAATGTCAGTTCTTTTCATGAATCCTTATTTTATCTTATAAATGAAGACACTCATCAATGAAAAAGAAAACAGTCTTGTCATTTGAGATGTAACAACAACATAAAAAACATGGCCTTGACAAGTGAGCTTTCAAGATTGAGTACTTAAGTAGACACACATGTTCTAAGATGTGTAGATGAATAAATAAGCAAGTGACAGCTGGAATTTTGACAAATTTGTTAATGAGAAACTAGAAACGTGACAACTCCTTTCATTATTGACCTTCTCAGGCCACATAGTTTTGCATTCAGGAATGGCAATGATAATGTATATAAAACATACACTACATACACAATTATAAAACCATGGACGTGAAATGGAGCAAGTTCAATAACTTTACCTTCTAAAGTTGGCATTCCAGCCCCCATTATGGTGGTAAAACACTAATTAGTGACACAGCAGACAAATTATAGCAGTATAATTTATAGTGTTTAGTTGATGTGTATATTTGTATGTAGAATGAATCAGACTTTTGAACCATTCCCCATTTATGAAAAAATGCAACTTTTTTTTTTATTATTTCTCTCCACTTCTCATCCAAAATATATTTTGAGTGAGAAAAACAAACTTTATACAATATATATTCCAGGAAGAATCAAACATACATTCCCAAGGTTCCATTTCAAAAACAAATAAAACCAAAATTAGAAGTAACAATGTTTTTTATTTCTTGCTTTGAAAGATTATGCATCATGTTGTGTTGTACTCTACAAAGAGCATTTTTGTTACTGATGTTAAAGTAGAGCATCCTTTATGCAACATCATTTTAGTGTCTACTAACTGACTGACAGATAGCATACTGCTGTAAGTGGTAGTACGAGTGGTTTTTGCACAGATGATTCCTTCAGCCCCCTTTTAGGAAATACCAGGGTACATCATTCCAGCACTTATATATGATAGACGTAGTAGTGGTTGAAACACTGTTTATATTGTCAAATGAACCTGTTATGGTGTGAACTAGATTAAGTTGAAATGCATTTATTATAAATTTTACGAGTTGTATACATTTCAAAATTAGGTTAAGAATTAAAAAAACAATAACATTTATTTATTTAAAAATGCTTGTACATGTAGGTGTATGTGGTTTTAACATCAGTCATAAAAGTGGCAAGTTCCTTTCCCCTAGTTACATAGTCTCATGTGTGGTATCATATGAACTTTACTGTACAAAAGATTTTGGTTTGGTTAAACTTTGTATGAGATGTTGACAATGATATTTATACAGGCATGTTAGATAACACTCCAAGAATGCAACTTGCTTTATTTTTTGATGGATATGACCAATGGTCACACGAATAGCACGCGTACTAAGAAGAATAGCATTATTGTTGTATGTATATAATGCTGTGTTCTCTAAGTTTGGAACATTTCTTCAAATAGTCCACGAGAGTTTTTAAACATGATTTTCTTAAGAGTTTCCATAGTTACAGAACTCCAGAAAAAGGTGCAGTCTCCATACACTTGTCTTATCTTTGACTATTTTTGTTTTTGCCAGTAACGATTAATTTTGGTCCACATTGTAACCAGTCTCTTTCATTCTCAAAAGACAACCAAAGTCAGAGGAATCACATTTATTCCTGAAAACATATTACACTGAATATCTTGTTACTCTGTGAATTTTACTTGACCATTCTCAGGAGAAATAACATTGATTGAACTGTTTAACATTTATTGTTTTTATTATGCAATTTTATTGTAAAGGTTATTTTGTATAGTTCACATAGTCAAACCTCTCAGATATTATTTAGATTATGGTTGAAAATACTGTCACAGTGAAAGGAATCCAGCTATTAAATAAGTGTTTTCATGACAAAAAGATCATAATTTAGTGGGAGTGAATATTGTACGAAACACTACACCTCAACATTTATTTGCTTGCAGGTTCATCACTAAAGACTCACTCATGTATCAGATTACAGGAAACAAATGTACATGTATTTCACAAACATTTGAAGAAGGATTGTTTCTAATCAGCTCTGAAAATTTAAGCACTGTTCACATATCCAATTTTGCATTACAAGTGTTAGTGTATCAGTCCACGTTCAACATTTCATAACACCCTGTTATTCAAAAAACAAGGAAAAACTATGAATATTTTTGTGTCTAGTTACAATGTGCCTTTCGGAAATAAAGAGAAGAAATATAAATAGTAATAATAATAATATGTGAATAAAACAATGATCTGTTATTAACGGAAAAAAGAAAACAATGGTTTCAATTTAGAGTTTTTACGGTAAGATTAGTAAAAGCTGTAAATTATTATAAAAATATACTATATCAGTAAGTAAACTCAAAACGAAACAATTACAACATTCAACAGTTTCACGTTTTCCGAAAACACCGCTTTGTTCAGCATGTACTTAACACATCTGTATACGTGCTTATTAATAATACATCTCCAAGGCAGACAGAGTTGACAGTACAAAAATATGAAGTTGTACTGCCCTCGATGGCTACAGCAAACAGCTCAATGTTTCTTTGTTTTAAAACAAACTGATAATAATGCTTTGCAAGCAAAAATTTATAAGAAAGTTAAGTTGAACTGTTTAGGTACTAGTATCAGTATGAAAGTACAACACAGGCTGTACGAAATGAACACTTGAAAAACGCAAAATTACAGTTAAAAACATTACTAATTTTTTCTTCTGCACAAATGCCTTTTTTGTAAAGGCCTGGCATGGCCGAGCGCGTTAAGGCGTGCACTCGTAATCCGAGGGTCGTGGGTTCGTGTCCGCGTCGCGCTAAACATGCTCGCCCTCCCAGCCGTGGGGGTGTATAATGTGACGGTCAATCCCACTATTCGTTGGTAAAAGAGTAGCCCAAGAGTTGGCGGTGGGTGGTGATGACTAGCTGCCTTCCCTCTAGTCTTACACTGCAAAATTAGGGACGGCTAGCACAGATAGCCCTCGAGTAGCTTTGTGCGAATTTCCAAAAACAAACAAACAAACAAACAAACAAAGCCTTTTTTGTTATTACATTGTTAATTTGTCCTATAGTTTAGTTAGATTGACAACTTGTTCCTTATTAGTTTTGTGCATCGCAATTTCTTAAACCTATAATAATTAGAAATTAATAGACCTATAGCTGGTTTTTGTTTTTCTTTGTGTGTGTAATTAGATTACTAATCAAATAATGGACAAAAAAGTGTATTAATCGACGCATAAAAACAGTAAAAAACATTCTAACATCTCACTGAGTAGAATAAAGCGGTGTCCTTCTCAACAGACGAAGACGGCTTTTTATAATGATTGAAATTTTCAACATGCACAAGTAGACTAAGACCAATAATCTGCGGGGAAGTACCAGCTATCAGAACCAGCCGACCCAAAGAATTTAAACCAACTCTTTGAACCCAATAAGGTAGTCGAATGTCACTTTTATAACGCACCTTTATCTCGCGCACCTCTCTACTCTTCGATTGACAGCCCGACAATCTAAATATTGCTCACACCCGGCCCTGACATTATATTGGTAATAATCTTTTCACACACACATTATTGTAGAATAACTAGTAATATTAAGTCAGTTAAACAAGTGAAACCTACTAAATAACATTTCTTTTCATTTTAAAAACGGATATTGAAACATACATCTCAATTATCACACCTCTGGAACTGTTTTCAAATGTCCATGAAATCGACAATTTGACATTTTAAAAAACTTAAAACCAGTGTTTATGCCGAAAGCTAGCGAAATAAAATCAATATCTCTAAAACGCGATAACAACCACGCTAAACTGAAGACATATTTTCATTCCTCAAAATTAATACCTTACGGATTCCAAATGAGAGGCATGTAAAGACTATTATGGACGCATCTTTTATCTGCTCTTATTTATTGCCAAGAAGGACTTTACAATGCGAAACTTCCTCAGCAGAGCTGGACTACGACGGCAGCCAAAGCAACGTGGAATAGTAACTTACATACAGTACAAAAATGTACCTTTGGTTCGTAGCGTGAAAAATAAATACCGTCGGTCAAAAGCTCCTTCTACCACTGTTAAGTCCACTTTTCATCACCATGGCAATGGTTCTCGCAAAACATAGACGAGTACTCTAGTGTGTCACAACTCATGACATATCGATCTTCGAAACAAAGAACAAACAGATAGCTTATATTAAAGTGTTATTCAAATTTAATTATTTACAATTTACATTCACATTGCTGGTTTTTAATCCGGTGGACAATTAAAGATTTTCAAGATTGGTTGACTTCTGTAAGAATATGGTTAAAGTGATATTTTTATTATCTGTAGTCCCTAAGAGTCGCCATATTGTCAGATATTTCAACAGTATGTGTAAACCAAATTTATCTTTCCAATTACTTCTTTTCTCTTTACGCTTTTTTAATATTAACATGGTTTGTTTTCTTTAGAATTTCGCGCAAAGCTACTCAAGGGCTATCTGCGCTAGCCATCCTTAGTTTAGCAGTGTAAGACTAGAGAGAAGAGAGCTAGTCATCACCACCCAACACCAACTCTTGGGCTATTCTTTTACCAACGAATAGTGGGGTTGACCGTCACCCCACGGCTGAAAGGCCATGTTTGATGCAATGTGGATTCGAACCCGCGACCCTCGGATTACGAGTCGAACGTCTTAACCCACCTGGCCATGGCAGGCCTATTAACAAACTGACTTCGACTTTAAATTATTCATAATTTATTATCTTGTATTTTGACTAGAGTTGAATATTGTGTAGGTCCTGAATTTCAATGAAAATATTGACACTTTTTTTAACAATTAGAAGTAGGAATAAATTCAAAGTCACTATACGGTTACAGTCAAGATTAATAACTTAATTTATAAAAGTCAATCTTATATACTTTGACTGAGCAAATATTTGATATTTTCATCAAACGATATACAAAATTTATCACGAAAAGTAATATCCAGTAAACTTTTTTTTTTTTTTTTAACAAGATCAGTAAGTGTGCTTTGATTTTTGCTTATCATATATTCGGTAAATTATGTACGTAGAAATGACCAAGATACACAGTAGTTATAATACAAATACGCATATCACAAATCGACAATGATAATTTTACAACAAAAAATGATTGCCACTCATTTTCATTTGTTTACCCAACACATCCAAAAACAAGTCTAAGAAATCATCGCTAAAATACCAAATATGGGAAAATGACCAACCCACCAAATTGTTGATCTTTCTTCTTGTTTCAGTCAGGATTGCTGTGCACCTACTTCAATGATGTCAGTTTAAACCTAAATCCACTGTGCATTTCCGGGTAGTGGAGGATATCATTGCTTACTCATAGAAACAAGTAATAATTTTAAAAATTCAAAATTCTGGTCTAAATAATGTTTTAATTGCTTTTTAGAATTATCTTTCATACAGAAAGCTGATGTTCCTTTGAAAAACAGCAACTTGAGTACAGGATCAAATAGGGAATACCAGTCAATAATCGATGAAAATCAGATGATTGTAACATGTAGAATACTCAATGCTTTGTACACTACATAATCTGTCTTTCAGGAGTCAACTCCTATATCATGAATTAAGCGAAGGTGTAAAAAAAAATAAATACACATAATATCAGGGAGAAAAAATGTCACAAAACAACAAACATCATTTTAAAATGTAAACTGATGTAAAGATGGCAGTGCTAAAACAAATGTAAAAGAATACAAGGGTGATACATGGCTATCAATATTAAAATTTAATGTTTCACGGTAAAATGCACACTTAACTTTCATATTACTGCATTTAGGAGTTATATATATACCTGACTGTTACTATGCAGTTAATCATATCCTGGTCATGTCACGGTAGGCATCAATATAGTGTGACAAGGAGCCTTGTAAAGAAAAAACTAAGATCTGAGTTTGTATATCTGAAAACAGAAGCATTAGAAAGGAAACTAAGATAATCAATACATACTATCTAGAACATAAAATTGTCATTTACGAATAGGCTTGATACATTGTTTGAAGTTTCAAATGACGGAAAGCATACTGAACACCATGTCCAAAATTTCCCAAATGAAATTGTTATTTTCAAAAAATAACGAGGAAGCGAACGAATTTCAAAAGTATTTAAATAGCCAACGAGTGCTACATTTACTGTTGAAAAACAAATTGTATTCACTTTGGGCATTAAGTTTATTCAAAGAAATTGTTAAAAAGTAATTTACCATAAAAATCATTATTTACTGGTTTATATTTTTATTTTAATAATTATTTATCCCTAGAATTTGTAAAGAATTTAACACATTTTAATACAACAGGTCTATAAAACAGTTGTTTTTTCTTGGTTTCATTAAAAAGGCTGCAAATATAAATAAAGTCATAAAAGACAGTAATTTTCCTTTTTTATTTAACAGATAGAACTATTATGATTTATTTAGAAGTTTGTACAATTCTGAAGTTAACAAATGTATACATCTGAACAGTTTGTGTTTCACTATGTACCGGTGTACCCGGTAATTTGAATTCGTTTTCATATTACCGGGGGATAGAACAAAATCGATTTCAGGTTACCCCCGGGGGTGGTCTTAAATCGATTTCATTTTACCCCACTTGATTTCACACTACCCACTTCCCGATACACTCGTTTCAACAGCATTTTGAACCTACAATGTTATGATCGAATTTGGACTATCACTGTGCCAGTGTTCAATGGTGTGAACACTGTCAGATTTGACCAAATAAAATCACTGTTCACAAAAAAGACTTTGTTATTTATTTGGAAAAAAACTTATTGTCACCTACTCCCCCCCCCGAATACTTCACATGTGTAAGTCCCGTCTGTTTTTTTTAGCCTTTTGCCTATAATGTACTTAAGTACGAACTCGACATGCACTACAAATATTAAAAGCAATAATTATGTTTTTCATTTTGGCGTTAGAAGAGGAGGTAATTTGAAATCAAGGGGTGGTTTAAAATCAATTTCATGTTACTCCCCCCGGTACTCTGAAAACGATTTCATAATACCAGAGGGTAACTTGAAATCGTTACACCGAGAAACAATCTTTGCAACTAAATAGAAAGATAATTGTTTTAATTACAAGATAAATCGTCCTAATCAACTTTAAACTATTTTAAAGCTGATATTTCTATGAACAATTACTCTACATTTAAAATGGCAGTGCTCTTAAAACACAGCGTTCCAAATTCATCCATATATTTACCATGGACGTGCGGCGACTTGTCCTGACAGGGAACAAAAAATATAAAAGGTTGATTATGATTTTTAAAAAAAGTAGCGGACAGTCAATAAAGATAAAATTAATTACTTATTGTCATTAATTACTTAACATTAAGTATTTACAATTAAAGATAAAATATTTTACTGCTTAACTTATTTATATGTTCATTCCATCCTTCTTTCCTTTTGATTGAAAATATTTACTATATCTTCATAGAAACTCAGTATTTCTTTAAGCTTTTTTCAATCGCGCTTTATACTAAACTTGCGAAACTTTCTTGTTGAAAATGTCTGGTGTAGCTATATATTCTTTTTAAATGAGAGAAAGAATGCTCAACTGAGGCATTAGTGGTTGAAAAAGTCAGAGTTAACTCACACAACTTTGTAAGTTGTTACAGGGCTGCTACTAACTTGGCATTTTGCAAACAATAAAGTAATTCATTCACTGGATTTTCCTTCGAAATCAGCTTCGACGAATAAAACCGAAATTTCACTTTTCAAGCAATAAATATCAATGTATTACACACTTTGCAATTATTTTAATGCTAATTCAGGAAACATTTTGTTTTATTCCTGTTTTTGATGTAAAAAGCTCAAGGAATTCATGTTTTTCAAGCTTTGAAAAAGCTAAATTTATTTGTTTGTTTTTAGAGTTTCGCGCAAAGCTACACGAGAGCTGTCTGCGCTAGTCGTCCCTAATTTAGCAGTGTAAGAATATAGGAAAGGCAGCTAGTTATCACCAATCAACGCGAATTCTTGGGCTACTCTTATCAATGAATAGTGGGATTGACCGTGATATTATAACGCCCCCACGGCTGAAAGGACGAGCAAGTTTGGTGCGACGGGAATTCAAACCCACGACCCTCAGATTACGAGTCGAACGCCTTAACTCACCTGGCCATGCTGCGCCAGCTAATTTCAATTTGACCGCAAATTACATCCAAAATTTCATAAAACAACTTTCTGTCTGTTATTTTAAAGTCTTCTCCGAGTTCATTACTTATTCGCTTAGTAGAGTTAAAATTCATTGAAATCGTTTTTTTGCAACATAAACACCGATTAATTTAATTTATTTGTACAGTAGAATATGCGAGATAACCTATTCTGTAAAAAAAACAACAAAAAAACATTTCTACGTGAAAAAATACAGTGAAACTCCTTTAAGCAGCCACCCCTCAGATTCGGTCACCCTCTGAAAGAGGTCACTCAATCATAGTCTCTTTTTTTGTTTACATAAACCCTAATTCTGTACAGAGGAACCCCTCTAATTAGGCCAGTTTGTCTCAGTCTCGAAAGTGGCTGTTTTAGAAGGGTTCCACTGTACTGGCAATTATACTCAACAATAAATTGAATTCAATTTCGCTAAGATTCGATTAAAATGTTTGGGTACATGTAAATAATTCAGTATCTCAGTTGTCAAAATTATCAACAATATTTTGAAATGAGAACGAGTTTTCTTGTATTCTAAGACAGTTTCGACAAGGCAGTGATTCCAATTCCAACGAGTCAGGACCACTTGCGAGAATCTTTTTTTTTAGTTCAGTATCTAAAAGGCGCACACGCTTTGTTGACTTCGCAAAAACCAGAGAGAATGTTTAGAGTTTGACAAAGAATCTGTCAAACTCCTTGATCTTCGTCATATATTGCTACAACACTAAATTCAATCTACGTGCCATACAATGAATTAAAAGCTTTTGATACTCACCTCTAACTTTCTTTTGAAGCCCATTTAGCTCACTGGACATAACACTTGTCCCATCATAGGTTTGCGCAAAAAGTTTTGACTTGATATTTAATTAATCGAATAAATTAAACACTATCTTGGATATACCAACATCTTTTCGATATGAACTAACATTTGTAAATCCCAGAAATCTCTCTAAATTCACTATATTTAATCACATACCAAACAACACTAGAAAGCTGAGAAAAGCCACAAACTGAGAATTACTTATTTCGCTTTTGATTTTATTCAACAGTACTCCCCCACATAATTAATAAGCTCGTTTTGGATTCTATTTGACAGGACAGCAAAAACACTCGATTCTTCTAAATGGGATTTTAATGATGGATCATATTTCTTGCATAAACTTTCCAATTCCATGTAATTGCCTCGGTTAGTAAACTGGTGACCCATCATGACCTCTAAATGCTAATTGTTGTTCACCCAAACAGCACAATTTTCATTGCACATTTTACGTTTGCTAATTAGTTAGAATTTAATCCGTGAATTTTAAAATCTAGCTAGGCCTAAAGATGACTGAAGGAATTTGTCTTTTAATTACCTTATGCATATTATTTAAAATCATCGCATCTCTTCTAGTTCCATGCCCCAAATTCACTGTTAAATAAACACGGCCAGCAGAAAAGCTTCTGCAAGTTAGGATAAGCAGTTAACGAAGATGTCCCGCCACATTAGTTTACAATGAATTTTCAAACGCAGTGCTTTGTTCTTCCAGTCAAGGTTAGAGCTGGCATCGGCCAACCATTTCTGATGATGCATTCTTTATCATTAAGACTCTTTGTACCAAACTTGTTCACTAATAAGATTTCAATAGTGCAGTTAAAATGTTTCCTGTTTATCTTCTGCATCCATATTCAAATATGAAGGGTGATACATCACAAAACATTTATGCATACAAAAAACAGTATGATTTAATACAATGTCCGAAGCACCAGCACATCACGTGACAACAGCGAGGCAACAAACACGAGTAGGAAGTATAGGTCATGAACAAATAAAGTTTCCAAATATCGCAATAAAATGAACTATAATTGTTTATTGCACATTTTACTTTATCAAATACTAATTACAAAACGTTTACTTGTTTATAAATTATTGATTTCGCTTAAATTGTTCAGTGATTTAAAAAAATAACAGACTATAATTGTCAACAAGTTCCAATTTTGCGTATATTTTGAAGTAAGATGAACTGGTAATTGCTTCCTTTATGCAATAGAAAAGGCGTATGTAATATTAAAGATATACATTTTTTTTTAAATTCAAGTATGGATTTGAAATTTTTATTCAGAAAATTATTTATGTAAGAAGCATTTTATAGTTTAAAGAATGTATGTAACAAAAATGTTTTCAGTTAGAAATAAAGCCTTTTCTTGCAGGGAAAAAAGCTGAAACCAACTCCAAAAAAAGGAAGCACGTTGTAGTCCAGACTCCTCTCAACAGTGCCTTCGCCAGTACACGGTGATTACTGATCACGTACAATATGCATACTTTTTACAGTTAACGATCCACACAAAAAAAAAACGTGCAAGAACCAAATACAGGTTTGAGAATTAAACGGTATTCATTAAAGAACAGAAGAAAGTACCTACAAAGAGCATTTAAACTTCCCTTTCAATAAAGAAAATGCGTGTTTTATACGTGGGTATGAACTTAAGAGTTAGTATTTCAACAACTGGTTAATGATACAAAATCAACACTGAATATACAATGATGTACTACAACGATCCATTTGTATGGTAATTACATCCACTACACCCAACTTCTTCATGGACTGAGCAACGAGTCCTCTCATACTAAATATGTGGTTGGAAAATTGAATTTACTGAAATTCTTAGTGTATTTTGATAACATTTAAACGATATCATTATGCACTGTCTTTAGGGATAATTACTGAAACCTTTTTTTCAAATAAGAGATCAGCCCAATAAACGTACTACATTAGTAAGTGTGCAAAAAACTTTAGTAAAAGAAAAAGTATATACATGTGAATTCCCATGATTTAATTTAAATTTCACATAATGTTAGAATTCAAGATGTTTTATAAGGGCTTTTACGTTTGATTTAGTTCAGGAATTAGTTAGAATTTCTCTTCAGTTCTGATTCTCTCTAACTTTTTCACCTCATTTAAATCTTGTTTGCATCATTTACGAAATTTTAGATCTTAACCTCGTGGTCCATATGAATTTTGATTAATTTCATATATCACTCTACTTAAAATATATTTTTCAAAAGTGAAGATAACTACAAGTCGCAAACATATAATTAATTTATTTTAATAACATAAGATTAAGTACATTCTTATTGCAATCAAAAAGCATACGAGATCCTATTTGTATGGATGTAAACATAATATAGAGCGAGTTCTACTTTAAAACAGAAAATACGCTGATCGTCACGTGTGTAGACGACTATTAATAGGGCATAAACTTTATTAGTATTTTGCTCAAAACTGAATGATGAGTAATCTATTAATTTGATTAAGTTTTTCGTCAGTATTTTTGTACTGAAAACATTTATTTATTATCTGAGAAAATGTTTATCGAGTGAATATGATGGTAGTATAAATATATTTAATTATAAAAGTTAACTGATCAGTTACATGTGTTAATGCCAAACTTGTGTCACCGTCTCCCTGGGACACAATTTTTAATTAAATACACAAAAATAAGTACGAATTAATTACTTCAAACAACTATTTTATATAATCTTATAATAATAAAATAACTTACCTATTTTGTTTTTCAGGTCTATACAATAAGATATATGTGGAAATCGCAGAATCTTCTTCCATTTTCTACTCCTTCCTTTGTTACTGCCTGCACCACCTACACACAAAAAGCATAAAAATACAGGTTAAGTGGATCTGTAGTTTATCGATAATACACTGTAGGTCAACGTGTGATCTTTCTTTACACATCTTTTGAAACTGCAAAGAATTTAGGTCTTTCATCTGAACACGGTTAAGCTTGGAATAACGAAAATCAGACTCCTCCAACGATATACTGTGCTTTATAATATGGATGCAAATACACGGAGAAAGTTTGTTTGTTTTGTTTTGCTTGTTTTTTTGGAATTTCGCACAAAGCTACTCGAGGGCTATCTGTGCTAGCCGTCCCTAATTTTGCAGTGTAAGACTAGAGGGAAGGCAGCTAGTCATCACCACCCACCGCCAACTCTTGGGCTACTCTTTTACCAACGAATAGTGGGATTGACCGTCACATTATACACCCCCACGGCTGGGAGGGCGAGCATGTTTAGCGCGACGCGGGCGCACGGAGAAAGAGAACGTCCAGTGATTATTTTTCCATTACTAATCGAACTTTACGTCACAAAACTACAAATCGCTCCTTGAGCCTGCAGTTAAGTACTGTCCCTAACATTATTAGAAATAATCTTTAATAAATTAGAAGCTCACAAACATAATTCGGTGGAATCCGTATCTCTGTATGATATCAAACTAATTAATGAACTTTAAATGTAAGCATCACGATTTCGTTGATGAAACTAATTTCGCTACTTTCAAAAACGAAATTAACATTTGTTTCACACTTTAAACATCAATTAACTAATTAGAGCTAAGGATACAAGTAAATAGTTAGGAAAAAGCTACAAGTATAAACAATAAGACTTTTAAGAAAATATCTAAAGAGAACAATTACATATTACAAGTTATTTCTAACGTGTCGAAGAAGTCTTGAGATAAATATTAATAAATTTTGAAATGTAACCTTCGAAGAAAATATATTTATAAATTTTAAAAGGTATAATACAATCACAATTAATCTACGCATACAGTTCATTCATCATTAATACATACAAGTAGAAATATGTGTTAAGATTCCAAATCCAAGAATGAAAACATTAAAAACAATAAAGCTAAGACCAGTAATGCCGAGAAAACCCATTTGTAGAGAAATATATATGTAAAAACGGCTCGTCTGAAGTGAGAAAACCTTCCTCGGTCATCGTCAGGTTCACAAAAGAAAAAGGTAACCGATCGGAAGAGGACCACATGTTTGGAAGGGGTTGTATAACTGAGGGTCGGAATGTAAAGGGCGGTGTTAAGATTTCTTGACATTTCGAAATATGGAAACTTTTAAATAATACTAATAGCTCTATACTTGTCTGTGTTGTCTTAACTTTGAAAATAATACCAATGCTGACGGTTTATGAGCTTTCTGTCGTCTATTTCATGGTTACAAGTCGAAAACCAATCAGTGCGCATCCACCTTTTCAATTCACGCTGCTATCCCTTAGATTTTCATTTTGGTAGGAATTCAAGCTGAAAACCGGGAAATTGATTTCTCTACACTCCTTTTTTGGATTTAAAAGATGCAAACAGAGAGATTCTCGAGAGAACAAACAAAAAATTGAGCTAGTTTTTTTGTGATTTTAATTCTTTTGGGCTTCACTGTTGTTTTAAACTTTCTTCTAATTTATGACTTGGTTTGACTATTAGTAACCTTAAAAGGGCCCAAAAACATACAACAGGATGAAGACAAACGTTTACCCAATTCCTTTTTCTTTACTGAATCCTTCTCTTATCGATTAGAATGACGACTGGATCTCCTCGAAGTCTTGATCTCATGTTAGTACCAGCTCTGAAGTAAGCTCTACATTTTTTTAGTCAAAAACAAAAAGTAATAGTACTGTAATTCTTATCTAATTGTCCAACAAATTTCCCTACTGAGGCTATGTTTACACATCTTTGAATTTCGCGCAAAGCTACAAGAGAACTATCTGCCCTAGCAGTCCCTAATTTAGAAGTGTAAGACGAGAGGGAAGACAGGTAGTTATCACCACCCACCAAGAATTCTTGAGCTACTCTTTTATCAATAGATAGTGAAATTGTTCGTTACACTATAACACCCTCATGGCTGAAGCTGAAAAGGCGAACATGTTTGGTGTGTGACAGGGTTTCGAGCCCGCAACCCTCATATTACGAGTCGAGCGCCCTAACCACGTGGCTATGTAACTATTTATACTTTAAAGAACGAAACTGAAAACAAATTGGGTAGCAATATAAATGGGTTATAAGAGCGAAGACCAAATCCTCATAACATACGACTCGAGTAACCATGAGCTAACGATGAGTAATGCTGACAAGCTGCCATCTTCCTAATTTAAGTACGTCCAGAGCAAATCGCCCTCAGGTAATTTTTTGGGAAGTTTTATTTAAAAAAAAAGAATGAAAAGAAACAAAAAGAGAAAATAAGTACAATTGTCTAGGGTGTATAGTATACGACAATCTAGTGACATAATCCAGCAAAAGCTTATATTAAAGGACAGGAACCACGCAGGGTACGAAACTAAATGTTTTACGCGAGATAGGCGTCACTAATTCTTTCAGTCCATCTGTTTTTCATTACGCTAAATTTATTACTTTTTTATTAATCTTCTGTCAAAATAACTTTCTTTTTCTGGAGAAGTGGTGAAAGACGATACCGAAAAAGTTGCATACAACAAAAATAATCCTTTCTATGCTGCAGTAATATGACAAACGAGTATGATGTGGCGGACACACACGATGTGGTAGATTAATAATTGGAAGAAAGTACGCGAAGACGGCATTCAACAGAAGACTGATTAAGATAATAACCAAGTTAGAAATGTTATCTGTCTGCTTTTCAAACGTACATTATTTTTTACTAATTTCAACCAAACTTGATATAAGCCCTATAAGACTCCAAAGGACCCCTAAAAGTGTTCAGTGATATTTTACTTATCTTTACCAATCTTCACATGGACACATCGGGCACACCAGAAAGTGGATGGGGTTAGGAATCTCCGCTAGTTCACTTTTCCGGAGAAATCCAACGTGCTTCCCGTGCTATTTATTTTATCTTTACTAAACCTAAATTGAAACTTTAGGGCTGTCTGGGTACTCACATGAGGGGTTGGCGATTGAATCTCTCCCCCAATGCCACTCTCTGGAAATACGACTTCCTCGTTTGTTTGTTGGTTAGTTAAGTACATAGATACACTGTGCTATCTGTGCAAATTCCCACCACGGGTATCGAAGGTCAATTTTGCATTATAAGCTCACAGACATGCAGCTGAGCCACGTGGGGCTCTCGACTGTTCAGCAGGTAAATCGACTAATAGTTTATTTTAACACACACACATAAATTATATTTCATGATTCAAATTCCTGATTATTTAAGTTTGTTATAACAAAAAACAAGCCGTAACAAAACTAAATTGAAAAATATAAAAACGCTGCACTAATTGAAAGGATTCCAAGGTACAAGCTATAAGGTGGCATATAAAACGTACTCTAGGTTTTGGAGGTGATTCTGGAAGTAGGACCCACATTGCGAGAAATACACAGTCTATCAGTCTTAACCTACATTTGCCAGGTTCAGATAAAAGCTAATATCAGATAAAAGATAATATTAGAAATAAAAGAATAGAAGTAAAAATTAGGAGCGCGAGATGTGGGTGCTCGAGCCCAAAACTATGCCACCCTTCACTGCATGCAGACAGTTGTGAGAAGGTAAAAAAAGAAAAAATAACTAATTGAAAAATAAAGTACTGCCATTTTTATTTTTCAGATTATTTTTTCTTCTTTACTTTGAAGAGCAGACACTTTCCCACAACTGTTTGCAGACAGTGACGGGTGATAGTTGTGGGCTCGAGCACACACAACTCGTTCTCATAATTTCTATTTCTTTGCTTATTTTATTTAATTATTTTATTATTCTTCACGTGAGACTGGCGAATGGCGGTTAAGACTGACAGACGGTGATATCCACACCGCAACGTGGGTCCTACTTCCGCAATCATCTCCAAAACCTAGGGTACATTTTATATTACATATTATAGCTTGTGCCCTGGGATTCTTTCAATTAATGAAACGTTTCTCATTTTTTAATTTATTTTTGTTTTAGCTTATATTAATTTGTTATAATAAAAAACATATAAAGACACACATCCACAGAGAAATTTAATTCTTCGGCAATTAGTCCCAAATGCAGATGAAAAACTCATAACGATTTAAAATAAAATGGTGTGATTAAACTTCTTACAAATACTCAAAGCGTGACTTAAATGCTTTCGTTATTGTTTTAATATATGTATTTCAAGTTTATACTTCAAACTCACCGAAACAAATAGTTCTTAAAACGATCTTAGAACTACTAACATAAAATGGCACCAAAGGACCTTTTGGTTCATCTGGGCTGTCTTATCCACTAAATTAAACCAAGTCTTTAAACATTCAAGCTAAAAACTCAAAGCCAGTCCTCATCATTTTAGATATTTATCTAGCTTTCCCTTTAAAGTAACTGCATCTACCATATCAGAAGGTAAACCGTTTCAAAGACCATACATACTACTAGAAAAATAAAGCTATCTTTACTGTAGATGGCTCCTCCACTGACAAATTTATATGTGTCACCTAATCTTACCACTTTCGCCATTAAATATGACGAAATATAATGTATGAACACTATCAATTCCTTAACAATCTTAAATACCTCAGTCACGAGAATGCAAGTTTAGATAATTTATCCTCATATAATAACTTTCCTATCCAAAGTATCATTCTAGGAGTCCTCCTCTGGACCATTTCCAACAATTCAATATTCCTACTGAGGTAAAAAGCCCAAGACTGAAAACATTATTTACTTTCATTTTCAGCTCATTAAATGGAATATCAAGTGGACAAAATCGAGCATTTTCGACACCATCTGCTTTTCGCATTTAATCGACGTGTTAACGCCGCCGAAGCTGCTCGTGAGATCTGTTCTGTGTATGGCAAAGGAGCAATGCCTGAAAGTACTGCCCGCCATTGGTTTTCGCGCTTTAAAAATGGGAATTTTGATCTGAAGGACGGGTCACACACTGGTCGACCAACTGTGTGGCACCCAAGCGCCGAGTTTCTTAGCCTTGCCCATTGAATGAAGGTGGTTCACCACAGTTTTTTTTATCACAATCCATCTGCTCCGCTAATTCTCTAGTCATTTGACATGGATTTTCGTGAAGAAGCTGGTTCAATCGCCCTTCATCAAACACAGTTGATCGACCAGTGTGTGACCCGTCCTTCAGATCAAAATTCCCATTTTTAAAGCGTGAAAACCAATGGCGGGCGGTACTTTCAGGCATTGCTCCTTTGCCATACACAGAACAGATCTCACGAGCAGCTTCGGCGGCGTTAACACCTCGATTAAATGCGAAAAGCAGATGGTGTCGAAAATGCTCGATTTTGTCCACTTGACATTCCATTTAATGAGCTGAAAATGAAAGCAAAAATTAAAGAAATATGAAAATCAAACACACCATCTATTAGAGCAAAAAATATCTACCAAATGACATGAAATATTTTGCGAAAGCATTTCATTTATGAATATATTTTTAACTTGAAAAAACGCTCACGAATTATTCCTCAACCCAATAATAAAACTACACACGCATTAGTCGTGTTCAATACAAAACGTCAAAGTATTTTCCTTCCGTAACACTATTGAGGTTATTCCTATCAAAATTATTTATATTTCAAATTGTGATATTCAACCTGCATTACCTTACATTTATTGTAATTAAAAGCCATCTGCCAACTCTCAACTCTTCAAATAATGCAACTCCATTTTTAAGGTAATAACATCTTCCTCATAGCCCGGCAACACCCAAACCTATAAGCAGTAATCACTTGCACCCAAATGTTCCCCCCCCCCAACTACTTCCTTATTATACCTTTCTTTATTAGAAGTTAATAAATGGTGGTCTGTAACAACTACCAACTAAAAACAATCTCCCTTTATAACCACTAATAAAAACTCAAATACCTTTAACCAACCTCATTGCTATTAGTCTTGATATCTTCAACTTCAACTGCTTTATATACATATCCAACATATATTCAAATAAAATGCGATTAAAAGGTGGTATTGAGATTGAACTAAAAATTTGTGGAATAACTCAGGAAACACATGCCTACCGTCTTTTTACCATGAAGAAGTGAACTGCTGTTTTGAACTTGTCGAAAGAAGCCTAAAAAACACATCTAAAACATCTTAAGCGAACAAAAAAGTAACAATTATACAAAACTTAGTAGAAATAATACATGGACTTATCTTTGAATTTGCATATATGATAACTTACATTAAGTAATGATACGCTACCTTGTAAAAATATTTTATTTGGGTTATTTGCCCTACTATTGTTTTATTTATTTTTAAGAGCTTTGTAGACTCGGCTTTTGATCGTAGTATAAGCTGTGTGCTTCCAGGTTTCCTTGCACGTGACCTTTAAAAGACAAACTATGCGACATAATCAGTACAATGTGTACAGTTCCGTAGGTTCTTTTGTAATTCTATTTTACGTGCTCTTGTTTAATATTCATGCATTTCCGAAGGGAAGTTTCATTTGTTAATTTCTTTACGTAACACCTTTAAGCTGTACAAATGGTTAACGTTTGAATGCAATTTCAACAAAATCAATATAACTACTTTACAGTTGCATTTAGTCTAGATAACGAGACCTGCACACTAAACACACAGCTATGCAAGACAGAAAGGGAGGCAGACAGACACATGGATATGACTGTTGTCTGTAGAACTGAAGCTTTACGACCTCTAAGTTCTTACACTAATAGAAAGAAGGAAGACAGCTACAACAAAGCTTTTGTTACAGCGCTTGCATCTTCTCACCTACAACATACGCGCACGTGCATCCAGCTTTCTATATAAATACAATTTCCATAGTAGTTAAACACAAGACAACTGTCTCGCCTAGTGTTTGGGATCTAACACGTACTTTTCTTAATATTAACAGTTATTTTCTTAATCAAAAGGTCAACATTCAAGTTACAAAGCAATAATAGTTATTTAACATGGTTACTCCCAAAGCACGGTACTTTACGAATAACTTTTCAAACGGTCTTTCTACGATACGTTAATATAATTACAAAGCAAAGTTAGAACTCTGGGACTAAATTGTTTGTTTGTTTGTTTTGGAATTTCGCACAAAGCTACTCGAGGGCTATCTGTGCTAGCCGTCCCTAATTTAGCAGTGTAAGACTAGAGGGAAGGCAGCTAGTCATCACCACCCACCGCCAACTCTTGGGCTACTCTTTTATCAACGAATAGTGGGATTGACCGTCACATTATACGCCCCCACGGCTGGGAGGGCGAGCATGTTTAGCGCGACTCGGGCGCGAACCCGCGACCCTCGGATTACGAGCGCACGCCTTAACGCGCTCGGCCATGCCAGGCCGGACTAAATTGAAACTATATACACTTTCATTAATTGTAGGCAGGTTATGATACGAAGAAAATTACTGTAATAATGTAAGAATACGAGAAAAATGATGCATGCACAAAGTGCATGACAATATTAGGATACTAGGAAAACTGTGTACACACAAACCACCTCCATAATGCTTTAATACTACAAAAACCATGTACATACACTACATCTCTATGAATGTTCTAATTTATGAACACGCACACGCATTACCTCTGGGAGAATATTATTACAATACGCATATCACACACAAGTACACAAATTACAAGTGAAAATTTTAAGATACAATTGGGATCCTACATACACAACCGACCTATAGGTGCAACACAAGTTCGTTACAAGAAATGTCTGAGAAAACATTGAGAAAAAGCGACATTATTGGAAAAATTAACACAGTATTGTTCAAAATGTATGAACTGAGGTAAAGTAGTAGCATGGTTATCTCCCGTCTAGTTTATCAACGAGACTGGCTTCATCTGATTGGATTTTGGGGCATAAATGACAACCTGCACAAACAGATCTAAACTCATTAGCCATATTTATTTCACAGACAACGACAATACAAATTAAAACAAATAAAACAAACAAACAATATATCTACATATATTATTTGTCAAAGCTATAATGCAAGTACTGCTTAGCTTCTCTACCCTAAAAGGTTAAGACACAATTTACATTCATCAGACGATCTTTGAAGGAAATTTATGACGCAATACAAGCAGAAAAAATAAAAATAACCTTAAGAAGCATATAATGTAAGTTCACCTGCATGTTGATAACAAGCTTAAGCCTGCGAGGTTTGTGTGTACAAGTTCTCTTAACAAAACATTATACCCTGTGAACGTCTGGCGTTGATCTCCCTTTATGAGAATTTTTTTGCATGTATGTATTACGCAGATTCAGCGGAGTATTCGCACAGTGTGCATATCTAAATCTATTTTCTGAATAAAGATGCGTACATACTTGGGCCTTATATATTTAGTAACTTCGCGGATACCCAATGCATAAATTCATAGTCTAATAATAATAGCGTTCCGAGAATAGTTGCAAAACCACGAGTTCTTGAATATACGAATTACCATAATATCTTTCTGAAAATAATAAAATAATACTATCAACATTATTAAAGATATCAATATATCGTGGAAATTCTTGTCAGAAAGCCTTATAAGGAACAAAATAACAAACGCAGTATTTAAAATACATTAAGCCTGATACTGTTGTTTAGTGACACAATTGACTAGAATCATGCTTAGTGAGCTTAAAAAGGTGTTTACACCATAACGGTTTAGTATAGTGAAAACTTGGCCCGGAAGTTCTTTATTATAACGAAAAAACTGTACGAATAAATATCAGTCATTTTTTTTACAAGCAAGCTCAAAGCTTACATAAAAAATCTTCAATGCTTGATGGTTCTGATCCCTCGTACATCACTATGAACCATTAATATCCCAAACATAAAATTATTGTGAGACTCTTCACTCAATTTACGTTAATATTTCATATACTAAAAATAAATAAATAATATATTGTACAAAGCGTATTTTATTTAAGATTTCTACAATCATGCATAAACAAAAAGATGAAATGCATAATATTTATATTTGATGTGCAATTTTCAAACAAAATGTTTGCATTTCAATTTCGCATAAGCGATATAGAGGTGTATCTTGTGCAAAGGAAAACAGAAGTTTTATAGTGTGAAATTATTTGGACAATTGATTAGTACAATGGCGAAGTCACGTGCAACGATATATTCACACACTACTACAGCAGAAATTTGTTGAAGGCAAACACCGCGCCCCGTGAAGAGAAAAACAATTGGTAGCTAAAGGCACACTAAAAATTATGAAATTATGATCTTGCAGACTCATAAGATCCCGTATTTGATGTTTATTATACCCATATGAATACATGAAAATATCGGTATATCACGTATTGATGGCCAATTCTAAATGATCATGTTATGTAAATGTCGTGTAAATATTTTGTAAACGACAACATGTCGTGTTGTGTTTGGATTTTCATTTCTATTATCTATGTTTCCATATTTATATTATTGTTTCGAAGTTTAAACTAATAAAATATGTTGTTATTTATTTAAGGTAACATTTAGAATTTTCTTGAATTAAGTAGACCAATCATATGTTTGTAAATGAAGTGCTGGCGACTTCGTGTCTAGACGTTTAGTCTCGTGCAAGAACGGACATGCGCGGATTGCTCTGGAGATCTAGAAATTTCGCGGTTATTCGAGGGGCTACAATATATAAACAGACGAAGATGCGAGAGAGAAAAAGGGAGAGTCACACATTAGTTTTATTTCAAAAGAAGAGAGTCAGTTATTTGAGAAAGATTAAGTGTTTGCTGTGATTATTCAACTTGGATTTGTGACTGAAGTTAGATCTACGGAAGCTGTGATTTTATTTCGTCAATCTCTTCGATTCATTTGAATTACTGCTTGTGCTGAGAGTCGGCGAATTTATTGAACTGTGAACTGTTTCTGAACTTCTTCATTTAAGCTTCGGAATTTCTTCGTGGGACCAAATTCACACCCTAGACTTGAATTTGAGACTTTAATTTTAGATCATTATATTAGATACATGCCAGTACCGTTTTGTATTGTGATTTATTTTGAAGTTTGAAACTAATATTATTTTGTTTTGTAATTAATTTCGAATGTTGTAACTTAATATCTGTCACTATTATTATATAATTTATGTTATATCTGTTATATTTGTTAATAGTTTAGTGTAATAAATTATACAAGCTGTTATCTGTGTTTTTCTGTTGCGTTTAGTCTACGAAGAACATAAAACATAAAAAAAACGTAACATGATGTTGTTATTGAGAACACTCGACCAATAAAACAACATCCATATCGGGCCAATCCTGTGAAATTGTCAAAAATCAGATCCTGGACGAACCCCCAATTTACAAAATATTTACACGACATTTACATAACAGATCACCAGTTAAATTAGCCTTACAAGTTTCTAAATGTTAAAACAATAGTTTATATAATTTCTAGGTATATGCAAATACTATAGTCAACATTTGTGTTAGTATATTTTTTAACAGGAAGTGTGTGATTTAGATAATTTAGACTACGCTTTTCTGTATAACAAGGTACTCTCGACTTCAGACTACAATGAAAGAAGTGAAAATCAGAAAACAACAAACTGGTTTTGATGTCCACAGTATGTTAAATATTAAACAGTTGTGAATATAACTTATCTAGCTAAATACATAAACATCACATAAAACAGAAGTCCTTATTATACTATAACATCAGCTTATCCAAAACTGAATGAGAAATTTCGCTAAAATTGCATCTGCAAGTGAGTAATAGTTAAAACAAAACGTTGTATAAACCTGTTGTGCTATATCGTTAGTCCTAGTAAGCCATACACGAAGCTTGATCAGATAGTATTACGTGTACTAGTCTCAATGTTTTGGAATGATAATTCTACCATTATTACTTTACAGCACGAGTTCCGTACACAAATATAAATATTCCAGGTTGTACATTCATAGCACAACCGACTCCCTCCCACCAAACATTGTCAGGATTTTTCTTTTAAGTTTTATGTTAAAATAATAAGTACATCCACCTGGTTCAAATACACAAAATATCCTTTCTGCAGACACCTCGTATACAAAATACTTTTATCAAAAAATAAAAATAGGTTGGATAACCAATGTACAGATTTAACTTAAACATTCATTGTCTGCAGAATGTTATCAGTGTCCCAATAATCCTTTTGGGACAATAACTTGTATTCAAAATTTTGAGCCTCTGACAATCGTGAATCAACAGATTTATAAATTGTTTAACTGAGTAGTAAAAGTACCAAACAGCTCTGAATAGCTCATTATAGGCGACCCAGCATTACCAGATGGGTTAAAGCGTTCGACTCCTCATCCGAGGGACCCGGGTTCGCATCCTCGTCGCACCAAACATGCTAGCTTTTCCAGCCGTGGGGGCATTATAAGTGACGGTTAATCTATTAATAATTGCCATTATTCGTTGGTAAACGAGTAGCCCAAGAGTTGGCGGTGGGTGATGGTGACTAGTTGTCTTCCCCTTTAGTCTTACACTACTAAATTGGAGATGGCTACCATAGATAGCCCTCGTGTAGCTTTGCTTGAAATTCAAAACAAATAAACAATCTCGTTGTATCCTTTGCTGTTTTCTTTGAATTTGACAATGAGGTAAGGCGGATGGCAGAATGCCACAATCGCAGGAGTGAATATAGCGTACGCCACAACATTTTTTGTCACACAAAGGGCTATATGTGCTCTACCCACTGCAGATATCAAAAACAGATTTTTCGACGTTATAACCTCACACATTTACGACTGGTACACCAAAACAGAAATAAATGCAAATGATATATGCTTTGCCGCTCACACGAACAATTTTTCAGTGAATCATCTGTTGCACAGCAGTGTTATATTCCAGCTGTTGGTTTTACTACTGTATCGATTATGTCTGACAGAAAATGTATCACTCCGTCAGTTATGACTAAAACCAATTTTGTAATATTTTCATCATCACCAAAAACTTGCCAGCCTGTGTAAAACAATTGTTGTATCCGCGATTCCGCTACCCCTGTTTACAGTCAATGTTGCAATTTTAATTTATTTAGTTTTCATCTAAAGTAAATTAAAAATGAACATAAATTACAGTTGCTTAGAATTTTACGGCAAATTCCTGGCCAACAATAGGTTGTTAAAAACATTCACTTGTAATAATGTAAGTTAAAATATCCTTTTCACTTTGTTTCAAGGTAAGATAGCGCTAATTCTATGAATTTACAACGCTAAAATCCGAGATTCGATTCCCGGAGATGGACACAGCAAATAGCTCACTATTGCTTTGCTCTTAAACAAACAAGATACTTGATTATATTAATTGTATGTATAATTAATCGTTTATAATTTCCTCAAAAGGTCTAATTTCCTCCCAGTTTTATGACATGAAAACTTGACTAACCTGGTAAAAGATCACACAGCATCACAGGCACTCCGTTTTCGTAAAATAACATTTCACAAACGCAAACCACTTCGATTTTTTTTAATTAAGTAAAATTGCTTGCACTTTGATATACATCGTGTTAATTAGCATAATTACTTTCAGCCAAGACCTTCCACTGGACAACCGAACAAAATTACAGTTTAAATTTTCACACTGTAGACATTGAATCTAGTTTAGTTAAAGCTCAAACTGAATGTAAATAACATCTGTTGATTTTTATTCCTTTTGATATCAAAAAAACATTTCACAAACAAGTTTCACGCCCCTACGAGTTAACTGAAGGTAGATTTTTGTCTATTTTTTAAGTTAATGTTTGTTATTAAATATTTGGGTGTAAGTACACGCTGAAAGTATATATAAGTAGTTAATACAGCCTGACATTGGTATGACGCTATCAAAATCGACTTTTTTCACGTCTTAAGTCTATTAACTTTTTTTTTTTTTTAACTATTATGATGTTTTGGCTCGGAGGGGAGATGGAACTGAATGACCGCTCCCGGACACAAGATGGTATTGGTCTGTACCATTAAGTGTCAAACACGTTTTTCATGTCATTCAGGCCGTATAAACGTTACATGTCATTCTCTTTCAAGTCAATAAATTAATTATTTACCGGTTGTAAGGAAAACTGACTACTTCTCAGCTTCTAGTCATATTTAGCTGTTCTAAAATGCAAACTCTAAACTGCAGATTAACATCGCTAACCAAATCACTATTATACACTTCGATACATATGCACATATTCATGAAGTACTTTTTCAGAAAGTGGATTTACAAATGCAAAGAACAAAACGTTTAAATTGTTTAACTTTGTATGTTGTCGCTCACAAGCCTGATGAGCTCTGGTGATGGCAATATGCTTCGTCGGTACTTGCGTGAAATGAGCAAGACGTCGTTGAGATCAGTAGTGTACAAATTATTATAGCAACCATAGTTATTGTAGTATTAGTCATGATGAAGCCGTAATGGTGAAATATTGTCTTAAATAGTAATAAAAAAAAACCCAAAAAACTCATGGTTCATAACAGTATCAAAAATAGTTATTATTTTTCTCAATTATTACTGGGCTTATGGCCTCACTAAACTTTAATCCTGCCTTTCGTATGTATTAGGCCTAACTGGAAAATGGCCTGAATAATATGTTATTGCAGCTAGAAGTTTTGCAAATGTGTAATCCTGTCATAGCAAATTTAAAAGACAGAATTGTTACACGTCACTTTCGAGTTCAAGGAAACTTTTAAAGTAAATTAAAACCTTAAACTAGAATTTTGAAAAGTTAACTTATGTAATATAAACAGTTAATGTTTCGCAATCTGCAAGACTAAGTCTAGATAAACTACGTACTTGCTACTTAAGAGAATCAAAACACAAATTTAAAAAATGGAAAGCGCCGTTTCATGATCTGCCCTGACCTCGTGTATAGAGTTTCATAGGAAAAAAAAATAAGTTCTGCATTTACCATATTAGTTTTTCACCAAAGTCAACAGATGGTGAATTTAATTGGAAACAGAGAATATAAATTAGCTCTATACTTGTCGTGTAATAAATAGTTCCAGACCCTCCATTACAGTACAACACATGAAAAATAATTTCGTTGTGGTTGTACGTCAACTTTAAGATGTGTAATGCTAACTGAAACGAGTGTTTTATTACTAATTTAAATTTAACCTGGAAAGCCGGAACTACATTAGCCACATTAGTTGTTTTACATAAGCGTGAGACTTATTCATCCCACGTGACATAAAATTCGAACGAATAGATAGATGTATTTCTTTGTAAGCTTCTGAATATTACACATGAAATGTTCGTATTTTTAAAAGTAAATACATACATTACTCGCTTCACGTTCTACATAGTCATCAGTTTCAATACGAGTAATTAAACAACATACGTCTAAAGAACGGTTACGAACGTGAACTTTATTTTTCACGTCATTATTTTACTACAAAACACGATACATGTGTTAAGTTTTCCGAACTACTGATTTACAAATTCTTACTCAGAATATTTCATACGGTAAACTACACAATGTTAACTACAATCATTAAAATTGTAGCGAAAGGCAATAGTTTACTTTCGCAACCGGCAACAAATTAGAAAATTAATTAAAAATCAGTGAACAATTCTGTGACTCAAGAAAAATCTGTTACTATAATATTAATACAAGGCTGTGACAGTTCCTTTATTTATTTATTCATTCACTAGTTTCGTCCAACACGCAACAAGCGATTTACGATAAAAAATAATTGTGCGGTATCAAACATTTTTTCTTACATCGTCTACCATTTATACACAAACTACACAATGGTTATTTGCAATTATCTATCGCTAATTTTGTATTGATAAACTAAAAGGAAGAACACCTGTTACAAACTCCACGACTACTCCCTGAATAGTAGGGTTTTACCGTTATATTTACATCACGCTCACATAATCGTGGGAGCACATTATAAAGGCAAGAGAACACGAACCTTAAATCCCCGATTCCAAATCATTTGCATCACGACATATATATGTTATAGTGCATTTCGATGCATGCAAGTTTTTTCAATGAATGTATTATATGTTAAAAGAGTGAGAGTTAAGTGTTAAATTTTGTGTGCGAGTCAAAATTACTTGAAAAGTTGCTCAAAGACGAGCAAAAAAAATGAATTAACAAACTGGTAAAATAGGACTTCACAATCCAGAAAGGGGACAGTGTTGCAAGCTATTCCTTCAAAGTTTTAATTTAAATGTTTGCTAGAATACCTAGAATGTTCTAGATAATATCATAAAAATCATGTAGCTTTGAAAAATATCCAGAAGTGAGATACCAGATATAAATTTGAATATGCCAATCAGTTAGTAAGCTAATTTATGAAGCATTGAATGTTAAGTTTTCAGTCAGTAGAATGCCAGTGGCTTAGCTTAGTTCAATATAGCAGTTAGTTTTAGTGAAGTATATGAATAAGTGTAAGGTTTCACATACGTTAAGTTATTCAAACAAATAGAGATGAAACTGTACAAGTGATTATTTGAAATTAGTAATGATGCTGAGAGCAAAGTGTTAAGTGTCATTTGTAGCAGTGTAATGGGTTATCTATGCTGTGCACACCACAGGTGAAAAAAAATAACTTTCCTTTACATGAACTGGACTTTGAATTATTTTCATTGAATAATTTAAAAAATATTCCTCTCAAAACATAAAACATTTACACTTGGAATCAGAAGTGGATTACTTTGGTAAAACAGTTTGTGGATTTAACAGGTTGAAATAACTAAATACTGCAGGAAATTATTTATATATTATACAACACATTTAACATCTTATGTTCAGTCACATTTTCCTTGACATTTAATGATGAATAAATATCAGTCCTCAACACCATACAGATGTTTAGAATTTTTTATACTATTTCTCATATTTGTGAAATATTCAAAATTAAACAGAGTAATGGATACGCTTCATCTTAAACATTAAGGCAGTAGCTGTAATTTTAAATCTTACGTACTGCACATTCAGACTATTAACAAAAGCAAAACAAGCAAACTTTATGTCTGTAAATAATGATCAATGTGATTTTTCCCTTATCACATCAGTCATATATTTTGATTTAATCTTCCCTATAACTATAAAACTATTTTTAACAAAAAGAGCATATAAACAACATTGTTAAGAAACACCATAGTGTACCAATAACTATGGTAAGTTAAATAATAGCAGAAAATGAAATTTGCTTTTTTTAAAACAATGTGTGTAATAATAAACATCTTATCCAGACAAAATAATCCAAATATATGCCATTATTTGAAAATATTCTTACTTATGAAACACGTTAGTCAAAGATCTTGAACTAAAAATGAAAATATGTATGAATTAAAAATTAGTTTTGAGATGAAGATATTTAAGTGTAATAGGTACATAATATGCACAATCAATGGTTTTCTGTTCAATCCTTAAAAACAAGTAACAAACTTAACATATTAATATTCCTGGTCTACCCTTTAAAATATGAAATAAAAAGGCTTGTCTAGTAAACATAGATATTTTAAAACAGTTTCTCTAATTTAATGGGTAGAACAGAGTTTCAGGAATCATGGTTCAAAAGGAAAAAAAATAGTTACAGCTCTCCAGATATCCCTAAAAGTGGAGTCTCTGACTATTAAACCTGTATTGTACAACAAAAAATATACCATAGTTTTTGAACCATATCACCATCCAGTAATGAAGCAAAGTTTACTTGTGAATTTCAAACAAAAACTGCATTAGACATCCATCCTAAACAATATACAATGGCTCAAATAATTAACACTATATGATTGCACAATAATTTTATAACAGCTCAAGTGGCTCAGCATTACGGTGTTTAGTGACTACATTATGGACTTTATGACATGATGTGTTTTATTAAGAACAAAAATTATGTCATCAATGACAAACCTTCAAATATATTGCTTTATGAATTGATAATTTGATACTTTCTGAATTCACCTGCACTCAAGTTCACAATTTCCCATTTTTTACTGTCTGAAAACAAGTGTAAAAAGGAAAACATTCTTATGTAAAATTATAAATTACTATAAGTAGAAAATCTCTCCTCAGGCTGGCATTTAAATCCATTTTGTAGTATTATAAAATTTAATATAGTTGTAAAGGTTTTAAAAGATATGGCTTTAATATCATTTGAACTGTCAAGACTTACCATATGTAGCTGGTAAAATTAGAACTGTTTGAAATAATTTCTTTCTCAAATATGGCACTTGTATTTATTGCTTTGTTTTTTTATATATTGTATATTTAAGTGTAGTAGCTATGCATACCATGCATTTTTTATCTCCTTGTATTAATGTGAGAATTTTCAGAATTGGTTTCCAGTACAAGTATGTGAAGTTTTCATTAATATGTTAGTCAAGAAGATCAAGTACCTTGCAATCTAACCTACCTATCATTTACCTAGATTAGCAGGTTCTCTTCTAATGTGAAAACTAGCTGCAAGATCACTTGTAGTATGTGAAGTCAGAGTTATCTCTTATACTGGCACTAAGGCAACTTCTTGAGGAAATAACCTCTTAGGATTTAAACAAGTAACTTGAGACTAGGCCAGATGAGAACATCATCTCAGCCAATACAAACTAGAACAGGAGATAAATCAAGTTAGTATTCTCTATGGTCTTCACACCAGCTCTCCTACAACAGAATTTATTTTTGCTTTATTTTTGCACTAGTATTGATCATAGTGCTTCATCATCCAGATAGGAGACAGTTTTAATTTAAATATTAGCGAGAATACCTAAAATGTTCTTAATAATGTCATGAAAATCAAGAAGTTTTGAAAAATATCTAAAAGTGAGACACCAGATATAAATATGAATGGACCAATCAGTTAGTAAGCTAACTCACCAGTAAATCAATGAAGCGTTGAGCATTATGTTTTCAGTCTATAGAATACCAGTCACTTAGCTTAATTCAATAGACTGAAATCAGCATTAATAAAATGAAAACTGTGATGCTAACGCTGATACAACTGGATGCAACATGTGATACAATATTCCCATGCACTTCACTTAGATTTAAAGGGATGATAATTTTAACATGATTCTGGACCAAGGTGCAAGTACAAAGTTTGTTGGATTTAAAGGAGATTTTAATTTTTGATTTAAAAATTAGACTAAAAAAATGGAAAGGATACATACGGTATTCAGACAAAAACAAACTTCTTATTTTTTTAACGTAGAAACTTTCAGAGTTTTTAATTTGTTCTAAACCTATGTAATTTTTGCACAACATGGACCAGAAAACCATCAAGTTTACTTCATTCTAGCTGCCTTTGCTACTTGTTTTCTTCACATGATACTGGACACATTACTGAAACCAACACACTGAAATATGGTCAATGACATCAGTGCCCTTCACTAGTAGGGCAAATGATATCTGGAGGACTTCCCTATGTTGAACGAAAATAACCTGTCATGTGGGTAGTAATAGCCACTATGTGTAAACCTGATGCTTCCCATTAGGCAAGAAATATTGGATTTAAAGCGTCTACACAGGATTTCAAGAGTCGTTTGAAAGGAAAACAGCTCAGAAGAAAAATAATTTGTGGATAAATTTCTAATTACAGTAGCAGACAAGTGTTCAATTTCCTAACACAAGTAAATACACTGTTTGTTCACTTATTTGAATAAAGATTGCTTTTAATTTATATTACACATTGTGTTGAATCTGTTTCTTTGTTTAAAATCAGTTTAATTAAATTCAGAATATCAGGGATTTGGTTAAAAAAATTACAATATTTAAAGAACTGACAGGAAACAGTCAACAGGTAGTTTTAAAATTAACATCAGGAATTTCTTATGTCAAAATGTATTTGCAGAAAATTAGAAAATAACAGCTGATAAAGCATCACAATCAAACATTATTTTCCCCGGGTTTTAAAGTAGATCTAAAATCATTTTCCTGAGCCTCTCTTTCACTTTTTAGTAAGTCAACAGAAGTATTAAGTAAATGTTTGCAAATGGAAAGTTGCTAATGTTACTCTACCTTCAAGTAAGTGACAAGAGTGAACTGAAAATTATTTATGTACTTGGAAAAATAAGTCTCATAAAATAAGCTTTTCAAACACATTCATTAAAGTAAAATCTTGTCATGCTAATCCATTAACTTTTTTGAGGCTCTTATTTGTTTCTACTTGAAAAATGAAAAGTGTGAACTTGATAAGCTGATGAGCTTAGATTTTTAAAAACTTATGACAGAATGCAACAAAGAAGATCAGCTAAGAAAGTCACATTGGTGAAAGTTGGGTAAAGACTAGTAAATGTAACTATAGGAGTGTTGGATAAGAAAATGTGATATTTTTATTTATGGAATCCCAGTAAACTGAAACCTTATTACTATTTGAGTACCTCAGAGGTTAGTACTTGGGTCTTTGCTTTCTCTTATAAATACTATTTTAATGATTATTTGTTATGACATAATTAACAAATTATTAAAGTTTGCTAAAAGTATTAAAATACTTCTAGCTGTACTAAGAACAGACAAATACTGCAGAATAACATGGATAAGTTATGAAGCTGTGTAAATATTCATAAAATAATTTTGAGTTGGAAAGGTAATTTTCTGATATTACCCAAAGAAAACTTTTGTTGTAAGTTGTTTTTTTGTGTGTTACTTATACAAATCATGATTTGAGAAACAATGTGCTAAATAATTAATCAAATATAATTCATTAATGTGGTTGTCAGTTTATAAATTATTGAGTAGCACTAAATGCTCAGCTCCAATAACACTGTTGGCCTTCATAAAACTCTTGAGATAGAAATATTTTTTATATCAAAATCTCTATTTGTAATGACATCAATAATAGCTGGAGACACAAGTAAAATGTTTTTATTATTGTAATCCAAAAATGGGCTGACAACCACATATGCTGCATGAAATACTTAAACAAAAATAAACATCCACAGAAGCATTCAATTGTTAAACTGATATTTAGGATTATGTCTAACCACTTAAGCCCTACTTCTGTCATAAACAATTTCCTGGCCTAGCAAGGTCAGATGGTTAAGACACTCGACTCATAATCCGAGAGTCGCGAGTTCAAATCCCCGTCTCCCAAATGTGCTAACCCTTTCAGCCATGGGGGCATTATAATGTGATAGTCAATCCCACTATTTATTGGTAAAAAAGTAGCTCAAGAGTTGGCAGTGGGTGGTGATAACTTGCTGTTTTCCCGGTAGTGTTACACTGCTAAATTAAAAACAGCTCATGTGGATAGCCCTCATGTAACTTTGAGTGAAATTCAAACCAAACCAAACAATGTCCTTTTAGAGTAAATAACTACGTTAGAAAAAAAAATCACAAAAACAGTAAAATTAAAATGCAAAATGAATATTTAAAATACCTATAATACATAAATTATCTCAATACAAAGTAGATATGCATACTAGAGAGACAAGTAAAAGATATGATCAAGCAGACAAACCAGTAAAGTGTACAATAATATCTTCAATTTTAGTGATTGTTTCAGTTACTTAACAAGACAGCTACAAAAACAAAAGGTAACAAGATTTTAACTAAAAAGTAATATTGCTGGTTTGCACTCAAAATCCCTATTACTATTGTTAGTCATTTCATAATGTATTATTTATAAAAATGCAAAAAATATAACCCCATGTCTGTCTAAAATAATCTGTTAAAATAAAGAAGTGCACTGGATATAGCAGCTACAGTGTGGTTGGTATCTTTTTATGTAATTTACTTTTAATCAAACGTTAATAAACATATCCAGTATGTTTTGGTGCCTCTGTGGTGTACACTAACGTTAATCTTTTAGCCTTGTCTTATCCTTATTTTATCTGAACAGATAACAGAGAATGATGTATTACTATTAGAATCATCCTCCTGGAACAGTAAAAGAAAATAGTTTCATTTTCAATCACATGCTTAGCCTTAAGTGAAGAAATGATTTGACATTGAATCTTTCATATACCAATAGGCAGAGAAAAAGTTAATATCAGTTTTATATATAATTTAATAACCATTAAAAAACATTTATTAATCTGAAAAACCTCAAATTCTTATATCTTACGAAAATAAAAACTCTATTAAATAACTTAATTCAATTTTTAAATTATCATAATCCTAAATCTTATTGAAATATATGTTTTTCATAAAGTAGGTCTGATAACTGCATTCTTTTTTCATTCAGTAATGTAACAAGCCGCGGAAAATAAGCTAAAAAATACATTATTCGAATACAGTAATATGTTAGAGTTCATACACAAAATACTATTTCAATATATACTTGCCTTCTCTAGCTTTCAAATATACAGTGTTTGCAACTATATTCTCTAATTCCATCAGTTCCAGCTTGACTGGTCCTAATTTAAGGGTCCGTTAAAACGAACCCTCCGATACCGCCGAACAAGACAGTCACACTACCATACCACTTTTAACGCGTACGATGAATTATGAAATGGCGACTGTCTAATCCTCTAAACACTTTCCATTGGTCTGAAATCCGATAGGTTTTCCAGCACTGCTAAGACAGCTCACGTGACTCAATTAACCACTCTTCTGTAGTTTCTTAAGCATATTGTGGTATCAAGAGGCAAATTATTATTCGTACCCAATACAATTTAATATAAACTCGTTCATACTTCTTAAAATTATGATTTATGCTGACGTTAGTTTTATTTGCTGCTGTCTTTCGCGATTATTCAGTTTCTTTTACGTAAACAGTACAATTGTTCTAATAATTTCATTAAAAATGTAAATAAATATATAATAATGGATAAAATCCATGTTTTTAATTTATTTTTTTGCAATCTGCAAGGCTGTAACTCTGTTCAAGTCAAACTGATTATAACATTCAAAGTTACTGATTAAACGTCGAAACTGAAGAAGCATTAGAAACCAATATCCTTAAAACTTGCAATAAAATCACGTTAATATCAGATGTTTTTGTTTTGGTTTCTCACATTTCTCTTTCTTTGCCCATTTAAGTTTCAAAATCAGTTGTTGTTGCTGTTGTTTTCAATTAAGCACAAAGCTACACAATGAGTTATCTGTGCTCTGCCCACCACGGGTATCGAAACCCGGATTTTAGCGTGTAAGTCCGCAGACATATCGCTGAGCCACTAATCAGAGACGTGGAAACATGATATTGAGTCATAAATGAATAAATTGTATGCCTTTTGGAATAATTTGCTAATTTGCATGGATTTATACTTGTGTATTCGAAAAACGCGCTTACATACATACATATCTATATATATATTTAGGGGAAGTAAGTAGAAATCTATGGTCAAGGCACTCGACTCATAATCTGAAGGTCACGGAATCAAATCCACGTCCCACCAAACATGTTTGTCCTGTCAGTCATGGGGGCATTATAAAGTCACAGCTAATCCTACTATTCGCAGGTAAAAAAATTGGCAGTGGATCGTGATGTCTAGACTTATACTGCTAAATTATGGACGGCTAACGCAAATAGCGCTCGTGTAGCTTTGCGCGAATTTCACAAACAGAAATCTATAAACGTGATTGCTATGTTTGGAGGAAAGAGGAACTCAACGGAAAATCCACGCTAGAGCATAATCCGCCGTAAATCATTTACAGTTACCTATTTTGATGATATTTGAAGCTGTTTTTACACTTTTAAGATGCTTTATACGTATGTATATGGTCATGGGTGTTATGAGATGCAATCACACTCACAACATAGCCCTCCGCACATACACACCTACTTAAATAATGTATAAATATATAACCCTGCGTTAAACTGTTCAAATAGAAAGTGTGCAGAAAACATCATGTGATGTAAAACTATAACTGACTGTTGCCTGTGTCCAATCTGCTAATACTTGTTCTACTGTTCCGTTTTTCTAGTCATTGGTTTCTCTCTGCATTGTATTTTAGAATAACTATTTTCATCAAGATTCGTTTTTCGAAATTTTAAAATCGGATATCATAACTTTAACTCTAGACGGCCGTACGTTTAGCGTACCACCACATTATCACACAATATTAATGATAAATTAAATAAAGTAAATTGTGCTCCATATTTTGAGGTCGTGGACAAATTACAAGGACAATAGTAAGTTTTCACTATTATATTAAAGAAGCCGCCACATAAGCAGCGGATGGTATTGACAAGCTGTCTTCCCTGCAGTCCATCACTTCACACCAAACATGCTCTCCCTTTCGGCCGTGGAGGCATTAAATATCACAGTCAGTCCCACTATTCGTTGGTAAAAGAGTACCCTAAGAGTTGGCAATAGGTAATGATGACTAGCTGCTTTCCCTCTAATCTTACACTGTTACATAATATAAGGCTAGCACAGATAGCCCTCTTGTATCTTTGAGCGAAAATTCAAAACAAACCAATCCATCACTTCAGAATTAGAAACGGCTAGAACAAAATTCAACAACAAAATATTTTACTTATGTAATCAGTGATCAACGTATTTTCCAATATAGCTTCTCTTACATTTATATTATATTATTTATTTATATTATATGCTGTTTACAGTTCCTCTTCATTCGACAGGAATATTTGTGTTTAATGCGTTTGTCAAAATGTTTCGTAAACTTAAATTTGGTTGAAATCCCAATTTCCATCTTTACTTGTCGTATATTCTTCTCAGTTTTTTACTCCTCTTGTCTTTACAGTATTGTAAAGAAATAAACGTGAGACATTTGTTTTTTTTCTTTGTCTGTTGTATTGTCCAGTTTGGAACGGTTAAATTTGATTGTTTGTTTAACAAGTGAATTTTGGTTCCTATTGGCCATGTATACTTTTCCTAGGTTTTGTAGTTCTTTCTTTGTATGGCCTAATGATTATAGAATTATATTCTAAATTTACGAGTCGTAGATCCGGATCCTGTAACCGAACATTCTTGCCTTTTTAGTCGTGAGGTTGTTATTACGATAATGTTAATTCCATAAGTTGTTGGTAGCTCAAGAGTTGGCGATGTGTGTTGTTGATTAACTACTTTCATGTAATCTATCATTACTAAAATTAGAGATGGCTAACGCAGATAGCTCTTGTGTAGCTTTGAGCGAAATTCAGAACAAAACAAACCCTTATTTAGGTTGCTTGTAGATAATAGCTTCCCTGTTCTGTGTGCCAGACTTTGCACAGTTACTGTTTTTGTTAGGAAGTGATTTGATATGTAATATAAGTATCTGTGTTTTTGTTTAGTTTCTGCTTCTTCTTGGGCCTGGCATGGCCTAGCTCGTTAAGACGTGCGCTTCGTAATCTGAGGATCGCGGGTTCGCGCCTGAGTCGCGCCAAACATGCTCGCCCTCCCAGCCTTGGGGGCGTTATAATGTAATGTGACGGTCATTCCCAGTATTCGTTGGTAAAAGAGTAGCCCAAGAGTTGGCGGTGGGTTGTGATGACTAGCTGCCTTCCATCTAGTCTTACATTGCTAAATTAGGGACGGCTAGCACAGATAGTCCTCGAGTAGCTTTGTGCGAAATTCAAAAACAAACAAATGCTTCTTCTTTTATGTTTCTGTTACTATTATCTGGTCTGTTTACTTGTTAGTACATCCATAAAGGGGATTTGGTTGATGCATACAACTTCTCTAGACAACTAAATCGATTAATGTTTATGTTTAAATAAGTGTAAATTTTTTAGATCTTCTTGAGTGTGCGGCAATACTACAAATATATAACCAAGCTTCATTCTCAAATGTCTTAGTTACGGGTTGGAAAATAACATGTTATTAAAGCTTGGGTTCCAAGAAAAGCGCTTTCTTCTCGGTGGCTCAGCTAAAAATCGGTTTTTAATACCCAAGATGAACAGAGAACATACAGCTCGTTGTGTAGCTTTGTGCTTAACAGCAAAACAAAGAAACTAACCAGAAATAGTAAGCTAATTTTAAGCACAAGTTAAATAGTTCTTATTCTTAGTTGTGAAGAATTGGGTACGTGTACTCATGTATTGTTTTATCTTTTCGCAGTTAACTCATCAGAATAGTTAAAGCACTTGTGACAGAAACCTTTACAAATAGAGTAATCACAAGAAGATCGGTTTGAGTGATTACATTTTTTCGAAGATCTTTGAAATTAAAGGAATGCCAAATGATGAAATGTTTCCGTATAATGATAAGAATATTTGTGTGAGACATTAAGCTTATTAATAGGCTGAATGAATCAATATAGCTTACAAAATGCCGAAGTGGAATGTCAAGTTTGTGACTTTTTTGGCTTACTGCATATTTTGTGGCAAATACAATTCGTAAAATTTAATCTTTTAAAATCATATCAACTTCATTCACCCGTGTCACTTCATTCACCCATGTCACTTCATTCTCCTGTGTCACTTCATTCACCCGTGTCACTTCATTCTCCCGTGTCTCTTCATTCACCCGTGTCACCTCATTCACCCATGTCACTTCATTTATTTAGTTTCTGCTTAATTTAATTTTCATTCTTTCGCGTAGAATTCAGTTGTTGACTTTGGTCTATTCTTCATATTTTGACTTATTTATAACTGCAGCGCAGTTTATTTTATGTACTCGTAAGATCTACAGGTTTTATTTGATCTAAGATTTTTTGAGTACCACAAACTTGTCTTTCTATCACTTAGTTACTTTTTGGATACCTATCCTGTCATCACAACGGTGTAACGCTGAACAGCATGTCCACAACCAAAAACACTTCCTTGAGCAACTCAGAGCCCTGCACATCAGAATCCAGGATGTTCTCATCAGTTTTGATGTCGCAGATCTATTCACTGACATTCCTAATGTTGAAACCTTCCACATCACCAAACAACGGCTATTGAATATAATTCTCTTATACATACAGAACAAACGTCAAGAAAAAATATTTTGTGGAATAAACCACAGTTTGTTTACAATCCACATACTTTCAATACAACAAATAAATTTTAAAACAAACAGATGCCATTGGATCACCTCTTTCTCCAGTTTTAGCATATAAGGTTTTGAACAACGAGTTTTGTTCTTTACCGACAACAAACCCTAGTCTTACATACGCCATATTGATAGCACGTTTGTTATCTGATCCATTGTTATGTAAACTCACTAGTCCTCTTACACCACCTTGACTCCATATACAACAAAATTCACTTTACTATGGAAATATAAAACAACACCAACCTATCTTACTTGGTATTTTTATCAAGAGATAGAATAACAAACTCACCATTATCATATACGAAAACAACTATTAATATCGATAGATACTTACATTTCCAGTCGTACCATCTATCTACCTTTTGTTAAACACAGTATTATTAAAAGTTTGAACAACAGAGCTTAAAACACTTACAACGAAACTTCCGCCAAAATCAAATGCTGACAAAGTGTTTTAAACAAATTAAGATATTTTTAGTTTCATCACTAACATTTTTAAAAATATAAAAAACTAATGCCACAAACAAGAAAAACAATACCAACACAATCTCTAAATAAGAAGACTAAAGAAGTAGTCAAAGAGTTCAACATCAATGTCAGATAGAAATTTGACTTAGCAGTAAGTCAAAACTAGAAAAATAAACAATGTCTGTCGATAAACTTATGCATTGCTTTGTTCCTTTAAACAGACGCACATCAGAAAATTTGGAAGATGCTTTAAGGTTCTTAAGAAAAATATCATGCACAACTCGGATGAAAATACAGAATTTTTATCTGGCATAGCATACAATGTTGACTCAGCATAAAATAGACTGGGACAATTACAGATATATCAATTCAAATATCCAAAAACAAGAAAAATCACAGAATCTTTCTAGGTCTGTAAGAAGAAACCATCACTCAACATAGACTTAGGCCTGAAAATAGGCTGTTTGTGGTTACCATTGTTCTATAAACTGATTTCTCAACCAAACTGTATGTGTTTCACCGAATATCATTAGACAGGATACTCCGACAAGAATGCTTCTTGGAGAATTTCCACTTCAAGGCTTAAAGACAACTCCCCAGAAGAAGAAAAAACAACACAAACATAAATCTACGAGGACTTAATACAGTGAAACCACAACACACGTCCAACCCAAGCTGCACGTCAGTTATATTTTTACGAGATAAACTTCTATTCAAGATGATAAGACCATGATAGATCATCAAATCTAAGCTACATCCTTTCAAGTGGATGTAGCTTACGACCCATATCCAGAAAACACCGAAGGGGTTGGTTATTTGTATTAAAACTCAAGCCCATAAAAACATATTCAACGACCATCAAGAGGACTCTGAAGACAGTCCACTTTATTGGCGCTAAGATCTTCAAACTCATAAAAACACAAACAATGACCCCAATGAAGTTTCTGATGGACAATTGTTTCATGTATTTTCCTCTAGCTTTCATAAATAATTGCTTCAGTGCAGGTTTTTATGTATACCATGTTAACTCTTAAAATAAGTTCCTTTTTCCATTCAAACTCTGAGCTCTTCCATTCCCCCCCACAAACAATTTCTTTGATCCCATTTTATGTAATTATTTGTTTGTCCTATTAAACTTTCAACTTTTTATCGTATTCATATAAATTTACCATTTATTTATTTTTATGAACGTTAGCGAAGAGTGTAATTAGAACTTACGATCAATGCAAATAAAGAACAGAAACACCAAGTCTCCTTCTAAGACACGCCCCCCGCAAGTACAGCGCTATGTCTCCAGATTTACAATGCTAAAATCAGCGGTTCGATTCCCCTCGGTGGGCTGAGCAGATAGCCCTTTTTGGCTTTGCTATACGAAACACACACAAATATACCTTCTAAGACAACGTTTGGGCTTCTCCGACTTTTTCTGTGTGCGGTGGTCTGAGTGAAAAGAGAATCAAACCAATTAAGTCATTAAGTTAATTATTATTATTAACGCAGTCATTCTTAATTTATTTTAACACCAAGCGGAGAGGCCCGGCATGGCCTAGCGCGTTAAGGCGTGCGCTTCGTAATCTAAGGGTCGCGGGTTCGCGCCAAACATGCTCGCCCCCCAGCCGTGGGGGCGTTATAACGTCACGGTCAATCCCACTATTCGTTGGTAAAAGAGTAGCACAAGAGTTGGCGGTGGGTGGTGATGCCTAACTGCCTTCCCTCTAGTCTTACACCGCTAAATTAGAGACGGCTGGCACAGATAGCCCTCGAGTAGCTTTGTGCGATTTTCCAAAAACAAACTGGTATGGGAATATTTTGTCCAGCTCAAAACGCTTGAATTTTTGTTTATTTTAAGTTTGTTTGTTTTCGAATTTCGCACAAAGCTACTCGAGGGCTATCTGTGCTAGCCGTCCCTAATTTAGCAGTGTAAGACTAGAGGGAAGGCAGCTAGTCATCACAACCCACCGCCAACTCTTGGGCTACTCTTTTACCAACGAAAAGTGGGATTGACCGTGACATTATAACGCCCCCCACGGCTGGGAGGGCGAGCATGTTTGGCGCGACCCTCAGATTACGAAGTGCACGCCTTAACGCGCTAGGCCATGCCAGGTCCGTTTATTTTAAGTTTGTAAATGAAAAGAACAAGCAATATCAACGATACTCTGTTAAAATAGAAAGTTTTATATAAAATTTCAAAAGTCCAGTTGAATAGCTGAGAGTCCTGGTTGAAATAATTAGAATGAACACCTATCATTTGTCATTGTGGCATACAAGCAACAGTACAGTTGACTGACTACTCACAAGTGTTCTGATGTTTGGATATAAAGCATAGTTACCACTAAATGCAATATATTAATCATATCCCAGTGCAAGTATGCTGTTGTGTTTACATTAATCCCTAGAATGGTTAAGATTACTGTTAGCTGATATATATGAGTTTGCATATTACTCTGTCCACAAAGCTGTCATGTGTCAAAAGGAACGAAAGTTTCAGCCTCTATATTACTATATTGGTTATGACTTTTGTATGTGGCTTCATCAACAAAGCAACTTGGTTTAGGCTTTACTAACATTATACCACACTTTAGAAGCCTATTCAATCAAATTATAAGTTAATGCATTATAACATGTTGAAACTTGTTAATAAGCTAAATTTTTGTTTTATTGATCAATTTATTGTGCATTAACTTTACAATATACTGGAGAGTGGAATATAGTGAGAGCATCATGTTGTCGTACTCCAAACAGGTTAGTGAAGGAAAAGATGCTGCAAATTCTAATCTAATTGTTCATGATGAGTCAGAGTTCGATGAGTCAATAACAGCCCAACTATTTAGAAGTTGGTCACAGCATATGACTGATATTAAAACTAATCAGCAGTTTGTATAGCTGTAACTTTATGACCTATAAGGTTCAGCTTCATAGTACAATATTTACAGGATATTTTGTGCAAGTCACTTCAACAGAGTAATTACTTTGACTTTGAGACCATATATTACAGCTAATCATAACTGATGACAAGGGGCACACTTTTTGACTGAAGAAGTAACAAAAGTTTTGTTTCAAGTTTAAAACAGTAATAAATGTACATTGTTTTGAAGAAGTTTTGTTTTCATCAGGTTCAAATATTTTATGTAGGCAAAGTAATATACCGTAGTAACATTGGCTAGGTTCTTGAGTTATTTAGTAAAAATGATGCTAAGTCCAATCCTACGCGGGGTCGCGTAGCGCTAAACATGATCGCCCTCCCAGCCGTGGAGGTGTATAATGTGACAGTCAATCCCACTATTCGTTGGTAAAAGAGTAGCCCAAGAGTTGGCGGTGGGTGGTGATGACTAGCTGCCTTTCCTCTAGTCTTACACTGCCAAATTAGGGACTGCTAGCACAGATAGCCCTCGAGTAGCTTTGTGCGAAATTCCAAAACAAACAAACAAACAAAAATAACTGAACATGAAACTGCGTGAACTCATTCACGTGATCTTCTTCACTTCAGTTTTGCTTCAAATGGGATTACGTAGAGTGCAGAATGCTCTTCCCGTCATGTGCAGATGATGAGGATAAGATGGATTTGAAATGTATTAGTCCCAGACCAGCTTATTTTCCTGCAACAAATATCCTTGAAAGTTGGATTACATAACAGGTGTGTATCTCTATAACTAACATTCAACTTTTGTGAGGGGTGATAGGTGCAGGTTTAATTAAATGACTGATAATTTATAAAGTTAAATCTGTGAGCGATAATTAGGGGTCTATTTATAGAAACAGATAACTTTGCACATGACGAGATGCATGTAAAGACGTTAACGGAGCTAGTAAAGGAGATCATCATTTTAATTCAACTTCTTATATATGCTTTTCACTTATTAGTATAATGTCACATTATAATAAAAGCTTATGTTTATGATCTGTAGAAGTAATATAACACAAAATAAAGCTTATTAGCTGCTGAAGCTGGTTTTACTGAAAAAAATGTAAGGAAACTCACATTAGTTTCTACATCTATTTTGCTAATACACAGAGGCCAAAACTACTATGCCTATCACGGCCAGGTGGTTAAGGCACTCAACTCGTAATCTGAGGGTCGCGGGTTCGAATTCCCGTAGCGCTAGACATGCTCGCTCCTTTCAGCAGTAAAGCTTTAAAAAGTTACGGTCAATCCCACTATTCTTTAATTAAAGAGTAGCCTAAAAGTTAGCAGGTGGTGATGACTGGCTGCCTTCCCTCTGGTCTTACATTTCTAAGTTAAGGACAGCTAGCGTAGATAGCCCTTGTGTAGCTTTTCGCGAACTTCAAAACAACCCAAACCAAACTAAACGACTTCTGCTCAAGATAAACCAAAAGTAAATCTATTAAGAATTCCTTCATTCGCACCAACAAGTTCCACCAGTTTTTGTTGAAAACACCTCATGCAACCACTCCAGAAAAAAACACAAAAAACTAAACATCCAAACAAGTTGATACTAATGAACCAAACAGCAACAAATCATTTCCATCCCGTTTACCAATTATCCGAAATAAGTTCGAAAACAATTCATATTTAGAAACGAAAAAAAATTTGTCATTAAACGTAATTTTTTTCTGTAAACTTCAAATTCAAGTTTGACTCCCAGTGACACAATTGTATTTCTGCGGACTTGGAGCACTAAAAACCGGGTTTCGATATCCATGGTCGGTAGAACGCAAATAGCCAATTCTGTAACTCTGTGTTTAATTAAAAGACAATAAAACAAATTCAGTTTAGAAATGCAATCTCAGAGTAAAATATTTAGTAATTTAAAATAATGTACAATCACGTGATATAAACATCACTTATGAAAGAATGTGAATTAACCATGAAGTATCCTTCAAAGAAATCGGAAGACTTACTGAACGCAAAAAACTTCCCATTTCTACTTTTAACCATTCAAACTTAAAACCCCATACTATATGTATCGAAAACATTATAATTTTAAACAACGAATCAAGCATCAACAGATATAAAATTAGAAAAGCATCTTATTTGTACTTCATAGCTCTACTCATAGCCAGCATTTTGGGTGCCAAATTACTTTTAATAAGCCGCTAAGCAATCTCCGTCCGGGATGTGAATTATTTGTTTCATATTGTGTGTGTGTATATATATATGTCTAGGTAAACTACTTGTACCTAGTGACGGTAAACCTTTTTGAAATGTTGTGTTTGTTCCTGTGTTAAGCGTCTAATAAATTTATCCCCGTTACTCATTTAAGCCTACTTTAAACAATACCATGTGTGTGTGTGTGTATTTTCTTATAGCGAAACCGCAGTGGGCTATCTGCTAAGTCCACCGAAAGTAAAAGAGCTCCTGAAACTATACCACCCATGCATGGCTAAAAAAATGTTAAAAGTGAAAAATGCATAACATTTTTGTGCTACAAGCTACGAAGTATATTTGTACAACAGTTTTGCAATGATAGTCATACAAAAATTTTATAGTGAAAATTTGGAGATGTATAAGCGAGTACAAAGAGGTCACGTGGTCGGTGAAATTGACCGAACCCGAATTGAGAGACATAACTATAAGACATTTTACGAGTTTCTTGTGTGCATAAATGTGCACATGTGTACATTATTATATTGCATTCACACATAATATTGCAATACCAGATGTACAATAAAAGAAATGTGCTATTGAACAGCATGGGCAGTTACTTGGATTATGAAAGAATTAGAATGGTAAATGCCTTTCTCGTCCTTCTCGAGTTTTTCTGAATATTTTTTCTCGTAGCATTAAGTATAATAGGTTTCCGAACCCACAGGTATCACCACTGTTATGGATTATTTTTGTATGTTTATTTAATGTTAAACGCTAAAATACACCATGGGCTATTTGTGCTCTACCCATCGCGGCTATAAACACCTGATTTTTCCAGAATTACAACTAAGCCACTGAAGGATTTTATGTAAGGATTGACTATGAATGTTGTTAATCAACGGTTACATTAAATAAACATTTTGTTATCCGTGATACTTGTTAAAATATACTCTAACTGACTGCACAAATTGTGATTCGGGTTATGTGAATTACAACTGCGTGAAGCACCGAATGAGATAAGTTTTCTGGCAAGTACATATTATACAAATATTACGTCTGTAACTCTTTCAAAATTTTTGCAAGAGCTGTATGTGCTTAAGTATTTGTTATATGCGCTCAGTGGTAAGTGTTATGACATTGTCTTCAAGCATGACGTGAGCCACACGGGCCAAGAGCCAATGAGGTTAAATCCTTTAAAAGTATAAAGGGCAATGCTTTTTTTATTGGTCTATAAAACAAGTAAACCATCTGAAATAGTTGCCCTCTCAGAGCGTAGAAAATAACAGAAAATCGCGTGTGGCTAATTAACCGCCTATTTTGTTCCTACGTTTAAGATGTTGCAAGTTTCTTTGATTTTGTATGTGGTCATTACACTAGATTAATAATTAATTCTTTGTCAAGATATGTGTAGAGTGTTGCACAAGCACAGAAGTAGACATACAAGAATTTGTACCTTCCCTTTATGAAAACCATTGGTAGATAGATCTTGGACTTGAATATTTTCCAGACAGACTTACCAGACTTACTTTTCAGGAAACATTTTTCTGTAAAGAAATACCTTTGTAATAGGCTAGCGCAGTTGTGAAAAGAGCTGTGTCCTCCTAGTTGTTGAAATGTATATAACGAGACCAACATTAATTTATAAAAGCTTGTACATTTTGGAAGCTATTTATGAATAACGAATTGCTTTTGTTTTCATTATTAACAGTTGTGTCAATATAATTTTGTTCTTGATAATTTTTCTAAAGGTCTTATATTATTCTGGTACATGGCGGTTTGCTCAACTTGGGCCAAACATTCCTTGGAATATCATATATACGTAACAGTACATTAAGACAGTTTTCACTGCTAGTATTGTAAGTCGACGAACGTAACTCTCTTGGTTATTATACATGCATCATTGTCAGTCTGTCATGCCCTGGGATGAGTTGCAATCACGGGTTTCGGGTTTAAATCCCCGTCCCATCATACTTTCTCACCCTTTCAGCTGTAGGGTGTTATAATGTGACGGTCAACCCTACGGTTGTTTTTGTGAAAGAGTAGTGATGACTAATTGCTTTTCACTGCTAAATTATGGACGGCTAACGCAAATAGCCTTCATATAGTTTTTCAAACCAAACCAAAAGGTATGTCACTTCCTATATGTATAAATATTGTAGTATTATTGTACATATACATGTATGTGATAATATGATGCGTTTTATATTATATATGAATTGCTAACGTATGTAAAAATGTCACAATAATTAGACTGACAACACAAAGAGAAAAACAACAATGTATTCTGTATTTACTTGGTGTTGGTAAAATAATGTTTGGTTTGTTTTTCAGCTGAAATATTCATAAACATGTACTCTTATACTGAAAGGGATGAGTTGCTGCTTAATCTACACCACGTGGAAAACACGATATACCAATACCTTTCAACAACAGTGATGATGCAATATGCTTCATAAAGTATATATGATTTTACGATTGAGTCTGAGTAAAGTAAGATTGCTATTATTAGTTTATTACAGGCCCGTGTAGAATGGACGCAACTGCTTGTCGTGGAGACACAAGTGTAGGGAGCGATGTTTCGAAAGTCTTCCGCCTTTCGTCAAGTTTCATCACGAATACTTTGCCTTAACAATCTATCAAAGAATTATATCAGTTTGTTATAACTTTTAAAACAAGTTGAAATAAGAATACACAAAACAAAAAACGCTGCACTAATTGAAATTTTGTTTAAGTTATCATTGTTTCGGCTTGTTTTTTTTTAAAGTTTTAACGTTTCTTATATATAACAATTAGCTTACTAGACAATGACAGAATGTTTCTCATGTGGCCATGTAGTTTGTGAGAATTGTGAGAGGCCCGACAGAGTATTAATAGACATTGTGTGTGCAGCTTTAAAGAAACTTATTGAATTACTTACTGTCAGGTTAACGATGCTTGAGACAATTATGCGTATACTGAGTATGGAGAAATTAAGCATAGCCTTTATGATAGTCATTAACATTTTCCCTAGAAATATTTATTAGTGGCCCGTAAAGTCATTTTAAACCATATTTTGATTATTAATTCTCTGACACGTCAGAAAATGAGCAAACATAATTTTTTATTTCCGACTTTTACTATAAAAGGTTGTGTTCTTAACCATTGACATATGTATCTTTGTTTCTTGATATTAGCCAGTAGAAAGTCTGAACTGGTAGCAATGGAAGAATACTTACTACCCTCTCAAAGGAAACTTAATAAGACCACTCTCTCCAAGATGCCTCATCTAACAGTACATCAGTGTGAGCCAATGGCGACTGAGAAAAGTGTTTTGACTATTGATCTTCTATTAATACCTGAAACAACATCTTCAAATTACGACTAACCGTACTGAAATATTTTAGTGTTCGTATGACTAAATGCTCTAATGGACGATCTATAAAAATCAGAATGTTATCCAGCCAGCTACTCAAGAACTTAATCAGAAAAGGAAGGCTGAAAAACAATAACGTTTCCTCTTGAAGGATGTGGAATATCCAAACTTCACTAAGGTGAATTAGTAGCACAACTATCATGAGTCCAAAATAAAGCCTTCTAGGGGCTCAGAAGAAGATTAATTTGAGTTAATCTTATCGTTATCACATTTCAAAATGTTATATGTGAACAGAGAGTATTCAATTTTAATTTTTCCTTGGTGATTTCATCCACGGCAGCATCTTTGAACTTTTGTGTGTGTTTAAAGCCCCTGCAATAGCTCCCAAACGTGCTAATACTTCTAAGGATGCTTCTACGCCTAAACGGTCACGGAAAATGATGACCATCGCCGAAAAGGTGAAGATATTAGATATGATAAAAGAAGGAAACTCTTATGCGTCCATAGCCCGCCATTACGGAGTGAACGAATCCACCATTCGCTACACCAAGAAGGACGAAGTTAATATCAGGAAGACTGCTGCTATTACTTTTAATACAACGGCTAAGAGGGTTGTAACATCTCGTAATAAGAGTATCGTTCGGATGGAAGCTGCTTTGGCCATATGAATAGCTGATTGGCGTAAGAAAGGTGTTCTCTTGGATACTAACATTATCACAACGAAGGCTAAGATGTTGTATGATAATTTCGCGGAAAAGGATGAAGATGAAGAAGACGTAGACAACCCACAGCCAGGAACGTCCAGTGATTCCCAGCCTAAGAAACCGTTTTCTGCAAGCAAAGGCTGGTTTCAGAAATTTCAGCAACCATACGGCCTGAAAAACGTATCGTTACATGGAGAGGCTGCTTCGGCTAACAAGGAGGCTGGTGAAGCTTACGTTCGGGATACTTTTAAAGAAATAATCGCTGAAGGAGAATATAGACCTGAACAGGTATTCAACATGGACGAGACTGGCCTGTTTTGGAAGAGGATGCCTTCCCGAACGTTCCTGTTTAAAGATGAGAAAAAAGCCCCTGGTTTTAAAGCTCATAAAGACCGGTTCACCCTCTTAATGACTGGTAATGCTGCTGGTTTTATGTTGAAGCTGACATTAATTTACAAGTCTGAAAACCCGAGAGCTTTAAAGAATAAGAACATGAACTTGCTACCGGTCCATTGGATGCACACTCCTACTGCCTGGATAACGAAGCCTCTGAGCTCTGATTGGTTCCATCAGAGTTTCATTCCTCAAGTTACGCTTTATTTATTAGAGAAGGGCTTGCCATTCAATGTCCTTCTTCTTTTGGATAACGCCGGTGGCCACGCAAGAAATCTTTCGTATGAAGGCATTAGGGTTGAATTCCCGCCAGCCAGCACTACATCCCTTATACAACCGATGGAGCAGGGAGGTATCAGGGCTTTTAAGGCCTTATAAATAAGGAATGCCATGTCCAACCTCGTACGTAGCCTTGATAATGCCACCGAAACCGAAGCCGAAAACGACACGTTCACCCTGAAGGAGTACTGGAAGTCTTTGCCCATTGCTACATGTCTTCAAAATGTTCATAAGGCATTGCAAGAGATGAAGCCCTGCACCGTTAATGCAAGCTGGAAGAAGTTGTGGCCTGAGGCTGTGCACGACGACAAGGGATTCACGCCTGAAGAAATCCAACACTCGGCTGTTCAAAAAGCTGTGCAATTAGCTTCGTTAATCAAAGGTGAAGGATTTGCCGATATGACGAAGGAAGACGTAGATGAACTGATTGACTTAGAATTCGAACCACTCGCCGACCAAGACTTAGAAGCACTGACGAAGTCTGCTGCCGAGGAAGACGACGAAGAGGAAACACCGAAAGAAGCCGAGGAAACAATCGAGCAAAGTGGATGGTCATTAGAGTGGTTAGGTAAACTAATGAAATTAATTAACGAAGTGAAGGAGTGCTCACAGGAATGGGACAACGATATGGTTCGATCAGTACAATTTTGCAATAAAATAGAACTGATTACTCCTTATCAAATGATTTTCGATAGGCTAAAGAGGCAGAGAAAACAACTGCCAATAACAATGTTTTTCCAGCCGAGCAAGAAAGAAAGGGTACCGGCGGCAAGTACTGTTCCTGAAGTTGTAACGACCGACGAAGAAATTGCCGATTCACCTTCCACAGAAGAAGAAGTGGTGTCCCCCGAAAAGACACCACCTGCTGAAGATATGTAATTTTTAATTTTAAGGCTTAATATCTTAATAATTGTTCTTATTATTTCAGCAATAATGAACAGTATTGAAATGGGAGGGTTTTAAAAGTCTAAATGCACATAAATATATACGTAAAAATCGGCGATCCCACTTTGCGGAAAATCTCCTTTCGCGGGGTGTTTTGGAACGCATCTACCGCGATACACGAGGGTACACTGTATATTGCACTATTAATTGAGACTACGACCTTCCTATAGTATTTAATAATCATACATTCCTTGCATCAATATTTATGCCAATTATGTATTTTCAATGAGTACAACCTTTCTCCATTAGGTCATGATATTGAAACATTCTTTAGCAAGTATACGAGCCTGACTGACCAATTATTGTAGCACCTAACTACATAGGTTGGGCGTGACCAAATCCTCATTGTTTCTATATTCAGAATCGAAGATTTGCTTCTTATTGTTGCATAAACATGTTTCACATTTTCAGGATTGGTATATAAAAGTGACGGCCAAATACAACTGTTGTTTTTGTTGTTGTTTTGAATTAAGCACAAAGCTACACAATGGGCTATCTGTGCTCTGCCCACCACGGGTATCTAAACCCGGATTTTAGCGTGTAAGTCCGCAGACATACCGCTGAGCCACTGGGGGGCACCAAATACAACTACTTGGTCAAATAAGAGAAACCAAGATTTGGTTTGGTAGCTTTTGTTTAACTGTCTTCTCTCTAGTTTATCAGCTAGAAATTGGGGTATTTATGCGTAAATAATTAAGCAGATTTGTACAAAAAATTTAAAGACAAAATAAACGTGCAATATTTGTTTCAGTTAAAGGATTCGCAAAAGTTTATGACCGGTCCATGCTCTGATTATGAAAATACACTAATTGTTATATACAAATATATTATTTCTAGTTATGGAAGAGTGAAATTATCAGTTCTCTGATCTTCTACTTCTCGATTACAACATTTCTATCATAAACTTGTACTTTCAAACGTTTCCGTTAAACTAAGCGCTACTCTTTACTCTTTCCTATTTTACTCTCATATTTCTCTATTTATAATTAACGTTTGTATTTTTTAATTTTTGACATATTAGATTTATCTGAAATATATGAAATCTTATGGAACTATTAGATTCAAACAGTCTATGTTAGCTATACACGTTTTTTTAGTTTTAAATCTAAGCATATTAATATGGTTAAATTGTAAATAATTTTGTGCTGCAGGCTTGTCATGGTCCTGATAGATAGAGCGTTCGATTCCCAGTCAGCGGGTTGCGGTTTTGAAATCCCGACATCGAAATGCTCGTCTTTTCAGAAAGGAAGCGTTATAATATAACGGTCAATCTAACTGTTCGTTGATAAACGAGTAACTCAAGAACAGGAGATAGTTGTTGTTGACTTTTCTTTAGTCTGCCATTGCTAAACTATGGTCAGCTAGAGCAGATATCTTGCTTGTTTCTTTGCCCAAAATTAAAAAAAAATATATTGAGTTTCACGTACACTCCTTTTACTTATTTTAAAAGTAGAATCTTATTCTAGAAACAAACTGCCCCTCATCTCTTGATTAATACGATGTACTAACATTGTCAGCAGTAAAGAGTATTTATATGTGTGAGTGTGTATGTTAATACACAGGCTTCATGAAGCATTATTTTTTTTGCTATTTAACAGTGTCTGAAGTTGGGAGCATATACAATAAAGTGACAAGTACAAAGTTATCGAAATATATCCAGTCAAAAGTAATAACTTATTTGTTATGCATTGTTTGCGAGGGTGGCTAGTCGCATAAATGAGGGGATGAAGAGGATTTTTTTTTCAAGGAAGATATTTTACCTTGAAAGATACGGTTGTAAATTAAGCTTCTCTGTATGTTATTTCCAAGTAAACTTACAGCATTAATTAATAAGAATATAACAACATAAGAATCTGAGAGTTGCGAGTTCGAATACCTGTCTCACCAGCCATGCTCATCATTTCAGCCGTGGGGTTATTATAATGTGATGGTTAATCTCACCATTCGTTGGTAAAAGAGTAAGTAGCGCAAGAGTTGGTAGTGGGTGGTGATGACTAGACTAACTGCTTTCCCTCTTGTCTTACACTGCAAAATTAGGGACGGCTAATGCAGATAGCCCTCGTGTAGTTTGGCGCAAAAAAATCAAAACAAAGAAACAAAAAATATGGTAGATTGTTGTAAGTTTAGCGCAAACCTAGTCAATATGCCATTGCATTCTGTTCACTCCGGGAATCGAACGATGGATTTTGGTTTTGAGAACTTTTTATCTTACGACTAATCCACTGCAGAACAGCTTTTCAATAACTTAATTTTCGAAGACTTGGGTAATTTTTATTTTTTGTCTTCATGACATTTCATTCAGTTTAATAATCATTGTATTTTTTTCCAACTCAAATCAAACAAAACTCTTGTGTAGCCATTCCTAGTTTATAATTGTTGACCAGAACGAGAACAATCAATCAGCAGCACAAAAGGCTACTTTTAATTGAGTAGCGGGATTGACTATTACCACCACATTTACATTACCATAGTGTAGAACATGTTAGGTACTGAGACTTCAACCTTGGGCCTTAAGATACACTGCCAGGGACGTTAAAGTATCGATATATACCATAGAAATAGTGTAAACATCAATTTAAAAAAATAAAATCACGTTTTACAGAAAGATTATGAAACATACATGCACATACACACACACAGATATATCACAAAAGAATATACACATCCATATGATCGTATTTACTGTATTTGTATTCTTAAAAATACAATCTGTAGATAAAATACAATCTGGTGTGATAATCTTACGAAAATATTAATAGCTATATAGTGTAAACATGAGTATTCAACAAAGTGCAATACGTATCATTTACCAATTTGTATGATGTCAACTGGTTGTTATTGTGTTCATTGAAATATATATATAATAATGTTAGTGTTCATATTCTACTTTAGACGTCGTCTTCGCTGTTCAAGAACTTTGTGAAGTAAATCTTGTAAACGTAAGTTAATTTGTAACGTCATCTTAAGTGAGTGTATGAGTAATTTTTGTTTTCTGTTTTTGGGCCATTACACGTTGAATTAGAAAGTTTGTAACTTAAAGCAGGTGTTTATGTTCCTCGGTAAGTAATCGAGATAATTTTATTCGTTTTAAATAATTTTGTGTAGAATAAAGTTGCAAGGCAATGGTTAGGCCTATACTTTGTTTCTTGGAAATACTAACTATAATTACAAATTATAATTGATGAAATGCTATTATTATTTTGAGAAGAAAGGTGCTTTTTAAGATATTTAATAAAAACCGAAGAAGCGCATGGAAGTTCTTAACAGAATATTTAAAGAGGTGCTGCATCTTTGACTTTCTTCTGGCACAGTTGCAGTGGTTATAATGATAATTTGTTTCTGACATACTTTGAAGTTAAATTATAAGAGAAAACGTCTCAATTTAATTTTTAAAGTGCAGGGTAAGCTGAGTGTAATTTGTAAATTCTTGCCCTAACATGTTGATTTTCCATACTGTTTGAGTAGGCTGAATCGTTTTCACAGGTTGGTAAAATCTGAAATGCAATTAAAGATATGATTCGGTTTTAATGGCTGTCTTCAAGTCACAGGAAGTAAAACTCTGTCATGTTGTAAATGACTTTTCTGATGAGTTATATTAATTTTAATTGATGAACAAATACCAGTCCTCTGTTACGTTGACTTGTAGTGAGAAACCAGAATGTGTACGTCAAATTTAAAATGAGCAAGTAAAAACATTTACAAAATAGAACTGTTGTAGGCACATTAATTGAAAGTTGTCCACAAAAGAAGTGCTTTTGGAAGACTGATGATCCAGTTTATAGCAGTAAAAATAGGAGGAAGACTGTCTATGAAAAACTGATTGCAAAGTTCAACATAATGGGCAAATTGTTTGTACATGGGGTTAACCAGGCCTAAGCCTACTTTCAAAGTCAACATTTAGAACTATTTGAAGTTTAGAAATGAAATTTACAATAATGACATGTAGTTTCTAGGCTTTTACTCATTGCTGTGTTGTCTTGATGATCTGTTATTTTGTAAAACATGACTTTGGGTGCCTGCTAGTGTTTTATTCTTGTTTGAGAAAAATCATAGATTAAAACAAAGATAGCAACAACTGCTGTGAGTGTTTTCTTCATTTAGGAATATTTTGTTTGTCATCTCTTGTTTTGCTGTTTTGTTTAGTCTCTTAAGATGAAGTGAAAATGTTGAAAAGATCAATAAGTGAGACAACAAAATTGTATTTACAAATTCATTTGAAGAGTAAAATTATCAAAAAGTGTAATCATATAAAAAATCATCATGTTAGATCCAGAAGTAACTTGTGCAGTTGGTTTGATAGAAATTACTTATCTGATATTTTCATGGGTAATGAACAAAAATTAACTATGCTTGAGTTACTGATGTCGTGTGTAATAAATGTTAGATTTAGAGGTAAGCACAATGATAGGGCAACAAAAAGTCGTAGTTAATGTCTGTTGCATTTTATTTATTATTGTAATTATTACATATGAAAATTACACATTTTCTTTGTATGTCCCCAAAGTATGTAGCATTATCATTGGAAGTTATTTCTATATAAATTTACTTACAAGATAATTTATAAATTTTGTAGTACGTAGAACAGATTCTTGTGGAATACCATACACAGTAGAGGGTTATCATAACTGCTTTTTATACAGTAAAAGCTTTGTTATCTGGTATCTTCATGTTTGCAATGTTCTTATAACAAGAAATTTTAGCATCTTGAAATACAAATGCTTATTTTAGCTTTGTGATGCTGCTGTAATTTTGTTTGTTCTTTTTCATGGCAAGCTCGTGTAAACAGCAACATGTGCTGTGATTCACATTTTAAAAATATGAATATATGAAGTATACCACACTTCAAAATACTAAAAAAATGTCAAAAATTGATCCTTTAAGATATAGTAAAGGAAACACTTTCATAACTAGAATTTTTGCTTCTTTGTTATAACCCACATTTGGGAAATGCCAAATAATAAAGTTCATATTTTAAATAACTTCAACCATTTTAAAGCTAAATCTTGAATTCATTTATTTTCCAGCATTTTTCTAATATATGACACTATGTCGAAAGCTTAAGCAGTTTTGAGAACTATGGCAAGTTTCTTTACATCATTTAATAATTTATAATTTTTTGGAATAAAACTGTGTTCCAACAAGTAATGTTTTTTATAAATCAGTTTAGTTAATATTTTACCAAGCTTTTCAATGTTTCTTTATATAAAACTGGTTACAATAACATTGGGGAGAAATCTCCAAGATTGTTTTTGTGTTGAATTTCTTATAAAGGAATTATGCTAGTTGCTATTAATGTTTGGAAAATCCCAGATTAGAAAAAAAAAAAGCTGTAATAATAGTCTATCAGTATCATTTGTACTTTTTCTATAATTTTGGTTCTAGTTGGATATTTCTTTTCATTTTGACTACATTTTATTGTGATGTATGTAAAATGCTGTTGTAGGGTTTATTCTCTTTCTTCAGCAATAGCAAATAAAAATTGAGAAAGGAAATATATTGAGTGTTAATGAACCATTTCTTAGGTATGTTGGATAGGCCCCAAACAAAAGTTTTTGTAGCTGATAATCGACAGTTTTCTTAAACAAATGACTACTAAGGATACCATGGAAGGTCTCATAAGTCTTTTGGTCATTAATGTAAAGGACCTGTCAGCACCATAGGATAATTATTGGTTAATGTCTCGTGGATTCAAACCTTTGACTTTTGGATAATCTTCCTTACTAGTCATCTTGAGTTTGTTTATTTTATTTTTTTAGTTATATAAAAAGTGAAATTATCTGTTTATTTTAGTCTTCAAAGGTGTTATATACCATTAGCTTGGCATCACCACTAAAATCCATCCTTAAAGTTCTTTTAAACTACTATTATATGTTTTATTGCTTTTAGAAGAAGTGCTCTACTTTTGTTATTGCAGATTATGTGCTAAATAGTATCTTTAATCTATATAACTTATGATTGTATCACCAAAGTGTGAAAGGTACAAATATTTGGATGAAATATAAGTGATAGTTATGCAAGAAGTGTTTAATTACTGAAGAAGTTAAAATGTCTTGGAAAAATGCTTATTGGTTTTATAGTTTTGTCAACCCTAAAACATAGGGACAACACATACACACACAGTTTAAAGCTTTTTGTGATATATAATGCTGAGAGTAGCATTACTAAGCTCCTACTATAGACTAAAGCAATGAGATTGTCCCTTAAGAAGAAAGGTCCACCTTTTGAAAGTGCTAGGATTGTAAGACTTCTTGGACTTACGAATTTAGTGAATCATGAATAAAGCGATATAACGATATTCTATACACGACTGAAGGTTTTTGGGTTAAAGGGATATGTTTATTTATGTGTATATTTTTTATTTGAAGTTTGGATGAATGCACTTTTTATTGTTTGTCTTTTTGTCCACAGTTCAGGAGTTTTAAGGATGATATGAAAAAACAACCAAAAAACTTGTAAAATGAACAAACTCTGATGGTAAAACAAGATTTGTCAGAGGGACAAGTTTTAACAGGCATTAGACAATATAAATTCTACACCCTGGAAAAATGTTTACATTTTGGTTTCCTTATTAAAGGATATTTTCCCTTTGTGATGGGTCAAAAGTTACATCATGCTTGTTGACATCAAATTTGTCACATCATCAAAATTTTATTGAACTATTACTTTATGACTTTATGTCAAGTTTTGAATTAAATTGTAGATTATAATTCAAACCTTAATATCATATATGAGCTAATTTCTTAATTTAAAAGTAAATATTAAAATAATCCAACCAAATGTAGATTTTAGTGAGTCACATGGTATGTTGAATGCAGCACTGGTTAAAATTTGATGTTTGTGATGTCAAAATAGTAAATCTGTAGTTTTGTGTAAATTAGGAACTCAAATTACCATTATTGACAAGTTAGAATATGAAATAAGAATTTTGTATCTTTTTATTTTGCTGAGATATGGCTCAGGTACTGAATCAAACGCAGAAAAGGTTCTTTGTATATTCTTACTGCAATATATGATATGAATAACTAGCCAACAGTTTATAATGTCCCCTGGTGGTTTTCTCAGCCATTTTAAGTTGTGAAAAGGCTACCACATTCTTTTGAAACAAACTTTTAAAGAGTTAGGTTGTCTTTAGTCTACTCGAAGTTTCATACTTTTTTAAGATCTAAATACAGCTTTGTTACTAAGCTCAATAAATTGTAGTGGAAATCTATGGTATATTTATTTACAGTATAGTTATTTATGGTTTTTTGGTTATTCGCATATATATAATATATAAACCTAAAAAATTTTTTTTTGTTTGGTATCTTCCACTTGTGAAATTTTGAAAGGCTTAGCAACTGAGTTTGAAGGTTATAGTTAGAAGAGCTAATTGTACGTTTTACTGTTTTATTTATTGTTCTGTATTTGAAGAAAAATAAATTTCATAACTTATTTCTAAATACTAATAATTTATATACACAAATAATGTATAATAATTTGAATGTTAATGTATATTACTAAAATACTAATCCATTAAAACACAACCAAGAATGGGGCAGTTTTATATTATTTGATACAGTAATATGAGTGCACATGCACCATACCAAAACAAATAATGTAATGATAGCATGACTAGGAGGTCAATGGAGTAAAAAGTAATAAATATAAATATATAACATTATGATACTTAAGCTACTTAAACTAAAAAAATTACTACTACAATGACTACCAGTAAAAAAATAATTTATATTTATTTCCTAATTTTTTTATGATGTCAGAAGGTTAGTCAGTTGACGGACCCTACATAGGGTATAGAAAATAACATAAAATATAAAATCTTACTAGAACTTTCTCCTGAAGAAGGAATAACATATCTTATTGAAACTTGGAACTTTATGTGGTGGCTGGAGGATAGGTAGAATAAAAGCCCGTGTTTTCTTTGTGCTATATTCTGGAGATAGTAGATTAAGTTTAAAATTTGGAAAAGACAGGTTGAGCTCCAGTTAAAACTTTTAATTTTCTCACATAACCATAATGTATGGATAACAAAGAATCATTTTGTTCTTGCACATTCTCTCTTGATAATAGTAAAAAAACTTCCCAAGAAGTAATTATCCTAAGTGACTTCCACTATCTTCAAAGTATTCTCATTGTATATGTTATCACTCCACTTAAAAATTAGACTTGTAAATGTACTACTGTACATAATTAGTAGGAGACAATATTGCCTCTCTGAAATATTTAACATGGGAAAAGTATTTTATCCTGAAACTCATCTTTACTAATCAAATGTAACCAGAAGCTCTGTATGTATGTACTAATTGTGTTTTTTTTAAATCTTAATATGACTAATAATGAAGTTAAAGTTACATACTAGAGGTAAATAATTCATGATTCTTTAAAATATTCATTGATTATTATAATCCTGTTATTTTTAAGGAGTAGAAGTATTAACAATTTATATATCCAGTATGATATTTTACCTCAACTCATAAAAAGCCTTTTACTGTCCTCTATTAATGTAAATTTTTACTTGCTGCAGCTAACCTTGATACTTCTACTTATTTCTGCCTATTAACATGCAAATTACTACGTAGCAACCCTCTACCAATTGATTTGTGATATTACCCCTATCTTAACTATCCACCCTCTCTAATGTTGCATGTTAATCACTTCTCCATTGGCAGTCTTATAGAATTGTCTTGTTTTTGCTTGTGATTTGCTTCACTTAGCCACACTTTTTTACTTCCTTAATTTTTCTACTTTAACTACGTTGTTCTTTACCATTTTCATTCTTTTTCTGTGGAAAGTTTCAAAATATTTATCTTCTCTTATCTTTCAGTTTCATGATCTGTGCACTCATAGTTTCAGGTAGTTACAAATGCAACTGTTGTAGTGGAACTACTGACTACATATAATGGGTCAGAACCACAATTTCTGACCCATAAAATGACAGCCCTGTTCCATTGGGAGTTGGCTTATCTTATGCAACAATCTGAACAAAGTTTGTTTGTACTTTGGATTTTAACAGCCATTTTTTTCCCCTCTGAATATGCTTCAGTCATTTGTCATATCAAGGAATTTGCCATTTTATTCTTTAGTGGAATTAATCATCCAGGTATGTTCTGTCATTATCTCCTATTTCCTATGTTTTACTCTCTGCTCTTCTCATGGACCAGGTTTCAAGCAATTATTTTAGTGTTTCTTTGGGGTTCATGAGAGTCATTTTGGAGAGCATTTGATAATTGATATGTCTCAATCCACATGTACTGTAGATGATTATGCATTTAATTATCATTATTCTGACCTTTTATATTCAGCTTTACAGCATTTAGTGTTGTTTCTTGCTCAATGGGGATTGAACCTCAATAATTGGATTACTTTTCTCTGCATTTGTTTTCTTCTGATTATCTTTCTTGTATCAGAACTGGTAGGGGCCAGATTCCTTCAATTTGCTCAAATTGGATGTTTTTGGCATTCAATCCATAGGTTCTGAAGGTAATTTTAGAAGGTCTGGTCCTCCACTTCCCTTCACCCCCCTTGTTGTCTCACAGTCCCATTTCCTTTCCTCCTTCTAGGAAACCCTCTTTTTCGACCACTTAATTCATTCCATATTCATTTGTTTCTGCTAATTTATGGATGTATTGCTGTTGCTTATCTCCTCACAAGACAACATAGTTTGACAGCATCTATTTCCTCTGCAGGACACTGTTGTGGTGAGATGGCTTGTCAAATTGAAGCAATACTTCCTCATATCCATACAATATTTTGAATCATTTTGTGTTTCTTTTCAACTACCTCCTCTGTTAGGCTCTTCCTGCTATACTGCATTTATTATCTATGGAACATTTCTTTCTTTCTACTGTGTGAGGTTCTTTCATTTTATGGAGCTGTGGGCATTTCTCAAAGCCGTTGTTCTCTTGGTTGCACCATCATGCATCATCCTCAGTGGGTTTTGATAGACCGAATAAACCTTGTTCAAGTTCCTTTAAATTCCCCTTTTACCCTTCCTTCTCCTTTACAGACTGACTGACTGACTGGTGGTTGGTTCGGACCAATACTATTATGAGTGTTCCTTATCCAGAATGCCACCTTCTATGGATGCATCTTTTTCTGATTGAGGAATGCCTCTTGTCATCTGTTCATATCTAAAATCTGCCTTCATGCGTGTAACTTCAATTTCTGTCGTGCTTGTTCTTTCTCCTTGGAGGTTTACCTATATACATGGTATATTTACTGCTTTTCTATTTTAATGGTGTTATAGTTCTTCCCATTCTACAGATTCTCACATACTATCCTTTTTCCCTTGGCCTTTTTTAATAGGGCCTTTCAGTTTCTGTTGCTGTGATAAACAAGGTGGCATTATCTACCGCTTTTCAGCTTGTAGACTGCTAGAATCCAGTCTTATCTTTAATTTCTTCCATTTTTTCCTCAATTTATTCACCATACCTTTCTTCCTGATTAGCACCTCTATATGGTTCTTTATACTTTTCCCCATCTTTCATTTGACATTATGTCTTCATGTTCTTAAAATCACATTTCTATGAAGTCTTAGTACTGCTCTTGTTGCTGTGTAAAAGTTATTCTGATATGTTTGTACTTGGTGTTTGCTACTTTTTTTTTTCTTATTTCCTGTGTTCTTAACTTTCTTGGTTATTCCTTTTTGCCCAATACTTTGGCTTCTTGAGAAATCACTTTTCTTATCTTTATTACTATTCTGATCCAACCCACTTCATTTGCTCAGTAAGGACTAACACATACTGCTCCGTTGGTTCCTAAGGTCATTTGTTTCTTCTTTGAAATCTCCACTTCTTCCATGACCTTTTTGCTATTGCTCTTTCAAGTTGAATTTGCCATTTAATTTGTCTGGCATTTTTCTTAACTTTAATTTGATGATTATTCCCTTTGCCATGTTTTCTTCCTATTAGATTTGTTACCTTACCATGTCCCTGGCTGCACATTTCCATGTTCCCTTGGGGGATATCATCAGTGCTGTAACTGTTTCTGTGTGGGTGATAAGGATTTTTTTTTTTCAGAGGCCTTTATTACATATTTAGATCTTGCTTTGTGGCGAGTGTTGCTTGACAAGATGTACTTAGTTTTGGATCTGCACTGTGTGACATGTGACCATATACCATACTAGATGAATGCATTGTTGAGGTTCTTTATATTACAGAGCCGATGTACAATTCCAAATGTTGGTTTGTCAATTCTGTCAGTGTATCCTTTGTGCATGGAATTATTTCATAACACAAGGTCATGTTACACTGTTGAAATGGGGTATTCTCCAGGACCACTTGTATACATCCTTTGTGCTTTGTTGTTTCATAAATATGTTCATCCCAGACTGTATAATAGTGAATTAACATGAGTAGATCAGACAGCAATTACTTCTCATCTCTGATCTGTGGTGTTAAGGCTCTTCCTGCTGCAGACATACATTTCTTAATGCTGCTAGGTGTTGGTTGGTCAACTCTTTTAATGTGATTTCTCTACTTTTTCAAATGGGGCAGCACAGTCATCCATTATAGTTTCTGGTGCTGTGGTCCTCTGGACTGTCCAACAAATTTTTTTCTCTGTTCTTCTTCTACTGGATTATGGAGTCCTTGTTACTTATCAGTTTCTAACTGCTGGTGTGGTAGATCATGGAGGTCTGTCTACTTATATATGCACAGTTACCACTCAGGTGAGAGTGGGATGATGACACTTTGTTGGTGTAAATGGTGTGAATATCTTCCTTTTGTGGACTTGATGTGTAATTTCAGATGTCACCAGCTAAATGTTGGATGTAGCACTTGGCCTTATATTGTAGTTTGCTCCTTTAGCTGAGGCACTCTCCTTCCTACCTATTATCTGTTAGAGGTTGGTTACAGGAGACTGGGTATTGGTTGGAGCCAGACCAGCCACATAAGTTCTCAGTTGTGTTTGGATGGTACCCTCATCCTCCTGTAGACTGAATGATAAATTCTCATTGGAGGTAGGTTTAGGACTGGAGATTCAACTTAGATAGTAGCTCCCTCTTCCTTCCCTCCACTGGATGGTTCATGGTGGAGCTTGTGTTTGATACAGCTGGACTAGACACATGAATTCCCACACATAGAAGGCAAACTGGATGAAAAATTTCCAATGGCACCAGGTTTCTGTTTGGAGATGGGCACTTACCTGAGTTTTCTATCTTCCTTACACATGCTGATGCTGGTTTTTAGAGAATTTGATGTTTATTTTATTGGTGGTAGGCTCTTGCTGTGGAAGTTCCTCTTCTCTGTCAGTACCCATTTTTGAGGTGATGTTAATGTGCAATATTAGAGATCATGTAGAAGTAAGTTGGTGTATCAAGGCTAGTGGTGAGCAAAAATATTTGTTTATAGAGGGTAGTAAAAGTTAAGAAAGGTTTTTGTGAGAGAAAGTAAGTATCTCTTGCCACTTTTTGCACATAGTACCTCCCTATTTCACTTATCTTTGATATCTTTTTTTATTTAATATTAAAAATACTTTCCTTTGTTATTATATAACTGGTATTTTCTTTGAAATTCTAGGGATCGTAGCATATCTGAGTGTATTTCATTGAATTTAAGGCATGTTATGATATATTTTAGGTTGAAGTTATATATCACACACCAGAAGAACCAGAGTAACCATGGTAAAGCTGTATTATCTCTCAGTCTTGTATAAAAATCCAACCAAAGCTACCTGTTTGAAGTCAGCTAGTGATCTTTCATCCTTTGGTTTTTTCCAAAGAAACAGGTATATTTTTCTTTTGCTTTGAAAACAAGCATTTAAGAAGACAAATCAAAATATCACTTTTTGAGAGGTCAGTGTTATTGATATGGAGTGGATAATTTTTGAAAGGTTTTTTGATAATACCTTAACTAAAGAAAAGAGCAACTGGTTTACATTATGTACTTTTAAGTTTTTTAAATTTTTAATGCTTTGTGTTTTTTATTTTGGTAACATCAGATAAACAGAATTCTTGACCAGTTTTGTGTCTGTTGTATCCACAAAAGATGATGATAACAATCTTAGGAATTTGGATACACTTCCTTCATCCAAACACATACATAAAGAAGTAATTTTTAATTATTGAGACATCTAAACAATCAAATTGGTTACTTGATATAGTGGATGCTTATTAAAAGCATAATATTATCAATCAATAAATATAAGGATGCTAATGAGGGTGCACATGGAACTGATAAACAAAAAGCAGCTGTATGCTCAATAAACTTACCAGTTTGTTTGCCTTCAGTAAAGATACAATTTGCATATAAGAACAGTATAACTACTGAACTACTTTTAGAACACAAATTATGTAATAAATGTTTTACTTTCTTGTATAAGCATCACTTTTAATGATGATAATACTTTTGTGCATCTTTATTTCGGATCATTGTGACTTGACTATAGAATAAAGCACTCTGATGATGTCTCTATCTGTTGCAGTTCACATGTTCCTTTTCATTGTGAAGATCATTCTTAGAAAAATCATCATAGATTGGTAACAGATGCAAATTCAAATGTTTTGAGGTCAATGATCATCATCTTGATTCATGTTCAAATTGATCCCCAATATGCATTTCACAGAGTAGAGTATGGTTTAATCAGTTATATATCCATAAGAAATGCATATTTGTTATAAAAAATAGCTGTTCAGATTTCGAATTCAATTACATGTGTTGCTTATTAAATTTCTTGTTCACCTCAGTGTGGATTTCTGTATGTGGTGAGGGGACCTCCTAGGGAAGGTTCTGTTCTTTCAGTTTGCTTCCTTAGATCTAAACATACACTCATGTGTTTGCTATGTGTGGTGACCTTTGAAGGGGAGGAGAGGATCCTAGTGATTGAGGGTTCCAATCCTAACACACTACATTGGCCTTGAATTACTGTAGATAGGTCATCTTGGGGTGGCCTTTCTTAGGGTCAATCGGCTGGTCCATTGGGCTAGAGTCAACCAAGTACCAGTGTTGGATGTTCTCGACAGGTGTTGAGGACATTGAATTTGATGCTGGAGTTTGGGTATAGTACTGATGAAACCCTGGTGTTAGTTTAGTGTCCTTGTTTGGTTTTGTAGTGTATCCCCTCATAGGGCTCTGTGGTGGATGGTGTCAGTGGGCACTGAAAAATTTATATTTTTATTATGCATCCTCCAAATAAAAAGTTAAATAAAATAATGAAAAACAGTCCATAGGTAAATGACCACATCTTGAAGATTATGAGCAGCAATCTTCAACATCTGTAATGCCTGTACCTCATTTTTTCATATTACATTCTCTTTCAGAAAATCCTTTAGAGCAAATATCTCCATTTTTTATTCAGAAGGGAATAGAGGGATTTGCTTGCTCTCTAAAGTCAGTTAGAAAGCTTTGCCCTGGTGACATATTGGTGGGAACATCCATATTTAAACACAGTGAACTTCTCTTACATTTAAAGGCTACTATGCATTCTTCAAGGGGAATTATTGTTGAGAGGGATTTGGAATACATCTCTGGGTTAGAGATTCTTGCTGGTTTCTCCACCTGAGGAGTTTTTGCAGTGAGGTGCATCTCTACATGCAAAGATGGAATTATGATGCCAACCAATGTTCTTATTTTAACATTTACATCCCTGCATCCACCTGCCATCATCAAGGCAGATTATCTTAATTTCAAGGTACAGCCATACATTCCAAATCCTCTTGGATGTTTCCAGTGTTATGTCAGAAGTTTGGTGATTCAAAGACGTGATTTTATGGTTCCTTGATTATGCTTGTTGCAGTTGCAAGGTCCATGATGCCTAGGAGTGTGAAACAGACACTCATTTTCTTAATTGCAATGGCTCGCACTCATCCTACTTTTGGTCTTTTCCTAAGTAGTTGGAAAGAAAAGAGGTGCAGCATTGGAAGACGATTCAAAACATTGCTGACCCTGAGGCTTGAAAATTACTGTCCACCACTTTATCTCGGACGTATACTGCTGCACTTCATTCCACTACTACAGTGGGAGTGAAGATGGATCTCTCTGTGCCTCCAAAAGAATCATTCTCAAACCATAAGAAAAGTCTTTTGATCTCCTTGTTTAAAACAAGTTAGTGAATCAATGTCAACACCCATCTCTGTCCCAAACATTCATTCCAGCAAACCCCAAGATCCACTTCCTTTGGTTCTGGGTATAGGCATTTTGGTACATCCTCTCTCACCCCAAGATACAAAACGATCATTTGTTCACATCCTCATTCACTGGAAGCCTTTTCCAACAACAAAGACCTACTTAATAGACCCAGGGCAGGATCCATGGAGGTTGAATCGAATTTCCTCAAATAAAAACAATAAAGAAAAATAAATGTTGTAAACGGAAGGGCTGTCTATCCAATTTGCCCACACATAAATAAAAATGAACACTTTTGATATGATGGAACATTCTAAGTTTAAGTTCTAATCTGGATGGTGTCAAAGCACTGATTGTTTCATACCATCCTGTATATCTTTCCGTACAGGAAATACTTCTGAAACATGCTGATACAGTCATCTTTTGGCAGTTTTCTTTGTACAGAAATGACAGGTTGTGTGATGGATGAGTGCATGGAGGGTTAGCACTGTTGGTTGATCAGCATGTGTCCACTCTGTCTTTGCCACTCAACTCACATTTGGAGGGTCTAGCCACCCTTGATTCCTGCCATTATTGTTTGTTCTCTCTACCTGTCTCATGAAAAGATCTATGATCAATCAGTTTTTGATACTGTTGTTGAACAGTTCCCATCTCCTTTGTTAATCCTGGGAAACTTTAATGAAAATAATCCTCTTTGGGGAGGTACTGATATTGATGGGGAGGAGTCACTTTGTAGAGCATATGCTCTTAGATCACAACCTTTTTCTTTTCAATACTTGTTCTTATACTTATTTTCATGCACCTAGCCAATCCTTTACTGCTATTGATTTCTCAATTTGCTCCCTTTCACTATTCTCTCACTTTTTATGGAGGGTTGACAATAACCTACAAGGCAGTGATCATTTTTCTTTAATTTTGAGAGAAACTGGCTGTGGTTGATGCCACCTAACCCCCTGTGCCCAGGTGGAAGTGGGATCAAGCCAACTGACCCTCTTTCACTGCTCTCATAGAACTTGATTTTGTGACAGCAGTGAATGACTGTATTATACAAGAGCTGCTCAGTGTATTCCTAAAATAATATCCTCATTCGTGACGGAATCCTGCCTGCCACATACCATGGAAGGCTCAAAAATGGGCCTGAGATACCTTTTGTAGGTATTCCACATTCTTGAACCTTATTGCTTTCCAGCAGGCCATGTGCACATATTTGGCAGGTAAGATGTCAAAGCCAGAAGAAATCTTGGATTAAGTTCACAATGAGCATCTCTTCTATCATCAGTTCCAAACTCATATGGGACAAATTTCAAAAGGTCAGTGGACAATATAAATCTGTCTCCCTCTCTATCTTGCTCTCTGATGGCCCGGAAGTAGCTGATACTATAGGCGAAAGCTTTTGCCAGGTATCCAGCACTCCACCTTCTTAGCCATCAAGATGTGGGTAGAGCAGTCACCTCTTTCCTTCTGAGCTGATTGTCTCTATGACTGTAATTGCCCCTTTAAACTGCTGGAACTAAAACTGGCCCTTCATAGGTATGGCAGTGCATAGGTCACACCTTATTTTATCTGTGAAGTTGTACTACCCGTTGTTTCTGAGACAAAGTTCTTGGGGTTTATCATTGACAATAAGCTGACATTTATACCACACATAAAGCTGCTATGAATCAAATGTATAAGAGCACTGAATATACTTTGTGTCCTCTCTTACACCACTTGGGAAGCAGATCAAAACTGATGTTCTCTACTAAAGATATATTGTGCTCTTATTCACTCAAATCTTGACTGTGGGTCACTGGTGTATGGCTCTGCAAGGACCTCATTCATCATCAGGGACTTTGGCTCTGTACCATGGCTTTCTGCAATTCCTAAGACCAGAACTTGTACACAGAGTATCATGGATGCCCTCTACACCTTTACAGTTTGCAACTGTCTTTACTGTATGCTTCAAAACTTTGATCATTACCACAGCATCCCACCTGGGGTTGTGTTTTTCTTCCTTGATGGGCCATACTTTTTCAGAAAAGACTAGTTGCCATTGCTCCTTTTTATCTTTGTATCCAGGTGCAGTTGGATGAATTGGATCTGTCCTTGGATAACACTGCTGTATCTACTGATCAGCCCATCTTATCATGGCTTAGTACAATCCCCAAATGTGATCTTTCTTTAAGTCATCTGAAAGCAGATACTCCCAATTGTAAGTACTGTCTGTTATTTGCCAAACATCTTTTGAGCCATCCTTCCGTTCCTGTTTATACACGGTTTAAATTCTGGTGACTCTGTGGGCTCTGCCATGTTTTATTACAGTTTGGTAGTTGTGCACAGAATCCCCTCTACAGTTTTTGTGTTCACTGCTGAACTGTATGTTATTCTTCTTGCCATTGATTACATAGATGCTAAACAAAAAACAAAATAAAGATAGTGACAGTTGTTTTGGTTTGAATTCACTGTCCCCTAAGGAAATAGAGATAACTGGAAGTGTTCAGAAAGATACTTCACTCTTGAATTAAGAATTAGATCAAGTGACCCAAGAAAAAGAGAAAAAAAAATTTATATATATATAAATAAAAATAAAATAAGATGTAGAATTAAAATAAAAAACATGCATGAGAAAAAATAGAAATAAAAAAAAATTCACGCCGAGAGGAATGATATTAAAGTCATGATAGTTAGCAAGCCAAAATAAGTGAAAAACCAACAACGTGCACCTGATATGCAGGAATATCACAAAACCAACAGCCAGTATATGACTGAGGGTCATTCAGGGCAGCATGGATCTATAAATCTGATGTCAACTTTTAGATGTGAGAAAAATGGGAGAATCCCAAGAAAAACCACTTTATTTCCCATACCAATTTACTTGAAAAATGCCAAAGGTGACAGCTGAATTGATGAACTGGACATGAAGTCTGGAATAGAGAGTAAAGCTATTGCATATAAATACATTTTAAGTGTTACAAACGTGATATGGAGACTGGTGGTGTGCCATGTGCTTGGTGTACCTGCTAATTTGGAAAACTTTCATGAGAAGATTTCTTACTTTTGCAGAATTGTAATATTTACTGCAAGTTTGCAGATCCTGGTTTTTATTTTAGGTAGTGTCTGCAAGGAGTCTAAACATGATAGGGGAGTATATTTAGGTAAGCAATGATTTTCCAAATAAAACCCTTATTGGGCTTTGACCCTCTTGCTTCCGTAAGGAGTGGAAAGAGAAAGTTGTTCTAACTAGACAATGTATTGGTCAAAGTTTATTAACTCATTGTTTTCTTTTATCTGGGATTGATGCACCAATGTGTTGTCTGTGTGATACTCAGGTTACAATAAATCATATTTTGTTGTTTTGCCATAGTTACAATTCTCAACGATGGTACCATTTTAAACATGTTTTGTCCCAAGGTTTACCCGTAACATTGGACTGTGTCATTGGTGATTGTGACACTGTCCACCTTACAAATGTTTTTAGTTTTTAAAAGGCCATTAACTTTTTTAATGCTATTTAACTTTTTAATTTATTAATTAGACCTTTTTCTAATATGATTTTTTTTAAGAATTAAAGTAAAACTGGTTCAATATGAAATTAGAAAATGGCCGTAACATTAAATAATTCTGAACCAGGACTGAAAAGGCCAACTTTACCCACTTTCATACTTTATGGGATTGAGTTACATATATATGTACATGGTTAGTGTCACTGTTCTGCCTCATTTCTCTCCCACTTGGATGTATTCCTCCCATTTTTGCTCTTATCTACTAAACACTTCAAGGATTCCAAATGGAAGGAGCAGAAGGCTTGTGATATATGTAAAGAAAAAGGTTTTCATATGGAGGACTGCATTGGACAAGAAAGCTAATCTTGTGAGAAAAGTTAAGTACCTGATGGAGATACATTTTCAATATGTGAAAATTTTAAATTTTAGCTGTTTGCCTATCCTTTTAAACTGGTGTAGCAATATGGGTTTTAAATATACACAACAAAAGATTTACAAGATTAAATATTTTATCTTCAAGAAATATATCTTGTTAAAAGTTAAGATTTAATTATTGTAAGTTCAAGGTCACTAAGTAATAGTTTATGTTCTTAATCTTAACAAATTGTTTGATGTCTATGTGAAAAAGAACTTGCATTTTTATGCTTGTTTTTCAGTGTTCAGGAGTTCATGAAGTTTACAAGCCAGATCTTAGTTGAGAGAACCATTGCAGCAAACCGATCATCAGTAAAAGAACAAGGTAGTTCAATGTTTTTAATATGTCAAACTGTTTGTTTATAAAATTTTGTTGTTTAGCATATTATAAAGATGTTAAGCACACAACTAGAAAGTTTTTAATATTTTAAATCAATATTTTATGCAATTGTGTAATTTTTAAGATGAACAAGATTCACTTCACATGATTGCTTAGTTTTGTATTGAAGAAGTTGATGGCATTTGATAATGTGATAAAATATTAAAAGTGAAAATCTTATGGTTGGTCACATAATTTATCTTACAGAGTAGTCATTGCATCCTCTGATCTTTAAGTGGATGTCTTTCCATCTTGAGTATCTACTTAATTTTTCCAGTATGGAGACACTATATATGTCTATTTTGTAAAGGAGCTGCTTTTTGTAAATGATCTCCACCTGCCCTATTAGGTTCATTATGGGATTCTAGCTCTATGATGTAGAGAGTTAAGTAACATTTCCAAAATTAACATTTCTTTACCTGCGCCACCTCCTATTCTTCCTCCCTACTGAGAAACATTTCTTTACCTACACCACCTTCCATTTTTCCCCCCCTACTTTCAGTGCAGTTTCTTTGCTTAATCACGAATGAGTATGGTAATATGCTAGTACTTGCAAGGAATACTATGTATGGAGGTTTTCACTTTTGTATTGGAGTAAGGCTATAGCATTTTGATGATTATGTTTCACTCTTAAGCAGTACATTGTTGATACATGTAAGGTAGGGTTTATTCTGTGCTTGTGTCAACATGCTAGAAATTCCATGGCTGTTGCATGTTAGGTAATATCTCTTATTAATGCAGAGGTAATTATTAGTATCTATCTGAAATATATATTCATCCAAGGAGGATACTAACTTTCCTAAAAATTATCTTTTGTTTACAACATATTTGTAGTGTTTACTAAAAGCTAACCAAATTTCAAGAAGGTATATTTGATAATTTAGTATTGTTATAAACATTGCCATGTTTAGCTTCACAGAAGAGCACCAATGCAATACATGTAGAGTTAAATATTATTTCGAACTTTAAACACTTTAGTACAAAATATGTACGTTTTATTACTATTTATTTCAGATCTAGTTGTTAGCAAAGTTTTTTTAATCATTTCTGTTGTGATATTCTTCTAAATGCTTTTATATGCTGTTTAGTTGTTCTCATTTTCTTTGTATTAAAATCCTGGAGGAAGAAATTACTTTTGTTAAGGGTGCAGTATTTTATGCTATTGTCCTTTATTAAGAGTTTGCTTTAATCAGTCTTTGCTGTTTTCTTTTGGTGTGAATGTTTTTTTACAGTTTAAAATACCATCTTTCTAAATGTGGATTTTGTTAAAGTATAAGATGTAAGGTAAAATAAGTATTTCTTAAAATTATTCCATTGTGGTATATTTGTTTTCATGACACTGAGCTTAGTTTGATATCTTGGTGGGTTTATTGTATTTTTGGTGAGAGAAAATGTAAAATAGTTGTTGCTTATGCATTATATTGTTCAATTTTAGCATGCATGGAAAATAGAACAATATAATGTTGCTCTTTTTAGACTTATTGCCTGTGACCTTCTCTGTAACAGTTTTCTAAATTTTGTGAACATTTTCTTGAATTTCAAAATGTTTCTAGATAGAAGTATTTCAAACTTTGACAAATGTTTTAAAGAAAGTAGTAACCTTTAATTCTATATTTGGTAAAATATCTTATTGCAACAGTATTAGTGAGCAATTTTAAAAATATCTAATTTATTTAGATGTGGCATATATGTTTGAGTAAAAACCAGTTTAAGGCAAGCAGTGAGCCATTATAGCAAAACCATTTTCATTTTTCACGAGAACATTTATTTTGGGAAAAAATTATCATTTTCTCCCAGGGGAAGAATGAAATCTACTTGAAAAGTATAAATGCAAAAACAACTAGTATGGGTTGAGAAAATGTTTTATGTAGAGAAGCGAACAATGTTTCTACCTTCTTTGGTCATTGTCAGGTTCACCAAGAAGGAAAGAGATAACTGACCAATAGCTAACCTCATGTTGTTCACTCCTCTACATAAAAAAATTTTCTCAACCCATACCAGCTGTTTTTACATGTATATTTTTCTCTACAAGTGGGCTTTCTCATCATTACAGAAATCCACTTGACATGTTATTGCCGATTTGTGAAATAATAGGTTTGTTTTTAATATTTTGTAATGAACTCTCTTGCACTGTAAATTATTAATGAGCATTTTTTGGTTTACAGAGTACATGTGCCATGTTTATGTACGATCTGACAATTTAGCAGGAGTTGTGATTTCTGATCATGAATATCCTCACAGAGTTGCTCATACACTTATTAATTTGGTGAGTAATAGAATGTGATTTTTCAAGTGGCATTTTCTGGTCATTGCAAATGAGTGTTGAATGATGAGATATTTCTGTTTAAGTATAAGAATTAATAATTTTTGAATATTACTATCTTCCAATTAAAAAGATTTTAAATAGTTTGTATTAACAGTAATTTTTTATGGATAGTGTTAGTTTATCCATAAATAAACTTGAATAATAACTATCAGGACTGGTTTATTATTTTTTTACTTTTTTGTTATAAAGTTTTTAAAGATTAAACTCTTGTAAATGGATACTACATTATGGAAAATTTAGAGGGTATTAGTTGCTTATTTTAAGTAGCTAATTGTCACAGAACAGATCAGTATACAGGTGAGGAATGACCAATTTCAGGCTCCTGGGCTTGTCTCAGCTAACAATAGATCATTATACAGGGGAGGAATGACCAACTTTAGGCTGTTGGGCTTGTCTCAGCGAACAATAGATCATTATACAGGGGAGGAATGACCAACTTCAGGCTGCTGGGCTTGTCTCAGCGAACAATAGATCAGTATACAGGGGAGGAATGACCAACTTTAGGCTGCTGGGCTTGTCTCAGCTAACAATAGATCAGTATACAGGGGAGGAATGACCAACTTTAGGCTGCTGGGCTTGTCTCAGCTAACAATAGATCAGTATACAGGGGAGGAATTACCAACTTTAGGCTGCTGGGCTTGTCTCAGCTAACAATAGATCAGTATACAGGGGAGGAATGACCAACTTCAGGCTGCTGAGCTTGTCTCAGCTAAAAAAGTTTGTTTGAATGATAAAGATATTTATTTTTTATTTAAATGTATCTAAATATTAGAGGAAATAATGCAGGTTTGAACTTCTGTAGAAATGTATGGTGGCTCATTTACAATAACTGTATACTGAGCTTGACTGAGCTTATCTGGTTTATGCTTGACAGTAAGAATCTTTCATTTTATTTAACATCACTAATTATTAAATAAGAGTGGAGGTTGAGGGTTTTACTTTGAACAATTTTTTTTTCTGGTTGGTTTAATTCTACATTAAAGCTATTTCTAAATATTAAGGGGAACTGCCTTCCCACAACTGACTGCAGACAGCAAAAGGCAGTTGGAATTGAGGTGTTATGGGTTCAAGAACTCAACTCCTAACCATTTACTCTTTCTCCTTAGTTGATGGTGAGTTTTACATTGGCATTTGGATTTTGCCTGATAAATAGAATATTCCCAATATATATGGGAGATGTGACCACAGTCATAATGCATTATGACTTAAGAATGATAATAGAGGCATAATTTTGAGTTTTAATTTTATTATACTTTTTATACACACACACACACACAGAGAAGAAAATAATGACACACAACTGATTTACATACAGAAGTCATGAAAACTAAGTAATGGCAACTAGTTGGTAAATGTATCAACCATCTCTATATGCATCTTTTTCTCTGCTTGTTATGAGGTTTTAGTGAGTTGTATTCAAAATTTAATGAAACTAATTTCTTTTAATGGTATATCAATATACACAGCATAGAAATATAGCTAATAATCTATATTTTGATAGTATATAAGATTTAAATTTTTAATTCTATATGGTAATATTGAATTTTAAAAAATCCCAAATTTTCCCTAGTGTGAGAATTATGACATTTCACAACATTCCCTCTTTTTTAATTTATTTAACCCTTCCTTCCAAGAAGTATGAAATATAATATAAATTACTCATTTATATTATTTCATCATTTCTCAGGCAAAGCATACTTTTCATAACCTTCAATCTTGTTGGTTACAAAACTATCAAACAGAAAATCAAGACTTCTCTTGCCACTCTCACTTGTCACATTTTCTCCTTTAGAAATTGCAAATAGTTTTCTGCAATGGTCAATACCTTATTTATAATGAATAGAAAACCAGGGTTTTCATCTGTCAAATGATTTATTCTATCTTTAGTGCAGAGAATTGTCAGTTTTGGTTTCAGTACAAGCATTATTGTTGTGAAAATCACTGACAAGCTTAGATGAATTTTTGATAATTCTTTTCACATAATTAGAAAGCTAAAAAACTGTGATGGTTGTGGGTCATTGATTTTTGCATGTGATTGTTCTGTGTTTTTTGTTCATTATGTAATTAAATGAAAAACTATTTATTGCAATTCTAACATCAATATAAAAAATGTATGATTAAATGTTATCAACAGTAACAGTAAAAAACAGTCTTGGTAAGAATTTTATTTCATGTTTTTTTGTGTATTCTTTATTTATTATGAAATTAACTAAAGTGTAAAAATGAGAAACATTTAATTAATTAAGGTAAATAATGATAATATGATTATTCACAAGGTATGCTTGTAAGTTGCTTGTGCTTAATGCAGTTCAATAGTGTAACCTGAGTCACACGTTTATCAAGTGATTTGCAACTTGTAATGGTGTGAATAGTAGTTAGACATAATTCAAAAGACAATAAAAGAATTAAAATTTAAATACAAATAGATGTATACTGTTACAAGTTTAAAGCTATTTCTAGAAAGTGATTTTCTTTTTGTGGTTACAAGGTCAGTAAATGTGACCAATTTTGTACAGCATCATGGTAGATAAAAATAGCAGATAAAATATAAATCTTTTCTGAGAAAGAAGAATGTTTGAAATTTATTTAGAAACTTTTAGAGATTATGCAAATGAAATTTGAGATTTTTAAAACAAAGAAAACTAATTTTAATCTTAACATGGAAATCGTTTTGCGCTTGGAATAGTGTGTGTATATATATTCATGGGCAAATCTTTAGTGTAAATACTTCATTAAAAATTCTGATTTTGTGTGTACATAACACGTGTAATGTTTTCTAAACTTCAGCCAAATTTTGTGAGTACACTTACTATATTAAAAGTTGTGGTACAGAATGTATGAGTAGAAAATGGTTTCTAGGGGTAAGAGAGTTAAAGTGCAAAACAGTATCACAAAAAATACAAAATAAAGGTAAATAAATTGTGCAGTGTACTAATAATTTGTGTGTGAACCTTTAGCTTTTTACAGGGCATTAAAACTTGTATTTTTGCTGCCATACAGTTTATAAAAGTAGTATTGTAGAATATTGTTCCAAGTTTTACTGTATTACTCTTATAATTCATACACATTGTTTGGCTATCTTTTGACGCTTTCACTTTTTACATGAGCTTATACAGCCTCAAAATTGTTCATATTGGAATGTTGTTCAAGCTAAGCTGTGGGTGTATGTGTATTTTATTAGTCTCTTTACTGTATTTGTGGAATAATTATCAAGCTGAAAGGTGAATTCTTTGATTGATGAGCTGTATTCCTGAGAGAGTGACAGTGAATCAGAATGAGCCTGTACATGCCAGCAGTCAGGGTGCAATCAGTTTTGAGTATATCAGTGATAAAACTGGCTGAGTTTCAGCCCCAAACTTCTACTAATTTTTCACGTTGATTCACTAAGTACATTGTCCAGTACTGTGCCACTGTTTTGCACTGAATTTATGCAAACTGTAGTGGAAGTGTTGAACAACTTGATCTTGGATTTAACTGTAAAGGGCTCGGCACAGCCAGGTGGGTTAAGGCATTCGACTTGTAATCTGAAAGTCGTGGGTTTGAATTCTTGTCACCAAATATGTTCACCCTTTCAGCCGTGGGGGCGTTATAAAGTGACAGTCAATCCCACTATTCGTTGGTAAAATATTGCCCAAGAGTTGGCAGTGGGTGGTGATGACTAGATTAAACTGTGTTATCTGATTTCTATCTTAACTCTCTGCTTTACTTACTTATTCTCAGCAGTAACTTTTGAGCTGCTAAATTTCTACTGAGAATGCTTTGTGCTAATGCATATTTTAGTGTTGTTAAGGTATGGTTATACTGGTATTTACAGCAGAAAGTTGAACCTTATCATAACAGGTCAAAGGCCATATCATTAAGTCTTTTGACTCTCATTTAAAATTTTGTTTAACTACTATTTTATGAATGTGTGTCAATAGCTTTGTATAAAATTGTAGCCTAAGTTTTAATTTAGCATTATGCCTAAGTTAATTTCTTAATTTAAAAGGAAGTATAACAAAATGTATCTACTTGATCTTTTGTGTTGTATGGTATATTGAATGCACAATTTATTCAAATTATAAGTTTGTGATCTCCAAATATAAAGTCTGTAGTTTCTTATGAATTATAAATTCAAATTACTAGCATTGTTAAGCTAGAATATCATATAAGAATCTATTATGTTTTTTATTTTCTGTGATATTAATATATTTATTGAATTGGCCAGAGTAGCTATGTCCACCTTTTCCATTTGTGATAATATTTGCTTACATACACCAGTGATGTGTGTGTGTGTGTGTGTGTGTGTGTGCATAACCAATCAAAAGCTCATGAGTTTCCTAGTGGCTTTTTAAGGTTCTGAGAAGTATTTGGGCAATAAGCCTGTTCTTTTCATGTTAGATATTAAGTATTAAAATGTTAATGGGCTCAAAATTTCATTTTTTTAGACCCAAAAACACTTTAGATACCAAGCTTAATAAAGTAGTAGAATATTGTGGTATTGATGTAATAATTTTTTTGATTATTTCTAAATGTGTGTGTGTTTGTGTATATGTTTAAATATAAAAAATATTGTTTCACATCATCTATGTGTGTAACTTGATAAGGCTTACAGCCTACAGGAAATGAGTAAAAAGTTTATATCTAGAAGATATAATTGTTTGCCTTACTTTGTTTATTGTTCTATTTTTTAAGAAAAATAAGATTTTGTTTGTAGATAGTAATAATGAAAGTGCATATATAAAATGTATTATAACCAAAATGTGACTCTATTTTAGAAAATTCTTATCCACTAGAATACAACCAAGACATCTTACTTTGTGAAAGCCAATTTTATATTCATGGGTATAGTAACGTGAATGTATGTGTGCTGCATTATTTCAACTTCTGTATTGTTAGCCAGGCAATGTTAGCATAATAAAAATAATAAATGTACATAATTTATGCGATTTAAGTATAATACTAAATATACATTTCAATGAAATTAAATAGCTATATCCAAATGAAGTCAAATAAGTAAATAAAATCATGAGGAAGGATTGCATTAAAAAGAGCAAATCCCAACCTCTGATTAATTCTATTATAACCATAAATTTTTAAGCCATAAACAAAACACATTAAAATTAAAGAAAATACACTACATGTTTTTTTTAAAAAGATGCTTGGGTACAAGCTACAGTGTGGGATTATAAAATGTATCCTAAGTTTTGGAGGAGACTGAAAAGTAGGATTCATATTGTGGTGGGGATACAGAGTCGATTAATCTTAACCTCCAATTTACTAGTCTCATAAGATTAGGAGTTTAGGAATTAGGAGAATGTGATGTGGGTGTTCAAGCCCACAATGTGTCCCACATCTATGTCACTCTCTGCATATTAAAAATATGTAGCATATTTTGTTTAATTTTAATGTTTTGTTTACAGCATAAAAATTTATGGTCATAATACACACACACACACACACACACACACACACACACACACACACACACACACACACACACACACACACACACACACACACACCTTTATGAGATTTAAGCTATTGAGACTAAACATTCATATTTTTGTGTTATAATTTGTGGTCATTCTAGAATAATAAAAGCATAATTTATATTTATTTCCTGATTTTTTTTGTGGTGGTTATGAGAGTGGTCAAGTCAACTGAAATATAAATTTTTTCTTTAAAAACATTTGATAATTATCTGGAAGTTGTGAAGATTTTGGATCTGAAATTTAAAAATTTTCTGATGCATAAGAGTGTTTATCTTAAAATCAAAATTAGTTTGAATGTTGGATTGTGAGAAATTGAAATGAAAAGAAAAAGGCTGAGTGAAGCATTACTTAAACAAATCTTAAAACTTTGTAAAGGAATCTGATATTTTGGGTATAAAAATCTTGTCATGTGTATTGATAATTTAAAATTTATAGCATAAATACTATAACAAACAAAATTGTTATAAGGTTCGTCTGTGGTACCAAGTCTATGCTGAGAAAGTAAATTTATCATGTCCAAGGTCTTTCATACAGCTCGTATTGAAATATGAAGTCATTTTAAATAATTTGGAAAGAGTATGCTTGCTTAGTCAGAATTTTAATTTCTGCACTTGCTATGTGGTATCTCAGTTTTTGGAGCCAAATAAACAGTAAGATTACCTGAACTTTTATTGGTTTTATACTACTTTCTAAATGGTTGGATAATATTAATACTCTTGCTGTAGGAAGTTAAAAGTGCACATTATAAAATAAAGAGTTTTGTTAATAATTTAATTAAACTACTTTATTGTCATTGTATATGAATAAATGTGGTATTGAAATATGGTTAGCAAATCAGTTTTTAATATTGTAAAAATTTTTAAGTTCTACATTTAAAAAATAAATACTTCAAAAATTTCTTAACTGCCCCTTATATCAAAATTGGTATTTTTTCTCTAATTTATTTATTTGCTATCATTCAGAGAAGTATGGAATTTAACATGAACCATTCATTATAGTATGGATCTCTGATGTTTTGTACTATATTATTTATAACTAATAAAAAAACCCAAAATCTTGATATATAAAACATTATTTTCAATTCAGTGAATTGTCAGTTTTGACCCTGGTTTGAAACTTTTTCTTATGACAAGCTTAGCTGAATTTTTAAAGGCTCTTATTGCATAGTTATAATGCCAGAAAAAGTACAATAGTTATAGGACACCATTTACTTTGTGTGTGTGTTGCTATTCTGTGTTCTTAGGTACATAATTAACTAAAATTTAGTGTAGTAGTACCATTAGTATTAAAATAAAGGCTTAAGTTTTATGGACAGTTAAAAACAAGAATATGTAGGTAAGTACTATGTTTCTTGTTCTTTATATGTTATTTATTTACAATTATAAAATTAACTAAAATATTGTATAAAAATCTTCTTAGGATATATGAGGTTAAATTAGGTATGATAATGAAAAATATTTTTTCATGAGATATTGCTTGCAAGCAGCTTATGGATAATCTAATTTGATAAGGTAATGATCTTAATGTTTGCTGAGTAATTTATAACTTGTGCAGTGGAGTTATTAGTTAGACATGATTCAAAGGACAGTAAACTTAAGTATAAACACATGAATGCTGTTAAGAACCTTAAACTGTTTAGGATAAACAATTGTTTCAAATTACAATTTCTAGTCTCTTAAGAAAGAAAAACTGATATATTTTATTTATTTCATATTTGTTTTTATGGTTGTTACAAGGTTGGTCAAATTGACTAATGTATAGAGTGAGGGTAGAAAAAATCACTGATAAAATATAGTTTCACTGGAATAAAAATGATATTTATTTATGGGGTTATAGAGATTACACAAACGAAATTTCATGACTTGCAATTGTAATATGAAAGTCATTTTACACTTGAAGTAGTCAAAACTTTGACTTTTCATATTTACTGACAAATACTTAGAAAAATACGATTTTAAGATCTTGTTTTTTGTGTACAAAAGACTGTTAATGTTTACTGAAAGCTTGTCAAATTTCATAAAGCTATAAAAACATATTAAAAGTTATTTAGAAATGATGGTCACTTTGAGGTTGTGAAGTTTGTTGAATCACTCAGACTTGTAAGAGAATGTTAGTACAGTATTCTGTGATGAGCTCCCAGCTTCTCTTTCATTGGAAAAATCAACAAGGTCAAAGTCTGTAACAAGTCATGCATGAAAAATTTTAACATTCAGGTTTTGGGAATTAATGTTTGAATATCTTCAAATATCTTAAATATTTAAATTTGTTAGTCAAATATTAATCTAAGTTTGTTTTTTTTTAATTTGTATTTTGGCAGTCAAAAAGAACTACAACTGCCACAAAAACTTGTATATTTTTAAGTACTGGAAGTAGGGCTTGAAAGCTCAGAATAATTCTAAAATTTTTTAAAAGTTCAAATAATGAAACTGATCATTGAAAAATTTTTTAAATAGTTTATATGTTAAGTTGTATTCACTAGATTTATTTATTAAATAAGATTATGAAGTGGATGTGAAAGTTCTGTTCTGTTTTATTGCAAATAGACTGTGATCTATACTGTACAAGTTAAAAAAGATTGTTTAGATACCTTATCTGTTGGTGCCTGACCTATGAAAGCAGGTTTCTTCTGGAGTTGAGGGGGTTTGGTGTGATTCATATGTTGATTGCATCTTGCACAATATGTGATGGCTTTGAATCTCACAAATTAGAACTCCCCTTTCAAACATTCTGTATACAGGCATCATTTTTATCCCTTTTTTTGAATAATTATATATGTGGGATTTGTTACTTTCTTTAACTAAAATATTTATTTTGATTTTTCATTATCAGGTATTGGATGAGTTCTCCAAGAAGGTTCCTGTCACCTCATGGCCACTAGGAACAAACTCGTAAGTCACAATTGTACGTGTATTGGATATGTATGTGTGAAAGCTAGTAAAACACAAAAACCAAGTCAGTATTTGTTTTAGTGTTGTAGGTTTGTGGAGAACCACTACATAATTTTAGGTAAAGTGAAATTACATCTTTTTTTCTTTAACACTTGTTTTTTGTCCATTCATTGAGGGGTCAAATGTGACCCAGTGGTTAGTATACCAGACTATAAAGCAGAGATCTGATGTTTGGTTCTATTGACAATAAAATCAATCACTTTGAGATTTTGGATGCAGTATAAAGGTAACAGTCAAATCTCACTGTTTAAGTGTTGATGATGATTGGTGTTCACCAGCTGCTTTCCTTTAAGTCTATCGCTTCAAAATTAGAGATGGCTAGAACAGCTAGCTGTAAAGAATAGCTTTGTGCAATATTCAAATAATAACCCATTTATCTATATTATTTGATATTATAAATATCAATATTGTATAAACCTTCTGCATATACATTTGCTTGACTGATCATAATTCTAAAATAGTTAGAAAATGATAGCTTTAACATTTGAATTATGAACATAAAATATGCTACTAAATGATTTGTTGTTTCATATCTCCACAAAATGAAATAAAAATACTTTTCAATTTTTATTTTTTTATCAGAACAATTACTTTCAGTGAGTTGGATGTTTACCTGACAAAGTATCAAGTAAGTGTTCAGTAATTCATTTAGTTAAAATAAACTTTACACCTGCAAAAAGAAGTTAGTGATATATAAGGATGTAGGAAATCTACCTGCTTTCAACACCATGATGATAATTGTTTTAAATGCAATATGTAAAGCAGCTGCAAAACAAAAATTGTTCTGTCATATAGGTGTGTGGGAAAACCTTTTTAAACTGTTTATAGAACATTGTAAACTTACATCGGCCACATGTTTCTTAAAATTGACTGAATACAGGAAAGAGTTTTTGTAATATATAACTGTTGGAACTAGTTAACTTTTCAGACATTATATGGGGTAGCATCTTTTGTAAATAATCTTTCAGTTTATATTTATTGTTTTAGATATGTCCTGGTAAATAATTTGTTTTTGAAACATCAGAAAATTTATTAGAAAACAACCAGATGTTATTTTGCAGACTAAAGATTTGGAGAGGTTTTTTTTTCACTATGTAATAGTACATTATGAGCTATATATTTAATGCAAGGAATCTTCTTAATGACTGTTTAATAATTAACAAACAACTTGAAGTACATACTAGAAGCAATTTTTTTTCCCATTTTTCCTCAGAATCCACAAGAAGCAGATGCCATGACAAAAATTCAGGCAGACTTGGATGAAACCAAGATTATATTAGCAAGTTGAAGTTTTACAGTTCTAATTATTTTTATATATCAATCCTTTTCAAAGGAATACCTAATTATTCAAGTACTAGAATACATACATTTAGTAGTGTGAATAAAATGTATCAGATTTATTGTTTTTATATTACATCAAAATAAAATTGTCAATAATTAAAAAATCTTTCTTTATTAGCTGTATATGGTTTTGAAGTAAGAGTATAATAGTTTATTAGCTACACATCTTATGTCACATATTGCTGCCCTTTAGACTTTTCATTTAATTCTTGAATTCACCTGGGTGGTTGATATTTCATTGTTACGTATTTTTATGTTTTATGTTTCTCGTAGACTAAATGCAACAGAAGAAAAAAACAGATAACAGCTTATATAATTTATTACACTAAACTAAATATATATATGTCTGGTCTACTTAATTCTAGAAAATTCTAAATGTTACCCTAAATGAATAACAACATATTTTATTAGTTTAAACTTCGAAACAGTAATATAAATATGGAAATATAAATAATAGAAATGAAAATTTAAACACAACACGACATGTTGTTGTTTACAAAACATTTACATAACACTCTCCCCCTTAAAAGTAAAAAAAAAAAGTTTGAACTTGTGAAAACCTTTTTTTTTGTTTGTTTGTTTGTTTTTTTAAACCAACTCAAAAGGGTTAAATCCAGTAGATTCTGAAATAACCTCACGAACTTCAAACAATAACAAGGGAACACCCTCATGCCAGTTTTTTGAGTGTTCGTGGCAGTAATTTGGTGGAAACGATCAAAAACACCTTGTGACTCAGGATGGTATGCACTGGATGAAATTTGATGGATGTTTAGTTCGTGTATAGCTTGTTGAAATAGCTTGTACATAAAATTTGTGTCTTGATCTGATTGCACAACTTTTGGAATCCCGAACATGGTAAACAATTTGACAAGAGCCTTGACAATGTTGGGAGCAGTGATTTTTTTCAAAGGGATTTCCTCAGGGAAATGTGTAAAAGCGCACATGATTGTCAAGAGGTACTCATTTCCTTCTTTGCTTTTTGGTATTGGGCCAACACAGTTGATAATGACCCTTGAGAACGGTTCTTCAAAGGCAGGAATAGGCTGCAGTGGTGCTTTGGGAATCCCCTGATTTGGTTTTCCAGTCATTTGGCAAGAACGGCATGTCTTACAATAGTCGACAACATCTTGGCACATCTTTGGCCAATAGAAATGTCGTCGGATACGATCTAGGGTCTTACACCTAAGTGTCCTGACAACACATGATCATGAGCAAGACTAAGAATATCATTCCGATAGCATTTTGGAATGACGATTTGGTGAATAACATTCCACTCTTCATCGGCAGCAACGTCAGGAGGTCTGTATTTTTCTCATTAACACACCTGACTTCTGGTAGTAACAAATAGGGACAGTTCCTATTTCATTTTCATCAACAGCCAGTTGTAGAAGAGAACGAGTTTCAGGATCATTGTCCTGTTCCTCAATAAGTTTGTTTCGATGAAAAGAGTCGAAAAATGTCTTAGAGTCATCAGTAGAACTTAAAGTTGAGTCAGAAATCTCATCGATGTGAGACATGAATGTATCAGATAAAGGGAAATTCTCTTTGGACTCCTGAGAACGTGTTTGAGAATGAGTAACAGCACAGGCAGGGAAAACATCAGGAAACTCTTCAATGAGTTGCTCTGTACTGGGACTAACAACAGGTGCTTCAACAACACAAACCTCTGGTACCACCTTACTACCAGCCAAATCATTCCCAAAAGCATAGACACACCCTTAACAGGCAATGAAGATTTAATACCCATAGTCACTGGGCCCGAAACTAAGTCCGAATGCAAATCCAATCTGTGAAGAGGGACAGAAACGACGCCACCTTCTACACCAGAAATGAGCACATTGGCCCCAACGGATGACTTTTCAGAAAACGAAAGTACACTTTCCAAAATCAAACTCTGAAAAGCTCCAGTATCCTGCAGGATCTTATTTGGTTGTAGATGTGAATTGCCAACAAAAGAAACAAAACCTTCAGTGATGAAAGGCTTAAATTTGTCCTCAACAAGATCTTCAGGTACATCAAGAATATTGGACTTGGAATCCACAGTGGACTGGACAGGGTCAAAATCATTGGGAACCAATGATGTATCCAATGAGGGCAAAATGAAACTATGGGGTGATGGCTTGTTTTTGAGCTTATAGCACTCAGAAATCAGATGGCCAGGTTTCTTACAATAAGCACATGTTTTGGATGAGAATGACACGTTTTTGGTGGATGATGAGCTTTGAGATTGAGATGAAGTCTTTGTTTGAGAATCAGAAGTTTGCCCTTTTTTGTCTTTGTCGACATTTGCATAATGTTTGAATGAGTCATTGTGTTTCTTTGCTGTGTGATTTGTTTTGCTTTTGTATGACAAATCTTTGTGAGTCAAAGCATACTTGTCTGCCAAGACAGCAGCATCATGAATTTTGGAAGCTTTTTGTTCATCAATGTAAGTTTTGAGCTCTACAGGAATACATCTTTTAAACTCTTCAACTAACATGAGTTCTCTGAGTTTTGTGTAATCATCTTTGATTTCTTTGGAATCACACCACCTGTCGAACAGAGTTTCTTTTTCACTAGCAAATTCAACATAAGTTTGGCTGTCAAACTTTTTGTAACCACGAAATTTTTGTCTGTATGCCTCTGGCACCAATACATAAGCATTAAAAATGCATTTTTTGACGTGCTTGTAATCATAACTCTGCTCGGCTGTAAGTTTGGAAAATACTTCCTGAGCTTTACCTTTGAGAGCACTCTGAAGTAATATTGTCCAATATTCGGTAGGCCATTTTAGCCTAAGGGCCAATTTTTCAAATTGCTGAAAATATTTATCCACAGCCTTCTCATTGAATGGAGGTACTAAACGAATTTGTTTGGAAGCATCAAAATTATCCAACTGCATTTGGACAACCTTTTCTTCTGTCTGTGCCTTTCTCATACTGATTTCCTTATCAGCTTTAACGCGTTATTTTTGTATTTCGGCATCAAGGCATTTGTTTTCCTGTTCTGCTTCAAGTCGTTTGGTTTCTTTTTCTGCCTCAAGAACAAGGCGTTTGTTTCTTGTTCTGCCTCAAGAACAAGGCGTTTGTTTTCCTGTTCTGCCTCAAGTCGTTTGGTTTCTTTTTCTGCCTCAAGACGTTTGCTTTCAATTTCTAAACGAAATTTCATTTCCATTTCCATTCTTTTTAATTTAAAATCTGGGTCAAAATGAGTGGCGGGCAATTGTTGTGCAACTTTTTGGCTGACTAAATGTTCAACAATAATTCGTTTAATATCAGCTTTCTTCATTGCTTGCTTCACTTCTAAATTGAAATGTTTTCCGACATCAAGCAATTCAGATTTTTTTAATTCACTGATCAATTCGAAAGAGGGATTCTGATTAACTTTGTTTATAAAATCTTCAAGTTGGAATGCCATTTTGAATATTCAAGCTGTCGATCTGTATAGAATATAAATCTAATTTTGGAATATAATTAAATTGTTTGATCAATCCCGGATGAGTCCCCAATTTTCTGTTACGTATTTTTATGTTTTATGTTTTTTTGTAGACTAAACGCAACAGAAAAACACAGATAACGGCTTGTATAATTTATTACACTAAACTAAATATATATATGTCTGGTCTACTTAATTCTAGAAAATTCTAAATGTTACCCTAAATGAATAACAACATATTTTATTAGTTTAAACTTCGAAACAATAATATAAATATGGAAATATAAATAATAGAAATGAAAATTCAAACACAACATGACATGTTGTCGTTTACAAATCATTTACACGACATTTACATAACATTCATAAATGATTGTTATGAACAGCATTGGAACTAAGGCTTTGTGTGTTTCATGACTGTTCGACCTGATTGAGCCAAAGGCCTTGTTAGCAGTGTGTGATTGACTTCTTATTATTTTATATGCAAAAACGGCTCGTTTGGGTTCAGAAAATATTTTAAATTTAAAATACATCAAGATGTATATTTTCTGAACCCAAACGAGCCGTTTTTGCATATAAAATTCTCAACAAGTGGGTTTCTCGACATCACTGATTGTGACTTCTTATTATATTCTTCTTACAAAGAAACCTTCAGGGCTAGTAAAGAAAATCTTGTTAAAAATTATGATCAGTCTTCTTATGATGTAATATCACACAAACTACTGATATATGGACCACACTTCATTCACTGGCATAGGTGTTAATATATGTATAAAAATGTGGTTATTGTTTATTAAACTTTTATGTGAATTGTTTTAAAGGGAGTGCTTAAAAAGTTCTTTATACATTTTGTTAATCAACTCTTATATTGAAATATATGCTTATTAAAGAAAAAACTAAAGAACAATTCCATTTGAGTTTTTAATATCAGAGATTTAATTTCCCTTCAATTAAAATGAGAAATTAAAGCTTGTTTTTATAATTTCTGATAGCTTTCTTTATACAAATATATACAGTGATGTGGCTTGTGTTTAGCTGTGACAGAAATGTTCCAATTTCCATAACTATAAATCACCATGCTCCCTAGGTATACCTCAGGTTGGAGAGGTATCCTGTGTTTGTCACTCCACACACTAGCAAAATCTTGGTAAAAGGCTTTTGAATTGATAAATATGAAGTACAAAGAGTTGCACATAAGATTTAAAAAAAAATTGAAATAATTAAAAATGTTTATTATATAAAAGAAGTACACATTTTTAGTTTTTGCTAATTATACATTTACTTTTTCCTCTGGATGTGTCAATGACCAGACACTGGTTTGTGGACCAGCAGTTGCAATCCATTTTCCCAGGGGGATTCTAAAACCCCTTGCTTTATTAATTTTCTCATTTTTGAGTTTGACGGTCCTGTCAATATTGCTCTTTCTTTTGTCTTAGAGCCAAAGGATGGTAAATGCATACCATCCTTTCATCAGTATGAAGCCTGTGAAATAAATGCTGAACCACAGATGGGTGCCTTTGCTAATGCTATATAATATGTGAAAAGTTGAATGGTTAGATTTTTGTTAATAGTATGATTGAATTCTGCACATCAGTTTGTGTGTGTTTCAGCTGATACACGATTCAGTTCATTATATTATTACCAATCCATTAATGTTGACGTTTTACTCTTTGTATTTTCTATTGTTATTATCTTTGCAATAATAATTTTTTTTTACATTTTTCCTCCTGACACTTTGCTTTACTGATTATTTTTATAGCATAGTGCCCTGGAGAATGTTTTACAACGTGGAGAGAAATTAGATGACTTAGTAGCCAAGTCTGAAGAACTCAGTTCCCAATCTAAAGCATTCTATAAAACTGTGAGTTGACTTTGTGTGTATGTGTATAAAAATGACTCCTTTTTCCTCCTAAATTTGTCCTCTTTGATAATGGGTTGAAACTGTGGAATGAGAAAGTAATAGAAATACGATGTTAAATTAAGAACATGCAATAAGGGACAAAAAAGTTTAAGTTTTTAATAATTTTCTGAAAGATTTCAGAGTACTTCATTGTTACACCTGACTTTGGTGTTAAAAAATACTGTTATTCCTGGTGTTTTATTGATTTTATACAGTTTGTAGGTTTTGTATAATAAAATAAATAATTAAAAGTACTGTTATGTAGAACTTTTTAACTGTCAAGTTTACAGGACATAATGTAATGGTTTCAGTGTTTCACAAGGTTATTCTTGATGATACCAGTTTAACCTGGTGAAGCACTGAAACCATAAATATATATCACACAGTAAACAAGTTTTGTCTAGTAAGTTTATTTGGTTATTTTTTTAATCTTCATTGTTTTTAATACAATGCTTAAAATTGAATTTTTACATGTGTACATGGTCAAGAGTATTCTACCTTAAGTTTTAATTGAACTCACTAAGCAATTTCTCACTATTAGAATCTTAAGGTTGTTATTTGTGTTTGTAATTAAACAAGATCATCTAATTTGATGCAGTATTTAGTTGATATTCATACATAATGTAGCTTGGACTATGGATATAGAGATGACACAGGTGGTAAAAATATTTACAAAAGCCAAACATCTTGATGTATAAAAAGAAAAACAATTACAATTATTGTCCTGAGAACAAAGAATTCTCAGGAAGCTTTGTTGTTACATCATGAGAAAACTTTTCTGTTCAATATATTTAGGCCCGTAAAACCAACTCCTGCTGTGTTTTATTGTGAAGCTGGTGAATTTACCAAGAAAATATACATACTGATCATCTTGGGCTGGATTACTCAGTCAAATATTTATCAGTGTTGCTGTTTTGTCAAAGAGATGTATCTGTCAGTCTTCACACATGGATGTAAAATTGTCTAAATATTGTCATCACATTCTGGAGCAGTTAATAACTGAGTGATCGCTGCTGTTAATTATAGGCTTAAATTCCCTTGTTTACTGCTGTTGTCAGTATCATTTGCATTAGTGACATAGTAGTGTAACAGGATTTATATAAACATTGTAAGAAAGAAGAAAAAAAGTCTTGTGGACCAGAAGTTTCTTATATAACTACATTAAGATTTAAGAAAGTGTTGGAACTTGAATAATACAAGTTTTTATGGAAAGATTTATATGGATAGCCCATGAAAAAGTTACACCATATTATAATGGTAGGCCACTTTTTTTTTCATTTTTTAATGTGATTTAGTGTTTTTGTAATTTTACCATAGAAAATCCTTCACAGCATTTCATACTTTATGTAAGTAAATTAAACAAGACTTGTGTTGCAGAATATTTGTGTATTTAGGTAAAGTTAGATGTACAGTGTCTTCACCTCTTAAACAAAAAACTTTGTGTGCAAAAAGCCACAAGTCTGTGTCAAACAATTATCAATTATAAACTGACAATTGTTTCCAATGGATAGCTGCCTTATTTAAACCCATGACTTAGACATTGTGAATAAATCTTTTTCATTTTGTTTTCTCAATTTTGAAAGGTGAGAGCACTCTGCATTTGATATTGCTTATAATTGTTTTGTTAAAAGTAAGAATTTGAAACTACTTATAAACCTAGAAAAGTTTTAGTAATCTAATTTGGTTTTTATTTTATTTTTCTATACAAATTTAGTGTTATTTTGAGTATTTAATTAAAACAAATTGTGAATAATGCAAGAGAATATATTTAAACTCTGAAGGCAACAGTTTACTAACTGTTGTTAACACTCCTCACACTGAAGAATGAACAGTCGGAATTTTTATCAGTAATGGAGTCATTATCTATTTGTTTTACTATTCTTTATGCTAGCATTTACAGAGTTAAGACAAATTCAATTTATCTAGAAATGTTTGATGCCAGGTTGAAACGTTTTTTGGCTAAAATCTTCATACAATATTTAGAAGTGTAAAAACCAGAAGTTTTTTAAATTATCATTAAAGCTATTTTTAAAGTTATAAGTTTCAAGGTATAAAAGTGAGTGTTTATTTAGAATGCAAATGACCAATTAGTAAAAAAAAAGTTTTTCATGCTTGTTTTCTGTATGCAATGTTTTTAATTTCATGTAGTTAAAAATCTGGTATTTAGTCATGTAAATGACAAATTCCCAACCACTCAATTATCAAGTAAGCAAGGTTCAAGGTTTAAACATCCATTTTTTTCATGTTATCTATTGTAATGTTAAAACTGGTTCTATGTAAATATTAAATTGTATACTAGTAATGTAATCATTGTAGTGCTTCTGATGTGTTGATTTATGAAGTTATGCTATATAAAATTAGTCTGATACCTTCTTGCATAATCTTTATAATGATCACATGTAGTGTTTTGAAACATCCTTTAAACAAACTTCAAGTTAAAAAGCCATTTAGCAAAGTTAAGTTTTTTGTATGACTCAGACTTGGAAGTGTTGAGTTTGTTTTAATGGTCAGGCATTCATTGTAACAGTTTGGCTCAATATTGATCTGTATGAAATTGGGTTAAAGCTTCATAATATTTTATTTTCTCTTTGCTTCTGATTAAAATATAACTTTACTTGGTTGTTACCATATGTTAAGATACCACTGTAGTCAAACTGATTGATTTAAGTTTATTTCTGGAAGCATTAATGTACAAGTTTTTCTGTAAACTGTGTTACCAGTCTCCAACTGATTGGGTTATCCTAAATTAAAACTTTCCTTGTTCAATCTCAGTTTCATACATTTGTATTTAAAATTTATTTATGTTAAGTGTCATACATTATTACATTTCAACGAAAAATATGTCAGATCAAATGTCCACAACTTTAGTTAGTAACATTTTTATAATGTGTACTCAACAAAGGTAAACTTCAAGTAAGTCTTTGACACCAAATCATAATTTCACTGCTTAAGACTTCATACAAAATATGAGAAAAAGTCATTGTTAATCTAAAAAAACTACCAACTAAGGATTCTGAGGAAAGTTTGAAAAGTTCCACACACACACAGTTACATGTATCATTATCTACAACTTTTCTAGTCATGAAAACTTTTTAACCATCTATGAAACTAAGCACTTTAAATATTGGTTAGTTTGAGATAATTACATGAATATGAGAACAATGTTTAAATGGCTTTACCAATTTGTTTATTTCTTCAAAAATGTGTTAAATTCAGACAACATTATGGCATTAGAAAAAGCAACCAACCCAACTGGGGTTTTTGGATACATTTTAAAATTACTAACTATAGCTTTAATTTTATTAAAATTATTTCAACTCTTTCTCAGTAGAACTCTTAACCTGAAGACAGACTTTTGAAGTCAAACAAGTAGCAAAAAATTACCTTAAAACTATCTGTTCTTGTCATCAGTGCTGGTTTTTACAGATGGTATAATCCCAGACACTAATTGATAGGTAATCAGTACTTTGTACTTTAAAACTGAAGTTGTAAGTTGGAACATATGTTAACATACTGCAAATAAAATTGTTTCTGTACTTATATTCCAAAATTTTTCTATGGACAAGGTACTCATTTTGCTTGAGCTACACTTGGTGTGTGCTGGTTACACAATGCCTTTAAAATGGAAACTGGTGATAGGAGGTAAAACAGCTATACATTGTATTAAAATGACCTTAGCTAAAATTCTTTAAGTTAAAAATTTGGTTGTATTGGATTAATGAACATATAAGTGGTAGTGTTGGAAATACTTTTGTGTGAACTGATATATTCATTAAAATATGAAAAGCTGACAAATTGTACCTGTGTATAAAGGTTTTCTTAATAAATTATATTTTACATAGCATTTTTAATAAGATTGATTAATTTGACAAATTTTAAATATTTAATACTAATTTTTGAAAGAAATACAAAAAACATTATTTGTAACTTGTTTCAAATAATATCTAACTTGCAAACTGTTTTAGAAAGTAAAACTGAGATTAAAAACCAATGCAAATAATTCAAAGTCATTATAACTTTGGTCATTCTTTACACAGCCATTAGTCATGTGCTTCCTGAAATCAAATTCATGTGTCACAACTGTTAATACTTGAAATGTTTCATATTATTAGTTGACAGAGGCTTAAAAAGATTCCATTGTGTTTCTTTCACTTGACTGGTAAAAGTTGCAATAACAACAGTCCATAGAAATCAACTGTTTCCAGAATAGTAGTCTGGTAAATGTTGGTCTAGTTAGTGAAAACTTGTATTATACTGTTAGCTTGAATGTAGTCTTTCTGAGTTATGGTTGTTTTTGTCATTGTTTTGTCCAGTTTACATTTTGCTGGTATTATTTTTAAACAAATGATACACGTTCATCCAGTTATACCATATAGATAGTTATTTTCAGTTTTGTTTCATTGGCAAGTTTTTACAGTGCTTCATATTTTTTCAAGTGTGCTCTGTGTATAATTTTCTGACTGCCAATATAAATACTGTTGTAAGCTACATTTTAATTTGGACATGTACTAGAGGGAACTAATGACAATGATACTTTTAATCATCTAGAAATTTCATGGAATATGTAGAAAATGAGGGTGCATGCATTATAAATACAAGAATCAGTGAAGTAATGAATTTTTTTACAAGTATTCAGTGAGTGATCCAGTGCTAGGCTAATAGTGAAAGTTATTGTGTATATTGTTCTTCATTTGATTTGTCAGGAAACTTTGAACAAGTTTGTCTGTGAGCTAGTCATACGTTTTGGAATATCTGGGCAGATACTGTTTGTGAACATGAGGGGTATGTATCAAAATGAACATAGTTTCTGGCAAACACTATTGAGGCAATAAATAAATTTTATCATTATTTGTATGGGATATGGCATTATTTTTGCCAAGTACTTCTGACATCAATGTTGAAACATATTTACAATATTTTGATGAAAATAAAATAGAATTTGACTAAAATCCAAGATAACCATGCAATGAGATAAAAAATATTGCTGTTAAAAAGAAGGTCAGTAAGAAAAAGAGATAGAAGTGCAATATTTAAAGAAAAATTGTGAACAAATAAAAATATGATTGAAGACAAGATATACGAAACTAGAGGAATTGCAAGATTGAAGAAGTATAGAAAGGCTGTAATGATAGAACTGAAGAAACCAAAACAAAATCAAATAATTGATATATGAAAAGATTACCAGCAGCACCTTCTCTGCATCTGCCCAAGAATTCCAACCTAAAATAATATGAAAACCTTTTGGGAACTTCCTGGACTAATTCAGCCATGTTACTATTTAGCTATTTCAATTCAACATTTCCTGACTGAGAAACCAACATACTCTGACGGAGAGATATTATGGGGGGCCTTTTTCGGCTCAGTGTGAAATAACTAATAAGGAGTGAATAGTAAACAACCAGCTATTCATCATGCTGCTCATTGTTAAGAACCAGTTTAAATAATACATAAATCTTTGATAGCTGCTTTATCCACCAGGTTCAGAGTAGCACACCACAACGAAGTATCCAGAGCAAAGTATCAGAACAGGGTATGGATAAAAAACAAGTTAGATAAACTTGCTTAAGATTTGCTGAATTATTTTACCTGTTGCTCCATATTACTAGTTTATTGATGTTCTAAGAGATGTGTAGAATTAGGTTAAAGGAAAGTATGTGTATACCTTTAAAGGAAGCTCTCAAGTTGGCAATGGAACTTGAATACATTAATCTCAGATGAATAATTGAAGGTACCATCTAAATGTTATGGGATCACCAGATTAATTTGCTTTGAAATATCAGTTTTTCTTCATCTGATGATAGTCTAGAATGAGTGAAAGGATTGGGCTAGAGAACCAATTACATAGAATAAAGGCAATAAACCAGAAGGACATTGTTGGGAACTGCAGACAAAAGCATCTAAGGAATAATAATTACTTCCAAAGAAAGTTGGTAAAAAAGAACTGTTATAATTGTGGAAAATGTGACCTGTACAACTAAGACTAAAGAATCAACAGCTGTGAACCAAAGAAACAGTATTCTAAGGATGAGTCTGTGAGCATAACAGATTAAAGAAACAACAAAGGGCTAATCATACACTAGGAAACAGGAATTAACTAGACTTAGTGCAAAAATCAACTGAGAAAACTCCACCTGCCTAAACTGAGATAAAAGTCATTATTTAAAGAAACCAGTCTGTGAGCCCATTGGAAAGTCAGCAGTGTATTGATTATTGCAGGTGTAGAATCAATGCTAATTTGACTCAGTTTCATGAGGAAATTTTGTAGAATATGCACAAAATAAGGGTACATTGTAAATATGAGAATTATTGAAGTGATGAGCAGTTAACGAGTATTCAGTGAATGATCCAAGTCAACATGTTATTTGTTCTATTAAGCAGGAATTTCTGTAGGTTTATTTTCGAATTAGACATACTATTTGTCTGGGAATATTTGTAAATGCATTTGAACTTAATCCAACAACATACATCAAAATGAATAAAACTGCTGCAAATGTGAAGAAATTTTTTGTTATGTGATCTATACTTGACATTTTTACCAAAGAACACATTCACACTGCAAATACTTTCAGAATAAGTTTGTCATTGGAGCAACGTTTATTAATTTAGACTTATAATATCAATTTTTTTCAGCTAACTGGACCTTGTAATCATTATGACCAAATAAAAAGTCAATAGGGATACTCAAGAGTTAATGAATTAATGCAATTAACATTCATTTAATTTGAATTTTTCTCATAATGTTGTTCTGATGTTTGTTTTATCATTCATGGAGCTTAGGTTCAGAAGTTATTTTGTCAACAAACTTACATAATATACAAGATTACTATTGAAAAAAAACAATTATTTTAGCATTTTACAGTTACAGTGGTACACTACCATTACTTTATTTTTCAATAATTCGAAGCAAACTAGGTATGATCTGTAATTATTATTACTAAAATTTTCTCATATTACTTGATTATTTAGTAAAAACAATAATAATAATTACAGATCATACCTAGTTTGCCTTGAATTAGAAAACTAATAAGAGAACAAAGCATAAAAATGATGATGAAAATGGGAAAGTTATAAAACAAGCATGTTAAATGGTTAGAGAACAGTTTCAGAGACAAGCCAACAGTTGTAGCAATACATCTGTGTATTTTTTTTACTGAAGTTGTTCAGTGTGACATTGTTATTAATATACTTCTCTCTCGTAATGTTATGATAGTGATCTGTTTTCTCTGATAAACTTCTAATAGGATACTACCACAATATGACTAATTAGAAGAATTAAACCTTTTCAGTTATGTGTTACAAAATGAGTATGGAATGTTAAGCTAGGCCTCTGTCTCAGTAATATTCATATTAGTTTGCACAGAAGGCTGAATATTTTTAATACAAAACTTGCTGAAGCACTATCAAACTTAAAAACCTCAGCATGTTAAGGAAATTTGTTTCTGACAGAATTTAACTCATGAGTGAGTCACTTTCAACAACTTCCTTACAAACTTATCACTTTTATTGTTCTTTTTTCTACAGTTCTAACCCCAGGTCATTCTCACAGGTACATTCTGGCTGGGAATTTAATTACACAAAACACTCTTCACTATTTAACCTTAGTATTTCAGAAGTAAGAAAACAAAAAAGTTCTGATAACTAAAGTTTAATGAATCCATGGTATGTTACCACATGCATGAAATACTTGACTTGCTTGACATTCCTTGTCAAAACATCTGATAAAAAAAAAAAAAAGGAAGTTTACTGTTTACTATTCTCTAACCAGCTTATTATGGAAGAAGTTATGCTGACCTCTTCCAGGTAACAGTGAACAACAACACGGGTGGTGTGGATACCGTACAAAACCAGCCCATACTGAAACGATGTGGATTATATACAAAACGTGCCTTCCAGCCTTGGTAACAGAAAGATATTGGTTAAGGATACAAAAGATAGTTAACTAACTGGTTGTTTTCTTTTTACCTAAACCATCCTGTTCAGAAACTGGAATATCAATTTGGCCAGTTGTGATTACTGCACACACACACACACATATATAAGGACAAAGGAAGTGCTTTAATCTTGCCTGAAGTGTTATCTGTACATGTTATAGAATCTACAACTACAACTAAGCACAGCTAAGTTTACTAGTAACTACATCACTAACATCTAATATTGTTCTTCCTCCTTTAGATTTTCCAAAAATGGCTCTGCACAAAGAGCAAAAAATTTGTACATTGTGCATACCAAGTAGTTAGATACATCTTTAAAATGTGTTCCCCATTTTTCAGGGCAATTAGGGCTAGCTCTCTTTAAATTTTGAAAATGAATCAAAAATTACACACAAGATAAAAGTATGAAAATATGAAGCATCTCTTTTTTTAATGGCAGGGAGGACACCATCAAACCAAGTCAACATAACTTCTTGTTTTCCAAAAATATTTGTACATCTTTTAGCAGTAGTAGTCTTTGCAACAATACAAAACAATGGTTACTGAGTACAGCAACTACCTTACAATAATGAACAATATTTTATTTCACTATCTCAGAAACTTAAAATCTAAAGGACAAATGGATTGGAATGCCAGCAATTCTTAACATTGTCAGTAACTTGAGTTTACAATCATGTGCTATATTCACATGTGAGAAAACAAATAAACAGAAACAATAGTAGTAGATATTAAGGCAGGGCACCTATTGTCTAGCATCACTTAAAACTTGATTTCCTTTTTATGTTTTTCATATTTAATGAGAAGACTTCTAGTTGTTTCTACTCATGGTGTAAGAAAGAGAGGTGTATAGATGATCAAAGACTTTCTTGATTCAGATAAGGACTGGAGACTAGACATCTAAACACCTCTCCCCAACATTCACTAGTCCTCACATTGTGAGCAAGACAAGAAGAGGCACCTCTCTTTTCTCTTACTGTGCCTGGTACTGTTGCATAGGGTAGGCACCAATAACACTGGGCTGGTGAAGACCCTGCCCCACTGGACTCTGAACAGCTGCTGCAGCTATCGGAGGTTGTCCTGGAATTCCCTGCCAAGCCATCTGCATTCCTAAACTGCAGACAAAAAAAGAGAATATTAGATATTGTTGACATAACAATGAAACAGACAATACTTTGCCTTTTTTACTTTTTATATGTACTGATGTCATGGTTATGAACCTAAAAGAAAAAAAAAGTGGGTGTATTCTGTGATAAATAATACAAACAGCTAACCTTCATACAATTTACTTATAACATATTATAGTATATATTTAAAATATGGTATACACTATTAGATGGTCCAGGTGATGTACTAAAAGGTAGTACATGGCTTTAGGGGAGCCATCTGCTATTTGTTTTAAACATCCAACTCTTTTAATGTCCTTCTGTGTTTCATGTGATTGGTTAATAGATGGTTGTTAGCTGGCTGTAGAACTGCCTTATGGGCTGAAACTGAAATGCCACAGATCAAAGTAGGAAGCAGTACAACCCATGAAATTTTTCATAATTATTAGTCTTATAGTGGTTGTATGTTGTTTTACAGATTTTTTTTTGTAAGGATGTAGTGTCATCTATGAATATATTTAATATTAACTTACATCAAAGATAATAAATGTTCAATTACAGCAGTAATGAGGGTGAAGTGGCTTATGAATCATCATTAACATGCGTCTTGTTCCAAACTATCATCCCATAAAATTTGACTGAGATTGACCAAGTGACCTAGTAGTAGTAGTTAGATGATGGACAAATAAACAGAGATTTTTGTGCTTTATTTTTATATATATGTATTTAGGTAGATAGACTATTAGTTGAACTTTCAAGTTATTAAACACGATGCTTTTAGACAGAATTAAAATTTTACTCTTGAAAATAAGAAGTTAAAGTCGTAGAAATGACTAAGCATATGTTATTTTTAGTTTAAAACTAGAACTCGGTAAGTTTCACATCACAATGGATGAAACTTCTAATAAGTGGTTTAATTTCAAGATACCTAATATTATGAACATCTGCCCAACTAAATCACTTTGTATCAAAAGAATACAAGAATTCCTTCGTATGAGTATGCAGGTGGGTCAGCTTTGAGTTAATGGATATACAATGCTAATTAATATCTGAAGTTTGATTCCCCATGGTTGACACAGTTGGTAGCCCATTGTGGCTTTACTCTATAAAAACTACCATCAACTATATAGGAGCATATGAAGTATGGTGAGGTTATTCTGATCCAATCAAAATGTTCCAACACTCATTAATAATATTCACACTGGGCTGTTTGACTAAAATTGTTCATTGGAATCTATTAGACTTACCCAAATCCTTGCCCATAGTACTGGCCATATGGGTAATTCACACCCTGCACAAACTGTCCCTGCACTGGTGGGTAGCCTTGAGGATACCAGTAGCCCATCTGTTGATAGGGGTAGGTGTAAGGTGTTGTCAGGTTCTGCAGTATACACACAAGTTTATAATGTTAATATGGAGAAAAAATAATGGTAAACCATGAAATGATTTGTATTTAGGGAGCCTATGTTAATTTCTTGAATAATCTTCAAAGTTAAGTTAATTTGAACTTCATTAAATAAAATGTGTTTAAAGTAGCATTACAATTAACTTAATATTTAAATACCTTAAGTGACAGTTGAACTACTGGTTCAACAGTTATAGAAGAAGACATGATGACACTTTTCTTATAGAGTAGGTTTTAAAAAGGTTTGGGACTGAATTATGTAATTTTTTTCTTCCAATCTTCCCAATTCATTCTTAAAACAAAATTTTTATGTTAGAAAGAAATTTCACTTGTAAAATATAGGAATTGTACACTTAATTTTCAACTCTGAATACCTTTTAGCATAAAAGACTGAAACTCCAGGCTTTCAAGATCTCAAATATAGATAGTGGTTACTCCAGATTCATAATAAGTTGTTTTAGTAATAATATTTCATCTTTCACCGAAATGGCACCCAGAAAATAAAAAATCTGTTAAAGGTAACTTTGTTCTTGATTTTTGTACACTAGAATGATCTTTACAGTTTGAAACAGATATTCATGATTTGAACTCTATTAATAAGTTTTAAAAACATAACAGAACAAAGATTGGTTGGTTGGTTTTGTGTTTTATGGTGCAAAGCAACTAGGTTACCTGTGCTAAACATCTGGTAAAAAGTTAAAAATTAAAGAAAAATTATCAAAATTCATAAAAAGGAAATTAAGGTAAAACAAAACAATGCTTTCTTTTTTGAATTAAAAACATAAATAAAATTAAATCCAATATTTATATATAATCAACAGCAGTAAGAGAAAATCTATAGTAATGCAAGTTGTAAAGGACTTTCTAAAGCATAACTGTAATTATCATAATTCACCAGGATGACTAACGGGTAAGTTAAAAATTTACCTGTTATTTACCTGAAGTTTTGGCCTTTCCAGTCCTGGTTTCGAGTTATTTGAGGTCAAGGCCATTTTATAATTTCAATTGAAGTAGATGTACTTTGATTATTGTAAGGAAATTACATTGAAAAAAGGTCTGATGTATAAATTAAAAGATTAATGCTCTTTATAAAAACATTTGTAAGGTGGACAGTGTCACCATTGCCAATAACACTGTCCAACATTACAGATAAACCTTGGAACAGAACTGTAACAATGGCAAGACAGTAAAATGTGGATTGTTGTTACACAGATAACACATTGGTGCATCAGTCTCAGATAAAAGAAAACAATGAGTTAAAAAACTGTTAGCAATGCATAGTCTAGTCAGAACAACTTCCTCTTTCTGATCCTTATGGAAATGTGGTCTTGTATCCAGAAAAACTGGATAGAAGTAGACATTAAAGAGAAATGGGCCAGTCAGTTTTGAATTTTGTCAAGAACAGGGTGAGAACTAACATGAAGCAATTCTAGGGCCAGTAGAGAACTAAGTGAGTCAGTATAAATAGTGCACTTTGAGTACTGGTTAACTTCTATATTATCCAGGACAAGAAAAATGGCATACAGTTCAGTAGTGAACACAAAACTTGTAGAGATTCTGCACACAACCACTAACCCACAATAAACCATGCAGAGCCCACAGAGTTACCTGATTTTGAACCATCCATATAAATAGGAATGGAAGAATATTTCAAAGATCTTCAGCAAATAGTGGACAATATTTCCAATCAGGAATACCTGCTTTTCTCAGATGACTTAAAGAAAGGTCACTTTTGGGGACTGTAATAAGCCATGGTGGGATGGGCTGACCAGAGGATACAGCAATTTTATCCAAGGACAGACCCAACACATCCAACTGTACCTGGATGCGAAGACCAAAAGAAGCAATGGCAGATCATTTGTTCCAAAAATGTATGGCCCATGTAGGAGGGAAAACACAATCCCAGGTGGGATGCTGTGGTAAGGACAGAAGTTACAAAGTATACAGTAATGACAGTTGCAAACAACAGAGGTGTAGAGGAGGTTCATGAAACTCTGTATAAACTCTGGACTGGGGAAGTGCAGAAAGCCTCGGTGCAGAGTCAAAGTCTCTGATGATGAATGGGGTCCAGCATCTTCCAGACTGAGGCCTTGGCAGAGCCATAGACCAGTGACTCATAGTCTATATCAATCGAATAACAGCAGGATATATCTTTAGCATACAATATTAATCTGCTCCTCAAGCGGTGGAAGAGAGGACATGAAGGATGTTCAGTGCTCTTGTACATTTGCTTGATGTATGGTATAAAGGTCAGCTTACAGTCAAAGATAAGCCCCAAAAACTTTGTCTCAGGGGCCATGGGTAGCACAACTTCAATGATATGGAGTTCAGCATCAGTTAACAACAAAAGTGCAAGCAAACAGTTTTATAGACAGAACCATTTGCTGTGGTCCACTTCAGTTAACGATTGAAGACAGTCTGTAGCTGCTGCTCCATATACCTCATGTTTGACAACTGACAAGAGAAGTGAAAGTCTTTGACACAGAGCCCCCATTTGCAACAGTAATTGGGTTGTTTTTTTGATAGATTGTTTAGGCAGAGTATTCATGATGAAACTTTGCAGAATGTATAGTAACTGCCTGTTGTGGAGACACAAGTGTAGAGGATGATGTTTCAAAAGTCTTTTGCCTTTCACCTTGAATTGAAGACTTTCAAAACATCTTCCTGTACACTTGCATCTCCACAACAGTTAGTTGCCATCCATTCTACAAAGTTTCATCAGTAATAGGAAGTTGTTCATTGATGGCATTAATCTTTATACTGAAAAGTGTGACATTCAAAACACAGCCCTGAGGGTCTCCAAGTTTCAGTAGAAAAGAATGGGAAAATGTCAAAACCACATTTACTTGGAATCCTTGTCCATAAAAAAATATTTAATAGAAATGGGCAAATGGTATCATAACCCATATAAATGGAGATCTCACAAAATGTCATACCTCCATGTTGTATCAAAAGTCTTCTCAATGTCAAAACATATTGATACAAGATGTTATTTGAGAAAGGCTTCTCTAATTGACATTTCAAGTCGAATCAGGTGGTCTATGGTGGAGCTCTGTTGTCAAAACCTACACTAGGTGGGTGAGAAAAGGTTGTTTGGTTCAAGAAACCAAACAAGATGAGAATTAACCATCCTTTCTAAGATCTTACAGAGATAGCTTGTCAAAGCAATTGGACTGTGGTTTGAAAGAATCTTTGGATCCTTCCCAGGCTTAGAGAAAGTTAGGACAATAGCCCAGCACCAGGCATCAGGAAAAACATTCTCTTGATAGATCTGGATAAAAACAATCAGAAAAATAGCAAGAGAAGCAGGAGATAGATGGTACAGCATTTTGTAGTGTACATCATCTGGTCTGGCCAATGTACTGTCAGACAGATGAAGGGCCAGTTTGAGTTCCACCAGTGTAAAAGGATGATTATAGTCATAGAGACAACTAGCTCAAAAGTAATAAGGCAATCACTCTGCCTAAGTCTTGCAGGTTAAGAAGATGAAGGATGAAGCAGAAGTGATAGGTACTTGGCAAGACCTTATGCCTAGAGTATCAGAAATGCACCGGGTATCAGCTACTTCCTGGCCATCAGAGAGCAAGATCGATAGGGGGACAGAATTATACAGCTCACTGACATTTCGAATTTTGTCTCATATGACTTTGGAACTGATGATAGAAGATATACTAGTTGTGAACTTAATCCAAGATTTCTTCTGGCTTTGACATCTTACCCACAAAGCATGTGCACGGGCCTACTGGAAAGTGATGTGGTTCAAGAGTGTGGGATATCTATGAAAAGTATTTCAGACCATTTTTGAGCCTTCTATCCTGTATAATGATTGCATATTGATGAAGGCAGGATCAAATTTTGGGAGAGCAGTGAAACAGGGCCAATTTGCTTGATCCAGCTTCCATCAGGGCACCCAGGTTGGGTGGCATCAATCATGGCCAGTCTCTCTCAAAATTACAGGAAAATGATCACTGCCTTGTGGGTTATTGTCAACCCTCCATAAAAAGTGGGAGAATAGTGAAGGAGGGAAAAGTGGGAGATCAACAGCAGTAAAGGACTGACTAGGTGCATGAAAATAAGTATAAAAACCAGTATTGAAAAGAGAAAGGTTGTGATCAGAGAGCATCTGCTCTATGGAGTGACCCCTCCCATCAATATCAGGACTACCACAGAGGGGATGATGTCCATTAAAGTCCCCCAGGATTAAAAAAAGGAGATGGGAACTGTTCAACAAGAGTATCAAGGACTGATTAATCATTGGCCTCTTCATGAGATAGGTAGAGAGAACAAACAGTGATGGTATGGCCCAAGAAAACAGAGATGGCTACAGCCTCCAAATGCGAGTCGAGCAGCAAAGACAGGGTAGACAATTGCTGATGAATTAACAGTGCCACCCCTCCATACACTTGTCCATCACACAACCTGTTATTTCTGTCCAAAGGAAACTACCAAAAGGTGACTGTATCAGCAGGTTTCAGAAATGTTTCTTGTATGGAATGAAGCAATCAGTGCTTTGATGTCATCCAGATTAGAACTTAAAACCTCAACTGTTCCATTGTATCAAAGTGTCCATTTTTATTTATGTGTAAGCAAATTGGGTGGACAGCCCTTCTTTATGACAACATCTTTTTTTCTTTGTTGTCTTTATTCAAGGGAGGTAAATCGACCTCCATGAATCCTACCGTGGGTCTATTAAGTAGGTCTTTGTTGTTGGAAGAGAATTCTAGTAAATGAGGACATGAATGAATAAGCGTTTTGAATTTTGAGGTATGAGAAGAAGATGTACCAGAGGAAATGCTTGTACCCAGAATCAAAGAAAGTGGATCTTGGGGTTTGCTGGAATGAATATTAGGGGCAGAGATGGGTGTTGACATTGATTCATCAACTTTTTTAACCATGGAGGTCAAAAGACTCTTCATATAGTTTGAAAATGATTGGTTTGAAGGCACAGAAAGATCCATCTGCACTCCCACTATAGTAGTGTAATAAAGTGCAGCAGCATATGTTTGAGATGAAGTGGTGGACAGCAACTTTTGAGCTTCAGAGAAAGTAATGTTTTGAATCATCTTCAAATGCTGCATTTCTTTTTATTTCAACCATTTAGGCCAAGAACGAAAGTAGTATGGGTGAGAGCCATTACAGTTCATTGAAATGAAAATCCATTTCACACTCACAGGTATCACGATCTTTGCCACCACAAGAAGCACACATCAATGAACTATAACATGATGTCTTCGAGTAACCAAACCGCTGACACTAGAAACATCTAAAAGGGTTTGGAATGTATGCCAGTACACTGCAATTATGATAACCTGCCTTAATTGTGGCAGGTGGATAAGATGACGTAAATGTTAAAATGAGGACATTGGTCAGCATCATAATTCCATCTTTGCAAGTGGAGATATGCCTCACTGCAGAAACTCCTTGGGTGGAGAAACCAGTGAGAATCTCTGTCTCAGGTATGTTCATCAAATCCCTCTCAGCAATAACTCCTTGTAATGAATTCAATGAAACATGAGGTGTAACCTCAACAGATATATCCCCAATCGACAGAGGAGTCCACTGTGTTGAGATGTGTATATTTCCACCCACATGTCACCAGAGCAAAGCTTTTTGATTGACTTTGGAGAGCCAGCAAGTCCCTCTAGTCCCTTCTGAATGAAAAAGGGAGACATCTGCCCTAAATGTTTATTTGAAAGAGAATGTAGTATAAGAAAATGAGGTACAGGTGTTACAAATATTGAAGTTTGCTGCTCAGAATCTTCGAGACATGGTCATTTACCTATGGACTGTTTTTCAGTATTTTATTTGGAGGATCCATAATAAAAAAGAATTTTTCGGTGCCCACTGACCCCACCCACCACGGGAACACACTACAATGCCAAACAAGAACACTTCACCAAAGCCAGAGTTTTGTGAGCACTGTACTGAAACACTAACATAAGATACAATGTCCACAGCACCTGTTGAGAATGTCCAAGACTGGTACTTGGTTAACCCTAGCCCAAGTGGTCTAGCCAACTGACTCTAGGGAGGCCACCCCAAAAATGTCCATCTAGAGGAATTCATGACCGAAGTGGTGTGTTAGGGTTCAACCACCAGGATCTTCTCCTCCCCTTCACATGCCACCAAGCATAGCAAACATGTGGGTAGATGTTTAGGTCCTAGAAGAGGTAAACAAAAAGAACAGATCCTCCCCTGGGAGGTCCTCTCACCATGTATAGGAATCCACACCAAGAGGCTGAACAAAGAAATGCAGAGTAACTGAACATTATTTATGCTATTCGGTATCAGCATCTTTACTTGAAATAAATTAGTCAGTGAAGTAGATTTATAGAAAAGCATTCTGTTTACTACAAAAGAAATGGAACTTCACTGTTTTACATAGCTGTTTGTCAGTGTATATGATGACCACTTCTCATACAAAACAATTCCTTAATGACAAACTTGTTGAATTTGGTACAGTGTGGTAATGAATAAGACAGAAAATAGATTAATGCAATCAGAAAATGCATGACAAAAGTGACTATAGTACGAAACTACTAAACAAAATAATTTACTAGAGTCACCCACTACAAGACCAAGATAAATCAGAGAACAGTAACAAACGTTTGGGCTAATCTTTCTAAATACAGTAACACCATACAAGAACAAATTAGCTGAACAAAATAATTCAATATGAAACTATGTCAGTAAGTACACTCACACATTCCAAGAGACTAAACTATCTAAGTTCAGTAATAAACTATGAAACCAAGCAAACTGAGTAAAGTTATGAACCATGAGACAAAGCTAGCTGAGTACAGTAATGCATCATGAAAGTAAGTTAACTGAGGGGAGAAATAAACCATGAAACAAAGATAGCTGAACACAGTAATGAACCATCAGACAAAGCTAGCTAAGTACAACATTTAACATGAGACAAAGTTAACTCAAAAAATTAGTGAACCATGAAACAAAATCACTTGAACAACATAATTAAGATGGGTCAAAACCCACTTAGTACAGTAATAAACTATGAGACTAAGTTAACTGAGTGTACTAATTAACAGGAGACAAAGCTAGATGAGTACAGAAATTAATGAGACCAAGATGAGTATAATAATTGCACCATGACAGCATGTTAGCTGAGGGCAGTAATGAAACATGAGACAAAGAAAGCAGTGTAGTAATAAATTACAAGACTAAGATAACCAAATACAGTAATTAACATAAGACAAAGTTATGTGAGTACAATAATGATCTACCAAACAAAGCTTTAACTTTCTCAATACAGGCTCTGTCCCAGGGAGTGAATACATGACTATTTTTATTTATATGCTATTTTAATATTATAACTTTTAACACAGTACGTGTATCTTTAAAAAAGTTGATAGATTATCAGTAAACACTACACATCTTGTGTATGAAAAACAAAGTTTTAATAAAGTATTTTTTACTAACAATCTGTCTGTGAATAAATAAATTAATATTATTTTACTAGTCTGAGAGCAAAGTGATTTTTATGTAGAGGTTAAAAATACTTCTTATTTGATTTTATTGTAGAGGTTAAAGATACTTCATGATCATGATTATTAAAACCTCCTTAATAAATATAAAACTTTATATTTTATCTGTTATTACCCCTATCTTTACAGTGTATTTCATTCTTCAGTAGGTATACTGAAAGTTGTAAAATCAGAAACATAATTAGCAGCTGTTCTTCTTTTCTTGAATTATATTCAAGAAATTTCATTTTAAAGTACTTTTCTTGCTTGTTCCAACTGCTAAACATTTTAGATTTCTTTTGTGTGTGTATTTTAGGATCTGAAAATAAAGCAATAAATTGCCACTTGTGTCAGTAGACTGTTTATGTGACACTGTAATATAATATGATACCCGAAAAAGCAACAAAGTACATATGAGAAAATAGCTTACTTGGCCCCTGCTCCAACAACAGAACGTTTAATATACTGGATTATACACCTTACAGTGTTTGTTAAAAAATTTAACTATAGTCGGCTATATATGGTTAAGTGCTGGTACAATAAACACTGAAATTCCTTCAATACTGGTAATTCTTCTGGGACGTTAGCAATTTAATTGTATAGTGTATAGGTATACATAGATTATATTTGTGCACATGGTTATAAAATCATGTTCCTTTTTCAGCAACCTCATTCATCAATGAATAAGCATTCAGGTTTTAAATCTGGTTATTGTTTTGAAAGCATTCAAATTTGGTCAAGCACTCTGATTTTAGCTATTTCACTAAACTTTGTTGGAAGATGCAGATGAGTCATTACCAAGTGAATACATTATGTTAGAAACATTCCTTATTACAGACTTTTGCTTAGAAGTAATAATTACTTATTTGTGGAGTCTCTATTCAACAGTTTTAGCATATGGTTGTTCCTGTATCTGAGCATAAAGCAATACTGCTTCCCAAACTTATGATACACATCAGAGAATATATATACATGTAAAGAAATAACAAACATATAATACATATAATACTGTTATACAACACAGGATACAGGATACACGATACACTATGCAACGATACACACTAGAGAATATATATTACATACATGTTGGATTTTTTCTTATAGAAATAGAAAATAAATGAGAACTTCAAGCTATGATCAAGGAATTGAAGAAAAAAATGAGTTCGCAATGAGATGGAGAAACAGTTTCTAGTGAATGTATTTTTCTCTACTGATGAAAGTGATATTCTGTTAGAGGAATCAGGAGTTGAGAAAGCTGATGCTTCTGTTTAGTGCCTCTGACAGAATCAGCATATTAAATAAGATAGCCTCAAGTTGAACCATCTCTTCTTTAGTTTGCCTTATGGACAGATCAAGAAGTAGCTATAATTTTTTCATCAGAAGAACATATACTAGAACTACCTTGGCCAGGTACATCTAGACAAGCAACACCACCACAGAAAAGAGGCAGGGCGAGGAAAGGGTTAGAGCTAGTGTATACTAGGACTGCCCTACCTAGCAGGAGAAGCCTGTTGCCTGCAATGATACCTGAGAACAGATCACCAACTAAACACATGTCTGTTCAATAGAAATGAACCTGTTTCCAGACAGGCTACCTCTTTGAATACCATTATTGATTTATTTAAACTTTTACTTACTGTAGAAACTCTTAGTATAACTGTGAAGGAAACAAATCAATATGCAAATTAAAGACCAGCAAGAATATGGACCATCAAAAGAGTAAAAATGGACTGACATCACATTTGAACAAATTCTGGTGTATCTAAATTTAACTATAGCTATGGGACTAAAGCCTTATCCTTCTCTTTCTGACTATTTGTCTTCTTATCTTCCTTTCCCTAATCCTTGGTTTATAAACATCTTTTCCAGGGAAAGGTTTTAAGCTACTTACACTTTACTTGTATTTCAATAACAATACTAATGATCTTCCTAGAACTGACACGAACTATGATAAATTTTTTAAAGTGAGAACTTTCTTAGAATGTCCACAAAACTATTTTGTTTCCCACTGATCTCCTAACAAACAACTAACTGTAGATGAATAGATGTTGGACACAAAATGGTTTCCTCCATTACCTTCCAAACAAACCTGTCAATTGGACCATCAGGTATCAAGTTGTAGGTCCCAGCAGGAGCTGTGAGTGGATACTGTCTGATGTTTAAAATATACACAGGCAAAGAGGGACAAATGCTAACAAGAAGTTTAGTAAGTACACAATATTGTGATAGAACTGACTTACAAGTACAAAAGATTTCATTCATTTCACAAATTACTTACTTTGGGAACCTATACTTGTGAGACAGAGAGACTGTATTTTCCACAATAATTGGTTACTACAAACCAACAGTGAGGAGAAGCATAATTTTTTTAAATGTGGAACTGTAAAAGCTGTGAACTGGACTGACAAATGAGACAATCATGTACTTTCAACTTTAACATTCTATTACTATGGCAACTGCGACAAGAAAAAGTAGAGATGCTGAGATTATAAAATCCCATTTAACTGTGGAATACAACAAGTTTGTGGGAGGGGTGGACCCATCTAGTAAACAGTTTTTAATAGGTCTATCCTTAAGTTACTATTATAATGGAAGAAGGACAATAAAATGGTATAAAACTGTTTTTCCAACCTTCTCACTTGACAATTATAAATGCTTACATTCTATACAAACAATAGACCAAGCAGCTGGCATTATTCCAGGTGAATTTCAAAATGGACCTGGTCATAGTTCTTGTTGAGTTTCTACTTCAAAGCAAACCAGATCCTTCTGGTATACCACTTTCATGATCTCTGCATGACCATCTCAATGAACATTTTCCAACAGTTGCTAATAAAAGTTAACCAAAGAGATGCATACTATGCCCCCGCCCAAAAAAAGTAATAATGAAATATAAATTGTGTGACAATTTTTTTTTGCATTTAACATTTTGAAGAGTATCATATTAATGTTACTCTGCAAAGAAGTTAATTCTTTATCTAAAAGTGTCTGCTCTCTTCCTTTGGTTTTTTCTATAGGTTTTAATATTTGCATTCCAGTGTACAGAAGTATTTACTTTTAACATTAAATTTTGACAGAAATACATCGTAAAGTTTTCTTCTGTTGCTTTATGTACCGTACTGAGACTTTCTTTCATGTGTCAAAATCAGTTTATAATGTTTAACATGTTTCTAGTAAAATACCTATATAAATTTGCATTCATTGACACAGTTTCTTCTGTGCACATTAAGTATGTTTTGTAAAACGTCTTCACATTCTTGATCCTTTGGCTCTGGTTTATCATGTGTCAAAATTAGTGTATATTTTCATATGTTAGAATGTATATAGCTTGAAACTGTTTCATGCAGTTTGTATGTGCATTATTACACAAGTATAACTTTTGGGCATAACTTTATTCTGTAAACAATTATAAAGTATTGTATTTTTCCAAAAATGTTGTGAATAAACCTTCTTTTAAGGTGTCTAGCTTCTAATTTTGCATAATTTGCTTTTATTTTACCTCAATTTGAAAAATCATACAACTTCAGTAGGCATGACTATATGTGCCTATGAAATCAAAGTATAAATTTCTAACTATAATACCAATATACTGCAAACTAAAGTGAAATTTTGGTTACCATACATTACATATGTTTAAATTATTATTTATTTGTAAAAACTTACATTTTAGCTATTTTTCTACAGTTTATTTGGGTATCTAAGCAAGCTTTATATGAGTTTTAAAACATTCCATTTCTCTTCAGAGCAACAACTCCGTGGTCACACTTCAACAGTTTTAGTAAAATTACAATTTTCTTTTTCAAGAAAGTTTCAAATGACCATAGGATTTACACACAAAAGTAATTGCTCTTTTTACTGGTTATATACTCTTAGTAAAATAAAAGAAGGTGAAATAGACAAGAGGTTTTGAAAAAATGGAAGAGGTTCTTTTTTTTTAAATTATAACTTGTTAATATATCTAATTCAACTTTCTAATTTGTTAACCATTTTGCACATTGTGTAGTTGGGATAACAGAGAAATAACACAATAGGAAGTGATATGTTACACATAAAAAGTAATATTTAGCATTTTTTATTTATATTAATTAATAAATTAATATATATATAAATTAACATATGAAATATAACCTTTATTTTGATGTCAATTCCTTTGACATAAGTAATGCTAAAATAATTTAATAAACTTTTAAAAATAGCTCTCTAAAATATAATGAAATGCAATCTTTGACCTGCCTGCAGCAAAAGGGTTAATGAGTATCGTAATGAATATTGACACCAGGCAAACCAAGTATAGTAATGAACTATCAGATAAAGCTAACTGAGCACAGGTGACTAAAAATCTACAATTAGGCCTGAAGTTTAAATACACTTTGGGCAAGAAGAATGAATTTACCCACTAGAAGAATAAAATATTACACCTTTTCTATTACTGACATTATGTTAGTACAATAAAAGTGAAATAGTGAAAAACATAGACAGCTTATTTTTATTCTTCTTAATACCATAACTTTAAAAACAGACTACTTTATAACTATTATATATTTTCAACTATCTCAATACAGGCACCTAAAAACTGACTATTAGGCTTATAGTAACTGGTAGTAGAAGATCTGAAGCTTTACTAATACTTTAGGGGAGAGTAAAAGCTGTTGACCCAATGTGAGATGAAAAACGAAAAATAAGTTAAAAATTATCTCATAAAAAGATGGATTATTGTTCAACTTATTGATACCATAATTTTAGAAATTCACTGCTTTATCCAATCTGATCAAGAAAACATCTGAAGGTCTTAAAAAATAGTGTTTATCTACGAAAACCAGGTGTGTATATGAAAAAATATTGTGCACAGAGAAATATTTCCTACTTTGCCATTTCAAGTTTAAACGTAAATACAACTCAATATTCTCCTTAGTAGGTTTTTAATTGCAGACTCCATAATACAACAGAAGCATTACTTAAATTATTTATCTATTTAGAACACATACCTTTCAAATATATATATATAGTGTTCCATTTAATAATGTTGTATATGTTAAATAGAAATCTTTTAGCTTTGTCTCATATAGCACAGCACATACTTTGTGCATGTGTAGAAGTCAAGGGCTCAATCCATCTATGTTCATCCAATAGTAATAATGTAATGGAAAATCTTCAATAGATAGTTACTTTAATAACAACAAGATTATATTATCTGTGTACAATTATGAACTTAACAATTGAGCTAGATATATATATATATATTGGGTTGAGGAATAATTCGTGAGCGTTTTTTCAAGTTAAAAAAATATATGTGAACAGCAGTTCACTTCTCCATGGTAAAAAGACGGTAGACATGTGTTTCCTGAGTTATCCCACAAATTTTTAGTGCAATCTCAATACTACCTTTTAATTGCATTTTATTTGAATATATGTTGGATATGTATATAAAGCGGTTGAAGTTGAAGATATCAAAACTAATAGCAATGAGGTTGGTTTAAGGTATTTGAGTTTTTATTAGTGGTTATAAAGGGAGAATGTTTTTAGTTGGTAGTTGTTACAGACCACCATTTATTAACTTCTAATAAAGAAAGGTATAATAAGGAAGTAGTTGGGGGGGAACATTTGGGTGCAAGTGATTACTACTTATAGGTTTGGGTGTTGCCGGGCTATGAGGAAGATGTTATTACCTTAAAAATGGATTTACATTATTTGGAGAGTTGAGAGTTGGCAGATGGCTTTTAATTACAATAAATGTAAGGTAATGCAGGTTGAATATCACAATTTGAAATATAAATAATTTTGATAGGAATAACCTCAATAGTGTTATGGAAGGAAAATACTTTGACGTTTTGTATTGAACACGACTAATGCGTGTGTAGTTTTATTATTGGGTTGAGGAAATAATTCGTGAGCGTTTTTTCATGTTAAAAAATATATTCATAAATGAAACGCTTTTGCAAAATATTTCATGTCATTTGGTAGATAATTTTTTGCTCTAATAGATGGTTTGTTTGATTTTCATATCTCTTTAATTTTTGCTTTCATTTTCAGCTTATTAAATGGAATGTCATGTGGACAAAATCAAGCATTTTCGACACCATCTGCTTTTCCCATTTAATCGACGTGTTAACGCCGCCGAAGCTGCTCGTGAGATCTGTTCTGTGTATGGCAAAGGAGCAATGCCTGAAAGTACCGCCCGCCATTGGTTTTTGCGCTTTAAAAATGGGAATTTTGATCTGAAGGATGGGTCACACACTGGTCGACCAACTGTGTTTGATGAAGAGCGATTGAACCAGCTTCTTCACAAAAATCCACGTCAAACGGCTAGAGAATTAGCGGAGCAGATGGATTGTGATCAAAAAACTGTGGTGAACCACCTTCATTCAATGGACAAGGCTCAGAAACTCGGCACTTGGGTGCCACACTGTTTGAGCAAAAAGAATAGAAATCAGCGCATCACAATTGCCGCCAGTGTGCTTGCTCGACATCGCTTAAATCATGGTCACAATAAAGTACCATAATAAATTGTGTACTATTCTTTTATATTGTATTCATGTACAATGTTTTGGGTGTAACCTGTTCATGCATTGAAGTATTGTATAGTCTTGCATGTAATGCTTGAATGAAATTATTTAAAAACGATCATGAATTATTCCTCAACCTAATATATATATATAACATAATTGAAAATCTTTGATAAATGGCCACAATGTTAACTACAAGACTGTCATAGCTGTTAATAATAATGAACTAAAAGACCCAAGCTTTCTGGGTAAAACAGTGTAATGAATGATTTAAGATAGATGACTAAAGCAATACAAAAGTCAAGGATATCTGTTTACAACAATAAATTATAAGACCAAAAATGGCTGTGAATAATAATGTAATGGAAAATCTAAGCTAGATGTCTACTGTAATAACAGAAAGACCATACTGACTGTGTGCAATATTGAACTACAAAACTAAAACGACTGTGTATAATAGCAAAATGAAAGATATGAGGTAAATTGCTCCAATAACAACCATAAGATCAAGCTGGCTGTGCATAGTAATGAAATGGAAGATTTATCATAAATGGTTATAGCAGTAACTGTGATACCTTACTAAATGTGCATAATAATGAACAACATGACATAGATATATTACTACCACAATCACTAATGTAGAAATTCACCTGTGTCTGTTGTTGATTAGTTTGGTCTCCTGTTTCCTTCCCCCAGGAGCATTTCACACTTTGGCCATTGATTTCACAGTTGTGTGTGCCAACTATAGCATGTGTGGCTGCTTCTTTTGTAGCAAACCTGTAAGACAACAACTAAGCTTGTTTAATTACATGAACTTGATTCTTTATGATATTCCAAATTAAAATTATTTGATAAAATTACCTGCATTAATTACATGGTAAAAAAAATGAAAGTGTCTATTCAAGTTACTGCTTTTACAGCAAGGAATATTATTTTTAGAACAGGTACAAAGTTTCAATTACTGGTGTGATCATTCTCAAGTTTTTACAGTAAGAAGGATTTTAGTATTTAAATCAACATTCATCTGTCTAATGATGTATTTAAATTTAGAATTGATAATGGTTAATTATGCATGTGCATATCAATCATTGTGAAGTGACAAATTATGTATTTGTGATTGAATGTAACAAATAAACAAAAAGCGAATAAACATAAAAGTGTGGAATATTTTATGCTAACAGAGATAACTGTCTCTTTGAAACACAACTTTTGTTTCCAAAGAAATTTTTATTTTTATGTTATTGAAGATATTTGGTTTCTGATTAGGATAAATCAGTATAAATTACAATTTGCTCACTTTCATGAAGTAGGTTTGGTATCCATGAATGAATAAAACAATGCTTGAATAAACTGAAGAAAAACAAATAATTAAAAGTGTCATATCTGTACCATCCATGAAAATTAAAATTTAGATTATCCCCAAGTTTTATCTTATTGAACAGTAATGATAGTATGTACTTCATACATACCAAAAATAAGTTTAACTTCATAACTCTGCAAAAAAATTACACACTATAAGTTACTGAAACATGTTATACCATGTTAATTGTGTAAGTGTGTGTATATATAATTGTTTCTGATAAAAAATTAAATGTAAAAAAAGAATAATAAATGAACAAAGACTTGCATACCTAATAAAAGCATAACCTTTGTCCTTGAACACTCGTATTTCCTGGATTGGCCCATAAGTTATAAACGTTTTGTGCACGAGCTCATCTGCAGATAAAACATGAAACAGTAGCACACTTTAATTTACAAAAAAATGAACAAATAAGAAAGTTTACACGCATTCATTTTTTTTTCCTAAAAGCTGAACAAATGATTCTCATCAAGATTATATTTCTAATTAATTATTTGGAATGTACTAAATACTGGAAAGGCCAATTGTATATGAATAAAAACTGTATGATAATCAAGAAATATGTTTCTAAATAGTATTAAAGAACAAGTACTGTATTCTACAAACATATTAAACTGTTTGTTGTGTACTACAAAATCACAAGTCACACCAATACTATCAATGTTTTAGATAATAAACAGTACACACACACAAAGATAACAGATAATATTTGGAATTTGCCATAAACTGTAGTTTTCCCCTCATTTTGGCCAACAGTGTGGGTCAACTACACAGAAAAGGATTAAATACAAAATAAAAAAATTCTGTTAGCAAAATTGTGTGTGTGGGTGGATAATGAACTTGGGCCAATGATTTAATTATTTAGGGGCACACTTGCTGCTAGTCATTTTAGTTTTGATGACCGATGTCCTAAAACGCTGAACCACTAACTGTGATGAGCTGTACTAACAACTCGTATTAATCACTGAATATAATAAAGTAAACAACAGGTTTTACTAACTACACTGACATGTCTAACTGTACTGGTCAGTGATGTGTATTACTGTTTTACTGTGTGTAATCAAGCAAAAAACATGTTTCAGCAACTGATGAATGTTTAATAAATATGCTTTTTAACCATTCAACAGCAATTATTAAGGGAAAAAAATTAAATAAAAAGCATTCCAAATGTAAATAACCACTTAAATTACTATGAATAATATTTTTGTTGTTGTAATATGTTTTGTATTCATTACATTTGCAAATGGAATTCACCTGTGCTCAACTATCTGTTCAGCTCCAATTTTTTAAGTTTTTAATGGTCAAAGTTTCTTTTGTATGTAAAATGCAGTTTTTTTGACAGTCTCGATGATTTTAACTTGTTTGACTGTTACTGGAGAATCTCATTATGATACATTGCATATTTGAGAATGTTCAACATTTCTGCCTATTTTGGCAAACTGTGCTTCTTAACACAAACTTATTGAAGTAGATCTTATATATTCTCTCAAACATTCATACCATTTATATATCTAGAAAATGAATGAGTGATTTGATTATCCTGTTCTCTCTTGAAATACAAAATAGTTTCTTATTATGATGATGACTTGATGTTGAACTTGTAGATGAACACTTCTTCAGTTGTTTTTTAATGTATGTTTACCAGTGGATGGGAGTGTTAAATGAAAAGTCTTTCTTGGTGTATTATACACCTCTTATTCAGAGTTGGGGCCTTTATTAATGCAGTTGTTGATTATAATGATTGCCACTTTTGTTAGAAATTTGTTTTTTCCATAGCTAGTATCTGATGTTGTTAAATTACACCTCTTCTTAACAGTTCTATATTACTGGTAGGTTTATGGGCTCTGTATACCAAATTTCTAGTAAGATTTTCTTTGAATTTATTTTGTGTAAGTCTTTTATAATTGATGTACAAATCTGAAAATATAGTTTATGGTATACTCCAGTTTCAAACTTTTCATTCTTTTTGATAACTAGAATGACCAAGAATGATAAATAATTTTTTTTTTACCCACACTGAATATAATATTTTATTTTGTTTATTTAAGTTATCATGAAATTTGTTTACCTGTTCTTCATTCTCAAATATAGTAGATGTGTCATTCACATATCTTTTATAATTTAATGGTTTAAACTCTTTATGATATTCTTGTAACCAATTCATTTCATATGATTACATATACACATTTATTAATACAAAGGTTAAACTGAAACCTACACTAACTCCATTCATTTGTTTATATATTTTTCCACTGATCAAAAAATGTGGTTCTTTTGCTGCTATTTCACATTATTTCAGAAATATTTATTTCAATATATCCTCAAAGTTACTTCCATTATTGCAAATCAAGTTCATCCATAATTCAATGGTCTCATCTAATGATATATTCAGAAATTAATATCCTACATCAAAGGTAACAATTACTACATCAAAATTTAACTCTTTGATGTAATTAAAAACCTGAAAAGCTGTCTTTCAATATAAAATCAAAGTATAGCATACAAAAGTAAAGAATAAACATCAAAAAGCTATTAAATGACTTCTGTGTAGGCCTGGAGGTGTGCTGAGTGAAGAGGGAATGAAAAGGCAGTTGGGTCCAGGTTAACCCTTGACAGCCGCAAGATAAGACACAACAGCAAGCTTGTTTTCTTCCTGACAGAGTACCACAATCCTGTCATATCTCATCCATTGGCACAGGATTAGTCATGAATAACATGATTACATTGTACAAATAATACAATTGGGACACCAAAGAAATTCACCAAATCTACTGAATAAATGACTAATATTTACACCATATACAAAATTCCTGGTATGTATGTGTGTACACACACACACACATTAAAAGCATTTGTTTGTTTTGAATTTCACACAAAGCTACACAAGGGCTATCTGCATTAGCTGTTCCTAACTTTGGGGTACAAGACTAGAGAGGAGGCAGCTCATCATCACCATACACCACCAACTCTTGAGCTACTCTTTTGTCAATGAATTGTAAAATTGACCATCATATTATAATGCCCCCATGCCTGAAATGGTGAGCATGTTTGGTGTTAAGGAGATTTGAACTTGCAACCATCACATTGCAAGTCGAGTACTTTAACCACCTGGTCATGCTGAGCCCATTATGAGTGATATTTTAGAGTTAACTGGTACAGCCAAATGTCAGCTCAGATTTCAAAAAGTAACTGAAACAACAAAAACATCATATGATGAGATGAATAGTTAATTATGGGGCAGTGAAAGGATTAAATCACAGGTGAAAAATTTAGGTATAGTTATAAGATCTAATACTTAATATGGTAGGTCTCAACAGTCTAGTTTATGTACTTACTTTTGGTAATTCATAAGGATTACCAGCATGTGGCCAAATGGTTTTACTTTCTCATTTATAACATTTTCTTGTTTTTTCAATTTCAACAAATATTTACTTAGCTTTATTTTTCCAGATTTAGTTGGCTCTTTTTCCAGCATCCAAAATTTGGTAATAACACTTGCAACCATAAGAACTTTATTTTTAGTCTTTATTTAAGTTACAAACTTTATTAGCTTTGTCAGGTTTAATGATTACAATGTCCTTATTTTTACTTAATTTCCTTACTAATTTTTAACAAGCAAATATTCCATGAATATAGGCTAAAATTATAACTATGTAAACCACTCAATACCTATACTAGAAATTTGTGTATGTTATAAAAGTGTATCTCTGTTGATTGATTAATTAGACAGTCCTGAAGGTACTTTAACAAAAGTTTACAACCAAATCTTATTCCAGGAGATAAAACATTCTTTTCTACATCACACAAATTATAATTAAATTAATTTATTGTAACATCATTGGGATTTCTAGAAAATAATTTAATTATTTCATTTTTCTTTACATTTATGAATTTCTCATTTAGTGTTCTTCTTATTTTCAAGAAACTATTATTTTTTATAATTTCATTAATCAAGGAGAAAAAAATCCATAAAACCAATAAAATTTTTAAATTGTAACTTTTCTTAACTTATAGTTTTTCTAATTTTACAACTTTTTTGTATGCCTGATAATGTGCTGAATGAGGAGGAAGTAGGAAGGTGGGTTGGGTCCAAGTCAACCTTTAATAACCACAAGATTAGATGGAAAGGCAAGCAAGACATGTTTGATTTTCCAAAACACTCAGATCATTTACACCTCTTGTAACAGAACTGTAATGCATTTATTTCAATGTCTATGTTTTTCAGTTTAATGCATGTAATGTATAATGCACAAGCCCCATCTGTTTTCTAAATTTGTAGAAAATCTCGTGTAAAAATCAACAATGAATAATTGATGTATGTAAAATACTAGTGAATACAACGTGCCAAGAGACAGAATGTTGTTATTGTTTGGTCGCAACAGTCAGTATACTATAAGCCTTTGAAGCTATAAGTGACAAATGATTATTTATTTGTTAACAGGTATTAGAAAAGAAACATTTATAAATTTTGATCATTACAGACATCAATGAATTAACTTTGAATGGCAGTATTTCTACAAGGATATTAGATATTTTTGTCAGGAAAAAACTTCAAGTGTGAAGAATAGATCTAGCTAGCATTTCCATCAAGTGTTAAAATATAAAAGTAATTTGTGCCTTGCAAACTATCAGCAAAGTATTCAGTTCCCAACAGAATAGAGGACTTAATATTATTTGGAAATTTGTTAAAGTTTTGTATATAAATTAGAATTAATTCACTCTCCATCAACATCAACAAAATGTTGAGTTCCAGACCAGTTAGAAAGCTGAATATTGTTTATGAGTTTGTAAAATGCTTGTACATAAATAATTATTTGCAATAACGTTTTCATTATAAATTGTATTTTTTTATATTAAAAGATATTCATGTTAAAAAAGAAAATTGTGTGTATCAATCTTGTTGGCAAATATCATTAAATTGATATACAATGACACTCAAATAATTTCTACATCAAAATTGCAATTTCTGGCTACTTTAAATTGTGATACATAATATAATAAACTGGAGACCTGTATGAGATAAATTATATAACACTCTAGATAATGTTTGAGCAATTTGACTTTCCTGTTTTGTCCTGAAACAAAATAGTTTATCTATTCTGATGATGGGTAAAAGGATGACAAGAATAACTAAATAACAAATATGTTTAACTAACTGTGCTGATTAGTCATATTATACAAAAAAACTGGTTGACTGCATTAAACAGCACAGTTTACCAGAACAAGCTGTAATGTCAAATATTCTCAAAAATGAGATAGATTCCAGTGATATTCCAGAAACAATAAAAAAGTATAAGAGACAACTAGGACTGTTAAAAATGATTATTTTTATATATAAAAGACTTTTTCCATGATTAAAAACTTTAGATTGTAACTGAACAGAATCATATACTGATGATCTCCTTTGGCAAGTATAATGAAAAACTTTTTACAACAACTAATTATTCTGCAAGGTAAACTATGTGATTCTTTTTATTTATTTTTAGTCAATAATGTCTACTGGATGGCTAAAATCTCACTCAACATTCATTATTTTCAACAAACAATTTGTATGAAATGGAGGAGTTAAATATTACATTTTTTGTTATGCTGACTGTACTGATTTTTGAAGTAAATTACTGATTTACTGTGTGGGTGTAACAATGTAAAAATGTGTCCTAATAATTGCACTGACAAGTCATGCTCAACTATCTCTCTATTACTTTGTGCATTCAAGTAAAAAAATAGGTTATACAAACTGTGCTGAAAAGCATGTTAGTACCTATTAGTGTATATTCAAGTAACAAATTTTTTCTCTAAATGTACTAAGTTTTCACATTATTGATAATTTAACTGAGTGTAATTAAGTAAGAAACATATTCCATTAAATTCTTTGACCAGTCAGGTTTTAAAGTGTTGGTGTAGAATCAAATAACAAATGTTTTCTGTCTTGACGTGTTATTCATTGTCACAGTATAAGTAAAAGTAGTAACAAATATTTTCTACAATCTGTACTGACTAGCCATGTTAGTCAATGTGTGAGAAAAGAAGTAAGAGTATTTTTAATCCAACTATATACAAGCAACAAACATGTTTTAACACTGTAATGAATTGCCATGTTATTACTTGTTTTGTTGTGGGTAACAAAGCAACAAACATGTTTTTTCTCTCATGTTACTTTATAAAGTCATGTAAAAAATATGTTCCATAAAATGTAACTACTACTCATATTAATCACATTTTAACATATTCTACAAGCAGTACTAACTAGTCAGGTTAATAACTTTTTCTGTGTTAATATACTAAAGTAGCAAGCATGTTTTACTAAATGTACTGAATTTGTTACATTATTCACTGTTTTATTCAGTGGATGTCATAAAGTAATAAACATTTTCTACTAAATGTATTGAGAGTCACATTAATCAGTGTTTTACTGAGTGTAACCAAGCAACAAATTTGTTTTAGTAAATGTATTGACTAGTCATGTTATTCACTAATTTATTTTGTGTTATAAATAAACATGTTCTATTAATTGTACTAACCATTCATGTTAATAACTAACTTGTGTATAATCAAGTAGCAAACATATCCCTGAACTAAATATTCTCCTTATTAACCATTTTACTGTACAGACACAATTAAGTAACAAACATGTCTTACTAACTATGCTTTCTTATAGCAAAGCCACATCAGGCTATCTGCTGAGTTCACCAGCAGGGGAGCCTACTAACTATACTGACAAGTAATATTAACCATTATTTCACTGTTATGTGATGGAGTAATAAACATGTTCTACTAATTGTAACAAGCAGATACGTTAATCATTGTTTAAGTAAGTGTAATCAAGTCTCAAACATATTCTGTTTCCCATACTAAATAGTTCTTTTTACCAATTTCCATGCTGGTACTTAAAAAACTTAAATGCATTTGACTTGTCAGCATATGTACTGTTTTACTGTGTATAAATCAAGTAAAAAAGATGTTTTAATAACCATACTAAACAGTCACATTAATCACTATTTTGAGTGAAGTATAAAACATGTTAACTTAAGGTGCTGAATTGTCAAGTTAATCAGTTAATTACTCTGTATAATAAAAAATATCCTAACTGTGATGAATACCCACTGAATTACTGCATCTGTATGATCAAGTTATAAGTATATTCTACTAACAATACTAACTTGTGAAGTTAGTTTGGCTTCTTTTAGTCATATATGGTCCACCAACCACAGACAGTTTTGATTAACTTTGTCAACTGTTGCTCTACTGGCTAAATTATCAAATATTTAATGCCTCCAATCTGAAACAGAATGTTTCAGTTTTATTAATTTTTTTCTCAATTTGTTTTGTCTATAACTGAAATATAATATTTGTCCATTACAATCTTCACTGTAAAATCTTGCTTGAAGTTTTCTCTTCTGATTATGAAATCCCCCAAAAATTAATTGATTCACTATTTATTAGGTGTTTACTGACTTGTTCTGAGAACTATAAATTAATCCTCTGTTTCTGACAGTTAGAGTAGACTGGTTTAAGCTTCACCAACTGACCAGAAAGTCCTTGGTTGATGCCTCCACAATAGACTGTACAGTTGTTAGGGCTGGACTGGTTATAAACTTCATCAAAGGTGAGAGGCTTAGAATTTGCTGAGAAGGAAATATCATACAATTGAACTGAAAATATATTTACCTACATACAGTAGGACAAGTGTTAATAAATCATTTCTGAATCTTATTCCAGTGTAGTAACATTATGTTCAACTGCTATATTCTTTATTTAAAGTTTGATGATATTTGGTATGTAAGAAACATTTTAAGTACATCTTTGATACAGTATAATAATAATTGATATTTAATATGTAAAGTTCTATCGTGATTATGATTTATACTTGTTTATTACAACATATAACAAAAGAAAATTTGTAGAAATGAAAACGAGAGCACAATAATTCCTCAATGCTTAGAAAATAAAATGAATAAAAAGGAAAGCTCATTAGTGCAATACATTGCACTTTAACTCTTTCCAGTTTTTCTACCATGAAAACTACAAAATAGATGCATATCAGTGTACACATCATAATTATCTGAATTCATTAACTTGCAAAATTCTCTACTTTTACTGAAATTAAACAAAAAAAAAAGCACTTAAAGCTTTTAAGTCTCTTTGAAACAATTTTTGAAGTCTTACAATAAATGCTTATAAATCATTGTATCAGTAAAACTTTCTAAGATTGATTATAATTATCAGCACTTATAAATATGAAATTTTATTATTCAAGCTTATTATTTCAATACTACCTATAAAAGTAAAATTATTTAACAACTATATTAAGTATTATTTGTTCACTTGTTTAACAGAAAACAGTATTTATAAGAAAAGCATCAGAAAACATTAAAGCACAATTAAACACATTGAGCTGTATATTTACATTTTTCTTTATCAAAATGGGATCTCCGATTAAAATTGTTCTGTTGCTAAATGTCAAATTTATATTAAAAGAAAAATGGAACATCAAATTCACTCTTTACCCCATTTTTTCTTCTTCTAACAATTTTGCACAGCCCCTTGACAAGGTGAAAAGTTATTTTCATGTGCTGAATATTAAAATAAAAGCTAAACATTTTAGTTTCTTATGTCTTCCTTAGGAGTAACTGAAAAAGTTTACATAGCTATACATTTAAAAAAATTAGTAACCTTTGATCTCACAATGAATTTAGCTTTTGTTTCATTAATTTATAAAACCTTTGATAAAGTTAGAAAATGAAACATCAATGAAAGTAATTTTATACTTTAAAAGAAGAAATGCCACTGGTCAAGTAATGATTCAAAGAAGATTATTAATTGTCAACACCTATTTAATCTTCTAAATAATTACCCTATTGATATAATTCAAGAAATAAGTATATGACTTGTAAGCTAATTATCATCATTTTGGTCCCATTAATTCTTTTAAAAATGATCTACAAACATCATTTGCTAAAAATTATCAGTAGAAGATTGTCATATATTTAAAGCCCCACTCTTACCCTACCTACCTAACATTCCCATGTTTTACTTTATATTATCTATCAAAGAAGATAGATTTTTCTAATTTTGGTGCTACTTAGATAAAGATACAGTGTGTCACTGTTCAATAAATGCTCTTTGAAAATCAGTTAATAATAGCAATCAGTAAAACTTACTATCCTCCAAACAACAGTATCTCATTAAGACATATTTACATAAAAACATTCCACAAAATCCCTGGAGGTACAACAAATGATAAATAAATGTTTGGAAAAAAAACTGACATCAAATGATTCTTTTTAAATATATTCATGTAAAATATCCAAACATACACTTGCTCATCTATAGCGTCTGAAACATAAAACAAAAAAGTATGGTAATTTATAATATTAAATTTCTTGGCAAGAGGTGCAAAAATGTTTGCAAAAGTAAGATCATACAGTAAGGTAGGAATACACCAAAAGCTTCCTGTATGTATAGAACACAGTGATTATTATAACATGTACTTAAACAGAAAGACAAGTCCTTATAACTTTTCAATTCTATGAAAGATTGATTTTATTCATTGAATTAGCACATTACTCACAATGATGTATCATTAAAAAATGCTTGATTATATTTTAATTATTATATTTTTAGTACTAATAAGTATAAAAACAGTGGTTATCATACACATATTAAACAAAAAAAGGTCTAAATTGTCAATGTTCCTACCGGCAAGATAATGCCTACCCTCATTTGGCCTGTTATTGGCAGGTTTTCGGGTAGCCCAATTTGTCCTGATAGTTCTTGTCCCCAGCCATTGCCCATTCATTTGAGTTATTGCATTTTCTGCATCCTAAAAAGTTATTAAAAGGATGCAAACTTTTATTAAAAAACAATAAACTATTTGTAAAAGAATTGCTTTTTCCTAAATATATATTGTAACAGATTTACTGTTATACATTTATTTTAGTACCTACACTTCATTATAGTTTTCTTTCTGCATGTGACATATATTCTTGACTGTGTATTGTGCAAGTCCCTCCTGTTCATAAAACTTGTAGAGAATTTTTGAAAGTGAGAATCAAAAATATTTGTTTATGACAACATGCATGATCATTGTTGAAAATTCTAAAAATTGACTGGTGCATAAAAATTGATGTGCCAAGAGACGAACAGTATTATTATTGGACAGTTACTGTCAATGTGCTATAGGCCTACATAACAATAATTATGATTAATGCATATTAATTGAAAAACTAAATAATTTGAATAAGCAAGTTTATAGATTCGAATATTACACATTGTTCAACTTGAGTGAAATATTTTGGAAATCGATATTTCTACGAGTACTTTAAATATCAAAAAGGTGTGATAATATCAACTTAGGATTAATTTACTCGTTGTGGACTTGGATCATCAATGAAAATATTCAATTTTAGAGTGAATATAAGATACAGTAATGTCTGTAAGTTTGTAAACTGTTGTATATAAACAATAATTTGTAATAACTATTAGTAATAACTGTTATCATAAATAAACTCCGTTATTTTTATGTTTGTATATTAAATATATCTGTGTTAAAAAAAGGAAATTGTGTGCATCAATCTTGTTGGCAGATAACATAAGTTTGATACATATTAGCAGGTAATTAATTACTAGATCCAAATCAACATTTCTGGTTATTTGAAATAGTAAAACATAAAGTACATAATACAATAAATCGGAGACTAGTACGAAATAAATTATAATATGTAACATTTATATATACATTTCTAGTGAACGAAAAGAGCCCAAACAAAAATACAAAATACAGCTAGGCACTGATTATAATGTGGGATATACAAAATGTACCTTAGGTTTTGCAGGTTATTACAAAAGTAGGACCCACAGTGAGATGGGGATACACCATCTATTAGTCTTAACCTCCACTTGCTAGTCACAGTTTCACATGAAAAATAATTGAAGTAAACAGAAATTTGGAGAGCAAGACCACAACTTTCACATCTATAACACCTTTAATGGCCTGCAGGCAGCTGTGGAAAGGTAACTGCTCTCCAGAATAGAAAAGAAGAAATAATAATAATAAAGAAAAATAAGTAACAAGTTAGTATTACTTGGGGTAAGTAAGTTAAATAAACTTACCTCCTAAAGTTGGCATCCCAGCCCCTATTATGATGGTAAGGCACTAATTAGTAGCCCAGTAGACAAATTATAATAGCACAGAAAATTATTTGTAATAAATTACAATATTTTTTTCTTACTGTTGAAATATTGTTGCAAAAATTAATATTTAATGGATTTAATATAAAGAAACTATAAAATAAATTGTTAAAATATTCTGTGCTAAATATAAGAATATATTAAATAATTACATAAGAAGTAAAAATTAAGGAAATTTGACTGAATTTTTTTCACATATTTTTAGTTACTAATAAGATCATTTAAACAACTCAGCACTACTTTCATATGGATGAGCACATTATCACGTATAAAGAATTATTTAGAGTCTGAAATTTGTTAGTTAGACTAAACTTAATGGGTATCTGTAGATGATAGTTATATTAGTTTAGGTAATTGGTTGAAATCCTCTATACTGGTATAATTTGTCTACTGGGTTACTTATTAGTGCCTTACAACCAAGTGGTAGTATCTTACTATAATTAGCTTTTTTTAATTTTCTTCTTTACTTTCATGAGCAGTTACCTTTCCGTAATTGTCTACAGAGAGTAAAGAGTGATATAGATGTGGAACATTATGGCTTTGAGCACCCACATCTTGCTCTCTTAATTTCTATTTATTTTGATTATTCTATTATTATTTATGAATATTTATGAATTTAGATGGTGTACTTCATCAGCCACCTCCAAAACGTAGGGTACATTTTATATCCCACATTATAGCCTGTACCATGAAAATCCTTTTGATATGTGTAGCATTTTTCTACTTTTGTTTGGACTTGTTTTTTTTATTAGAAAATATCATTAGTCAGATGTATGGATTTGCTGTTTTAAAAGTACTATTTTTGTTTGCTTTCACTTGAGAGTTGAGTATTAATTTTCTATATATACATACACACATACATATATACAAAGTGGTCGCTAGAAAAGTGGAAAATTTGTTAAACAGCTATTTATTTTTACAAAGAACAACTTTTACAAAGTTTTTTAAAGGCATATGTTATATTACACTCATAGATGCTCAAAATGCATTTTATGATATTAAAATCATGCATTTTATTCATGATCTCATATGACCCTCAAATTTTCCGCTTTTCTAGCGACCACCCTGTATTAACATGAAAAGTTTATGCAACCTTTACAAAAAGGATATCATTTATTGTAGCACTTATTAGGTAATGATTATGTTTATTATTAATAGTTTCTAATTCTGCCTGATCTCTCTTAGCAAATTATCTGCTGATGCAACAGCTGAAAAACATTTTTTTAGTTCATGTGCAGACTGCAAGGAATAAACATACATGCACACCAGTATGCTAATCTGACATGTCATAAACCTTCTTGAAACACAGAACACAGGCAAAAGCATTATTGTTGAACTATGCATTTGGAAGTCAGTACTAATGAAATCCCATATTTTTCAATTCAGTATTCTGATAATGGAAATTAATGGATTTAATATTAAGACTTATTATTCTATTAGATCAGTGGTGCACAAAGTCCAACCTGAGACGAGTCGCCGAGTGGCTTGCGATGTCCAACTGGAAAGTCAAACATAGAGAGTTCTCGCCTGCGCAAAGATTAAGAGCTATAGAAGAATATGCATTAGATTAGATACTGGATAGTTCCATATTTGTGTTGAGCAATAACAAAATTTAATAAGCAAATCTCATTAATGGATAAGCATTTTATCTTTGGCGCAATGACAATATTTCTGTAATTATGAAATCTCATGCTTTGCAATTGTCCTTCGAGATTTACTTAGGAGCCCTATTTTGATCTTATTTCGCAACAAAAATGGCAGCTAATCGTAAAAGAAAATTTGACGATGAAAACCACCAGTTTCATGATGATTGGACTGCAAAATACTGTTTTGTTCAAAAATAGAAGAATGTGATTTGTTTGCTGTGTCATTCGACAGTAGCACTGGTGAAGGTATCCAATATAAAGCGTCATTGCGAGTCGAAGCATGATTTCCACTACGTTGTCGGTGATGAACTAACAGCTCAAAGTGAATATCTGCGGCAATCACTGAATCACCAGCAAAATGTTTTATCAAAGCAGTCAGTAGATTTAGGTGCAGCAAGTGAGGTCAGTTACGATATTTCGTTGATGATAGCGAAATCTGGCTGACTATTCACTGATGGTGATTTTGTCAAGCAAAGTATAATTACTGCATCGGAAAAGTTGTGTTTGCAAGCTACAGATGGTGGCTTTGAATCTTATGACAGTTCAATGAAGAATTTCACACATCTCAGCAGACGTGACAAGGCAGCTTACAAATAAACCAGCCAACTTTGTCTACTTCTCTTTGGCAGTAGATGAGTCGAATGACACAAGTTCAACAGCACAGCTACTAGTTTTTGTTCGTGTTGTGTTGTCATCATTTGATATCACAGAAGAACTGATCGGCATGGGTTCCATGAAGAGTCAGACAACTGGGTCTGCTCTATTTGAGGAGACAGTTTGACTGTGTAGTAGTGTTTCATTGGATTTCATGAAACTGGTAAGTGTGACAATCGATGGAGCACCAGCCATAACCAGAAAAAGTTGTGGTCTGGTAGCACTATTGATGAAGCATCAAAAAAAGCAGAATAGACACTGTCTTATTCACCAACAGAACCTGTGCAGTAAAGAACTTGGTTTTAAGGCACTGATGCCATTAGTGAGGAAAACCATTACATTCATCAAATCACGAGGACTCAATCCCCATCAGTTTCAAAGTCTTCTTGAAGAAACTGATTCATACTATGGTGACCTTATGTATCACTATGAAGTACACTGGCTGAGTTGAGGGAAGATGCTCAGAAGATTCTGGGAGTTGATTGATGAGGTGATAGAATTCCTCAGAAGCAAGAACAAAAACACAGAAGTGATTTCCATGACTGCTCCAGCATGGCAAGCTGATTTGACCTTTCTGGTTGACATGACACAACACTTGAATGATCTGAATTTGGAGTTGCAAGGCAAAAGTCAGCTTGCAAATCATGTCTCAGCTTTAAGGACAAAGTTGCAGTTGTTCCGGCAGCAAGCAGTATTAGGCAACTTCGTGCATTTTCCCACTCCTCAGTCACAGCTACAGAAGAATCAGGACACCTTGATTCAATCCTTCAACTCAAGGTTTCATGACTTCGACCAATGTAGATTGTTAATGAAACTTTTTGCTAATCTTTTCAGTGTGTCATTGGATGACTTGTCAGCAGAATATCAGCTTGAACTCACTGATCTCCAGGCATCTGATGAGTTGCATGCTATTTACCGAGAAAACAGTTTGCTTGACTTCCAAAAAACGTTGCTTGACACATTTGTTATTCTGAAAGAGAACGCAATTGCCTATGCCAGCATGTTTGGCAGCACATACTGCTGTGAAAAGGTTTCTCGCACATGAAACTGGACAAAAAACAACACTCGCAATCAGCTGACTGATGACCATCTGGAAGCAGTCTTGCATCTTTCAATGCCAAACATCAAGCTGGACATTTCTTAGCTCGTAGATGACATACAGCACCATCCTTTACACTGATTTTGTGACAGTTGAAATATCATAACATTTCTTAGAATAATGTGCAAACTCTCTGATGTAATCGTTATTTGTGTGTTCTTAAATGTGATGTCCATCTTGTGTGAAACAACTGTGGGATGATCTTAATCTTCACTTTTTTGTGGCCCCCCAACGGTTACAAGAAGTATGTTTGTGGCCCCTAACTCAAAAAGTTTGTGCACCACTGTGTTGATAAAATTAAAGTACTTTCAATGAATATATCATAACAGCATGCATTTTAGAAGTAAACATTCTTATATTATCATTTAAAGTTCAGTTTCAAGTCATACAGCATGTTTAATAAAATGAACTCTGACACTAGATATTCTCATAATTAGTTTTCTTACAGAAATGCTAAACAACAACTTGTCATAATTAAAAAAAATATTTTGCTGTGATTGTACCTTAGCTGTACCTATTATTATTGTGGCATTCTCATGTTTCATTTTCACACAAAGTTTTACAAACTAAGCAGATCATATTCTCTGTCTGCAGTTAGAGAAACAAACAAATTACTATTTTATACACAGTTTTACAATCTTTATCTAAAATTAAAGATATCTATATAACTGATGTAAAGTTACTTTCATGTTCGCCTTTACACATTCTATACCAGCTATATAATGTAAAAGATTTATACATTAATAAACAAACTGTAATAATACACAGTGTAATGCTTATATCATATGTAATATGAATAACGCAACCATTTTTACAGAAACTTTCACTACTATCCCAGCATAATCACAAAATACCTGTACATCAGGCAAACATGCAACATTTTTCTACATCAAATATTGTGTATTACTGTTTGATATATCTAACCAAAAACGTCTTTAATATTTGTTACATTCTAGAATAGTTCTCACTTCAGGCAGAAACTTGTATAATGTCATCCTTTTACAGTAAAAATTCTACACTATGAATCATCATTTTTAAAATCTCAGAGCTTAATTTATATCTATTAATGTTTGAAGCATCAATCTTGAGTGACGTGGTAACATTTAAAACAGCAACACAGTTCTTTTGTAGGATTTAAAATATTTCTAACATTTCTGTTTTATGATTTTAAATTTCAAATTAGAGCATTTACATTATTAAGTTTATTTTTTATTAATTTTCTATGATAGCTTTGTTGTTTGTTGTTGTTTAGAATTAAGCACAAAGCAACACAATGGGCTATCTGTGCTCTGCCCACCACGGGTATCGAAACCCGGATTTTAGCGTGTAAGTCCGCAGACATAGGGCTGAGCCACTGGGGGGCTCTATGAAAGCACATAACTGTCAACTACAGTTATGACAATAGATTGTTTAAACAAGTATACCTCTGGTGAGTTATTCATATAATTATTGGTTTAATGTTGAATATCAGCTGAGCAAACTTATTGTATTCTCATGCAGAAGAGACAACATTAACATAAGTGAAAATATCAGACCCGCTCAAAGTTTTGTTTTCCATTTATTCATGAGAAATCAAATACTGGTGGCTTGTAAATACTATGCTTTCTCTGTATTTCAATTGTATACCGGAGAAAAAGATGGCGCTACTGTAAAGTGCTGTTGATACTTACCGCTTTCTTCACAAATGACACAAACCCGTAACCTTTTGACTTCAGCGTTTGGGGATCTCTAACCACACGACAATCTCTAAATCAATAAAGAACGAAAAAGTCTTAAATTAAAGAACACTAAAATGATGGAATAATGCCATGAAAAAAAACCTACTACTTACACCTACTGGTCTGCTATTCAGTGAACTATTTAGTCACAGCTTTTAAATCAAATAAAATCCGCTAATAACTACTTGAAAAATGACACTATATTAATTAAATCAGTCTAGTTACATTTCTGAATTGATAGCATCCTTGCTGGAGTATGAAGTAGAATGTGATGTACATAATATGTAATAACTAGCATAAATATAGCTAGGATCCAAAGAAATATATATCTATAACAGTGGATAAGTCGCTAAAACGCAACATTACAAGAAGTGTCGAGCAGGTCTAGGTATGTTAAGCCTATCTGCATTTGTGAATGTAACACTACAATTCCGTAGCTTAAAAATTCTGAGCTTGAACTCTTTCCAGAGGAACATAGGGTAACCACTACTGATGTAAGTACATACATATAGCAAGGCTGGGAAACTTGTGATGTAAACGTAGCATAGATTAGAAGTTCCATTAGAAACGATTGGTAGTAGAAGACACGTAGCTTTAGTAAAATATTTCAAACGCAAGGAGAAGCAGTCGAGAATGACGTATTTTTATGTTTGTTTGCTTATTGTTAATCGCCATGAAAAGTGAAGGGAAAGGTACAGAGAGATCAACAGCAGTAAAGGACTAACCAGCTGCATAAAAATAAGTGTAAGAACCAGTACTGAAGAAAGAAATGCTGTGATCTGAGAGAATATGCTTTATAGAACGACTCCTTCCATCAATATCAGCACCTTCCACTCCAGAGGAGATTATGCCAATTAAAACGCATTAAAAAGAAAGATTAAATGAGATCCTCAAGGTCTGATTGATCACAAGTCTCCCCACGAGACAAGTAGAGAGAATAAACAGTGATGGTATGACCCAAAGAAACATGGAAGAATACAACTCCTAGGATGTATGGGGTAGTACAGACAAGGTAGGCATCGCTGGTCAACCAGCAGCATCACCCATCATACAACTTGTCATTCCAAAATAAGGAGAACTAGTTAACGGGTGATTGCATTGACACATATCAGGAATGTTTCCAATAAGAAAAGACACATGGGTTGAAAAAAAAATAAGTCATGGCTTTTACACCATCCAAATTAGAAAGGCAACCTCTAAAGTTCCACTGTACCAAAGTAGTTATTTTTACCTAAGTGGATGAGAATTGGGTAGAGAATCCTTTTGTTTATAACCACATCGTTTTTCTTTATTAGAAGACTGTCGACCTACATGGATCCTGCTCCGAGTCTGATGGGGAGGTTTTTATCAGTAGACAGATTTCAGCAACTGAAAGTGTGAAAGAACATTCGTTACTTCGGGGCTGAAGTAAATTGGCCCGAAGAGTCACTAGAAAGAATGTTGGGGCCAGAGACAGAAGCAGATGTTGATTTTCAACTGGATTATCCATTGAGATCAAAATATTTTTCACATGATGAGTCCGACAAAGTGTGCTGTCTGCGCACCCATCGCAGTAGTGGAACGTAGTGCAGCAGCATACGTCTGTGATAGAGTCAGGAACAACAACTTTCAGGTTTTCTGATGAGAAATGTTGTTAATCGTTTTTAAATACTATACCTTTTTCTCCTCCAGTCACTTAGGGCAACATCGATAACAAGAGGAGGTGGGAACCACTATATTTAACACAATGAAGGTCCAGTTTACACTTTTCGGCGTCATGACCTGTGCATCAATAATGAGCATACGTCAAAGAATCATGACAAGATGCCTTCAAATACTCGAACCGTTGTCACTGGAAACACTTGAGACAGTTTTGAATATATGGCTGTACCTTACAGTTCAGATTACCTGCCTTCAAAGTGGTAGGCGAACGTGCTATGTAAATGTCAAAATAAGAACAAAGATAGGCAGCATAATTCTTTCTTTACGAGAGGAGATATATCGCAATGCAGAAAATTCTCGGTTGGAGAAACAAGCAATGATCTATGACTTGGAGATGTCCTTCAAATCCCTCTCAACGATCAATCTCACGAAGAATTCAAAGTAGCATGGGAATAACCTCAACAGGTTTATCTCCAAATGGCTTTTAAATTCAGGAGTTCACTGTGCGTTAGTGTAGATGTTTCCACCAGAATGTCTCCAGAACATAGCTTTTTCACTGATGTTCAGGAATCAACGAGCCTTTTTAATCCCTTCTAAATAAAAAGGGAGACAAAGAAAGTATTATGATATAATGAAGTACAGAAGCAAAATGGGGAACAGACTGTTATTCAAAGTCTTCTAGACGTGGTCTGTTACCTATGAGTATTTTACTATTATTTTATGTCAATTATGATTTGGGAAATCCGTACGGTAACGACAAAAATTCAGTGTCCTCTGATCCTACACTATCATGAAATTCCACAAGGAGACGCCCTACAATACCAAATAAGGGCAACGCAGGAGCACCAGGACTTCGTGAGCACTATATCCAAACATCAGCATCAGATACAATGTCCACAACATCCGTTGATAACGTCCAACACTGGTGTATAGTTAATCCCATCCCAACAGAACCAGACGACTGACCCTGGGAGACCCTCTCGGGCCACCCGTCTACAGGAAATTCAAGGCCAAAGACGTGTGCTGCAGCGCTCCCAACACCACTCAACCACCAGGTCCTCTCCTCCTCTAACGGCAAACACATTGGTGGAAGTTCATATGTTAGAGCAGATAAACATAAAATAAAGATCCTTCCCTGCTGGGATGTCCCCACACTACATACAGGAATCCATCTTGAGGGGAGGGCTTTAGGTTACAGTTAGTACTTCTACTACCAGTCAATGACTTGATGTGTTTATTTAATACTTAAAAAGAATCTTCATGTAAATCACACGTGAAGTTGTTTCCAAATATTTCCCAATGAACAAGGCGAGAAACAATAAATAAGAAAAAATATCAACGAGCAGAATATTTAGGAACTGCATATTGATCATTATTGAGAAACTGTATATTGATTATTATTTAAGAACTGTATTGTTTTGGAATTTCGCGCAAAGCTACAGAGGGCTATTTGCGTTAGTTATCCATAAATTAGCAGTGTAAGATGACAGGAAAGGTAGCTGGTCATCACTATCCTATAAACTCTTGAGCTACTCTTTTACCAACGAATAGTAGGATTTAGCGTCATATTATAACGCCCTCACGGCTGTTTGGTACCACGGGGATTCGAACCAGCGACCCTCAGATTACGAGTCGAACGCCTCAACCACATGGCCATGCCGGGCAGTTTTGTTATATTTCAAGATCTCTATTTTCTATCTTACGTCATTATTCCCGTAGTTTTATATGCAATAAATAATGCACCAAATATTGACACAACTTGCACTATCAAATTATTATTACTTTGACTTTGCATAGGTTTACAGAGATGATCATATTCAAAGAAAAGTCAGAGGGTGGTCACTGTTTAAACGTATTACATACTTTTTAGGGGGTAATAGAAACTGTGCAACTATGTCCTATTTCATAAGAACCGAAATGTTTATTTTTAATAATCCCGTTCACAAAACGTTGGACATTTAAGGATGAAATCTGTAAACTTCTTAGCCACGGTATAATATATATATATATATATATATGGATTCATTGTTAAAGACAATAACAGCAAAACTAATATCTCGTAAAGCAAAATCTATGTAGGGTGTTAGTTCTAAATACACGTGTCATCTTAATATTCAACGAAAGCTTCGCACGTTGCAGTGGGTTTTGCCCTGCAGACTTTTCTCTTTCGGTCAGCTCAGTTAACCTGTAAATGGTGCAGCAAATACAATGATATACTTGATACTTCAAAAAACGCGTTCATCATGGCCTTCTGACTGGAAACAATTCAGTGTTGTTACACCACAGCGACGTACTAAAAACTGTATCAGCCAAATATAAAACAAACAAACGGTTTTTAATGATTTTTTTCTTCAGTAAACATTTAACAGAAAGAACAGTACTATTATTGGAAAGTTCGTGAGGAAGTACAACTAATTAACTAAAAAAGTCACTTACAATCAAATTCTAGGTCAGACTAAGAGAGTTGTTTCAAACGGGCTAGTTAGTTAAGCGTTTTGCTTGTTTTTGAATTTCGCGCAGTTACACGAGGGCTATCTGCGCCAGCCGTCCTTAATTTACCAGCGTACGACGATAGGAAAGGCATCTAGTCATCATCACCTACCGTCACCTCTTGAGTTAATCTTTTACAAACGAATAGTGGGAATGATCGAAACATTCCGTCGCCCCAAGGCTGAACGGGTGAGCATGTTTGGTGTGAGGGAGGAATCGAATCCACGACCCTCAGATTAAGAGATCATCTTCAGGTTAACAAAGAGAGGTCGAAACGTTGTTCTGTACTTTATTTTAATTAAAGTGCTAATACCCATACCAGCCGTCTTGAGAATACGTAAAAATGTATTCCGTTCTTTTCATTGAGGCTGGATTCTCATCTAACATGCTCAAAAAATAGTGGTTTTGATAGTGAAAGATTTAATTTAAAAACTGTTTTGAGCAACGCTATAATTAGCAATTGTAATAAGATAAAACAAACAATCACACATACAACGATTAGTATTTTGAAGTTTAGTTAACAACAACTTGCTATTAAATACGTTGCGAGTTTCACTGGGCAACTATCGATTTTTCCAGACGTTGCTGTTTATGCACAAGGCTATGAACGACGACCATTACGTCTGGCACGCTAAAGGCTCTGCTCAGTTTCACTAGACATTAGCAAGTGGTGCTTCTGGATATTCTCCTGTAGCATAATTAGCTTCCTGTCAGAGTCTGCAACACATCACATCAAAATACTGCAATGTCTGTGTTATAGAGATAGTCCAATAACTGTAATCACCACATCAAAAGCTAGTTCTGGACAATGACCAATAAAGAAGTGAGCAGAATTTCCTCCATTACAAGGGAATCACCTTGGTTATATATTGTTAAATTAAGTTACGTCGTTTCTATTACATAGTATCGATTGAAAACTCAGAGGGACCACAGAAACTGTAAAATTACGAAAAGTGTTTTCCCTACAAATAAATATACAACTGCATAGTAGTTTGATATAAAATGTTTCTAAATATCGCAATTTTATTCAGCACAGTAGGTAAACACTTACGCCACACTATGATAATTTAAAGCCCGATATCAAGTCTTTGTTAGTATTAAGTGTATTTATGTATATACAAATATGTACACAGATTGAAAAGGCTTTTACATTAACTACGGTAGATTATAATAGTTAGAAGATGGTGTATTATGAACATGTTGAACAGGTTTGTGCATTGCCTTAAATTTTCATAGTTCTACACCAGTGTTTATTTTGCTACGTCATCTAGCTTGAAAAGGAGTTGTATATTCGTAACGCTAGATCATCATACTTCGATGTCAGTACTTACGTTATTTTGGTGTATACAGTAAGAAGTTGAAATTGTTTGTACAGTTATTACGTTGGTTAAATGTTTGTTTTCAAAAAGTTTATTTGTTCCTTGTGGTAGATGATTAAATATTAATGTCAATGTTTCGTATATTTTGTTGTGTATGTGTGTGTTGGTAGAAAAAAGTTGTACACTGACCATATTATAATGTGATACTACGATACCACTGTTTATGTTGGGGTTACATATATGAGAATATTAATTTGTTATGAATTTCCTGCAAAACTACATGAGGACTATTCTCTGCTGGCTGACTCTAATTTAACATCACCCAACGTCACTCTTGGGATACTTTTTACCAATGGAATTGACCATCATATAATGACGTCCACAATGTTAAAAGAAGGAATACGTTTGGTAACATGATGATTCGAACCTGCGAGTTGATCGCCCTTCCGCTGGTCAATATGAGAAGATTTGTGTATTAATAAGGTTAAATTATCACAGGTCTATATCAGTGTTACACACACACACACATGTATATATAACAGATGAAAAAAGTTTTATATTCGTAATCTAGAGTTACTATTACTCCATGTCAGTTATTTTGGTATATAAAGTGAAGTTGAAAATTTTACATATAAATTACTTTAGATTATAAAAGTTTGATGTCAGTATTTATACTGATTTACTTTATATACGTTAATGAAGTTTTTATATTGATTAAGCTATATTATCACACTCAGTGTCCATGTTCATGTTTTTCATGTTTATACTAGATGAAATGAATTGTACACTGATTACAATACGGTTTGATTATCATAGCTTAAAGTCTATGTACGTGCCTCATATATACATACACACACAAATATGCATGTGCAGTGCAAAGGTTTAGATATTTATTACATTAGATTATCAGAGCTTCATATTAGTGTTTATCCCAGTGTTGTACATATGTACATACATGTGCATGTTGAAATACTGATTATATTATCTTAACTCGATGTCAGCGTTAGTGCTAGTGTCACATACAGATACAAATATGTGTTGACAAGTTTTGAATATTGGTTACATCATATTATGACAGTTCGGTACCAATGTTTATGTTAGTATTATATACAAAAGTAGTACAATATCTGGTAAATATGATGTAGGAAAGGCAGTACCACATAGAATGAAATAAGAAATAGAAGGATTACACAGCTATACAGTTTTAATATTGAAAGTTTTGTAGGGATGATCTATGTTTAATTCTATCATCACTGTATTCTTGTGGATGATTTATGTTTAACTCTATCACCAATGTATTCTTGTGGATGATCTGTGTTTAACTCTATCATCACTGTATTCTTGTTTACATTCTTTTTGACATTTCCATTTCTACATCATTTTATATTTACAAAACGATTTTTATTGTTTTCTGACGTTGTTTCTCTTGACTGAAAGTTTGTGTATTCTATAAAAAAGATTGAAAATTTATTATGACGTGTATTGATTGTTCTACTCCTTAACTTTATCACTGATATAGGGGGTTGGCTGTCTGAAGACACTGATTGTATACTGTAAAAAACATTGAAGATTTGACGTGTTACAGTCATATTTAAAAAGAAATAGTTATGATAAGTTTTGCTACTAGCTCTTTAGGAGTTTTACGTTGTGTATGGAGTTTAAATGGTGTACTAGGTTTTCGTAATATCGATGACGTCATCTTACTTTATTTCTAAGTTTTCTTGTTATATTTTGTATACTTGCTACTAGGGGTATAGATATTTCTAGATTTTATAATGATTTTTTTATTTTAGATGTTATAAATACGTGCATATTTAGAAGCTAACGTAAGCTAGAACAAAGTGAAGTTAGTGAAAGTGAAATTAGACTGCGTGATTGTCAGTTTAGTCATATTGACTGATATCTAAAATGAGTTTCAAAGTGGTACTGTAACAACAGATATAAAGGAGGATGATTTGGCTTGTCAAAAGGTGTTCTGAAGTAACCGAACCTACCTGTGTGGAATTGAACACATAGTAGACAATTAATTAAGGCTCTGGATACAAATGTAATAGTCAGTAATGTAACAAGATTTTGTACACGTTTGACTTGTTTTTAATACATTATTTTAACACAAATGAATTGTGTGCTGAATGTTTACTGTTCGACGTTAATCGCCAATAAGTCACAGACACTTACTGTAAAGAATCCCAGTCCCTACAGACAAAACTTGACAACATTCACATTGAGTTTACATATAATAAGTTGAGAAGATTTGTGTATTCGTAACCTGAGATTATCATAATTCTATACTAATGAATACAGCATACATCTTCTTGATTATAAAGATTTGTATATCCACAGCATTATCTTTTCACAATCAGATGTCAATATTTAAAGTTGGATTTGATGTAGTACTTTACCTACCACTAATAACCTAAAATACTTTAGGTGTTTGGAGAACATCAGATATACAGTCACAATTAATTATCTCTTATTATTCAGCAAATTAAGTGGTTATTTTTTTTATTCACTTTTGTTCCTTCCTTCCCCAATAAAATCGTGAATTTCATTGAAAAAAAAAGATAAAGTAAATCCCCTATCTATTCATTCATTCACTGGTATCGTGTATTCACAGCTCATCAGAGCGAAACAAATAAATAAGGTAGGCCTCATATTGAGGTATAATGTATACAATTTGTTTAGCTTTAGCTATGGCGTATGGTATATATGGTGACCAGGGTATAGTTTTTGTTCAACTTTGGGTATACCGATGGATTAATCAAGATACGCGGCCTATTTGACCAATGAATGAACATTTGTTGTAAAGTTAGTTGGTTATTTAGAATTAAGCACAAAGCTACACAATGGGCTATCTGTGCTCTGCCCACCACGGGTATCGAAACCCGGATTTTAGCGTGTAAGTCATACCGCTGAGCCACTGGGGGGTCATTTGTTGTAAAACTCTTATCAGTGCTATACGTGTAGTTACCAGTTTGGCTGCCAATTGGTATTTCATTCCTTTTTCGAACGCACCCTTTTTACGGTTAAGGTATTTTTGATTAGATATAATGGCTTTTTGTCAATATATTCTAGCAAATAAGAAAATGACATTAGATAGTAACCAACATTAGTTTTGGATGATCGCAACTGTGTTATTCGGAACAGACCTATATATTATAGAACCAAACAGATTCTTTAATAAAATATATGGTGGTAGTTTTTCTTTCTAAAACAGCATTAACAACTTCCTTTACAGTAACGACATGGAAACTAGATTACCAGTTTCTTGTCATCAAGATCATGCCCTCGGTATAGCCGAATCAAGTATAATTATTTACACTAACTGCTTAAGCTAATATTACGCGACGCTAAATGCACACTTTAATTTGGCGAATATCATATAATTTAGTAAATTTGTGCTGAATAGCTAGAAATGAATAAAGGCTAGTTATTTATCCATTTGTGTGATTCTTTTGCTAATTTAAGTTAAAAGCTGCTAACCTAGTTTGCTTGACCTTTACACCTCAAGAAACCAGGTTTCTATACTCGTGATAGGCAGAATACCTTTGTGTAGGTTTGTGCTTTATAACAAACAACAGTTTACATGCCTTTTTTGCTTAAGCGTGTACAAAAAATGTTGTTCAAAATTGATTGATTTTTGCTGAATAACTTTAAGACTTGGCTTATATTTAGACCAAATATAACACAATTGTAGAGTCTAAATAACTATCAGTGCATCATTTTTGTGCTTTTCTTATAGCAAAGCCACATCGGGTTATCTGCTGAGCCCATTGTGGGAATCGAACCCTTGATTTTAGCGTTGTAAATCCGTAAACTTACCGCAGTGCTAGCGGGTGGCGCATCACATTTGAAAATAAATCCATAAAAGTTGAGTATATTTCTCTTATCAAGTACAGTCGCTGTATTTTCAGTGGAGAAGAAAAAGAAAAGTAAATAAAAATTGGATATTTTTATATCTCATGTATTTCTTAATGAATTGCCTTAAAATATGGTAAGTGAAGTTAGGTTCGAATACAGCACATACAGTGAAAATATGTTAGTTTAGGTTACAACAATCTGTGCTACAGAAAGCGAAAAATAGCTAAACTATCACTTCTGTTGATAACACATCGCGCGTCCTGCAGATTGTTTTGGCCGCACGACACACTACTGTGTGTCTTTAATACAACAATTACGTGTTAGTGCTTATTTTGTTGTGTGTGTATGCAGATATAGGTTGAAAGGATTTTAATTACATTAGAATATTGCGATTCAATTTCAGTTTATCCTAGCACATTATATCAGTTTAAAATGTCTGTATTTTGATTAATTTAGATTACAATAGTTCTGGTGGCAACTTGGTTCGACTGTGAATGACATTAGGGCGACAGACAATTGTATTCGTCATTATGATGTTAGTCGATTAAAAACTTGATATACATTTACTAAGTTATATGTAATTTTAGTTGATATACATCAATCAACAGGTATTGTCTTCGTATCGGCAAGTCAGAATGGGTGATCATGGATTCTACACATTCATTAAAACCTGTTCTTAGCACCAGCTCAATGCACAACTTGTTATACTATTTACTTTCAATTACCACACACGTCGATATTACATTTGTTGCTTTATTACTGATAGAAACAATTATCTCTCTTTTTATTCTTCTTAGTGAAGCCCTGGTGTTATGAAACTACTGACCCTGTTTTTAAAAAAATGGCCCCAACGATCATATACTCTATACATTTCTTTCCAGATAAAACAGAGTTATATGCTGTGTGAAACCAGTTGTGCAACTTCACACAAAACTTTAGCCAAACTAGAAGTACAAACACCTTGTAACAAACACAATTTACTGGTCAAGGCATTATTATTATTTATATTTATTTACGATGTCATGTAGAAATGCCAATTTTCTTTAAACCCAGTTATGTGTAGGTATCATCTCAATGCTCACCCGGGGCACAGCAGCATGTTTGCGGACTCCCACTGCTGAAACTGGGTTTCGATACCGTGGTGGGCAGAGCACGGATAACCAACCCATTGTGTAGATTTGTGCTTAATTTCAAATAAAGAAAATCATCGAAACACTTAAATTCATACCATATGGAGCGAGTGTTGAAAACAGGTGTAAAAATAAAAAGCAATCTCTCTGAAGAAGCTAATAATCTGTTCTTGAGGTGCTACAGATAATGAACAATTACTTCTTCGAGTTTCACATCAAGTAATACAGCGATTCAATACTCGTATACTTACTTTCCCAATGAAACATCAAGACCGTATATCCCAAATTTCAAATAGTAATGCTCCCGCAACTAGTCGCTATGGTAACGAGTGGTCAAACACGTGCAATCTCACAGCTGCAAGTTGTATAATGGTAAAGTATTTATCAACAATGAGCAAACGTCTTTTGCTCGCACCGCGCGTCACTTTCACACGCGAGTTATTATCTCATGCAACTGTGTAATTTCCGTCAAGCAACAAAACTGCTGTTAATCAGTGAACTCGAAAAGAAATAATCGACAAGCCAACATTGTACATCAACACCTGTATGTACAATAAATTTTCGAAGTGTAATATTACTCCAAGTTGTTTGTAGCAAGATAGCTTTTTTTGTGTTTACCTTTTAGTACACGCACCATAAACACTAAAGTAATGGTTATAAGGTAATGGGATTACATTAGTATTATACCTACAAAAAGGCTTTGACCTATCTGCGCTTTATGTCATGACCTCAATACAGTAAAATAAACAATATGAATAACTATTAGCCAACCACAAGTTATCACTAAACCTTTACTATGAAATACCGACTTACTACTATACCAATTAGTTCTGAAACTGCACCCAACAACGTTATATAGTCATGAGCAATTTGATTCTAATATAATCGAAATACACCTTCAGAAAGCAGGAGACGGGTCATCTGAGCCCCATCTGTAAACCCGAGGGTTAAAAAAACGTATGTGTATTAAATGACGTTTTCCTTCTTTTCCTCCCCTATCTACAATATTCTATACATATTGATGTTATTAAAGTAAATTTCCTTTTAATAATCGAGCTGAGTCATTATTAGCAATAGGACCCTGGCTGCTAACTGCTAAACTATTCGATGTAACGAAAACTTTAACGATGTTAAGTTTATATGCAAAAACGGCTCGTTTGGGTTGAGAAAATATTTCAAATAGAAGAGCGAACAACGTTTCGACCTTCTATTTGAAATATTTTCTCAACCCAAACGAGCCGTTTTTGCATATAAAATTCTCAACAAGTGGGTTTCTCGACATCACTGATGTTAAGTTTATTTCTTTTCAAACAAATGGGTAACGTACGACCAAAATGCCTAATGTCATGAATGATTCATTGTTTTATTCCAATAAGAAATGAGAAGGCAAACACATTAAAATACCTGCTACTGACATATAAAAACTTGAATTTAAAGAAACAAGCAACAAATATCGAAATCCAGATTCAAGTTCGTCAGTAATTTTGAATGTTGTATTATTTGCTTACTTTTTCATTTAAAACTATAGGTGGATATTATGCGCGATCAACAAACTTAAAACCTTTATCAACCGAAAGTTCAGGTAAAAAGGTCAATCATAATTTCAGACCTACAATATTGACTCTGCTAACATAAAACAACAAAAACAATAAAAGGTGATATCTTTAGAAGTACGAATTATCCGAGCATAAAAATTACTGTCCAAACTGTCACAGCTCATACTAAGCATATTTCATACATACGAACCATATTTCGTATGGTTTGTGTGCTATTAGTATGTGCTTTAATATGACTGTTATGACCATATACCTTTGACAGAACCTTCCCAACAAATTAAAGAAAAAACATTTATAAATGAATTAAGATTAACCCTATTAAAACATTTCAAAATAAGTTCGTTAGTACACCATATTTTCTTAGAATTTCGGAAAACTACTAAACTAAAGCATTACAATTAAAGATTATCAAGTAACGTTCATTACACGAAACAAAATTGTTAACAAACACTCAAAGATCAGAAGAAAACTGAAGATGAAAACAGAATTTATCAAATCAGTTGTAACTGCGGTAAAATGTACATAAGACAAGCAAGAAGGAAATTAAAAACGATAATACTATGTTCTCTTCTGAACATTAAACATGATTACACTATGTTCTCTTCTGAACATTACACATGATTACACTATGTTCTCTTCTGAACATTAAACATGATTACACTATGTTCTCTTCTGAACATTTCTGGAACTGTGATGGTAATTATAACTGGAAAAAATGTAGATATTTTAATAAATACACGCGACAGACCAATCAACATGTCCTTCTGAAATACTTATTTAACTTAAGTATCCCCAGATTTATGATTTACTTTCCACCGTCGGTTTTTGAAAATAAACGCATCCATTAACAGTTTATGGCTGAATATATTTTAAGCTTATTGCTAACGCTGTAGATATTAGCCCTAATGCTGGTAAGTACATATTACGAAACCAGTTTGCAACAACTAACAATGAAGATTTTACCTTTCACTGTGCCAAACTCCCAACTTATTACTTACCAAAAATGACGAATGTACCTGAATTTACTAAAACCTTCTGCTAAATTTATTTCGTACGAAACATCAGTTAAATATTATCAAAGTTGCAGTTTTTTGGTGAAATTGTGAGTCGCCCTGTTCCTTTAGTAACTGACATCGTGTAATTCTGAAGAAAACATTTTGAAACCAGTCGAACCAGGTTAAAAGACATGTACCTAGCGAATAGAATGCTCAATACAAAAGGTTCCGCACGTTTTCTTATCGTCTGTATGGATAATAAAGACAATGATTTTTTTGGAAGGTACGTTTGTTTGCGAGTTTAATTTTCCAGAAAGCAATCACTTTGTACATGCAGTGTTCTATAAGGCATAAAATAAAATAAAACATGTAATATTAAGCACAGAAAAGCTTCTCTGAAAAAGTCAGTCGGCTTACTCACCTCATCAGCCGACGCTGGACATTCTTGCACATGAAACACGTTTAGACGCAGCGTAGCGGCTGACAGAACGTCTGTCCCTCCCCGTAAAAAATTTAAACTCATTGCATCGTCATCTCTTAATTAAAATAAGACCGAATTACAGTTTTAGATTGAAGACGTCAAACCTTCTCAATTGACATATTTTACCACGTCCAAAATCTCATAGATTAATTTACTCTAATCTTGCTTGAAGGTAGACAAGTAGAGATCCTAATGAGTAATAAAACAGAAAAGGGTATATGGGCCACAAAAACTTAGCTAATAAAGAGACAAAAAATATCATAGATTCATGTACTGCAATCCTGCCAAAAATAACTTCACCTGTCGTGGCTGTTGAGGATTCCTTCTTGTTACGTATTACAAAATTAACATAAAAACCAAACAACGATAAGTCAAAGGAAGTCGACGTGTAAAACAACGATAAATGGAGAACCAGCTTCCTTGAGGATTCTTTGTTGCATTAATAACAAATAAATAAAGAGAAATAAACTGATGTCTGTGATTCTAAATTTATTCCTCTACAGATTGAATATAACACTGAAGTAACAGGAGTGATACCGTGGATGAATTAACATCATGTTTGTTTGGTTGAACTTCTCGCACATTTAGTATCTACGTCAGTTGTCTTTAATGTTTGAAGCAATGAAATGGAGAGAAGGTAGCTATTCAAAATTATTCATCGACAATGTTCGAACTACTCTAATCTCACAGTGGAATTTAAACATCACTCCACGGTTCCAGAATGCGAAGATAACCTTTTTTGTGTGTGAAACCAGAGCGCGAACCTCGCGTATTTCAGGTCCACAGTTTAGCATTCTAATCGTCGCGGAGAACTCGACCCATATCCAAGAAAACCGAACAACATGGCGAGTGAGTAAAGGAATAATATTTGAGGTAAGCTAAACAGCACAATTAATGGGTGGGTGAAAGATGTCCTAGAAAGATTTCCAGAAGGTGTAATTAGGACTGTATATACTCGAGATGAATATCATATAGGAATTTTGGTTGGTTGGGAAAATAACAGCAGAAACTACATGTCTAACCTACTGTTTTTATTCACCTAATATCTATGTTGTCACTCGTTTATTTTAGCTTTTGTACAAAGTGTACTTGGAAATGTAAATGCTTAAATCTCTAGAACAATTGTTTGCGCACTTCAATGCACCGCAACTCCAGCAAGAATACTACCACATGGGACTTACGGTGTTTACACAAAGCACACTGATTCGATCGAGGTTAAACTAACTACAGGTATCAATAAAAGTATGATGAAAATGGAAAAAAATGCAAAAAAGAAGAATAAATAATAATGAAATGTGCCTACGTCCAGTATTAAATGCAAGCAATTTGAAGGCCTTACATCGGCAGTCACCTTGGCAATCATCTGAAGAAAGTGGAGGGGAACAGACCAATCAGTGTCCCGTAATAATATATATACTTTAAATCTACCAATGAAAACAAAATACAGTGGTACCGTTTACTGTAAGGCAGCCAGGCTTACGTCTTAAGCATTTTTTTTTTCACTCTGATTTAAAACCTTACAACTTGTAATTACTCGGTCTTCTATAAATTTAAACAGCTGTGCGAAACTTCACTTAACGCGAAGACAAACGTAGCTACCAAACAATGTACGGTAATTCATAAAATACAGTTTTACATTAATGATAAAATTTCCAAATCGTAATCAAAATTAAATAAAAAGTCAAAATCAATACAAAGCAGTAAAACTTGCTAGATATACGTCATTTGAAGAAAAAACAAACATGAACAATTATATCATTGAATAAATAACAGTCCTAAATATCTATATAAGTTAGTCATCAACTTGGTCAACAAAAATAAATAAAAACATTTTAATCAATTTCACAGAAAGTTTAAGGTGCTTAAATTATTATTTTTCTCTAAGGAAATAATATTAACAAAAATTGCGAGAATGTGTATTTATATACATAAACTTGTTTTGGAGGCGTCGATCAACAGCACCAGATATTTCGACGCACAAAAAAAAAGTTCTTTGTTTACTCTTACTTGGATGCATCTGTTGTTAAATTTGAGCACTTCCGGATAACACACCTTCTATCTAATTATCTATTTGTATGTGTAATTTGTTTATGTTAATATGTTCGTGTATGCACCGAATTTTAATCTTTAAATCAAATAAATTATCTTCTCAGAAACGTTAAAAAGATCATTTGTTCTTCATTCTTATATAAGTGCACGTTATAATTTTTTTTTTATCGAAAATAGTTTTATAGTAACGGTTTATTTAATTATAGTAACTGCTATGTAAAATGTCTTCCTACAACCAATCCGTCGAACTATACGAAACATTTGGTGCAACACACACACATATATATATATATATACACACACACACACACATATACCACATTGCAGGGTCCAAACCATATGAAAATGAGCCATTAGGTGTAAAAAAACAATAGCCATTTCTAACTGTCGGAAGTCATAAAGAAAACTTGTCAGTATTTTGAAGCTAAACCTTACGTTTTTAAAGTCAATGTTGATACAAAAATCTCCGTTTTCAGAACTTTAGAATAATTCCTTTTTATTCTAAATATCGTCGTCCTCTTACATTCCATTTAATATACATGGAAGTTTACTTAACTCGTATTTATCATATTTGTCTCCTAATTATTTCTTCACAACAGAGCAGAGCCGTTTCTCATGTGCTATACAGAACAACAAAACTCAAGAAAGAAAACTACCCTTATTTAAGGCTTTCTAACATAGAAGAAAATCTTGGAATACTAATATGAATTAAAAAAAATAAATGTTAGCGTTTTTGTAGGAAAACAAGTTTCATGATTTTACCACTATAATACTGCTATACTGGCGTGTTCTCTGATGGAGAAATGTCAAGTCTGATTACTTATTACTCAGTGTAAATATTTTGTACAAACAACTTAAAATTTTATACAGTATGAAGTTTTGTGATTTTGAAAGTAGAAACACGCACTGTAAAATACAAGTACAAAGCCTGAATCGTACAAAATTTATAATTTACAACTGTTTTGATGACTATAAGGAATAGCAAGAGATATTCGTTTTATGTTACAGCTATCGAGGTGGTTATAGATTAACTTTACAGAAAAATACATAAAAGCAAACAAAAAATAATAAACTTTTTCATTTTGCTTGAACCCCATTAGATTTTTAAAACGATCTTGAAACACAAAACATTAAATGTTGTGTGAAGTCACCCGAATGAACTAATTTATTCTTCTGTCTGTCTGTTCATTTTCGTCATTCCTTAAACCAGTTTTTATTTACTTCTGAACAGTGAAGGTGTATTTATAGCAGAAAAGGAGCATTTGATTTTTGTTTGATTTTGAAGGAACTATATGTTACAAACCTTTCACAAACATAGTAAGAAGAGCAAATGAAAATTTGTTGTTCGGTCGACTGGACATGAACTTGACAGTTAAGATGTACCTTTGTAAGGCTGTGCACATGAAACAGAAGTTACGTATGTTATTATACAACGACCTAAATAGAACTGAATTTCAACGGTAATAATAAAGCATGCCACTAGTTATGACATCATGACAATAACAGAAAACCATGATTTCGTAAGAGAAGCAATCTTGTGTAAACTGTGTATAAGTAATATCTGTCACAAAGTGTACGACTAAGTAAAAACCATTACTGTAACTTGAATCTGAGTGAAAAGTACGTCCGTAAAAGTGAAATACTTGTGATCTTTGAAAGAAATTAAGTTTCAATACACAACATTTTTAAATCAGAAACCTTAACTTTATTTCTTAACTGACAAAATATCGTTTCTCGAAATGATTCCACATTTTGAGCTTTCTAGTTACACTTTCTAACGGATGCGAGATCATGTTATAACATATATTGTTACAGGTGAAAGTAATTTACAATACAGTCTTAAACGGGCTCAATAATTATTCCATGATTATCACAACAACCATGCCGAAGCTTTCAGGGCCTTCAACTATTAATCAACACTACTACCAAATAGAGAACAGATTTAACAGAACGAAGATGAAATAAAAATGTGTCTGTTTTTCATTGAAGCAACATTACTCATAACAATACTTCAATAAGTTCTGATAATATTTTAAGGTAAATTATAAAACATTTAGAAGCCAAGGGAGTTGTCAACAACACATGCATACACAGAAACAAGTAACACAATATACTTCCATTTAACCTTTAAATAAGGAAGTCCACATTTTTAAAGTGCTCGGGTGATGGAATTTCTTACATTGTGATTAATCTATCGTTCTTCACATACTTCGAGTCACGAACATTATAAGTTGTCATATCTAGCTTTGATATTTTGGACAGATCTATCTGCAGTTTATTAAACTTTTGTGACAAACTATTAAACTGATAAAGATCCCTTTTTCGAAAGTACTCATTGGCACCTGTTTATTTGTTTTTAATTTCGCGCAAAGCTGCACGAGGGCTATCTGCGCTAGTCGTCCCTAATTTAGCTGTGTAAGACTAGAGGGAAGGAAGCTAGTCATCATCACCCACCGTCAACTCTTGGGCTACTATTTTACCAATGAATGGTGGGATTCACCGAAACATACAACGTCCCCACGTCTGAAAGGGCGAGCATGTTTGGTGTTACAGGGATTCAAACTCGCGACCTCAGATTACGAGTCGAGTGCCTTTACCACCTGGCCATGCCGAGCCACAATTAAGTTTGACTTATGCAAGTGTGAAAATACTTAATAAAATACATCTCGGACACGATCGTCTTTCGAAATAAGGTCGTGTTTTATAATCATTAACCTTTATTTATTTTGTATTCGCTGTCTAAATTAGTGCATCATTATGTTAAAAAATACTCATTTTTTGCACAATTTAACTTAATATTCCTTTTTCAGGAATAAACTTAGATTTCATAATAGAAAGTATTTTTGAGATATCCAAAATAAAATTTATAATTAATGAAATCATGAAGTAGACACTGATATGATTCAAAAATGATTTTAATGCATTTTGGGGCTTATAAAGAAACTTGATAAAAGACGGTCCCTCGAATACTGAAGCTTTAATAACACCATATTCTTTCAGTTTATTTTAACATCACTTCAAACCGAGATCCAAGAGACACCCAACTCACATGCTCGCTTCATTCAATTTATATACTAAACTCCTGATATGATTAAGATAATACAATAGAAATTTATACATCTACACTTATCGATCAATCACAACCGTTTTCCACCACTAAAACACAACATGTTTCGCTAGTGTTATAATTAAATCAATATTCTCCTCGTGCAATCTTTGACTGGACTAGTTCCAGTGGTAATTAGATTACTTTGATGAGTTTGTACACTGTTTATTGTTAAGTCAACGGTATTCTGCCGATGACCAGTTAGACTTCAAAACAATAAACTCTGAAAATGTTGTTAAGAATAAAGAAGTAATACTCTTTACATAACAGAAATGTAATTCATTGGAGAATTTGTTAATTGGAGAAAATGAAATAAAAACTGAGAAGTTAAAAACACGAAAGTCGTGATTTAATTTTAATAATTTCTATTTCTGCGATAACTGAAAATAACGATAAACTGACAGTAAAAACCACGAAACAATCAACGGTAAAGGTACACCTAAATGCAAATCAATCCAAAGTAGTACTTACGAAATTTCTCCAAACGGCAAGAAGGCTTCTCTAAGTTGTGTTGTTTCTATCTCCGGGCTTAAGTCGCCCACAAATATATGGTGATGTTCTGAAAATACAAATATTCCAGTTTGTTACTCACCTTAATGCTTACATAAACTTTTCTTCACAGCATGGTTTTTGTTGTTTTAAATACAAGGTAACATCATATTGAGGTTATACCCATTCTGTTTCGATATATATATAATAAATATAATGATTATGGTTAAAAAAAACAACTCTCAAAACAGTATTATCTTGGACATTATCTTTCACTCCTATATCTGTAAAATAGCGATTTACAATGTAGACCTTCACCAAGAAAATAAAAAAGGCCAAATGAGTTGATAGAAACAGACGGCTAATCTGTTCATGTTTCGCCTAAACACCGATCCTTACGCTATCTTGTAGTAATATCCTCCTTCCTCTTAACTCTTGAACGGCGGCCATCATCAACTGATACTGTTACCTACAATATTCTCTCTGTTCAAAGGTTAAAGAATCAAATTCACGCACTAACAATATTTCATAAAAGTTCTTTAAACAATTTTAGCATATTCAGGTGTAACACAAATGACTGTTATTTGTATTCTATTTCAATAATACACATTCCCAAGTTCTTGAGCGGGTACTGGACTAGCTAATATAAAAAAAGACGTTAAAACTGTATTACGCTATAAAATTTCAGCAATAATGTGACTACGAAACAAGGCGTTTGAATACTACGTATAGAAATTTTTGATGGTTGGTTTGGTGTTTTATGACGCAGAGCAGCTGGACTATCTGCGCCAAATATTCGGTAAAAAAGTTAAAATTAAAGTAAAAGTATTCATAAAAGGAAATTATTAACGTAAAAGAAGTCAAAGTATAATTTTTGAATTAAAAACATAAATAGTATTATATCCAATTCTTATATCTGGTTTACAGTGGTAAAAGAAAAACTACAGTAATACAAGTGGTAAAGGACTTTCTGTTGCATAACTGTAATTATCATAACTTGCCAGGATAATTAACAGGTAAGTTCAAAAATAGGCGTTAGTCACTTGAACTTGGCCTTTCTCGTCATGAATTCGAGCTATTTGACGTTACAGCCATTTTCCAATTTCATTTCGAACTTAGATGTGCTTTAATTCTTAAAAGGGAATCACATTAAGAAAGGTCTAATTTATAAATTACAATTTTCAATAGCATTAAAAAGATTAATGGCTTTTAAAAAACTAAAACAATCTGTAAGGTGGGCAGTGTCACCATCGCCAATAACACTGTCTAATGTTACGAATAAACATTGGGACAAAACATGTTTAAAATGGTGCCGTTTTTGAGAGTCGTAACGACGGCAAGACAGTAGAACGTGTCTTATTGTGACCTGAGTGTTAAACAGACAACACATTGATGCATCAGTCCCAGGTAAAAGAAAACGACGAGTTAAAAAAACTGTGACCAAAGCGTGGTCTAGTAAGAATAACTTCCTCCTTCCGACCCTTACGGTAACAAGACGGCCATAGTCCAATAGAGTTTTATTTGGAAAAGTTGTTTTCACGTTGTTCATTCAGTGTGACTGTCAACTGGTATGGACGTGAGGCTTGAATACAGGACCATAGTCCATGTATGGAACAGGCACAGCAGTGATAGTGACAGAGCAGACAGATTTAGCTACGGTGTCGACGAGTCCGTTCCCGCAAATACCAACGTGGTCTGGAATCAAGAAAAACTGGACAGAAGATGTTAAAGAGAAATGGGCCAGTCGGTTTTGAATATCGGCGAGAACTAACGTGAAGCGATTCCAGGTCCAGTAGAGAACTAAGATAGTCAGTATGAATAGTGGAATTTGAGTATTGGTTAGCTTCTATGTGATCTAGTGCAAGAGAAATGACACAGTTTAGCAGTGAACACAGAAACCATAGAGGTTCAGTGGTTGCGCACAGAACCACAACAAAAATGGCAGAGCCCACAGAGTTAACTGATTTTGAACCATCCATATAAATAGGAATGGAAGAAGGTTTCAAAGATCTTCAGCAAATAATGGACAATATTTCCAATCAGGAATACCTGCTTTTCTCAGATGACTTAGAGATAGGTCACATTTGGGGAATGTAAGAAGCAATGGTGGGATGGGCTGACCAGTGGATACAGCAATGTTATCCAAGAACAGAATCAATTCATCCAACTGCACCTGGATACGAAGGCCAAAAAAAGCAATGGTATATCGTCTGTTCTCAAAAAGTAAGGCCCATGGAGGAAGGAAAGCACAACCCCAGGTGAGATGTTGTGGTAAGGATCAAAGTTTCGAAGCATACAGTAAAGACAATTCCAAACAGCTGAAGTGTAGAGAGGTTCATAGACTCTGCGTATAAGCTCTGGACTGGAGAAGTGTAGAAAGCCCTGGTGTAGAGCCATAAACCAGTGATTCATAATCTAGCTTTGATATCTGATATATATCAAAGTACGATATATCTTTTGCATACAATATCGATGCGCTCACCAAGTGTTGGAAGAGAGGATACGGAGGATGTTCAGTGCTCTTATACATTTGATTCTTAGCTGCTTCATTCGTGGTATAAAGGTCAGCTTACGGTCAAAGATAAGCCACAAGAGCTTTGTCTCAGAAACCAGAGGTTGCAGAACTTCACCAATATGCAGTTCAGGATCAGAGGGAATACCCCGTTGGCGGTAAAAGTGCATGCAAACGGTTTTAGAGAAAGATAAGTTAAAACCGTTTGCTGTGGTCCATTTCAGTACACGAATGAGGGCAGTCTGTAGCTGCCACTCAATATACCTAATGTTTGACGACTGACATAAGATGTGAAGTTCGTCGACACAGACTCGTTTGCAATGGTATTAATCTTTATACTAAAAAGTGTGACACTCAAAACACAACCCTGATGGACTCCAAGTTCTTGTAGAAAAGAAATAAAAGTGTCAAACCTACACAAGCTTGGAATCGCCTTTCCACTAAATTTTTTAGATAAAAATGGGCAAACGACCACGTAACTTATATAAATTGAGTTCTCGCAAAATGCCATGCTTCCATGTAGTATCATAAGCCTTCTTAATGTTAAAGAATACTGACACAATATGTTGTTGTCTGAGAAATGCTTTTCTGATTTACGTCGAATCAGGTGGTCTATGGTGGAGAGTTGTCGTCGGAATCCACACTGGGTGGGCAAGAGGAGATTGTTTGATTCGTGGAACAAAACAAGACGAGCATTAACCATCCTCTCTAAAGTCTTACAGAGACAGATAGTCAAAGCAACTGGACAGTAGTTTGAAGGAATATTAGGATCCTTCCCAGACTTAGAGAAAGGTAAAACAATAGCCCGGTGTCATGCATCAAGTTAGTTACGTTTGTTGTGAATTTCGCGAACAGCTGCACGAGTGCTATCAACACTAGCCGTCCCTAATTTAACAGAGTATGACTAGAGGGAAGGCAGCTAGTCATTACCATCCACCGCCAAATGTTAGGGTACTCTTTTAACAACGAATAGTGGGATTGATCGGTACATATAACGCCTCCACGGCTGAAAGGGCGAGCATGTTTGGTGCGACATGGATTCAAACCCACGACTCTCAGACCGCTACTGAAGTAGTCTGTGACTCCTATTAAAAGGGGCACGGAGAAAATATTCAATTTAATTCTAATCAGTATATTCAATATGGTATAAATGAATCATGCATGTATCAATACCGACATAGGCAAAAAAATCACAAAAACAAACTACAACAAATTCGTATTCAAACGCCATCCTCTCTTCATGCATTTTTCTTCTTCCATGCTTCGAAATATTTTAATCAGTCGACGAAAAAGAAATAATTCTGTTCTTAATACGTTTTTATTATATTAATTGTTTGGCAGAAACGATATAGATGTTGATACAAAAACGGAATTTTAATAATTGCAAAGAATCGAAAACGAGCATTTATATATATACACACACACAATGCGGGGGTACTTTGTTTTCTATGATTAACCCCGTTCAGTAGATACATAGTGGTAGACAGTCATTTTGCTATTATATATAAAGATCAATAACCAAGATTCCTTGCAAATCAAACCGTTATCAATGAGCTGTTGCCAGGATTCGTTCCTAGTCGTGTACATTAATGACTGGTTACCGAGATTCATTCCTAATCATACACTACTAATGACTGTTAACCATGACGTATTTCTAATAATATATTATTAATGTTTTTGAACACTTGTTTCTAATTAAACTATTATCAGCAATTGATTACCGAGACTCTCTTCTAACTCCACAATATAAACATCTGGCATGAATAAAAACGAATTTGGTTAACAACATCAACAATAGGTTCTGAGCCTTGAATCTATTTAGAAAGTAAATAAACCTTTGGGAAATGATAAAAAAATCCCTGAATTTTATCGTTATCTTGCACAACTAGTTAATATTGCCTTCATTCCATTAATATTAAACTGAACAATTATTTCATTTTTTAATTTATCCTTTTTCCATATTTTATTCCTCAAAATACATTCTAATCTCGTAGAATGTAAAATTATTTGAAAATCAATAATAACTATAACTATAACTCTAAAATTAAATATGATATTCCAACCATAACAACAGCACCTGCACTTTATAAACTGACATATCAAAGACATATCTGCAATTCAAGCCTAATGCAAAATTCCTGAATAGATAGAGGATCAACTGGCAATTTAAGCCTGATGCAAAATTCCTGAATAGATAGAGGATCAACTGACAATTTAAGCCTGATGCAAAATTCCTGAATAGATAGAGGATCAACTGGTCAGCAGCATCCACCATTTTACATGACTCACTGCAACTTTTATACGTGCCATCCATCTGCTGTAAGCTAGAAATCACGGATTTTTCTGATCCCAAAACCTACACGTTTTACAATACTTACAATATTTCTATCACTAATAATACCATCATTATAACAAACCTTTACCGTCGTCAGTCTTATACTAAAATATCTGGTATACATCAAACTGATTGATAACACTGCATAACAATATTTTTGAAAAGTTTTTACTGATTGTGACAGGTACCTGGCAGGTAAGCATAAATATAGATTTGGTTTTGGTTAATCACGTAGAAACTCCAAGAAATAGACAGTTAACTGTTTACCGGCAATAAGGTATTTAATTGCGTTTATGTTTCTAATATGCTATTAAGTTCAACATAATTAAAAGTGTTTTGATCTTGATTTTCGTTTGTATTCAATGTCCGGTATTCAACAGTAGTCAGCAAGCATTGACGAATACCAGTTGCCCCCAAGTGGCTCAGCGGTATGTCTGCGGACTTACACGCTAAAATCCGAGTTTCGATACCCGTGGTGGGCAGAGCACAGATAGCCCATTGTGTAGCTTTGTGCTTAATTCAAAACAACAACAACGAATACCAGTTACCCTGATACCGTTTTTCCACTGTAACAAAACTGAAGATTTCGATGAAAGTGTACGTGATGGGCAAATCTGAATGTGATTTTCGTGATCAGCAACCAAAAATCTGTAAGCAACACCCAACAGCGTTCAAGAAGCAAAATCTTTGTTGTGCAGTGTTACATAAATACATGCTTAAAAACACTGAATAAAACAATATTTCAAAGATTCACACAGCTGTTTTGTCGTAATATAACCAAGGAAAAAATATCACACTTAAAAAAATTTGTTTGTAGTAACGATACACTACCAGGAAATACCCAATTTTCATTTGAGAATATTAACAAAACGACTGTACTCGAACTTGTTCAGACAAGGGTCACGAGAATGACGAATCACCTCTTAGCTTCCAGAATCACGGAATCCATGTACTTCATGAACACTTTCCAAAAAAAAGAAAGAAAGGAAAGCATTTAAGAAGTGAGATTTATCATTCGTGCCTATTGCCTGATAGAATTAAAGGGTACAAAACTACAATTTCTGAGTACACACACGTGATAACAGCAAATAAAAATAAATGAAAGTGGCATTTAGTTGCTTCACGTAAAAATCAAGCTAAATGATATATTTATATATATATATTTAGATACCAGTAAGAGTACTTGTCCCCTGAACGAAGGTTAGGTAAGTTTATGATTTAATGAAAGGTTATCTTCAGACGTGAAAAGATGATCCTCTTATATGTAAGTGTAAAAAAAGTCCACAAATACTGTAAAATACAAAATGTGAAACTAACTTTGCAGGAATCTCGCATGAACTCGAAAAACCTTCATGCCACATTTAATGAAGATCCATCAACAAGAGGCGAAGCAGTGATAAATAATGCAAAATCGCCCATAAAAAATGCAAAACTGAAACATTTTATGCATCGTTCTATGAACCAAATGAACTTTCAAACTAAATCTAATGAAAATGTATCTACAAGGCGTGAAGAAATGGTAAAGAAAAGAAAAACTCCCATGAAATAAGTAATATCGAAATTCGTTGGTACCTCCCGCATGAACCTAATAAATCACGAAACCAATTCTGGTGAAGATCCATTCGCATCCCGCAAAGTAGCTACATGGACATACAACAGGCGGTACTATCATATTTATATGGATGAAATTCGAAAAAATATGACTAGTTGGGTTAATATAAAAACTATCAGTATTAATTTACACAAATAGCACAAATGTCGCAAATTTTAATTTCATTAAGAGCCATTTTAAAAGCATTTTATGAACATAGTTTTAGTTTTTAAAAATTATTCTTCTCTCAACAATTCATAAGATTAACAAACCTTTGTACAGTTGGAGGGGTATAATAGTATTGGGTTGAGGAATAATTCGTGAGCGTTTTTTCGCGTTAAAAAATATTCGTAAATGAAACGCTTTTGCAAAATATTTCATGTCATTTGGTAGATAATTTTTTGCTCTAATAGATGGTTTGTTTGATTTTCATATTTCTTTAATTTTTGCTTTCATTAAATGGAATATCAAGTGGACAAAATCGAGCATTTTCGACACCATCTGCTTTTCGCATTTAATCGACGTGTTAACGCCGCCGAAGCTGCTCGTGAGATCTGTTCTGTGTATGGCAAAGGAGCAATGCCTGAAAGTACCGCCCGCCGTTGATTTTCGCGCTTTAAAAGTGGGAATTTTGATCTGAAGGACGGGTCACACACTGGTCGACCAACTGTGTTTGATGAAGGGCGATTGAACCAGCTTCTTCACGAAAATCCACGTCAAACGACTAGAGAATTAGTGGAGCAGATGGATTGTGATAAAAAAAACTGTGGTGAACCACCTTCATTCAATGGACAAGGCTTAGAAACTTGGCGCTTGGGTGCCACACAGTTGGTTGACCAGTGTGTGACCCGTCCTTCAGATCAAAACTCCCATTTTTAAAGCGCGAAAACCAACGGCGGGCGGTACTTTCAGGCATTGCTCTTTTGCCATACACAGAACAGATCTCACGAGCAGCTTCGGCGGCGTTAACACGTCGATTAAATGCGAAAAGCAGATGGTGTCGAAAATGCTCGATTTTGTCCACTTGACATTCCATTTAATGAGCTGAAAATGAAAGCAAAAATTAAAGAAATATGAAAATCAAACACACCATCTATTAGAGCAAAAATTTATCTACCAACTGACATGAAATATTTTGCAAAAGCGTTTCATTTATGAATATATCTTTTAACTTGAAAAAATGCTCACGAATTATTCCTCAACCCAATATATAAGGATTTACAGTAACCCTACAGTCGACAGACCATTACTGATAATTATTTATATGCCACCAGTCATAACAGATTTAAAAATTATCATCTGTAATAGTTAAAACTGAGAACACAAAATTATTATTAGGTATGTAGTTGATCACGATACATCTAACCTATGTAAAAGTATGTGTCATGTTATGCTTGATTTCTCGAAATATGAAGAGTCATAAAAGCCAAAATGCATTTATCAAGATAGAATAGTTCGATTGGGACTTTAGTGACAGGTACAAGGGTGTGTGTGTTTTTCTTATAGCAAAGTTACAAAGGGCTATCTGCTCAGCCCACCTAGGGGAATAAAAGCCCTGAATTTAGCGTTGTAAATCCGAAGACATACCGCTGTACTAGGGGGGGAAGGGTACAAGGGAGCCGTGGGACATTAAGTGTTAGTACAATAAACCTAATGTAAAGACGTAGTGTGTGATCACCGAGTTTGTGCCACGTGCATAACATTTATCATTAAATTGCCGAATCAGTTTAAATCGTTTCTGTATTAAGCTAGTTTCTGTTATGTATCACCAAAGTTTCAGTAAGAAATGCACCTCTTTAAGTAACTAATTAAGAAGTCAACAAATATTTTTCTAGTTTTAACGTCCATTCATTTAATTTTATACTTTCAGTATTATAGTCTAACAACAATACTAGGTTATATTTTTGTTCCTAAGCGATATGGCATAAAGTCATTGTTGGAACTTAGTCTTTCCAAAAACGTCTTGGCTTTTCTGTGCATTAAACTAATTGATTTTTACCAATAATTATTCTATGGCACGATTTCATTTCATAAATAATGTTAATTTTTCTTGACTCATAAAGAAACTTAATGAGTATTTCGACTCACTTTTATGCCTCTTTGTTGGTCAAGCTTAATTTCACAAAATTTATTTATTTATGTTCGCTATGTAATATGGTGGTTGGGGTGGTAGTAGTAGTTCTGTCATTTTTCATGGTTTATACGCTATATCAGAATACTAAACACACATTCATCAACAAAAAACAACACAAAACTATGTGGATTAAACAGCTTCACTTTTTAAGGTAAAGGAAAAATACAATTAACGGTTGTCAAGGCAAAAAAAAAATCATTGTCTTGTTTTATATGTATTGTCAACTACACAATATGGTTAGATTGTTGTTTGAGATCCATTGGTCAAAATAACGTATCGTGAAGTATGAAAGGTCAGAAAAAATAACTATCAAGAACCATAAAAAAGAAAATATACAGTTGCGAATAATATAACTGCTAATAATGGCTATGAAATTCATAATAATCCCAACATAATTATCCTAAACAGATATTATACTGAAACACGATATAAATAATGCCTCCACCACTTATCTTTGCCAATTTTTATCCAGCTGTATGACCCCTGATAGTTGCCAGCATAGCATATGATAGATGTAATATAGACGACATGTTATTACATATTTTTCTTTAATTTCATTCATAACTTCTTAGAATTACTAATAACTTTAACTGTGATTGACCATTTAGAATATCTACAGCTTCCTGTATAGGGCAACCACATGCTACTCCAGTGGTATTAATGTACAATGAAAAATTATGTTGGTTCAATTAAAAATAGCTTAGATTATACTTATTCATATTTACAAGTTTTACTGGTTTTGGTATTCCACGTCCAACAAAACTGTGCAAGTGCTTAATCCACAGCTTAACTTTGGTTGAAATTTTTACTAATTGAATCATAACCATGAATACTTAATCGGTAAACCAACTGACAAAGGAACAGCTTAGTTATACATTACAAGTTCTATGAGAACATTTAACGCTAAATCGAAATTCCAGTTACCAGAAAACAACACAAATTTGGTAAGTTGTACACCGAAGCACTAACACTAACATTCTTACAATAAACTACTCTCGACGTTCAACAATTTAAAATGACTAAACAATACGATCTGCTTATCGTTAGTTTTTCTCCAATATAACGCAGGTTCCTTCACCTGCTAGTTTTTTCGGATCGGGTCGGACATCTGGTTTGGGGGCTGCCACCAACAAGGCCGTGCTCATCCCTGGCACCTGGCTGGGGAGGCAGGGGGCGACAGGGCCCACGAACAGCGGAATCCTGACAGAGTAAGAGAGACCACCACTACTTGTTGACGATGAGATGATGGAGCCGCCGTTCACGGGGATGCTGTCAGTTTCATGCTGATACATGAACCGGCTACAAACCACTGGATGCTGATGTGTGCGGAACAAAGCCACTACCGATGTTGGCAACAAATAGCACTCCACCTCCTTTCTTCACGTCTTTGTACTGCTTTCTTTCCCCACGTGACTTCAACGATTGGCTGTGGCTTGGCGCACGACTAATTCATGTATAAAAGACAGTTGTAAAATGGAAAACCTAAAGCTCTAGCCAATATTCTTTTTACCCACGATTTTTTTCAACATTTCTGCAGATCTTGAGTAAATAACTTTACACGATGACTCTGACATATAATTAACTTCATTTTTTTTAACATACGGCGTATTTTAAGCTAATCAATGTCAGATTTCAAAGAACATATAGATACAAAGGAGATTCTATGCAAGGTTCTAGACCCTTACACTAACAGATATAAAATTAATTGAATATATTTCAAGACTTCAAAACACCTACTTAGTACCTCTGTGTTTAGCACCTTCACATGGTTAGCCTGAAGTCAAATGGTTTAGGTGATGAATATTTTTTAAATTAACCATGAACTTTTCCTTCACAATTACCGTGCTTAGCTGTCATTCTTATGTAATAGGAGTTTTTGTTTGTTTGTTGTTTGTTTGTTTTGAATTAAGCACAAAGCTACACAATGGGCTATCTGTGCTCTGCCCGCCACGGGTATCGAAACCCGGATTTTAGCGTGCAAGTCCGCAGACATACCGCTGAGCCACTGGAGGGCATAATAGGAGTTACCTGTTCAAACAGTCACGCTGTTATTAGTCTCAGATAAGATAATTTTGATATCAAGTAATTGTGAACTAAAGTCAACTATAAACGACGACGAACAAGAAACTGACACTTCCATGGCCATCTCCGTTTTTTAGGCGAAAAATCACTTTCAAATAGAGGAACAGTTATGTAATGCACCAGCACATAACTCAGTTACAGTAATCTAAACGTTATGTAATGCACCAGCACATTACTCAGTTACAGTAATCTAAACGTTATGTAATGCACCAGCACATTACTCAGTTACAGTAATCTAAACGTTATGTAATGCACCAGCACATTACTCAGTTACAGTAATCTAAACGTTATGTAATGCACCAGCACATTACTCAGTTACAGTAATCTAAACGTTATGTAATGCACCAGCACATTACTCAGTTACAGTAATCTAAACGATAAAATTTACCAACAAAAACAATTTAAATAGTCTAGCTTCTTAGACAGAGCAATTCAAAACGAAATTTTTCTCAGGGTAAATGATATAGTAAATTTAATAAATATAGTACCTTTCTTAGCTTCAGCAAATTAAATAGTGAATTATACGGGTTTATAAAGTTCATACAGCAATTTAAGTAGTAGTATTTCTTCACCAGACTAAATTCAGGGGTTCGATCGTCGTAGCCGGACAGGGTAGATAGCCCGATGTGGTTTTGCAGTAACAAAACTTACACACACATTAAATTCTCTACACAATATACATACAATGAGGGGAAGATACACGAACCTCTTGTACATCTCAGAGTATGCTAACACTCTCTGTGAAGGAAAGCAGTGAAAAACAGTAGTTGCCACAGTCACAATAATACGTAAATTCAGATAAAAGCAAGAAAAACAGTAGTTGCCACAGTCACAATAATACGTAAATTCAGATAAAACTGATAATGTAAGAGTCACCAAAATAATGATAAGACAGCCGTTTCTTAAGTTATACCAACTTCTTACATTGACCCCTGACCTTAAAACTTCAGACCCGCAAGACACTTCCATGGCCAATGACCATCAAGTATTTAATAAAGTGACACAGTGAGAAATGACACTAAGAGATGGAAGTTGAAAGCGGGTAACAGAAAATCATATAGCACTGCTACATTTTCGTACAGTCATCCTGACCATCGTGCAGTTTATACCATATTTTAAGTAATATACGTAGCGAGTTCTCAAAGCATATATAAGACGTTTGGTGAGGAAGTAACGAATACTGTAATATGTTATGATATAAATAAACTTTGTGAAAGTTAGGATTTTTGCCTCATTTATCACAGCATTTGCTCCACACATTTTTTACAGTTCATAAATGGAACAAAGGACGGGTAGCACAACTTATATGAGATAAAAAGTTTGAAGATTTCATATAAAATGCTAATTTTTATCAAACAAGATATATTGCATATTTGTATTTTCTACCGTTAATACACATATTTTATTTTACTAAAAGTGGTTGATGGGTATTTTCTTAGCTGTACTTTTCTTTCCTCGGAGTGCTAAAAATTAAATATTTACGTTTTACTCGCTTTTTGTATCAAAAGTAAGATTACAGTACAACGTATGAGAAGTCATTGTTTCTTTTGTTCCACGCAATTTACATGAGAAAAACATGTGACCTTAATACAGTGTATACAAGCAAGAAGACAGATTGTCTCGTGTTAGACTGATCCATCACTTAATGACGACCGTCATGTTCTGAACTGAAGATCACAGGAGCTGCCCCTGTAAATCTATCTTCTCAGCAGCAGAATATGGAAAAGAAAATCTTCACTTGATCTTATCACTACAGGAAGCACACAATCAAGAATGTTGCAATCGGAATTACTTCATATCTACACATTTCCTACTCCGTTACAAAAAAGTGGTTTTACATTCTTCGTTTTCATTAGTCAAGCGCTTTTGAAACTTCTGTTTTAATGCATACAAACTAAAGTTACATGTGCACAACAAAGGCAAAAAGAAAGGGAGGGGGGAAGAGAGAAGAGGCTTATTTTAGAGATCATACAAACACTCCTTTATTATCTATTTTTAGTTTTACGGCGAAGATAAACTTTAACAATCACACGTAATTTTTCTAATACTTCAGAAATGTGATGCGAGATGCAGATTAAACGTTCCTTGTTTGATTGGAAGGAATTTGGACAGATCGTTCATAAAAGTAACTGGCTCCACTAATTAACACTGAACAGAAGAAAACGATTCTCGAATACTTTTTAAGCACCCAGAAAACGAATTGTGTCGAATAGATTTCATTTGAAGGGTTCAGAAAGCCTGGATAAGCCTCACAATTTGACGATGTTTCTCTTAGCAAAGCTAACTGCCGCAGGATCGAAATCCAATGGCCTTCAAACTCACAATAAATGTCAGTACATTTCCCGAAATGTTAGAGCAACGAGTGATCCGTGGTGGCAACTAAATCTAACATAAATGGCTGATTTGAGTGAGGAAATGCTCGAAACTAAGTCCTAATCGATGCCTCTCATTGAATCACCAAGATAACATATACAGCCAGTAGACTTGGTGCAACATTCCAGAATATCAAATGATTCACTTTCTCAAATAAAACGAAGGTAGAGAATGAAGCTCAGAGATAATTCTTTCAGCACAGCTGCAGAAATGTGAGAATTAAATAAGCTCTACCAACATTAAGGAGCATGGTTTAAAACCCTTCACATTCTACTACTTTTAATGTATTCAAAATAAAATGTTGATTCCATGAATAACAAGAATTCGACAAATCGAAAGTTCTAGATTTTTTTCATGTGTTTGTTTGTTTGTTTTTGAATTTCGCACAAAGCTACTGGAAGGCTATCTGTGTTAGCCGTCCCTAATTTAGTAGTTTAAGCATACTGGAAAGGCAGCTAGGCATCACCACCCACCGCCAACTCTAAGACTACTCTTTTACCAACGAATAGTATGATTGACCGTAACATTATAACGTCCCCATGGCTGAAATAGCGAGCATGTTTGGCGCAACGGGAATGCGAACCCGCGACCCTCGGATTACGAATCGCACGCCTTAACGCGCTTGGCCACGCCGCGTATTTTTCATAAAACAAAACAAAACAATACAACATTGTCACTAATTCAATTAAACTTGTATTTCACGCACAAATTTTGACGTACCTGTGATCAAGATCTTGATCATATATTAACCAGCTTTCGATATACAACAATAAATAATGCTCTTTAATAAAAACTGTTGCAAAGTTTTCTAATCGAAAGCGTTCTCCTTTGAAAATCGAACTTCGGTTATAAAATGTGTAAAGTTAAGTGATGTTCTCGATAAAACCGTTTATAAGTGCAACCACATATACATTCATACATATTAACCATTTATAATTCAGGTCCATTTCACTCAACACTGGAGTCCATAATGTCACTGTAGAACTAAATATATTTTTTAAGTTTATTGCAATAAAAGTTTACATTAATTTTATTTCTGAACCACATGATAGGGTTCACCCACGAAATTCACAAAAATATAGCCAAAAATCTTGTTAAAAAGCAAGATTGTTCTTGAAACAACACGTCAGACCTTCTATTTCAATAGTTAAGGTTACTACATTATTGATTGTTACACAAAATTCATTCATTTGTTCTTAATATATTAATACGATTAGAAACGTCGCAGCTATTTGTACTAGTATTTGCTGACTGCAGTATTTATACCTTATTAACAAAAAATTAGAAAAGTGAACATTTTCTAAAAAAAATAAAAAGGTTTTCTGAGACGTACTGCAAGAGAAAAATGTTGGGCTTAAGCTGATATAAAATGTAATGTTTAATATACTAAAAGTGGTATCTTTTATCTAAAAAAATATTTTTAAGAAATACATATTTTAGTATTATGTATATAAATTATATCAATAAAGGTATAATCAAACTCTCACTTACAGTCCTAGTGAAAGTCGTGTTTTCGTTGCGAAGAAAGTAATTTTATTTAAAATTGTTTTCTGTATTAAAGAAATGGATGTTGAATAAAAATAGTTATTTTTCTAATTGCCTAAATCTTGAGCACTCAAGATGTAAAAATTTATGGGTTTTTTTCCTGAGTCTCATTAAACAAATTGTGCGACATTGTATTTATTATTTAAATAACACAAACAAATACACATATTAACGCAGATTACCATTGTAAGATTATTATCTTTTTTTTCATAAGCCGATAGAAAAGTCGGCTATGAATATTTTATTCAAACCCAAGAAAGACTACTAAAAATCTCTTACGCAAGTCATTGGGCTATTATTATGTTGATTCTTCAAAGACGAGAGGCTTTTCTCAGTTTTTCATAGCTGTTGGCCAAGTTTCGCTTCTCAGTCATTCAACTACCAAAGCTTACAATAAAAAATGCTACACATAGTGTGCCAAAATCTATGCACAGCTACTAAACAAACTCCTGTGAAAGCTGTAGGGATGTTTTTAAAGTCAACGTTTGAAAACAGAGATTTCCACCTTCTAAAAGTTTTTTTCGATAGGGATCAGAATAGGAACATATAGTTTTAGAAATTATTGTAGACACTATTTTTCCATCTTAATGCGTTTACTTTTTTAAAAGTCCCAATTATAGGCTTGGAAACCTGAATTTTGATTCAATTGTTTTTGCACTTTCTTCACGATTCCTATTTACCCTTTTTAGATTAACAATTAATTTTTAATTATTTTGGTTTACTTGGTTGTTTCATTTTTATTAGTTACATTTTTGTGGTCTAGCAATACCAAACGTATACAGTAGATTCAATTTTACTCAGCAGCATCCCCACACATCCACTCTCAAAAGTAAATATGTGCCCAAAGTAGCGCATAGGAATTCTAAGAAGTAGGGTGATATGATACATCGTGTTTAAGCTGGGTTTTTTATTCTCTTAATGTGTTGTTTAATCTAATTTAAAAACATTTCTATTTATTTAGTGGCTCAGAGATCTATATTTTCTCTCTCATACACATAATGATAAAGTGTTAATCATTACAAATAAATAAAAATATCATACGTAATTGCTTGAAAGAATTTATATTCAATTAATTTTTAATATTTTTCCTATGGAATTTATAATACGTAGTTTTGAATTTAGAGATGTCAAAAGTTAAGGTTCGGATTATTAAAAAAATATGCTTTGATTTTGTTATGTACAAATGTTCCATTTTATATAATCGGTTACGTTTGTAAAAATTATGTGCAATCTTAAGGTACTCACAAACATAGCAGATTTTGCTCAAATAAAAAAATAACACGTATTATATCAGTTGCCCCATACCTTTTCCTCTTGCATCTCCACACTGTCGATAGTTTTTTGTTTTGTTTTTTCTAAATTAGTGAGGCATCTGTGTAGGTCGAGAATTTGTTCGATATAAATATATTTTTCATGGTACACATTTTAATAAATACTACTTTTTCCCTTTTCCCGTATCGAAAAAAACAGTGTCACTACATGAAAGCACTTGAGTTTGCCTGATTTTCTACGTAATTATAATTTATAAAAATATCAAAAAAGATCTCCCGTAAAACAAATGTTCCATAATTTCAGGCGTAAGATATTTCAACAAGCAGGTAGTGAACAAAGAAATGGAAACATCACACAGAAGTAGCTCGTCCAATAATTTAATAAACAACATCTCACCATGCATAATATCATACATATAAATGCTGGACAGGTCTGGTTGTCTATAATAATGGATAGCATGGCTGCAAGAGGAGCCTTCAGTGATTTTGAAAGAAAGATGATTGTTGGACGAGTTTGGTGGAAGCTTCGGTGACCAAAACAACTCAAGTTGCGATGTTTTACGAACAATGGTGTCAAAGACGATGTCAGCATGGAACTCTCAGGGAAAGACATCATCACTAAAGGGCAATACTGGGTGGAAGCGTATACAACAGGCAAGTAACGGAACAACCGCAGATTAATTGGTTGTAAATTTCAACTTGAGGCGAGAGCAGCCAGTTTTATTAAAAACGGTCCTCAGAATGGATATCACAGTTAGGTTGCAGTGCACAAACAAATCATCGCAGTTGGCATTGCATGTTTGAGTGTTGAGTGACGCAAAGAGCATAGGTTGAGAAATGTGTTATGGTCAGATGAATCATCCTTTGTCATGTTCTCGACAAATGGAAGAGAGCACGTGTGACGCCAACCTAACAAATTCTACATGTAGCCTTAAGTGTTGGTTCCACAAGTGAAGGATTCTAGTGGTTCGGTAATGGTATAGGGTGTATTTTTCTACATTATTTGGATAAATTCATGACCTGACCTGGCAAGGTCGATGTAAGTCAATTATGACACTGAACGATGATCTTCACTTCATGTTATATCATTTCTCTCCTGTATAAAAGAGTGTCTTTCAAGCTGATAATGTCTCTGTCCACAAACCACGAGTAGTCGCTCAGTGGTTTATAAAACATGACACTGACGCTATTCTTCTCAGTCACCAGATCTTAACCCAATCAAAAATGCATGGGCTATTCTGGAAGGCATGCGACTCGTAATCCGAGGGTCGCGGGTTCGCGCCCGCGTTGCGCTGAACATGCTCGCCTTCCCAGCCGAGGGGGTGTATAATGTGACGGTCAGTCCCACTATTCGTTGGTAAAAGAGTAGCCCAAGAGTTGGCGATGGGTGGTGATGACTAGCTGCCTTCCCTCTAGTCTTACACTGCCAAATTAGGGACGGCTAGCACAGATAACCCTCGAGTAGCTTTGTGCGAAATTCCAAAATAAACAAACAAACAAATATTCTGGAAGGGCACCTAAAGAGCCTTTTCCACTTCCATCAGTTAGACGCGAGTTGACAGGCTTTGTTGCATCCCTCCTTCAGAATTCCAAACACTGATAGACTCAACTGTTTACCACGGCTACAGGCCGTACTGGTTGCACGTGATGGCCCAAAATCCTGAAAATGGCTTTACATTGGTGTTTTCAATTTGGCTACTACCATTGATTTCAGTTTAAATGTTAAACTATATCAAGAAATGTTCTGTAAAAGTTATCTTTGAACAGAATAAATCAACATACAGTAAAAAATGTTCAAAGTTATGCACTCTTGATAACGACTTTGATATTTATCACATAAAAGTTTACAATGACCTTCAAAAATTTCTTTTGTGAATCTGATCTGGTGAAAATAAAGCTGTGCGTAACGTTCGTCTCTTACACAAACTATTTGTAAGCTGTGTTCACATGCACATAACATATAATATTTCTACTTATCTATAGAAACGTTGCATGAAAAGTAAGCTGGAACATCAAGATTAAATAGATGAATGCTGTAAACAATGAAGAATATCTCTACTTCCAAGAAGATGAGAATACAAATACTTACTACTTGTGTCTTGCTTTGGTGTATTGCCAGGTGAAGTTGCCCAGTTGACTTTCATTTCCTATAAAACATAAACGAAAGAGATGGACTGTTAATGTTTCTGTCTTTAAGTTACAATATTACAATTAATTTGTTTATCAAAAACAAATCGTTAGTTTTAGGTCATGATACACGATGCCATTATTTAACATCCGACTATTATTACTCTTTTAGTTGAAAATGAGGTAACTTACTGTATTACAGGACGTAACGTGGCAGAGAAAATATACACAGACTGTTTGTGAATTTCACACAAAGCTTCACGAGGGCTATCTGTGCTAGTCGTCCTTAATTTAGCAGTGTAAAACTAGAAGGAAGGCAGCTAGTCATCACCACCCTTTTTTTGTGTACCAGACAAACAAAAAGGGACACAAGAATAAAGAAAGACAATGGAGAAAATTAAAAAGAAAAAATTCATGAAGATTTGTTTGTTTTGAATTTCGCGCAAAGCTACTCGAGGGCTATCTGCGTTAGCCATTTCTAACTTAGCAGTGTAAGACTAGAGGGAAGGCAGCTAGTCATCACCACCAACCGCCAACTCTTGGGGTACTCTTTTACCAACAAATAGTGAGATTGACCGCCACATAATAACACCCCCACAGCTAAAATGGCAAATATTTTTTATGTGAAGGGGATTCGAACCCGCGACCCTTGGATTACGAGTCGAGCGCCTTAACCACCTGGCCAAGCCGGGTCTATAGTTCACAGAAATGTGTGATTTGCACAAATACTGCGCCAGCCTCAAGAAAATTAGGCATATAACTAGGCTTTATGAATTTCAGGAAAAAGGTCCACCCGTAAACACCAGTTATAGCTTTAGAAACGCGAAAACACTTTTAGGATCTTCACACTTCTGAATGTAACTTTATTGTCGAACAGATTTCAGAGTTTTTTACTCTCTCAACTTTCGTTAATTTTTGTGTGTCTGTTTTTGGAAAATGTCAATAATCTGTTCGAAAAATATTTCTGGCTTCGATTTTAGTTCGCTACGCTTTTATATATATATGTACACACACAACCAACACAACATACTTGTACACGTGAATGCATATTGTTTGTTAATCTCGAGCTAAAATGTAACAAACTTATCACCACCGCCCAAACATTTGTTAAGAAGATTTAATGATTTATTGGTAGCCACCAGTAAACATCGATGTTGTTTTGGTAATTTCGTATAATTTCAATTAATCTGGCTAAGTTTGAATGCTTGTTGTATTTCTTGTTTTCGTTTTACTTATTTTTATTTCAGTGGCATAAAACATTACGTTTTATAACTTTAAGAGATGCATACTGGTGCAAATAATCAAGATATCTTGATTCGCAGTGAACGAGGAAAACTGTGGTAGTAAAATCTATGTATCTGGGGTGTACTTCACAAGAACCTTAACTTGGTGGTCAGCAAGCAAGAATTACCAGTATTCTAACATCCACAGACCCGTAGAAACTCTAACAATCCTAAAACTTATTAAATTAGCAACTTGTTCTGTTTTATCTGTCAACTATTTTTTTTTTCTCTTTACAATCTAACTTATATATACACAAAAAATAAACTGGTCTAAACAACCAAAGATATGCCCATCTCTTATTCCTATTTTATTTATTATTTGTGTGGACGTTAGTTTATGATGTAACGTTGAAATGTTTCTCCTGAGGGTTGTGTTTTTAAATACAGACAACTGAATCGCTGGCACTTCCAGATACATAGAGATAAGATTTGTCCACAAGAATTCTACTGGTTAGGCCTCTCGGCTGTAAAACAAGCCGTATAAGCTCAGGGGATTCGCCAGTACTTTCGAACCTCTACCAACGAAAATACTCTTTTGATTAAATATATCAGCCTAAAAAACAGAACACACACACAAAAACAACAATACAAGTGCATAATAGAATCAGTAAAGACAAGATGAAACGTTTAATTACATCTTTCCATTTCAGCTTGGAGTTTCATGTTAGAATATTTCATCGTTTAATACAAGTAGCTAGAATTCACCTCTTTAATTATCGTTGCCTAGACGATGATTGAAAGTCGAATTATTGTTAAAGTATTCGATGATAGTTTTAGCCATGACAACTAGATTAGTGTGCAATTTTAACAATTATTTGCATATCGTGAACTTTTAATCATAATATCCATGGAACTAGTTTTTAAACCTATAGAAATTTAAAATGCAGGATTCTCCTACGATAAAAACAAGTCTAAATTTAGTGTAGTGATTCTGTTGGGTCTATGCAAGATGGATAATTTAGTTATTGCCACTCAATTTTATCATATATTACATGGCGACACTCGAGCATTAATTTATATCGTAGAAACAGACTAATAATGATGTAGAGGGCAAAGTGAGAGACAACAAAAATCAGTTGCTAAACTAGTAAAACAAAGCTAAACTTTGGCATATATTTATTAAGAAAAGAAAAAGGACAAAACTGTATCAGTTAATCGCAGAGACGAAGAAACAAGTTAAGAAAACACAGGGAAATTATTTTGACAAAAACAAGAAGGAATTCTCAATATCCGTGACACTTGAAATTCTTATAGACAGAATTGCAGTAAATTGATCTACGAGATCATTTTGTCTTTTATTTATTAGCTACATTTTTATGCGATAGCAGTATCAAGCACAGAACTCACATATACCTAATTCGGTTTTATTACTCGCTTCGACAAGCCTACTCTAAAATTGAAATTCTTTAAAACAGGATTAGAATAAATAATCTATGAGACCTTGGGCGTGGTCAAATACATCAATCGAAAGGAATTAATTTTCTGAGTTCAGAATTGTAGCAAGACCTTAAATCGGTCAAGAAATGAGAAAGCTATGAGCTGATAGACTGTACTTAGAAAAACAAAACTCAGAGCCACTCTATGTGCTTTTGGACAATATTTTGCACTGGAAACAATAATCTGCTCTAGTGACTTATATCCAAAAAGTAATATTATGTTTCAATAACGTGAGAATGATATTTTGCATAAGTTTGACAATAATTCGTGAAAGAAGTACAAATACTCTATTGCTCTAAGTTAAAAATTGTCGAAAAAGAAAATTTATGCCCCTTCTGACACCGTAATATCATACTTTCATATATACCGATCAATTATTTGAAACAATAAATCAAACATGGCCGAGTTCCAAACTTAAATATGCCTTTACAAAAATATGGAAGTCGAACAATTTTAGACAGAATTATGTAGTAAATTGAAAGGTGGTCAAGCTATAAGGAAGAAATGCGACGTAAAAGAATTGACACTGGAGTTTCATCATATATATTAGAAAATAACGTGTGCTAATGTGTTCTAGGATTCGTAAGAATTCTCGTAAGCTACCATACGTCTAACAAAGCAAAATTCAGGAGAATGTGTAAATAAGTAATAATATTATAGAAAGTAACAACAGCTCACGCTCACTCCTTAGATATAATCAGCGAGTCTAAATTAAGATTACTCAGACAAATTTCGATCAATCTCACACCTCAAGATATCTGTTTTAACTATAAAAAACAACAACAATAAAAAAGTAGGGAGAAAACTTATGTGTCATCACCACACTCGCTGAAGTACCCCGCTGAGACAGCGGTAATCTTCGGATTTAGAACGCTAAAATCAGGGGTTCGATTTCCCTCGGTGGATACAGCAGATAGCCAGATATAGCTTTGCTGTGAGAAAACAACACATACTCGCTAAAAACAATGCAGAGTGATGGTGAGCAGCACTAGTGACAAACAGTTAAATTATACATACGTACATACATACCCCTCCCCCACACACACTTACATACCCGCACCCACACAAGTATTTTATGCTTTTCAAATTGGTCCTCCAACCGTTTTGTGTGCTAAAGTACAAACGAATAAGAGAGATATCTCCAGATCTAGCAGGATACACCGTATATCACCTTGAAGTCTTTTTTTTTTAATTGCTTGGGTCGTTCCTACAGCTGATGATTTTCCATCTCGGGTTTTGCTCAGTGTTATATATTTTAAAATAATTGTAATACTTTGTCAAAAGTCTTAGAAGTGTTATTGTAATCAAGAAAAAAACAGCATTACATGACAAATCTATCAAAAGTAACGTAAAAATATATGTTGCATCCTCAAGGTCTTTTTTTTTATTATTAGATAAATCCTTCGTACTACAAATGAAGATTCGTGTCACTCTCGTGTAGCAATCAAAACCTGCCGCAACCAGTCACTTCTCAATTTACACTTAAAAATAAACGTTAATGACTCTATTTAATTTCTGCTTTGTTTTTATTCATTGTATTTGGTTTTTAACTGCATTAGAAAAGCTTGTTGAAACAAATAACGTGAGCAAGAAGTTTCATACGGATTGTTTTTACCTTCTACCTGGTTTTGGAGAAAAAATTTTCAAAGTCTGGTCTGAGTTCCTCATCAAGTCCGAAATGTCGTATACAAAACTAAGCAGAAGGCAGGAGTACATGAAACTAATTTAAAACGACATAAACCTTTAGATTTTGTTCAAAGAAAAATGGACGAAATTAATCGTAAACAAAGCCTATTTTTAGTGCTGATAATGTCAGTTATTTTTATATGAGATGTTATTCGATGGACTATCTAAAATGCTTTGTAGTTCAGCCACAGGTTTTCTAATTGTCTTTATAAACCAATAAAGAAATTAGTTGTTTATGAAGTGAACTATTGGTAACTTTACTAAAACCCATAAAAAACACTTTATTTTCATGTTTTCTGATTGTACACACTGTGTATACACAGCTTCAATATGAATATTTCAAAACACATTTTTATGATCACATAACAACGCCATTTCTTTTATTTTCTCATTTGCAACTAAGAAAAAGACTTGTCCTCCCAGTGGCATGTCTGCGGCTTTATATTGCTAAAAATCGGGTTCCGATACCCGTGGTGGGCAGAGCACAGGTAGCCCTTTGTGTAGATTTGTGCTTAATAATAAACAACAATACGAGGACTTTTACTATAAATAAACGAATCGAACTTTCTTTGCTCGTTCAAGTTCAAATCGAGTCTACTAATCAACAGACTTCACTCAATTAGTAGTAATTTGTTCATTGTAAGCACCAGTGAGAATTTAAAAATTGTTTCCTACGTAAGTTAATTACATTCATTCAACTTTAACACGAACTTCAGAACTGAGATCAGTCTATCTTCAGGTGGAAACAAAAAAACATTAAGCTGAACATGAATTATTGTCGAATCTTTGAGAATTAGCAGCATGTTAATTAGACCTACACTAAAATATCTTGATTTCACACAAGTATTTTTGCATAATTTAGAAAACAAGTTATTACTAAAGTTAATAATGACTAATAAATGTTTTTGGGTGATTGAATAGTTCTCAAAAGACACTAAATAAATGAAACAGAGATGTGCTGATTGATTTGACTCCTAAACTACATTAAGAGATATCAGTGTTCTGTTAGCCAGAGTAAGATAAAATTCCATGAATAGACAAAAGTCATTTTGATTTTACTTTAACATTCGCAAATACAGGAAATTTTCGTCGAAAATGATACGAGACAATACTCCAGTTACGAATGAACCTGCACACCTCAGCTGAACCAATATATAGAAATACTGGCTTCTTTGTGAACATGACAATGACCGAAGGAGGTTGAAAAATTTTTCACTTCTCTACTAGTGCTTTCTCTACTCATACCAGCCGTTTTTAAATATATAACTGGCTCATTACATTCGAACATATCACTCACTATTGCATGGTTCTCTACGATTTATGAAATCATGACACATAACTTTCCAACTACTAGCTATCGAACATCTAATGTATTTTACGTTATTAAGAGTTTATAAAGACCAATATATCTGAACCACATGAACTACCTATATTTCAGAACTGTATGAAGTCTACGTGATTTACTTCTTCAATCTTCTAAACAGCACTGATAACTCTGTTCAGAGGAAACTGAACCAAAGAATACAGTTAGTTAGCTTATACACCATATTTTCTTCACTAAGATTCACGTTTTGTAGTTTAAATAAACTATAATTATTTTTAATGGCAAATGTTAAAATACGTACTATGACATAGCTCCATGACTCTAAAGCATAGACACGTAGGGTTTCACCAACTCCCGTAACTACGCGATTTTCTATTCGAATTATCGAAATATGTGGAATCCAATCGGACTCTGCGACTTTATAGTCCAAATATCAAAACATGTTGTACCTGTGCAACTCAGTTACTTGCTAATCAAAGTATTAAAACATGATATTCCGATAGCAACTCCGTTGCTTTTTAAACAAAATATTAACATATGGTGTCCACGTGTACCCAGTGGCGGATCAAGACAATTGTGGGCCCTACCAACAGTACAAGTTAAACCAAAAGTTACAAAAATTATAGAATTTTTAAGGTATACATCGTCGTAGCTAAGCAAACGTTGTCCGAGTTAACATCTTTATCAATAGTATACTAATACCTTGTAATATACTGAATTATATTAAAATGGCTTAGTATGAAATAAATTATGGAATAAAAAAGCCTTTTTAGTGAAATATGTTAATGTGAGTACACATACCAATGTGCATACACAAAAATACATCGTATCACTTAAAGATGTAATAAAGTTTTTACAGTAAAATGTATATTTTTATGTTTATTACTTTTTGGCCTTCTAAGATTAACTTTTAAGGAAAATTTTCATGCATCTGTAGTTTTCGGAAGCTCTAGGCACTGTGTTTATCGTGCTTAATAAATAATCTGGGTACAACTTCTTAAGTGTCTAATTAATGTCTGTAATATAGTACTTGCATCTAACGTACAGTTTAAATATCAAAACATTTTAGGTTGGGCATGAATATAAACAAAGCTAATCGGATATTTTCCAAATATTTCAGAACGAATAGAACAAATCTATAAAGCGGCATAACTTCAGTATTTATTAAAAATTCTTCTCAACGTATATAAAACAAAAACAGTTCTTTTTACCAGCTATAGCAAGCTGAGCTGTTAAAAGTTTTGTAAATAATTTCAGTCACTCAATGTTTATATCACAAATACCAACTTTAAACCTTAATCAAGTTTGGGTAAAACTAACAGTATAATGGTAATGTGCTTATATTTACACTATTTCTAGTTTCTACCAGTTCCTTCTTTCCTCTCTAAGGATTATCGATGCGAAAAGAGGTGTTGGTATAAACAGCTTCAATAAACGAAATATGAAAAAGATTTACTGTGCAAATCAGTCATAAATACAATATTTATGTTTAATAGGGTTGTTGAAATAAAACTGTTTAGATAAGGCTCAGTTCCCCGCCCCCTTTAGGACACAGAACGAAACGAAAACACTCCAAGGGCTTTGAAGTTCCTTAAGTTATCATCATCTATAACCTGATAAAATTACACCTACAATGGCGTCTAAAATGGTTGTGTAAAATTATAATCTAAACAACAAATAGTGAATAACTAAAAAACATTTCTTTCTCACATGGATTTTTTTTTTGGAATGCACAATGAAAGACATCACTCCATGATAAAACTCAAAATTTTGACTACTAAATGAATGCATTTCGAAACATCACAACGAGATGCATTTACATAAATTTCCTTGGAGTTAAAATTACTTTATATATATATATATCAGTTTTACGGTTTGAACGTTACTTTGAATACAAGTATACATATTACAACAGCTTTTATTTAAACATCTAGATCTATTTAGATATCACCTTCAATGTAGTAAGTCACATATGGGGGTAGGTTGTTTTACACGACACATGCATTCCAAATTTTCTGGCAAGATAGCTGGATTGACTACAAGTGCCTTTATGTCGCAATAACACCACTTGGCGCTCATGAGAAGAAATTATCACATGGTTTGGTTAAAAGTAAGTCGACTTTGTAGCTAGGGAGAAAGTTAGAGGAAAGCGAAACAAATTAATCGGAATGAAAATTCAATTAAAGTGTCACTTTTACCTATAAATTTCTGCCTTTGCTTCGTCTATAAGCTACACTACTATAAAAAAAATACTTAGTTTTAACTTTCGCGTCTTTTCTTTCCAGATCTAGTGATTAGGGCGTTCGACTCGCAAAATGCGGATCAGCCTCCAATCCCATCACCGAACATGTTCGCCCTTTAAGACGTGGGCGCGCTATAATATAACCATTAATCCCAACATTCCATTACAGTAGCCCAAGATTTGACGATGAATAGTGTCAACTAGCTACGTTTCCTCTAGTCTATCACTTCTAAATTATGGACGAGAAGCGCAGACAGCCCTCGAGTAGTCATGTATGAATTTCCCCACAATAAACCTTTTGCCCTTTATTGGAATAATTAGTATTACTGCATTACTTGAGTTTATTATCTATAGTGTTTAGCTCTGGGTCAAACTTAACCCTAAGAGCAGTATTAGATTTATTATACCTAATGCTTTTATGAAAAGTTTGGGATCAAACACACTTCGGGTGATATATTAATTGAAATTTCTGATATTATGAAAATAAACTGCATAAATGGCGAAAGAATATATCACAATTTATATATTCGTCAACTCTGAAATATGTACAAAAACAATATGGCGACGAACACAAGGTGCAGTATATGATGTATATCCGTTAACAGTGCTACTAATTAGCACTGTTCGATGATGAAGGACCATAAAAGGTTTTTATATATCGAAAATACAGTGAAGGGAAATAACATCATCAAGTATAGGACGAGAAAAAACTGTCACGATTACATACATTCATTAAAGGCTTCGTTGTCGTAATGGTGCGTAAAGGAAGTATGCTTGAAGTTCATATAATTATGTTTTAAGCTCTCTTGCTATTTGTCCCTTGCTGGGACAGCGGTAGGTCTTCGGCTTTACAACGCTAAAATCAGAGGTTCGATTCCACTCGGTGGACAAAGCAGATAATCCAATGTGGCATTGCTATAAGGAAATACACACTGTTGTTGTTTTGCTTATTAATATTTACAAGTAAAAACTACTGAGTTTTGTCTTGAAGTAAAAAGAAAAACAAAAATATATGCATTACTTGATAATTGCAATGAACAAAAGAACAAACGTGAATAATATAAGTGGACATTAGGATTGAGGTAAATGCATCATTCTTTCTTGCTTTAGCTACTTTTATGGAGAGATAAGGAATTTTGAAGCAAAGCATACAGAGATAATGAGAAGTAGGCATACATAATGTATCATTAAACATTATACACACAACAAGAAAATAAAACTAACTATATTGAACTCGAAACTGAAAAGTCGATTTAAAACATTTATCCAAATACTTACTTAAGAGATTTTTGTTCAGAGAATTGATCATGTAAACATGTTGGAATATTGAAAAATATCGATATGCTCAACTACTACTATTCGAGTCAATCTCAAATGATTCAACTAAACATCGGGGTGTATAATATTACGAGTAGACATAAATATATATTACAGTTGGAGTATAAATTAAATAAATTATCAATTGATCAACGACTCTTATTTGATAAATTCTGATTGCTCAAATCGTTAGAATCCAATAACTGGTATCTGAGAACAGGCATTAAAGTTCAAAGTTTTTACTACTAGTTTCTTTTAACGGAAGGCACGGCATTGCCACGTGGTCCGTGGGTCGCGGTTTCGAATCCCCTTCACACCAAACATGATCGTCATTTTGTTCACGTATTGTTACAATATGGCGGTCAATCCTACTGTTCGTTGGTAAAAAAGTAGCCCAAGAGTTGGGGGTGAGTGGTGGTGACTGACTGATCTTATACTGAATCAGAATTGACAAGTGGTGATAGCATTCGTGCAGCTTTGCGTGAAATTCAACAAATGAACAAACTTTTAAATGACAAATAATAACTTGTTATTTTTTATGTCGCTATTCGTATATTACAAATGCATACACGATATACAGCTTAGGACATAAATCCAGGCTTAATAACTAACTTCGTCTTTATCAGAAATAACACTACTCCGTTACACTTCTTTTATTATCTAAGATTTTTCTTTCTAGTTATGTGTAACATATTTCATGAAGTTTTTATTGTTCAAATAATAATAATAAATAAACTAAAATGCACACCGTAAATTTTGTTTCTCGGCGTGGCCAATTAGCTTTGCTGAAAAACTTTGTTGATCAATAGATATAACCGAAAAACTTAGGTAACAGCTAGCAGAGGTCATATTATGACCTTAGCATAAGCCTATAAAATAGGACTAACAAGAATAAATCATGGCCTTGGGTGCCATTATGAGGTAAACCTCATGAATGAGAGATGAAGACCGTGAAACCAAAATATCTGATGGGTATAATTTAGATACAGCAATAGCTTGTTTATCTCTCTCCCGAGGACCACAAACCATCCTTACTGCTTTACATATGGCGAGTTTTACAACAAAATTTATTTCTGTAGCTTGAGTTTTTAGCCTGTTTATTTACTTTATGATGCATTTGAAAACAAAACTACAATTACCAAACGTGAAATTATCAACTCCATCAACTAAAAACGACTTTATATTCACTGTGGCTGTCATGCGAGTTGCTAATTTGTATAATCAAAATAGTTTTAAAAATAGTTTCAATGTCCTTCAGTTCATCAAGATTAGGCATAAAGACTTGAAGCCAGAGACAGACTTCTAGTGGTAAGGGTGCCGTTTACTCGACGTATTAATAAGATTATTATAATGAATTTGTCTACCTACATATCTTACTGTACACTTGAGAGACTCCAATGTCCATATCTTCAAGATTTTAATTGCATTGCTAGGGGAAAAAAAAGTAATTTATATAGAAAGTAAGCAATTTGGTTGATAAATAAGGCGTGTAAAGATAAAAAAGGGGTTTGGGTAGGTGGGTGGCCATTATATCACTTAGTATAGTCAGGGAAAATGAATTCATATATTTTCAAAATCACTATTTTCTGAAAAATTAAACCGTAATTAAAACTACTACATCTGGTCTACACTCAATTTATATTAATGAAAATGAACACATTAAAACTTTCATTATATACTCACACACACAGACAGTATCAAAGTTCGGGATAGTTAGCGGCTGTTAAAATCTATGAAAATTTTCGCATTTAAACATTGGAGATATCGGCGCTGAGTGGTCGAGTTGATGGTATTTCTGGCAATTGTATATTGTATTTAATTATCAAAGTATAAATGGTTTTAGCGCTAATGAGTGAATTGAGTACACTTTTCCCACAAGAACATCAAAAATGACTGGTTGAAGATTAAAACCCTGTTTCCATCTATTAAGACAGAGAAATATTCAAAATCAAAAGATACACTTACATTATGCAAAAAATGGCACAACGAAATACGCACTGTTACAAGTAAACTTTAGTCCAGATTGAAAAAAAAACAACAAAAACATTCCCAACCAGTTTCTGCATATAAAAATTACCGCCACTTTGCTTTTTTTATAGATTTTTCTCCTGTTATCAATTTTCCGAATTATCAGCTTCTATTTTCAAGTTTTTGATAGAAGCGCCACTTAAGCAAAGACTTCAATGGTAGTCATTGAGGGTCGAGGTTGCTGTTGAGAATGTCGTCAATGTGTGAGCACTGTTTGAAGAACGTGTCAGGTACGTTCATCTTTTCTAATCTTCCTTAAAAAAAACAAAAAAAACCTTTTATCAGGTTTCGACAAATTTTTGTTGAGAACAAAACTATTTTGTCGGGTTAAGTGTAAGATCTAACAAGAATAACGAAAATGATTACGGCACGAAGCGATATGTAACAAACCAACAGAAGTATCAGCATGTGTAGTTTATACGAACTGAATGCGGTAGACGCTTTATAAACAAATAAAAAAGTTTCATTATTCGTGAACAACACTCACACATCCATTGCTATGGTTGAAAAGTATAACTACAGATATTTGTTTCGTAAAACAAGAAGAGAAAAACGCTTTTGAATAAAACAAAACACATTTTTTATGCAAAAACGGCTGTTCTGGGCCCAGAAAACACTAACTATGACTCTCTTAAGGTAGCCAAATGCCTTGTCATCTAATTAGTGACGCGCATGAATGGATTAAAGAGATTCCCACTGTCCCTATCTACTATCTAGCGAAACCACAGCCAAGGGAACGGCTGTTTTCTGGGCCCAGAACAGCCGTTTTTGCATAAAAAAGTTCTCAACAAGTGGGTTTCTCGACATCACTGAAAACAAAACACAAACCAACGGCTCTGCTTCAGAGATGGTATAACATTAAATATAAAAACTTCACTCTTTATCAGCTTTGGTGAAATAACTTCTAAAAATACAATGAACTGCTGTTAATAAACTTAAAACTTTCGGACATGTGAGTCGTGATGCTGTATTTTTCACTCAGCGTTTGTTGCAAAACGATCGCAGTCACTGTTTCACACAAAACACAACTGTGTGGTGACAATAAATTTTATTTCTTACTTTTAAATCCGAACAACTTTAAACGCTTTTACAGCGAAAGCAATAGCATACAGAAGGTAAAAACAACAAAAACACTCGACAGAGTAATCACGGCAATCTTCAGATTTTATAAACCGGCACTGAACATGTGAGTTTGTATTAGGGATTGGAATAATATACATCTTATTATGGGTTCACATGCTTTGCAACTTAACATGAACTTATTCAATCGCTTATTGCACGTGAATTATTCATATCACTTCCAAGTCACGTTAAGCTAATTTACATACATTATTTAAAGGGTTCGAGACCACAAAAATATTTGCACTGTTTGTGGTTATATATACGAGCACGTGTCTATGGCGACGGTTTCAGTTTCCTTACAGCGACCTAAGAGTGATTATGAACAAATATCCCTTATTTGTGTTGTTTAATCACGTGGTTTCAAAGTTAACAATAATGTCTTCAACAAATTCTTAAAGTGTGATAAGCGCATGACCCACTGTCTATCACAAAGGAGGCCACACAGATCTCGTACGTTAGCCCTAGTGCTGAAACGAGAATCAAACATTTTTATCTTGATAAGCGATTTATCGAAAGACATTTGGTTGGTCTCCTGGTATCGACGTAAGATAATAAACCGTGCGGGTCTTTATAACGGCATTTCATAGGCTACTTTCTTGATTAGTCAAAATGCAATCGAGACCTACTGAAACATAGCCACGAAGCTGTATAATAGTTGTAAAACGCAGAATTCTTAAACTAGGTTTGACATCAATGAAAAATAAAGTGATACAATACTAGTTCGATAAATTTTAAAACGATTTTGAATCTCTGATTAAGACTGTTTCATTTAACTATAAGGTTCAAAATGCCAATTAAAGCAGGAACTGAAAATCGTTTTAAAACCTATACAACCAATATCACTTCACTCATTTGCACATTTTTTTATTGCTGTGTTTAACAAGTTTTGAGTACTTCTTGTAGCAGTTCTACAAATAACCAACTATCTCTACTTTTCGTTAAAATGTTCATGCTTTTCCTTATTTATCACACTTGGAGAACCAACCTCTCATTTGTGTGGAAATTTTAAATAAATTGTGCAAACGTAACCCATATTTCTCTTATAATGTAAATAATATTTATTTTCCTTCATTCGCGTAACTTACATATGAGAAGCGAAAGGTTTGGGAATAACAACTTTTGGGTGTGTCTGCAGTAAACAATTTCCATGGGTAATTACTAATACAGCAATTTCAATAATAAAAAAAAGTGAAATGATATTGCAAGGAACGTATAACGATGTAATCCTTTTAAATGTACAACAACTAAGAGGTGAAATTCTCGACAAGTCTTAGTGACAAGTAAACCACAGAACTTTAAACAAATAATCTGGCCCGAATTACAAAAACTTGACCCTTATAAAAGGTGTGAAGACTAAAATTTTCATTATACGGGTCCACGAACAAATAAAAAAAAATTGTTTTGGGTTTCAGTTTCATTACACTATCTTGATATTAGTTGAAGGAAAATTTATGCATTTGTAAAACGAAACATCTTTTTAATGTTACTATTTGAACTACTAATAACAATGTGAAATATTCTTGTTCTAACATGGATGTGCCGCATTCAGGAGACTCAACAGTACTGTAATCAAAAAAAGGTTCAAACTGTAAGGGTGTTCAGAAACAAACAGTATTTTTCATTGCCTGGATAAATTCTTCAGTGTATTTTCTTGTAACGCGGTGTATCAAAAGATCTAGTGCTCATCGTGTGTACAAAGAATAAGGAGTACAGTACAGACACGTCAATCACGTACAGTTACGACAGAAAGTGTTCGTACATCTGCGTCGTAATTTTTTTCTCATAATTTAAATATTATCACAACAAGGATAATGAAAGTGTACTATATTATAAATATTATATTAACACACATCTACATATTTTTTATGTAAATTTAACAACAAATAAACTGTTTTTAAACAAATAACCAAACATAGGAGGGACAGAAAGTGTTCGTGCGTCGACTTTAATGGTCAGTTGTGTAGCCTTTCAAGTGAATTACTTGGCGCAATCTCTCCTCATAACCGTCCATGATTGTTTGACAGTACTCAACTGGTAGATTCTTCCACTCTTCTTTACAAAAGGCCACCAACTCTCACGTTTTACGGATGACGCTGATGAACCCGGGCCTTCAACTCGTGCCAAACGTTTTCAATTGGGTTGAGATCGGGTGACTGCGATGGCCACTCCACAACGCTTATATGGTTCCTCTGTAACCAGGACTGTACATATTTCAATGTGTGATTAGGGTCATTGTCGTGCTGGAAGATCCAACGACGCCCAAGCCGCAAGTTCCGAGCACTTGATACAAGTGCCTAATATATCAACGTACTCTTCTTTTTTCGTGATTCCATTGACGCGGTAAAGGCTGTCTACACCAGAAAAGCTAAAGGAACCCCAGAGCATGTTCGAGCCACCTCTGTGTTTAACTGTTTAACAAGTGTTCCAACTAACTTCTCTAACTGTTTAACAAGTGTTCCGACTAACTTCTCTGAGAACCTTCTTCTTGGTTCTCTCTGGAATTTTGGTGAAGCGTCCGGAACGATGGAGGTCAGCAGTTGATCCTGTAATCTTAAACTTGGCAATTATGCTTTAAACAGTAGATTTCGGGCCATTAAGTTGTGTAGCATACCGGAAAGAGACACACGAGACTTGTATTTTACAATAATTCGTTTTTTTTTTAAATCACTGAACAGTTGTTTCCTGTTTGCCATGATGACCAAGCAGATAATGACGGAGACGGCGCTAAATTGCCGGAAGTACATTTTTTTCTGGCTAGATTCCAATAATTATGAACCCAGACTCTAGTTCTGGAATGGTATACTGTAGTTTATTCGCCAAACCAAAAACTTTTTACGGGAATATCAGTTTTTTCACACGTTCTGTGCTGTACGAACACTTTCAGCTCCTCCTGTTTTTGGTTATTTGTTTATAAACAGTTTATTTGTCGTTTAACCTACATAAAATTGTATGTAGATGTGTTTTAGTATAATATTTATAATATACTATATTTCTATTAGCCTACTCGTGATACTGCATAAGTTATGAGCAAAAACCACTCGTAACGCAGGACTACGAACACTTTATATTGTAACTGTACACTTCCGGTTTTGTGCCCAACGATTACACTGGTTTACAAAGAAATTGAGGCAAGCACAAAAATAGCTGTTTTAACCTAATTTGGGGGTGCTGAATTCAGATTTGAAATCCGTTTTTACTCATCACCTCTAGTTTTTTAGATATGCATACTGTACATTTTGTACACATACTGTACATAAAGGCGTATATGCATTCAGGGTTAATTTCTAATATTGTGTGACTTATGTCTTCTTTTTTAGTTATTATGCAATAAATGTAAGTGATAGCATTACATTATATATATATATATATATATATATAGCTATATATCAAGACGGATCACCAGTTTCAGGAATCGGAACAAAGACCTTGCTTCATTTTTCGACATGGAAAACAAGTTGTGCTACTGCACAAATGTACCTGGCTTGTTCACTTTCCTTGGTTTGCCACATAATCCTTCAGACTGGCGTCTTTTCATAAACTCTTCCAAGGCTGTGCTTCTGCACAACGGGAATAAATATCCCAGCATTCCCACTGCACACTCTGTCCATCTAAAGGAGTACTATGACAATATGGAGCTTCTTTTAGAAGCTGTTAAGTACAACCAGTACCAGTGGAGTCTGTGTGTGGACCTCAAGGTCATTGGTCTTCTTATGGATATGCAAGCGGGCTTCACACACAAAGTACTGTTGCTTTCTCTGTCTCTGGGATAGTCGAGCTGTATCCCAGCATTACAAGCAGAAAGACTGGGGTCTAGAAGCACTTCCGTTCCTGGCGAACACAGCGTCACAGAGAATCCTCTGGTTGACATGAAAAAAGGTGCTTCTTCCTCCTCTTCACATCAAGCTTGGTTTGGTGAAGAATTTCGTGAAGGCCATGGACAAAAATGGTGCTGCCTTCCAACACTTGTCTACTGTGTTCCCAGGTCTCAGTGCTGCTAAGCTCAAAGAGGGCATCTTTGTCGGACCTCAAATCCGAGAAGTGCTGAAGGATACTGATTTTGAGGAGCTTCTTACCTTAAAGGACCTGAGAGCATGGGAAGCATTTAAGTCAGTCTGTAGTGGCTTCCTTGGTAACACACGCGTACCAAATTACCAAGCCTGTATTGAGAAGTTGCTAAAGACTTATGAGGATATGGGATGCCGAATGTCATCAAAATTAATTTTCTCCATTCCCACCTCAACTTCTTCCCTCCAAACCTTGAGCAGTGAGTGATGAGCACGGAGAAAGATTCCACCAAGACATTACGAAGATGGAGAGCAACTACCAAGGCAAGTGGGACCCCAGCATGATGGGAGACTTCTGCTGGATGCTCTTGCGTGACATCCCGGAGGCAAAATACACCAGATCATCTAAGATAACACACTTCTAACTGTCTGCGGTACTATGAATTGTGTACATTGTGTCATCCAACTATATTTATTCCGTCACTGTTCTTTATCTGTCCTGTTTTATCTGTAATAAACTGCTGCAACTGTTGAAATAAGCACGTATATACTCTGTATATACTAAAATGAGACTATTTAAAAGCCAGAAAACTAGAGGTGATAGAGCAAATGTGTTTATAAATTTGAATTCGGCACACCCAAATTAGTAAAAAACACCTCTTTACATTCTTGCCTCAGACAAAAAATATTTTTTTTTGTAAACCAGTGTTATTATTTTTCTCCTCCCGAAAGTGTTCTGCACGTACAACGTTTTCAATCAATTGTAAAGGCTTAAAAGTAGTTGTATACTTTATAATATGGTGGAAATAAATTCCAGTTTCTTAACATATTTCATCTTCATTCTTGTTATTGTCACACACGTTTCACAACAAAAGCGTACTGTAACAACAGAGCTTTCACGAGTTGGGACAGAAATTAGAACTTTTACCCTTCAAGGGTATCATGATTGTGGAAAGATAACTGTATGTTTTAGTGTTGTAAAACGTTGACTATGGGTATATCACTTTTTCTTATATTCATTAGTTCGTGAATAAAAAAACAAACAAACATGTCCCATATGTTACTAAATATTCCAAACAATATAAACTCTTGGAAAAATTATCGATTTACTATAGACACATACAGAGCAGAGACGATAAAACTGTTATATACACATACAACGTACATTTATCTTCAAATTTTCATTCCCTTATACTTACACAACTGCTAATGCCTTATAATTTGTAGCAATAACTCACAACTGAAACACAGAAATTCATTCCAGTTTCGTTAATTAAATAACGAAATAAAAAATCGAAACCCCTTACATGTACACAAAAACTGTTTCTTATACTTCAGTTAAACCAACTTTAATAATTTATCATCTTTCAGTTAATTCCATTTGATGATTTCCATCAAGTGTAAACGAATAAGCTCGTTTACAACCACGTACAAAAAAAAAAGAGAGAAAAACCGACATACGTACTTATAATACGACAATGGATATTATTTCTGGAAAATTAAAGCCCACTAGTTACCCAACCCATATTACCACAATAAACATGTAAGGGGCGAAATTCACGATTCTTTGCTGCTAAATCTGCAAAACTCAATTACCGTAAATTATACGAGGTCTGTTCTATCTCCTGCAACGAAGCAGAAGGTTTGTTCCGGACTTAAAACAAATAAAAGATCGCCACTTTGTCGCTCTGTTTGGCAATGCAATTTACACTCTGGTATAAAACGTGAACCAAGCAAGTTAAGATATTGTTTCTCTCGACACAGGTTTTTATAGGACTATAGTGTTCTTGATAAAAAGTAACACAGCTTACCAAATGATTAGTTTAATATAACCACAGAGGAAACATAATGAATACTTAGGAAACTTTGTGAATGTTATTTATTCAAATGTTTCTTGTTATATTCAAAATTTGTAATTAAAAGTTATTTCTTTCTTCTTTGTTTGTTTGTTTTAGTATTGTAAGCGAGAAGTATCATAACGTACATTTAAGAGCTCGCCAAAGCACATGCTGTCAGAACAGCAAATATCTACATGGTAATTTATAGCATGCTGTAAATATAACCTTACATTTGCCTCACGAATTTTACACAACTTTCCTTCAAACAACACAAATCTTTTCCAGCATTTTTTTTTTTTCATTTTGGGTTAATATTTAAATATGAACAATGTAACGTAAAGCAAAATCTACCTACTGGAAGATCTAAAGAACATAAAAGATTAGCTTGAAATAAAACAAAATGCTTTTGTTCTGCGGTACAATAAAAGTAAAATCATCAGCGACCAGCCTGTATTAAAACATTAAAAAATATGTATCTATAGAAACGTTTTAATCACTGTAGTTTATAAACCAGAGATTCTTCTTTGTCTGTTTCGGTTATTTGTTGTAAAGCGCATTGTTATAATATGATAGACAACGTTGCGCCAATCATGAATATTGAAATCTAATCTTTCGAGCTATAGAAACCCAGTTATCGCTAAGTCATCGATATGCCTTCAGAGGTGTTTCTAATAATTACCATTTCAACCTAAATATCTTACGTGACAAACGAACCAAACGGTCATGACAGTCTTTGAGATTCACACACGGCCATATTTAATTTTTACCTACTGACACAAAAATAGAAAAGGACTCAATCAGTTAGAACACCCACTATCTATACTTTTAATTGAATCGGAATTCCACTGTTATAGCGCCCTCGTGGTTCAAAGGGTAGCACAACTCGAGCATTGGACCTCCCGAAACTCAAATTTCTACTTTAACTGCTTTGCCATGTCCAGCCGAATTCTACACCAGAATAACACAAATGAAAAAGAGAGAAACTTTAATATAAATATCTGTTTTAATAGATTAGTTAAAAGATTAAAAATACTTTTGAAGAGCTCTTTTAACAACGAAAGTAAGATTGACCGTCACGATACAACGCAAGCAGTTTTGAGGGATCACTACATCTAATATCCGTTTTTATGTAATGACTGCTTACAACGAACCTAACCTATAATATGTTACATACAAACATTGCAAGTGGAAATTTCAGTTTCGGCAATGTGGAATAGTGAAGTAAGTGCGATGAAAAACATTAAGAAGGATAATCCGTTCATAAAAGTTACATTGCGCAAATTAGCTTTCAATTAAAACTTGATTTAAGTTCGTCAGAGTTAATTTCAAAGATATACAAAATACATTTTGTAATTAAACTATATTTATTTTCAACTTATTGCTTTTAAGTTGTTCTAACGTATAGAATTTTGCTAACGCTATTCGAACTTTAAAGCTAATTGTTATTGAACTTTAGAAATCGATGACAGGGAAATGTAAGTCACTTCAAACATGCACCCCTTTCAGCCGAGGGGGCGTTATAAAATATCGTTCAATCCCACTCTTCGTTGGTAAAAGAGTAACCCAAGAATCGGCGGTTGGTGTTGACAAGCTGCCTTGTCTCTGGGCTTTCACTGTGAAATCAGGAATGTCTAGCGCATATAGCCCCGTGTAGTTTTGCTCGAAATATAAAACAGACACACTAGATTCTAGTCAAGTTTCATTACAACCTGCTATTTCTATATCGTGACATTTTTCTTGACTAATTAGCGATGCCATGGTGTTTGTGGATTACCTCTATATTACTTTAATAAAAAAGCGCCCGTATTGCCAGTCTTCTGAACAGGGTTGTAAATGATGTTATTATTATGTTACTAGACTTCAATAAAAACAGCTTTTAATACTGCACCCAAACCTTTTTATGGAATACTAAATAGGTATTACAAATGTCGTATGAGTATTGAAAAATCTATTTGTTTTCCTATATTTTATATTAGCTAAAGAAACATCATAATTTAAGTGAAAAACAATGACTATTCGTTGCTTCTTAAAGTTAACTTTCTTACAGATATCGGATGTTCCTTGAAAAATTACCAGTCAACAACAGATGAACATTAAATGACTCTAGCATGGAGATTCTCAGTGCTTTGTACAGTTTACAGTCGGTGTCTGTAAGGAACCAACTTCTGCATTATATACATTGCCGAAATTAAAATTTCCATTTGCAATGTTTGTATGTTACACATTTTAGGTTAGGTTCGTTGAAAGCAGTCATTACATAATGCTGAGAGGGTAAGTGTGTCAGCGATAGAACTCGAGCTCGTGATCCGCAAATTGCAAGTCCAGTACCCTAGCCCCACGGTTATTAGTCGAATTCGAAATTTTATCAGCCAGCCTAGAAAGCTAGATCATGTACAAAGACAAAACCCATAAGGATAATACAAAATGACTTCACGTGGATTTGTGAGCCACACTACTTACCAAGTTAAGCCTAATCAATAATCAAATGTTTTCTGTATAGACAATTGGCTAGAGATTGGTCCAGTATACTGACCATGATTTGGAATAAAAAAGAAACTTTCGTCACATACTCGAATCCGTCATTTCCTTTCTTTCTTTCGAAGATATCCTCAGTTTTATTCTTTTCACGTTTTCCTTTTTTTTGCACACTTTCTTCTTCCTTATTCCTCAAGCACGTTTTTCATATCCATTTTCATTTCACGCTTTCATCCATTGAACTCGACAAAATTATAACATTCTATCACTACGGGAGCCACCCCCAACCAACACAAATTTGGATATACTCCAATCGATTACTTTTATTAATAGTTTGACCACGTTGCATCTTTCTATAGGCGTCTGGCAACACATATTTAATCTAAAAACTTGGAAAAGTATCTTGCTCAGATAAGATATAAAATTAAAGTCGGTCACATTAACAGTTGAAAAACAGCAGTTTTTGATACATCCCAAAAACAACCAATAAGAATACCTCTACATTTCAACAACAATATTCCGGTACATTTAGTACAAATATACAAGTGTTTCATGTTTCTGAGAACTTATTCTTTTCCATCTCACGATTTAATATCGAGATTTTGCATGTTTATACGTAACACTTCCTTACACGGAACCTATCCAAATATCATAGATAAGCAAGACGTCTTGTCAGTTCGTGTTCCACAATCTAATTCCCTTCACTTCCACTAAGTGGTTCTTCCAACGATTTTAAGTCCACAGTAGTGTTAGCCCAGTTATAACAGTAAAATTGAAACTAATATATGGGAAATGGATGAATTCGGTTAGGCCCATTCAACTTTTACAACTTTACGATTTAGTGCGCCATTAGTCACTATAAGTGCTCACAAGCGGACAGTTAGGCAAAGAGAAGAACCAAGGTATTTTGGTTAAGACTAGTTTCTTGACCATGAACCACTGCAACTGTGATAACACTTAAGGGTGAGTGAGCACTTTTGTTGACCTGAGGAATTTAATGGAAGATATATCTACATGCATACCATACAGACCTCTACACATATATCGAATTATAGTGGGATGCATCTATGTTACGTTATTCTCAAACGTTACAAGAGTAACTACACTGGATATGGAAAATTAAAGTTCTGATTAGTTTTTATAGAAGAATGAGTGTAAGATTAAATGAAGCCACGTTTCATAAACGAGGTTTACTTGGACATTATTAGTGATACTGTTCCCATGAACAAATTCTTGTTCATAAAAATTGTTAAAGAAGAAATCATTGATACCCTTGGTTATTTCACATATTATTCAACAATTCACATAAAATTTATATATGCATATATAAACACACGCATAATGAATTTTAATACTCGGAGTGTTTTATATATATAATTCAGAATGTTAAACATTTCTTTACAAGTTCACAAATGATTCTTCCTAGTGTCGCACACACTGGTATAAATAATGGTTATATAGAAAGCTGAAAAAAACAAGCAAAGGTGGAAAACTGTTTTGCAAAATACATACGTCAAGGCCAAACTATTAAAAGCAAGTTAGTGTTAGTTAAAAATGGAAAGCCAGAATGAAAGTTGCCGCAACAGTCAAGTGCGATGAAGCAGCTGAAAGACTACCTTCAGAAAATTATAACCCATTATATGGTTGGTAGAATCGCTAAAACGGCATCAAAATGTGCAGAAATTGTTATTGCAAGGAAAACGGTCATAATCTTACAAAACGAAAATGAGTAGTTGTTATAAACTATCCGAGTGAGAATAACTATGAATAAATGGGATGGGATCTTTCAGAAGAGAAATTCACGCTCATAACAAGAACACCAATGTGGTCGGTAGCGATAAGCAGGTCACTGGTCTGTAAGTTCAAGAATTGCTGTGTCAACTGAACTGTTCCTGTTCGAAGAGAGATGTCTCTGGCTATGCAGATTATACATGTAGTGGAAAACTGAAGTGGAAGTGAATGACAGTAAAGGATTCTAACTGGATAAATGTGCTATATTATATTCAAAAGAGGTTGTTGAAGTATTGCAACTAAGTTATCGAGAAACGAACTGAAATGAAGTGTGTGTTTTTTAATCGGCTATTATCATCGTAGTTTTATCTAATAATTTAACATTAGCCTAATTATAACCGAAACCTCCTTTATAAAATAACAAAAAAGGTGAAACACCACATGATAGAACCAACTGTTGTATAATTTAAGAGCACATCTAGTACAGTATGGATATTAATGTTACTGTGGCTTGGTATCATTTATACTTCGACAAACTGAGTAATGAGAAAAATATTTTTCAAGTTGTCCACCAAAAGACTATTATTAGGTACCCAGAGAAGGATGCTATATGGTCAAACTAAAAACAATAGACGAGATGGGGTAAAGTCTGGCTGAAACCGTTAATGCTTTTTAAATTAGTCATTCAGATCCAGTATTAAGAAACAGACAAAGAAATAAGACAGCTGTATCTCAGAACGGCTAGTATGGGTATAAGCAAAGAACAACGTTTCAACCCTCCTAGCTCATCATCAAGTTAACCTCTTCGTTAATAAAATTTCATTTATGTGCATTACTTTCCTTGTTTTACTCCGTATATAATGCAGAAGTTGGTTTCTTACAGACACCGACTGTAAACTGTACAAAGCACTGAGAATCTCCATGCTACAGTCATTTAATGTTCATCTGTTGTTGACTGGTAATTTTTCAAGGAACATCCGATATCTGTATGAAAGCTAACTTTAAGAAGCAACGAATAGTCATTGTTTTTCACTTTAATTATGATGTTTCTTTAGCTAATATAAAATATAGAAAAACAAATAGATTTTTCAATACTCATACGACATTTGTAATACTTATTTAGTATTCCATAAAAAGGTTTGGGTGCAGTATTAAAAGCTGTTTTTATTGAAGTCTAGTAACATAATAATAACATCATTTACAACCCTGTTCAGAAGACTGGCAATACGGGCGCTTTTTTATTAAAGTAATATAGAGGTAATCCACAAACAACATGGCATCGCTAATTAGTCAAGAAAAATGTCACGATATAGAAATAGCAGGTTGTAATGAAACTTGACTAAAATCTAGTGTGTCTGTTTTATATTTCGAGCAAAACTACACGGGGCTATATGCGCTAGACATTCCTGATTTCACAGTGAAAGCCCAGAGACAAGGCAGCTTGTCAACACCAACCGCCGATTCTTGGGTTACTCTTTTACCAACGAAGAGTGGGATTGATCGATATTTTATAACGCCCCCTCGGCTGAATGGGGTGCATGTTTGAAGTGACTTGCATTTCCCTGTCATCGATTTCTAAAGTTCAATAACAATTAGCTTTAAAGTTCGAATAGCGTTAGCAAAATTCTATACGTTAGAACAACTTAAAAGCAATAAGTAAGTTGAAAATAAATATAGTTTAATTACAAAATGTATTTTGTATATCTTTGAAATTAACTCTGACGAACTTAAATCAAGTTTTAATTGAAAGCTAATTTGCGCAATGTAACTTTTATGAACGGATTATCCTTCTTAATGTTTTTCATCGCACTTACTTCACTATTCCACATTGCCGAAATTGAAATTTCCATTTGCAATGTTTGTATGTAACATATTTTAGGTTAGGTTCGTTGTAAGCAGTCATTACATAAAAACGGATATTAGATACAGTGATCCCTCAAAACTGCTTGCGTGCGAACAAAATTATATTACAGAGGAGATATGTCCCATATTACCTCCATTTTAAAGGTTATAAATTGCTACATGAATGACATCAAAATTCTGTATACAGTTAATTTTAGAACTGCTAGTCTCTTAGATTTCTTTACTTTCGTTACACGCTTTATTCCAGGTGATAACATGTTATATTAAGTTCCTTGGTGTCTCAGAGGAAGTAATTACTTCGAAATTACATTCTCCAAATTTTATATCCGTTAATTGTAAAACTAAAACTTTAGTTAAATTTCCTAAAGTTAATTTACATATACATATACTCATTGTGAGTCATCCTGTTAAATTAAATTGTCTTGTATTTTAAAGGAACAAGATATTGGAATATTCTTTCAGAATTTTTACAGATCTACTTCTAGAAATGTATTTTAACAGTAACATTTGTTTCTGGAATCCGTCTATCCAGACACATTATTCGCATAATCATTTATTTTTATTCCTCTCTCTCTATTACGAGTTGGAAAGGTTTCCATCCATGGTAAAAAATAAAATTACGTTATAAGGAGAAAAGTTACAACTGCAATATAACATAATAAATATAAAGTATAAGGTCTGGTGAAAGTTACTTTGAGCGAACACAGTTGTTACAGCTTGATGTCCTTTCAAGATGGGCCCGGCATGATCAGGTGGTTAAAGCACCCGACTCGTCATCCGAGGGTCAAGGGTTCAAATCCCTGTCACACCAAACATGCTCGTCATTTCAGCCGTGGGGGCGTTATAATGTTACGGTCAATCTCGCTATGTGTTGGTGAAAAAGTAACCCAAGAGTTGGCGGTGGATGGCGATGACTAGCTGTCTTCCCTCTAGTCTTACACTACTGAGTTAAAAATGGCTATTGCAGGTAGCCCTCGAGTAGTTTTGCGCGAATTTACAAAACAAACAATCTAAACCATACGGGAATTTTCAGCATGAGTATAATTTTACTAGAAAATGGAGTTCTAATATATGTTATGCTTGTTACCATGATAGCAGGAACTGAAGGAAATAATTAAATAATAAAGACAACTGAATTGAAACTTGACTAACGTAACCAGATGCAGGATTGTCAACAAAAATGCATATGTAAAATACGCAATGTAAAATTTCCATTTCTTCTGTACGAAATTGTTATCCAACAAAAAGTTGTATAAATGTACCAATTCGAAGATTCAATTAACATAAGTCAATAATGAAGATTTAACAGCATAACAAAAACAAGCAAACAGAAACCAAAGGCCCCAGTTAGTAGAAAACATTAAGAGAAAAATTACCTTTGTAAAGTTGCTATATTTATACATTTGTGCTGAGATAAACAAAATGCCCAACTCCCTAACGTAATTTTATGTTTGCTTAATGAAAATCTAAAGCAGAATACAATATAATGGTCTTAAAACAAATAAAAGTTTATCAAACAACGTATATACTGAGAAGTACCATTTCCTATTTATTTCAACCAACATTTGAAGCAACAGATAGAATTCAAAAGTCTGGAGAAGGACATAATTATGCATACACACACGAGTGGAAACAATCGTATGTGTACTTTTGTTTTCTGTTTATGACACCCTAGTCGAACACATGCAACGATCTACTTGTACCGTTGATAAAAGTAAAAAAAAATGTGTTAATGAACATAAACTTATATACATTACATTTCTAAGACACCCATTACCTCGCTATAACCAAAACAAAAAGGTATTAATGGTTGTGAGGACATATAGGAGGAAAATAAGAAAATCCCTAATTCCTATAGGAAGTAATGATATTATTATTCCACGTTCACACAAGCTAGTTTAATAACTGTCCTTAAATGTATTATTCTACATTATTTCAGTTCTAGATCTCACATTTCTTAGCTTTATCACAGTTATTGGAAGTTTCTAAAAGTCTCCTCAAATGGTAAAGCTTTATACTATAAACTCGTCACTTTTTTCACAGAAAATTCATCAACAACTGGGGAATGCTGAAACTTTTATATCGTTTAAACTTCGATATCGGATTTCAGTTATATGCGGGTCGATTTTTATTAAAATAGCCTAAAATAATGTCATCTTAAAATTCAAGTAAAATTAACTCATCACGTGCACACCGAACGAAAAAGGAAAATGTTTGATAAAAACAGAATAATAAGATACAATAATATATATTCATCCCTAATAACTTCAATATAAGAAATTCAAAAAAAGATGAACCCACAAGCATATTTAATACGGATTATATAATTATTAAGTGGTGTGTGTATACTAAAACGAAATGAAAATTGACAAGAAGAGAATAAATCATGATCAATTGTTTCACCATTTTGTAGGTGAACTGGATTTTTTTTCGTTTTTTCATTTGGCGTAAAGCTACACGAGGGTTATATTCGCTAGTCGTCCCTAATTTAGCAGTGTAAGACTACAGGGAAGGCAGCTAGTCGTCGCCATCCACCGCCAACTCTTGGGTAACTCTTTTACCAACGGATAGTGGGATTGACCGAAACATTATAACGCCCCTACGGATGAAAAAGCGAGCATGTTTGGTGCGATAATAATTCGAACCCGCGACCCTCAGATTACGAGTCGAGCGTATTAACCACTTGGCCATGTTGGGCCATTAATTAGAATAAAGAGATCTAAGAAACTACAGGAGTGCACATTTTTCACGAGAAAATGTAACTAAAATCATGAAAAGTTCAGTGTTTACGGAAGTCAGAGTTAAAATTAGGATTTGATATCATATTTGAACAGATTTCGTCGAGTGCGTTCTGAAAACATATATTTTTACATCTTATTCTTTTATCTATAAACAACACTTTAAAGGGGGCACTGTTTCATCTACCCCCTGTAGGAATAACACAATAAGTACTTACAGAATTATTTGCAATAAGTACGTTCCAATTACCAACGATTAACAAAAATCGCTCGGTTGTTACACAGTAAGCTTGTTAAAGAAGAAAAAATCTAATGCAAGTGAGAACTGAGATGTAACAGGATTCGAACTGTGATTCTGCTTAGCAGACAAATCTAAGCTGATTTTCACGCTCCGGGAGTTTTGCACACAACTCTTAATCTTCAGCCTTTAACTGTAGACTCCCCTAACAACTCGTTTGTCAGTGCGTAGTCAAAATAGCATGACTCCGTTTCTAATTCCGAAATACCGACCATTGTGAGGCCATCACTTGTTGACTGTATACTTATTGTTCATTGTTGTATATATTACTGCTATTATTATTGACTTATTTATTTTTAACACTAAGAAGGTAAAGCGCTAATTATACTTTCACTTCTACGTCCCAATTTTACTTACGAGTTTTTAACGGAATGTGTGTCTAAATTTTCTGAACTTAAACTACGCTCAATCAAGAATTTAAATGTCCTAAAGCAGCGTATCCAACACTTCCTCGATTCATGGCACCTTAAAATCTCAATTTTTTCACAGCGCCCCGAGCAAAAAGAAAAAAACCTAACAGTTCCTTTTATGTAGTTAGGTCCAAACAACTTAATAAAAATTTATGTCCTGACAACTTAGCAGCCATTTGAAGGAATAATACAATATTTTAATTAGATTTTTACATAACCACAATTAATAACGGGATGTTTGCGCCTGTTGGGCACTCACAGCTTCTCAAACCTTGATATCAAATTGGACACCATCATCCTTATTTCCTGTTCCACGTTGATTTTTTTGCGCTATACTTGCTTTATATGACAGCAACACCGAAAACCCAGATTTGCAGAGTTATTGTTTGTTTTTTTAATTTCTCGTAAAGCTACACGAGGGCTATCTGCGCTAGCCGTCCCTAATTTAGCAGTGTAAGCCTAAAGGGAAGGCAGCTAGTCATCACCACCCACCGCCAACTCTTGGGCTACTCTTTTACCAACGCATAGTGGGATTGAACGTAACTTTATAGCGCCCCAACGGCTGAAAAGCGAGCATGTTTGGTGAGACGTAGATTCGAACCTGTGACTCTAGGATTACGAGTCAAACGCCTTAACCTACTTGGCCATGCCGGGCCGTGCAAGGATATGACGTTGCAAATAGAATTAGGATTCGCTGAGTTTTTTTAACATTTAGGAACGGATATTTATCTTTTACTGATATCCAAAACTCAGTTAGTTAGTCCCATGCTGTCAAATTTTGTTTTTAAAGTCCAGTTACAAAACAGCAGAATAAGGTTTTCTTTTTCCGCATAAGTAAATTCAGATGGGGCCTTAGCCTTGAATTGGTCTTGGTTCCATGCAAACTTCTCTATATCTTGTGGAAAGTAATTTTCCAACCAGTCACTGAGCTGTGTTAGGTGGGTGCTCCTAAAACACAGATTTTAGTTCGTGGGTCAAATCAGCTTCACTGGATGTAAAAAAGAACTTCTGCAACAGGGAGAAACAATCTTTGCCACCATCTTCATTCATTTCTCCTTTCCATAGTAGCTTCTTTCTAAAGGTTGAAACCTTTTCTCCAAGTTTCAGAATGTGCATATTGCCTTCTTGCAGAAAGAGAATCAATGCATTAAGATTTTTGAAGAGATCGCACAGGTATGCTAACTTTGACAAAAAATTAGTATCCAAGAAGTTTTCAGCACATTTGTGTTCTTCTTCTTCAAGATAAGAGTAGAGTTCCTGTCGTAATTCAATCACACGGGACATTCCCACGGGAGAGCCACAGCGAGCTACAACAGTAGAACAAATGTGTGTGCTCAGAGTCCACATCCTCACACAGTTTTTAAAAACCTCGCCTTCTGTAGCCGAGTTTTTTATAAAGTTCACCATTTTTAACACACTTTCCATGACTAGATTCAGTGAAGGACTCGGGTGTTTTGACGCAAGAGGTTCCCTGTAGATTATGCAGTGGGTCCACAGTGCATCAAGAGCTTTTAAATGATGCCTAAAATCCTTCATAACAGCCGGAGATAAAGCGACCACCATCGGAACGGACGCCAACACACTTAGTCCAGTTTAAGTTTTTACATACAAAGTGTCAAGGATCTGAAACAAGTCTTAAGCCTTTGGACCTGCAGCGATACTTTTACAAAAGAGGTCTTCCACAATTTTGTCACCATCCACAAACCGTGTGTAGCAAATCAAATGAGCATCCTTGTTACTATCCATCGCCTCATCTAGCTGTAACCCGAATAATTTCTCTTTAATTTTTTTCAATGAGCTGATCATTGAGGTCTTTGGCCATGTGTTGAATTCTACGACTGATACTATTGTAAAATCAGTTATTCTACGATGGTGTGACGTTTTTTACATTTCGCAGCTCTAGCCACTTTGTATGATGCTACCACAGCACTGCTTGGTATTGATGCTTGTTTCAAAAATGTTCCATTTTGTTCTTTCAATTATTTTAACTTTCTGGTAAAATAATCACGGGATTTACTTACTAGCTATGTTCGATGATTGGTTTTTAAGTGGCGTTTTAGTTTACTTGGAAGCATGCACTCTGGAGCCAAAACTATTAGACATTATACACACTGCGGACACTCTTCATGATTGAAATTATTGAATTAAAACCAAAATCTAGATAACTATCATCATATTTCCCATATTTCCGTTTCTTCTGTGGTTCTCCATCTTTTTCTTCACTCCCACACTTCTTATTAATGTTCAAAAATATTTTTATTTATATGCAAAAAAGAATAAAAATCAAGAAAATTATTCACTGAACTTCGTTAGACGTCGCAGACATTTGATTACAACACCCTTCAGCTATTTCGATTACTGACGGACCAGGAAAGTCTACGGGTATTAATATACAAAATCTAAGAAACGAGAAAGTTCAAGAAGTTGCTGGCGTAGCCGAAGGTACAAGTAAACAAAAACATATATCAAATATTAGAAAACGTCATCAAAGGGAATGTGGCGCGAGCTAAAGTTAAAGCTGTGTAATACCTCGAGCTAGTAGTTCGCGCGGTCCGACAGATGTCGATATCGCTGTGTTTCCCTCAAAAATTTGAAATATCCGGAGTCGTCCCAGTGAGTTCGATGCAGCGCCCAGTTTGAGAACTACTGTCCTAAAGTAAATGATATTAGGCCTTATAGTACCATATAAATGGTACAAACATAGGTTGAGCTTAGTATAGTATTACCATGCAACTAAGATTGTACAATATAATCACATTAGACCAAGTTATCTAATCTATTCTGAAAATTACCAGAAAATAATATCAATACGACGTTAATAATATTTAATCCGAGTGTATTTTAAATAACACAATTATTTGCTTAGTATGCTTCACGATCAATGAATGGTATAATGCAAGGAGGCTGAGAGAAGCGTGTAAAACAATTTAATGATTTAGTCTACGGGCTTGCGTAAGGTATTTTTGGTTTTCCTAGAGACTGCTCATGGGTGTGGTAAAGGCTCTCATACGTAAGTCATTATTTAAACAACTCAATATCTGGATCACTTTTTTTTTGTAACCATCAGTCTGTCAACACTTCTGAAGATGTTCTTTCTTCTCTTAGTATTTGTACTCTTTTACACAAAGCTGTCAATTAAGAACTGTCTGCATTAATATCAACCGTGCATACAAAGTATTCAATCTGGTAATTGTACTGGTCCGTTTTTCCAATCCATCTGGCTAATTATCTTTTAGGTCTTTTAAGGCTACAAAGCCAGCGCAAAACAGTATGATCTGTTTGAAGCAACAATGGATGTTTCTATAAATAATGGCGAAAATCATGTAAAGCACTCACCAGCTTTATCCCAAATAAATGGTTGTCCATTCTTTGTAAGTTTGTGAATTCGTTAGATTATTTCATCTTTGTGGTTACGTAATGGGAAGTTTCAATTCGATGTTTTATAATGCAGATACTGAATTATTTGGTACATTGGAAAAACATCTGCATTGGCTCTGAATATATGTTTCAATACTTGCAGCATTATTCATGACAAATACATATAGCGTAGCTCAGAAAAGTCTTGCATATGAATTAGGATATCTCTAGTTAATTGTACTGTCTGGACTGTCCATCACTTTTGTTCTAGTGAAGACATTCACAAAGTCCGAGTTCTTCATTTCTCCACTCACATTTTAACTTCTAAATACTACTTGAGAAATTTGCCTCAAGTATAGAAAAAAGTGGTACTAAAGAAAGTCTAACCAATAATCTCCATAACTGCATGTTCTTTGAAATCAGAACCAGCAGTGTCACAATAAATTACCATAACCAACCCATGTAATAATAACCCTTCCCACAGTTATGACATTCAATATTTTTCTTACTTTTAGCTAAATCTTCCACTTTTCCTGTTCTAGATAATTTATTAAATTTGTTTTCCTTTTGTTTGCTATAGTCCATTTTCTCCATAGCCTTGTTTTCCTATGTTGTTTTCCAAATCGTCTGGGATTTGGAACCATATTTCTTTATGGTTCCCAGTTTTTAGCTTGTCTTGCTGTGAAATACTTTCTATTTTCACCCTTAATTATCCTGTTTTGTTGATCTTTTGCGAAAAGCTACGCAAAGGATATCTGTACTAATTGTTCCTAAATTTGAAGTGACAGAATAGAGCAGTGTTTCCCAACATGGACATTTTTAAAATCCGGGGAAGCCGTAAACTTTGAGTCGCCGGCAGAGGGGTAGACATAAAAGTTTTAAGGGCTTCAAAGTTAGATTTATTAAAAGGGGCATATCAACATATTTCCTGTGTAGTTCCTGGTTTCTAACTTATCTTGTTGTAAAATACTTCCAGTTTTTACCACTAATCATTCTATTTTGTTGGCTGATCTTACATTTGATGCTATGCAGGTCACAAAGTCCATCACGTGTAAAATCTTCTTGGAAAGTTTGGGATCGAGATTGCTCAATGAGAACTTTTAAGTTTCCATCATCTAGTCATCAAAATTTGATCCAATAACAACATTTGCAATATGATTTCTTCAATAGTTGAGTAGGTATAATTGGCAAGCATCTTTAGTTCTTGCACTAACTACTACAGTCCCAATACTGTCTCACCTTTGCTCTGGACTTGTTTTGATATGTTTCATCTTGGTGTAGAACTACAGTCAGAGACGTGGATTCCCAGTCGAGATAAGATGGCGGGTGATCCAAAACTTTTGAAGCTGTTTCCTTCATACTAGTTGCAAACTGAATCACTTTCTGTTCTTCTGACCAACCATTACCTCAAGCCAACAATTGTAATTGGGAAAAATATGGTCCTAAGGAACTGAATCATCAAATTACCGAGGTTTATCCACATTTTAATTGTACAGTGATCCCATGGATAGAATGACTATGCAGAAAAGTTAAATCAAGAAGTGTCCTGTAAAGACTGTTCTTACTTCTGAGGATAATATGAACTGGTTGGAAATGTTTAAGTACTGTCTCTTCAGTTTGAACCAACAGTGTCTCTTGATGTGTCTACTTCTGCAATTATAAAATTTTATTACTTAATTCTTCTGCCTTATAACACATTTGCCCGTTTACTTCATCACCTGACTAATTTCAGACTTTGGTCTGCAGTTGCACTTGTTTTTCTGAGTTTTTATTCTACCACTCAACCCATTGTTTTAAGGTTTCTAAATCAGTATTTTGTTCTTGCATAGCAGTTTTCGAAAATTCCATATTTTGATCTTGTTAATCAATCTTCTCATTGATTTGATTGACAATTGTTTTGTTGGCATTCACCTTGAATAAACACCTTTATTTTTCCATTCGTTTTCATGATTTGTTGACCTATCTTTTCATTAACCTTATATATTTGCTCATTCGTCCTCATAACCTGTTGAACTACCTTTTCACCCTCGTGCTGCATTTATTAGTTTATAATTAGATCATTTCGATCACGGTTTATGTTAAATTTATTCATTTGCCGATTTGACTGCTGCTTTTGTTCTTTCATTTGTTTGCTACTTTTTGATTTAGCAATACATTCGGTTGGTTTATTTACAAAATTAATTGATTCAATCACGCTGGAAGATTATTTTGTCTACTCCTGCAGCTTTCACTGGACTCTTCCACACGCTTGGTGCTTGCTTCTTGAGCACGTTGAAATACTTTAAATAGTCTTTCTTATTTTAAACTTGAAAAAGATGAAGTAGAAATATCCCACTCCTGACACAAGATTGTTAAACTAATCCAATTATAACAAAGAAGTATAGTCTATGTACTAATTTGAACAATAGGTTTACTATTCACTTTCCCAAACAATACTGGACTCAGGCCTAACCATGCAGTTTTAGGCTACATAATCAAGATGTTTCCCTGACATCAGATTCTTAATTGACCAACTAAAGATACTATTAGACTTCTAGAAACTTCACTTACCTTGCTATACATCTCACTCTTAATTTGAACCGAATTCCTAAACCCAAATGAAAGACTGATTATACAAGTTTCACCAAATGAAGTTATTCCAAACGCCTCACTCCGGATTTCTATGAAACGATATCGAAGGTAAAAAGTAAACAGTGACCTTGCTCTCTCCTAATTCATTCACACAACAAATTAAATATTATTCAACATTGCAAGAATTTATACTACCAAACATAGAGAACACATATTTCCCCTCACCATGTCGAGCGCGTTCTGGTTAATAAATAGAAAATACGCATGAGCAAATACAGCCCAGTGTCATCAAATGCTTACTGAAAAGTTCTGAGCTTTCAAACAGTGAAAGTAACACAATAACCTGAATAACGTTATTTACGAACATTTAAGTTCTCATTTAAATCTTAGCTTGAAAGAGCTACGATTCTTAATGGTAACGTTAAGATCAGAACCTTATGACAGGTTTCGAAAGAAATCCAGAACGTTCTAAGAATTTGATATTAAATTCTAATATATTCGAAACATAGATTAGAAATACGACGTTCTGTGAAGTATCGTGAGATTAGTTAGAAAGCGAGTTGTTTCAAGAGTAGATTGTGATATATGAGATAGATAGGATATCAAGATGGAGATTAAATCACTCAGTGTATTAGAAACCGCGATTACTTTGTATATGTAAGTTAGTCGAGTTAACGTCATTTGTAACGTCGACATACAGCAAATTAACAGCAGTGAAAGTGTTTAAGTTTGTAGAACCGTTAAAGTGATTTATGATCGTAACATGAACTAGAAGTTAAATTATTTTTACCAAATAGTATAAAATAGCTCATCTACAATACGCTAAAAATAACTAATTAGCAATCGATATTAGTGATACTTAATATTTGTTACTGAATAACACTGAACGTATAGTCAATAACCTCGACACAAGTATTAAGTTAATCCTTGATTAATAATGTCATGTAAAACATAATTCTTCCGAGTTTAGTTACCAAAAATAAAACTTTTGTTTTTTATGAAAGGTTTATTAGAATGTTTTCTATAATATGTAATGTTCCTTTCACCGGAAAAAGGATGATGCGAATTTCGAGTAATAAGAGCTAGTTTCATTCAACAACTCCAAGAGTCACGCTTTTATTGGATACAGCTTCAGGTGTGGCATTATGACGAATATTTATTACATTTTACCGTTTCAAGCATTAAAATGGTACTTACAGGTGCTTATCTAAAACGAAGTCTTGTTTCTGCTGTATGCCGAAACAATCTAAATGAACATGCTACAATCCAATAAGCATAACACGAAGACACAGTAGAGAAGTAGATACGATTTTGTTTTGTTTTTCATTTTATGAAACTAATTCAAATTCACATGATAACATATCGTCTACACTTATCTGTCCTTTTTTTAAAGGCGTTCCCCCCAAACCCATGATATGAACATTTGAGCACATTTTGATTAACTTTGAATTTTAACCTGTCAATTGTGAACAGGAGTACAAAATATAGTTGTAGCCATATTATAGTTTTGTGCCATATAATAATGCATTAAAAATTAACCAATGATTTATTTTCAATCACAAATCATGTTGGCCATGTACGCCTGTTTGATATCCTGGTAACAGAACGGTTAAATTTCAAGATGATCAAGTAAAGCGATCCATAACATCTCCAATATATTTCATCTGACTCTCGTCTCACTGCCTAAATGTGTAAATTTCATAGTAGAAATTAATGTGTCAGTGTTATAACTTTCTCTAAAGGTTATATTTAAGCTTAGCCAGTACAATATATGTGAATATGCACGACTAACACAGCGTTTGGCCAATGTCACAGGATTTTTAAATGGCCAAGATTTGTCACAGGCATACATAAAGATATAAAAAAAAACATTAAATGTAAACCAAATCAAAACAGAGAGAGGTGATAATTCGTGTTGAAACAAATATTTTTATTATATTATTGGTTTAAAGTTTTAAGTAATTCTCATTAATCGTTCAATTATCATTTTCCACGAACAAATATAACCAACAACAACATTATTTTTTGAGGGCATGTTTGTTTATATTTTTGTAATATTCTTGTTTCTAAATCTCGTCGGAAGAAAAACGTAATTCTAGGTACGACATCAGGAGGCCAAAATCTGGGTTGTACTTGGAGTAAGTAACGACTACAGTATCCTCAGTCTGTTTCAGTACTTTTGTTTTTACGATTTCTATCAGAAGGCTTTCAATTTCCCAATTTTGTATTTATTTTGTTGGTTAATAATTTAGTCGATTGATCTAAGAAGCACACAAGTCCATTTATTTATATTTATTTTGAATCTATGAAAATAATGGAACAGTAAAAATTTCTCAGATTAAAATTAAACTTGACACAAAAACAAACGGTATGGTTTTGGTTTGAATTTCGCGCAAAGCTATATAAGAGCTATCTGCCCTAGCCGTCCCTAATTTTACAATGTACGACTAGAAAGAAAGCAGCTAGTCATCACCATCAATCGAAAATTTTTGAGCTACTCTTTTACCAACAAATAGTGGGATTGACCATCATACAGGGTGGTCGCTAGAAAAGCGGAAAATTTGTCAAACAGCTATTTATTTTTACAAAGAATAACTTTTACAAAGTTTTTTAAAGGCATATGTTATATTACACTCATAGATGCTCAAAATTATTAAAATCATCATGCATTTTATTCATGATGTAAATAAATCAAAATAGAAATGAGTAAGCACGCATTTTATTCATGATCTCATCTGACCCTCAAATTTTCCGCTTTTCTAGCGACCACCCTGTATTTTAATGTGTTACGGTCCCTTGGCAAAATTATTAACCACCTCTATATTACACGATGTCCAAATGTTGATGGTAAGTCTTAACAGAAAAAGAAATATAGAGGAAAAAACTAAAACAAAGTAACTACTCAAGTAAACCTACGAATTTCAACGAATTTTACAATTAATTTCTTTTAATAATGTTTCTAAATTTAAATGCAACTGAGTTTGCAAGTCACAAAATCAAACCATTTCAAATAAATTATTCCGATGTTCTCATTAACAACAATGTTTATGCACTGCGAGAAAAATAAAAATAAATAAAATTACCATGTTTCTGGCGCTAAAATAACTAAAGGCTTTTACAAGGCAACAAAAACATTACTTATATAACAAATGTAACAGTACACGTTATGTCAGAACGTAAAGCAATACTAGAAAAATGAGAAACAACTCTCTTTAAGAAAATAAATTTGAATAATAGGTCGAAATAATTAGTTAACAGAACATGAAAATTTAGAGCGTAGAAATTAGCGAAGCCGTTTAATTAAATGCTCACTGACAGTGTTTGTTTTTTCACCTTTAGTGCTAAGCTACTCGATGGCTATCTGCGTTAATCTTCCCTCATTTTGAAGTGATAGACTAAAGCAATATTATCACCCCTGGTAAGAGTTTGTAAAATTTAGGGCAGCAATTAACTTTCCGTAGGTGGCAGAGGAGTGGACAGAAAAGTTTTAAGGGTCTCAAAGTAACATCTGTTAAAATTAAACCATAAAATTTGCTGGTTTGAAGTTAAACACAAAGCTACACAAGGGCTATTTGGGATAACTGTCCCTAATTTAACAGTGTAAGACTAGAGGAAAGGCAGGTAGTCATCACCACCCGCCGCCAACTCTTGAGCTACTCTTTTACCAACGAATAGTGGTATTGACCGTCACATTATAATGCCCCCACGGCTGAAATGGTAAGCATATTTGGTGCGACCGGGATTCGAACCCATGTCCCTCAGCTTATGAGTAAAACACCTCAACCCAACTGGCCATGCGTGCCAGCGATGGTTTTCAATATGGTGATCACCAAATTGTGACTCGACAGCCCTAGACATAAAAAAACAACCGCTAGAGGATATCGACAACGTCAAGGGAAACTATCTATTCACATTAAAATTGATTAGTAAATCAGGATAGCATGATTTTACTTGCAACCTGCTAGACAACACAGAATCAATCAACACTTAAAAATGACGAAACGTATGATTAATAGTTTTCAAGTCTCTAACGGATTTACCGTTATACGTTTGTTGTAATACCTATGTTTGTTTCTGTAAAGTGTTTTTTTGCATTTGACGTACAACCTTGACGTGCAATCGCAAGTCTCGCCTATTCTCGAAACTTTTAAAGAATTCTTGAAAATATGAAGCAAAAGTATTTATTTACGTAAACGCGTTCGATCTTTGTTGCCAAGCGAACTTTGGTAAAGGTTCCAGAAAATCGCGTGTTTTGTATAAATGTAACGAGCCAAGACAGAATATTAATGGACAGCTACACTCATTACGCGATAGGTCTAGAAAGCTGTAATTGTGATTAACGCCTACTCATTGGAAAACTACAGGATTTGACCAGGAACATTATATATTTCGAACACTGCAAACTTCAATTTCAGTGAATTCATTCGGACGTTATTCTTTCTATATTAAATATCTTTTATGGGTGTGCGGCCAAGAAAGACGTCGTCAACTTAAGCGAGGTATAACAATATTAACTCAGAATTCATTTGCTCATCGTGGTTTGTTTGTTTTAAATTTCGCGCGAGGGCTATCTGCGCTAGTCGTCCCTAATTTAGCAGCGTAAGACTAGAGGGAAGGCAGCTAGTCATCACCACCTACCGCCAACTCTTGGGCTACTTTTTACCAACTAATATTGGGATTGACCGTAACATTATAACGCCCCCACGGCTGAAAGGGCGAGCATATTTCGAACCCGGAATTCGAACCCGCGACCCTCGAATTACGAGTCAAACGCCTTAACACACTTGGCCATGCCGGACTACTCATCGTGAACCTGGACCATCGATAAAATATTCATTTCGAGACCGGATATAAGACTCGGTGTTGTTTGTAAGTTTGTAAAACTCTTGTATGTAAACTATTAGTAATAACTCTTAATATAGATTGTATTGTTTCTTCATCTGTATATTAAAATATATTTAACGGCTGGTATGGGTATTACCTTTTTTTGACAAGGAGAGAACAACCTTTCGACATTCATAGGTCATCTTCAGGTTAAGAAAGAGAGAGTTAATATCCATACCAGCCGTTCCGAGATTCATTTTTATTTGAAGCGGGTTTCTCGTCATCAAGAATTACCCCTTTTAACTTAATGTAACACCAAAGGGGGTTAATTATGTAGCTACTAATATCTCTAATATCCTTTCATGGTTAAATGGCGCCCGACCTGACGTTAAACGAAAACAAACGAAATAACTAGCGCACTTATGGAAGATTGTTTAAGGAAATCTTAAAGTTTCCTCATAAATAAATATATAGTGAAAACAAAGTCACACTTTATGTAGTGTTGCAATTAAAGTTTTTGTGTTTTTAGTTTCCTTAATTTAGGGGGAGAGGGAATAAAAAGTTTGAATTACTCTGATGATCTTGGAGTAAGGGTTAACCAGATAAATAACATGCAAAACAGCTAAAAACTGAATATCAGAGTAATTAACAGCACGTTAACGTTCAACCAGCATTATTGCTAACTTTTTGAACCTGTTTTATCATTAAAATGAATCAGATGTATAGGAACTTCAAACATTAACCAACACAAGTCTATTTTCTAAACACATTATTGGCCCGGGATGGGCAGGTGGGTTAAGGCGTTCGACTTGTAATCCGAGAATCACGGGTTCGAATCCCGGTCACACTAAACATGCTCGCCCTTTCATCCGTGGGGGCGTTATAGTATTACGATCAATCCCACTCTTCGATGGTAAAAGAGTAGCTCAAGAGTTGGTGGTGGGTGGTAATAAATAGTTGCTTTCCCTCTAGTTTTACACTGCTAAATTAGGGACGGTTAGCGCAGATATCCCTTGAGTAGCTTTGCGCGAAACTCAAAAAACACATTATTAAGAAAAAAAATATGTTACATGTGTACAACAACACTGTTGTCTCTGTTGTTCATTGCTAAAGTGGTAAACTAATTTTGTCTTTTTGTGTTAGAGAAAAGCCATATAGGGCATCTTTTGAATCCACCACAAAAAATACAGCTCCGCGTTTTAGCGTTTCAAGTGCAAAGACAAGTTGTTCAAATGGTGCCAGAAACGAGTTTTATATAACTGAGCTGATATTTATTGTTGTCAGAAACGCAATCAATTCAGCTTTTTAAAGCATGTACCTCCATGGTAAACACAGCTATTTTAGTTTCCAATAAGCTAACAATGTCGGCAACATTAGAAAGTACTAACAAACAAAAGCTCTTCCTCCAATATATTCTTTCCAAACTAGTGTATCAGTAAGAAACGATCAATTTTCACCAGCTTCAGCTAAAGCTAGTGAACGTGGTAAATGATCAACTTCGGTGGTAATAACGACAGCTCGCTGAGAAACACAGTATTGAAACTTAAAATGATGAAGTAACCTTATGTTACCTGTGTCAGCTGGTCTCTCTGGTATTGTTCAGCATATTAAATTTTCCAGTAGTTATTTCTTCTGAACTGTCTTTGTGACACAAATTCTCCGTCAACGACCAAACTGTACTCAAACAGGTCAATACGACATCGACGTTTGCATTACACCAGTAAATGTGTGGTTAAATTACATATATAGCATGTAAAAGTTTTATTAAGCTTTACTATATAATATCCGTTTTCAAACGTTCTAACCCAGCAGGTCAATATATATATTTACATCCACATAATGTTTAATCACAAAGTTTTTAATCAGAAGGCATTTGTCTGTTTTCCACTGTTTTTCTCTCTTTCTATTACTAATTTCATCAACAAAATTGAGAACGTGAGCCACGTTACGTATTATAATTTATTTCAGACGAGTCTCCGATTTATTATGCCACGTACGTTACGAATTATAATTCCACATTACCGGAAATTTACATTTGAATTCAGCAGTTAATTAAATGTTAATAAGTATTAAATTTATGGTATTTGCCAACAATATTCGTACACACAATTTTCTTTCTCAACACAAATATATTTTAATATACAAACAAAAACAATTTACAATGATGGTAATTACCAACTGTTATTACAAATGACGGTTTAAGTACAAGCTACCAAGTTTTCTTCCTATCTTATCTAAAATTGATTCTTCATCGAGGTTCATAAAGAGAAAATTAATTCTTTGTTGATACGCCTGTACACTCGCTTCTTTTGATGACTGGCTTGCTTGGAGCATTCGTACACTTTCGGCGACGGCAATATCTAATGCCCGAGTAGAAATACAAACGTCCGAAGTAATTCACTGAAGTTGTAATATTTGAAATCTATAAACATTCCTATACTTTTCCGGTTAACAGGCGTTAATCACAATTATAACATTTTAGGCCTATAGCACACTGACTGTAGCTGTCCAACAATATTTTTCTATCATGGCGAGGTTTCGTGAAACAAGTATTGTTGATTCTTAATTTCAAAAACCTACAAATTTTGAGAACAGTCGGGACAATACACAATCAAAAATATACATCACATGCAAATAATAAAACTGCAAAGACACAAGCATAGGCACTAAAATAAACGTAAAATAGTAAATCTGTTACAGCAGTAAAAGTGATAACAGTCACATACTACTCACTAGTGGTTAAACAAAAATAAAAATTGGTAGGTGGTACCGACTAGCTAGCTGCCTTGCAAAGATAGCCTTCTGCATACCTTTACATACAAAAATTATAAAACAAAAACACTAAATGTGATGAGAGATCTCGAAGCCAATTTTAACTTATTAACTTGATGTGAAAAATACACTGGCAAAATAAAAGTAAAAAACCATCCTAGAATGTGGCTTCTTATTAAAACGTAGTTTTTACCAGATGTTATATGTTCCTTGCTGTCACTCAGAATTACAATTGGTGTGGTCGAAACAGGATTTTGTAGTTTGAGTAAACAATGTCTACACTATCTTCAGCTTTGTTTCGCCACTTTTACGATCCCTATTTTCAGGTTTTTAAATTCAAAATTTTTATCTTGTTTGCTGGCTTTTTACAGTCAATTGTGAGCAAAGAATTACTAGATATGACAGCTAACCTTATAATTAGATGATATGACTCATGATGATTTACTGTAGCTACTAACTATTTAATTGCATTAAATCAAGATGTAAAATGTGAAGCTACAGCTGGAGATTGTCATGGAGATTTGTTTAAGAATAACAGTAAACATTTGTAAGTTGTTTAACTAAAGCCTCCACAGTTAAGCCATAGAAATGGACAAATAAATATAAGCCGAGACTAAGACACAAACGCCACTGAGCGCGTATAAAACTTTAAGGTACAAAAGCAGCTTTTTCAAATCAAACATACTTCTAAAACATTGCTTTAAACAAACACTAATATCTTTTAAAGTAATTATTATACGAAAGTGTGTAACAAAATTTAATATTATGTGTATTGATTTTTGTCTTTTATACCCTCGCTTCACACATAATATAGGGATTAGCTTCCTGAAAACATTGATTGTATAATGTACAAAGCATTGAGATTCTGCATTTTGGAGTTATCTAATGTTCATCTATTTTTGGCGAGTAATTCCTGTTTCACAACCTTTATTTAAGCGTTTTAAAGGAATAATAGGTATTTGTAAGGAAGCTAGCTTGAATGACTTAGGTAGCAACGTTTACACTAAAATTATGATGTTTATTTTCAAGTTTCTTTTAAATACAGAAAAAAACTAAATGATTTTAAATACCCATATGATCTTCATAGAACTTTAGTATTCTACAAAAGGTTTGTGGCAATATAAGCTGTTTTTCTTGAAGGTTGACAAAAATATGACAGTAATAACTCAAAATGGGCCAATTTAAGCGGATTTGATTTTCCTTTTAAGTTTAGTAGTAGTTTTTGTACATTATAATATGTGTACATCCATAGCTTTCAATATTAAAGGTTTTAAAATGTTTGAACAGAATATTTACTGTTTAAGGCGATTTTTTAATCGAACGCTCTATTGAGTTTTGCGTGATTCCTTGCTGTTTACTATCAAATATTATGTATATTTTAGAGAAAATTGCTACTGATTAAGTAACCAAAATCAAATGATTTGTTTTTTGAATTTCGTGCAAAGCTACAAGAGGACTATTTGCACTAGCCATCCCTGATTTAGCAGTGTAGGACTAGAGGAAAGGCAGCTAGCTAGTCATCACCACCCACCGCTAACTCTTGGGCTACTCTTTTACCAACGAATAGTGAGATTGACTGTAATATAATAACGCCCCCATGCCTGAAAGAGCGAGCACGTTTGGTGTGACGGAGATTCGAACTTGCGACCCTAGGATTACAAGTCGAGTGCCTAAACCACCTGGCCATGCTGGGCCAAAATCATAAGGAAGGACTGCTTTAAAAACAGCAAATTCAAACCTATGACTAATATAATTAGCTTGTTGTAACCAAAAAACAAGCTATAAAGTTTGTACACTGGGATCTTTTTTATTTTTGTTTCGACTTGTTTTTAGGTTATAACACATTAATATACATGTATTAATTTCTAATCAATAGCTTTGTTGTAACAGTCAAAACTAGACGCCGAAGTGTGAGCACGACGAATGTATTATTGATAAGTCACTGGTATAGTTTTTGCCTAAAGCATTGCGTGTATAGCTGAAAAATAAACCAACAGTCGCACATTAAAATATCCTATCGAAAGCAACCAAATAAATAATTTAAAAACAGACAAATTCACCCAAAATGACACTAAGTCGCAAATAAATAAAACACGTGAAGGGGTACTTTTGTTTTCCAACTACGGTATTGAGTGGCGGAATAAGCTGCACTTAATCTTCTCAATTCCACATCTCATTTAGGAGTTTCCTGCAAGTTTAATAGCAGGGTTTTAATATTTGATCAACCTCAAGGTATGGATGGAATGTTTGATTATACAGACACCACCAGGGAAATTAAATGCAGGAGAATGACAGGGCACAATGGTGAAAGCGCTCGGAAAAGTCAATATTTCTGACAAGTCTTTCTCTAATCGTACCTAACTATCCAGGTATTTGACTAAGAAAATTTTCCGAATGGAACAGGTATAATGACGAACCTTTAACATACTAAGTAATACCTTGGAGTCGATTTAATACAGTGTTAAAAATCAATTTTGTCTAGAGTAGATCGCTTTCATGCATGCAACGTTGTCCATCTCATCTAGGACAAAGGTATCTGTGAATGAAACATTCACTCCCTTAATGTGACGGGCTTTTCGTGACAATATTTCCACGTTACAGATTATCCATTTTCTCTAATGACAAACGTAGTCAGCAATGCCTAGCTCAGGTATGATGGAACGACATTTTAACATTGTTTAGCATTTAGTAGGCAGTTTGGGGCTACCGATAATTTATCACTTTTGGCAGGGTATGCATGTAACAGCCCTTTTTGATGCAAAATATTTATACATTAAGGCCACAATGACGCGTTGGTTTTGTTTTTAATTAAGCACAAAACTACACAATGAGCTGGCTACCTGTGATCTGCCCATCACGGGTATCGAAACCAGGATTTTAGCGTTTTAAGTCCGCAGACATACCGCTGAGTTATTGGGAAACATAATGACGTGTACAGATCGGTAATTTAGAATTTCCAAGAGCACAATATAATTTATATTTAATGGCGCTGGATATGATATGGATTAACTTGAAATACCAGAACCATCCATAAAGAGACCTGAAACAAGGTGTAAAATAGCTGTGGTAAGCAAAGGAAAGGTGTTTTGTAACATTTGAGAATCCATAAATACAAGATCAGTGAAAAATAAACCTATCCAAGTGTTCCCGACAAGAATACACAACATAATCAAGAAGAATCTCCATGTGGAAAAGCAACACACACACAAATGTACATAAAATGCTTCCACCACATATTTTATTTCTCCTGTACCTCAAGCAGCTGGTGAATAAAACGGATATTTACACTATTACATTTGAATTAATGTCAGTTGAGTCACCAGAGGTAGTGACTCTGGGTTTCTAGGCAACCATACAGTATAAACATGTGCTGGAGAACAATGCAGGAAACAGAGCCTTATGACATAGCTATTTGCAATGGAAACTAACTGTTGTTAAATCGCACGGTCGTTAAATATCCACAACGACACATGGCGTTGCGACAATGCAGTGAGGCTCCAAAATCGTTGTAATGTAACGTGTTAAGTGTGTGTGTGTGTGTGTGTGTGTGTGTATAAATGAAGAGCGGTGTATTTCTCGTGTTCAAGAAACAAAAATCCTAATGTACTGTTATGATAGCAATTAGGTTGTTGCAATGTAAACTCATTTTAATATAACGTTATCAACTTCCTTACATACAAAAAAAATATTTGACATAAAGTAACAAACTACAAATAATTACGGTAACGGTGAGTAAAAGAAAAGATACAAAACGCAAAAAACACATTCATCAGTGAAAACAAAGTTCCTAAGAATGAAGTCACGTGTTGGTAGTTTATATAGTTACCGCTTGTCATACAATCAATCAGAAACAGCCACATCAGTATAAAGCCTATAAAATTACACACGGTCACAAATCCTCCAGTAGTAGGAGTGTGACGGCACTGAAACATAACATGATGTATGGAAAAATTGGACCTGTCGGTCATGGATTGGGTGTAAGACATAAAAGAAGGAATCCGTTAAACTGTAGAAGTGCTTATAGATTAATCCAAGTTCGGCCACAATGAGAAAAAGTGAAGTATCACAGTTAATGTACAACGTGTACATGGTGAAAAATCACCACAAGTTTGGACTCAGCTAACGGTGTCCGTGATCTACTACAAAATTAATGACACATGGCTGCTAACAACTGTTTGCGGATAATTATCCATCATGGTGTTCCTTAAGGAACACGGTTCATGGAGTGGGAATTCATCTTCCAGTAAGACAATTACCCCAACTATACTTCAAATGTGGTGAAACAATATTTTGAAGGTAAAGATGACGATGTAATATTTATGTCCATGACTTGTCTCGCACAAAGTCATCACAAAAATATTTTTGAAGTTGCATGTGCTTCAGTCAAAGGCGATCAATCAAACAACTTCTGAAATGTGAGTAGTATGAAAAATAATACACGATATGTAGAGCAATATTCCACATTCATCCTTTGATAATATGAAAGGCACAGTATTAAAACAACATGCAGTTCTCTGTACAAAACAAAGGCTCACATTTCAAATACCAGTACATTGTTCAACTAATTCATTTTTTTTATTTTCTGCGATAATATTTTGATAAATTCATCATTTGGTCGTCAATACTCGTTGTTTGTAGCTCCTGCATTGTATCGTTTGTGTATTTTCACAATGATTTCCACTACTATGCAAAAACTTTTGTTTTCAACCTTAAGTCTCCACTAATCTCTGAAAGCACGAAATATAATGCATAACAAATGTCAGTAGAAAATATCTATTTATATTAGTTTGCTATAACTCAAAAAACAAGCCGAAACGAAAACAAATTGAACAAAAAACGCTTCACCAACTGAAAATATTCCGGGGTACAAGTTACAATGTAAGATTATAAAATGTTTCATGGTATAAACTAATATAAATAGTCAGAAATTTGGATTTGCTGTTTCAACACAGTCCTTCCTTGTGATTTTAATATTTAATTTCATTATAATGTATTTATTTTCACTAAATATATACATACAAAATTTACAGTCAAAGTTAACATACATTCTGTGGTAAATAAAATCACAACATATATTCCTTCAATAATACTTTATTTATTGCCTTCTAATTATAATACATCCGGGTATATTTCGTTCATAATCAACCTTAATAATTACTTTCGAACAACCACAGATCTAATCAACAAAATGTAGAAAGTTAATGTGTCACAATTTAGTACAAAATTTCTTTAAAATGTGTGCAGTGTTCAAAAAGATGTCCCTAATTTCCTAATAGTTTTTCTTATAGTAAAACCACATTGGGCTATTTAACGTGTCCATTGAGGGTAACTAAATTCCTGATTTATAAATACGTAGACTTACCGCTGTCCCAGCAGGGTACAATTTCTTTATGTTTGTTAATTTGTTTTTTGAATTTCGCGGAAAGCTATTCGAGAGCTATCTGCGCTTGCCGTCCAAAATTTAGCAGTGTAAGACTGGATGGAAGGTAGCTAGTCATCACCACCAACCGCCAACTCTTGAGCTATTCTTTTACCAACAAATAATGGGATTGACCGTCACTTCATAACGCCCCCACGGCTGAAAGAGCGAGCATGTTAGGTGTGATGGGGATTATAACCCGCAACCCTCGGATTATCAGTCGAATGTCTTAACCCACCTGGCCATGCTGGGCCAATTTCTTACTACTTCTTTTTGTATATTTGCCTGTAAATTATATGTATGTTCGATGAAAATCTTTTATGTGATAAATAGTTAAGTATTAAAATCCCAAACTTATCAAAGAACAAAACTTTCTGTGCTCGATATGTGATGATCCGTTTCCATATTTCATGCATCAAAATCAATCGTATGACTTTAATGAATAACAAAAGCCCGCGAATTCAAATTTCATAAAGTTGTTCTCAGTAATGGATATTCCAGAATTCAATTACACAGATTTCGAAAATAATATTCTTTTTTTTTCTATTACGAACGGATCATCTTTTACAAATCGGGAAGAAAAACTCTTATTCAGATCAAATTATTATTCGTTTACCACAACGAACATTGTTTTATTATTATGTTTTGGTTACATAACGATAAAAAATATCTTCATGTCACGATTGATCTAGAAATATCTACACCCAGTGGTTGTCAACGTTGTCAAAATGTGACTCGATTTCAATGAAGATGATTCACTTAGTTAAAAGTACACATGACGTTTTGTGAAAAATCTGTACACGATAATGAAAAATGGGTATTATTTTCAAATTCAGTGTATAGGAATTATTATAGACCATGCCAAACACTGAAGACAGTAAAGCAATCGCACGCTTGTGTAACTTAATTAATAACAAGTTGTTGTTAAATACCAACTCTTACAACGATCGGCCTTAAACGAAAAAATAGCTAAAAAGTCTCTTCTTGAAGCAAATAGGTTCATATCTTTTACATACACTCGTACACACACTATTATTTGTAATCATTTCTCTAACTGTACTGTCACAATGAAGGTAAGTTCCTAATATTTATAAATCAAAATAACATTTATTTCATTGTAAATAAAAAAATGATGCATTTAACTACTCCGAAAATTGAAGATACACAAGTTTACTGTGCTATATGCTCACTTTAGACACAAGATATTCGTTAACTTTAGCTTGAGGTCTCCTAAGTTTCAAAATATTGACCTGTCAACTCAACTTCATTTTACATAGTTTCTACAAGAAATAGCTAATAGTTAGTTTTGGCACATATAGTTAAATCTACGTGTCTCCAAACAGTATTTAGTCTGCTATGATAATTTTACACAGAAAACTGTCCTTCTATAATAATCTACACAGAAAAAAGCAACACTAAAAAATCTACCCAGAAATAATCACTACTGAAAGAATCTAAACAAAGAATAATAAACTCTAAAGCATTTACATAGAGAACAGCTCTATAAAACCTAAACAAAGAATAATCAGATTAAAATAATGCACCCACAGAATAGCAAGCTCTTAAGACTCTATAACAGTGTATAATTTGCTCTGAAGAATCTATGAAAATAATAGTTAATCCTAAAACGTACAAGATAAACAAAAAATTGAGAATTAAAAAACCTTTCAATAAGGATCGTACAAAAAGTAAGCAAACAAGGCTGAAGAATCACTGAAACTAGAAAGCCCTATTTTGGTACTAAGAATTACAGCTGGTATAGTCAAAATGGTGATTTCTAGTTTGAGTAAATAATGTCTAATGCATCACCAGTCTTGTTTAATAACTTTTTCACGATCCCTGTTTGCTGAGCAAAGTGGAAACAGAATGCAAGTTGAAACTCTCAGGCAGATTAACAGGGAGTTTTAAAATCAACTTTTGTGTAAGACAAGGATGTATATTATCCTTGTTCTTGTTTGTTATGACAACGGGTCATGTAATGAGGAAGGAACAAACTAAAAATATGTGGAATAAAGCTGGTGAATAATTAGTTACTGGATCTGAACATTACCGACGACATTCCTGTTACAGACGAAACTGAAGAAAAACTGCAAGAATGCACAAAGAAATGGAAAAGATAAGTCAGAAAGATGGGACTAAGATACAGTGCGACAAAATTCAGTATAATGATAACTGAGAAGCGACCATAGAACAGGTAAAAAGTTTCACATGCCTTGAAAGTAAAATAAGGAAAGATGAAGATACCTATGAAAAAGTGATTGCCACAACTGATAAAGCTAAAGCCATACTTGGAAGACTCACAAAACTACTCATAAATAGAAATAAAACTATCTGAATGAGAGTTAGACCTCCTAATCGTTTTATTGTGCCCGTCCTGCTGCACGATTACGAAACGGATCAGCAGTACAAAAGAGACGAAAAACGTTGACAGCATTCCATTTGAAGCATACAATGATGAATTTCAAGGTAGAAGCAGAAAGAGAGAATGACTGAAGCTCACATGGAAAAAAAATTAGTGATAACATCAAGGAAAACACTATCACATGGGAAGAAATGGCACTAGACAGTGTCAGAAGACATAGTGCTCAGTGTAAGTAATGGGCAGAGAATTACTTGATAATACAAATAGCTAGCAGCTTGCTAATAAGATTCATGATGGCTACTGTAGCTACTGACTATTAAAGTTTAATGATTTACTCTATCTATTGAGGCTACCTTGAAGATTATTTTAAATACGGTGATCCTTCACAGTTTCTTTATAATTAAATTTTCTATATATAATGTCTAGACTAAGATATAAGCTCCATTAAACGCACATAAAAATTAATCAATAGAAAAGTAGCTTTTTCAATAAAATGCAGGTATGTCTGAAACAGTGCTTTAAACAAAAGTAATTATCCTACGAATTTATGTGATAAAATTTATTCTTGTGTAAATTGCTTTTTTTGTTTAGCTCGTTCACTTCACATATAATATAAGTGTTGACTACCTAAAAATTCCGATTATATAGTGTACAAAGTGTGTGTTTTTCGTAAAGCTAAGCCACAAAGAGCTATCTGCTCAGCCAACCGAGGGGAATCGAACCCCTGATTTTAGCTTTGTAAATCCGGAGACATACCGCTGTACTAGCGGGGGGGGGCAGATATGTAAATGTTATATGATTACCAAATACTAAAATAATGAATTCTGTCAATTCCATGCAAAACTACTCCCACAATATATGCGCGATATGTGTTTAAGAAAAAATTAGAATTGGTCCTTGTGAAATTCAACTGAACATTTATGTATTGTTCATTACTAGAACTTTAAACATCTGTCATATTGAGACGTATGCAATTACGATGGATATTATCCCTATATTTCCAGCAATTTCGAGATTGATAGTTTATTAAAGTACTACAGATTAACAGGCGACATAATATCCTTTGAAACGAGGAAAGAAACTGGGAAAGCTGTGGTGCAGTTCTAGTTAAGTTATTATAAGAACTTTGAAAGTTCAGAGAGGGCTTGATTTGGCTATGATCGCATTGCAATTTGCGATGCACAACTGGCATGTTGCTATACATATAATACTTCCTTGTGAAAAAGAGTCTAACCAGTCATCTATCTCTACACACGAAAAAATTTCAAAGCTGGGACTTATCATTTTAGACTGTAAAAAATGTAAAGCTGGGTTGATGAATTTTATACAACCACAATTCAAAGTAGCAGGCTTAAGTAGTGGTTGGTTTGTTTAGTTTGGTGTTTTATAGCGCAGAGCAGCTAGGCTTTCTGCGCAAAATATCCGGAAAAAAATTAAAATTAAAGTAAAAATATTAAAATTCATAAAAGAAAATTATTTAGGTAAAACAACTCAAAGTATATTTTTTAATTAAAAACAAAAATAGTATTATATCCAATTCTTATATCTAGTCTTCAGCAGCAGTAAAAGAAAAAACTACAGTGATACAAGTGACAAAGGATTTTCTGTTGCAAGTTCAAAAATAGGCGTTAGTAACCTGAAGTTGGCCTTTCCAGTCATGAATTCGAGCTATTTGACGTTACAGCCATTTTCCAATTTCATCTCGAACTAGATGTACTTTAATTCTTAAAAGGGAATCACATTAAGAAAGGTCTAATTTATAAATTACAATTTTCAATAGCATTAAAAAGATTAATGGCCTTTAAAAAACTAAAACAATCTGTAAGGTGGGCAGTGTCACCATCGCCAATAACACTGTCTAAACATTGGGACAAAACATGTTTAAAATGGTGCCGTTTTTGAGAGTCGTAACGACGGCAAGACAGTGAAAAATGTCTTATTGTGACCTGAGTGTCACACAGACAATACACTGGTGCATCAGTCCTAGGTCAAAGAAAACTACGAGTTAAAAAAAACTGTGACCAAAGCGTGGTCTAGTTAAAACAACTTCCTCTTTCCGAACCTTACGGAAACAAGACGGCCATAGTCCAATAGAGAGTTTTATTTGGAAAACTTGTTTTCACGTTGATCATTCAGTGTCGACTGTCAACTGGTACGGACGTGAGGCTTGAATACAGGACCATAGTCCATGTATGGAACAGGCACAGCAGTGATAGTGACAGAGCAGACAGATTTAGCTGTGGTGTCGATTAGTCCGTTCCCGCAAATACCAACGTGACCTGGCATCAAGAAAAACTGGACAGAATGAGATGTTAAAGAGAAATGGGCCAGTCGGTTTTGAATATCGGGGTGAACTAACGTAAAGCGATTCCAGGTCCAGTAGAATTTGAGTATTGGTTAGGTTCTATGTGATCCAGGACATGAGAAATGGCATACAGTTCAGCAGCGAACACAGATATTGCAGAGGAGATTCTGTGCACAACCACTGAATCAAAACAAAATATGGCAGAGCCCACACAGTCACCCGATTTCGAACTATCCGTATAAACAGGAATGGAAGGATGGTTTGAAAGACGTTCAGCAAATGACAGACTTATAATCGGGAAAATGTTTTCAGATGACTTAAAGAGAGGTCACATTTGGGCATTGTAATAAGCCATAAATGGATGTGCTAATCAGTAGATACAGCAGTGCTATCCAAGGACAGATTCAATTTCTCCAACTGCACCTGGATATGAAGATCAAAAGGAGGAATGGCAGATCGTTTTTTCTGAAAAAGTATGGCCCACCAAGGAAGAAAAACACAACCCATGGTGCGATATTGTGGTAAGGATCAAAATTTTGAAGCATACAGTAAAAACAGTTGCAAATGGCAGATGCATAGAGGAAGTTCATGAGACTATGTATAAGCTCTGAACTGGGGAAGTGTGGAAAGCCCCTGTGCAGAGCTAAAGTTTATGATAATGAATGATGGGAGCCAGTATCTTCAAGTCCGAGGTCCTGGCAGAGCCATAAACCTGTGACTCACAGTCTAGTTTTGATCAAATAAGAGCACGGTATATCTTTAACAAAGAACACTTGTATGCTCCCCAAGTAGTGGGAGAGAGGACAAGTAGGATGTTCAGTGATCTTATACATTTGACTCATAGATGCTTGATGTGTGGTATAAAGGTCAGTGAAAGATAAGCCCCAAGAGCTTTGTCTCAAAAACCAAAGGTAGTACAACTTCACCAGTACAGAATTCAGGATCAAGGTATATACACCGTTGGCTGCAAAAGTGCATGCAAACGGTTTTAGAGCTAGAGAAGTTAAAACCATTTGCTGTGGTCTATTTCAGTACACGAACGAGGGCAGTCTGTAGCTGCTACTCAATATACCTCATGCTTGATGACTGACATGAGGTGTGAAATTCGTCGACATAGAGCACGTTTGCAAGAGTAAGAGGGTGTTTTTCAGAGATGACATTAATCTTTATACTGAAAAGTGTGACACTCAAAACACAGCTCTGATAGACTCCAAGTTCTTGTAGAAAAGAACGGGAAAGTGTCGAACCTACACGAGCTTAGAATTACCTGTGCATTAAAATTTTGTAAATAAAAGTGATCATATGACCACGGAACCCATATATATGGAGGTCTCACAAAATGCCATACCTCTTTGTAGTGTCATCAACCTTCACAGTGTCAAGAAATATTGATACAAGATGTTGTTACTTGAGAAAGGCTTCTCTGATTTACGTTTTAAGTCGAATCAGGTGGTCCATGGTGGAGTGCTGTCATTGGAATCCACACTGTGTGGGCGAGAGGAGGTTGTTTGATTCAAGAAACCAAACAAGGCAAGCATTAACAATCGTCTCTAAGGTCTTACAGAGACACTCATCAAAGCAATTGGACGGTAGTTTGAAGGAATTTTAGGATCCTTCCCAGACGTAGAGAAAGGCAGGACAATAACCCAGTACCAGGCATCAGGTAAATCATTTTCCTGCCAGATCTGGTTGAAAACAACCAGAAGAAGTAGAAGATAGATGGCGCAGTAACTCGTAGTGAACATCATCAGGTCAGACCAATGAAAGGTCAGTTTGAGTTCCACCAGATTCATAGAGACAATGAGCTCGAAAGGAATGAGGTGATTGTTCTGCTCGAGTCTTGATGGCTAAGAAGGTGGAGGATGAAGCAGAAGTGCTAGATACATGGTAATAGCTTTCACCTAGAGTATCAGTGATGCTCTGGGTATCAGATATTTCCTGGCCACCAGACAGCGAGATCGAGAGGGAGACAGAATTATATTGACTTTCGACTATTGTCCCATATGACTTTGGAACTGTTACTGAAGTTATGCTGGTTGTGAACTTAATCCAAGAGTCCTTCTGGCTTCGACGTCTTACCCACCAAGAATGTGCTTGAACCTGCTGTAAAGCAATGCCGTACGATACCTTTGAGTGTAGAATACTTACGAAAAGTACCCTAGGCCCGTTTTTCAGCCTTCAGTGCCACGTGGCAGGCAGGATTCCACCACGATTGAGGATATCGTGCAGCTGCCTGTATAATACAGTCAGTTACTGCTACCATGCAGTCATCTATAGATGGCATACAGATGATGGCAGGATCAAAGTCTGCCAAAGCAGTGAAGGAGGGTCAGGTGGCTTGATCCAGCTTCCATTGGAGCATGCAGGTTGGTAGGTCTCTATCGCAACTAGTCTCTTTCAAAATTATAGGAAATTTATCACTGCCTCTTGAGTTACTGTCAACCATCCAAGAAAAGTGGGAGAATAGTGAAGAGGAGCAAACTGAGAGATCAACAGCAGTAAAGGACTGAGTAGGTGCATAAAAATAAGTATAAGAACCACTACTGAAAATAGAAAGGGTGTGATTGGATAGAGCATACACTCTATAGAGCAAACCCTCCCATCAATATCAACACTTCCCCAGAAGGGATTATGCCTATTCAAGTCCCCCAGAATTAAAAATGGAGACAGCAACTGTTCAATAAGAGCATCAAGGTCTGATTGAGCATAGGTCTCTCCAGGCAACATATAGAGAGAACAAATAATGATGGTACAACCCAAGGAAACACCGATGGCTACGGCCTCCAAGGGTGAGTCGAGTTCGAAAGACAGGGTGGGCATATGCTAATCAAGCAACAGTGCCTCCCCTCCATGCACTCGTCCACCAAACAGCCTGTCATTTATGCATAAAGAAAACTGCCAATGGTGACTGTATCAGCAGGTTTCCGTAAAGAAAAGCATATAGGACTGTAGAAAGCAATCAGTGTTTGATGTCATCCATATTAGAACGTAAATCTCGACAGTTCAATTTTATGAAGGGTAGCTATTTCTATTTATGTGTGTGCAAATTGGACAGAGATACCTTCTGTTTACGACCACGTTTTTTGTTGTCTTTATTCAAGGGAGGTCTGTCGTTCTTCATGGATCCTGCCGTGAGTCGATTGGGCTGGTTATTTTTTGTTGGAAGAGTATTCGAGTGACAAAGAACATGAACGAATAATCGTTTGGCAACTTGAGGTGGGAGAAGATGTAGCAGAGAAATGCCCATACCTTGAAAGAAAGTGGATCTTGTTGTTTGGTGAAATGTTTGTCAGGGACAGAGATGGGTATTGAAGTTGATTCATCAACATTTTTAACCATGGAGATCAAACGACTTTCAACTGGTTTGAAAACAATTCATTTGGAAGCACAGAGAGATTCATCTGCACTCCCACTGTAGTAGTGGAATGAAGTGTAGCAACATATGTCCGAAACGAAGTGGTGGACAGCAACGTTTGGGCCTCAGGGTTAGTAATGTTTTGATTTTTTTTTAAATTCTGCATGTATTTTTCTTTCAGTCATTTAAGGCAAGAACGAAAGTAGGACGGGTGAGAGCCACTGCAACTGAGACAGTTAGGGTGCATTTCACACTTAGGCTTTGTGGTTATTGCCACCAAAATGAGCACACGTCAAGGAACCATGACATAACGTCTTCAAATGACTGAACCATTGACACTGGAAATGTCTGAGAGAATTTGAAATGTGTAGTTGCATATGAAATGATGACCTGCCTTGATGATGGCAGATGGACGCGATGATGTAAATATCAGAATGAGAACATTGGTCGGCATCATAATTCCATCTTTGCGAATGGAAATACGTCTCAATTCTCAATGCAGAAACTACTTGGGTGGAGAAACCTGAAAAAATCTGTGACTCGTGGATGTTCTTCAAATTCCTCTCAATAATAATTCCTCGTAATGAATTAAAAGTAGCATGAGGTGTAACCTCAATAGGTACATCTCCAATCACCTTTGAATGCAAGTGTAGTTCAATGTGTTGAGATGTAGATGCTTCGACCAACATATCACCAGATCGAAGCTTCTTCACTGACTTTGGAGAGCCAGCAAGTCCATCTTGTCCCTTCTTAATGAAAAAGGGAGACATCTACCCTAAAGATTTGTCTGAAAGAGAAAGTAGTATAAGAAAATGAAGTACAGGTGATACAGATATTGAAGGTTGCTGCTCAGAATCTTCAAGACTTGGTCGTTTATCTGTGAACTGTTCTTTCACTATTTCATTTAGTTTTTATTTGGAGGATCCATACCGAAAAAGAAGAATAGTTCGGTGCTCACTGGCCCCACCCACCATGGAACCCAGAGGATGCACTACAATGCAAAAGAAGGATACTGCAGAAATTCCAGGGTTTGGTGAGAACTATACCCGAACACCAGCATTAGATACAAAGCCCACAACCCCTGTTAAAAATATTCAACACTGGTACTTAGGTTGAACCAAGCTCAAGTGGACCAGCCAATTCAAAGTGTATGTTTGAGTTGGATCCCTCAACTACCAGGATCCTCTCCTCCCCTCACGGGTCATCAAGCACAGCAAACACGTGCACGGATGTTTAGTTCCTAAAAGAGGTGAACTAAAAGAACAGAACCTTCCCTTGAAGGTCCACTCAACACGTACAGGACTCCACTTCAAAGGGGCTTAACTTGTGAGTTCTTGATCTACGACATTTTTCTTATTTCAGTAATGTTGTATGGAGCTATTGAACTTGCAGACTGGACCTATCATACATCCATCAAAAAATGGTAGTTCTATAACAGCATTATAATATAAACCTAACATCCTTAACCACTTCAACAAGGTGCTAACCCCAATATGACAATGACTCCTAAATTTCTAGGTTACCAAGTCCAGATGTCTGGAATTTTTTGTATTAATATATGACTGATATTTATACAATATATTTAGAGTATAATAGTAAATAATATAATTTAAGCATTGATTATGTCTAGATCATACTTAACTCGTATCTACCAGAACTTGAAACATCATATTTCCATTTGTTCGTTGTGTTTTATTATACATGCTGTTGATCTACGGATCAATTCCTAGGTGCATTATGCTGATAAAACAAATTCAAAGAAGTAGTTCTGCGTAAATGTCTGTATGACATTTTTTTCAGTTTCGCACAAAGCTACTCAAGGGTTATCTGCGCTAGAAGATAGCTGACTAGAAGAAAGGAAGCTAGTCATCACCACCCACCGCCAACTTTTGGGCTACTCTTTTACTAACGAATAGTGGGATTGACCGTCATATTATAACGCCCTCACAGCTGAAAAAATAAGCATGTTTGGAGTGACGGGGATTGGAACCCGCGATCCTCAGTGTAGGAGTCGAATGCTTTAACCCACCTGGCCATGCCAGGCTCAGTATGATATAATTGATGTAAATCGACATGCCGAGGATTTTTTTTTGAGAAATGAAACACCACACGATGAGACGTAATAGCAAATCTATAGGCCAGTGATGGTGCCGAGACACTGGGCTGCAACGATGCTAACAGCTACAGCTGTGCAAGCCTACAATAAACAATTTTAATAGTCTTATATTATTTAGCCCAAACGTGGTTTATTGTGAGAATGTGGCCAAACACAATAGCTCTACAGTGAATACAGTTCAAAACTGATGTAATACTTTGAATAAAAAAACAACAATCAGTGTTTGAATTATACTGACACCAGGAAATTGTGTATGTAACATTTGGATCATATTAAGCATATCAATTGCTTCAGCAATACCTATCTATTGGGAATAACTGATCAAAAGTAAAAGAAAAAGATGCCTATAGAAAACACAAAATATCGACCCAACACTATAGGGCACCAGATTATGCCTTTAAGACAAAGGCAACAAAGGTATCAAATGCACGCAGAAGTTACCAGGAAGTCATTCAGTTTAGATACAGCAGAGGAAAAATAACTGTATGTACTTTAGCTGTTCAATAGATTCCTGTTGAGAAGTTTCCAGTAGCTGTAGCACTTGAGAGACGCCTTGAAGCATAAATAGGTCATATATACTACACAGATAAGAAATGTTCCAAATTCATAACGATTATTGGCGAGAAACTAAGAAATCATTGAATCCAGGTCGGGGCATAGTTATTACTTAGGTTCTATATATATAAAACTACCATGTTACCAACTTAACCTTATATAATTGTTTATAAATTTATAGATCTTGGGATCCAGCAAGGTCACCTAAGTTATTGAATTAGTTTATGGAGTTACTAACACCAATGTGACAGAGAAGAAAATTTTCTTTGGGTTTTACCTGACAAAGGATAGATATGCAAAAAAAATGTTTTTATAGACTTAAGACAGTACAACATTCTGGTGCTTAAAGGTTGAAAAAACATTTCAGTGACAGGTTTTACTGAGCTTGTTGGTCTTAACAGTTTGGATAAAAGTAATAGCAGGCATGATGGCAGATGGTGCAAGTTTTAATCTATATCACAAAGGGATTTATCAGCTCAGAACCCACACTAAGTGGGAGAGAGGAATTTGTTTGATTCGAGAAACCAAACAAAACGAGAATTGACCATGCTCTCTAAGATCTTACAGAGACACCTCATCTAAACAATTAGATGGTAGTTCACAGGAATCTTGGGGTCTTTCTCAGGCTTAAAAAAAGGGAGTACAATAGCATGGTGCCAAGCACTGGGAGAACTGTTCTCCTGCCAGATCCAGTTAAGAACAATCAGAAGATTAGCATGAGAGAGACAGTGCAATATCTCGTAATGAATATCACCTTGTCCAACTGATGTACTGCTAGACTGATGAGGAGCAAGCTCGAGTTCTAGAAGCATAAAGAGGTGATTATAGTCATAGAGATAATCAGTCTAAAAGGAAAAAGATGATTGTTCTACCCATGTCCTGATGTCTAAGCAAGTGGGGGATGAAGTAGAAGTACAGAATGCATGAAAAAAGCTTTTGCCGAGGGTACTGATAATGCTCTGGGTATCAGCATCTTCCTGGTATTCAGAGATCAAGATTGAAATGGAGCAGAAATATACTGTCTATTAACTTTTAAAACCTTGTTCCAAACTCATATGGAACTGGTGGTAGAAGAAATTCTAGAAGTGTATTTAATCCAAGATTCCTTCTGGCTTTGACGTCTGACCTTCCGAGCATGTGCACAGGCCGGCCAAAATGCAATGCAGTTTAAAAGTGTAGGGTATCTACAAAAGGTATCCCAAGCCCGTTTTTGAGCATTTCTAGTAATGTGGCATCCAGGATTCTACCAATGACAAGTACTGTGGGAAAAGTGTCGAGATTTTAAGAATAAACAGAGAAGCTGCCTGGACAACACAGTCAGTCACTACTGCCACACAATCATCCATCGATGGCTCACACACAATGACAGGATCAAGTACAGAGAGGGTGATGAAAGAGGCCAGTTAGCCTGGTCCAAGTTCCATTGAGGTACGCGGGTCGGATAGCATCAACCACAACCAGTCTCTCTCAAAATGACAGGAAATTGATCAGTCCGCAAATTACCGTCGACTCTCGACGAAAAGTGAAGGGAAACAGATAGTTCTAAAACAAACAAAAAAACCTGACTAGGTGCATGAAAATAAGTTTAAGAACCAGTATTGAAGAGAGATAGGTTATAGTCTAAGAATATGTGCTCTGTAGTACGACCCCTCCCACCAAAGTGGATTATGTCCATTAAAATCCCCCAGGGATGATAACTGCTCAATGAAAGCATCAAGGTCTGATTTATCATAAGTCTCTTCACGAGGCAGGTAGAAAGAACAAATAGTAATGGTAATACACAAGGGAGTATAGATAGCTATAACTTCCAATGGTGTTTCAAGTAACAAGAACAAGTTGGGAACACGCTAATCAACCAGCAATGCCATCCCACCAAGCATTCGTCCATCACATGACTTATCGTTTCTATATAAGGCAATTGTCGAAGGGGGATTGAATCAGCAAGTTTCAGAAACATTTCCTGTCAGAAAAGAGAAAAGGGATGGTAAGTATTAATCAAATCTATAATGTCATCTAAATTTGATTTAAAACCTCGACAGTTCTACTGGATCAGAATGGCCAGTGTTATTTATGTGGAGGAGAATGTAGCGGGGAGATCTGTTTGCGACGTTTTTTCTTTATTAGACGAAGATCTATCAGCCTTCATGGATCCTGCTCTGGGATGGGTAGACAGATCTCTGTCTGTGGACAAAATCTTTAATGACTTGAGAACGTGAACAAATGGTCAATTTGCTTCTTGGGGCTGCTGAAGTGGATAGAACTGAGGAAACACTTTAACCAGAAGGAAGTGGAACTGAGCAGTCACTGGAAGGAGTGGTTGGGGCAGAGATGAAAGAAGCTAATAGATGCATCAACTTTTTTAATTATGGAGAGCACAAGATTCTTAAGATGTTTTGCAAACGACTATGTTGGAGGCTCGGAAAAATCTGTCTGCATTCCTACTGTGGTAGTGGAATGGAGTGCAGCAGCATATGTCTGAGATAGAGTTGGGGACAATAATTTCCAACCTTCTGCGTAGGTGATATTACTAACAGTCTTTAAGCTTTATACCTCTTTCTCTTCTACCCATTTCGGGCAAGAAAGAGAGTAAGAGGGGTGTGGGCCCCTACAGGTAGCAGAGTGTTATTTAAGGTTGCACTAATAGGCGTCGTGGCCTTTGCCACTGCAACGAGTACATACCAAAAAAATAATCAAAAACATGATGTTTTTGAGTGACCAAATTGCTGACACTGGAAACATCTGTAAAGGTAAGGAATATAAGGCCACATCTTGCAGTTCATATAACCTGCTTTGACTGTGGCAGGAGGACAAGCTGAGGTAAATGTTAATATCAGAACATTGGTAGAGTCCATAATTCTGTATTTACAAGTGAAGAATCGGCGTATCGTAGTAATGCCTTAGCTGGAGAAACCAGCGAGGATTTTAAAACTCGGGAATGCTCTTTAAATCCGCCTTAACTATAACTCCTGTGGAAGAATTTAAAGTCGCATGGGGAGTAACCTCAATGGGTATATCCCCAATGGTTTCTGATTTCAAGTGGAGTTTGGTCTGTTATGTTAAAGATGTTTCCACCTCAATGTCTCCATAACGCAAATTCTTTATCGACATTAGAGTGCCAGCAAGTCTCTCTAATTCCTTTTGAATGAAAAATGAAGACATCTGCCACAAGGATTTCTCAGATAAAGAACGGAGAATCAGAAGTCGAGGTGCAGCAGAATATGGCAGTTATGGTGACTGTAAAACAGAGTCGTCATGCATGGTCGTTTTCCAATGATTTGTTTTTCTATTCTTTCATTTCTATTTACTTTGTTAAAAAGAGAGGTATCCATAAAAAAGAAGCTACAGTTCAGTGCTCACTGACCCCACCCACCATGGAGCCCTACCATGAGACGTACTAGAATGTCAAACAAGGACACCGCAGCAACGACAGGATTTCGTCAGCACTATACCCAAACACCAGCATCAGATACAATGTCCACAATACCTGCTGAGAACATCTTGGTTGGCCCTAGCCCAAGTGGACTAGCTGATTGACCCGAGGGAAACCAACCAAAGATCGCCCGTCTAAAGGGATTCAAGACCAAAGTCGTGTGTTACTGTTAGATCTCTCAACCACCAGGATCCTTTCCTAGCCTTCACGGGTCACCACGAACAGCAAACAAGTAGGTGGATGATTAGGTCCCAGAAGAGGTAAACTGAAAGAACAGAACTTTCTCGTGAGGTCCCCTCACCACGTACAGATACAAGAATCCACACCGAGGGGAGACTTAAAGGAATTAACAGATATCATGAAAGAGGTTGTGCTAAAATGCAAAATAAGTAATCGTACTTGCTGGATTTAGTATAAATAATGTAAAATAATGTAGTGCGTTGATGAAAGGGTACAAAGTGACATCTCCAACAAAACTTTCTTTGCAAAAAAAAAAAAGAAAGCATTCATCTCCTACATGCTATAACACTCTAGATGTGCTGTACAAACCCTTCCAAGAACCATCTGGCTCGGCTTGTGGCCCATATATTAATGAATTATTTACGAAGCTCAAACAGTTTGTTTGTTTGTTTTTTAGTTTCGCACAAAGCTACTTGAGGGCTATCTGTGCTAGTCTTCCCTAATTTAGCAGTGTAAGACTAGAGGGAAGGCAGCTAGTCATCACAACCCACCGCCAACTCTTGGGCTACTCTTCTACCAACGAATAGTGGGATTGATCGTTACATTATAACGTCCCCACGGCTGAAAGGGCGAGCATGTTTGGCGCGATGGGGATGCGAACCCGCGACCCTCAGATTACGAGTCGCACACCTTAACACGCTTGGCCATACCGGGACAGCTCAAATAGAGCGCAAGGTTAGGAACAAAGGTGTGGATTTATCAGCATTTAAGTCACAAATAATACATTTTATTAATGTATTTTCAGAGTATAAGAGTTGAATATTTGATTCTGTGAGTCAAATATTGGGGACTTGAATACACAAAACACATTTGCCACACTTCTAATACAGAAATTAATAACCTATAAAGAGTAACCAAAAGCAAAGGATGAAGTCGAGCATTTTGGTAATGAGGAGATGAATAACTGAGGTTTTCTAGCTTATTTGCTAATAAGAATGTAGATAGAATTGTATTAAAACTGGAGTTTTCAGAGTTTAAAGTATATTGGTTTAATACATTGAAACATATAAAAGTGCATGGAATTTGCTCTGTAATTCTAACAAGTCAGTGAGAGAGTTTTCCAAAGTGTTATCACGTCATAGTTGTTATACTAGTCTTCCTTGTGTCTAATACCACATTATAAGTAGCATTTTCATTAGCAAGGCTAAAATTCAGTGTAGGTCTTATTTCAGTGAGACTGTAATTCTAACGAAAAATTTGCCTCTGTCCAAGCTATTTGATAAATGGTTCCAATCAAAAAGGCGGCTTAATACCCGATCATATAAAAAAGAAAATTCAGAAGAAAATAATAACATGACACCGACAATGCCTGTTGTTAAAAATAATTCAGTATCTTCTAATACTGTTTAAATTAACTTAAAATATGAAAGACAACACTGTACTGTACACTAATTTACCAAATCTTAACTCCTGATGTTCAGTAAAGTTTACATTAAATAAAAATACATGTATCGTACATATAATCATTCTCAATTTTGTTTTATTTACTCTTATTTAACTTGCTTTATTAGGAATCACTGCCATGCAGTTGCAAGAAACTGCTGATCGCTTTATCTCCTGATGAGCATCATGCAACATAAAACTATTAAGTATATTTTCCAACCTAAATCGAGCTCTAAATAAAGGTTGTTATTTGTCAGAAAAAAAATCAGGTTTTAATTAAATATATTAAGCTTAATTAAAAGTGCTGGACCTCAGTCTGTTGGGCTTAAAAACCTACAAGGATAATCTCCATATATGAAGGAATAAATAGGAAGTGCAGTTGAAATTGGAAAATATTATTTTTTTACCTTATTGTGCTTGATTGAATGTACTCTTCTTGTTTTTCCTCAATGGCCAAAAAGACACAGACAGACAGAAACTTCTATCAGAAACTAACGTTCTCCATTTTTGAACCTTCCCGGCTATACTACAATTACGTAATTCAACGAGCACCTGTAACAATACTTAACAGTATTTGAAGCTAACAGCAGGGTTTGTGTGTTTGATAAGTACAATACATTATTATTTCTGTACTGTTACTTTCTACAATAGTATTGGTTAATATATTTAACATTCATAATTTATTTTTAACTATAAGTCGTATACTTTCATTGTAAATTGTCTTGCATTGGTGTCTTAATATATGGATTTAGTACTAACATGTCTTTTAACCTCGTCGAACCTCATGAGATATTATACAGTATATGTACAAAACTATTGCTAACAGTGAGGGTGTATAAATCACAAACAATGTATTCCAATCTCTATACGTAAGGATGTATATTTAGCTCCAAAATGAGCAAAAATCGTTGAATTAATAAGGAGCAACAGGGATCGTCAGAAACGTATAGAAAATAACCGGATCAAAATATAAATACTATATTTTCAAGCTAACAACTACTTTCTACATTTGTTTTTACAGTGTATTCATCTGTCTACAGTACAGAAGTTGTTCTAAAAGGGCACTCTTGAAAACAAAAATCGTGTCGTTGCTGATTTATTCACTAGTTTCCACCAGTGTTGCATTTTAATGTAACAAAGGGCGAGTAGCAACAAAACAATCTAATCAAAACTGAATAACATTTCACCTAAGAAAGTGCAACACAAATTAACACAATGTAAACAGAAGCAGTAACATGCTCACTTTGTCAGGTCTACATGACATGCGTGTTCTTCAACAGCGTGAACACATTTGTTACAATACGGCAACACAAATACATGCAAAACAGAACAACGAAATACTTAGCATAAATCGCTAAATATTAATCACATTTACAATTATTATATTGACAATAGCTATATGTAACAGTACCATACAGAGTGGTAGTAAATACTGAACACGTACTCACGGTTTCAGATAAGCATAAATAAAAACATTAAAAAAACCCAGTAGAAATAATCACTACAGTAGTGTGGGTGGGAAAATCTATTATTGTGGTTGTCCAATGTAAAAAACTTACTGAAATACATTTTATAATCGCGGAAAATCCACGTAACGATAGGAAACTCGAGTAACGATGAATAACAGCAAAATCAGGCACTTTCACGTGGAAGTTTCCAATTAATGCACCAGAAAACGTACGAGTCGTAGTTTCCAGCTGACGCGCACATTAGATTTTTTCGACGGTTAAAAGTGAAAAACTTTAAAAAATTTTGAAGCACGACTAAGTTAAGGAGGTCGAATTAAGTTTAAACGAACATTCGATTTTGCGCAAATTGTCAGCAACAGATCTCAAGCCTTGTTTGCTTACATTTTTTGTTTTGCAATTCTTATTTATTTTAAATTCTCAAGTTTTCATTATGCATTTTGTTGGCTTTTTTAATGCTCAGTAATGGGCAAATATATGCCTGAGGTAAGACACAACCCTCATTAAGTACTTATGCAATTTTACCTTTACAAAAACAGACTTTCAAATAAAACAAATACATCTAAAGCATCGCTTTAAATAAATCTTTGTATCTTTTTAAAAAATCTGAGAAAACTGAAGTGGCTTTGGTTTCGTGTCAACACACGTCGAATAAACAAAATCACATTCCATTATGTGTTTATAATCACGTAACACAACGTTCAATGAAACAATCAATTTTTAAGATCAGGGGCATTCGCAGCGTTCCATACAGAATGTATCGTCTAGGTTTTGATACAAAATAACCAAACGATTTTGCTATAAGCTTGTGAGATAATAATGTGAACAAATGAGCAAGTTTTAATTTTGTCTACAAATGTAAAACCTCTTATTTTGCTTATTATCAACGTTAAGATGGTCTTAAGCATTGAAAAGGGAGGTTCTTGAGCGTTATTTCAAAAATAAGTTTATATATTTAAGGTGGTTTTTGCCCGAATGTTCTATCAGAATTTTGAGCAAATTCCTGTGCCAACCTTATCATGAATGATCATCGTGGTTCATGATACTCATTAAAAATTGAATTTTCAGAGTCGTTCAGAGTATGTGACGTTCTTTGATAAGAAATTAACGTTACATAGTGGGAAATCCTTTAGTAAATTCGGGACCTGATAATATAGCGACACACGTAAAAAATAATACACACGGGTTATGAGAACTGAAGCGTAGGAAGCCAGCCAGTCAAATAAGACATTTCTTCAATCTAGTTACGTCATAGTGAATGAGACGACACTGGAACGTCGCGACATCAAGTGGCTCAATAAACCGAAACAGACAAGATTAAGCTGTAACTCGTTAACACTTTTCCATATCATTGTTCGGAATTATCTGAAAGCCACAGAAGTAAGTTTATGAGTTAATGAAAAGAGCGTGTAATATAGCAAACAGTATTTCCAGATATCCTCGTCGAAATATCAACTTAAATAACAACGTCGAACGTAAAACAAAGACAATGGCATACAGTATACACCACAGCTGCGAAATTTTAATATACAATCGCAAGCCTAACATAACAGAGATATTTGGAATTTATAAGGAGAAGCAAGTTTTCAACGACTAAACTATCATCTACCGTTTGCTACTCGTTGAGTAAAGGTTTCCGGCTTAATGTAACGGAAAAAAATTAGCTGTCGAATATATTGAAGCACTATAACTAAAACTGGGTAGACAGTGTTAAAATGAAAACTGAAATGCATCTCTTCACTTTAATTATCGCTATAGAACTTTAGCAAAACTTGCCTGATATAAAACTACAAATGTTTTACATATATTTTATGTATCCAGAGTATCTGTGTGCTGTCCCTCATTCTCGCTGCATAATATTATGCGTACTTGTAACAATACGCTTTTCAAGTGTAAATGGACTTACACCGGCCATATTTCTTTTGAAAAAAAGAAACAAATTTATAATACACACGTAACTGAATATAACATTATAACATATGGATGTGTAGGTACTTACAGGCCACCCTGTACATTAACGGCTAATTACAACCCTTCATTATTTGATAATGAGGATTTCTTGTCTAAGTGGATTTCTCTAGAAAAGGTTCCAATTGATCAAAGAGCAACATCACACTAGGGAAATCATAGAAAGCATCAGAAAGAGACGTGAGACATCACACCAAGTAAGCGATTCTTGTAGTACAACTTTGTGATGACAAACGCCAAAGAGAAACTATCAATTTCTCCAAGATAAGGGCAGCAATGTAACTGAGCCTCGAACTAAGTTGGTTACAAATATGAGTACACACACACAAAGCCACTGGAGCAAATCAAAAAAGTTTCTACATGCATCTGTAACTGCATACGTGTACTTAAAGTAAAAAGTATTGATATATTTTTAATTTGTTTATAAAGTAACAACTTTAGCGCAAACTATGTATACTACAGCGTTTGAAAACGTAACCGGAATAGTAAGAAATTAGTATGCGAATTTTGTCGATTCAGGGACACGTACCATAAACTTCACAAGCTGAATTCACATATTTGTCACTCGATTCTTCTACAATTAAAACGCATTATACAGAAAGACCCACAGACACAATACCATGTCGTTAGTCCACGTCGCAATGGTCTATCAGACAGATGGCATCTTGACGACAGCCCTGTAACATCAATTCTATTCTAAAATGCTCCGTGTAAGAATATAATTGTCCGAAACAAATCACCTCTTCCTAAATATCTTCAATAATCCATCTAACGTATAAAGACGGTTTCCCAGCGCCCGTTTTAACAGTTCGATTGCACTAAAATTCTTGTCTTACTATTCACTAATATGAATACCTGTCTCGATCTTCAATGCTCAAAACACACGACGATTAAACAGGAACGTCGTGGAAGCAACTTGTATCCATATCAGTCGTTTCGCTTCTCCATAGAGATCCTTCTTGATTATGTTGTGTATTGTTGTCTGAAACACACGGTAGCTTTAGTATCCACTAACTGATATTTGTTTACTTGAATTCTTACCTGTTAAAAAACGATACACTTGATTTACTGCGTCGGATACTATTTGTCCTAAGTTGTGTTGTGGATCCTTATTTATGTGTTTACTTATAAAATGATGAATGTAAGTAGGAGAGATATCCCAATTTTGGAAATTCTAAACATGTTATTTGGGCACCTCCTTAAGATCTGCGTGAAAGAATATTTTAAGCCAGAGAGAGCCGTTACACCACCTTTAAGACGATCAATTCGTGTTATTTCTGACACAGAACTACTAGAACAAGCCGATAGATGTTCTGAATTTCTAGTTGCAAGGTTATTAAGCAACTATTGTCTAAAGTTCACGGAGAATAGTTGTTTGTTTGTGGAATTTCGTGTAAAGCTACCCGAAGGCTACATGCACTAGTTGTCCCAAAGTTAAATAAAACAGACCAGACGAAAGAAAGCTATTCAGCGCCATCTATCACCAACTCTTGAGCTACTCTTTAACAATGAATAATGGAACTGACAGTCGCATTACAAGGCCCACATGAGTAGGAGGGCGAACTTACACGGTGGTGGGATTCAAACTGCTACCCGCACTCTGTGAGTTAAGTGCCCTAATCATGAGGGTCGCCCCACCGGAAAGTACTGTTTATTCGCAGAACATCCAACAACTGAAAACAGTGGACGTACAGTTTAAATAGTTGTGTCAAGTTACGAGTATCCTAACCACCTGGCCATACCGGGCCTGTATCTGTGTAAACCCTAGTGTGTTTGTTGTAACATTTAGACCTGTAATTTGCACTATTTTCAGCTGTAATTTCCAATTATTCTTAATTGTTTCGGGCAGTAAATAAAAGAAAAAAAGAAAGAGGTCATATACATTAGGCTTTCTCAAGAGATTAAACAGTGAAAAACTATTTTAAATGTATTTAAGTTACTAGCTTAAAGGGGTATAATTTCGTTGAAAAAAAATCATTGATTACACGTGTTTAATAAAGTTTAATAACGCTACATTGTAATTAATAAATTCATTTTAAACTACAACCAGTTCAATACGCCGCAAGTTAAAAGAAAATCCAAAAGCAAAAGTAAATACAGTGTAGCATAGGGGCCGTATTGCCATCTCTGCTGTCTTGTTTGCATTGTTTATGAAGGGCTGATATCAGCCATCTATATATTTACTTACTTTTTTGGATAGTTTTTTCTTTACTTGTTTTTTCTTTCAATACAGCGTTTCAATAGATATAGGAAGGTTGTATTTACAACCAAGTTCTAACTACAGTCAGGTTCCAAGTGCAATATTTATCATCTATTATTGGCTGGTAATTCTTATTTCACCCCGTATTTAAGTTTTTAATGGAAAACCACATGTCTGTAAAGAAATAACTTCAAGGAGTAATGACAGCATTGTTTGCAGTAGAATTGAGATTTGTTTTTATCACTAGTAGTTATTAATAATACTTATTAAAGCAGATACTCTGCTTGAAACTTTTACTTCAGCTAAACTGATTGACACCATTGTTTTGGACTTTAAATTAAGGTAATAAATAAGCAACAGCAGAAAGAAGAAGAAGAAATTTAAGCGTTTTACTGTAGTACAGATATTTCCAGAACTTGTGACTCAGTCGTTAGATAGATATTGTAATAAAAAGAAACTGTAAATTTCTGATGACATACTGAGGAAATGTTTAAAATACTCTTTCGTTTTGTATTTCGCACAAAGCTATTCGAGGCCGTTCCTAATTTAGTTGTGTAATACGAGACGGAAGGCAGCTAATCATCACCACTCACCGCCAACTCTTGGGCTACATTTTTACTAACGAATAGTGCGATTGAGCGTACCCATATAACGCCCCCACGACTGAAAGGACGAGCATGTTTGATGTGAAGGGATTCGAACCAGCGACCCTCGGATTACGAGTCGAGTGCCTTAACCATCTAGCCAAGCTGGGGCCCCCTTTCGATAAACAATCCGATCTATTCTTACATAGCCTGTAACACCGTGTGTCTGAAAATACCTTCACTTAAAACAACTAGATTTTAGTTTCTCAGTGATATTACTATTCACCATAACATATTTCGCAAATTACAACAATTACAAAGTAAAAAAGGTATTTCTAACCAAACCATTTAATTTTATTAAAATATAAATAATTTAGAAGAAACCTTATATTTATATACTTTTGCAAATTTAAACAAATAATGTTTGTTGTTGCAAGTGAATTATTATTTTTTGCTATAGATGTATATTAAAAGAGAAAATTATATTACGTTCTTGGAGGCAGAATGATCTAATTGAAGTCTGTCGAGCTTGTTATAAAATAACAGTGTGCTGTTTGACTCTAAAGTTTTCCCATGATTACCATCCTCCTCTAGAGCTCACAAATTAACTTTATACTGTCTTTTAATCTTCACATTGTAGTTATAACCGGCACACTGCAGCCTCTACACATTATATACTACTATAATTAATCTACACGAGTTTTATTTTCACAGACGATTTACAGATTTAAAACAAAAATGTTCCTTTACAGAACCGAGAAGTATTAAAATCTCTAAAATTCTTACTCAAAGTAAAACAGCATGTCACTAAACCTCTCTGAAACAATATACAAGAAAGATCCTGTCGAACTGGGAGCAGACTTATAATCGGCACCAAGCACGTGGCTAACAAAGAAAATCCAAATTATGTGCTCAAGTCGAATCCGTTAAAAAGAAAGTGCCATTTAAAAGGTTTCTAAGATTACCAAAACAGTGGTTTCCGAGAAGTATTCTGAAGACTATCTGAAACGGAGTGTTAGTGTTAGATATCAGAAATATGAATACGGACACTACAAGATAAAACACAACAGATAATAAAACCTTTGAAACTTGATAATTAATATCGCAAGTGTTACACAACGGTATAACATTTCATTACCGTTACTTTACTGCCGAAATAATAGCGCCACCTCGACATTTTATTGCCAGAAAATAATCATGTCCTCAAAAACAAAATATTTCCTAGCACACTGAACGACCTTACTCTCACTCTCAAACATTATAATCAAGTAATAAACTATCGCACTAAACTTTATTAAAGATAAAATTGAATAAAGTAATCGGATAAGTTGATGGGAAAAAACGGCTATCACTAAACAGTAGATACGTACAATATTATATATGTTTGGAAGGGTACACATTTTTTGAAGAAAATGTTCGTGTTCAATGTTTTTGACATGACAACAGTTGCTTTTATAACATTCACAAAATATCATTTCTTTACATTCATAAAACCTTAAACTGAAATAAATAATTCCTGCATTCCTTTTTCGGTAGTAAGATATTGCAGCAAGCACATGTTGACAGTAAAACGTCATAGAACCATTACAAACATGCCATTCTTTCTTTACAATCAATAGGCTGTTAAAAGTGTGGTCATTCTGTTTTCTGTTGTTTTTTTTTGAAAGGTTAAATCCATTTTCGATTCTTCTTATAGTAATTACTTACTAAAACATTTAGGGTTTCTTAAAATGTTTTTACCTGTCATGCAAGCTAAGTTCGATCCGAGAAGTTACACTGGATTACTACACACACTCATACATATAGTACAACCTGTTCAAAAATACCAGAATTATATAAAGCAACATTAGCTCTGCATGTTAGTATTTCTGATGGACATGTTCTTACAGAGCAACAGAACCACAAACATTCTGCTGGCAATAACTGAATATTAGATTTTTTTTTACCTATTAAAAATGATTACTGGATGAAAGAACCAGCATACTTTAAAATTAAAAACATTTTTCATTATCATTGTAAAATAGAATTAAATACTACTACTTGTTTAATTCGAAAATGTGAACAATTCCATAAGGATATCGGACGTTTTCTTTGTTTTCTTTGGTGCTAGATGTTTATTCACAAGGAGAAAGGTCATTAACAATGTTAAGTCTGTAATAAACCAATATTACGTAGCACTGATTAAGTTAATTAAATATAGCAGAGGAACGTAACAAAAAACATTCTTCTGGGAAAGATTAACACCTTGCGACTGTCCAGTTTCCGCTGTGAAGAAGAGTCATTATCAACTATGTCATTTATATTTTAATGTTTGTGTTACCACCTAGTTACCATCGTCAAACATGGCTTCTTAAATGCATGAGTAAAAATACCCTGGTAGAAATTACGATATATTACATATATATAAACACATACACACACACTGAAATTAGTTACAAGTTTCGAAAAACTCATTTAAATAAAAAAAATGAAGAATATACATTAAGAAGCTTCATAAGTACTGTCACAAATGTCAACTTTTAATACTCCATAACTCCAACAGAAAAATAGATGATGACGTCCAATTTAACTAACCGTTGTAAGTCGACTTACAATTCATGGACATCAGAGCAGCAATCAGAATCTCAAATGTCGCTCTTTTACACAAAACCACGTTGATGATAGAACTCTTAATATAGCACTCACGTAAAGGTATTTTGCCACGACTCTCAGCTTTTTAGATAATTACATCTCATCTTCGTTCTTTTGGCAGGCTCTAACTTCTACGAAAAAAAGCTTTAAACAACGTGACTAATGATTAGCGAAAGAAGAGTTTTATCTATCTATCTCGCCTATAGTGCTTTATACTAAATTTTAACGACTTTTGTCATAATTCATCTATATACACAGTAACTAACGATAAACAAAAGTTCTTTATCACTTTATCTTAACAATTTCTCATTTTTTTAATGTATCTTAAAGGGTTTCGCTGGTATTAATCCCGTCGCTAATCCTAATTTAGTGTTTCTTTTACCGTAATATCACTAATAAAACAATTTTTCTGTGAATATAGAAAGATCGAATATTTCATCTATTTTACAAAAAATCAATAAACGGTATTTTAAAACTCCACTTACTTAACATCAACACAAGTAGTTCAATATTTTAGATTTTTTTTTAACAAGTGCAATGCTAAACGGAGTATTTAGTTAGGAAACGTAACTACCTAAAACTCAGAATATTTCATTTTAATACCAATATTTCAATTCTCAGTGTGTGTGACAAACCAAACTCTGACACAACTAATAAAATTATAATTTTCTAATACGCTTGTGGATGGCTTCCTATCAACAAATTCCAAAATCAAAAACCGTATAACTATCATAAAAAGAAAAACATAACTCTGCTGTCTTTACTTTTTTCAATAAAAGAGATCGTCGACATATTTATCAAATTTAAAATTCCAAGACACCCACGTGTGTTTATAATTTGTCCAATGTCTTATTTTAATATTTGTATAGTTTGGAATTTGGAATTTCGCACAAAGCTACTCGAGGGCTATCTGTGCTAGCCATCCCTAATTTTGCAGTGTAAGACTAGAGCAGGGGTTCCCAACCGATGGGTCGCGAAGCCTTGGCAGGGGAGTCGCGTAGCCATGTTAGAAGTAGCTTGGGATAACATTAATTTTATTTCATCAATAACATTTTCAAGTTGCGAGTGCCAAAAAGTTGGGAACCCCTGGACTAGAGAGAAAGCAGGTAGTCATCACCACCCACCGCCAACTGTTGGGCTACTCTTTTACCAACGAATAGTGGGATTAACCGTCACATTATAACACCCCACGGCTGGGAGGGCGAGCATGTTTGGCGCGACACGGGCGCGAACCCGCGAACCTCGAATTACGAGTCGCATGCCTTACGCGCTAGGCCATGCCAGGCCCATTTGTATAGTTAAACAACGTATTTGGTACATATGTTAAATAAAAACTCAATACGAAAATTTAGGATTATAATAACTTGTAGAAAACCGTAACGTTTCGAGCAGATGTTCTTCTTTAGGTTCTATAGCAAGAACAGTAACGGCTTACGCTTACAGAGATGCCAACTATTTGAAATGACTGAGTGTAATGATTGTAGACAAAGCCCGTACAGATATCGTATATGCTTGAAGTCATTTTGTCATCTTCACAACCCAACATTTGTACAATGGCTGTAGTTTTAGTTCTAGCACAGCCATATTTTTCGCAAGATCAGAGTCTGGGAACATTTTTCTGAATAGATGTCCTGCATAATCAGCTACAGCTAGTGGTAAATTATGAGCAACGACGAATTGTGTGAACATCACTTCTGTATTTATGGTTTCATATCCTGAATTCTTATTCTTATAAATGTCGTTATCTGTATCGTTTTCGTCTTCGCCTAAGCCTTTTGTTGGTGAGACGCCGATTTTGTATGTCTGTAACACCATGCACCACAGAAATATCGATGTGACGAACTGTACAAAACGCATGACTGTCACTGACTTTTGATGCAATGACCAGATATTTTGCACTATACTATTTAATAAATTTTGGATTCACAGATTCAGTCCTTTTATATTTGCCAGAAACGAGGCCTCTTTTTTCCAACTTGTGAACGATCGCATTGGTGTTTCTATGCCGCTTAGAAAACGAGAAATACTCATCTATGCGAGCGCTAATTGGTTGACAAGCATTGATGACGTAACTATGGATTTCCCCATGTACCCAGTATGAAGAAGCACCGCACTCAAACTGTTAGTAGGCGTCGGAGATACAAATATTTTTTATTATTTCAAGCACAAATGTGATTATCGCAAGTAGCCATTTGGACTATGTATTTTATTTATTATCAAAATTTATTTGCATCTCACTAGAAATTTTCCTTTCACCCCTTTCAAGCCCTGGAGGAACAATTTATCACTTTATTGTATAGGCCTATATAATATATAATAATTTGGAAGTTGCAACAAGTAATATTGCCTGTATGAGCGTATAGTCGTAATGTATACACTAAAAGAGACGTTTCACTATACAAGAATTAACAAAGTCCGAATCAAGTGTTGAGTCACGGTACAGGATAGGATACAAGGAAAGAAGCTTAAGTAATTTGGAATAGAATAATAGCAGGAAATGTAATATAAAAAGTGTAATTTCTTACAAAAACAAGAGGCACAAGTCTAATAAGCTTAACTTAAGTAATATTACTGCATATAATATTACATCCAGTAAGTTTCTTTCATATCTAAATGTAACAGTTCTTGCCAACAATGTTGAAATAAAAAAACATAAACTGCTCATGTTGTTTTAATAACGATGAATATTTATCTTATAATAATTCTTGTTTGTTCGCAAACCCCTCTCACAGTTTTCGAGCTTCCAAGACCAAACAAACTTAGCAAGCAGCCTCAGGACGGGCTGATATGTGTTTGACTGTTAGGATCTATATAATAAGTTGAAATTAGAGTACGCAAAAAGCAATCTGTCCATCAGTATAGCTAATTAACTATACTTTTTACATTTCTTAAGATTATAATGTATTGTTTCGGTAGTACTGGCATAGCGCAACTACATAAGTAATTACAAAGAGGGACTAAACACGTCAGAGTCACCAAGGCACACTGGGGATCTATAAGTAGGTATTCCAAGCTGCTGAAATTGAATCTGACAAAGACGTTTGTTTCCTAGCCACCCTCCGGTTCCCTGGGGCGTCATGTTTAAAACTACAGTAATTACTTTAAAACTCAAAATTTCATATGACATTGCATCCATGTAAAATAGTCAGGCTTTCTAACAACGCGAGAGTATTTGCAAATTCTCCCAAGCAAACGGATAACTTTCTCAAGGGAAAATGACGTTTATTTTCATACGTGAAATATACACTCAGTGACAACTTTATTAGGTACACCTGTTCTTTAACGCAAATAGCTAAACAGCAAATTATGTGGCTGAAACTCAATAAATAAGGCATGCAGACATATGCAAGAGATTCAATTTGTTGTTCGACCAAATATTAGAATGGTGAAGATGCGTGATCTGAGCGATTTTAACCGTGGAACAATTATTGGTACCAGTTATGGTGGTTAAAGCATCTCAGAAACTTCTGACCTCTTGGGATTTCCACGCACTACAGTCTGTAGAATTCACAGAGCGTGATGCAAAAAATAAAATCAACCAGTGGGTGGGCAGCAGCTATATGAGCAAAAACACCCTGTTAATGAGAGAGGTCAGAGTAGAATGGCCAGACTCGTTAAAGGTGAAAAGAAGGCCACAAATACTAAAATAATCACTCTTTACAACAGTGGTGTAGAGAAGGGCATCTCTGAACGTACGGTGCGCCGAACCTTGAAGCAGATGGGCTACAGCAGCAGAAAAAGATCAGCCACAGTAGGAACAGGATCACCAAAACTGGAAGACTGAAGATTGGAAAAACGTTACCTGGTCTGAGGAATCTCGATTTCTGCTGCAACTTGCAGATTGTAAGGTCAGAACTTAGAGTAAACAGCGTGAATCTATGGATCCACCCTGCATTGTGTCAATGGTACAGGCTGATAGTGATGGTGTAATGGCGTGAGGAATGTATTCTTGACACACGTTAATGGCCCTAAATATCAACTGAGTATTATCTGAAAGCCATAACATATTTGAGCACTGGTGCTGACTATGTGCACCACTTTACGGCCATAGCCTACCTGATTTCGAATGGCGCTACTTGCAGCATGATAATGCGCCATGTCACAATGCATGCATCATCTTAAGCTAGTTCCATGAAAATGACAGTAACGTCAGTGTACTCTAACTGAAATCAAATTTGCAGGAAGAGCGTGATGCTTTCGAGTCAGCACGTGGACCAAAATCCCTAAGATCTATTTCCAGCACTTTGTTTAACGTATGCTATGCAGAATTCAGGTACTAGATAGATGCATCTGATAAATTGGCCACTGATTGCACATGTATCTGTTCAGAGCACAATGTAATATATCACATCATTTGATAAATACAAATATTTACTTTCTTTTTGTTGTAGACGATACATAACAACACGCAAGACAGAGCTATTAACGAATCCTGAAAGAGATTATTTGACAAGTGAGTGTGGATATAAGGTATGACATTCTATTTGATAGCTCTGTAACCAAACAATCATTAAGGCTATAAATTATGGTTATCTAAACAATGATGATTTCGCAATGAGTAATATACATTGAATTTAGAGATTTTTAGGTTGGTGGTAGATAAAATACAGAGGAGCTTATGCCTAAAGAAAATGTGTTACGCTTGTAACACTAGGGAAAATTCAGATCTTTAGTGTTGTATTGTAGTTTATTTGGGAGTGGGAGGAAATTACCTCAATAACTCGAAGTTTTTTATAACTTGGCATGGCTTTAGCCCCATATGTTTCAAATTATCGAGGGATTACTGTATATCCATTGCCTCACTCATCAGATAACTTGGCACAGGTGCTACTAGCGGATATCCTAATGTTTTTGCTTTTTTGTCGGATATAGACTTCCTTTGGGATAGCTAGAGAAGTAATTGAGAAGAATGGGGGAGCTTCATCGGTATACTAGAGCTTTTGTGAACCGTAAAGAGGAAACTTTTAACCCGGAGAGGAACACATTTTGCGCTTGTAGTTAGAGTATTTGAAGTATACTGTTTTAGTTTCAGAACGAAGCCTACATAAACTTTAACAAAGCAAAGAAAGAAGTAAAAATGTAATAAATAAATTAAAGCAAAATAAAGCTGGAAAACTGCGTTATGTGAAAGACTAAGGATATTTGACAAGTAATAAATCAATAACTTATATTAAAATAAGTACATTATGTGAACTTAGTTTTAAATATTTTATATAATGTACGAATATTAAATAATTTAGTTTTGAACTTTTCCAACATACCTATTTTCCAATATAAATACAGTTTACGAAAAAGGCCAATTAAAGTAACATATTTATACCACATTTAGTTTTACAAATTGTTACGTTATGATGGAGACACAAACTATTTAGCCAAACTAAGAAAAAGACAGAAATTTAACAGATGAACAAAAAGGGACACAAGAATAGAGAGAGACAATGGAAAAAATTAAAAAGAAAAAATTCATGAAGATTTGTTTGTTTTTAATTTCGCGCAAAGCTACTCGAGGGCTATCTGCGTTAGCTATTTCTAACTTAGCAGTGTAAGACTAGAGGGAAGGCAGCTAGTCATCACCACCAACCGCCAACTCTTGGGCTACTCTTTTACCAACGAATAGTGAGATTGACCGTAACATAATAACGCCCCCATGCCTGAAAGGGCGAGTATGTTTGGTGTGACGGAGATTCGAACACGCAAACCTTGGATTACGACTCGAGTGCCATAACTCACCTTGCCATGCCGGGCCTAATTCATGAATAAAGAAACAAATTTATCAGAGAAATTAAAAGATAAAGATGAATAAAAAATAAAAATAGATTTGATAAAAGATCGAAAAAAATTATCAAAGATGAACAAATGTATAATGACAACAAGATTGAAGGAGGACAGTGGATTATAAAAACATCGAAGTAAAAAAACAATACACATTTGTAATAAAAAGGACGATTACAATAACAAACTTGAAGTATAAAAAAAGCAACGAGGTAAAAAGAATATTAACAATAAAAGATCTAAATTTGTAAATCCAACGAACTAACCAACCACACTTTTCTCTGTCCGTGCGCGAATGATTCAGCCATAAACTGCATTAAGTATTAAACACAGAAGACTCCTCGTCTACAGCAATCACTACCCCACTGCTGTACCAATGTGTTGGTCGATGCTGATTCTCTGAATGGAACTGTTCGACCCTATCTTATACTGTAAGGTGAAAATTTGCCTCTAGATGTGAAGAAAGGTGGATCGATACGAACAAAAAGTGTATATAAAGGCTTCAGTGAGATACAAAAAAAGTAGAAGTCATTCTGAGCACAGGAAATCATAATGCCTGAGTAACTGAAATCCAGAAAGAATACACGTTAGGAACTGACTTCATGGAGAGACATGGATGTGAGATCACACCAGCTTCTAAGTTTTCGGCTCAGAAATTCCCATGAACTACATAGCAGTTTCACCACCCGAATCTCAGGTTCAAGTTACAACCAAGATGGGTACACATGAAAACGAAAATAGCAGATATGGGATGCAATTAAGCAGAATCCCGAACAACAGGCGAAGGAAGCGGAATGTTATTTCTTTCAATCACTTTGGAAGGACGTCAAAAGCAAGGCAACCAACTGTTTAGACTTACTTCATCAAATACTTTGCCAATGACAAGTGAACCAGTGGATAACACGAAATTCCTGTGTCGAGGCAACTTATAGAGTAGCAACAGAAATATAGATACCTGTGGATTTCATCGAACATACAACCAGAAACAACCCCCCGAATGATAAGATAACAAACGACAGTAAATGATAAATGATCATGAAGTCTTAATATAATAAGTCACGGAAAGTAAACCATCAAAATATTTGGTGAGTATTTGTGACAACGAAATATTTTCTGATAATCAGAATTGTGCTTTTATTCAATTAATAATTGTGATGTCTGTTAAAAAATAGTAACTTTTGATAATTGTAAAATACCTTTTACAATATTTTTTTGGTCAAGATAAAATGGACGATGTAAAGTCTACATCAGAAAATAGAACGGAGAAAAACTGAAAAATATCGAGTTTTTTTGGGTTTGTTATGCAGTATCTGAAATGTGACAGTACGAATACTTCAGTTGAAAGGGAACAAGATCTTAAAGACCGCATTGGTACGAAATAATAAATCACACGGTGTAATATTAGTATCATGTGGAATGATATTTTGCCCGAAACATCGTGAAAACAAATTTGTATTTCGATTTCATATTACACAATGTCATGTCATGGCATCCACTTGGATTTTCACAAAAATATACGTTTCAAACTCTCTCTGTCTCTCTTCATAGTCACGAATTCAAGAATTCTAGTAACTGTTATCAAATTCAGTAAAGAGGAACAGTTTCAGGATTTACCTGTAAAATGTAACGAAAACAAAAGACAGTAAGTTTTCATTATCTTGCTCTCCAATAAAAAATGAAACAACCATAGAACATTTTAAATTGTGGAAGTTTCAGAATTAAAAATGTTTTTGATATTACAGCTTTTAATATTTATCATAGGACTTTCTATTCCACATGATGGATCATTTCAAACAACCATGTCTTAAAAGAATTTCTAATACAAGGTTCTTTGTATTTCGATAAGATCAAGGCAGAATTCTCTGTCTAATACTTTTTAATATATACTTAATTAAAATATAGTTCATGAAATTGTAAAGTTTGGGTTTATCGTCCTTTATGTAAATCACCTATTTAACTACCGGTTTATTGAGCATGAAAAAATGTTATGATTGTATTGATAAGTGTAAAATATTTATCGAACATTCAATTACGGCATTTTCTGATAAATTTTATTATTGTGCGTTTAAATATAGAAGTTTTAAGTACAGTAACATTTGCTAGAATAATCCAAATATATAATCGTTCTTCATATGCATCACTTACTTTATTTCTAATAAAGTTATGAAAATTATGGTGCACAAAAATATCACGGTATCTCCGAATGTTGTGTAAAACCTGAACAAAATCTTTTCTTCACGATTTATTCAGAATTCATGTTCGTGTTTATTTTAAGAAAAAACTAGAAAAACAAAATTCAAACACTCTAATTGACTCAGTATTTTAATGAAGTTTTTGGTTCTCAGTCACATTAATGTCCTATCCAATTTAATATTTTGATAATATTAAAAAAGAAAATTTCCAGTGTTGACCAATAACTGAGACACAAAGAAGTGAAAACGGATATTTTTTTCATGAACTACGATATACCATAAACATACATTTATATAATCATTAAACGCATAAACACTCAAAAGATATTTAAACATTTTCAGAACAAAAACATTACTGTTCAAATTTCAAAGGATATTTTTGGTAAGCATTATATGCTGTAATATACCAATACGCTTGTTACCCGACCCGCTTCTATATTATTTAAATTCAAAAAGGGTTTCAAATGCGTGACCAGTTATATGCTAAAAATCATCATTACTATCTCACAATACGGCTCTCTATCCCTAATTACTACGTGCACAAGAATACTGTCAATGTTTGTTGGGATAATTAACGATTAACAATTTTACGAATTTCCTTCTCTGTTTTCCAATTATTACTTTTCTCTCAATTCAAAATGAATCACAGTTATTTCTACATAAATACTTAGTCGTTTGTTAAAACACAATCAAAACTGTCTTGTTACATATGCTTTCCCAACATCCACTCTAATACACGTTCAATAAAATGGAAACATCTTAAGGTTTTAACGCAATTCTACTTTACTAATAATCAGTTAAGAGTACGAGCTTTTCCTAATTAACGATATATTTACATCAAGTTTCACAATTAGATGTAAACAGTTCCCAATATTCACAGAATGTATAAAAATTACAATTGATTTCACATCATTAATTTTGTTTGTTTAGCACAATTCCACAAAATAGGCTATTTGTGATTTGTCGACACGTGTATCGAAACCTAGTTTGTAGTACTTGTAATTCTGCAGCTTACCCCTGAGATACTGGGGGGGGGGTGAATTAAGAAAGGCTGTTTCTCAATAATTATCTTTAATTATTACATACTTCTTGGTAATCTGGGTATTCTTAGTAAGAACTGTCATATTTTAAAACTGAATTCACGTAAACTTGCAATAAATATTTCAAAATCTGCAATTTCTGACGGAAATCAATTAACGTATACATGTATATTAATTTATCACTTTTTCAAAAAACCAAAAATAGAGATTACTAAAAAAATCCTTCAAGCAAAATTGAAATTACCTTTATTATTGGGTTAATGGGTATTTTACTTAAAACATAGATGATTTTATTATATTTTTCTTCCTTCTAACTACTTGAAAGGGAAAGAATATGATGATTTTCCCAAGCTTTATTATAAAAAACACTGTAGCACAACTGTTTGTTTGTTTGTTTGTTTTGGAATTTCGCACAAAGCTACTCGAGGGCTATCTGTGCTAGCCGTCCCTAATTTAGCAGTGTAAGACTAGAGGGAAGGCAACTAGTCATCACCACCCACCGCCAACTATTGGGCTGCTCTTTTACCAACGAATAGTGGGATTGACCGTCACATTATACACCCCCACGGCTGGGAGGGTGAGCATGTTTAGCGCGACGCGGGCGCGAACCCGCGACCCTCGGATTACGAGTTCACGCCTTAACGCGCTCGGCCATGCCAGGCCTTCAGCACAACTGTAGGTACGAGATGCATTGTAACTAAAAACTTTACAAAGTTTTCCACTTGTCCAGGAAGTATTCAAAAAATATTTGGTATCTATTGTTATAAACATAAGATATCATTTGCGATACACTTACAAAAACTCGAGTTCGGTTAATATCACGCAGCTATTCCGTGTTTTAAATATAAGTAAATTGCTTTGTCATTTTGATCATGTCAAGCAGTGCTGCTATCTGGTGAACGAAAAATGGGTTCGACCGCCCTAGCGTTAGTTTGTTGAGGATTGATCTGGTAATTTGAAGACAGAATTTATGGCACCATTACTACATACTTGGGAACAATAACAGCAGAAGAAGCACCATTATTAGCCTTTCACAAAAGGAATCTTGATGATACACCATTGGCTGATGACTGTAAAATGCACTAATGAACAAACTGATTATTAAATATTTGTTTCATACTCAAATTCATGCAGGCACTATAATCGTAACTATATTTGAATATATTAAGCATTTCATCATTGTTATAACATGGGTATCTTTCAGTACCTTTTTAACTACATTATACCAATATTAAGTAAGGTTATAATGTTTATAACATTCCTAAATAAATCTACTCAAATGTTTTTGACAAAAGCTTCGAAACACTCCTTTTGTTTTTCCAATCCTACCTAGCGATTATAAAATTTTTACAAAAGAAAGGCGAATTTCTCTCTATCTAACCGTTTTTAAAGGCGATTCGTCTATTCACACTATGGTAATATGGTTCATTAATTTGTTTTATAACGCATTATTAGCGGATAGAGCTCAATTACTAAAGTTTTGCTTTCATTCTCAAAGGCCCGTCATGGCCAAGCGTAATCCGAGGGACGCGGGGTTCGAATTCCGTCGCACCAAACATGATCGCCCTTACAGCCATGGGGCCGTTATAATGTGACGGTCAATCCCACTATTCGATGGTAAGAGAGTAGCCCAACAGTTGGCGGTGGGTGGTAATGACTAGCTGCCTTCCCTCTAGTCTTACACTGCTAAGTTAGAAATGACTAGCGCAGATAGCCCTCGAATAGCTTAGCGCAATATTCAAAACAAACGAACGTTCTGCTCGACTCGTATGGTTGGATTTTGTATATTGGTTTCTACCGGAACCTCCATCTGTTGTGAAAAGTACAATTCCAAAAAATATCATAACAATATAGTAGAATTCAAACATTAAAAAAAAACTGGAATATTCTGTGAAGTTGGTCCTCCGGACAAACAGCGTTTTGAAAATGACATTTTCTCCTAAGTGTTAAAGGTCTATTAAATTTAAGACCAAGTTATTTGTCAGAAAAGTTCCAATTCAGCAGCGAAAACACAAAGCAATTACAAAACCTATGTAAGGAAAAACTATTTGCGGTCAGTGTTGTTTTATTTTCTTTGGATTCTACAGCTGTTTTAAATCCGAATCTAAATTTATTGATCAAAGGTGTAATTACGTACTACTTGTACTAAACATAAAGAAATCTAAAACCAAAAACTATAAGATACCCGATCTTTTAACGAACTACAGACTTAAAAATGTTCTTTAAAACAACGCTTTCAATTTAATATTACAAACGCCAATTGTCTTCCGCTGCCAGCACCAGTGAGAATAATAAATAAAGAAAAAGCGCGAATGACCTGTCGTCATTACCGTTTGCTCGAGTTGCTTAAGTCAAGCATATCGGCGCTGTTGCCATGGTGACCATTTCTCGTTCTAAAATACCGACCACGGAATTAATGGACTTGTCACTTTTAGTTCAAATGATATGTCTATCCGTATTTTAATGTGAAAGCTTCGTATGCTTGTACCAGGGGCGTAGATTTTTTACACCCGATGGGGCAGGGGGAATGATTTTTGCAACTAATTATGTGGACTGTTCAATTTGCAAATTGGTAATCTCTGATTACGTGAACCTGAAAGCTGTAAACATGCAGTCACAGAGCAATCTTGTTGCCACGATATACTTATGCATGTATACTTAGGCCTACTGACTGATACGAACTATCGCTTAAATCGAAAAGCTTAGAAGCACGCCTATATTAAAGATGTACATTTCGGCTACTGAAAAAGCCTACATCTAAGCCTAATTATGTAATTCGATTGGTAATAACACGAGAATCACAAGAACAAGCACACAATTTATAGGCCTGTGATACAATAAAACAATTCAACAGACCAAACTATAGGGGGGATGATGGTATGCACCATACGCCCCAACTAAAATGAAGGGGGATGTGTACTCCATCCCCCCCATGATCTACGCCTTAAAACATAAAACGATCTCAAGGAATCGAAAATGTGTAGTTTTAATAACCTGTATAAAAACATCATTATTTTCAGTGTTTAGTATGTGTTATTACAATTATTATACTTCCTACTTTTTATTGAACTTTTTGAAGAATTAAAGAGACAGAAGATTAGTTCTCAGCATTAGCTCAGTGTACTTCTCGCTGAAATTACGCTAACATGAGTTACTTGCGTCACTTCATGAATATAAGGCGGAATCGCGCGGGACCGAGTACAATTTACTTGCTATGAAGTAGGAATTTCTATTTCCTCACTATCTTTTTCCATTTTGTTCATCTTTCAAATATCTCACTGTTATCATCTTGCGATTTTATTATCGATTTTAAATCAATTTCATCAGTTTCTGTTTAAGCATTCTTGTGAACGTTCATTAAACATCTGCATCAATCTTCTCAGAGTTTGGATTTCACTAGAATCGTCATAACAAACAACTTCTCCACAGTCTCCGCCATTATCAAGAATAAATCCAGTTTCAAAAGTACTTCATTATACGTTCATCTTTTACAAACTTGATTGAATGACTTAAAAATGCAATTGCATTAAACACGTCAGTTTTCATGGTTATTTCAGATACACTCTTACAATCGTTCATGTTTGTAATAACAGGCTGAAGCATCAATTTTCTGTATTTCACTTTTATACACTGTACAATTCCATTATCTAGTGACTGTAGAACTAATGTTGTACATGGAGGTAAAATAATTAAACGAACATTTGAAAGTTGAACTTTGGGTGACAAATTGCATTATCTAAGAAAAGTAGAATATTCCTATTTTCTTGTTCCATTCTTTTGTTTAATTTGTTCAAAAATTCCTTCAGCATAGCACTTGTCATCCACACTTTATTATTCGCTTTCCATTCCACAGGAAGTTGATTCTTCCTTAGTTTTAAAACAGTGCGGATTTTCACTTTTACCTATTACCATGGTAAATTTCCCTAAATTTTTAAATTAGGGAAGATAGGAATTTACTTTTTTCGTGAGAATTATTTGAACAGTAGAATTTTGCACTTAAAAAACAAATATATTTCTACAAATCATGAATCTAATATAACTGCTAAATAATAATGGTAGAAAAAAGAACAGAATATATTTAACCAATACTTACTTTAACCAAATGTTCAAGAATTTATTAATATTTAAAGAAATTATGAATTAAATGAGAAAAGAGTATTTAATCAAAAACATTTTTTCTGCCTTACTCAGGTTCTAATCCTACTTGCTGATAGATGAGGTAGGTGAAAAATAGTTGGTTTTCCGTCCGCATTACGTAGGTTCCGCCATATATAGGGCCTTTTATAAAAGAAATCTTTAGATAACGCTGCAAAAGTTTGATATTTCCGGCTTGTACAGGTTTTACTGTACAATAACGACTTATTCTTCGACTTGGATATTACATGTTAGTTCATATCCTGTCACCCTAATACGTTTTGTTAGAAAACTTTTGTTACTACTTGTTTCCTGCGATAAATCTCGACGTAAAATAAGCCTAACTTATTTAAAGCCGAGTTGACATCATTTTCTCATTATGTTTCAAAACAGCGTTAATAAAACTACTTTACTACTTTCGGTTTTCAATCGTCCTTTACTAACAAAACCGATAAGAAAACTAATCACGTCAAGGTATTTTGAAACAGCTATAAAACCTGTGGTATTCTATTGCAGCAACTGTGTCTTCATGTGTATATTTTTTAACTTCAAAAACAGAAATCCGTATTTTACGATAATCAAAACAATGTAAAACTGAAACTTAAACAAAGACGATTCCACTATTCGCCTGCCATTTTGAATTAAAACATGACTGTATTTACGAAGTTCACATACGCGCAAAGCGTATTTCAATATTGATCTCATGTACATCTCAAAAGTATTTAATATTATGTGTCTGGTTCTGTTTTATTTAAAAAAAACTCGTCTCGTGTGACGTCTTTCACTGACAAGATTAAAAAGTATTCACCGACACATTTTTACGTGTGACTGCAGTGACATGAAGAATAAATAACCTTGAAATAATTATTAAAACTTCAGTACCTCCATGGTGCGTGTACTAAATGCCAACTCTAAAATTTGAAATCTGAAAATTCAGTGAATGATACTTTTCCCTTGCCTGTTAAATAAAGATAATTATTATTAACACTAATTTATCTAGAAAGTACTATGAAGCAAAAAACAACTATTTACGTTAAATTTGACATGAAACTAGCCATGAAGAACATCAATGACTACGACATAACGTTGCAAGCATCCTACATGAAACTAAATATAATTTTGCATATACAAGTTTATTCACAAACTTCTTATTCAATTTGAACCACTACAGGTTCCATATTTTACACAAAGAGTATTACATATTAGGAAATTAATTATACCATTATTTTATTGTATTCATTTCAACTTCGTGTTTATAGATGAATTATTCTTCCTTAATAATTAACAAACAAGAAAAACTTAATTCCCCGTCTATTAATACAGTTAAAAAGAAGAATCAGTTTTTAGATTACTTAGTACTAAAATATTGATATATTCAACCACAATAAATTACTACTGTTACGAAAGAAAAAAAATTCTATTGAACAATGGCACAATTAAAAGACAAAGCTACTCTTAATCACAGTTTATTACCAAAATTGCGTGAGGGCGGTAGTAATACATTATATGTAAGCACATTCCAGATTAAGCAAAGTTTGATGATAATTTATTACAAAGGTTATATAAAAGGTTAAAATAGCTAAATGTTGAAATCAAGTTGTAAAGCAGTCTTGTGTAAAACACTTATCACAAATACTTAAACTTTACTGCAGGCACCAGACCTTACCTAAAAACTTTTACATGTTTTGATGGGTCATGGACACCATCACAATCTAAGAGGTACCTTTATAATTTCTTTTTACATGAGCAAATAATTTCGAGTAATAAATCACCATAAACACTGATGTTACTTATTTCTCTTTACAAACAGATTTCCAAAAATAAATTTTTCCAATATGGTATCAGAATTTTATTTCAAATTATAGAATTTTTAAATATTTTTCATGATCTTGGTATTTATTTGTTTCGTATTTAAGGTTAGAAAATATAATGAATAATTTGATATTGTTCCAATTAACACTGTGAGAAAGAGCATTGTTTGGCCATGTTCAGTTGAAGTCGGTTTATAAATTTTTCTGTATCCGATTTACGTTCATTGAGTCTAAGTTTTAAATTTCTATATGTTTGGCCAATAAACTTTAGACTATTGCTACAATATGTTTTATAAATATCACATTTATCTAATACTGTGTTTTCATTTTCAAATCTAGCAGTAAAATAACTAAGTGTGACCCAATAATTAACATATTTCGGTAAAGCGTTCCCTATTTACGGGGAAACCATTTGAACATAACGACAGGCAAATATTCTTTCTCTCAACCTTAATAAATACATATTTAGTTCACTGTAGAATTACCGTTACAAATCTTACTACAAAATACTGTCACTGATGTTACCAATAAATCCTCTTTCCATGGCAACATGTTTCCATAAATTAACTTCTGGTAATAACTTTATACCAATAAATAGTTAAAGTTGAAATATTTTGAAAATAGGAGGGACACACATACAAGCATTAAAGAAGCTGTTGTTGTTTAGAATTAAGCACAAAGCTGCACAATGGACTATCTGTGCTCTGCCCATCACGGGTATCGAAACCCGGATTTTAGCGTGTAAGTCCACAGACATACCACTGAGCCACTGGGGGGCATATTAAAGAAGCAATATTACACTTATTCACAATCTAATGTTATGGTCATACACACAAGGAAAACTGCATAACGCAGAGCCATCTGGAACGAAACCCAAGGATTTTGTTAAAACAAAAAAAACTCCAAGCTTGCTGTCTGATCTCAACAACAATTTTGATTTTCATGTCTCTATACACGCAATGAAAATAACCTACTTCGTAAACGTAACTACACTTGAATTAACATAACTCAGAAATGTGAGCTTAAGTTTAATGATCCAAGGAAGAATTTATTTTATTTGTTACCTTCAACGATGTGTGCCCAAACCACATTAACTTATGTGTAGTAATAGTGAGAACAAGTTACTCGTTTGGTCTGTAGTAGGTAAGTGGAAGTGTATGAAGGTAAACTGCTAGAATCTGGAGTTCCATTCACTGTGGTGACAAAGAGTAGTTAATCTAGTGTGTAGCTTTGCACTAAAACAAACATATATATTTTGTACCCTATCCATAATAAAAAAAAAAATTACATTTACCAATTGGTAATATTTTTAGACAATGTCTTCTGAAGAACTGTGACACGATACAGCAAATACGTTGCATATTTAATCTTCAGTACAGCAAAGGTTAAATCGATTTGAATTTGACTGCGCGTTTGTAACAATCACAATGAATCCCACAGCATATAAACATGGGCAAAATCTTAATTATGATGAGATTTGATATGATTTGACTGTGCGTGTGTGGGGGGAGGGTTCGTAAGGATCATTAGTCCTACCATACATAATTATTCAAAATAATTATAGAAACTCTGAAAAAATCGGGTATAAAATACAAATATTACGAGGTTGTTCCCCTTCTACCGGATGAAAAACCAGCTGCATTATAAAACGCTCTCGTAGTGACATGCTTACACCATAACTGGTTATCATCTGGCAAAACATAGCCTGCACAAAGTTCTGATATGAATATAATTGACAATGTAAAGGCTTATATATTTAATTTATTTGTATACGCAACACTACAGAGTGAGAAATATGTATAAGGTATATCGCAAATATCAAGACCGTATATTTAGCGTCATATACCCTCCAGATCACTGCTGAGTCACCGATAGCTAAGCTCATATGAAAACTCGGCAGATCAAAAAACTTACTTTGATTGAATTATGTAAAGTTAGTTATCCAGAGCATTTGGAGAAAAATATTTCATAATAATTATACATTGGTAAACAAACTTATTACAGAACAAAAACAATACATATATATACTCTTCTCTTTAATTTAAATACAAATATCGTTACGTTGTACAACACATTTTCCTCTTGTATTTTCTGTAATAATGTATTCGACAAACAATGAAAAATAAACGATACAGTTGAAATTACTAATTGTTTATGACTGCAGTGGGTTTATCATTTCCGTATTTACCTAGTTTTTAATACTCTATAAGATAGTGTACTTTAATTATGCTACACATTAATGTATTTTTATCGTATTTGTTTAAGATATTAAATTATTCTTACCGTTAAAGTGACAAAGTCATAATTTTTTTTCAACATAGCATAATTTTTATCAATATCAGTTTATATCAATAACAAAGAAAAACCATATCAAAACAAAAGGGAATCCTCAATAGCCGCGGCGCTTGAAACTTTTTCAGGTCAGAGTACATTTATCTATGATATTTTTTTAACCACAGCATAAACACCCATAAATGATTTAACCATGCTCAAGGGCTCACAGGTTAATTTACCCTAATCCTGCCTTAAATAATTTCAGATGCCACGGACATTAAGGATTCCCTCTTTTATCTTTTTATAAGTTACATTTTTGTACATCAGCAATACCAAACGCTGGGCGTGAGCATACCCGATTCAATTTTATTACTCATCAAAATCTCTACCTGACCACTCTCTATTTGAAATTATTTAAGGTAAATCAGAGTAAATTAATCCATGAGACCTTGGGTGTGGTCAAATACATCAATCGAAAGGTTTTGGCCTGCTGAGTCCAAAACTGTAACTAGATTTTAGTCGCTTAAGAGGCGATGGAACTATGAGCTAAAAGTTTGAGCTTGAAAAACAAAATCAGAGCCATTCTATATTTGCGGCTAACAAGTGACTGGTTCAAGCTCCTGTGCAACCGACGAATCACAGTTCTTAATCTGACAGTTCTTATCCCGATATTTTCATAAAATTTCCTTATACTGACAGTGACAAGTTTCTCGTGTTCTATCCCGAAGCAATATGATCGCTGTGCATGTGGTTATGCTAACATATTTCCATAACAATGAGATACGATGCTTTAAGAAACGTTGCGATGTTCCTATAATGAGGAAAACGCTGTTATCTTATTTATTCAGGAGTACATGAGATGATTAATACAACACTTTCTTACAAAAAAGAAAGTAGTAAACAAACCTTATCCATCATTAATACGTTTTGTCACGCGATTTCCAATATTCAGCGACGTGAAAAACATCAATGACTTCAGATATGACTAAATAAATAAAAACTTAAATTGACAGAATTTTGATTGATACGCAATTAGCTTCCTTTTAACGTTTCAAAACAAAATCTTACAAGAACATTATATAATGTTTTACTACATATATTTCTTTTTTAAAGTTTTACTATAAGAGTTTATATGTTTAAATGCAAACTAAAGTTTACAATAATATTAATCACAAAATCTAAAAGAAAATCTAGCTCATTCATCGTCGCGTCTGTTTAAGAAACACAAAACATTTAAATATTTAATTACCTATGTGAAGTTTAAAACTGGTTGTACAAATTTCTCAAATCTCATGTGGTTAATATTACACTTTTCAAGGCTCGAATAAAGGTTATAATAGTTTCTAATAATGTGTGTGCAGAGTAAGTAAAAGACTTGAGTAACATTTTACTCTTTGGAAAGACTAAAGCCTAAATGTATGATATTAATAAATATTTTCTTCTGGATTTTGTGGTCGTTAGTTTTTATAATTATTTTAAATAAACAGAAGTGTAATAGATTTATTTCAATTAAAATTAAGATGCATGACGAAAACTTAACAACCTCGTTTCACAGAAAATACTTACAAGTATGTGCTGTAGTTAACAAAACGAACTGAAGATTTGAAAAAGTTACATAGTTCCAAATCACACGCAAGTTGCAGACACATGCTTATTATTTTATAAGATTAGTTCTTCTCCTGAAACTTTGTCTAAAAGTAATAATGTCTCTCTCAACCCCGCCCTCATTTCTTACAAATGGAAGCACTTGAGATGGAGGGAGGAATAATTCGCATGCGAACTCATGGTTTAGACTAGATTAAAGCTAGAAAAGAGGATTGAACGTGTTAATGACAGCCATCAATACACATCCTACTAAGTGGTATTATTTTTGTTTGCTACGCATTTCTGATTTTCATTGTGTAAAATGTATCTTAATAATTTTATGTCCACAGTTGAAGACAAATCTCGCTTCATATCTTATTCAAACTGTGTTATTGATAACTTGTAATGCATTTCTACTATTTTATTACTAAAATAACATTATGGCATTTACGTAAGTCTTAAAAATAAAAATGGTATCAAATACTACATCTTCTTGTTTTTATTATGAAAACGAAATACTTTACAAAATTTAAAACCTAAGAATGTCACTATTTTAGTTACATACGTCTTTCTAATTCTTCAAAGACAAAGCGTTGATTTTAGATAACAGATATTACCAATAACCTGTTTACTTTAAGGCTACCTTATTTTCGATGATTTTTGAAAATTAGTGAAAATCTAATCTCGAACAACTTTTAGCAAAATGTACTAAAAGTTAAAGATCACTATCAATATTCCATGTTTTACAATGCACCCATAAAAGCAATCCGGTCCTGGAAGATTGAAGACAAGTTTAGAGTCGTATACGTCGATACTGCTGTCTTGACCTCCAGAAAAGCAAATGCGTCAAATGTGTTTCTTATGAAAAAGTTTTAAAAGAGCTTGTTCACTTGCTTGCAGACGTTACATATCCAGGTGTCGCTAACTTATAAGACCTCAGATTAACAGGTGATCAACAGCATCGCACATAATTTCTTTCGCCACCCCAACTATATGTCCCAGAAGACCGTCAGGAAAACGGTCAAAGAGAAGGACTTACACACAAAGGTCGATTCCACAGAGAGCTTTATTACGGCCAATAACTTACAGTATTTTGAAATAATGGGTATCAAATCGGACTTCTTCCTATGCAAAGATTCAGACTGATGAGAATAACACGAAAAGTTCTCGAATGATAAAGAAACATGCAAGCAGCATCAGGTCGTCACTGATAACACATAACGGGAAGTGGTCCTCAAGGAAGAATACCGCCGGTTTCACAACAAAGAGAAGAACTAAGAACAGTACTTCCTTTTAATGGTAAAAAACACAAGAAGAAACTTCCTCATGCAAATAGCACAATTATGAAAGCTACAAAAGAGAACGTTGTTGGTCCTGTAACATGAGAGCATGGTAGCAGATTGCAGCAATTCATTTTTTTCTTTCGATCTACAGTAAATTTATTTCTGTTATTTTTTTCGAATGTTACAATAGAAAATGCATCACGTCTGAATGTGTTTGTTTATTTGGGTAGGTCTTTGTATGTGTGATGCACACTGTACAGTACAGCATTACAGGCCAGTAACAACTTCTTAACATGCTTTAACAATCTTAAAATTTTGCTTATTCTGTGGTAATATCTTTATAAAATTACTCGTGGGGTGCTCCAAAAGAGCTTACTACCTTTGATATACAGTGAACTCTGGTTGTAACGAAGTCGTAGGGACCAAAGAGAATTGTTCGTTACAAAAGAAGTTCGTTAAAAAGGATTTTTTTTTTCATTCACTAGCCAAGTCTGGTAATAGTAGGCCCTATAACTGACGATTGTTGCAGTATCGGTAATTGGATTAAAGACTCAGAAGTCACACGTGTGTAAACACTTAAAACACATTTAATGAAATTCAAAAGGACAATTAACAGCACTTGTAAAAAAAAAAAAAAAACATGACAAAAAATAACATTCATAATATAGACATACATGTATGTAATTATAATGTACAAAATACAAACACCAGCAAGAACGTCTAACTGGAGTCACTTGAAATATTGCACAGCGAACTGCTGTCCCTCTGGCACTTGGTCACAAAACGCTCCATCATGTTTAATTGTTTAATTTGACTGTGATTAGCCTTTTATAGGCCGCAGCATGCAGGCTGCCCAGGCATAATCTACTCAAACCATAATCTGAAAATATTATATCTTAGCTAATTTTTGTTGGGAGGGCGGGTGAGTTAGGGCGGGCAGGGGTTTAAAGTGTTATTGACCCTAATTGTAAAAACATTGCTAGGCTAATCTACTACCCCATCTGCAGTCCACTATTTCTCAAGTGTAAGATTTTGATGGTGCACCACACATTGCTGCGCGGAGACTGACTAATTGCACTTGCTCGCGGCGTAGCGGGTGGTCGGCAGCCGGCAGCGGTGACAATTAATTTAGGGAATAAGAGAAAAATAAATATCTTCGTACCTGGTTCGATACAAATGATGTAATATTGATGCTTTTCACACCCTAGGGACTATAACTATACATCGTTACAAGCCGACACTTCGATACATACAGTTCGGTTCAAGGGACTTTTGTTACTATGTGTTTATATGGACAGTTGGCCAGACCAGTCAACAACTTCGATACAAGTGATATATTCGGTTCTAGCGACTTCGAAACAAGGAGAGTTTACTGTATATCTTCTAGATTATAAATATCTAAAAGTACTGATTGTTGCGCCGATATTCTTGAGCAAATTTTGTAATAATTCACACAACGTGAATTTCGATTTCTGACAAATTTTGCATTTTTGTGCTTTATATTTATATTCTTAAAATATATTACCCTTCAAAAGCATTTCAATATTAGTTTACATTTTTATTTAAAAACATCTTTTCACACTTAACTTTCAGTTTCTGTTTTCTGTCTTAAACACAATTACAGATCCTTAATTACCTGCCAGTATGTTCAACTTCACCATTTTTTTTCTTTTGAAACGAACTGAATCACTTACCTAAAATAGAACAAAACGGATCAGTTAATTTCTTTATAGTTTTACTGTGCACAAAAACATGTATGTAAAACAATTAACACAGTTCATAATAAACCGCTGTAATCTTAGTTTAAAGCTTAACATTTGAATAAAATAATCAGAAAATGCTATAACTTCAGTTATATATTTAACATATTGGTGAGATATCCCGATTTATCAACATGCTACGACTTTATTTTATACATAACATGTGGGTGAGGTAACAATTTATAATTCATTACTACAATTTCGATCGTTACACTCGCAATGATATGGAGAAAGATGCCAGTTTAGGGCTTAAAAGAAAATTTTGCAAGACAATCGGTAACATGTTTGATAATAATTCATTTCTTCACAAAAGCAATTTCATTTTTTAATTAAATAAATCTGTTTTTAAGTTAGTTCGAAATTTCAGAAGGGTATTCGAGAGAAAAATTGCTGAAAGTGCAGAAAGCAATACTTCATTATTTACCCGTGCAGAAAGGGTTGTGGTAATGTTAATTTGTAACATAAATACGTACAATGTTTTTTCTTCTAGTAAAAAGTATCAGAGAGAGAGTGAAGCAAAGAAGCACATCAAGTGTGTGTATATATATATACACACACGTAATGAATTTAAACAGCAGGACATCAGTTTCAAATGGAGCACAAATTATATCATTTGAACATTCCAAATAAAATCGTCATTTCCACAGTAATACTTGATTCAACAAAATGAATAACAGAAGGGTTGGATTTAATTTGGCCTTTCTATATAGTTAAAGTTAAATGTTTTAAAAACATATCCTATTCCATAACAATTTCATCATTTTATATCCGTTTTACTTTTAAGTGAGTCTTCTAAACATGTTACTTAACCAATGCAACAGGTTTTCTCCATATTACTGTTGTATGTTGCTACGATCACAAAATGTTATATCAAGTTAAAATTACTGATATCAACACAGTAAACATTTGATACGTTAACCATGTAACATCAAGATACTATAGCACACCAAGTATAAATACAACCACTTCACGTTTTATACAGCTTGACTCCAGGGGCTCAGCGGTAAATTTGAGGGCTCACACCACTAAAACCGTGATTTTGACATTTGTATTTGGCACAGCAAAGCCCACTATTTGGTTTTTGCTTAACAACAAAGAAAAAATACACTATATTATCAACATGAGCATAATATATAGGATTTAAAAGCATTAACGTCTACAATACTAAGATTTCTTTTGTGTAATGTGCGTTATCAATATTACTACATCGTGTGTTAGGTGTGTGTTATTGCCATTAACAATACAATGCTTTCCATGAATCAGGCGTACGCTATCATGCAAGCGGTAGCACTGCTTATGTAGAATGACTCGAATCAAAATAGCATTAATATCTCCTTAATGGGTCACTAAAACTTTTCAATACTACACGCTGTTTCTTTGTATAACAGTATCTTTCTAATGACTAAGTCGCACTTTATTGGGGTGCCTGTAAATGTCGTTGTTGTTTGTTTTGAATTAAGCACAAAGCTACACACTGAGCTATCCGTGCTTTGCCCAAAATGAGTATCCGGTTTCTAGAGTTGAAGTCCAAGATAAACCGCTGCGTCACCGGGAGGCACGTCTATAAATATTGCAAGAAATATTTTCAATTTCTTGTTATTTCTTCTGCTTCTTATTTATTACTTTAACTCAAAAACCAACACAACGGTATCAACCAATTTACCTGAGGTGACATAGTTTTAAGCAGAGTATATACTTTTATAAGTATTAGTAATAACTAGTAGTAATAAAAAACAACTCCCAATTTCAGTGCAAACAATGCTATCATTATTCATTGAGATTATGTTTTTTTACAGACTTGTGGTGTTCCTTTAAAAGCTTCAATACAGGGTGAAATAGAAACTACCAGTCAATAATAGATGATAAATATTACACTTGGAACCTCACTGTAATCATAACTTGTTTATAAATACAAACTTCCTACATCTATTAAAACACTATTACAAACAAGTAAAGGAAAATCTTTCCAAAAAAGGAAATAAATGTAGAAATGGTTAATATCAGCCCTTCATAAACAATGCAAACAAGATAGCAGAGATGGCAACTGTATCATCTCCACATCATACCACAGAAAGGAATTACATGTTACGCAAGTTATCATTACCATCCTCATGGTAATTTATCACCTGTTGTGTTATTGATATCACTAAATAACCCACTCATGTTAATCGTGTTGCCGAAATTATCACACTAGGCTTTTTATATTCTGGTGTGTTATAAATATCAAATAGACCTTTTATGAGTTAGTTGGGTTACTGACATCATTTAACTAGCTAATACTTATCACGTTTACATACATTATTATTATAAAACAACTCGATTTTTCATCTTTAGACGTGTTACTGATATAAACTAACAAGGTTTTTCATGTTCAGACGTCTTACCTACATTATCTAATTACACTTTCCCTGCTTAAATTATTATCGGTTTCACCACATTTGATCAAGTCAAGAATGGATTTTTAATATCACTACAATTAGAATTTTCATGCACAAGAATTTCTACATCCAAGTGCATCTATTCTTGTACAATATTTATAAAAATGTTCTTTGTTGAAGACATGTTTAAGTGGCGAGATTTCCCTACATACTCAGCTATTTCTGCTCTTACACTATATCTAACATTCTTATTTTTTATGTTAATATAGTTTAAGTTGTTCAACACAAACTGAATAGTCAGATCTCACTGCAGCCATCAGTGAAGCCACCTTTTATCTACCAGTTCCTACAATTAAGGTTAAAAATTACTTCAGCTAAAACGATAGTTGTTTCTGACAAGCTTATCAGTCTTCAGCTGCAAAGGCCTATGAAAGAATGTTAGTCATGTTAACGACGAATTTTATCACAGAAAGGTTTATACCTCAGAAGCAGGGGAACTCATCAACTTGGTGTCTTGTGTTATATGTGTGTGTGTGTGAAAGAGACAGAAAGAGGAAGGTGGAATAGGTTATTTACATTTTAACTGAATCCGAGAACGAAAGAATTATTTATATCGTATTTTATTGCAGGTAGATATAAAAGAAATTATTGTGATGTGGATAAAAACAAGATATTGTCTTTCATCTCAAGACCATGTTTATAAAACATCTATTCACATATATTACTAACTTAAAAGAAGAGAAGATTGCAGCTTAAAGTAAAACCTTACTTTCTATTAATGAGGGCTTTAATTATAGTATATTTTATAACTTTTACCCTGTATCCTTAACACCGCTTATTCTGTTATTGAATAATGCAAGTCTTACAAGAATATATACGTAAAGTTTTACAATAGCAACTGCCAATTTATTAAACCGTCAATACTGTAAAACAAACAAACTACAAGAGGTTAGCATTACTTACTGACTCGAACTGCGCTACAACAGATTTTTCAACATGCCCAAGAGAAATCACAGTTTCTACAATTTACCAATTAGAAAAAAAACTTATTTCGATGTTAAAGTTTTTATACAATATTAATTGCATTATGCACCATTCTAAGAAACTCTAAAATTGAAACTATAATTTAAGTTTATTATTGTTTCAGATTCTCACGTTTTTAATAACGATTCTTCCATATTCCCAATTCGATAATGTTCTACAGTTCACCATTACTTTACGTTTTACTGAAGTTTTACAAGCTACAGGCAAAATACCAATATATCACAATCGCCCTGCCTAAAATGACTCGATTTACTTCACTTTGTTCAGAATAAGTAGTATTCACTAGCTTGATCATCTTGGATCTCTGTGAAACTGGCAGAACGAGGGGTACCTCCTGAACAAGCCATCACCATACATCAGAGTTGGTTTTAATAATTTCGAGCGTTTAAAATGAGAAGTAACTTTCTTGTTCTTTTCAGTGATTAATGACAGCAAGCAAGGGGAAAGCGTCTACGAATCATTTATATCCTGCCATGGCTTTAGTGCAAATAATTAAGCATTCACTGATAACGGTGCCAGTCTGGGTCTATCATACTGAAAACACAGTAAAAGCTAGGCTGCTTTGTAGTCAGTCTCCGCAGGCTTAAACATCCGAAAACGTTCGTTCATACACTCGAGTTTCATGATTTGTCTTTGAAAAAGACGATTTAAATCTTTCTGCTCGTGGAAAGATGTTATATTACATTCTTTACTATACGAAATATATACAATCGATGTTGTATGTTATGAAAGCTTTTTTCAATCAGTAATGAACCATTCATAAAGTTAGAACAATTTACATATGCCCCAGTCATACATTATCTGTTAGAAAAGATTAAAATGTTCTATACCTCAACTATTGCCTATTTGCTACTTGGTATCTTATTCAAGAAATAATTTTGTTAAAATATTAACAGGCGTTTCTTAAAACATGAAGGTGTGATTTATGTAAACAAATAACATTTGTACAATTATTCTCACTAAATATTTATACACATCAAATAGTGATAGAAACTGGTATGTGGGAAAGGAATTTATTGATGTAATATGTTTTCAAATAAAGTTTTCTTCTTACAAGCTCAATATTTTTTCAATTTTCCATAACTAATTACAAAGTTGAGTGAATATTGTAAGCTCTTAAGAAAAAGCGCTTGTTGTCCTAAAGTTTGTGGTCAGTTAGTCATTAAAGACCATTCAACTACAGGAGAAAGGTACTGATTGCCTAATGGCTTTTTGGTCAAGTTGGTTGCTGTTTCAACAAAAAGCGATAAGTATTTAAGAGGACACGCGTCCATTCCTCAGTAAGCACATCTTTTTATTGGATCTTCACGTAGTACTCCACCAAACTCCATAGACTGTCTATTGTTTGATCTTCCAATTCGTATCGTATTAAATGAAGTGTAAGACGCCCCTATTCTAGAAGTTTTAACCAGGGAAGAATTACTTCTATACTTCACCCGGATCTTTACTTTCAAGGAGCTGATCTACTCTGACAATATCATCTAATGGCCCCAAACTAGAACAATAATAATAAAAAAAGAACAACGTTGTGCGTGCCAGCACTGAAAAGTATCAATGGCTGTGAACAGAACAATAAACTTTCTTATAACGTATAGCTTTTAATGCAATAAGCTAAAGTTTTACATTCCAGGCGAGTAGTCCATATTAGTAACTTACTTCACTGCAGACATAGTCTTATGACGTTTTAATTATTTTAGCCTATAGATAATTAATGTTTCATATGTGAAAGAACCCAGCAATTTATGAAAGCAATGAAATATAGTTGCATCTGAAAGCAATGATATCTTTATTTTGGTGTATTTTAAAGTTCAATTAATAGTTTTTAAGCTAGTAATGCACGTTTACTGCATATTATTCAGTTATCTTGGTCTTACCCTCCTGTTCATCCATTTGTTCTATCCGGTAAATCACACGTTACAGTTTTACAATTTTAACATTACGCCTAAAAGATGGTGTAATTTAGATCATATCGACCGTTCAAGTTCATGTCTTTAAACCATTCAAGCACTGAACTGGATAAGTGCTAATCTATGATTTTGTTGATTAAAAAATCCCTCATAATTTTTGAGTCACACACAAACGCCATAAATAACGCTAGTAATTCCACTAACTACCACTCAAGTTTCCTGTGTATCTCACATTTAAAACAAAGAAAAGTGATTTCACCCAATTTCTTGTTTTTGTTTTGTTTTGAAGTTTATAAAATACTCTTTACGATGTAGCATGTAGACTGTTTTGTAATAAGCGGCATAAAAACAAGTCGTTAACTCGTGAGTTTGACTGTTTTGGCGGTCTCCACTACGTTTCTAATTTTGAAATTGTAAACTAGAGAGAAAGCAGCTGGAAAGCACCATCAACAGCCAACTCTTGGGCTACTCTTTTACCAGCGAAAAATGGGATTGGTCGTGGCGTTATAACGCCCCTACAGCTGAAGGAAAGAGTACATTCTATGATAGGATTCTAGCGCCACAACCACCAAGATAAGTTACGCCAAATCAATTTGAGAGATAAATAAGTTACTATGTCGTTCAATACTGCTTATGCACAAAATTGTACTACATCACTGTATCAAATACCCAACTGAAGCTTAGTTCATTTGTATACATATTTAACTATAAAAATTATTATATTTTCCTCTTTCGGCATCGTCCTTTTGTACAGTGTTAAATATTCAAACTATACGCGATATAAAAGCTTTGTTTTCAATTCAAAAGAAAATAGTTCTACAGTTCAACTGTCGAGCTTCTTCATCTCTCCAGCACATGCTTATAAAATCTATAAAAATAAAAAAGTCACCTATCCTCTATCACCCTTCGCAAACAAAATATCTAAGCATTAAGAAATATTAACAAGTTTTATTACATACATTTATAATGTCTTACGATGGTTCACAATAACTCATTTCTACCAGTATTTATCCAGATCCGCACTGTGATCTTTGAGATTAAACGTTGTATTACACATATGTACCACTTAAAATTTTGACAAAAATCATTATCTTTATTTTCCGTAAATAAAACAATGTCTGGTTTCTGCCTCAAAACTAATTTCTTAACAATGGAAATTAAGCTTTGTTGGTTGTTAATCGCAACGAGATGTCTGCGTTCTGTCCACCTCAGATAATTAAAGCCATTCACATTTACTTAAAGAAAACTGTAAAAACGTGAGAATGTTCTAGATTTAATATGTTTTAAGGAATATCAGAATTGTATTTACAACTCTCCTACCTGCTATATAAGCTTTGTTTTACAATACATATCTGCTTGCCATTACTTACACACTTATGCAAATTAATTGAAACAAATAGTCATTTACAATATTTTCAGCATGGCGGTCGGTGTAGGCTCGCTGAACCCGTGGATTTTCTTTAATTGTTATTTTTTCACACAGACGGCATCATTAGCTGTGTTTTGCAGCACGGTCGACCTATTTTTGGGATATATGACGAAATTTTGAGGAATATTATGTCATTCTAAATTGCGTTAGAAGGGCAAGGAGACCAGTCGAAAAACAACTTATCAACTCAATGAAGAAAAAACGATATCAATTGGGTCTGAAATACAAGAACTGGATGCAAGTTAATCAAGAAGGATGTTATTTAGTGACGAGACTCATTTTTTCGTACAGGGTCAAAGAAGTCTGCATGTTCGCAGATCTCCAGGTAAGAAACTTCGAAAATCTCACATCAATCAGTTCGTAAAACATCCCTTAAAGATGATGTTTGGGGGCTTTTTCAACAACTATGGTGTCGGAGGCTTACATGTCATAGAAGGTATAATGCGAAAACTACATACAGTACTTCGCAGTTTTGCAGAGAAGAGTCGTTCCAGAATTGAAGAAGAGATTAACAGATATATCTGGAATTTTTCAGCAAGATCAGGCTCCATGCCACACATCGAAACCTGTGAAAAATTTTATGACTACAACGCAAATAAAGGTGCTGGACTGGACTGGAAACTCTCCGGACTTAAATCGTATTAAAAATCTTTGGGTGATTTGTAAAGAAAGACCGGGAAAAAGACTGTACTACGAAAGATAAGCTCACTGAGGCAATAATAGAGATGTGGTACCGCGATCCAAAAATTAAAGATTGCAGTCAACTCGTGTACTCGATGCCAAAGCGGATTAATGATCTTTTGAAAAATAAAGGCGGTCATATCATGTATTAATTGTAATTTTTGGATTCTCAGAAATAAAACAAAAAAAATGAAAAAATCGTAATTTTCTGTCTTGTTTCAATTAATTTGCACAAGGGTGTACTACTGAAGTCCAAACTGCATAGAACACGTATAATGGTTTACAATTTCAGGGTACAGAACCAAATAAAACAATAAACACATTGAAAAGTCACACAACAGCAAACTCAGAACACCTTCACCATAAAACCAAGCGTCATCTTCTTATAACTAATCATATATCTTAATTTTTTCCTCAGTAATTTATCCGCTACAGGAAGAGCACGTGAACTAGGTGATGTGCTCATGTATGTTTTTGTTTAATTGCTTTTAAACGTGAATGGTAAAATTTTTTGTTGGATAATTCCCATAAACATGACTTCAAACTTAAGTTTATGTGTACAACGTACCCTCCCCTGCAGCAGATTAATAAGGAGAGGACTTGTAATGTACGCTTAAACATAAGAAGACAGTTTTCTCCGATACAACTGGAAACGGTGTTTCATGCTCCATGTTTTGGAAGTTTGTTACTATTCACATTATTTTCAGACTCAAATTACATTATATTAGTCTGTATTTTAAAATTTTAGTTTATCAATTGTGCAATTTGTCAATTATAGTAATGTGTAATACCAGACAGGTATCTATAAAAAAAAAAACTTTTAGGGAAATACAATTTTAATTTGTTTTTAATCTTATTAAATGTTTGTACTGATAATAAAGACTATTCTTACGTTAATATGATCTTGTTAAAGTGGTATTAAATATCTTTCATATATAAATTAACCGGATGAATAACTATAAACTTCATCGAAATGACTCAGTGTTTCATAGCGTATCAAGTAACAAAATAAAAATGTAGTAAGATTATTTCCATGTAACATTTACTGTCCAAAAACATCTCTCCTCATTACACTGATTATAAATTAAACAAGTACCTTATAATATCCATGATATTTGTTAGTATATGTAGACCCTTCTCCAAACGTTTAAATGGCTAATTTTGAACACAAGGTTTTAGTATATTGCTTTGTTTACTTTTCATACAAATTTTAAAAAAATGTTTAATAAAATTATTATTTCATGACTAAAAACAAACACAAGCGTTTGATACCACAGAGTTTGCAGTTAGTTCATAAATATTTTATACAAAAACACCATAAAACGACACTTCCATTAAACTTTAAGCGTTTCTTTTAGTCTGTGTAGAGAGACACGTATATACCAAACACAGTAACGGCTTAATCACGACTATGCGTATCATCGTATTTGCACTTTTTTTCTTTTTACAGAGCTGTGCAACCATGCAATAGTGAATTTCTTGATTAACAAGTAGGTGCGTTGCTTTGTGCCATAAAACACTAAATCAATCAAAAGCAAAAATTGTTCCTGGTGACATCTGAAAGTTTGTGTTACTCTTGGTAAAATGCGTGCTTATCTTATGTTGAGCTAGTGCAGTATTATTGTTGGTTACATTTGAACATTTCTGTTTCTGTTGATCAAATCCATGTTTCTGCAGTTTCGATTGTTGATAAGTTTATAAAAAAAAACAGACAGACAGTAACATTCCCTATAACAACGTCACTTCCCTCCCCTTGTTCCTTAGGAGGTGGCGTGGCATAGCCAGGTGGTTAAGGCACTCGACTCGTAATCCGAGGATCGCGGGTTCGAATCCCTGTCACATCGAACATGCTTGCCTCCTTCAGCCGTGGGGGCATTATAATGTAACGATCAATCCCACTATTCGTTGGTAAAAGAGTAGCACAAGAATTGGCGGTTGGTGGTAATGACTAGCTATCTTTAGTCTTACACTGCTCAATTAGAAACGGCTGGCGCAGATAGCTCTCTCATAGCTGTGCAAGAAATTCGAAAACAAAACAAACCTCAGGAGGTGAGAGTTAAATTGTGCATGTGTGAGAAAGGCAAGAGTACAAGGTAGAGCGTTCTCTTTTATAGACTACTCAAGTACAAAGTCGCTGAACATAAGTGACAAATTGCCCCATTTATTAAGTGTGTAAAACCTATACACATCAAGATAATGTTTCCGGCTTTGCCATCCCAACGTACGTGAAACAGTACATTTATCACAGAGTACGCTTGCATGAGAAGAAATAAAAATGTCAGAGCTTTAATCTGCAAATTAATTAAGATTTTCTCTTGTGTTCTGGAATACGATATTCAAAACAGAAATAACTTGTTTCCAGTTCTCGTGCCAAGTCAAAAGGCCACACATTAACTGGCTGTTTTCCTTCTCTTCAAGTGGTCTGCAACAAGTAAAAACACTGAAATTTACAAAATCTAATACCAACCTAAATACATTATAATCCAATACACCTTGACTAAATAATTTTGTGGATATACAGACTTAGATAAATGTTCGTTTCTACAGAGTAATTATAAAGAAATCTCCTCGTGAAACTTGTATCTTAAAACTTATTATCCTCAGAGAACTGATTTCACAGAAGATTTCTACGGGGACTGTTTGAATTGCGCGGCTCCAGTTGGTTCCAGGGGAATTCGCTTGGTGTCGCTAGGTTCGCACAGATCAGCTGATTACGACGACATTTCCCGATTGCAGATATCTTCATTTGTGTATTAGCTATGCAGTTTTAAGTGAAGTAAAATTTTTTCGTTTGGCGGATTTCAGAATGAATGACCTGAAGGAGCAACGACTTGCTGTGAAATTTTGTGTTAAGCTTGGAAAATCTGCGACTGAAACTTTTGCTATACTTAACACAGCTTACGGTGATGTTGCTATGAAGCATACGGCATGTTTCAAGTGGCATGAACGTTTTAAGGATGGTCGACAGTCCATTGAAGATGATGAGCATCCTAGACGTCCTTCCACGTCAACTGACGACCCACACGTCGACAAAATCAACACCCTGGCGCGGGCAAATCGACGTCTGACTGTCATAAAGCTTGCTGAAGAGTGTGGGATATCAGTTGGATCTTTTTCCAAGATTTTGACAAAAAAGTTGAAGATGCACCGCGCTGCTGCGAAATTTGTGCCTCAGAACTCGTGAGTTTTTAGCCAAACACTCGATCACCGTTCTTCCCCACCCACCCCTACTCACCTGACTTTGCTCCTTGCGATTTTTTCTTGTTCCCCAAACTCAAAAGACCCTTGAAAGGAAGAAGATTTGAGACGATTCCCGAGATTAAGGCAAATGCGACGAAGGAGCTGGAGGACATTACAAAAGAAGCGTACCAGGACTGTTTCAACAAGTGGAAACACCGTTGGGATAAGTGTGCGTTGGGAGGGAGAGTACTTTGAAGGGGTCCCAGACCTGTAACTTCTAAATAAAGTACATTTTGTTTTATGGCGTCAGTGTGCGTATTTTTTGAACAGCCCTCGTATTTATAACATTCCGCCATGACTAAGTATCAGATGTAGCTATCGAGTGATTTGCTGCTTTACATATTAAAAGTATTCTAATATACGTACTCTTTACTTGTTTATTACAAAGCACATGAATAACGAACAAGCCATCTGTTCATCTCGATGTCGAAAAACGATTTGTAGCGTTATACGTCCTCAGATGTTTGCTGATCCACTGGGAGGGAGATGGGAGCTCACTCCAGCCACATCGCAAGTTTTTGTTTTGAATTTTCGAGCAAAGCTACGCGAAGATTATCTACGCTAGTCGTGTTTAAATTAGTACAGTAAGACTAAACGGAAGGCAGCTAGCTAGTCATCATCACCCACAACTAATTCTTGGGGCTACTCTTTTAACAACGAATAATGGAATTATAACACCGTCACGGCTGAAAAGAGCGAGCATGCTTGGTGTGACGGGATTCGAACCCGCCATCCTCAGATTGCTAGTCTAGCGCCCTAGCCACCTGGCCATGTCGGGTGCCACAAACTTTGTTCAGGAAGGTATGGATATGGTACAGGATGATGAAAGAACTCACACAGGTGATATCAAGAGGATTTCTGTCATTCTCAATACACATGCCAAACCTATCGTATCCCACGACCACGGTCTACTCTAGGCAGTATTCACTGACGTTCGAAGTATCTAATGTTCATTTCTCTTTTCAAATAAAATATTTTCCTGTTGAAAGTGAAAAGAGGAAATAGAAGAAATCCTAGTTTGCAAGAAAAGCTATTAAAATATGTGGCATAATATGGTTTCGAAACAGCCTATGCTAAGATAAAAAGGCTGCTGAATAAACCTCGACCCTCAAACATACCCTGGTGAATTTCTTTTCCTTAATAAAAGTAGTTATTCTATGATATAATTATTTTAGAATTGGAAGTTGCTTTTATGTCACCATGTACATTAAAGTACTAAATCACTTTTGTCAGATTTCTAGTCTTCAGATGTAAGGGTTGCCTCCTCATTCAACTTAAAAAGAATGTATCTTATTTATCAGTCTGCTTTTACAACACCAAGAGTACAGGTGCTATTGGAGTTCTGTTTCAAGCTTGCCTAAACTGTTACCTAATACCAACACATCCGTGGTATAATGGATGTACGAAAGGAAGGACAGCTTATTATTCGTTGTCGTGCCCTAAACAGCAGACGACAGTGATGATAACAGTTGGGTAATATGAAGTTAATGTTCAGATACACATAATTAGTTGTCTGGCTTCGCTTTATTCAAAGTGGTTGTTAAATAAATCTTGCACAAGATCGATATCTAATTACAATCAAGTATACGCACGGAAACGTCAGTTTTGAAGAAAAATTGACAAGTTTTCTCTTCTCATGTGATTTACCACAGTTCTACGTCAAGGACCACAAAAAATAACTTACAGTCATTTCAGAGACAGTTTGCAGGTTTATATGATTCTATACTAATCTCTGTAAATCGGTGGAATATTTCTTCCCTACTCCAAGTGCAATGAATATAAAGTTAGACAAGTCACAGGCAGTTCTTAACATACAAAATTTAAAGACATGCATGCAGTATTGATCAAAATATCACACTTACCATAGTGGTTTCGCTAGTTAAAGACAGTGCGAAGGATTGTTTGTTTAGATTTAACCATAAAGCTAAATTATGGGCAATTTGTGCTCTGACCTCCATGGGTATCGAAAATCGGTGTCTAGTGGTGCGAGTTCCGCTGTACCACTGGAGGTCAAAGCGAAAAACTGTTCTCTCGATAAAAAAAAAAAAAAGCTCTAAACTTTCCCCGTTGGCAGGTGGAAGGAGTATCCCATTCAAATTTTTTTACTGAACAGAATGATAATATTCTTCAAAGTCAAGCAAATGAACCTATTTTAACGAGGAAAGAAATTGTTTGGTTGATTGATTGTTGTTTTATGGTGCAAAGAAACTAGACTATCTGCATCAAACAACGAGCAAAAAATAAAATTAAAATTATTAAGATTCGTGAAAAGGAATCATGTTGAAACACAACAAAGTATAATTTTTTGAATTAGAAATTTAACGTCAAAAGGCCAATGGCCCATAAAAAACCGAAAAATATATGTAAGGTTGACAGTGTTACCATCGCCAATGACATTGTCCAGCGTCAGGGGTAAACCTCTGGAAAAAACGTATCTAAAATGGTGCCATCTTTGAGATTCGTAACGACGGTATGACAGTAAAATTTGGACTAATGTGTCACACAAACAATACATTAGTGTATCAGTCCCAAATATGAGAAAACAACGAGTTAAAAACTGTTACTAAAGCGTAGTCTAGTTAGAACAACTTCCTTTTTCTGACCATTACAGAAACAAGACGGCTATGGTCCAATTGAGGGTTTTATTTGGAAAAGCTTGTTTTCACGTTGATCACCCAAAGTCGACTGTCAACTGGCACGGACGCTAGCCTTGTACATGACCAAAGTCCATGTATGGAACACGCAGAGCAGTGATAGCGCCAGAGCAGACAGACTTAGCTGCAGTGTCAGTCGCCTTGTTCCGCAAATACCAATGTGGCCTGATATCCAGAAAACCTGGAAAAGAAATTTATGTTAAAGAGAAATAGGCCAGTCGGTTTTGAATATCGGCGAAAACAGGGTGAGAACTAACGTGAAGTGATTCCATGGACAGTAAAGACATAAGCAAGTTGGTTTCAACAGCACAATTCGAGTACTGCTTAGCTTCTGTGTAATCCAGGACAAGGGAAATGACGCAGAGTTCACAATTAACACAGAAACTGTAGAGGGGATTCTTTCTGCAACCACTGAACCACCATAAGCCATGGTAGATGTCTGAGAATCATCTGATTTAAAAACGTCCATTTAATGGGAATGACAGAATGGTTCTAAAGATTTTGGCAAATATAAGACGGCACTTCCAATTGGAAGTATTTGTCTTCTTCAGATTCATCAAAGAAATGTCACAGTTTGGATGATAATAAGTCATGGAGGGATGGGCTGACACAGCAATGTTATCCAACGACAGAACAACGATATACCTTTAGCACTGAACATCTTTCGTGTCCTCTCCTCCACTACTGTTAGAGTGAATCGATGTTCTTGATTTGTGGTATAAAGATTAGCTTAGGTTCAAAGATAAGCCCAAAGAACTTTGCCTCAGGGATTACGGAAAGTATAACTTGACCGGCATTGAGTTCAGATCGGGGTGAATACCACCTTGGTGGCAAAACTTCATGCATGCGGTTTTAGATAGAACAAAGTTAAAACTTCTCGTGATCCACCTGATTACAATTAACCACAGTGGTACTAAATTGCTATACACATACGCACACACACTTATGAAGAAAATTTCACAATTTCAACGAATTTTAATCTAAGTTTGTGTGTATGTGTTTTCTTATAGCAAGGCCACATCGGGATATCTGTTAAAACCATGTACATGTATAACAATTTCAAGAATATTTTGATGCCTTTGTTAATATATTTCACTCAATAAATTTATTATTTTAAAAAGTTTATTAAGATTGTGTACATGAGCTAGAAAGGAAACAGAGGAATCCAAAGGACTCTAAAATTAGTGCATGTTATATGTAATTTCTTAAGAGCGTAGATTTGTGTGAGTAATGAATTTAATAAGCACACATTCACTCACACGACCCTAAAATTAATGCACATTTCATATATTTCTTGAACATGTAGATCTGTGCGAATAACAGCTGTACTAAAAAACATGTTTACTCACACGAGTCAAAATCCGTTATAAATATAGTGGCCACTTTTATTATATGCCCATCTATATAAATATAGTACAATATCCTACCAAATGTCACTGGGCACAACTACGATTGCAGGGAAATGAGTGTGACGATGAAATATACAAATAGTTTGGTCTATAAAGGTGATCATCGGTTCACTTTGAAATAATTTTAAACTTTTACACCGAAAGATGAATATACGAGAAAAACTAACAGTTTCGAAAGGAAAGGATAGATGGATGTCATTTGGGGAAAATTAAACTTTCCCAGGTCGATAATTAGGAACGTGCAAAATAAATGGAAGTCCATAGGTGACAATAAACCCAAGAAACGACTAAGTATGCGTAAAATACTGACTGCAGCCTTGAAAAGGCTGGTTACATCCTCTCACCGTTGGATCACAGAGAATCTGTAAGCAGCCACAAGCCCCCTGTAAGTGTTTCCATAACACGTCGAGAGCTACGTGCCATACATTTTTACGGAGATACAGCAGCCCATAAGCTGCTTATATTAAAAACAAATGCACAGTATCGACTGGCATGAGACTAGGTACACCAAACCTGGCCCATGAATCAAAGGAAATCGGTTCTTAGGAGCGACGAGTGACGCTACATGCTCTTTCACTCTGATGAACGTATTTGGGTATCAAGAATTCCTGGAGAACGTTTATTACCTGTGCACACTGTCCCAAAAGTGAGGTTTGGTATGGATTAGGTCCACAGGTCACAATGCATGGATCCAAGAGTGCTAAATACTACATTGATGTTCTGACCAATTCTGTGTGTTCTACACTGTGACAAGTTTGGCGTACCAGTTTTACACCTTCCAACATGATAATGCTCCATGCCACAAAGTAACGATTGTGAATGCGTAGTTTGAATAGAGGAGTACTGGAACATTGCATTGGCTAGTACAGAGCCTCGACTCGACAGAACATCTTTGAAATGAAATGGAATGCTGAAATTGAGCAAGGCTTAGATGGCCAGCTTCAGTGATGGATCTTACAAATGCTTTAATTAAAGGAGAAGCAGAGCACAATATCATCATCTTTCTATCAGAAATAAGGAGACAGTATTCCTCGACACACTGAACAGTTATTAAGGTCACAGGCAGGCCAACGCAATAGTAGTTTCTTGGAATAAATACGTTTTATTCATAACTACGCGTGTCCAATGGTTGTTGGTAGTAGTACAATATAATCCTTCGCAGAGTGTACAATGATTTTTACAAAAACCGGTATGGAAGTTCAGTAGATCCAAACGAGAGTGCAAGTAAATTTTTAATTTTGCATGTTGCAGTTTTTATAGAGGTTGTTGCGTTTTTTACACTGCCTCTCATCCTGTGGATGGATATTCAGTGGGTCCAGATACATGCAATTTTGCAGTTTTACATTTTGAATTTCGTCCATTTCTTTGCGTTTTTATGTTTTTACAATTTTTACAGCTTTTCATATCCTATAATAACCTTTCGATAAATTACGGCTTTATAAACTTCTGTCCAGAGGACGGGTACTTTAGCTAGAACATAGTATACCAGTGTATGTAATGTTAGCATTGTAGAACTTAAGTATAAAGTGAAGACAAGTTAAAGGTAAAAGTTAAAGACCCTAAAATATAAAGATACCGGGAAAAATACTATTTTCAAAATAATAAATATCAGTTGCTAATTTGCAAGAGTTTGGTTGAATGTGCAATACTGTTTAACTTGAAACACATTTAGCTGGTTACTTATTTCTGCGTATGGATTATACAATAATGAATTAACATTAATGTGTCTGAAAAAAAGTATATTTAAGAAGCATGGCAAATCTCGATATGCCATGTATACAATTCTTGAAATATAATGTTGTGGTACTAGGTTAAATTGGTTTTAAATATACAGCTAATTTAGTGATATTGTAGTACCATTAGAATGGACAGTACCTAAGAAATTGTTTACGTGCCCACAACTGTCCTTGGATAAAGAGTGTTAGTTGGCATTGGGACGTTGCGAATTTAAGCACTTGCCTTGTAGTTCTTTTTCATTTTCCTGTTGTATGCCTACTGACTGAGTAATACATAATTGTTGAGATCGAATGTTCCTAACGCGTTTTTATGATATCAATAGAGTACAATGTATTTTTTCTTTCGTTTTTAGATTAATTCCTCTGGCAAGTTTCTACAAGTGGTAATATTCTGATTTGTTTTATGTGAAGGATATAATTATATAATTTTCAGATAAAACAAACGTACACACACACACTTTTAAGTCAGACATAAATCGGCCCGACATGGCCAGGTGGTTAAAGATCTCGACTCGTAACTTGATGATCGTGGAATCGAATCCCAGAAACACCAAACATGTTCGCCTCTTCAGCCGCAGGGGCGTTATAATGTTACGATCAATTCCACTTTTTCATTGGTAAAAAAGTAGCCCAAGAGATGGCGGTGGGCGGACTAGCTGCCTTTTTCCTCTAGTTGTACAACTGCTAAATTAGGAATGAGAAGTACAGTCAGCCCTCGTGTAGTTTTGCGCGAAATTCGAAAACAAACAAGCAGACTTAAAACGTTTTACTCTTGAAAAACCCTACACTGGGTAGGTATAATTCAAATAAACATTATTGTTGTTATTTTCCACGTTGTTTGTACTTTTGCGTAGTTTTGATAATTATACTATGGAATCTAAATGTATACGTTTGCATAAGTTTTTCCTCTGAGTGTCTTTTTAAGTTCCACGCAATACTAATTTTCACCTTCTTTAAAAACCCTTGTAAGTATTTTCCAAACGAACCTACTTTTTTTCTTCTTCTTGGAGAGAGGAGGGGCTCATGACTCCATAACTAATATTTCCTACTCAGTCACGATCATAAACGAGTTAGCGTGTACGTGGGTTACGTTTACGGGTTAATACATTGCTTGTTTGTTTTCAAATTTCGGGGAAAGCTACACGAGGACTATCTGCGCTAGTCATCCTTAACTGAACAGTGTAAGACCAGAGGGAAGACAGCTAGTCTTCACTGCTAACTCTTGTGGTTACTCACTTTATAACGCACTCAAGGCAAAAAAAGACTACGTTGTGGCAGGGATTCAAACTGTAGTGTAGTGTAGTTACAGTGGACTTAATGGGTGGATATTACGAGTCGTGAGCCCTAACCACATGACCATGACGGGCCTCGTTAATCAGAAGCCTAACAAAAATTTAATGTCACTTTGATACTGATACAAAAATGAATAGTTAATGTATTTAATAAAGAAACATTGAAAGAAATTAATGAACTATTCTGCAACTAATATGGGAAATGAAGAATTTCTGCTACTAATCTTACTAAACATTTTCTAATAATTATTTTTAGTTATTAATAAGGTAATTTAACAGCTTGGACTACTTTATGCGGATGTACACCTTATCATATATAAAAGCTTGTATAGAACATGATAGTTACATGCCTAGTAAGCCATTTTTGGAAAGCAGAACTTGTGCTGTGGGATGAACCAAAAGCCAGGTTAAGGAGCCCGATGCAAGACGCCTATAGTCGACCTCAGATCAGACGAGAGTACCCGCTGAATCAACTGCCAATACACACACCCGTCAACTATTTAGACAAAATCAGCAACTTATCTACCCTCAAAAACAGGCTAACCCAATTAGCACATAAATACAAGAAAGTAGAACACAGAAATAAATTAACTGCATGATTATGCAAAATAGCCAGTGATCCCATGAAATACTTCTTACCATATAACTTAATTTTAACAAACACAATACACTTTCCACCACATAGCACAAAACAACAAACAAACAGTTTTGCATTAATCTTCAACAATATCTTTTTTTTTTTTTTCAAATTCAGCTTCGGGCACAGGACAGGAAAATTATTCGGCACCTGTCCTGTGAAAATGGGTTTTCTTGGGGTACTCCCGTTTCCCCACACCTACTGATCCCAAGATCCCAGCCACACCATGACCGTGATTATTGGCCGTTTGAGAGAAGAACTGAAGAAGTGTTTTATATCGCACGTCCTGCCTTGCTGCGTTTTGGTCTTCCTTCATTGGTCAAATCACCGACCATCATAACCAACAACATGCCATCGGCCCTGTTGATCTTCACTTTGCCATTCTAAATCGACCAGACAGCTCAGACTTTGTCAAAATTAATCAAATAATTTATGGTGAGACACAACTAACAACAATTTCCAAAACCATTAAACAAAGTCAACACAAATCATGAAAATAATAAGTAACGTAAATCAAATCGCGAGAGGGGTGAAAGGGAACACCGTTATCCCCGATCCCAATTGGGAAAGCCGACTTTCCTATAACACTCAAAACCAGTGACAATTTCCTCGCGTAGCAATTAACTCAATATTCCACGGGTGGGGTTAAAGAAGAACAAGAAAGTTCCTGAGCACCCCAGTTAGGGAGAGAAGTCCCCTGGCTTGTTTCTCTTCAAACTAAACCCCTGTCATGAACCTGTAGTGTAGTGTATAGTTACAGTAGACTTAATGGGTGGTGATTAGAAGCTATACTAATATAGATTACTGAATAGGGCCCTTTATATTACTATAATTCGTTTACTTGGTTACAAATTAGTGCATTTCTACCTTAATGAGGGTTGGAATGCCAACTTTAAGAGGTAAATTTATTTAACTTAAATGTAGTGTTTTTTAAATTTATTTTTGTTTCGGCTTATTTTTAGTTATAACAAACTGCTGTTTCTAACGCAGTCCTTTCTTTTGATTTCGCTTACTTAACTCTAGTATTATATTTTTTCTAAAAAATTTATAAATTTCTTTTAATTTGGCCTAACTTAAAGTTACGGTTTGCACGTCGAAAGTTGACGAAGCTTTAGGAATCAACTGGCTTAAAATCTTAAAATTTTAATTTGTTTGTGTAAGTCTCATGACGAATGTAATGGTTATTTTTTGAAAATCTTTAACTTCGTGGGAAAAACACACCCACTTCTCTGAATTTCTTGTTATGTTGCATAGCGACAGGTTGGTCTGCGTATTACTTTAAACAGCGCTCAAAACTAATATGTGATAACGAAAACAGCCATATACCAATTGCAAGAGTCATGAAAAGATTAGGTACATTACAATTGCAATGTTTTCTTTTTTAAGTTATATATTTTTACAATTATATTTATCATAAAATATTGTAATCATTCTCTGCTGGCTAGTAAAATGGGAAAAATACTTTTATATATATATTGTGTCATAAAATGCGAAAACATTACATTTTAAAACTAATTCGCTGACAAAAAACTTCTGCCAACATTTTATCATTCAGAGTATTTAAAAGTACGTCTGTATAAATTGCACCTAAAATCAAGACAATTTTCAAATATCAGGCAATGAGAAGCCAATTTCCAGCTTAGTGCTATCTACCAGATGACCTAAAATGAACAATCCAAGTTGGCGTCTTTGGTTATTCTGGTGTCAGCCAATTCCTTACCTTCTAGTTTATTATTCTTACACAATTTTGTTATACCTACATGATTAAGGAAAGCTCGCTAAACACTAGTAGATAAGAAAATATTTGTTATTCTGTCGCACACTATTCCTCGAAGATTTAAGGGAAATTTTTTAAGCTATTTGTAATCGAAATAGTTATGGAAAATTATTAGGTGTATTGGAAATATTCGATAGTGATATTTGGACATTCTCAATTACATTTTTAAAAGCAAATGATACAGTTTTTCGAAATCTGCTATTTAGGAGCAATATATTGCGTGTGCGTGTAAACAGATTATATATGAAGTACTACCAATAGTTACTTATGAAAAATTTTAAGTGTTGTTATGAATTTATTTGTGTTTATTTAAAAGATTGTAGTGCTTATACAAGTGAAACATGAAAATTGCGAGTTGAATAAGAATATTTTCATTCTTAACCTGAAAATTTTTGTTTGTATTTCTGCAGAAATTTTGACATTGATGTTCCCAGTTAATATATATAAATACATATTTCACAAAAAGTCTTAGTTTTCTTTTATAGAACTTTCACACATGTACATAAAATAAATCAGGGGTCATTTTGTCCCCATCGTTTCTCTTTTCGTCCTCAAACCATTTTATATTATTTCTGACAAATACTATGAGATTTTGCATCGATCGCCAAAAGAAAACCTTTTCAACTTAAGCTGTACGTGCAGAAAATATTTTTATATGGATTACTAATTATCGATAGATAAATTATACGTTGGTTGAACTTCACGGGTACATAAGTTCGATACGACATTTGTTTAAACAGAACAAACTGCTCCCTCGATTGCTTTAGAAGGATGGTTCTTCAAACAGTATTTGGGATTGTTACAAACTCGGAGCAGGAATGCTAGTTGTAAAGGGTTTTTTTTTATACAGATGTTTGTAAAACGGCACATTAGTTTTGTGTGGCATTGCGAAATTTTCATCATGGGTTTACTTGGAAGTGATTTAAACCTTCTCAGTTGACAGCTTGATAGTGTCTATTAAACCTTCTACATGCACTAATTTATATTTTATAAATATATTTTAAAGAACACGTTCCCAATTAATAAATGCACCACTTTTGCTTTAACGTTTTCCTTCTATGTGTGTAACTAAACGTTAGCAAGGTTTTTAGTAAAAATAATGGATGTACGTTAAGCACATTTCGACACAAAAGAATTAGTAAAAACTCAAACAAACCTCCTATAGTGTTCAGCTACGCTCGTAGCGGAAGGGCACACAGTAATTAAAAATTCATACTGAACATTCGAGAGTTAGTTCCTTTACAGTAAAAAGTGCAGAATATATACCGGTTTCGATTTTTCTTATCATCTCCGGCCATATCCTGTAGCCAACTTTGCCTCAAGAGTTTCTTAGACCGCTTCTGTTCAAAGCAATCTTTATGTGCCGATATTTAAACCCCAGGTAATCTCATGAAAAATTTGTAATCACAAATCCAGTCAAAACAAAAAGCTTTTTCGTACTTGCGATACTCAAGTTATTTTTAATGATTCTATGAACTTTAGGTTGGTAAATAAACCATAATCAGAAAAAAAAACACTGAAAAATACTTGGTGATAAGTGTTATAACAGTTTGCAGTATACTGTAAACAAATAAAAAAAATGTCAGCGTATCTTCATTCAAAATATTGCTAAAGTCAACCACTGATAAGTTTGTGTAAAGTTCCATACTTTTTAGTGTCAGAATGAAACATGATTGCATTTGACCATACAAATTATAATGTGCAAGTTTACACAGTTGTAACGCACAATTACAAAGACTTTATATGACATTGAAAAAAAAAGTGTGTAGATATATATACGTATACATACACATACCAAATAGTAGTACATTATTTTCCTTCTTTTTTATTTTATTTACTTATTTTTATCTTTTTCTTATTATTTTAACTTGGGAAGGCAGTCATCTTCCTACAACTGTCTGCAAGCAGTGAAGGGTGATAGAGATGTGGGTCGTTGTGGGCTTGAGCACCCACATCTCGCTCTCCTAATTTCTAGTGTAATTATGTTTATTTCTTATGTGAGACTGGGTTATTTGGAGGTTAAGACTGATAGACTGTGTATCATCGTCGCAATTTGGGTTTTACTTCAGCTGTCACCTCCAAAACCTAGGATACATTTTATAATTTCATGTTGTAGCTTGTGCCCGAGTATCTTTTAAAAAAAATATGCAGCGTATTTTGTTTAATTTTAATGTGTTTTGTTTATGACTTAAAAATTTATGGTTTTATATATGTATATATTTGTTGTTTTTCCACATGAGACTGCATGTAAACTCGTACGTATATCAGCTAACTGCTACGAGTTTTTTGTGTAAGGTTTCATGTACAATTTACTCATAAAGCACACAGAAATTTTAAGGAGAGGGAATATGAAACGTTTTACATACTCACAAGATATTTATTACTGAAATGATTTAAATACAGTTGGAGATTAGAAAAAAAAGTTCATTAACATACGTATGGTTACGGTTTACTCACTAAATATTGTTTTGTTGTTTTTTTTGCGCAAAGCCACACAAGGGCTATCTGCGCTACCCGTCTCTAATTTAGCAGTGTAAGACTAGAGGGAAGGCAGCTAGCCATCACCACACACCGCTAATTCTTGGGCTACTCTTTTACTAACGAATAATGTGATTGACTGTAACATTATAACGTCCCCACGGTTGAAAGGGTGAGCATGTTTGGTGTGACAGGGATTTGAACCCATGACCCTTGGATTACGTGTTGAATACCTTGAAGGCCATGCCTTGCCTCTCACTAAATATGCAATTAAAATACACTGCTGTGAAAAAAAAAATTACTATAAAGTTTCAAACAACCCCTGAAAATATTATTGTAAAGTTTGTAAAATATATTCCCTCTTTTAAAACAACCTGTACTAATAACATCTACCAATACAAGAGCTTACCACAAACAATATGATATACAAATCAGTAGACTGGACTTTATAATTTACAAACTTGTAAATTATAATGTTTTTCTATTGATAATATTAATATACTTTCATGCATAATTAATTGATAAAGTAATGGAGACTTATGTTAGCTGTTTAAACTGCACGATTAATTCATAATATTGTTTTAGTGCAATACAAACTAGGTAATATTTGTTTAAACATAAGTTATTACACACATAAGAGTACCAAACTATTATTCAAATTAAAACTGGAATTTTAATACAAGGCCATCAAGGGTTTTCTTTTTATATTTTTTTAGATTTTCACAAAACATTTCCTTTATCCTTGACTAATTTCAACCCACTCTTGAAACAAGTCAACACACTTTACAACTATCTCATATATATAATCTAGCCTTTAGTTTGTTAATAGAATTTCGTCAAATGTTACTCAAGGACTATTCCTGTTAGCCATCCCAAATTTAGAAGTGATGACTAAAGGAAATGTAGCTTGTTAGATATTCAGCACTGTTTAAATTTAATACATTGATATGACTTAAATACTCTTAACATAGTACGTGCCCCCCAGTGGCTCAGCGGTATGTCTGTGGACTTACACGCAAAAATCCGGGTTTCGATACCCGTGGTGGGCAGAGCTCATTGTGTAGCTTTGTGCTTAATTCGAAACAACAACAATCTATTTGGCCTGGCATGGCCGAGCGCGTAAGGCGTGTGACTCGTAATCCGAAGGTCGCGTTAAACATGGGGGTGTATAATGTGACGGTCAATCCCACTATTCGTTGGTAAAAGAGTAGCCCAAGAGTTGGCGGTGGGTGGTGATGACTAGCTGCCTTCCCTCTAGTCTTACACTGCTAAATTAGGGACGGGTAGCACAGATAGCCCTCGAGTAGCTTTGTGCAAAATTCCAAAACAAACAAACATAGTACGAAAGTCAAATTCAGTTGTTTCTTTTGAATGAATAATTTAATGCTAGTTATTTTGGGGGAACTGCGGAAATCATACCTTATGTAATTGTCATACATTGACAATAGTTGTGTTATTGCATTATGTTACTAGAACTTACGTTTTTCTTGAGATTATATTATACTATTTTTTTAGTGTAGAAACTTGTAGGCCCCAGTTTGGCTATTTGTAAATATGCGTCCAATACGTTTTTCAATAAAGTCGAAGTTTGTCCGATAGATAGGTAGCGAGCTATGCTGCTTGACTGTGAACTTACACATAAAAAGACCACATACTTTTTTAAGTGCAGTTTTTGTAGATTGTACTGTAAAAAAGGTGTGGAAAAGTAATTTGTCTTGTGAATTATGTTTTAAAGTAACTGAACCAATCTGTGTGAACTTTAACGAGAAAAGACCTATTTAAAATTGTGGATACAACTGTCGTAATCAACCATACAAAGAACATTTGTGTACAAGTTTGACTTGCTTTTAATATATATTATTTTTAAACAAGTGGGGTATGTGCTGTTTCTTTATTGCTGAAAATTGACATCAACTAGTCACAGTCCATCCACCCCATACATAAACCTGATATTTGGGGAACCAGTCAGGGTCTAGATATAAACGACGATAAAACAGACATAAACAACCTATAAAACAGACCTATATGTGCACAGGTGGTGGATAAAATATTACAGAAATTACAGCTACGCTATACAACCATGTCAACTGACTTTGATAAGTGGATAGAGAGGGACAAGGGACTTGAGCTCAAAATGACAAGGTACAAGATTTTTAACTACAAGTACTAGAGAGAAAAGATATTGGAAATAGAAGTAATAAAAGCACAAAACTAGAAATAAGAAAGGGAAGGAGAAGAGAGAATGGAAGTAAAGAGATAAAGAGTACAAACTGAAATCGCCAAGCTCACCCAACAGAAAAGAGGAAGACCAAGAAATGAAAATGGGATCAAAGCCAATTGACTCAAACTGCACAAATTTAGTGAGCAGAAAGACACCATGGATGCTTTCCTAGAGAGACAAAAGATTCGCTCAAAGTCAGAAGTGAAACACAGGTGACTAAACAAACTGTCTTAACCCACTTTTCACAGTAAAAGGCTTACAAGTGTAGGCAGACATAATATAAGATGTAATGGACTAGCTAAGTTAAAAGTATGATCTTCTTGAGAAAAGTTTTTACTGGAAGTTTAGAGAAGTCAAACCTACCACCTGAGAAACTGTATTTCAGTATGTGGTAATACTTCATAAGCTGGACTGAGATCCCAAGGTGTGAAAACAGTTCTGAAGGTCTATCACTGCGTGAACAGTTTATGAGCACCAGCTCCACTGAGAGAGCACCAAAATACGTGGACTAGAACAGTATATTATGGAATCCATGAAAGGAGTATAACTGGCAAATCTAAAAACAACCAAAGACGACGAAACCTGTGGTGGCTTTCCAATAGTAAATTATACTATTTCTTAGGGCTTTTTTAACGTCCATTTACATGCATTCACTTGCATGACATGTTTTCCAAAGTTTACAGCTGCATTGGGATTTTTGTTTTCCACACAACCAATATTTAATTTACTGAGCTACGTAGTTTTATGCTTAAGGTTCTATGTAAAGTGGGAAAATCAGTAGAATAAGTCACACCTTACAAGAGTAGAGAAATCTACTATGGTAATCGTTTACTCTTGCAAACCTCACTGTAATAGTCGCAGAAAAACAGAGATGCACAAAGTACAACAGCATATTGGAGAAATGATAAATCTTTAACGTGGCAGTTTCCAATTAAGAAAGTAAAGCGAAAAACGAAGGAACTAAAACTACTTTTAACACTACCCTACGAAATACTTAATACTGCGTTCACTAATACTGTCTAGATTTCAATTAAATATTCCTGACAGTCTTCTTCTGTAGCAGCTTGTAAAACTATATTATCAATAACAATGATATCACTGGAAAAATTGTTATAAATATAAATATTGTTTTATCTAAGAATACGAAGCACTTCCGACTTTTGTAATATACTCAAACGACTTTACATTTCTTCAATGCTTGAATGGCTTCAAAGAACGTATGTTAGTAGTGAAGAACTTAGAAACTTTTAGATGGTGGAAACTCGGTCTTTTAAAAACCAAACCCTGACAACCTTCACAGGAGTTCAACAGCTAAGCACAGATTTTGGCGCAGTATACCAAGAAAATTTTGTTTTTTTTTATGTAAGCTTTAGTGTTTGAATGGTATTGAAGAAAAAACGTGACCAGTAACGATTAAAGAACTGGTGAAACTTCCTTTCCTCTGTCAAGATTCAATGTAAAAATACTTCTATGATCTATCCAAAAGTTTTTTCAGCAAGTCTATCCAGGTTGAATAAAATATTCATAGCCAATTTTCTGTATGCTTGTGAAACAAAAATAACAACAAAATAGATGGTTTTTTGTCTTACAATAATAAAATCTTTTTTTTGCTATTATCAATATTTAGGCATCATTAGCCATTGAGATAGAAGGTCTTGAGTGTTGTGTGAATAACAACTGTACTTTTAAAGATGATTTTTGTCTTTATGCTCAATTGGAATTTTTGTATAATTTCTTAGATAACTCTACCATGAACCACTTATGTGCTTCATCATACAATCAGCTGCACTAACTTTCAATGTTTATTAACTATGATAAAACTCTTTCAGGATCGATAATTGTAAAAGTAGGAAAAGTATTAGCAATATTATCATAATTGTTTCGTTAAAATAATGGATAAATTAAAATAATACATGTGATAAATATAATACACGTAATACACTGTGCTATAACAGTTGAGTTGCCTCGTTAAAATACGTTTTTCTTGTAACTTTTAAGGAAATTAAATTAAATTTAAGCACAAGCACATGATGTGACACTCAACGGGGAACTTCCAATCCTATTGAACTATCCGTTTATAGAAACGACATCTGCCCTAGCAGTTCCAGTCACAGGAATGCAATTTGACAAGTAATACCATCCACTTGTAGAACCTTAGTACACAATCTATCTAGTCAAACAATTCGTCTTTGTAAAAACACATGCGATACAATTAAACACAGTAGAGCTTCGATTAACTGGTACCTTGAAACAATGGGCAATGTACCATTAAAAGCACAACTTTGTCTCTTTCTTTTCCAGCTATTTGTAATGTAAATAAATCTTGCAGTAACGGCCACCTCAATATTCCAGGTTAAGGGTAGTGGCTTTAGTTTTATTTTTTAAACGAACTCTATAAAACGGGCAGTTAACCCTTTTGTATGCCTGTACATTATACCACTAAATTCCAAATATCATAGAAGGATGACCAATATTCAAATACTTGCGATGTTTTTCAGATCGGCTTCGCAACACATACTGTGTGTGATAAACGTTTTCAAAGATTCAAAGTACAAGTTTAATACTCTGATGAACTCTCCTCGTAAACACTGTAGGATACATAACCTGATAAATAACACATCTTTTTCTCTAAGCAGGGGTCATGTTGCCTAATGACTGTGCGCGTGCTTTGCATGCTCTCCAGAGTATTGTATTACGGCATCACGCAAATTAAATGACGCAAGAAAAATGTGTTGCTTTATTTTTAGAAGAGTTCTATTCCAGTCTTTGACAATATAAGAAACAGGGAAATTAATGTAAAATGTCTGTGAGTTCAATCTCTGAAAACAGTACTTTAAAACTTTGAACAACAACAAAAAAATGGCTAACTTACTTAATCTACCTACAAAGATATCTTGTTAACACAACATTCCATACTATGGCAACTCACAAACACCAGTGCCCTGGATACACCAAAAAATGGCGGGATTTAGAATTCAGAATTTAGTACCGTCAATATAAAAATGAGTTTTGCGAAGCTTATTTTTGATATTTAGGGCACCTTGCTATAGAAGACACTTGGAAACAATCGGAATGCAGTTCTTGATGTTAGGTTCTACAATATTTGAATAAAACCTATAAGGATAATTTGAGAAAAGTTGACATGTGCATGCACTAACAGTAACATTATCTGCAGCAACACACTCTTTGATGCCATTGCTTTGAAGCAGCCAATCAGTGCTGGTGTCTGAACACCTGAGATAACTATTTACGCGCCCACAATTGTTATGTTTATTCATAAGAATTTAGTCAATGTTTTGTTTATGTGCGAGAAATAATATATACAATGGAGGAAATCTCCCGTAATGACGTCTACTGTTAAACAGCAAATGGCAGTATGTGAGAAAACTTTGGAATCACAATGTAGATAAACACGTTAAAAGTACAAATATTATCAATATCTATAAACATTACAAATACCGAAATAGATGTACATTCACAATACAGAATATTTCCCTACAGTTTCAAGCCTTAAACATAAGGTCTTTTATAGAACTTCCCACAATACCCGTTCCCATCAACGTACATTAACTATAAGTGAAGACTTACCCGAATTGTGTTCGTTAATATCAATTGCGGCAGGGCACTGCTTTCACTGATAAAGTCTCTAACTAAATTATTTACGCAGATTGAACTATTTATCGTTAAATTTGTTTATAACTTCACGGCATCTAATTTTAAGTTCAATATTAATTAGGCTCACTACCACGTAACTAAGCACGCTTGAACACGATTCGTTTATATATGCTCATAAACAAACTGTTGTTAATATGGTACGAGTCACAAGCAACAAATACGTTCAATATATGTAGCACCATTTTCATTATTCTAACACCTAGTAAACCATAGCTCAGTATCATTAAGAGAAATACTATTAAGACTCACTGAAGTTCAGTGGAACACCTTATGTACCAGATGGTGTTTTAAAGCCTTTTCCCAAACAACAAGTTAATAATACCCATAAAAACAATCACATGATCATATATTACATACTATAGATGTTACTTCAAAGGGTATATTGATTACCTTACAGTGGTATCACAACTGGGCATTATGCCGTCCTTCTTATGCTTAGTTTTCATAGCAGAAATTCAAATTTTAAATTTGAGAAACGCTAGGGAAATGATCTACTTGTGCCTCCACTTCAACATTGCATCTCTGGGCTTTACTATGCTATTAATTTCACAAAATTTTGAAACCAGTGTTTATACATGTGCGGTTCCAATACCCAGTTTTCAAAATAACAATACTGATGTATTCTTTATGTTTCATTGTAAATGCAGTAATTAATTGATGAATTGTTTTCCGTCATCTGACCTGAATATACGATTTAGTTTAACCACTACACTTAAATCTAGATCACATTCACAACTACGTCGAAAAATTTCAAGCATGTTTCATTGCTAAATCATTTCACTTTACAAGTTAACTACTCCATGTTGTTTGTCTCTCATGGCCTCGAGTCCGATACTGCAGCCTTGACCTCGAAAACACTGTAAGACGTCTTTTGTTTAACCCAGTGATCACCAAACTACGGCCTGCGGGCCTGATACGAACCTCGAGGTCATGTTGTCATGCTCGCAAGCCGCTTGGAAATATAAAGTGACATTTCATCAAACGTCCGACTGTCATAACAAAATAAATCATACCAATGGTCGCTTTAAGCTGGCAAACACAAGACGTTATGATAAAAAGAAACAAGGCTGTCACGTGCATTTTTAACCAATAGGAAAATTCTTCTTTCGTTCTTGCTGCCCGTTTATTCATACCGAGGCGCGTATCTATGAAAGCATTAAGATTTCGAAAACAAGTATAGACTTAACCCTCGTCCTATCGACTTGTCTTGTAAATTCAGCGGCCTAGCGTTAACTTGGTCGTTTCTCTTAGTAGTCGGGTTATGCACTTTTCGAAACTCGTTCTTGGGCAGTGTCGTGGCAACGTACGTTTCAATATATTTTGTTTGTGCGTACAATACTTTTCTCATAGTGTTCTGTGTTTTTCATTTTCAGATCCTGTTTTTCTTTTTTTCACCCATCGTTATGGCTGCTTTTAAAAGAAGAAAAGTGGACTCTGATAAAAAGAAACAAGGCTGTCACGTGCATTTTTAACCAATAGGAAAATTCTTCTTTCGTTCTTGCTGCCCGTTTATTCATACCGAGGCGCGTATCTATGAAAGATGAACTGTGAAACAAAACATCTATCAACATATTTCAAATTTTCAGGAAAGTTCCGTTCTGAGAAATTTGAATCCAAGAAACGTGTTTTTGATTCTCAAAATGATCTCTTCACGAGAAAGTTTATTGAAAATGAATCTGTCACTCGTCCAAGTTACAAAGTAGTACATAGGATGGCAGAGCGGGAAAAACATTTTACTGACGGCAATTTCATCAAAGAGTGTATGATGGAAGCAGCAAATGAGTTGTGTCCTGAAAAAGCCAATTTGTTTGAAAGTATCAGCCTTTCAGTAACTTCAGTTGTACGAAGAGCAGAACTTAAAGAAAACATCGCATTACAGATACGCCAAAAAGCTAGAAACTTCCTAAGGTATTCTCTAGAACTGGATGAGTCTACTGATCTCTCGAGTACGTCACAACTTCTCGTGTTCATTCGTGGAGTTAATTTGGATTTTCAGATCACGGAAGAGTTGGCATCAGTTTGCAGCATGCACAAAAAAACAACTGGAGAAGACATTTTCATGGAAGTGCATAAAACTTTGCGAAACTATAACCTTCAGTGAAATCAGCTTAGAGGCGTAACAGATGATGGTGGAAAAAACATGGGTGGAGTAAAGAAGGGTCTGGTGGGGCTGATCAGGAAACAATTGGAAGATCTTCAACTCCCAAGCGCTTTCTTCATACACTGCATCATACATCAGCAAGAACTATGTGGAAAAGACTCATATTTCTTGTGTACAGAAATTTCTGCAGTGAACTTCATTCGGGGTCATACACTTAATCATCGCCAGTTCAAGGCATTTCTTGAAGAAATTGATTCGGATTTCTGTGACTTATTTTATCACACGGCGGTGAGGTGGCTCAGCTGCGGTAAAGTCTTGTCTCGTTTTTATAAACTGACAAGATAAACAGATATATTTATTATAGAGAAATATAGAGCCGATCCACTTCTGTCGGATCCAACCTGGTTGTCAAAGTTGTCATTTTTGTGTGACATCACATCCCACATGAATGAAGTGAACTTGAAACTTCGGGAGAAGAATAACCTTGTCTGTGATCTCTATAGAATCATTAAAGGATTTCGAAGAAAGCTGTCATTCTTTGAAGCACATTTGGAAGGAGGAAACCTCTCTCATTTTCATGTTTCAATGAGTTTTATGCTGGAATCACAGAAGATGTCAACCTGGAGTTTCAGAAAAAGATTATTGTGATTTCAATAAGCATTTTAGAAAGATTTTCGTATCTCGACAGAATCGAAAGTGACATTATACTTTTTCAGAATCTTTTTGATTGTGTCACTGATGACGCGCCAGTGGAACTTCAGCTGGAGGTCATCGATTTGCAAGGAGATGACTTGTTGAAAGCAAAACACAGAGAGAAACAACTTATTGAATTTTACAGCTGCATACCTGAAGATGATTTTCCAAAGCTGAAGCAGTTTGCATCTGGTATGGCATCAGTGTTCGGAACAACTTATGTCTGTGAACAAGCATTTTGAAAAATGAAATATGTGAAGTCGGTACTTCAATCAAAATTGACTGATGAACATTTGAAAGCAATTCTAATGATTGGATGCAGCAATTCAAAACCGAACATAGAAGATAATTTGAAAGCCAAACGTCAATTTCATTAATCTCACTAACTTTTTTGTGGCTTAGTGAAATTCAGATATGTACTCACTATGTGCAATGTGACAATTGTTTTTGCTTATGTCACCTTTTTTGATGACCTTTTGGTAAATAAAAATGTTGGTTGTATTTCTGTTTGTTTTTCATTATATATGTGTATTGCATGCTACTCTCACGTGTCTAATATGGCATCTTAAACTTAGTGTTAAGTCTCTTACAGAGAGCCTTCGTTCTAGATTATGAGTATTGAACATAATGATCATGCGAACCGCGCTTCTCATTCCCCAAGTGTTCTGGCCCCCTGTGAAAAGTTTGGTGACCCTTGGTCTAACCAAACAATCCAAACCTTTCAGGAATTATTTGTTTTATCCACATCAAGATTTCAGGTTCGTTGATGTGGCATTTATGTAAAAACTGTATGTTACTAAAAATGAAATGTAAAAGTTATAATATGAACAATGAATGTTTCCCAGAAGAAAATGTTCTGATATCACCATACTCTCACCAAATCGCAGATACAAGTTAACGTCCGCTTAGCGTACATTCGAATAAAAAGTCTTCGAAAACTTCGCATGCCCTATGACAGTCATAAGTTATGACAAAACGTTTACAACGGTTATTTCGTGTCTTTTTACACAGTGCTAAACCAGGTAATTCCTAAACACAATCGACAGTTATGTTTAACGTACAAATTGATTTTAAATTTTTACACGAGTTTTTCAGGTCACAATGTAATAGCAGAAAACTGCTAGTTGATGCGGTTTTACCAGACTTGTCTGATAGCTCTACAATAACGTATTCACACTTTACGTTCAATAATGTTCACCACCCATGAAGAAAAGGATTTTATTGAAATTTTAATTTCAAAATGAGCCATCGTCACGGCATTAAATCACAGATATTTTATATAAGTATTTCTTTGTAGGCTCAGTTATCAATAATAAAAGTGCCTCGCTTTTCTGTTACAACACTCATGATATTTTAACTGAACAAATCAATTATTTTTAAGTTTGTTTTTGATTATTTTATATTTGAAATTTACTCCTTTTTGTAATTTTTTATTGGATAAATCTGAGACATACACCTTTTTGAATAATTCAATTGTTTATTCATTGCTCTCCTATAAAAATGCTGCTTTGTTATGAAAAGTATTACTCACTTTTGAATGGTGATGATTGGTGCAATAGTTTCCAAGCAAGTTCCATTATACAAGATAAATCTGCCACAAGTGTGTTAAAACGTATTATTTCTAGTTTGTTTCATTTAGCTAACAAGAGAATCTATACGAGTATGGAAACACCTCAGGATAATATAATAAAAAAATGACAAAACAGGCCACTATTCTATCAAAAATTGTTGTATGCACTTTAAAATAAAACCACTTTATGTTTATAAATCGTGGTTTCGATTTAATATCAGCGAGATAATTTAGCATTTGATGTCCTTTTAAGAACATAAGCAAGTGAGTTATTTTGTCAATTTCTCTTCAAACACTTAAGTTTTTCAAATTTTTTTGGGGGGTATGATTCATAGAAGGTACATATAAATAGCCTTGGATACGGATTCACAAATATTAACACGATTTTATCAAACCAATTCAAAAAGTGATGTTTTTTATTATTATTATTATTTCTCTCTCGCACCTTTTGTTACTAATTTAGGTTTTTATGAATTTAAATTGTCCACAAGTACAGTTATTTACCAGTAACAAATACAATTAATTTATCTGTCACGAATACAGACGCTTATCTTCTAACTGATGTTCAAATGTTAACCTTTTACTAACATCTAACAAAAATTCTGTGTACTGATGATCAGCGTTTAACTCAAATGTTTGTAATTCAAACTATTTTAATCATATCGTGTCTATAGGGTACACTCAAGGCTGATTTTAACTCACGCTTCAAGTCCTGGAATATAGACATGTGCTTAAATGTTTTTGCCCATTTTTGTTGGGTTTTTTTCATTCAGATAAACTGTATGACCTCAAAAGTGTGTATGTAGGTATGAAGTTTGCCATCTGAACTTTTAATTTAACAAAATGTTACATTGCAACGTATTTCCTGTTCTGTTAATCAAACAACGTAAGCCCACTCATTGTTACTACACTATAGTATACTTACGTTTCACTTCAAACGAATTGCAGGCCACTATTACGTCTGCTCAATAATGGAAGTTTTCATACGTATAAGAAACTTAGTGGTACATAAAACCCAAGTGTAAGATGAAGACACTTCTTTCTTGACGTTTTTTTACGTTTGAACTTAAGTTTTATTTCCAATACAGATAAACTACCATTACTACCAGGAAAGACGTCACTGTTGCGAAAATTTGTGTGTGCTCAACGAAATGATTGTCTACAATACGACAGAAAAGCTTTAGTAGCCGTAAGTATAGTGACTGGTCAAGCCTTTTGTAACCATACATGCAAAACCTCAAATCCAAACATAAAGATGACAAGTATTAGACAAAAATAGGGGAACACGAATGTATTTACTTAAATTGACAAAATTCGAGGCATCCAAACAACTGAATTGGTTGCACCCACTGTACATCCAGCACTGACAAGTGCTAGCAATTTGTAATACAATTTCGAGCTGATAAACTAAAAGGAAAGTAGTTCTTTCATAGCACTCTCCGCCAACTCTTGGGTTACTCTGATACAGTAGTAGAATTTAACAATCACTTTTAAATCTCATCCACATCCCAAAGTAAATATTTTATGAAAAAGAGACGCAAATCAGGGTCCTCAGATCCATAGTTTGATACGCTGTCTATAAGGATATGTTCGGATCACACACTAAATTAATTTACCTTTCATTCGCAATTTAATTTATTTATATGTATTTATATCATTTACTTGGAAAAACAGAATTCCAACCAATATCTAAAAGTGCTATACGATACAAAATATCTATGAAAACCAAGGATCAAATAAATACATACGTTATGTAATTAGTCTTGTATGATCCCAGCTCTTCAATCATTAATTATACATATTGGTAATGTGATATAACGTTATTACTCCTTTTTAATCTAAATAATACATAAGAATAAGGAATTAATTAAAATCTCACACACAATTCATGTAATTTTCAAATATAACATAATGCCTGCACCATCTCTTCGTTTTGTTCAAGTTAAAAAATTCGGCCTAACCTAGCTTAGAAGATATATACACTAATCTAGAAAACCCCGTAGTAAGACAAAGAGAGACATACCTTAACATTGTTAAAACCAATTAGCACATAGGTGTGATACCCTATGGTCCGGTATGGCCGAGCGCGTTAAGGCATGCGACTCGTAATCTGAGGGTTACGGGTTCGCTAAACATGCTCGCCCTCCCAGCCGTGGGGCGTTACAATGTGACATTCAATCCCACTATTCGTTGGTAAAAGAGTAGTCCAAGAGTTGGCGGTGGGTGGTGATGACTAGCTTCCTTCCCTCTAGTCTTACACTGCTAAATTAGGGACGGCTAGGTGCAGTGGGCTAACAACCTACTCACTTAAAAAACCTGTAACGAAACCGCAGTGATTATGGCCCTATGTTCCTTAAAGGAACTGAGTGGCAGATGATGATGATGTGATACCCAATAATAAATTCGACATACTTCTCATAAATGAAATAAATAGCTGTATTATACATAATGGTATCAGAAATTAATCAGTTATTGACGTAAACACACACAAGCATTAAGCTATTGCTGCTATGTAAGTTATCATTTGCTTTCCCCTAACATCTCAGTAAACTACATGAAGTTACTATTCCTTCTGTTCCTATGTGATTATTAGAGGTGATAATAATGATACACGTATAGATTCGTGACAGCTTTAAACTGACTTCTTGCATTCAAATCTAACTACGACTACTTGATGTGTAATGCATTATCTTTTGTGGGTGTGGAACCCCAAGAAAACAAAGGATAAGGAAGTCTATAATAACACACTATACTTGACATCTAGAGTTTAGATATTACCATCTCAAACGAACAAGGCTCGTAAAAACAAAACTCACACAGTAAAACAATGTTATTGAGCAATCAATATTTTCATTCTGCTCACAGTTAACCAAAGCCAAGATACAATATTTTACCAAGTTTACCATTTTTTCACAGTATGTAAATATGTGTATTTCCATCCTTGCTTGCAAGCACAGAGTCTGCACGTTACAAGAACTAGTAGTCCAACCGTCTTACAAGACAAAACCGCGCATCTAGACATTTTTTAAAATAATAATATACCATACATTATGGTCTAAAGTGAAACTATTTTTAAGTCGATTTTTAAAATTCAAAAAATCATTGCCAAACATTTAATATACTCTAGACTCCGAAGTAAGGTGTAAAATAATGACAGCAATGAAAATATAAACTAGTTTAACTTGTAATAACGAGCTCGATTTATTTTGTTAATACAAATAATTCTTAACACAAGAGTAGTTACCCCGGCCGTTCACTGCCCAAAAAATTATCTGAATTTGGGGGAGGGGGTCGTGAAGAACAATGGATAACGCCTGGGGGTTATAAGACTATTAGGTATTTTGCAAGTTATGCCCCACATGAAGGTTGCACGATTGTTATGTAATGCATATACATAAGGGTTATATAACTCTAAGGTAATATGCAAATGACCTGTCGTTTGATTTCTACTCACCAAAGAACATGTTACCACGGGCATATTAGTATCGCAGTGAGAGCGCGTTGCTAGTGCTACTTTGTGTCACTAGAGGCCACTTTGGTATTATTATCGTGGGAATACCGAACCACTGAGGAAAATTTTGACAAATATGTTACCAACATTGCAGTGGCAATCAGTCTTAAAATTAATATTTCACCTAATTTGCATAACACTTTATAATTATCAGTGACTGGGTGGCATTATAAATACTGCAAGATATAACGACGTAAATCTATAACAATGTACACAAACATAACGTGACACAGGAACTGTGTGAACGTTTGATGTTTTATTAAAATTCATTTTCTTGCAGTCTAATGATACTCCAAAGCACGCAGCATCAACAAAAAAGTAATCAGAAAAGAACACCATTGCCTTCAGCAAGTGAATTCTCCTTGAAGGAAAGTCCATCTTCCTGTAAATTATGGATTGGAACTGAAGTCAGTATACTAAATATCATTTAACATACTTCTACAAATTACAATACCACTAGAAACATTTGGGTTTGAAACCTTTAACGTGTGCAATAGCATTAAACTTAAACAACCCGATTAATCATAGCAACATCTAATGAAGTTTTGAACTTTCAATACTATTGCTAGTGTTGCTTTTTGAATACCTATTCATTTTAGGCTTAGTTCCTTTTTTAAACATCTTAGAGTGATGGTTAGCTTCAAATACTTTTAATCGAGATATATGACAATAAAAGTTTTATGTTCTGTCATTTTTATTTTTACATGATATTCCTAAATTTCAAAGAGTTGGTTTGAAACCTTTAACGTGTGCAATAGCATTAAACTTAAACAACCCGATTAATCATAGCAACATCTAATGAAGTTTTGAACTTTCAATACTATTGCTAGTGTTGCTTTTTATTTTTATATGATATTCCTAAATTTCAAAGAGTTGGTTTGTTTTGAAAACAGAAACTTGTAGTATACAAAAAGCAGAGCAGTGAAAAGTGATGTTACCTAATGGGAACCAGATTGATCGACGTTTGTATACAACCGAGTAGCAGTTACCATTCAACTAGAATGAGGGATGATTCTACAACTCGCACGAAGGAATGCAATCAATACGAAGCGCTTCAGTTCTTGTCATTGTTTAAAACTGAGGTTTTTAAGAAGGCTAAAGCAGACAACAAAATGTACTTTAGTTCAAGACGCTGCTGACGTAACAGCAGAGCTTTCACAGGAAATGTGATTGATTCATAAGAAACATTATAAAACAGGTTACATTGGTGCTTTATATATTCAACATCAGAAAGAAAGATAAAGACTTAGAGAAAGTTTGATATAAAAATGGGTGCATATGCACTTTTAAACGACCAAGCCTAAAATATATCAAACAAAAATTACTGTAGACACTGAGAATGTTAAAATGCATCTCAAAACATTGTGCCACATAGAAATGAAAAAATGCCGCCTATTAGATTCAACCTCTATAAGCCTTACCAATTTGTTAGTTAATGAGCTGATAGTTACAATATTACTAGTCAAGTAAGTCATATAAAAAACTTTGTAGTTAACATATTGTTCATATTTCTTGTTTTCCCTCCCTTATATAGCCTATTTTTTTAAAAAAACCTTGATTAACCTTACAAACACATACACATAATTGTTTCTCAAAAATAAGATGAAGTAAATATTAGCATCTACTGTAAAGATCAATGAACCTAGACTGTTTGAAATGACACAGTCCATAGAACCACGTTACCATGCACAGTAAGAGACATCCCTCCTATAGTACGATAAATTTTCCTAAAAGAAAGTTTTCATCTCTTCGGAAGTGCAACACAACCCAAACAGTAACTTATTTAACCAAAAAAACTGAAGTTACACGTTGTTCAATCTCAGAAATCTTTCAGGTAGAGAGTTCAGTAAAGTATATTTTTCATTACAGTTTAGCATTCAGTTTGAGTATTTACTATTGTAATAAGACAGCCCTAAAATACAAAATCCGTCATACATAGTCATACATAAGTAGTTATTGGTGCATTTGCAAGGCAAGTCGCTGGTTGGCTGCCTCATGCAACAGGAAGAGAGAGAGATAAGGACATCCACGAAGTAACGCCAAAGAGCATATTGCTATTAACGCACAGCTAGAGGAAGGAGTAAGACGATGAGCGCGCAGATAGTTCACAAACAAACCACCAGTGTGATGTTGATCAACAGATAACCTTTCTCAACATCTCATCAACATTGTAGGTTCTTGTTCAGTAACAATCAGAGGTCTAAAATTAATAATTCACTTAATTGCAACTGTAAATATTGCATTCTCATTTATTTGGCACAGTTCGAAAAAAAAAAAGGTGTAAGGTTGTGAGTGTTACTACAAGAATTTGTTTACATCAATTACTTTTTAAAAATGGCGGGGGGAAGGGAGCCACCGAAACTTTTTACAACTCAGCAAGCAATGCGTCTGTTCAATCAGTTGGAAGAGGGAGTGATGACAATGGTGATTCCAATCTTGAATTTGACTTTGGAAAAGAGACAAGTTATTTAAGCGACATCAAGAGCCAGTTCCGGTGCTTGTCAATCAGTTGATCACAGGGGACATCGCCCACACCAGGACTTAGTAGTACAATGAAAGCGAGTCTAAACTACATAATTGATCCAACTCCTAGATCTCTATCCACTACCAAAGACAGATACAATAGCTGGGCTGAGGTAGATCTTCAACACAAGTCGGCTACAAGTATTGAATTAAAGTTTTTGTGGAAGAACAGGCGTGATTCTGGTGTGCATGCTGATACTTATGATAACTCAACGCCAATTCACTGCTTCAGAGCTCTTATGATAACGAGAAACCCGCTTGAAGTAAAAATGTATTCTCAAGACGGTTGAAATGGGTATTAAAACATTAATAAAAGTACAAAACAACGCTTTGACCTTTTTAGGTCATCTTAAGGTCAACAAAGAGAGTTTGCAACTGACCGTTGCTGGCCACATGTATTAGGGACGAGAGTGTAAAGGATACAGGACTGTAGGAACATCTTTATACTTATACTAACAAATAACCTAACTGCAACGTCCCCTACAATAATATATATATATATTACTCTCAATTTCATGATGATTCAACTTCTTTGCTAGGACAACCCTAAGTCAGTTCAGCTGCAAGAGATTAATTTGAAAAGACACAACATTACTGTAACTTTGTCTTTGCATAATAAAAATGGTTTGTCTTCAGAGTAAATGCATCTGTTCAAGCTAGAACTTACACAGTGATACGACCAACTAAGATTTATACTAATCATTCATAATGAATTTCCAAGATACTTATACAAAAGGAAAGCGAGATCTATATTTTATCGTGAATCGCCCACCGTTCTAAAGCTGACACTGAACATTACTAATACATAATACCAATACAGTTTCTTATATTGCTGGCAAAAAATTAAAAAAAAATCAGGGATCTGCATTTGACTGAAGCCTCGAGGTCTCTGCATCCATGTTTGTGGCCAAGGGTTTGTTTGGTTATTGTTGACAACTCTGATAAAAGATAGTTTCCTTCCTGTAGCATGGTCGTCAATCACACTGTTACATATAGACGTATAAAATGTAAAACTATTATTATTTGGTACCTGAGCCCATTGGATCGACTGAAAATGTATCAAAGTATCGGTCAAAATGCCATTTAAAGCATTAACATTACATCATCTAATCAGATATTTAACTATAGGTACTGCATCCCCAGGTAAAACAAGCTTTGATATTTGGGAAAGCTCTTGTCGGCAGCAGTGTGTATCACAAAGGGTGTACAGCACCTCCAAGGTACTGTTATATTTATTCTGCACAGAAACTTCTAGTAAAGTGTCAGTAAAGATAAATTTTTAAATAAATATCAATAATGTTATTGCTATACGTTTGGAAATTACAGTAACTCAAGAAAGTCTGACGTTACCATGAATAACTTAAATAAGTCGTTGTACGTTTTTGCGATTCTGTAACTTAAAAAAAGAAGTGTTCAGGAAGTCAGCTGTGTTACCCACTCTCAGAGTACCAACTTGACTACAGTTTTCAACTCCTCAACACGAGATCCCGAGACTGCCTTCGAACACAGATGTTTTTTGTTGTTTTTTCCTGATGATTTATTACATTGAGCTGTGTAGGCCAATATTTTATAAACTAATGTTTGTAGTTGTCGTAAGTTGTATATTAGTACATCTAATATCACTTTATATTACTATGTGTCTAATAAAAATATCAATATCTATGTAAGGAAAATATGTTTTCAAACTTAAAATAGTTGATAAATTAGTTTTTCTGAGTTTTAAGGTCAAAATCCGATCGTCAGTGTATGATCTTACAATTTGAAGTCTTATATTTTTAGTCTGCATCGACCGCACAAAGTGAACAAATACTGTTGACGTTACAGAATAAATATTTTTACCTGTAAGGTTCGTGTTTGATCCGTTATTAGTGACGTCTTCAATATGATGTATTAAATCTCATCGTGATAAGTTTAGTGTTTGTTTTCACACACTGTTCCACAATGTATTGTATTTACAATAAAAATATATAAACTCTATCGGAAATGAACAAATGATATATATACGGACATAACGTATGAAAGCTAAATTAAATAAGAAAATTTTATATTTTATAGCCAGATGTTTCTAGTTTTTAAATAGTGTATTAGACTTTTGTTAATAAGTATTTCATTAAGTCTGTGATTTTAATTTGTTGTTGTAAATTATATTCTGTAATAATAAACAGTAAATGAATACATTTTATAAACCCAACACTTTTTTTATAAATGATATCTTTTATTGAAAAATACAAGGGATACACATTGAAAAAGTGACCTCCTCCCAGAGAAGTATTGTTAATTTATTATCTCTTACTCATATGCGTCCTCAATGCATGATTTGCAATGTCAAGTTGAGCAAGTCCAGTCTAGTACCGGCAAAACTAAGAGAACACTCCCTAAACCTGCCTTCAACTCGACGAAACCACCGACGTTTCCAACCTAAGCCAGTATGTTGTATTTGTGCGCTTTGTGAAGAACGACCGAGATAAAAGATTTTTATTTTGTAAGCCTCTTACAACAACAACTAAGGAAGCCGACGTGAAGAAACTTGTGGATGACTACTTCAGAGACAACGATCTTTCGTGGGATATGGTTTCTGCAGTTTGTTCGGACGGATCTCCAGTCATGCTGGCATGAAACTGGTTTTGGTGCGCTGGTGAAAGCCGATGCACCACACATCATTGTAACGCACTGTGTTCTGCACTGGCATCCGTTGCCAACAAAAAACCTTTCCTTCAAAACTGGCAGAAGTATTATAAATTGTTGTTGAATGTGTGAACTTCGTGCGAAATAGTGCCCTGAGCACCGCATCTTCAAAGAGCTGTGTAATGAAATGGGCTCTGAATTTGAGGTACTTCTGTACCACTGATTGACTGATTTAGCGTTTTATGGCACAAAGCAGCGAGACTATCTGCGCCAGACATCCGGTAAAAAAGTAAAAAAAAAAATCTAGTAAAAGACATAAATGGAAATGAAGGTAAAACAAAAAAGTATAAAACCAATGTTGACATCTAGTCTACAACGTTATGATAGAAGGCAGAGTATAAGAAGTTGTAAGGTAGTTACTCTAGCAAAAAGGTATAATCATAACCTGCCAGGAAGACTAACAGGTAAGTTCAAGACTCACCGTCAGTCACCTGAAGTTGGTCTTTCCAGTCCTGGTTCCGGGTTATGTGTCATAGCAACCAGTATCAAAATGTAAAAGAATAGAAGTTTTAAAAGACACATAGCAAAATCGCAACAATGAGTAGCCAAATGTCCAGTAAAAAGAAAAAAGTCAAGTAAACGGAGTAAAATTTGTAAAAGTAAATGAAGGTAAAAACAAAACAGCAATTAAAACAGAAAATGGTGTAAAAACCAATGGTGACATCCAGTCTTCAAAGTTATAAACTATTTACTCTAGCAAAATGGTAATGATCATAACCTGCCAGGAAGACTAACAGGTAAGTTCAAGAACCTCTATCAATCACCTGAAGTTGGCCTTTCCAGTCCTGGTGTCGAGTTATTTATTGTTCTGGCCATTGTCCAATGTCAAATTGAATGAGAGAGATTACAACTGTAAAAAAGGAGCCACAATTAAAAAGGTGTAATGAATAAATATGCAACCCTTAAATGAGATGAAAAAGATTAATGGCCATTAAAAAATTAAAAACGTTATCAAGGTGGACAGAGTCACCATCACCAATAACTCTGTCCAATGTTACAGACTGACGCTGGAAAAAAATATGTTTAAAATATTGCCGTCGTTGAGAATTGTAACGATGGCAAGAAAGTAAAACGTGGCTGATAGGGATTTGAGTGTTACACAAACTACACATTGGTGCATCAGTTCCAGATAAAAGAAAATGATGAGTTAAAAAACTGTCACCAATGCGTAGCCTAGTGAGAACAACTTCCTCCTTCCGAACTTTACGGAAGCTGGATGGCTAAACTCCAATTTCTGGTTTGATTTGAAAAAGTTTGTTGTTACGTTGCTCACTCCAAGTGAGCCGAGCTGGCACGGAGCCGAGCCTTGAAGACAACACCATAATCCATGTACGGAATAGGCATAGGGGTGACAGTGCTGAAGCAGACATATTTAGCTGCCATGTCTGCAAGCTCGTTCCCGCGAATACCAACATGGCCTGGTATCCAGAAAAACTGGATTGAAGTAGCTGCTAATGAGAAATGGGCCAGTCGGTTTCGAATATCAGCGAGAATAGGATGTGAGCTAACGTGTAGCGATTCCAAGGCAAGTATAGAACTAAGCGAATCAGTATAAATAGTGCAGTTGGAGTACTGCTCAGCTGCAATATGATCCAGGGCAAGAGATATGGCATACAGTTCAGCAGTGAACACAGAAGCTGTAGAGGGGATTCTGCGCGCAACTACTGACCGTTAACAAACCATAGCAGAGCCCACTGAATCACCTGATTTTGAACCATCTGTATAAATGGGAACTGAATGATTGTTTGAAAGACACTCATTGAATAAAAGACGGTACTTCCAATCTGGAGTATCTGCCTTTTTTAGGTGACTGAAAGAAAAGTCGCATTTGGGGGCTGAAATAAGCCATGGTGGGATGGGCCGACCTGTGGAATCTGCAATGTTATCCAAGGACAGACCCAATTCATTCAATTGCGCCCGGATGCGAAGGCCAAACGGAGCAATGACAGATCGTCTGTTCTGAAAAAGTACTGCCCACCAAGGAAGGAAAACACATTCCCAGGTGGGATGCTTTGGTAAGGAATGAAGTTTCGAAGTATACTGTAAAGATAGTTGCAAACGGCGAAGGTGTAGAGAAGGTTCATGAAATTCAATGTATATGCTTTGAACTGGAGAGGTACGGAAAGCCCCAGTGCAGAGTCAAAGTCCTTGGTGATGAATGGGATCCAGCATCTTTAAGGCCGAGGGTCTGGCAGAGCCATAGACCTTTGATCCATAATCGAGTTTCGATCTAATAAGAGCACGATATATCTTTAACATTGAACAGCGATCTGCCCCCCAACTGGTAGAAGAGAGAACATGGAGGATGTTCAGTGCCCTTGTGCATTTGACCCGAAGCTGCTTTAAGTGTGGTATAAAGGTCAGTTTACGATCAAAGATAACCCCCAAGAACTTTGTCTCCGGGACCACTGGCGGCAAAACTTTACCGATATGAAGTTCAGGATCAAGGTGAATACATCGTCGACGGCAAAAGTGCATGTTTGACGACTGACATGAGATATGAAAGTCGTCGACATACAGCCCATTCGCAACAGTGAGTGGGAGTTGTTCAGAGATGGCATTTATCTTGATACTGAAGAGTGTGACACTCAATACACAGCCTTGAGGGACTCCAAGTTCCTGATTTGAGCAGATTTGAGAAATGTTTCTTGTAAAGAAAAACAAACAGGATGGTAAGAAGCAATCAGCGTTTTGATATCATCCAGATTAGAACGTAAACCTCGACATTTCCATTGTATCAAGGTGGCCATTTTTAAGAACGGGTAGGTGAAGTGGCTGGAGAACCATTCGGTTTACGACCACGTCTTTTTTCTTTACTGTCTTTAATCGGAGGAGGTCTATCAACCTCCATGGATCCTGCTCTTGGTCAAGTGTGCAGGTTTTTGTTATTGGAAGAGAAATCCAGTGACTGAGGACGCGAACGAATAATTCTTTTGTCTCTTGTGGTTGGAGAAAATGATGTATCAGAAGAAATGCCTGTATATGAAACTGAAGGACATGGATCTTGAGGTTTATTGGAAGGTATGGGAGGAACAGAGATAGGAGTGGAAGTCGATTCATCAACTTTTTTAACCACGGAGGTCAAAAGGCTTTTCATTTGTTTTGAAAACGATTCTCTTGGAGGCACAGAGAGATCTGTCTGCACTCCCACTGTAGTTGTGGAATGAAGTGCAGCAGCATATGTCCGAGATGGAGTTGTGGACAGCAATTTCCGAGCCTCAGGATAACTAATGTTACGTGTCATTTTCAAACGCTGCACCTCTTTTTCCTCCAACCATTTTGGGCAAGAATGAAAGTAAGAGGGGTGAGAACCATTGCAGTTTACACAATGCGGGTTCATGTCACAGTCATAAGCATCGTGGTCCTTGCCTCCACAACGAGCACATGTCAGGAAACCACGACAAGATGTCTTTGAGTGGCCGAATCGAAAGAGGGAATCTTGGAAACATCGAAGAGGGTTTGGAATGTATGGTCGAACCCTGCAAATGAGATAACCTGCCTTGATGGTGTCAGGTGCACGTGGTGAAGTAAATGTTAAAACGAGGGTATTTGTTGGCAGTGTAACTCCATCTTTGCGAGTGGAGATGCGCCTCACTGCAGAAACTCTTTGAATGGAGAGACCAGCAAGAATCTCTAACTCGGGAACATTCTTCAAATCCCTTTCAACAATAACTCCTCGTGAAGAATTCAAAGTAGCATGGGGTATAACCTCAATAGGTATATCCCCAATTCCCTTTGAATTCAAGAGGAGTTCACTGTGTTGGGATGTGGATGTTTCAACCAATATTTCACCAGATCGAAGGTTCTTTACTGACTTTGGAGAGCCAGCAACTCCCTTTTGAATAAAAAAGGGGACATTTGCCCTAAAGGTTTTTCCGAAAGAGAATGCAGTATAAGAAAATGAGGTACGTGTGTTACTGATGTTGAAGATTGCTGTTCTGAGTATTCAAGACGTTGTCACTTACCCATTGACTGTTTTTTTACAATTTTATTTGAATTTTTTGGAGGATCCATAGAAAAGAGGAAAAGTTTCGGTATCCACTGACTCCACCCACCATGGAGCCCTACAAGGGGACGCACTACAAAGTCATGCAAGGACAATGCAGCAACGCCAGGGGTTCGTGAGCACTATACCCAAACACCAGCATCAGGCTCAATGTCCACAACATCCGTTGAGAACTTCCAACACTGGTACTTGGTTGGCTCTAGCTCAAGTGGACCAGCCGACTGATCCAAGGGGAGCCACCCAAGGGCCGCCCGTCTACAGGAATTCGAGGCCAAAGTGATGTGTTAGGGTTGGACCCCTCAACCACCAGATCCTCTCCTCCCCTTCATGGGTCGCCACGCACGGCAGACACGTGGGTGGATGTTTAGATCCCAGAGAAGGTAACCAGACAGAACAGAACCTTCCCTGGGAGGTCCCCTCACCACGTACAGGAATCCACACCGAAGGGCTTTTGTACCATAATCACATTCAGTGGTTATCCCGGGGAAAGGTGCTGAACCGTGTTTTTGACCTGCGTGTGAAATTAGCCCTGGTTTTGTAAAAGCGCCAACATTGTCATGCAGATTGCTTCGAAAAATCTGAGTTCATTCTCATTTTGGTGTTCATGGCCAATATCTTCAATGCTCTCAATCATCTGAATAAACAGATGCTGGGCGGTGGAGTCAACATTATGGAAGCGCAAAAAAAAACAAAAAACTGAAGGATTTTCAAAAAAGCTACCGTTACGGAAACGACGAACAGAGAATAACTTCGCAAACTTTCCCTTACTGAACGACTGTGTCAGTAAAATCGAAGATGTATCTGAAATCGGAGACATTTCTGTATCCGAGGAACTGAAACAAGCAATTGCCATGCACTCAGATGAGCTCGCAAAGTCTCTCGAGTCATATCCATCATGAGACAGCCGTTCACGTTTAGTGTTATGACAACAGATGTCAATGATGAACATCTCGACGAAATCATTAAACTTCAGCAGAGCCAGGTTGAACAGCAACTTTTCAGAACAACAACGATTTGGTGTTACCAAATCGTAGCGAACCTTCTTATTAGTAAGAAAGCCCTTAAGATACTCACACCGTTCGTTACAACGTATCTTCGCGAGCAATCCTTTTCGAGGATGATAGACATAAAAATGTAAAAAAGAGCAGACTTTGTTGCGAAAATGATATGAGAGTGGCACTTGTCAAGGTGAAGCCGCGCATTTCTGAACTTGTCCCTGAAAGGCAACAGCAAAAAGTTACATTGATTTGCAGTAAATATTCAATGAGTTATGTTTTTGTGTGAAATTCATGTTTTGTTCTTTGAGCACAGTCATATTGTGTGCAACTGATCCATGGTTCATTTTGTGCACTAATAGCAAATCTACTTACGTTTTGAACTTGAAAAAAGTCATTTTATTTTTCCAATTACGAAGGGTTCAGTGAATGCAAGTACGAAACTTCCGGGGTTCAGAACCACTGAATTGGTTTAAATAAAATTGGTATCTAAAGCTAGATTAACATTACGATCTTTTTCACTGGTTGATCGATAACAATGCAACACGTGCACCAAGTTCATGCTTTCGGACAAGTCCATTATATGAAATAAAAATAGAGATGGGAAAAACATTTTTTACGAGTTCTTGTTCCTTTCATTAGAATCAGATCTTTCTGACAGTTGGTTTGAAACATAAGTCCACTTTTAAGAAATCATTTTGTTTAAAATATAACAAAAATAACTGTCCCCCATTGCCCTGATACATATCAGCAGAACTCGAAGGATCAAGAGCTACGAGAAGCTCTTGGAATCGAAGAAAGAAACTGACTGGAACTTTTAAAATAAGCCCACACCTAATGAGAATAACGTGTTCAATGGCATTACAGTTTGAACATGAGAAGTTCGGGGCTACAGCCTGGAACACCAGCTACTTGATATGTCTGACTCACTGATAAAGCTAAAGAAACTTTTTTTGGTCTTATTTTTTTCGGGAATATTTGATAATGTTTACTTTATTTACAACTCTCCCGTGTGATTTATGTTTATTCTAATCACGTATTACGAATGAGAAACATTGTAAGGAATATACACAGGCGCAGGAGAACGTCAAATTTCGAAATACAATACATTTAATCGAGATACGCTGATTCTCAAAAGGGTGTACCTCGAGCAATGCACTAGTTCGAAGAGGTTCCTGTTGTGGTAAAAAATACAATTAAATCATGTATTGGTTAATTTACATAATAAGCTTCGGACGTCAGTAATACTTTTCAAAATAAAATTACTGTGTTGCACAGTAATGCAATGATAAAATTGTAAAATTTGCGATAAAAATAAATTGAAGATGCGTTTTTTTCCACATTCGCTTTGAACTTCCTTATTGCAGATTCAAAATCATAACTGTTCAAAACAGTAGTTCTGGTCTATCTTTTGTCTCCTATATTTATTAGAATCAGACCTGTTTTGATTTAGACTGATAATGATGTGTTATGCTTCCCCATACCATCATATCCTGCCATGTTCTATCTGGGCTTGATTCAACCATTATCGCATCGCCAAGAAATCCCAACCTGCCATTTCAACGTTGTAATTTCGTGTTTCAGTCTCCAACTGCTTGAAGTATGCAATCGTGGAATGGAAAGTATGGTTGAAAGACTCATCTTGGTGAACTATATCCTATTTGCCTCGTTTCCAGATTACTTCTTGATTGTGTTGGGTACTGCTGCCTCGAAGAGCTTCTAATGCTAACGTTCGCGTTCGATGATTCTCCCATATTACAAGATACCGTACCTATCACGACTTATTTCTGATCTTTAAATGAACGGTCCTGGGACCCCAAGTTGCTTAATATTCCTTTGTCTTCATGCCATTAACAACATCGGGTATTGCCATCTGAACCCACCTTTATGTTATAAATATATGAACATTTTCCGTTATAAAAGCAGTCATTTTTCATAATGCCAATTTTAATATGTTGTTCTTATATGTCATTCCATTGTTACTGTGGCTGTCATGTGATTTGCTGATGTACATAGTCGTTTTAATACACGTGTTGTTGTTATAAATACAAAGCACATAAGTGCATAATGGCATGCTCCGCCCACCGAAGTTATCGTAATCAGATGTTCATTCTAGCGTTAAACGTCACAGACTAGCTGCTGAGTCAGTGGGGAAGAGGGGGGTCGATAGTACTGTACTTATTCTTCTGTATATATCGAACGTTTTCAAAAAACAAAACAAAAACGATATATATGTTACTAAATGTGATCTGCTACAATCCCCTCTCTTTAACAGACGGTTTTAAAATGTATTTCCCGTTCTGTGAATCGTATTTCTAGCGATGGTTTGGTTTCATCTATGCAGTTTACGGCACTAACGTGTATAGACAGCTAAACACTACCTTCTACATTATAGAATTATTGTTTAGCATAGAAAGCTTTAGTTTTACATTAAGAAAGGTTATTTGTTTATAACTGTTGATGACTAATAATTTAAGTACACATGTTTAACAGTAAAAAAAATAGTACATTGACATACAGCAATTAATGTATTTAAATTATTTGAAAGTACACTCAAGACGATTATATTAAAATTTATCCCTAAAACGGATTTTAAAAACTATCTTTATACCTAACTTTTCTGCAATTCGACTTAAACAATTGCAAATAGAGATCGTAAAGAAAGAAAAAACCAGGCTGGATATACTGTAGACTTTAGTTACTCAAACTACAAACCCTTATTTTGGCTTTATGCTGTTACTTAGAATAATAACATCCGATTTCAGATGTGTTCTTTTTTGTGTGTTTTTATGTATTCATCCTTAGCAATCAATAGTAAAGGTTTTAAAGTATTGTTTGAACTGTTTAGTATTTTTGCTCGAACGTTTGATTACAGTTTTGTACAATTCCTTATAATTCCTATTAATAACCACGATGGCGGTTCACGATACTAGATTACTACTACAGGTTCCCCGAAAGTGTTCTGTTTCAAGAGTAAGTGTAAGAAATATTTTTATTTCTTGCTTTTGAAGTTTACGTCATGCCGTGAATCATGGCATGAGCACGTTTTGCTGAGGTCAGAACAGTACAAATTATCACGTTAGGGATCACTTATGTGACATCATTTTAGTGTCTATTGATTGACAACTAACACTTCTCTACGGTGGTGTGAGCAGTTAAAACAGGTGACCCCTCTAAGCAGCCTCCTGCCCCCTTTCGTGGGAATGACCAGTTTGTTTCTTTGACTTACGTTTTTTTCTTTTCTCTAACTGGTATGCATTTAAAATTTCGTGTATTCACCTTACTCAGTGACGCAATGAACCCAGAGCCAGAACACGGGAGACACTCCCCAAAGAAAATCACATAACTGATTTTTCTCCATATTGTTTCAATTAAATTGTGTCTTTGTTCAATTTTGCGCAAAGCTACACAAGCGGTACCTTTGCTACCCGTTACTAACTTGTTTATTTGTTTAGAGTTAAGCACAAAGCTTCACTTTGCTATCTGTGCTCTGCCCACCACGGGTATCGAAACCCGGTTTCTAGTGGTGTGAATCCGCAGACATGCCGCTGTGCCACTGGGGGAGGGGCGTTCTTAATTTAATCAAAACCATCCACCACCAACACTTAGACTACACTTTTACTGACAAAAAAGTAGGAATGGCAGTTACACAACATGTAATACACCCGCGACCGAAAGTGTGCTCAGTGACAGTATGCGGCATGCAAATTGGAAGTTTATTATCCCAGCCTCCACTTCTACTGAAATAATAACATATCCTAAAGATAGGACGTAACTCTTATAGATTTAACCTTTTCATATTTAAGCTTTCCCTATTCCATTTTTGTATAGACGTTTTTCATAAGTATTTTTTTAACCCGTATAATGCAACATCAAAGGGTGAAAACCAAGGTATATACTAATAAAAGCAGTACAAGAAAATTAAAATTATAAGAGAAACAAGAGTGTTACTGTCTTAGCAAATAAATCGATACTTTCAGATGGGGTAGGAAAATTCTACAAATATTCTACACGTGTGTTGCGTATGGGTGACACTCATCGCAGCTGCACATAACTGAAAGCAGAACGTGTCCACTTGGTAATACTCTCAAAGTCACGAGATACATGTACATTTTACTTCACTATTTACTTAGCTACTGCTATATTTAAAAAATAAAAAAAAGTTTCTTAATAGAGGAAAACCTGTCTAAGGCGGAATCACACGGGAACCAAGTAAAATTTCTGGCTTAAGCAGACAGTGAACATGTACTTCCTTAATTATTATTTTTTCGGAACGTCATACTTGCTTGACTCAAGTAAGAGAACTAAGACGTTTACGAATAGTTATTCTACTGTTTGTGCTATATTTGTAAGAATAAGAACAAAACTTGACATTCAAAAATACATGACTAGACAAAATCTTAATCAAGTTTATTTGAAGAAAGTGTCCAAGTTCGCTTTTTTAACGAGCTTCCTCATACGGTTAAAAGAGAACATCAATTCTATGGCCTTTTCATGAAGTTCATTTTCCCCCTTCATTTTTGCATACAACTTGACAGTGTTAATTTAACACTTGCGATGAAGTAGGAATTTCTATTTCCTCACTATCTTTTTCCATTTTGTTCATCTTTCAAATATCTCACTGTTACCATCTTGCAATTTTATTATCGATTTTAAATCAATTTCATCAGTTTTTGTTTAAGCATTCTTGTGAACGTTCACAAAACATCAGCATCAATCTTCTCAGAGTTTGGATTTCACCAGAATCGTCATGACAAAAAACTACTCCACAATCTCTGCCATTATCAAGATTAAATCCACAGTTTCGACAGCACTTTATTATGCATTCATCTTTTACGCATTTGACTGAATAGCTTAAATATGCAATTGCAACAACTACGTCAATTTTCAGTCATTTCAGATGCTTTCTTACAACCGCTCATGTTTGTAATAACATGCTGAAGCATCAATTTTCTGTCTTTCACTTCTATACACTGTACAATTCCATTATCTAGTGACTGTAGAACTTATGTTGTACATGGAGGTAAAATAACTAAACGAACATTTGAAAGTTGAACTTTTGGGCGACAAATTGCATTATCTAAGAAAAGTAGAATATTCCTATTTTCTTGTTCCATTCTTTTGTTTAATTTGTTCAAAAATTCCTTCAGCATAGCACTTGTCATCCACACTTTATTATTCGCTTTCCATTCCACAGGAAGTTGATTTTTCCTTAAAAGTTTTAAAACAGTGCGGATTTTCACTTTTACCTATTACCGTGGTAAATTTCCCTAAATTATAAAATTAGGGAAGATAAGAATTAATTTTTTTCGTGAGAATTATTTGAACAGTAGAATTTTGCACTTAAAAACAAATATATTTCTACAAATCATGAATCTAATATAACTGCAAAAATAATAATGGTAGAAAAAAGAACAAAATATATTTAACTAATACTTTAATTATTAAACCATTTATTAATATTAAAAGAAATTACGAATTAAATAAGAAATTAATATTTAATCAAAAATATTTTTCTGCCTTACTCAGGTTCTAATCCTACTTGTTGATAAATGAGGTACGTGAAAAATAGTTTTCCCATCTGTGTTACACAGGTATAGTCGTATAGAGGGCCTTTTACAAGATAAAGCTGCAAAATTGATATTTGTGGCTTGTACAGGTTTCCACCCTTTTACAATTTCCGGCTTAGACAGGTTTTACTATAGTGGAATCTCAATATATCGTAATAAAACCACTGTTGGCTGATACTGTGTTTCAATTTTTCTGTTACTCTTGCATTATTATCTAGTAGTTGATTCTAATTTGCTGTATATGATATGCTCAACCTTCAATAATTGAATGCAAATGTATCGTATATGGTGTAAGACTTGCAGAAATTCTGTGCGCGCTTAAACCAGTCACAATTAGTGGGTTAAAAACCTTCAACTCTCATTTTAACCTTGTTGCAAGCAGTAAATTCAGCAACGCCAGAAATGTTGTTCCCTTCACCCTTTTTTGCCACTGCTATTATTTTTCGTATTGTTTTGTTCCAGATTTTTGCCACAAATCAATGGCACCAAAGCATTTTTTTTCATTCATCTGTAATAAACTTGTAATAAAGCATCCAAAAACTCATAAAACACCATTTGACCGCGATGTCACAGGTTCAGTGTTGTATAAACTATAAAAACTAAAAAACTTTGGTTCGATCGCTAATTTTTATTTTTCTTATCACCTTCTGTTTTTACTAATATTTGAATTATGAAACGATATTTGTATACTATTTTCGCTTCAGTACACAATGGACAACAAATGGTTATTTCAAATTTCCCAGATATTGCAGCTAAGCGACAGACGAACAAGGCGTCACCAAAAAACAACTAACTTTCATGTCGTAGACTTGAAGATCACAAATATCTGGTGGAAATCATTTTTTCGGTAATTCAAATTCAAAACAATATATAAAACTTTGCCATTTTCTGTTTTTATGTAAAAATACTAATTAGATGTAAAGTTAAACGTCATTTTTTATTACATTTTAGGCTTATTAAAGCAAACAAGTACAATGAATTACAAGACCCGTGCTCTTCAAAAAACAGAGTATAGACACTATCATTCTGATTTAATGGCACTACACTACACACACCAAGTAATTACACATGAACTGACTATAAACGAAGACTGAAATGCGGTTGAATGATTTTTCAAAACCAGTAATTTATCAATATTCCTGTAATATTAATGCCTTCAGCAACGACTATATTTAAAATTTGAAACATTTGTCCCCAAGTAACATAGTACGGGCATGTATACCACTCGCTTAGAACAAAATTCGATATGAACTTAGGTACACTTGTCGTTTACATCAATAACAAGTCTCACGTTCTCAAAATTGCCTTAAGTTACTCCTTTTTTCCCTTTACTAAACTTTATGTTTTTTTCCCATAAATCACAATTTTTTAATGACAATAACCAGAAAACCATTAAACATTTGTTTGTTCGTTTTCGGTGTTTTTCCACCTCCCACTCGTACTACACTTTTATTATCAAACCAACACAAACAAAATAACGCAAAAATGTCTTCTATGTACTATTCGGATCTAATCTCCTGCGCAGCCAATTACAAAATAAAAACAATGTATTCCTACAGTATTATTTGCACAGCCCAAGGCAACTGTCGCCACCCTCACAAACTGTACATCAAACTATGTTGTCACAATGTTTAGAAGCATTTGAAATAACCTGGCAATTTCTTCGTGTTCTGCGTTAGTTTCAATGCTGTATGAAAAAGGTGTTTAAAATTAAGTTAAGAACTATTTGTTTGAACTTCTTGCAAAGATAATCGTTTACGATACAACGAAAGTGTCGTGACAAATTTTCAGGTTATTTATTTTAAGAATTTTGAATGCCTATAAAAGTTTTTCTGAAAAAGGCATTTTTATATTTATTTTTTTGTTTTTATAGGGTATAACTATCAATTTCGTAAATGATAAAATTACCCAAATAAAACGAAAATAGATGTAGTACAGAAGAAACAAATATTTAGTAACCTTTCGTTTTTTTCCAGACGGCATGTTTCGGTTAAGTACAAAAATCTATACAGTTGCTATGGCCATGTAAATAACCCTTATAATTTAAAAATAAACTGAAGTGTGTGAAAAACTTATGGTTGAAAAATTAAAAAGTAGGGTGCAAGAAAGTTTCAATATAAAATAGTAAACATGGGTGTACGTCATATTAAAACGGTTTAGTATGAAACTAGTAAGTTACTGACAACCACAGCCAATGTAAACTATCATTGGAAAATTCTATAACACCGAAAATTAGAAACTTAAACCTTTTCTGACGCAAAATATTCATACACTCATACAATGGAGATGTGTTGACGAGAATATCCCTCGTCACGCAATGTCCCTATAAAACAAAATAATACAAATCAACTTCATACATCACTACCGTCCAGAAAGAACTTTTGTCCAAGTTATGATATACAAATGCAGCATTTTGTAACAGGTAAGAACCTACAAACACATATCAGCAGCAAAAGCGGTCCACGTGACCTGGGCAACAATACAGAATACAATTTAGACAAATTTCTGTCTAAACAGAGACAAAAGTCGCGTGTACACAAGCTGCGTTGTTTAGGACATACATGTTCAATCTCCCATTACTCAAGCTACTTTACGAATAAAAAGAATATTCATGTTATTCTATACAAAGACCTACCAATTAATTCACTGGAAGCAACACCTATATATTTAGTGCAAGTGAAATACTGAACACTCGAAAACCAACATCTTCGAATAATAAATTATAGAAAGCTGCAGGAAGAAGAGACGTGCTTTTAACACGACAGCCTTACAATAGATACTGCACTGCAGGACGACCAACAATACGTATGGTTGTCAGATATAGTACGACGGAACAAGATAATGCGTTGTAACGATGTGATAAAGCTCCAAACTCGTTTCAATATAACATACTTAACCTTTGTATTACTAAATTCTTTAAAAAAGGTTAATCTTACAGTTCAATTAGTGAAAATCTTAGTTTTCGTTACCTCGTCTCCTGCTTCAGCAGTACATTTCCTAACTTATAACACTATAATCAGGTTTCCTTTCACGTTTAACAGAGTGCAGACAGCCCACTGTGTAGCTTTGCACTAAAAAAACACAAACAACAAAACAATAAAGATACTAGACGGTACCGAATCCAAACAAATACCAATAAGGATATTTCTAAAGTCTGAGTTTTCTGTTTCGGCTTTAGAATATTTCAAGCTAAAATTACAGAAAGAGAAATTTAAACGAACTCATTTGTGTGAAAGAGGTCTGTGATGGTCGGCTAGTTTTAACAGTTAATTAAACATTTCTTACCAGTTATTTAGTGGATAATCCCCTTGTCGCAATTGGTCACAATATTTATTTTGCAAGATTTATTCCGATATGAGATCAAATTACAAGAACTGTTGACGGCGTCATATCTGGGATACTAAAAGATTGAACTAAGAAAGTTTAAACAAATAGTAACGAAAATCAAGAAAACCATTTTGCAGTAACTGAACAACAAATAACTATCACCCATAACTCAAAAAAAAACTCGAATTTCACCAACATCTTGTATTACATGAAGTTGTTATGTAGTGTTTCCCACAAAGCTTATCGAAGATTATCTCTACTAGTTCTCCATATTTTTCAAGCAATAGACGAGAATGAAGGCAGTTAATCAATACTGCCTACCGCCAACTCTAAAAACACTCTACCAATAAATAGAAATCGGCCGTTACATTATAACGCCTCGATGGGCGAAAGGGTGAGTGAACATGTTCGGTAACCAGATTATATTTTGCAATCCCAATTAATTTCAACTGACTATTACAATGTATAAAAACATAATATTAGCAACCACAGCCTGTTTGTTTTTTGCTGCCACTATGTCAGATTTCTGAAAATTACTAGGACTCCAGAATTTTGCAAACCACCAACATCCCATTATTCTGTGGATACATAAAATAATAGAACTATGACACCAATCATAGAATTAACTCTTTCTTCAATGATATTACTTGTTTACCAGTTTTCACACATAATGATATCTAGCACATAAATTTGAAAGATGACTACAACAACAACAACAAAAACTGGGTGGATTAATAGATAGGACGGGGTTCTTGTTTATTCTGCAGCAAAACTTAGATAACTTATATTTCAAAAGAACAATAGGGTTCTAGTTATAGTTTTTATTTATTTTATTTTTATAACAACTTTTAACCCACTACAAAATCTTAAACCGCCAATTAATTTAACCGAATATCACAGTTCAGTCTTATTAAATACGTTGATGAGTTCGCTAAACATTTCAAATCAATAAACACCACGAGTTGCACTCAATTTCTCAAATCGTAGTTTAATGTAATTTAAGCTTAAGGTATTCCCTTTGTCGCAGGAAACATTCAAACCAGCTAAATAAGCTACTCAATATAAAACTAAAATAAGTATAAATAAAGTAATGTGTTCCCCATAACTAAGTGCCTAGCCAACTGAACAACTTTAATTGGTTTCAATGGATAATTGTGAATGATATTTTATCTCATAAATCTCTGACGTCACCGACAGAAAGATAAAGTTTTCTGTCAATAATCTCTAGAGCGAATGTCCAGAATAACGAACTAAGACATGGTGGGAAATCTTTCAATGGGAATCGGGATAAAACTAGATGTAACTCAAGATCTTTAATTTTATGTCACGTTAAATATGACATATTAACAGTCAAATATAAAAACATTTTTTGCCAGATTTGTATAATTGATGATGCGTGCGTTTTCTTATAGCACAGCCACATTAAGTTATCTGGTGAGTCCACCAAAGGGAATCGAATTCCTCATTTTATCGTTGTAAATCTAGCGGCGGACATATAATAATGCATGTAGTCAAGTCAGTTAGACAGTCAAGGTAATTGTTTTGACCACAGAAAAATACACAACATATACCATGAAACGTCTTTGGATTCTGATTATTAAGTACACAAAATAACTTTTACACCCTGACACGTTTTCGGATTCTAATTATTTACTATGTGACATTTCACATATACATTACACGGCCAAAAGTACGTGAACACCCAACCATCACACCTATTAGTGGTTGTTGAACATCCCATTCTAAAACCATGAACATTAATAGGGAGTTAGTATCCCCTTTGCTGCTACAACATCCTCCAGGCTTCTGGGAAGAGTTTTCACTAGATTTAAAAACATGGCTGCGCATATTTGCTCCTCTTCAGCTACAAGAGCATTAGTCAGGTCAGACACTGATGTCGGGCGAGAAGGCCTGGTTCGAAGTCGGCGTTCCAATTCATCCCACAGGTGTTCGATGGGGTTGAGGTCAAGGATCTGTGCAAGCCAGTCAAGTCCTTCCACACCAACTCTAGCAAACCATTTGTTCACGGAAGCATTGTCACGTTGAAACAAAAAGGCCTTCCCCAAATTGTTGCCACAAAGTTGGAAGCACACAATTCTGTAGAATGTCATTCTATGCTGTAGCATTAACATTTTCCTTCAGTGGAACTAAAAAACCTAGCCCAAACCATGAAAAAACAGCCCTAGACCATTATTCCTCCTCCATAAAACTTTACAATTGGCAAAATGCATTCAGGTAGATAGGTAGCGTTTTCCTTGCATCCGTCAAGTCCCGATTCGTCCGTCAGACTGCCAGGTAGTGAACCGTAATTCATCATTCCATAGAACGCATTTCCACTGCTCCAGAGTCCAATGGTGATGTACTTTATACCACTCCGGCCGACGCTTGGCATTGCGCATGGTGATCTTAGGCTTAATGTGTGGCTGCTCAGCCGTAAAAACCCATTTCATAAAGCTGCCGAAAAAAAGTTTTTGTGCTGACGTTGATTCCAAAGGCAGTTTGGAACTCGGTAGTGAGTGTTGCAACTCAGATGATTTTACGCGCCACGCGTTTCAGCACTAGGCGGTCCCGTTCTGTAAGTTTGAGTGGCCTACCGATTCGTGACTGAGCTGTTGTTGCTTCTAGACGTTTCCACTTCACAATAACGGCACTTAAAAACCGAGACAGCTCTAGTAGGGCAGAAATTTGACGAACTGGCTTGTTGAAAAGGTGGTATCTTGCGACAGTGCCACGTTGAAAGTCACTCAGCTCTTCAATAGACCTATTCTACTGCCAATGTTTGTCTATTGTGATTGCATGGCTGTACGCTTGATTTTAAAGACTTGTTAGCAACGAGTGTGGCTGAAATAGTCAAACCCACTAATTAGAAGGGGTGTCCACATACATTTAGACTTGACCATCTTAAATAAACTTAAAATTTAACCATTACACATCGTCAAGCACTACTTTTAAGGTGTATTTCCTATTTGAAACTTACTTTTCCTTCATTTTTCAAAAAAACAAAACAAAAAACAACAATCTAGAAAAGTTCGTTCACTTGGTGGTATTCTTCCTATGTTCATCTAATACTCAAATTTGCCTAAAAAACACATGCTAACTCAGGTGTGGTGTTATAATAAATGTTGTAATGTAGTCTTCCCTAGAAAACACTATCTATTAAATACAGAAAAAAAATTATACATCGCAAATTTAATTCAGGCTTAAAACAAAATTCATTCGAGTTGTCTCATACATTTAATACACTTACTTAACAAGAAAAATTAATACAAATTACAAGTAAAGGTTCGCATGTATTTTAAAGTTTCGCTACATTCCAAATGAATGATTTTTATTTATTACTACAACTATATAATAAAGTGCGCATTCAGCTACGAATATGCAACTCAGTGCTGCTGTCTGCATCAGTTTTCCTATAATATTATCCACTTCAGTGTTAATTTTCCCAATAATCAATATCTGCAGTGGAAGATAAAAGCAAGTAACACTGTTTGAAGCAATCAATCTCTTTCAAAGCATGTCGAAAGTTAAGTACAACAAACTAGTTTGTAAATGGAGTTATTTTTGTGACGTGTGTAGTGCGCTTGAATTTTATTTATCTGATCACAATCTCCTTCTGTTATCATCACAGTGAATCTACATCAAATTTCGTTTTACCTTTCAGGAGTTTTCTTTAGTATACTGTTATGACGTGGGAGAAAAAAGTTTTAGCCTTGTCTCTTTACCCTTATTTTGTATTGAGTAATACCTATGAACATCGAGAAAACATTTATGGTAAACATTATTCAAGAGAGGTATCCAATTATTAAATATCTATTTAACAACAAAGACATGGAAAGGAAGTTAAGGCTTCTTTATGTCGTCTAGCATAAATCTAAAAGTCCATGAATGAAAGCAAAGGATAAGGTATTACGTCAAGATCCACATTTGTCACTGTCATTATCGGTGCCGTTGAAGCCTTGAGCCCACTACCAGGACTCATCACGTTCGATGGAATGTGACATGCGATCCATACGCTATAAACACACACAGTCAACCTCTTGGGCTACTCTTTTATCAATGAATACTAAGCCTCAAGGCTGAAAGTGCATGTTGGTGACGGAGATTCGAACTACCATGTCATATCCACTATAACAATACTAAATGATTTTTTTTTAAATACCGAAAGTAGCACCTACGATGGAAGTACCGTGGATAGGCCAATTTTATAAACAGAATAGTGTTAAACTTCATAAAATTTTAATTCAAACCTAGTTTACCGCTTTCTAAGTCTAGTTTAGTCATGTAAATAATTATTAATAACTTCTGTGTGAAAGAAAAGACAACTGAATACGTCAACTAAAATACATCTATCTACAAGTTATGCACATCAACCATAGCAATACATTGCTGATGATTTACTGGTTGGATCCAGGTCAAGTGGACACTGAGAGTATATCAGATTTTACAATATTGCTTCATTGAATAACAATTTTTTTTTACTTATCACAAAATTTTATCATATCGAATAATATGGGAAGTACAGGTCTTGAGGTATGATAACATATTTGTTAGAACAGACGCTAGATGTATTTATGTAATATCTATATGGCATATTTCTATATATATATACGTATTGTAACAGTAGTTTCAACTACTCTGGTACAGAATTATATTGTGTCCCAGTAGGCTAGTGGAAAGTTGAAGGACTCACAAAACTAAACTTCGGGTTGTAATTATCCGCGGTATATACACCAGATGGCCGAATGAGGCTTTGCTCTAAATGAAATTAATTCACTAACCAGGGTGGCATACACTTAGATGTTGACTTTGAAAACTTCGTTATTCCACCGCTATCATATAATTCTGAAGTTATATAAAGATATTATTTTCTAACAAAGACGGTGGGTGATGATGACAAGCTATCTTCCTTCTAGTTTTTTTTACACTGCTAAATTAGGGCGGCTAGCGCAGATTGCCCTCGTGTATTTTTGCGCAAGATTCAAAACAAAACCAATTCCTAAGCAAAGGAAACAGAGTACAATGCATCCAGCATATCAGAGTGCCCAGAATCGTTTGTTAGCCGCTGCAATTATTTCTGCTGGATTTCACCATTCTTTGTCATTTTATTGAGCATAAGAAAATATCGCTAAATTAAAAAATTTTTAAAGTCGCCATTTTTGTAAGAAATATCAAGAAGAAGATATTTATTTATTATCCATGGTACAATAAAATTGTGCATGTATATAATTCCGACATTAATATTAAGAATAAGACTCTGAACTCCAAAAAACTGCAGTTTGTTAAGCCATTATTCAACCACCATGATTAACCACGCGAATCTTTTACACATTAACCCCACAGTTTTCAACACCTCTTCCTGTGGAAGAAAAAAACGAGTAAAAGAAATAAAAAGTTCACTGAATAAAATAAAAACTATTGTTGTTTTTCAAAGTTTTTCGAACGGTGTCAGTTAATTCTTTACGATCTTTGAAGCCGAACAGGAGGATCACAGCAGATCTACTAGACATGTTGAATATTAGAGATAATCGTTGACACATGAACCAGATGAAGTTCATACAAACTTGTAGTAAGCCTGTGCGTAAAACACTGTATATTAGCCGCTAATTCTTAACAAGTAATGTTTTAACTGCATATTTACGTACACGTAATATGACAGTTGGTTACGTAAGCAAAAGTAAAGGAGGCGATGTAAACGTCACTTCTAAGACAGCACCACCTACCAAATGGTTTTACTACTAAAATGTCTTTGATGCTACACCGTATCTCATATGAACTGCTCCGTTATCAATATTTAGGGCTTAACACTTTGACTCTTACCGATGGGTCATAATAGTCTTCAAGTATGATCCACACGACCAACCGATAAGCCGTGCTCTATTTTCTTTTTAAAGGGCCACTTGTCGGCTGGGACAACGGCTACATGTACACTCTTCCTAAAAAAAGTAATTGTAAAATGACAAGTGGGACCCTGGAAAGTATCGGCAAAATAAGCTTGGAAGCCAACATGCTAATAATCATGGGTAGGTTCAAATACTGGTAAAACTTTTAAATTTAGCCAGTCTTGTTTTTGAAACCTGTGAAACACTGAAACCTAAACGGTCCAAAACCGAGACCTTCCGAAAGTTGGTCTTGAGAACGACAACACTGATAAAGAATAAAGAAGTAATCTCTGTTAGAAAGAGGGGTGTTTTCTAGCACACTTTCGAGTGGAATGGTCTCGCCTATAAGAAAAACTCCCTGAAATTCAAACCTCGTAAAAAAAATAACTCCTAATCTTTCCAGTATCTAGCCGGTCGGGTCTTGTACAAACAATATAATATGGTGTTTATAATGTCATTGTATCACTTACTAAGTTCTCTGTATTATTTTGTTACCAATAGCAGTAATTTCCTTAAAGAACATTTTTGTTCTACTGGAAAAGCGCAAATTCAAATTTTTGGAGGCAAGGTGGGCTATTTGCACATTATAAATATATATTATACAAGTTGGTTGAGCTAGAAGCTTTCCCTTTGCAGTATTCAAATTATTTATAATATTTGTTAATAAACAATGACTTAAAGTGCTTTAAATACTGAGAGGTTACGTTTTCACCTTAGGTATGCGTGTAGTCAGTATAGCATATTGGAAAACAAAGTAAAAACTGTTTCTCATCTTAGAAATTCTCAGTCTTTTGACACGTAGTTGATAAATAAAAAACAAGTGGGGGCACACAGTAGGGAACATATTTCTGTCAAGCAACGCTGATAATACTCAATCCTTAAAATTATACGAAAAATCTGTCACTTCAATGGATACACCCTATTTCTAGTACGACACTAAGAAAAAGTGTTTTACATACGTTCGACATGTTTCATCAAAATCTAATCATTTTTAACTGAGATACAAATAAAAAAAGTTTGTTTTTTAATTTCGCGCAAAATTATCTACGCTAGCCATCCCTACTTTAGTAATGTATGACTAGAGGGAAGGTAACTAGTCATCACCACCCACCGCCAACTCTTGGGCTACTCTTATCAACGAACAGTGGGAATGACCGCCCATTATAACGCCCCCACGGTTGAAAGGGCGAGCATGTTTGGTGCAACGGGGATTCGAACTCGAGACTGTCAGATTACGAGTCGAGTGCCTTAACCATCTGGTTGTGCCGGGCATCCATAAATTCTGCCGCATATATTGCCCCTTCAGAGCAGCAACAGAACTGAAAAGAGAACACCAACTAATTTTCACTTTTTTACACTACTTAGTTAATTTTGAAGGAATTTATAACTTAAACATTGGTTTATGACATACCACTCAAAATATGCTGTATAAATTTGTCACTTAATAGTTTTATCTTATCTTAACTTTCTGCACATACAGATTAACATATGAAGAAAAAATCGTTTTAATTTATTCTTATGGAGCTTCAAAGACAATTATGTAAACTTATACACGTGACGGTATACCTATAAAGAGTAGAAAACATTCTAAATACTTAATACTCATGAAATAAAATAATTTCGCATCTGTAGGCCTACTGTGTACATTTATATCACTTTTGCTGCGACATGTACTTTTGACTTTTAAATTAAAGAAGCATTAATTTTGTTTCGTCTTTAAAACTATTTCAATACAAAATACCAATTCATACTATTACAGGCTCATAATATTATTTCTTTTATTATCCCACAATTCTAAACTTAGGTCTAATACTATACTATATTAAAACAATACTACTTAGGTCTAACGTTAAATTAGTGTGTGACGCAAAAATATTAAAAAAGTTCGATGTTTATGCTTTAAACTATTTTGCAATTTAGACAAGGAATTTAAAAAATATCACACAACTGAAAAGTAAAATTGAATTACAAACATAGTACGATTTCAGAATCGTTATTAATTATAAAAGATAAGTAACATTTTAACTACCTTGATTATGTACTACCTAATGCTAGGTTTAGACTAACTTTCTGATTTGTTTTATAATCAATAAAATAACCACGACCATACAATGTAGTTAGGCTTATGTAAAAGTACAAGACTCAGTTTTATAGGAATGCATGATAAAACAGTTTTTACACAACAGCAACTTATATACAACAGTACCTTTTCATTCTAGTTTGATAGTTAATATCAGTTTAATCCGAGTTCCCATTTAACTCAGCATCCTCTTAGTTTCAGATAGATCAGCACTATGCTAAACCTTATTATCTTATTAATCTTACCACTTGACCTTAGCACGCACTCCCCCATCAAATTGTGGAATCCTGTCTCAGCACATTTATCAGTGTAATACAGATAAGAAGGCGCTGTCCCTAATCCCGAACTACCGACAACAGGGAAGCAACCAGCTAGTACAAATCACTTTCAAGACACAAAAGTTTTGTACACAAACAAGTAAATATATATAATATGTAAAATCAACTTATTGTATTAGAAAACTGAAGTACCAATGGCGAACGTCCCTACTTAAAATTGCGATAAATGTGTACACTCAGGGACGCAGATTTTTTACACCCCATGGGGGGAATGATTTTTACAACCACTTATGTGGACTGTTCAATTTGCAAATTGGTAATCTCTGATTACGTGAATTTGAAAACTGTAAACATGCAATCACAAAGTAATCTTGTTGCAGCGATACTTGTATGTATACTTAGGCCTACTGACTAATACTTACGAACTATCGCTTAGATCGAAAAGCTTAGAAGCACGCCATTATTAAAGATGTACATTTCGGCTACTGAAAAGCCTACATCTAGGCCTAATTATGTAATTCGACTGGTGAGAACACGAGAATCACAAGAACAAACACACAATTTGTAAACCTGTATTGCAATAAAACAGTTCAACAGACAAACTGTAGGAAGGTATGATTGTATGCACCATACCCCCACCTAAAATGAAGGGGGGTGTATCCCACCCATACCTCCCAGTATCTACGCCCCTGTGTACACTAACAAAGTAACTAACGGAAAGCATCTCTCTCGCTACTCTACAGCACCATTATAATACTTAAAATATGTCGGTTAACAAAAACAAGATTTTGGTCGTTTTTTTTTTTTGTTGTTATTTTTTCACAAGAGATAACATTTAATTTTATTATAATTTATTTTTTTATTTGAAGTAATGTTATACTTTAATAATTTAGCTAAGTTAAAAACCTGAAAGACCCATTGAATTAAACACCAATGTATATAATACATAAATCAGTATAATAGGTAAATTTTACACATCAAAATAACAATTAGGTAACAACAAAATTCTGGATGTTTCTGTGACATCATGAATCAATGTTGGTACTAACTATGCTTAGCAAACATGTATCAACACAGCATCATCATAGGGTTGTATCTTATCACAAAAAGTCATGCTACGACGTGTCATAGAGGCCGTCGGCTTTTCAGCCATTTTGTCATAGAAGTGGCATACGTTTGACTTTCAGTGTACTCCGTTCTCGATCGACAAGTTATGCAATTTAATAGTGTATATTCTATTGAACAACTAAAAGTGCAATGTTTACAACAGTATCGCCTAGCAACATAATAATTCAGGTGACATTTAGAGGGTTTACAACAGCTAAATAAATTCATGTTATCAAAAAGAATATCATGTAAGATCTTGCTTGGCGAAGGATCCAGTGAAAGCATCAAAATAACACAGAGGTGTTTTAGTGCTATTTTTTGCAGTTTTCCTGTCACTTGAAGAAAAGAAAAATTTCTCGCGGTAAAAGAAACTTACATGTATATTAAAACGTTTGTTATTCATAACATAACTACAGGGTGGTCGCTAGAAAAGCGGAAAATTTGTCAAACAGCTATTTATTTTTTTACAAAGAATAACTTTTACAAAGTTTTTTAAAGGCATATGTTATATTACACTCATAGATGCTCAAAATGCATTTTATGATATTAAAATCATGCATTTTATTCATGTTGTAAAGAAATCAAAATAGAAATGAGTAAGCACGCATTTTATTCATGATCTCGTCTGACCCTCAAATTTTCCGCTTTTCTAGCGACCACCCTGTATAAGAAGTGAAATATATTTAAGTCCGAGACTAATAAATCATTTTGAATATCAATATCTCTAACGTTATGAATTGCGAATACAACGAAATTATCACTTTCTTATCATCTCTCGTAAAATAGTTTTGAACTAATAAAACAGCTGCACAACATTTTTGAAACTGGATTTTTGAGGGCATCCAAAATTAGAAGTTAATTTAACGAAGCTAAGATGTTGAGCAATAGTAAAAATAAACACACAGCCAAGTGTTAATGTCTTAAAGTATTATAATCTAATCCCTCTCACCGTAGTAACTTTGATACACAATACTTTACTGAAAGGTAACAGAAAATTACCAACTTAGTAGACTATAAAAGAATTCATTTCATTATATAAACATTCCTGAAAAGTAAAAAAAGAAAAACACGTAAATGTTGATATAAGCATAACTGAAATAAAAAACTATTTATAACTGGAATTTTTACACTCTATGTGCAATATACAGATAAACAAACTTATCACCATGATAGTTACGACGTTATATAACATAAAAACAGCCGTAATTAACATATGTTAGTCATCTATTACATAAATTGAGAAGCAAAATAGTTTTAATTTTATAAATTGCATTCTGGTACGTGCAGATTCATCGTCTAAAAACATTAGATTCAAGAAGTCTTGAAACAAAATGATGAAAAAAACCTATAACCCAAATGCTTTCATCTTCACAAGCAAACTATGAATCCCAATTAAGAGTAATTTAATTTGCTTTTAAAAATTCAACTTCAACAACATTTTTAATGGGCATTTTTTATAATTTATTGAGCTATATAGATATATTACAAACAGGGCTTTTATCATCAAATCACTGGTCTAACGCAGAACTTGTTCATCGTACAGCAGATTACTGCTTGACTGGTCTAAAGAAAAGTCTCATACAAAAAAAAAATCGAGAGAAATTTGGCAGTGTTACTTTCATCTGGGATATTGGTGACAACCTTGTGAAGACTCCAACTAACAGAACTGGTGGCTATATCAACACTAGACTTCTTTATACAAGTATAACGAATAAATTGGAAAGTTAAACTCAGTCTTCATATCAAGTTATATCCAATTCCTCAGCTCGAAGAATGTTAAAGTTTTTTTCCATTTTTCACTACTTTTTTTTTTCACAGTGCTTCTGTATCAACATACCGGAAATATAACACACAATTAGTGGCATCACATGTACTCCCGTAAACAATAAAATCAGTGCATAAGATTTTTTTAAAGCACAGAAGTGTTTTTCCTAAACACTCAGAGAATTACAAAAATTACCTTCAATAATACATACGTAACAAACAATAATTTAACAAAACAACAGAGTATATATAAGATTTTTATCAAGGCCTGATGTTATTCTTTAATATCCCGTCTTTCCCTATAAAAATCGTTCAATAAATCTTTATCATTGAGGAAGGATACGTGCTATAAAAAATCTTATCATTTTCAATCCAAAAATAATACTTATGGTTACGTACCCCTAAAAAAATAATACGATCAACAGGAACTAAAAGTCGCATAACTGTATTTCATTGACGACTGATTAAAACAAGAGTGGTATTTAAAAAAAATCAAACATTATGAATACATAGTTGAAAGTTCACTGACGTTATTTCCTCAGAATCCACCACAAAAATGAAATAGTAGCACCATAACAGTAAGCAGCTGCAAATAAATTATATACGAGTTAACGAAAAGTTAAAGTTCCCAGGCGTATATGTGTTAAATAACTTATTAAAAGGGAACAGAACAAGGATTATTTTATAAAAGCGAGATTTTAGGTAACCACTCTTCACTAGACTAAGAAAGCCATACAGAGTTAAAATCATACCTTATAACAAATACATTAAACTTTAAATTTTCCAAGATAGATCGTATCACAAGTTTGCTAAATTTCGAATTTTAGTGTGTTTCACGCAAACGAGAACAGCAGTGGCGCTCTCAACCTTAGACACAGCGGGAATGTTGTAGATAGCAGCATCTATTGATGACGACCGCCATTTAAGGGTTAAGCAAATCCTTTTTGAAGAATCGTCTTTTAAAAACAAATTATTTCTGTTAGCTACGAGTTGTTAAAACCACCTATCTACGAATATCATAAAAAACACAATCTCACTACGAAATAAAAAACGAACTCGGCTGAAATTACCATAAAGTGAAGACATGAAAAGAAAAAAGCCGAAAAAGAAAGAAAATTACTAGTTTTTTTTCTATTTTATTTCTGTGGGTTATAACTCGAAAGACAAAGATTTCGAAATCTTTATCACTTAATGTTCTCCCATGCTACGCTAAATGAGATTTTGTTTAGTTCGAACTGTTTCACAACATCTATAAATAGATCATTCAGAATGTCTTATCAACACTTGTATTTAACCCTTAAACAGAGTGAATGTTGTAAGTAGCAGCATCAACTGGTGATGGCCGCCGTTTAAGGTTTAAAGATACTTCTTTATGAATCAATATGGACAATTGCTGAAGGAATCAGCACAGTTATCATATCAGAATCTAGTATCTCCTCGCAAAACCTACTTCAGTTTCGTGGCCTCGAGCAATAACGAAGTGCAAGACGGACTGTTCGTTGTTGTAAAATGTTCCACGAAAGCGAATAATTTGAAATATACATTCTTAAATGCACGATATCTCACGAGTGTCACGAACACAGTAAGAAAATACAGGGTAAAACATACACAAGCCCTAATAAAAATATATTACAAATAAAAATTCTCTGCAACTTCTTGTAAGCACTTTTTATGTTGAATATTCTACGAAAATAGGATAAGTCACTTTCACCACTAAGAATTAATTCTAACCGTTAAAACACGGTATTTGGTGATCGTGCAAAGTTAGAATAATTATAAAGGCTTGTCGTTCTGTTACTTGTAGGTTCGCTTTCTCTTTCTTGAGAGGAAGTGTCGTATCGTTCCCCCTGCATTGATAATTTTGTACCCAAGAACCCAAACTGAATGTCTACATAAGGTTAAGATAACTCTCCACATTACTAAACAAATACTGGCACATGCGTTGCTCATCTTAGATTGGTCTGCCCATTCAAACTAGTTATTGTGTATGTATGACGTTTTCCTAATTAGTGATGAAATGTTTTTTTCTATAAAGATCTTACCAACAAATATTGTTGTGTGTCGTTCATGTATGAATGCGTGTCTCCACCATTTCAGAAATACAACTAAAGACCATACGGAAAAACACGGGATATAATTACCGATTCCGTTCTTTTTTGATTTTGTAAAAGCTATATGACAGGCAGCTGTACTGAGGTTAGAAGTTTGAGACAATTAAATTACAAGCAAAAACTGATTAAATCCATTAGGACTGGCGCTTTCAGTCTCCTAACAGAACAAAACAGGTAGCAGCCTGGTAGCAAAGTTTAATGAGTAAGTATAATAAAAATGAAGTTTTATAAATACATGTCGGGTGTGAGTTTCACACAGTAGAAATTAGAGTGGTTTCATTTCTACTTTAGAAATTAGAACTTTTAAGGGCAACTGCCTTCCCATAACAGGCTGCTGACAGTGAAAGACAATATAGTTGAAACGTTGTGTGTGTGTGTGTGTGTGTGTGTGTGTGTGCGCGCGCGCGCGCAACTCAACTCCATACCCTTGATACATTTATCATGTTTGCTGGCTAGTTTAATATCAGTATTTGGATTCTATTTGGTATATGGGATATCAAAGCATTTAAGAGCTATTAGCCCAGGTATTATCCGTTATGACTTTATAGATAACTGCCAAGATTAATAACAAAATATTTTTAATGTTTTTAAAATATCAAATTCATTATTTTATAGTTTGGTTTGTTTTGGATTTCGCGCAAATCTACACAAGGGATATCTGCGTTAGCCGTCCCTAATTTTAGCAGTATAAGACTAAAGGGAAAGCAGCTAGCTAGGCATCACTACCCACCGCCAACTCTTGGGCTACTCTTTTACCAACGAATAGTGGGATTGACCGTAACTTTATAACACCCCCATGGCTGAAAGAGTGAGCATGTTTGGTGTGAGGAGGATTCGAACCCACGACCCTCAGATTACGGGTCGAGTACATTAACCACCTGGCCATGCCGAGCCTTGTTTTATAGTGCTAATTATATCGAAACTATTTATTTCGCACATACACTAGTATCCTTTACTGTACAAGATAAAAATCACTGGCACTCTAGACAGAAGAGTTTTGTGAATTAGAGCGACAAGGTTCGTCAGTTTTTTTTCTGTACGCTTGTCTGTAAAAGTCAATTACTTACTTCTTTGGACAAAAGTTTGAAATTGTGATTCACTCCATAAACACATATATAGCTATTTAGGCGGCCTTAAAAGTACAATAAACTTAATTTTGTTAAGCCAGGATCCTTAATATCAAGTATTCCTGTACTTAATAATAGTCCAACACCAAACAAAAACATTTCTATTAACTCAACTTATTCTCTTTTATTATACATTTATGTTATTCACTAACACGTTAAACCAAAGTACTATGAAAAATCACAATATTTTAATCATTTTCAATCCAAAATACTTAGTTATGTATCCCTCAAAAATAATACTATCAACTGGATCTAAAAATGCCATAATAATTACACATCTATTTCATTTACGACTGATTAAAAAACATCGATATTTTACAAAAATTCTACGTTATGAATACATAGTTTATAGTTCACTAACGTTATCTCCTCATAATCCACTACATGTGGTTCCTACTTTTAGGAAACCTTTCTCCTTAAGTATGTTATACTGTTCTCACTACGTAGTACAGAAATTTTATATATATATATGACGCTTTTTATGAATCATAACCAAGTTGCTTAAAGTTCTTTGACGATGCAATCCAACAGAATGTTTCTTTTGGTGGCTCATACAGTTAAATGTTAAGCGTAACATAACAGTTGTTTAATTACATCAGGAACATCCCACAGTAGCAGTGATGAGTTAGTATCTCGAGACGAAGTGGATAAGGCAACAACTGTTTGCATCTCTCGCTCTCACAATAAAGTTTTTAATGTTTAATCGATATTTCTGAAAGAAGAGTTATGCATGCTGATAGATCCTTCTGGTTGATTGTGATGCATGCTTAGACAACCAATGAAAAGTTATATATTATATATTCTCAATCAAAGAGGGGCCAATTTGTTCTTAATTCGAAAATATAAAGCTAACAGCTGTCACAATAAGTAAAAGAATGCAATTAACTAATTCCAATATTCAAATTATAGTCATTTTGTATACCCAAAAACCTTTAGATCAATGTAGTGTATCCCAACAACCTTAGAAATTGATTTCATTATGCATATAAAACCTTCAAGACGAATGTCTGTTTCCTTTTACTAATTTTCTGTTTTTGTTAATTTCAAAGCTACATAATAGGCTGTATTTAGATTCGCCGACAGCTAGCATCGAAACCCAATCTTATGGAATTTTTTTTAATATAAAAATATTCGTTATGAAACAGACATATCAGATAAAGGTGATTTTTGAAGCTTAACAATAAATTCCAATTTTTATAAAAAAAAAATTTTGTCAACTCATATAATTCGTGTATATTTATGTCAATCAAAACTCAAGAACTATTTCCAAGGGTTAGTGAAGTGAAGAATAGGCCTTTCAATGATTCAAGCAAAATGGAGTGTACTTAAAAGGTATATTGTTTAACTTGTATACTGATTTTTTTAAAAAAAAAGGATATTTAGAAACGGTATAAAACCTTAGTATATCATAAAAATTTACATAAAACGGATTCACACATATCAAAATAAGGGTTCTGAAGAAAACAAAAATATCACTATATTTTGTTATTATACGTGTCTTGACAGCTCATACAGTTAGTTGTGCGTCTTGTTTGATGTTTCATACGTAGTACTATAACAAGGCGCTTCTCGTCGTCAGCCGAGACTACAGAGAGAAAACGATTTTAACCACCGATCGATTTCAAGGTATCTCCCTCAAGTTTTCTGTATGACACTTACGGAGTGGGGAAATCAAATACAAACAAAGGTTTCAAAATGTTTTTCGGGCAAAGCCCGCAAACTCGCAGATTGCAAAAATGACAGCTGATAGATGGAAAATATAATAAAATCTGAGCACGTACATAAGTATAGTAAATGTACTTCACGGTTCGGTGCATGAAGCAAAAACCATTTCACTATAATCCACTTTCTGAAGATTCGGTAATGAACAATGTCAGCAGTATAAAACATAGAAAGCGTATCAAAAAAAAAATTTATAAAACAAGAAATAAACCGATCTCATTATACCTAAACTCAGGGCTTCATCCTTCAAAGTGCAACAAATTATACCTGGCTGAATTCATTTTAAAAAATGACTGCTGTATACTTATTACAACAGGATATTTCGTTAGATCAATTCGAAGCTTAAAGTGAGAAAGCTTCAGAAAAAGACCTGGAGTGAATTAGGGTAGTTTACCATAGTGAATCTTAGTTAAATCAATAAATATTAAGGAAGGAGACTTAGGTAAAGGAACTAAAGTTAAAAAAGACCGGTTTACGTGAATAAAGAGAAATTAAAAATGCATACGTCGGGTGAATAAAAAGAGCAAAAAGTTAAGAACACGTTTATGATGCAAGGCCATTAAGAATAAATAGATTTATCATGCATCATGGAAAATAAATCTTGGGCGAAACAATGAATTTTCTATTTAATATAAACCAAAATATTTGAAATGGAGGGCCTACGAAAGGTTAAGGAAGTATAGATAGGATGGATGAATTTGGAATGTTTACAACAGTAAAATGAAATAACATGATAAAACATGTTTTGTGACGTAAGTATGAATATGTATGATTTAGTTGACTTGTGTATTCGTAACAAAAGTTGCATTTCGCGTGAAACTTCAACGTTACAAACATGACCAATGAGAAAAAGCAAAAAGTACATAAATAAATTTGGCGTCTAAGAAAAAGTTTCCATGATACCATAATCATTTATACGACATGAAAAACATGTCTTTAAAATTATAACCCAAAAATAACAACAGAGAGTTAAGTTTTAGGTGGACTCATTTCAGCCCTGCCCCGCGATAAACTTTCGAGTTTTGCCTTGAGACTATTATTATTGGTTAGCTGCAGTCAGTATGCTATGAGTCTTGTACGCTATAATTGTGGTTAACGCTAACCAAGAAAGACAGCGCTAGCTTAAGCAAGACGTAACAATATAAGCTCAGAATTAATTTTCTCGTCGTGGACCCAGACCCTCATAAAACATCCATTTCTAGACTAGATATAAAACTCAGTAGCGCTTGTATATTTGTAAAAATCTTGTATATGAACCATTATTTGTAAATGTTAGTCACAACCATTGTTATGAAGTGTATACTCTTTTTGTTTATATATTAAGATATGTTCGTGATAAGAAAAAAAAAAGTATGAATCTTGTTGGCAAATACCATAAATTTGATACATATTAGCATTTAACTAATTTCTAAATTTAAATTAAAAATTCCGGTTAATTGAAATAATTCGTAACGTACGTCATATTATAAATCTGATAACTGTCGCAGATAAAACTAATACGTTACACGAATTACAAAATTTCGGCAAAAGTTATTTCGAATGAAAGACAAATTTTACGATTGACACGTATAGTTGTATTTTAAACTAAAGAAATACTATGTAAATTTAGAGTTCTATATTGCGACGTCTTCTCCACGTCGTATTTGTATAATTGTTAAAGTTAAAAATATTAAAGGAGAAAAGCTTCAATGATGTACAAGATTAATAATTTATACGTAAAATTATATACTCTATATGACCTAATTTCTCTATTATTAAAGGAATATTCTCCTTCTATAATATTTACGAATCAGTCAACCTTTTAAATACTTTTAATTATTTGTCCTAATGACCTTCTTTTAAGAAATACCCGTCATGGCTTATTTTTAAAAAACGAAGTCGTACGGAGTTATGGCGTTTCTCAAAAACGACCCAAAACTTCGTTAACTCTCACAAAAACAAACAATAACCACGATTTTCTTCTCTCAAGAACGACCCCATGTAATTTTATGAAGTGTTAGTGTTCTCCAACAACAAAACCATAAATAATTTAATTTTCTCATGATCATATCAGATTTGTCCCACTTTCTTTTCTTTCCGTACTTGACCCTATTTCCTATTCTCATGAAAAATACTGACCCTATTTCCTTCTCTCAACAACTAACGAAAACTGTTTTTCAAACTGAAGTTTTCTCTGTAAAACAAAACATTATATGTTGTCGCCTATAAAAATAAATTTGGGTAAATTTTATAACAAAGACAAGCCTTTACTGATGTAATTGTCACTTGAGTAAATCTTTGTCAACCTAATTCACTTAATATAAATCTATATTAAACTCCCTGGATTTGATATCCCTGCCGATTTCCTACACTCAAAATCAACATTTTTTAAATATAAACTTTCTCTTTCTCTCTTAAAACAGAAAAAAAAAAAAATCCTTCGTGAGATACGTATAAAATGTGTTTAGATGCTGGTACACCAGTGAGAATAAAACAACTTTGATGGAAGTCACTGTAACTTGCAGTTACGTCACCATCCTCGTTCCGTTTTCACATTTTCTTTCTATAAGTGCCTCAGGGTAACAATTCATAATCAAACTTCTTTGATGACTAAACTGCAGACAGTAAATATAATAATACGATCTTTATTTGATGTTTACAATGAATGTAGAAAAGACGACGTGCTGCAACTTCTTCGTTGATTCGATCTTGAAACTTCGTAAGAATGTGCCTCAATAGTTTCCTTGAGCGAACTTAGAAACTGTAATACACCACGAAATAAAAACTCAGTTTTACTAATCTTAGTTTCTCACCCTTCGATACTAAACAGTTACGTACTGTATAGAGATGCCCTGCTTATCCCAACAAACCGACAGGGAAAACTCAATGTTGCTTAACAGGTTAGAGTCATGGGCAGGATATGAAACCAAAAGGCTGACTGAATTATTGTAATGATGTATGTATTAATATTCAACAAAGAAAATTAAAAAAGGGATAATCACTCCTTATCCTCATTCCCCTCCACAGTAATCCAGCCTATGGCTATAGTTTATTTTATATATTACTATGTACAATTTTGAATTCATGCTAAACACAGAGAGCGCCTACCCGAAAACACAAGGTAAATAAAACTCCCTTTCCACACATCATACATTTAACCCTCAGATACAAGTCTTGGTATTTTTGATACTACATGTTTACTGATGTATTCAGTTTCAGTGTTCACAATCTTCAGAAAACTGTGGAAAGTCTAAAGCGGCGTCACCTGGAGTATGTTGGTTGGCAAGTCTAAGCTCGAGTTACACATCAAGAGATGAGTTTTGTTGAATAAGATCAGGCTGATAAAAGTTGCAAACAAAGAACATTAACAATTCTCAGCCCATGTGGATGATAAAAAAAAAGAATCTGCAGCTAGGTAAATATCGTGTAGCCAAATTGTATCGAACACACTATTGAAACTTGCCTGTAGGACAAATTTTTACTCAAATTTAATTACCTATTATCAATCAACTTGTAACGACTGGTTGTTGAACATGTAAAACAAAGCAATGATTTATACTCACATTGTTACCAATACCATCTGATGATGTTACCTTCACTAACAATATTCTATATACATATTGCGCGGTTTCTTACCTTCACTAACAATATTCTGTAGAAAGCGCGGTTTCTTACCTTCATTAACAATATTCTGTAGAAAGCGCGGTTTCTTACCTTCATTAACAATATTCTGTAGAAAGCGCGGTTTCTTACCTTCATTAACAATATTCTATAGAAAGCGCGGTTTCTTACCTTCATTAACAATATTCTATATATTAGTTTCTCAAAAAAAATTATTATTTGTAAACGTTTTTTCAGTTTACTGCTGCAATTCCACCACAAGAAGAACTGAAAATTTGCGGGTCAATAAAACTTTTTTTTTCTTTCAACACGATGTTCAGCCTGTAAACTTTCTTGTACGATAAGATAAACAATATTTGACATATATGCAAAAACGGCTCGTTTGGGTTGAGTAAATATTTTACATAGAAGAGCGAACAACGTTTCGACATTTTATGTAAAATATTTTCTCAACCCAAACGAGCCGTTTTCGCATATATATTTCTCTACAAGTGGGTTTTCTCGACATCACTGATTAATATTTAACATAATAATTGTTATAAGTAATTTTATTTATTTGCTAAGGTTGTTTATCATGTGTAATTAACCATTACAGAATATAAGGACTACAAGTAAAATATGAATCAGTTTGTTTCCGTTTGATACGTGTAGTGAGCATTGTTGGATATGTATTGCTCAAGTTCCGCCTGCTTTTAAAATGTAGACGATTCTTGAGAGAAAGAATCAACAATATTTATTTTACGAAAGCGCTATAGTGTTCGAAAATTGTTGAACGTTCCAGATACTCGCATTAAACTATATAAACCAACGTACTAAGTGACAGTATTATTATTATTATTAGTCTACTATAGTCAGTGTGATTAACGCCTATTAATAGGAAAGGTACAGCATTGAATTGTGAACGTTTATAGATTTCGAACATTATAAACTGTTCGAATTCAGTTAATTAACTGTGGGCGTTAGTTTTTCAGTGAGGACATTAAATATCTTTCTCGTTAAAAAGCAAGCTTCTAAGTGGCGTTACGCCAAACGAACCGGCTAGCTTAAGCGAGGTGTGTCAATATCAACTCAGACTTAATTTGGCCGTCGTGAATTTGAATGATCGATAAAATATTCAGTTCTAGACTGAATACAACATCCACTACTGTCTCTAAGTTTTCAAAAATGATGTATATAAACAATATTTGTAACATCCGCAATTTTAATGGAATTGTTGTTTGTATATTGAAATACAGTTGTATCAAGGAAGAAATTTGGGTGTCCCAATCTTGTTGGCAAATATAAATTTCACACTCTAACATTCAATTAACTTTTAAATTCAAATTTCCAGTTATTTGAAATAGTAATAAGTAACGTACATGACTTAATAAAGCGAAGTCTCGTTGGAGATAAAGTTTAATACGTAACAAATGAAATAAGATGGCATTATTTACATATAATACGAAACTATATTTACAGATCTGGTCGTCAATTGAAAGCACAAAACTGTCTTCGAAATGTTTAATAACGGGGTAAAAAAATGTTCCTCAAAATATCACGGCCAACAGCAATTATGCGATCATCGTATATATATAAACAGTAGCTAATCAGGTATAATATAATCAGCTGACGAACCACGCGTTATGTATTATAATTTGAAATAGCTTGAAACTGAGTTAAATGATTAAATTAAGAAGTAACTTTACATGTATCCAATTTATGATACTTGCCAACAAAATTGACATACACTTTAATTTTTAATACAAATACATATTAATATACAAACAATAATACAATTTACAATAACGGTAATCACAAATAATCTATGCACAAAAGTTTTGCAAACAATACCTATTCTTCTTTGAAATTTGTAACTTTCCTTGATGTCTAACCATTGGTTCACCATGAGCGAATTAATTTTCAGTCGATGTAGCTACAATTAATTTAACATGAAGCTAGCTAGCTCTTCGCACTTCGCTGAACGTCACTAAATATAACCAAATATTATTATTCCCACAAGTAGAGAAATGTTTCAGTTTCACTTGATAATGCACTGTATAATAAGTAATCATGTGATTTATTCTTATGAACAAGTTGTAATGTTAATGCCTAATTTCTTGATTTAGGTACGATCAATCCCAGAGACTTTACACCAACAAGTAGTTGACCCAACGAAAATCGGCTGCCTCGCAGGAAGTGTGTACATACATAAAAGAGTTCCTTACTCATGTTACTAACGTGTTCCAATCCTATACCTTGTGCCTAATAATCGATATGAAACTTACATTAATTTTCACTTCGAATGTCAGGTACAAGATAAGATTACACTGATTGGAAAATTCAGTTATAATTGCACTTTACCTGTCTGCTACAGTGAAATATGCAATGTGTTAGCAACTTAACGATATCATAAACCATTTGGTCATCGGTATCTTTTTTAAACAAGTCTACGTAGCTGCATTGCTACGTAAAAGACAATGGCGCTAGACGTCAACCTAGAATTACTAAGAGACTACACAATCTGCAGTTTGTCGTAACTGCAGTTATGTAATCAAAGTGTTCGTGATGGCAACGTTCTTTGGGGTCAATTCTTCGATTATCTCTCTCATCCACTTCTCACTCAAAAAATCCTTTCATCATCGCCTGGAGGTACTTTAGGTTGTGGTCACTTGCTAAAACTGTGTTCTTAAACCTCCTCTTTCAGTCAAATCTGAATATTTGCAAATCAACGCTACAAAAGCTACATTAAACAGTCACTTTACGTGACTTAGTGTTGAAACAAACCATCTTCACCTCTTACCTTACCTGCAACATTACCATATATCCCCGATAGCATCATCACAAGTGCGTCTTTGATGCCAAGCCATATTTCCTCTGAACATGATGAATTTGAGTCATCGCACCGACATAAATAATTTATAAAACGTGATGGACATAACCTAATATTTACACTGGAGTGGAGAATTTTCACGAGAAACATACATTAATTTTATGTTTTTTCATAAATCTACAAATAACGTACACCAACAAACAATACAACAAGCATCAAATTGATCGCTTCGTTTTTCACCCAAATCTGTAACGTATCCACCCTCTTATGCCTAAAATCTTTACTTTTTCACAACAAAATTTCAAATATGATAAATTCTCTCATTTTTATTGGATATACAACATAATATATTTTGTTGGAAAACATGAAAACTGAGAATTTATTGCCAATAATAATCTAATTGAAAGTTATTTTACTCTATAATCCAAAGTATATGATATCACATCAATACAATATTTTTAACAGTCCTTAACGTAAGTTTACAATGATGTTATAAAATGAGACACAACAGTAAACAAATATTCACTATTTTTATTTACCGCGAAGATCGCTTCAGATTATTTAAATACCAATGAATATAACCATTGTTGAGATGTATAAATAATATTACTCACTGCCACTATCAAAAACCAAATAAGCAAAATCATGAAATAATGTATCCACCATTTCTTATGCCAAACAAATAAATGGGGCAGTGAAACAAAGAGTTAACTGTAAGAGACTTTCAATCATAAGTCAAAGTTTCTTGAACAAGTGACGCCAATTTCTAGTTTTTTAGATAATGGAAGAAAACAACATAAATCTGTTTAATATGAAAACGGACTAACACTTGTTTTTATGTAATAAACTGTGATTTCTCTCTGTAAATATAGGCGCAGTTAAAACATGAAAGTAATTTGGGAAACCAACTTTCTCATCATTATAAAAACCTTGAAATTAAAGTAAAACAAATTCAAACGTTCAATGGATAATAAGCCTAAAATAAACAAGTTTAATTTAATGACGGGCAAGCATATAACGTATTACATACCCTTCCTAAACAATGTCTTTTATTCATCGCTAGGAGCGCCGCTGCTGCCGCCTGGTGATCTGTAAACTCCACGAAACAGTACCGATCATTTCCAGTCTAAAGAGAATGAGAAAAAGAGGTTTGATACATAATTAAATATTCTCAAGCATCACAATCTAACTTGTAGTGAATGAAACAAGCTATAGGTATACATTAGTATTACTGTAGACAGTAATATTTTTACACCACCTCCTAATAATTATACCAATACTTTATTTTCTCTTGTGGTCGATCACTTGACATGGTATAAATTCCTTACCTTAATAGAGTAAACTCACCACACTTGTTTCTTCATAAACTGAGAACTTAAATGAAAAACATCACCACAATCTTGAAAAACGGTATTCCAGTTTAAAAGGGCACTGACAGGAAGACACTTCCCACGACATTAAGAGATTTCAGAATTTTAATTGCAGATGGAATTGGTCTTAAAAGCGGTTGAATAAGATCGAAAACCAAACAAAACAAATTATTTCAGAGAAAACAAAAAGGTGGAAATTCACAGAAAAACAAATATGTGAAGCACTTCTCACAGAACTGGCTTCAAACTCCAGCTGGTTACAGAACGTGAAGTACGGTATTCTACATTATACAAGTTTAAAAGGACACCAATTCCGAAAACTATTCATGTCTAAAAAACGCACACAGTCAAAACTTTCGCTAAAGTTGCGATACTTCTAAAAACATCATTCGTATGAAACGATCAACAGCGAACTTCTACATACAAAATCTTAATATATACTTAAATATTTATATTTAGAGTGTAAATTTGTAATGAGAAGAGTAGTAATAACAGTTAGATGACTATCGGTGCGTACAGAATAAACGGGTCTTAGACACGAAATAATAACAATAAAGTGTGTACGTGTGCATGGTCAAAAAGCACTTCTGATAGAATATTATATCAGATCCTGCAACGTTTGGCAATTAGTTACTGCTTCATGACCAAAGTATAACTACCTAATCATTAGATCAACAAAGAATTATTTCATATCGTTAGCAATCGTTAAATCAGACTAATACAAAGATGAGCCATTACATACTATTGCTTCAAATTAGATAATTTATGTTTAATTATTATATACCGCTGCACAGGTTCATTAGGGACAATGGACTAAAAAAACTGTTTAGAGGGATTGTCGCAGATGTTAATTTCTATCGTATAAAGTATTCATAATTGCAAAATTATACTTTACAAATATAATGAATCATTATATCTGTTTATGATTATTTTTTCTTGTAAACACTTTAGGTTTTTCAGTAACCAGAAACAATTATTTCTTGAAACAAGATTTACTACAAAAAAACAACAAAAAACAACAAAGGTCTCAACAAGAACCATGCAATAAATCAAAAGAAATTATGTTAGACACGAAAGGTGTCACAAATACTTTCTATAAGATTCTATAGTTTCATTCTTTTAATATTTGTCTTTACCACTCTTGTTTTCTCTAATATGAAGGCATTGAAGTTTTAAAACAATATATGATATATATAACACTTTTATTTCTGTATCATGCTTCATCTGTAATAGTAAGACATGGTCTAGTAGAACATTAAAAGGTTTATATCACCAACTAATACCGCCAATATATTCAACTTAGCAAATACAGATCTTATGCGCGTGACGTCACGCATATATTACCGACAAGCCGAAATGTAAACACCGCCATTTTGAACATAGAAGAGATACAACCAAGAAATCACAATTCAGTTGCTGGTGTTTTCATTTGGAACCAAGTATTTTAAATGGCAGTCAGCTTTGCGGCAGTTAGTTTTACAAACACGACAAAGTTTTCGATGTTTATCATTTTATAGATTTCCAAAAGATCCAGTACGTAGAGTCAAATGGATTGCAGCAGTAGACCGTGCAGACCTGAACACTGACAAGGCATGGAAACTATCGTCATCCCATAGACTATGTAGTTCCTAGTTGATACCTGATTAGTACTACTTGTATACATAATAATGCATCTTGTCGCAATTACATTGCACAGATCTTGATAAAATCTGTACTTCGTAAATATCTGGTGTTTCCTGTTGCCTAAACATTAAGATACAGAGGCCCATACAAGCAGAGCAAGGTGGAAGGGTCTTGTGGGTAAATTTCAACGTTCTATAAAAAAAAAGTGACTTGTCAAAACACGAAGTTTTAAAATCCAGGGTTTATTTGTGTAAAATATATTGTAATGTGTACTGAAGAAAGTGATCTCACAAGACAAATGGCTTAAATGCAATAAAAATACGATATAGTTTACCTAGGTCAAATATATCACTGATAGAATATAAACAATAGGCACCCTCGAATTGCTGTGCAAGTTGGACGCCTTGTACACTTTCCATCACCATAAAAATACCGGTACTCTTTGTAAGCATCAAGGTTTTTATGAAGCGTTGAGCTGATTTCTTTGTAAAAATGACGCAGTCAGGACTAAATAATTTACGATCAATATATTCTCAAACTGTGGGACTTTAGCGTTGGTTTGTAGGCCTAATTCTGGTCTTCCGTTTGCAATGTCTACTAATTCACTGGCATCTAGATTGCCATTGCTTAGAAGATGGAATAAGAAACTGTCTTGTTAAGAACGACTTTTCTGCACTTTTCTTTGTATCTTGAATCGTATACATTATCTATTTCACCAGTAAATTCGCAAAAAATGAACGGAAAACTAGGTGACTGTGTCACACAGGCCATGTTTTCACAAATTATGTTTAATGTAGCCGTAAACTGTTGCCGAGTTTACTTTGGCACAGGTTTATAACTCATAGATTATACGATACTGTAGATTTCATGAAACAGTAATATTGCTGCACGAGATGTTGATTTCCATGTCTAAGCTTAAACTAAAATCATGTGTGTGTATGTACATTTGTGTGTGGATAAGCTAATAACATAGTTCAAATTGATATACTTAATGAGCCTATGTGGAGCTCTCAGATCAGCATCGCTTTAACCGTTACACTAAATGACTATTTAAAGCAGTATTTCAGACAACTCCATACACAAAAAGCGATGCACAAGCCATGACAAACAACACACAAACTACGATAAAAGAAACATAACTGCACCTTTTCACTATCTATCTACAATACAAGACCCAAACAGAGGTGGGGATATACTATCGTGTATAACTCCCATTTTTCAGTCTTGACTGTCTGAAGTATGAAATATTAAGACAGAGGCACTGCATAACATTAACAGCAGATACGGACACTACATAACACTGAAACAAAAAAAAGATACGGAAGGTCATGGGTGATTCTGGATGTTAAACTTACAGCTGGTGTAATAAATCACTGATTGGCTCGCAGTGAGAATTTTGTTTCCTTAAAGAAAGCATTGCTTACATAACATTTGGAAAAAAACTTGTAACAAAACAGATTTCAGTAAACACCAAATTTATTCAAAAAAGAGAAACACAACTAAATTCCATACTATGTTAAAACTACACTGACAAAAACAACACCAACATAATTTTTAAAATACAACAACTGCCACGACTTCTATAATGGAGAAACAAGCAAAAAATTGAAAACTTTATTCAAAGAACAAAAAAAATACACGTTTTTGAACACTGCAACTCAAATATACACAACATAACCATAGAAAACACTCATAATACTAAGTAGGGAAACAAATATAAACAAACACATAACCAAAGAAGCCCTACTTATACAGCAACTGAAACCAAAAATCAACCAATATAAAGGAGCACCTTTATACCTATACTAATTAATAACCTAGCATCCACCTGCAACGCCCCCTAAAATCCAGTACCCATTTATACTCTGGTCCCTAAGGCATGTGTCAGTCAACGATCAAATTCCAATTCTCTTTCTTAACCTGAAAATAAACCAGGAAGGTCGAAACGTTGTTCTTTTCTTGTCAATAAAAGTGTTAATACCATTAACGGCCGTTCAGAGATACATTTTTTAGTTCAAGTGAGTTTTCCGTCAACAAGAGTCATTACTAGGTCCCAAACTAGCCATAGCATTATTTCTTACTTAAAGCAAACACAAACAAATTTCTTAATCACTTAAACGCTTAACACTGTAATACAAAATTCACCTGTAAAATTATAGAGCAAACCAAAGATCAAATATAAAAGCCTATATTTTGTTGTTGTTCAGTCAGTAAACAGCGAGTAGGTGCTTGAAGATTAGTTACCAATTTACTTCTAATTTCCATCGGGATTGATAATACTTGTCTTGAAATTATAAACGAATTTGTCTTTGTGTATCGGGAAATATTTTAAGTCTGTCGATAAAAAAAATTACAAAATAATTAAGTAAAACTCAATTTCAAAGATTAACGACAATATGATTTCACCACAGCTCTACGAATGTGTAATTCTTTTTCCTTTGAAGATGTTACTTATGTGGTTAGGCCACATGGTAAGAATACAGCGACACGATAACATGATATGTAAGTAGCAGGATTCAAAGCAAGAGAGCAACACTGAAAGAGTTGGATCGATGGGGTGAAAAAATACAGCCCTCTGCGGCAAATGCGAAAGGAAAAAGGAAGTGCTTGTTACATGGTCATTTGAAAGGATTTTGAGTATGGTGTGCTTTAGTTTTAAAAAATAATAATTACGAAATTTACATTGGTGGGGTGTGTAGAAAAATTAGATGCAGTATACTTATAGGGTGGCTAGCTGGGAGACACCAAAAGTGTATTATTAATAAAATCAGTAAAAAAACATACCCTTATTAATAGAACGCCAAAAAAGCCATTACTTGAATCTGTGTTTTTTAGATGCGGACAAGCGACTCAGAGAACGGCTCTGAAATTATCTTCTCCAAGTACAAACTTTTAGCTCATAACTCCATCTTTTGACCAGTTTGAGATCTCAGGAGGTCAAATCCCTTCCACTGATGAATCTGACCATGCCCAAGGTCTCACAGCTTAATTTATTCTAATCCTGCACAAAAGAATTTCAGTTTGACTGGAGATCCTGATGAGTAATAAAATCCAATCGGTTACACAGGAGCTCCACACTTGATAGTGCTAGCACACAAAAATATAGCTAATGAAAAGGTAAAATGGACTTCTAATTTATTCTAATCGTTCCTAAAATAATTTCAAATGCCGGGGCTATTTAAGATTACATCTTGTTCTGATTTATCAACGATATTTTTATAAATTTGAACTAAATTAGTAAAGTTTGCTGATTACATTAAATTATTTGACCTTTATAATTACCGAAAGTGCAAGTTCATTTGGGTTATCAAAATCGAAACAACTTTTAATATCGATGGAAATTAACTCAATACCGCTTCTGTTAGTGGTAAAAATAGAAAACATCATAAACTGAGCGCTTCGACCTATATTAGTTTTAACAAAAGCTACAGCCTTAGTAATACTACTAATAATAGTGTTTCCCTAGAACTTTCTTTATCAGGTGCACACTATTATTTGTAATATTACTAATATTATTACTCTTGGCAACATTATAATTACTTTAAAATAAATGGATTGTGTCTTGTTTATTGTTGAAATTTATCATCAAAAAATCACAGACACCTATTGGAAAGAATACAATCCTATAAAACTCGACATTGGTGAGCCAGTCAGCATTACACATTGATAAACAGCGATGAGAACATGGAAAAACGTTAAGGATATCCTGTCTGTCAAACATATTCAGTAAGCTAAAGTTCAAGTTGATCAACATGGTAAATCAAAACATTTCATTCATTAAATTCTGATGCATATTCTTTAAAACCAAAATTACATACAACATTACTAATAAGTTTAATCATAAATTTATCTTGAACTTTATTTTATTTGAAGTGCATTAAAGGAGAAGTATATTTTATATCTAAATATACTAACAAATAGCTTTAATGGTAACTACCTTCCCAAATATGACTGCAATACAATTAAATTGAAAATGCGGAAGGACCAAAATGTATTCAACAAAAGTGGGCTTATTATAAATAAATATCTGAATGTTTACAATATTTCAAGCTGGGACATTCTTCTTTTAGTGATTTTAATTTTTGAATGAAAAGATGGTTGGAAACCACAAAAGACTTAAATTACACAATGTCTGAAATGAGCATTATTCAAAATATATGAGATAGCAACCACGTGAAAAACTGGTAAATCAATAAAATTTTGAAAGAAATACAATATTAATATTTAATATAAAATATAAGTAACTGAAACTTGAGGTTTCAATCCTTAACAAAATTGATAAAATTATGGAATTACTATGTTTGAGAGTTGAACTTTCAGTTACATTTCCAGTGTTGTCAATGGAAAAAAAGCATACTCTCACAAGTATGAAACTGTGGTCTCTGTGGTCACATCTTTGTACTATGTCCACAACCTTTACTTGTTTGTAAATAAACAGTGATGAGAAATTAATATCAAGATGAGTTCAACTAGTCTTACTAGTGTGTTTTCAGGTTCTAGTGCTTGTCATCAGTTGAGTTAAGGTTGTAGATATGATGAAATATAAGGACTTAATATCTCTTGTAAATGGTAATAATTAGTAGTAGCTTGGAAAATTTCAAATATTTGAACAGCTTCAATGCTATTTTTGAAATAGGTTGGAAGAGTATATAAAAACCTATCAGTTTTGTCTAATAATCTACAAATTAACTCTGTGTGACAGTTATATGTATATACTGCTTGTCTACCAGGATTTTCAGGCTTATGTATCTTAAGTAAGATGCAAAAGAAGGATGCCCAAAGTTTTTCTACCATTAAATTGTGTGTCCAGAGGGATTTGTTCTGCATCTATTGTATTGTTTATAGTATTCTTTTAGAGTGGTTTGGTATTCTTCAACATGGTCGAGATTAAAGAAATATTCATCCTTAGAATTGTTGTTCTACCTCCACTATATATAATTCCTCACTGTATCACAGAATAAGGTATTTCATCTTATTTAGTTAAAAGTAATATAATTATAGTACACAATCACCTGCAGATTTCATGATGACTGACACTGATACATCTTTCTTTAAACTCTTCGAGTCATCCAGTTTTATCAACTGCAAACAGACTTCTCAGAACACAACAAAATACTAAATTCATAAGTAGTTTCAGAAAATTGCACAGCAAACCTATTTGAAAGTAAAAATATGTTCAAACATGCATTTTCTTTAAAGTATAGAAAACCACGTGGAGTATTCATTCCCTGAAGGAAGATACATAAATTCATGATTAATGAAAGGTTATCTTATGGTAGGAAAAGTTGCTTCCCTTATATACAGTTGTGAAACACACACACAAATACTGTAAAACACAAAATGTGAAACAGAAAATTTGCATGCATCTTTGCATGGATCCAAAAGTAATGCCAAATTTGGTGAAGATCCATTAACAATACTTTTGTTACATTTTAACACAAACGGTTATTAACATGCATCCATTAAGAACCATTCTTAGGACAAGACATATTAATATATGTATGTATGTGTGTATGTATAACTATTTTTGGTTTATTTATTCTTTTTACACATTAATAGGTAATGAACAGACATACACCTGTTCTTCTGAATAATATTCTGCTAGTAAAACATGTTAACATTCAACAAAATAGAAAGTTGTGGTATTTCAGGTCTTGCTCTAAAACTAATAACTATCAAATTTATACTGGAAAAGTTGTTTTCAAAACTTTTTGCAACAGTTTTAGGTACTTAAAAACTTAACAGTACACTGGGTAGATCTGGTTGTGAGGAAAAAAATGGCCCAATGTGGAACCTGGATGCCAACACATCCCTTTTCCCAAGTTATGTTTTTACACACACATACATGTATAAGATTATTCTGTGTGGCATTTAACAGAAGAGGTTCCTGTACAACACAAATAGGTCAATATTATCTTCCTTTTCTATAGATGCTTTTCTAACTGTACAAACAATCCATGAAAAACAACTTCCTAAAAGCCATTTGAGCAATCAAAAGATAAATACATCAATGAGAGATGTAACAAAACATTATAACATATTGCTTTACAAATATGCATTTAATGCATTAACAAACATGTTGACTTGGATATGTGACTGGATGCTCTTGTCTTAAAAGAATGCCTCATTGTTATTTAATCCATATAAAGGTGGTATTAACATGCATTATAATGGTTTTAACACATTAGTCTAATACTGCAAAGTATTCATTGTGACATTCCTCTCCAATTACCATTATAGTAATTCCATACATTTATTGAAATATTTTTACGGACATGTACTTTACATTTTCAAAATTTATCATCAGTAGAAAAATAGTAAATTAAAAAAGGCATTTCCACACACTTAAGTAGATATTAGCTAGTCCAATGTGATGACATACTTCAGAAGCTAAGTAACAATGGTAAAAGTATTGACAACTGGACATCCATTCTGCTGTGTGCATTGGAAAAAGTTTGTAAACATGACTGATGCAACTTTATAAAAATTTAGATAAATTTCCTTGTCTTAAAGAGTTCTAAAAGAATTTTATAATTTAGCTATAATAAACCACTATGTTCTTGGGTTACTTCCAATGAAAAAAAGTATTCTGCTTCACTTCCTCTGGTAGTTGGCCACAGATTAGCCCATTTTAATCTTCCTGCAATAAAGCCTTCCACTGCTTTATCAATGGGGTTTAACAATACAGATAACCCTTTCAATCTTTAAAATGCTGAAATCCCATACTTTTCATGCTCTTATAATCACAAAATAGCAGAACTTTATGCCTGAAAGCAAAGAAATACGACTTCTAAAATTTGTCAATTTTTGGCTTCATCTGCATTTGCTGTAATTCAAGAGAAAACTGCAACTTAGAAGAGTATAAGAGTTCTTGATGTAAATAGCCAAGGAAAGGGTCATAAGATATGAAATATCACCTTATGTAAAATAGACATTTTAAAATGCCAAAGCTCCTAGATGTTATTGTTACATTTTCTTTTATATGATAAAATTAATTTAACAATTGTGTAATCTTTATAAACAAATTGATCTACTAATTAAGTAAATTAGCACAACAAATAACAAGAGAAAAATGAAAAACAATGAGCTATAACCCATTTAAATTTGGTTATTTTAATTTTACATAAAAATAATTATTATTCAAATATGCAATAAGTTGCCCCCTCTACAACCTCTTCACATCAGTGTTATATTATATGCAAATGTTCAGGTATAAAATGCACTTGGCCAACTACCTTATTACATCTGTGTATAAAGTTTCACATGAATGTCCAAGCTGACATCTCAAACTTATTTCTAAATTACATTTTTGTATCACATATGTCATCTTTTTATCTCTACATGTTTTATGACAACATGAATACAGTATACTTAAAAGTGCATAAACTAAAAGGAACTACTTTAGATGTGTGCAAATGAAAGCTCCATGATTCACTTCCATGTTGGACTAGACCAAAACAGCTCTATCAGTGTTGAGTGATCATATACGTTAGAATACCCAAGTATGAACTCCTTCCTTCCAAAAGGCACAAACACAATAATATTAAGCATAAACTAAGTTTTATAATAATATTTCTGGATAATGAATAAAACTACAATATACTAGCCATTGGGTTAATGGTAGCACTAGGCATCAATAAAATGTGTCAGTTGTAAAAAGTATGGATAGAAATTTGGAAAAGCAGAATTCCATTTAAAGAAGTTACATCCATTACCTTGGTGTTATATAAATGATTACTTAGAAGAATTATTGACATGGCAGTAGCATTTGTTAGAGTAATAATTTACAAACAAGAGTTATATCAGCAGTTTTAGCTGGGAAGCATAGCAAACATTTTTCTTTAAATACTGGATGATATGTATCTGTACACAATGCACAAAACAAATTCATGTTACAATGTTATATATAGATATAGATGTCTTTGAACAAGAAGGAAATAAGAGGAAATTAGTTTTAGTTATACACCAGAATGAATTACTTGGAAAACTCTACATTAAATGATTGATAAGATTTTTTTTCTTGTATTCAGTTAATAACTACAGCCATAAAAATGTATGAGAAATCAACTGGTGCAAGTCAAAGGAAGTTAAGGTGCATTTAGCAGTTTAGATGCATCTTTTTGTAATGGTATGCTTGTATGTAGTTTGTAGTGCAGTTTAATTGTGCTTATAACATTAAAGCTAGATTATCTATATGGATTAAACAAACTTTATTTAGTGTAACAGCAGTAACAATACTACCATTACACACAGCTCTTAAATCATGTTTAACACAACTCATCGTAAAACACAAAACTACATCTTTCAACAAAATTCAGACCATTTCTAATACAAGTTCTTAGAGGTATGCTTATTTTTTTACTTTTTATATAAGCAGGAGAGGATTCATTTGCCAGAGAATATTTTAATTTTACAGAAAATGTTTCATTGTTGGCCCTGTTACTTTTGCATAAACCATACCAAAAATGTTTGCATTATTTTTCATGTTTAATTAAGAACATTTGTCGAGACTTCTAGTATCAACTGAATTTATCCAGCAGTAAACCTTTAGGAAAGAATGAACTTTGTGTAATTCATTGTTATCCAGTTCAAGATATGATTACAGTGATATATTTCAACAGCACTAAAAATGCCAAGTGTACCTGATACAGAACTTATGAAATCTTTATGTGAAAGTGCATGATAATTTCTGAGCTTCTGTGAGATATGCATGTAAATTAAGTCACCCCCATCGTAGATGTACAAATGTATGTTGGTAACTCAGTTATCGACTGGGGAATTGAAATGTATAATAATTTAGTTTTGTATCTATAACTTTCTAACCTATGTGATTACTTTTTGCTGACACTACAGAATACCGTTTTTAATGTCAGCTGTTTTCGTTTTGATATGAGAAGAAACAGCTGTTAAGGAAAACTAACTAGTATCATCCTCAAAGTTCTGTGGCTATTTAATATATACCACAGAAAAGGGAAGAATATTCTGAAGGTCAAACCCCAGTAGTTATTTTGATTTCATCTGTGTAAAGATTGGATAGCCCTTCCAGACATTTTACTTTTTATATAATCTGAATAATATTTCCAATACATCAGGAATATATCATATATATATAGATTGGTTATCTTATAACAGATTTTAAGGCTGTTTCAAGCCTATTAAAGAAAGAATATTAAACATTTGTATTTTGTTGTTTTGTGTTGTTTTCATTTTTTAGTTTATTTCACAATTACAGACTTCTAGAAAATTAACTATACAAACCTAATGTTTCAAGTTCACTACTACTATTACTTGATGGTTCTTTCTAATTTTTATAAAAGCTATCACACATTCTGTTAAATAACTGTAAAACAGCATTCTTCCAAAAGATACTAACTGTAAAAATCAATATTTTTTATAGCAGATATTTTACAAATGTGGTTACAATAAAAAATACTCAGAACTTTGACATTATTTCATGGTGAAATTTTAACAGTCATTGTGTAATTTATGAACAGTCCCTCGAGTAATGCAAATTATTCATCACCAACGAAGGCAAATACTTCTGAACTCGCAATATTCGATACCTTTTTATAACATTGAAAAAATCTCATTTTCCACTGTAACTTTTTTCACATAAAAAGCCACAACATTAGAACTGACCCTTTAAATCTTCCCTTCAGGTTTTGTGAAGTTTTTCAGGCAGAATACGTTATCATTCACGGTGTTGGCATCTAAGCACATCCAAGCACCGTGATTATGCCTAAACATTTTTTACAAATATTTTCATAAATCAAACAATATAATCCCCCCCCTCCAAAAAGCTGCAACTACAATTTTAATTGTCTGCGCTTACTTTATATTCAGTTTCCTAGTGGTGTTATCTGTATGTTTATTCATATAAAAACAAACTGCCTTTCCTTAAATATACTACAGCAAATTTATTTATGTAAAAGCAAGCTGCCTTTTCTTAAATATGCTAGAGCAAGGTATCTTTTCCTAGACTGTGTTCCCACAATACACTGTTACGTAACAGTCTGAAATTCAACATCAGTCATGCAGAAATGAGAGAAAAACAACAATCAGCTTGTAGAATAATTCCCTCAGCGCATTTGGCGATCTCGCAGATCAATAATGAGTCACTCACACACGCTCACTTATCACCATACTAAGTCTCTATTATTCTCAAGAATTTTTGTTTTTAGTCTGTTACATTTTAAACTAGTATGGTAAACATATGGGCAAAGAAACCAAAAACACCAAAGCACTTACCACAGGCAGAATTGATCATTTACGCATGAATAAAGGTTATTATTTGAAATAAATTGGATTTTTTGTAATTTCTTTTAATCCTACAAGTATTCCATGTATCATTACACCACGAACTGAAACGAAACGTTTAAGTTTTATTTCTTTTAAAAATAAAGTTAATACCTATTTTAATGTTCTTCCTGATACATCCAACAATTACGACTTTTCAAAAAATTCACCATTATGCTAAGAGACTGTCACTCTTATCACTCATTCACTGTTTTGAAATGTGGGGAATATTGTATACTATCGCACGAATTCGAATTCACCTAGCCAGCTTTGAAATCTGGAACAGCCACAGAGCTAACTCCTGTCATGTATGTTTAAACCCATAGTAATAATTAATAATACATGGTCAAAAAATTCTTTCCCTAACTGTAATATGTTATGACAAATAGTAAAATCGATGAAGAATTACTTCAACTTGAAATCCAAAACATTGTTTTGTACTTTATTCTAACAAGTTTCAATACCCGTATATACCAGTCATCTTGAAATATAGTTGTTTGTAATGCGATCTGCTAATAGTGATATATGCATCTTCTCACACACCACTATGTCGTATCCCAGTTGATTTGAAACTTTCAGCTTTAATTTTGTTGAATGTGTAGTTAAGAGTGCCGAGAAAAGGTTAAAGCAACGCAATATTGTATAAAATATCCAGTCAAGAATATATCCCCCACCAACAATTGAAGTCATTTGTCCAGTTACACTGTTAGAGTTTGACAGAAAGTACGTGAACACAGAGAACTATCAAAACTCAAAGGGAAATATACATGTAGCGACTATGAATTGTAAGAATAATGGATGTTGCCTTTTCTTATTATTATTATTCACTAATATTAATTAAAATACTGAATAACAGCAACACGCAACCTTTTCCGTAAGTAGCAAAACTAAAACCTACTACAATAGGCGTTACTGCCATATACTTATCAATAACCTTCTCCACTTAGATGATTTATTAGATTATTTATGTTATTAAAATAAAACAAACAGAAATCCCATCCCTCAAAATGAGAAAATGTGTAATAAATCATTAGGGTTCATTTAAAAATACAAAACTTGTATAAAAGTTCAACACGAAAAGTGTGTTTATAGGACATTTCCGCCAGCTTGACATATTTTATTAGAAAAGTTTGAGTAATAAACTTACAACATGACAGTTTTAAATTGGCCCGATAACGTAACCTATAAATATTTTTCTTTTCAATTTTGCCGAATGGTTATGAATAAATATATAATATAATTTTGCTGATTACTACATTAATATGGAGTGGTATACCAGAACAGACAAAAGAACTGAATTATCTGCGACACAATATAAAGCTAGTGTACAGTACCTCTATATTACGCCCCACCTCTCGCCACACTTTACGTTAACATTTTTCGTGCAGATGTTTGTTTCGACAGTAATACAATACCGTCTCCAAGCGCACAATTGCGTTGCTCGTAGAATATACAGCCACCCCCTAGTTTCATTAAACAAATGAAACTGCCCTTCAAGGGAAAAATGAAAGCAGAGTGCTCGTAAAACTTTCAACCTTCCCCTCTTTTCATAAAGGCTAGGATTAGATGTAATCAACTTTAGTGCTCTCACAGCTGTATCTATTCACCCCTGCAACTACATATTTTAAGTCTTATTGCAACTAAGTTTAAGATCACCAGAACCGGGATATTTTATTCACAACGGGGGTGTTGAACAACTATGCTTTTTTGTTCACATTTCTATATAAAAACTTGCAGTACAAAAACAAGGTGTTCACTGAGCAACTTACCACAGGAAATTAATAGGAAGAGGAGAGATGTACGAACACGCAATGATAAAACTTGAGGATTGTATCGCATGGCTTTTATTAAGCCTACATATTTAAATCCTTAAAAAAATAGAAAAAGTCAACGAATGTTTAACAAACAACAACCTATTAATATCGGCCCTTAATCACTGGATTAATTTATAATTTTAAAATTGTGTTAGAAAGGAGAGGAAAAGAAAGAAAACGTTTTATATCTATTTCCAACAGAGGTAATAGATATACCAACCAACATAACAAAACCAAGCATCACAAGAGAAAAAGTACTTTACCCAAAGTACAAAGGGATTTGTCAAAGATGTACCACAAGCCCACTGCATGTCGTTGCCGAGCATTGTATATAGTACGGAAAATTCGATAGAGCCAAACAAACACAACAGCGTCAAGCAAAGCAGGATCACAGACTGCACACTGATCTGCCCACTGAAGTAAAGACTGTCGCGAAACCAAAACGTTACCAAACTCGGGTGATCACGAGCGTTCTGCACGTGCTCAGCGCACTCGCCTCAAGGGGAGGGTGCATCATTAATGACAACAGTCGCTTCGTGATATTCAACGATTTATAGTTAATAGTGCTTTTCCAAATAGAACTCATTTCTCTGCAGGATTCAAAACATATATTAACAGTTACTGTACAAATAATTAAAAGCTGCTAATACTCTTTGCACAAAAAAATTTTTTGGCTCAACAAAAACATCTGAAAGCATTATATTTAAATTATAACAAAAAAAGCTCTGATAAGACAACAAAAACTAATGCTTTTGGTACCAAACTTTTCATACTTTTTAATTACATATTTTCATAAGTATAAAAGTACATCAGCGATACATTTTACGTAGTTAATATATAAATCCTTTCTTCTTAAAATCCTCTACAACTCTGCAACAAACAGAGGACTATACATAGGAGTTTGGTTTCTACGACGTAAAATAACGGAAACTTTATAAGCACATTAAATGTCATATCATGCCTGATACGCCTCGATTGTTAATGTTTTGATACTACGCGGTAGAAAGCTGCAAAGCAGATTGTTCGCACTAGAGATCCCATTGGGGGATCGAACCCTGAAAAGCAGTGTCAAACTTTCAAGCTTGCCGCTGAGCCAACGGGGTAACAGTAAGCCTCGATGAAGCGTGCTTTCATATATAAACACAAGCACACAGTTTTTACTGTTAGTCTCTACCTTGTTGAATCGTATGAAACAAAAAAACCAATCTAAAACGCGTATTTCTACAACCTGAAAACAAAGAAGAGGTTTGCCAGCACAAATTGAGTTTTCTTCTCCTTTAACCGTTTTGCTGCGTTGTACCATAATTATAAAGGCATAATATCTGTACACTTTGGTACGCATACATCGCTTCCTAAAGAAATGGAAAAATCCTAATTTTTTGTAGCGGTTATATGTTGTATGTGAGAATATATCACACAGCCAGATCATATCTACAGCAGGATAACGTACTTTTTCAAAGTTTTGGAGCAAATCCTGTGGCTTCTATAACATTCAACTACTATACTTATGCAGCTTCATAATGCTATTTAGACAAAAAACAGGATTAACTATGATTTTACTTGTACAAGAGGTTTTACTCCCCGTCATCCCAGAAGAGCCAAAGCAGTACATGTCAAAGAAACCCAAGATTTATGCAATGTACGTTTTGAATACTTGGTGTTTATAAAGCGTGCACTGTGTTCCTATATCAAGATGAATTACGTAACTGCGAGCAGATCTAAAAATGTCGATCAAGTCTTTTTTTGGGTATTACTAAAAATATCTAGCATAGTCAAGACAAATAATTCATTAGGATTGTTCAGCACGTTAAACTATTTTCATACTTGGATATTTCGAACTTTATATAGTTACTTGTCATGGGTTCCTTTACACAGTTCCATTTTTTATAAAAAGAGAAATTTATACAAGTATTTTACGCAATCAAAACGTAATTACGATAATATGATACCTTTCATACAAGCAACTGAAATACCAAGCACTGCAATTAAATCTTAAATCTAGCTACGCCACTCCTATTTATATTTTTTCTAAAAATTAGGGTTCGCGAGATTGGTAGCCAGCCATTCATGTAAATACCAAATTTGATGTCTTTTGAAAATACGTTGTTTTTGTTTTACACAGACATCGATTCGCAAATGGGTCAGATGCTCATCCAAAAATCCATCCCATTGACAGTTAGTTACAACTTTAATTTTTATTATTACGTTTTAGTATCTGATATAAATGTAACATCGTTAGAAAGTCGCGTGTATAAAATCGAAAATTAAAGTGTCACGACAAATAAAAGCTTCTGAAATAGACACTAACACGTTATGAATTTCAAATAACAAACATCAAATATACGAAATTAGGTCAGATATTTTGTAACAGGAGTATAATCACTGATATCAGGTACCTGAAACTGGGGCTAAGCCCCAACAATTCAAAAACTGTGAATGCATTAAAAATAATTATTCGATTAAGTAGAAAATTATCTTTTATAATAAAACACCGTTTGTTTTTTTGGTAGGAAAGGAGAAACGCAAGGCATTATAAAAGTCAATACTTAATAATATAGTGCAGTTAGAGATACAAGTTAATAGGACATGCGATTTTAAAACTTGTTTATATTGAGAGCGATTTTTGTTTGGTGTCCAGTTGTTTTGTATTACTGCTTAGTTTCAAAGTTCACTTGCGTGTTTAGTCTTGCCACTATCTATATGCATACTGAAGTTGCTTTAATGCAAGTGGTCTTAAATAATTAATGTTGAATATGTCTTTATTTAAAGTAGGCTAACAAAATTTAATTAGCCTTTGAGGTCTTTACCTTTATACGGTAACGTCACACGTCTGGTAAATTTTATGAAGGCTTTAGAACTAAAACTTGGCCTTAGACCACTGCCTGACATATACAGTTATATACACATTTCACTAACGAATTTCAGGTTGCGAAAAAGTACATGCACATTAAAATCTGTGTACAAACAGGTACACAATACTGCGCGAAGTCAACTATTTCAAACACAATCTAAATTTTGTTGTTTTTTGTGTGATGCTTCAGCAAAATAGCACATGCTAAACTACTATATACGAGTTCGGTCAAATTTTTGTTGTATACTTTTATTGTGGACACAGTTTGCAATACATGTATGTACAGTGTTGAGCACTAAGTTTTGTTCTTTTATACACACAAAAATGTTTTCATAGTGGGCATAACGGTATTTACTTAATAAGCTCACAAGCATACCTTCTATTTTTACTGTTACAGTTTTAATTAATGTGCGTTGTGACTTACAAAATTATATAAATAATTGTATAAGTGCAAGTTTTTGTGTAGTTGGAAATAAGGCCACTTTTTCCCGCCATCATCAGTCTAAGAGGTGCATCGCGCAATCCTGCAGCTGGCTTACCTCCCACACTGAAGACCGAATCTACCTGGGCCTAAACATATCCGTCATTTTTCCTATTCAACAAGGATTAGACTAAAAAGAACAACATTATTCTTTAAAGCGTGGGATACTTGAATCAGATAGCACCTGCTTTTATATAACAAACATCTTTGGAATCAATTTTAGAGAAAACAGTTACAGGCTGTACGTGTTGTCTACTCTCCACTAAGATACAATGTGTTATTTGAAAACACTTAATGATACTAGCCACTCCAGATACGGATCTAGTTAATAACTAACTGACCAGCATGTACTTTGAAGTGAATTCCATTATAAGCAAGGACATTATACACAAGTATAATACACAGAGATGTGAATATGCATACACGATCATCTTAAATTATAATTCACAAGCCTGCATCACTGGACGATTACCAAGTTCAAAAACAGCCGTTTATAATGCTTTGTATGATAACTTTGTTATGACAACACAATTTAGACGTTTTCTTGCAAAATAAAATAAGCGCCACCTAAATCTTCTGTTCTAAAAGACCTAAACAACATAATTCAGCAAAAATTGGATAAAATTATGTGAAAATATATCCAATCTTGCACCCATAAAATCTCCAGTAAATGTGTTGCGGATTTTTATTATTAAACATCCATCATGTTCATTCATAACATTCATAATGTTATGTTCATATATGCATTCTTTTACTACTAATGATTAACATTTTCGGTTTATGAATGTAATAAAATTATTTAAAAATATATGCTTGTGTACTTTATTAGCTTTTTATAGTGGTAAAGAGATAGTTGAAAGGTTTTCAATATATGTTTCAATTTAGTTTAGTCACTTAGTGTATACGAAAAAGTATGACGTAATATAATTTGAGATTATCAAATATGATTCTTTTATTCAGCTACAAGCTCGTTATGTTGGATTTCGCGCAGAGCAACTCGAGATAAACCACTTAATACCACTCACTTTCCAGTCTTGGACTTTTCTTTACCAACGAGTAATGGGGTTTACCGTTATATAATAACGACCCCATGGCTGAAAGGACGAACATGTTCTGAGATAAGTTTCAATCTCGCCACTTGAAAGCTGCAGTGCCATGTATGACTCAACTACGGGCTAATACGATACACTATAAAACATGGCCTTAAATATTCAAATAGAAAGGTGAACAATAAAATAAGCTCTACTGATACAAGTTTTAATTTTCTGTTGTTAAGCAAACAGCTACACATTAGACTATCTATAATATGCCAACCACAAGTACTTGAACCCAAATTTTAATGTTATAAGCCCTTGGATTTACAGCTGAAATTCGGGGCAAGGAGAAGATAGTAAAGTTCTTACGAATTTACTCAACTAATATTCACTCTTGATGACGAGAAACCCACTTTCTCAACCTGAAGATGACCTATGAAGATCAAAACGTTGTTCTCTCCTTATCAGTTAAAGTGTTAATACCCATAGCAGCCATTCCAAGATGTATTAATATTCACTCCACTGACGTTATTCTCCATTTATCTAAGTTTAAACTTAGCGTTTTTTCAGTTCAAAATATCCAATCAACGTTTAAAAATAACTTCAAACGTTTAGCATTTAGCATTAATTATTCCGACAATAAAGTGTCTCAAACATGAAAAAATTCTCGCAATATCGAGTTTTACTTGCATTTGATTGTATTGATACTTGAGTTGTACGTTATAAGCCAGCTAATGTTTCGTATGCAACTGCTTCTTTGTAGCTTTTGCGGATGAAACACTATAGAAGCTTTCTCAATAACTTCAGTTGTACTGTGCCGGTACATTGACAAGAGAACAAAAACACATCAGACAGATAATGACAAAAAGACGCTAAGTTACAGTTTAAATGTACAAAAACAAAAATAACGTAAACATATATCAATGTTCCACAGTACAGTGTCACGTAAAAAAAAATAATTTATCATTATTACTCCGTTCATTTAAATTCAGTGTTTAAAGTATGTAAAGCAAATTTAACAACGAATAATAATAATATTCATGAAGGAATAAAGAACATGCACGTTACAAATTGAATTTGAAATCCACTACTCACTTAAATATTCGTCCGCCGGTGGTTTAGCCTATAAGTCCGGGGGCTTAAAATGCTCAAAAATAGAGTTTAACTACCAGTGGTGGACAGACCACAGACAGTTCTTTGTACTTAATAAGAGAAAAACCAAAACATGCTCGTTAACATAAGTAAATGTTCTGTAATGAAAACAGTAAATTCTCAGAAGGAACCTTTTATGTTTTAAGATGTCTGCCCAAGTAGTTAAAATGATATTTTAAAATAGTATTCCTTTTTCATTATACGCACAGTGAAGTATACACGCAGCATAAAGTATCCATATTTTGTTCACTTAAACAGTATGATATAAAGGTTGAAAAAATTACGACTTCTCCGAAAAGCATAGTAAGCTCTAGATATTAAAATAACAACCAACCTGGCGGGCTATTCTGAAATTAAATTTGACCACATTATAGATCATTTCCTGAGTGAGGTCAAAATATACATCACTTATATCTTCATCCTTAGAACCCTACACTACAAGAACGGTTCTCCATCACTGCACGAAAACAATGCGTGTCTCAACCTTCTGACAAATATTAATTTGGAGATAATCCGCAGTCAATCAGAAAATACAGCCCTTATTAGTATATTTTTAGCTTGTAGGCTTCATTAAAAGAATGGACTTGACAGCATGTTTTTGTAGTTCGTCGAAGAACTAATCGATCGTCAGCTTACGACAGTAGAATTTCAGAATTAGATACCAATATATCATCTTTTGTGTCAGAACGAAAAGAACGTATATCAGAGAAATGTAAATATTTGCATTCACTGAAAATACATGTAAAGATATAATACGAAAGAAAAATTCAGTTTACCTGAATGTCTTAATTCCACGAAAATACAATCAATCATGAGTAATGCAGTTAAAACATCATTACAGGATTTTATATATATTGCGAACCACGTTGTCTGTCCGAGCATTCTTGTCTCATGTTTGAAAAGCTGCGCACGTGAGCAAAGCTCAACATTACTTTTGAAAAAAAGGGAAAACAATCATGGGTGATGATGATGCCAATTTTATTTCGTTAACAGAATACTCTATATTAAGTATTAGGAATTAATCACACTACCGTAACAAAGCAAAACATGTTTTATACAGGTCGTCTCCGATTGGATTAGATAAAAGCGTTAACTACAGAATATTTAGTACTTTCACACCTTAGTTGTACCTGTTAAATTAAAAAGACACGTAAACAAATTAACAGATTCTACAATGTTACAGTCTTATAGCAATTATGGATCTTCTGTCTGTTAAAAGTTCTAAAATAAATTGCCAGTCAGTTTTTTTATATGAAATACATTATCTTTGTTGGGAAGTAGACTTTCTGTCTATAGTTGTGTTGAACTTTGAAATCGAGTATATAATACATAACACTACAACGTCTGTTGACTTCAAATCCAGATTAAAATGCTATAGCTTGGAGATCACTTAATATTTAACACAAACATGTTTTCACTATCACTTAATATTATGTAAAAAAATTTAAATCAATTTTAAGCAGATATCAATACAACAGTGATCAAAGGTCAGAGTAAGCTAACAAATTTACTTAACATGATATTAATGCATTTCCAACTAATGCACTGTGTCTAAAATACAATCATGATTTCAATAATGTAACAAAATTAATTCAAAATCAGTGGTCAATGATTTAAAACCATGAATGCTATAGATCATCTCTTATGGTTAAGTAGTTCTAATTAAAAAAACAACTAACAATCACGAATTAATCTAATTATAACATTTTCAGACTACTCAGAATGTTTCAAGTAAAACTGTGAGATATTACAAATACTTAATTAACACTGATAAATTCACGGTAAAATTTAATTACGTGTTTTATATCTACACAAACACATGTATAGACAGTACAAGGAAAAACTTTCCAAAATTCCAATTTCAGAAAACAAGATTAATAAGGTCTGTCACATTCCAGAAAATACACCATGCATAGTTAAAAGTAAACATAATCTTAATAGAAAATCACCAATCATATTTTTAATAAGCTGTGCTCCTGCTATGCTTTTGAATTACAACAAATCAGAATGTTTACAATTATTTCTGTAAATGTTCATCAGTTACTTCAACACCCTATGAACAAGTCTAGATTATAAATCAAATGGTAAAGTTATACAAAGTATGTGAGCAGGACAATATAAACCAGTGAATACATTTGGAAACCAGGTTGCTATGATGCATGAACTTAAAAAAACAACACTTTGGTACTAATAATAAAGCATAATATTTAAACTTGATACTTGTTTACTGTAGACTAGAAATTAGTATTTGACTGTAAATTATTTTATGAGATGTATTTTTATGACTAATTAAAAAAGTATATAATGCAAATAGTGCAGCATTAATTTTTAGAAGCAAATTATATCACATATTGTAAGAAAATCGTTGTATGGGAACAAGCGATTAAAATTAAAGATTTATCACATGATTTTCACCAGAGACAGATGTATTTACATCATCATCAATCAATGGTTTTGGAATTTCTCCAGGTGTCTTCTTTCATTCATACTGGACTTTTTGTTTGTTTCGGTTATTCCCAAAGACCATCTGCACTAGCCATGTATAACTTTCAACTGGCAAAACAGAAGAAAAATAGCAAGTCAAAAGTACACACCTCCATCTCGTAAGACAACTCTAATAAAATATTGGAAATTAATCATCACTCTTATACTTCAGCCACGACTCCCAAAGTGCAAAGCAAAATTTTTTGGCAGTGGAATCCGAATCATTGATCCTTGGACTGGCAATCCAGCATGCTAACCCCTAAGCCTTGCCCAGCTCTTGGGATTCAAGTAAGAACAACAGATATTTACTTTCTGTAACTTGTACATATGACCATTGTCAACATTTCTGTAAAACTTATGATGACAAGCTTATAATGCTCCTTACTACTTCTAGAAATGTTAAAAACTGATTACTTTATAGTATAATCATCACAGGTAATGTTTCCTGGTATCTTACATAAAACTTGGCTAACAACCTTATGACCCTAAAAAATGAAATAAGACTTCTATTATAAAACATTTGGTTGAATATGTGCAGATCAGTGTTTACGTCTCCAGTGATGAAAACTGTAGTCAGTATCCAAAATGTAAACAGCCTTGTACAAGAAAACAGTAGTGTAATCTACTGACTATTCTAATAAAATCCAATGAGTTTTGTTATTGTTACTGTTTATTTGGTGAGAAACAATCGTGACTGAAGTGGATGGGAATAATGACAAAATCTATTCACATCTCAGAGAAGAATCTCCCTCCTCTGCCTAGTTACAAAATGATGAGTATACATGTGTGCAAATGAAAGAAAACCTGAATCCTGTACATGCACAAACAGAATGGCAAAACATGTTTATTGAAGAAAAACTATCATAAAACAGTAAAATATATTTTATGTGGTCTGTTATATTTTATGTAAAGTTTTTCTTTGATATGAATGTCTTTCTACTTTGGTGAAATAAGGTATATAATATATACTAAGTTAGGGAAAAATGGCATAAGAAGAAACTAGGAACAAATAGCACATATCTAAATCTGAATTATGCACAGAAATGGATCCTGTGTCCTGCATCTCACCAAGTAGTCTTCACACAGGTTAATTAAGTTCCACATATACCAGTTTCTTTTTTCAAGTGGTATCTCTTAGTAGTTGGTCAGCATCTGTAGCCTATTTTTGCTGTATAACCTTGTTGCACTTCCATACAAGTGGATGCTAATGTCCTAAGAGGTGGAAGAATCTGGAATTCAATCCTTCGCACTGGTTTTCAATGTTGGGGTAGTCACTAAATGTGACCTCTTGAACATTCCATAGATGTAAGGGAAACTTGGGTAGAACATGGCACATGTTGATTATTGGATTACTCAGTTGCAGTTTACATCATGGAAGATGTGTTATGCCACTGACGTAGGCAATGTCTCAAAGCATCTGGTGGACAGGTTTCCCAAAGGTAAACCTGAAGGGACATCATCCACAGGAAGGAAGGCAAGTGCATCAAGTTTCTTACAAAACTATTGAAAGTTATCACCATTTTTGTAGGTATTCGTACTTCCAAGTTCTTGAACTTTTCTTTGTGCACTCTGTGTGAAATGGCAGAAGTATTCTCGTGTACGAGTTTTTTGTACAAATACAGTGCTGATGACCTGAATAACAGCTTGTTCAGGCAAATATGACAGTAGTTGGTTGGGTCAGAAAGTTGGTCCATTATTGTCTGCAGAAGTATCTCAAAGACATCCTAAGTTTGGATTCGAAAAAGAGTATATAAAGCAGAAATGAATGCATCTCCAAAGAGTATTCTGATGACAAAGTTGTAGTAAGCCAGGCAATACCATAGCAAAGTTCCCATCAATCATCTAGGTGTCAACAGCTGTGAGTATTTTAAGGACATCATCAGTATAAATGGAATGATTGACTGTCATACAAGAGGAAAAGTTGTGGTTCAGGGCCAGATGTTGTGGTCCATCCCTCTATTCGTATAGCTTGAAAAAAGGCAGTTTCTTGGTTATTTGGTGACTTGGTTATGTGCTCTTTTTTTCATAATATTTGGGTCTGACAGGTGTGCTTTAGTTTAATTAGTAACAGTGTGAATACCATCCAAGAACAGGCACTTTTTGTAAGAAGGAAAAAGTTCAGTTGGAGGTCCTCTTCCATTGACATGGAGAATTAGGTCACTAATATGACATGAGGACCTTATCTAACTTTAAAACATAGTATTTCATTAGTTTTTCTGTCCTTGTCTTATACATACATATATGAAAATCCTCTTCTACATTCAGAACCTACCCTAAAGGTTCTACGACATCCTACTGCCATCATTTGACTACCAACATATGACTGCCACATTTTATTGCTGACAAAGGGATGCAGCAACTAATTATTTCAGTTTGTTTTCTGCATATATAGAAGCTATATTATAGGAATATTATGAAATCAATCATTATAATGTTAAAAAGACATGAACACAAAAATTACATCATAAAATTTGTACCCATGTAAACATATATAAAACTTAATATTCATATCCTTTTCATCCATTAAATTATTCAGTTACATTACCGTTCTCTTCTTCCAGCATCTTATTCTGTTACTTGATTATTAAATTCTATTTTTAATCAAATTTTGTGTAATAGTTTATTAGTTCACTGTACTTTTAAGAATAAAATTGTTCAGATTGTTAGGAAATGCTTTGAAAATATTTATTTGTACCTATGTATTATCAGTTATTGTTTTAATTTTTGAGAATAAAGTCTTTTTCTGTAATTTTTTAAAATAAAACTGAGCTATGAAATGTTTTATTCTGAGAACATTATTGTTTGCCAGCAGTAAACCATACCGGCAGTTAGTTGTATGTCATAATACCCTTCAAAAAACTAGAAGCAGGTTAGTTGGTAACAAATAATCCTTGTAAATAAAAAAAACTGTTTGATTTGTTCACATGGCTTTACTTAGTTATCCATGTTCAATTTACTTTCTACATAGAATTTTCTGGATATGTATCACAACTGCAAATTTTTGGCTACGTTTCAGATATTCAATGTTCTATAAATGCAAAATATTTACTTCACAAAGTTGTTTACCTTCAATAGAAATACCATGTTGTCTATTTGTACAAAACTTGTTTATTGTCACACCCGTATTTTCTCAATGTGTATCAAATCTACCGAGTCTACTTGTGCAATTTTGCTTAATTTCTCATTTTTCCACTTTGCATTTATTTCTAATGTGCACTCATCTAACAAGTTCAGCATGCTAATAGTTGATGTTATTTTATTGCAAGTTAAAACTTTTTACTTTGTAACACAAATCTACACTATCCAACCAAAGATACTGCAACATGCTTACCAGAGACAACCGAAATGTTAGATATTAAAAATTATACATCCAGTAGAACTGAAACACTTTTGTAGCTGATTTGCTACCAAAAATGTTTTGCTGCATTGCATAATTAGTGGTTTATAAGGTTAACACTGAAGTAATGCTAGCTGTATTCAGTCATTCCAAAAGAATACAAAAATGTCATACACTACATGAAGTTTAAACCTAACAGATAATGCATAGCTGGACCACACAATGATAAACTATGATGATACCTAAAATGAGAGAAAAACTCCTGTTAGAAAGTGTTTTCCACCACACAGTCTTTTGCCCTAAAGGAGAACATTGTACAATTCCAAGCAGTTACATGAAATATGTTAGACACACAGAAAAAACTAAATTGATTGATGTACCACTTTATACACTGTGTCAAATATATGTTATACATAGTCTATCATCTTTGTATGAGCCTAGTGCAGGCCTCGACAAATATTTTCATATCTAGGAGCTAGGTACAAAATAAAAAGTGTATGGAACATATTTTGAGCCAGTTGTGGGGTTATAATAAAATACATACAAGTTTATACTAAAAAACAAAAGGTTAATTATTAAACTTTATTATGTAACTTCAATATGTGCAATTATTAAAATTATAGACTAAATTAGTATAACTTAGGTAGATTCTTGTAGTAAAATAAAAAAATCACCTCAATAATCTATCCATAGACCAAGTAGGCTTTTTAAGAATAGAGTTAATCTATAACGCTGTACAACAATAAGCAAATGCCTTTTGGTTACCTAATTTCACTAATTTACTACCAGTAAATTAAATTATATTTACTTACTTTCACAGCAACAAGTGCAAACTAACAATCACATAACATTAACAACCACTTGACAGCATTGCCTGAACTAATTGCCTTTGAACCCATCTGCATCCAAATGTGTCCTGATTGCATGAATTAAGATAAAGGAAAACAAAACTGCACAAAATTTGTAATGTGTTAAGCAACTGCAACACTTCATTCCCGAAACAACATGAAATGTTAAAAATGCTATTAAAAGTCATGAAACAAAATTTGATTTTGGACTCAAAGAATAGAAAACAGTTCCAGACTTTCAAGAGTCCAGAACTGTTCTTGATTCAAGTTCCATTTACTACATTCCTACTTACAAATAAAAAAGCAGAAAATACTGATGGGTACATGATGTTGGGCCTTAATACATACCTTGCTAATGAATCAAATAATGATGCAACAGTTACTCACATTCCAAAATGCTAAAAGTTTCACTCTCAGACAACACTATATAATGTAGCTTTTAGTGAAAATTTGTTCGTATTTGAGTAAAGCCACAACAGGCTAACTGCTATGTCTACAACAGAGAATCAAAACCTGAATCTCAGCACTGTAAGTCTCAATTTATTGTTGTACCATCAAGGTATATTTTGGGATAAATGAAATCACTATATTTCCTTTACAAATGTCACCCTTTCTGAAGTAATTTTCTTTTACTTTAACTTCAAACACTTGTGAATGTTTTTAATTCTCCTTATTTTAACTATGTAACTATTTCCAATCTTGCTGATTCTCAGCAAAGATAAAAGTAGTGACTATGACATGGTGTAATTTAAAAATTGATAGCTAAATCATTCAAGTCATATCTAAGGAAGGAAGATATGAGGTCTGTTAAAAAAATATGCGGACTGTTTGAAATGCGCGGCTCCAGTTGGTTCCGAATAAATCCGCTTGGTGTTGCTAGGTTCACACAGATCAGCTGATTATGACGCCATTTCCCGATTGCAGATATCTTCATTTGTGTATTAGCTACGCAGTTTTAAGTAAAGTGCATTTTTTTTATTTGGCAGATTTCAGAATAAATGACCTGAAGGAGCAACGACTTGCTGTGAAATTTTGTATTAAACTTGGAAAATCTGCAACTGAAACTTCTGCAATGCTTAACACGGCTTATGGTGATGTTGCTATGAAGCGTACAGCATGTTTCAAGTGGCATGAATGTTTGAAGGATGGACAACAGTCCATTGAAGATGATGAGCAACCTTCCACGTCAACAAAATCAACACCCTGGTGTGGGCAAATCAACGCCTGACTGTCAGGGAGCTTGCTGAAGAGTGTGGGATATCAGTTGGATCTTTTTATGAGATTTTGACTGAAAAATTGAAGATGCACCACGTTTCTGTGAAATTTGTGGCTCAGAACTCGTGAGTTTTTGGCCAAATACTCGATCACTGTTCTTCCCCACCCACCCCTACTCACCCGACCTTGCTCCTTGCAATTTCTTCTTGTTCCCCAAACTCATAAAAGCCTTGAAAGGAAGAAGATTTGAGACAATTCCCGAGATTAAGGCAAATGGGACAAAAGAGCTAGAGGACATTACAAAAGAGGCGTACCAGGACTGTTTCAACAAGTGGAAACACCGTTGGGATAAGTGTGTGCGTTGGGAAGGAGAGTACTTTGAAAGGGTCCCAGACCAGTAACTTCTAAGTAAAGTACATTTTGTTTTATGGCATCAGTCTGCATATTTTTTGAACAGCCCTCGTATACCTTCCAAAAGTACTTGGAAAATCAGATTCTTTACACTGAAACTTAATAAGGCATTTTGTTGCATCTGTTTTAAATCTAATTATATCAACTGTTGTGCAATTGAAATAGAAATTTGAAAATAGTCAAAACATTTATAAACAAAATTTTAATAAATTCAATTTGACACTGAATACAAAAATTAACTATCACTCCACTTAATGATTAACAAGTATCGGCACTGTAGGAAACTCAAAGGGTGTTAACACTACACAAACACTACCGGTAGTGATCAGTAGCTAAAATTATATTAGAACTACAAAAAGACAAAATAAATTAAGATTAAATAAAATGCAAAGTTCACATCATAGTTTTTACACTTTCCTCTTTTGTCACTTGTTAAATTTTTGCCATACACAAAAGAAAATTACTCTTGTTTCATAAAACCAAACCAGTTTAATACATTTCATTTCTAGAAGTGACTTTGTAACAATACTGTTAAAAAAGTTAAGTTTAATATTGAATAAATAATTATATTAACTAAAATTGACATTAGTCACATTATTAAGATCAGGAAAAAGAATAATCCTACTGCCAAGCATTTATCTTATGTTTGGTTAACACAGAAGAGGCATCTTTGTATCTACCTGGCATAACAGGTTATACTTTAGAGCATACCAAAAACAATTTTATTTTGTGAAGATCTTCAAGCTTACAGAACTATAAAATAGAAATTATAAACCTACACCCAGAAACATGTAGTTAATTCCTGAACCAGTCTTTGCAGGTTTCACAGAAGGTCTGTATTTGAAAGTTTAAACATTCTTTCAAAGCCATGAATACAAAAGTAGTCAATCATTCAAAAGGTTCAGATGGCATTCAAGTAGCACCAGATTTTATTCCACAAACAATATGATGCTATTCTATTTAAAATATACTAATAGAACCATTAAAATTATGGCACAAAATGATAAATTACATTGAATTGTGATTATACAATCTGATGCAAAAAATAAAAGAGCAATGATATATCACCTTTTTATTACACACAATTACTTTAAGTTAAAAAAGTTTTACTATGCTTTATGCAGTTCTTTATTTTAACAGAAAAAGCAATAAGAAGCTGATAGTTGCCTTGTTTGTAAACATTTTAGATTTTAACCTTTTCAGTGAAAATCCCATTTTAAGCAACATAATGCATTTGCATTTTATATGAAATATTGACATGCATTCATTTGCAGAAATGTGCAACTTACTACCTATTGACTTTGCAATTACATAAACATATCAAAAAATAATAACTGCTTATTTGGCAAAAGAATATTAGAGATTTTGTTCATAAAACTAATAAACTTTGAAATTTATCTAGAACTACACAGTTGAGTCTAGGAGCCATCTTAGCTGCCAGATGTTAAAACAAAGAATTGTTAGGTCCTTTACACCCATAACTAATGCATCCGTTATTATTTTTTTTCAATCATCAATTCTTATAGTAACGTGTCAGCCTCTACAACTCATTCTACAATATATGCAAATCACCCTGTTATAAAAATAAAATTGTCTTACAAGACTAGTCTGTAAACTTCTGTCCTCTCATATTGTCTTCAGACTATGCAACAAAGAAATTAGAGACCTTTGTTATATCAATCCCTTATATAATCTTGCAAGTTTCAACAAGATCACCTTTTACCCTTCTTTTCTCAATACAAAGTAAATTAAAATATCTTAACCTATCCCTTTAAGATAACATTTTCACCCCCATATTCAAAGTAACCCTCTTCTGAACTTTTCTAAAAAATCTTGTCCATGATATTCAGTTAGCTTTACTAATAAAAATGAAGTATAAATTAATGTTTGATATGAATAAGCTTTTAAATGTTCCCATCTATTTTCATAAGAGAAGATATGAATAATATCTCTGACCCTGCATATTCCACAGAAAGAATAGGAATTCACCTGAACCACAACCACACAAATCAATATTTGGTGAAAAGATCATAAAAAAAAAAAAGCTGGACAGTCTTCCTCAAAGTTTTGTTGACTTAAAATCAGATATTCAAGCCTCACTCTTAAAAATTATGTAAGACTGTTTTAAACAGATTACAAATCAAGCTACAAAGAAAATTTTGAAATTTCCTTATAAATAAGAAAATTAACTTTTTTATATGTGTAAAGATTCATCACACTTTCCGCTTGTAATCCAAAGAACGTGACAGAGAATATCTGTGGCAATGGCACCTAAAAGCATTGAGAATATCCCATCTGTCAAACAAAATCCAAATAGCTGATGAGAAACTTGTTAATTTTCAGAAAATTAATTAATGGTACAGAGGTGAGTGCTTAAAAAAGTTGTTATAAATGGAGCTAAACAATCAGTTGAGTGTGTTTAATGAATAATTGATAGGTTTATTAATCAACTGATTCAACTACATTATTCTAGCATGAGATGCCTAAACAAACTGATTATTCTTACTTAAAAATACTTATAACACTAAAACATTGGTTACAATACCAACAATGGGCAGAGCACAAAGTTCATTGTGTACCTTTGCATTTCATAACAAACATTATGGCAATATTTTGATTACTTGAACAACTGAAACAATGAAAACAGTAATAAGAAACTAATATTAATTAGCTGATTAATTTCATGAGTCATAACACTAAGTTCAGTAAATTTTAATCAATCAAAAATGATGATAAAAATCATAATACCAATATTTCAGTTACTGCCTGGTTGGATAATTAGAAACACTATTGCATTATTTCTTGATAATTAATAATATAATCAGTGAACATAGGCAATCAATCAACTGAGGTAATTGTATAGCTCTACTTGCTGTTAGTTGAGTGCCTTAGGGATTATTTCTTCAGCCTAATGGCCTTAATTTTTTTTCTTATTTATATTAAAAAGAATGGTAGAGATGTGACTGGTAACAACTGAGTGTGATATTGAATTATTGGGTATTTCTATATATGTACTTAAGACTGTTGAGGCACTACAAAATTACCTTGATCAACTAGATAATCTTACAGTTCTTTGTCAAATGACTTATAGTAAATTCAAGACTATCACAGTTTAGATTGCACATTCAACATAGAGGGATCCTACTCAATAGCACTATGAATAATAGTCACATGACAAAACAGAGACCAGGGTCCACTTACTGTTCAAAACTGTTCTTGTATAACCACCCTTAGTAAAAATGTAAAATGTCCTTTATTTATCAGAAAATATTTAATAATCCTCTTAAACTCCTGCTAATTGCTTTCTTCTACTATTTCCAACAGTAACTATTTTCATAATTCAGGCACATTGGTAGAAGAATACAAAAGTCTTAACTAGAGCCTATCCCATTTTTGCAAACCTTAGTACTATGCCAACAAGTCTGTCCATTTTCTCAACCTTTTACCCACTTGGTAACAATGAAACTATAACTATGAACGTGCTAGTTGTATTTCCATGAAACTTTGAAACCTTTTAATAAACCTTACAATTAGGTTATATAAAAAAAAAATCTTATTTTTTTTTAATAAACTATTTGTTCTAAAGATTTGACAGTAAATTTACAAAGACACTGCTGACTCAGGATGAGTGAAAGGTGATTTTTATGCCATGAAGAGCAATGTCTTTTAATCTTGGAGTTCTCATTTGAGCATATTTTAAAAACCTCCTAAATATCAAATTTTTTGGAGGTAAAAATTTATACTTTATTTCTCTACCCTAAACCTAACTGTAAAGAAATCATTAATATACAGAAAAATTAGAATTTGAAAAATATGAAATATAATAAAAAAAATATATTTTTATAGAATGATTGCAGAATATTTAAGAAATTATAATTAATAATCAGAACAGGTTTAAGCCTCTATCTAGTTGTTTTCTCATAATTTTATCATTTTATACATTCTTTGAACAATGTCTAACTAACGTAACAAAGTAAAATGTTACCCAATGACAGTTAGGGTACATTATAAAATTACTTCACATAACAGCTGCCCATGCACATTCCTTAAAGCACTCACATGAAATGTTCTACTTTTGTCATCTACACTGTCTGAATAAAACTAACAAGTTTCTATTTTTTTATATTAATTAATTTTAATAAAAATATGTAACAATAAAAAAATAAACACGGGAACAAGAAATTTAGTACTAATTTTAGCCTATTTATTTTGCATTATAATGTTTGTTTAAAATTATTCAGGTAACTTTCAAATATGCATTTAAAAACAAAAAAATATACCAGACACTAAATTAGTGTGTCCCAAAACTAAGTTATCTGGATTTTTAATTAACCTGTATATACATTAAAAACTTACTTAAAGTACTAAATCAAAACAATTTATGTAGTTCAAAATATGTTTCTTAGTTATAAGCATGTCTAACAACAACATTAACAGAATTGTAGACATTCTTTAACAAACAGAAGAGATATAAGGAGTGAATAATGGGGGTTAAAAAAATAGTGATACCTCAGTAAAGCAAGAAGATGTTTGGATTTTATATTCTGGATTGCTAGTATGTCTACAATGTTTCCGATTGGTTGAACAATCCGAATGCTATTGTAACATGCAACCCCAGAGGTGAAGATTGAAAATTTGTTTTAATGTTTTCTTTTAAAAGTAAAAAAATTAAAACTTAGTTAATTTAAAAAAACTGAATTATAAACCACATTTTAAATCAAATTTTATTAACACACATTGATAATAGTTTAATCAAATTTTGAAAGTAGTTCTGCAAAAGAGATGTGACATGCACTTCGACACTCTTGTACACGTTTTCACAATACAGTAAAAAGAAACCAGAGGACTTAATCTGTCAGTCTCTCAGATAATCTTGTAAACTTCAATAGGATCACCTGTTATCCTTCTTTTTTTCAAAAAGAAAATTAAAAATTTCATAAGATCCCATGATAGTCTTCTTCCATCAGTGGATTGATACCATGTAACCTACACTAAGACCTTTCATATAACCCAATATCCTCTCTCAGATAAAGAAACGAGTACTATAGAAAATATTCTAAGCAATGTCTAACTTGCAATTTGCTGAGATAATTACCTCATTTGACTTGTAATTAATATATAGATCAATCAAGATTGTAACCAGGAATATTTCAGTGTGGAGTGGAAAAAAACAGACTGACCCATATAATACCTGCAACTGTTACCATTGTGCTGCCCTTACCCAAGCAAAAACAAGTTCATATTTGAATACATATTTTTCCTCTATTCATTCTCATATTCATAAAAATATGAAGTATTCATATTCTATTAATGAATATAATAAAACAGGTAACTTGTTTAGGAATACTAAAATATGAATTTAGATATAGACTTTATAATATTTTCTAAATATAACTATTTAATTTTAATTGAAGTAGTTTCAACATTTGTTTTTAACATTACTCAAATAAACATACAAGCTTTGAAATCTTTGGATTATATCCCAAATGAAGTGCTCATTCTGAGTATTGTAGGCTTTCTAATTAATGTTGTTGTTAAAGTTATTAGTAGTGTATAAGTAATGTAAATAATAAAATTGCTATAAATTTATCAGTGATGCTAGAGATATGTGGTTGTTAGATCCTCACCCATACATCCTAGATATGCCCTCTTTTCAACAGTTGTTTCTCATAATGTGGATAAGACAATCTCACAAGGTTTCACATACCAAGTAACATGTACAAATCACATCTATACAATGTTTAATGTAAGTGCCCCATTTGGTGAGCTTTGACATTTTTTTTCTGTGAAGATCAGCACTGTTTGTCAAATCTTACATATTTTGAAAAATAATTTCATTTTCAACAACAAATGAAGTATTCAACTAACTTACACACAACATAAGCCTACAGTTGAATTATTCATTCTCTTTTAAATGTTTTATTGATTTTTATTTAATAAAGTTCATAAACTTTATTACATAAAGAACTTGTTTGAAAATGTCACAGAGTAATATGTTTACTTTCATCAACAAATATTCAGATGTTATAGAACACCAGTATTTTTGAAGATTTATAGGAAGAAATCTAAGTAAAATTATTCAATGTACTTGTAAGCTGTTAAGAGTTCCACACTACTTTGTATGTGTGATAAATTTTCACATACGATAGTTTTGGATAAACAAACTTATTCCTACACAACTGTATATAAAGAAAGGATTTCCTCTAGTATTTCATATATTTCACCACAAACTTATGAGGCACTTTCATTTATATTAGTTCCAATTCTCTTTAAGTGATTTAAGTCAAAATTATTTCTTAACATACATCTTTTTTGGGAATTTATTTGGTATAATTCATGAAGAAAAAAAGTTCATACCTTCAGTCCTGCACAGCTACAGCATTGTCTGTATATAAAATAACCCACTTCGACTACTTTTTCTGTTCATATCAAAAACTAATTTTATTTTTGCTATGAAAAATATGTTAAAAACATTAATTTTTTGATTTTCAAGTTTTTCTACAGGTTTAATTGAAATACTGTAATGTTGCCACATCCATGTGTTTCAATCATTTATTATTGAAACAGCTAATATTTTATATGAAAAAAGTTAAAATACGACTGGACTGGGCAAGAATTAGTCCAGTACATCTTAATGCAATAAATATACATAGTTTACACATATGTTTTATTATAAAATGTAAAAGTATTTGTGTGTTAAATTATACTTGTTTGAAAATGACAGAAATGTTCTTCAATGAGAAAAAGAAAGGTTATAACAAATTAAGAATCAGATGTAACAGGTAATAAAGGAAACTTGACAGTTTAACAAGGTACAAAATGTACAATGTTTGTAGGTTTTCTCAAAATTTTCTGCACATATGAAAATACATTATACACAGGAAAGGCAAAGAGCAAATAAGATATCAAAAAGACACAAACAAAGCTCAGCTGGAGATATTCCATCTTCCTCAAACGAGTACAGTTTGTGATAGAGATAACTGGTTGTATTGTTCCTACAGCAACAGCTGTTTGATTCAGTTTGTTAATGAAAGATAAAATATTACTCAGAGATGAAAAAAGAAAATGGGCTGATGCATACAACAAGTGACACAAAAAGAGAAGCCTGAATGTAATCCTATTGTAGGAAGGTTGTCTAGGGGTAATTGATAGTGATGAAGAACACATATTGGGAACTAACTTCATGCTGTGACATTAATGAGAGGTTAGGCTAGCTTCAACCAGCTTCATAACCCATCCCCAGGAAATTTTCCTAATATATTACTTGGCAAATATTACTCTAAACATTAAGTTTCCACTGGTGATAGGGATGATGACCATGATACCACCAAGAAGTGAAATACACCAAGAATCACAAAGAATAAATTAACATTTAATAACTGGGACATAGGTAGCATGTGTAACAAGAAACATATTCTGTGCCAAAAAATCAATTATATCATTTGCAAAATCAAGAATTGTACTTGATCAGAGCCAAAGGTCAGCTATTGTGATCATTTTAGAAATATGTCAGTGGGATAATGGCAAACTAAGTAACTCAAAGGAAAAGGAACTTGTCAGTGCAAATTACTCAACCATCTAACCAGAATAAACTCTTCCTAAACATGACAGCCAGTGGCAACAAGGAACAAAATCTCATCACATGCATTATACCAGACTTCAGAAGAGAGAACCACTAAGAAAACACTTAATGAATGCACAGCTTAGCGTAACGTTTTATTTTTGTATAAGAATTGTTTAAGAGTTTTCAAACTTTAGAAGGTAAGCTAAATATTTAATATTGTAATTTTTTTTAGCAAGAAAAAGCTGCAGATTGTAATAGTTTTAAGATAGAAAAGTTTAATAAGAAAGGTCAAGAACACTTAGTAACGTCTAAATGTTTATGCAAAATTTTCTAATAAATACAAGGTTAATTTTTTTTTCCTAGCTGATACAGTAAATTAGTTAGTGTTTTAAATTCAGCCCAAATTTTACTTTTTCAATAAACTATGTGGATCGTGTAAGCTATTGCACAAAGTTATTTTATGCATGCATGTTTATTGTTACTATAGTGTCATATGGTTAGTATGGCTTTAAGTGTGACATATAAGTGATCAAGCTTGTAAAAGTGTTAAGAAAATTTATTTATCATTGCTAATTGGACTGGTATAATGCAGTAGTTGAAAATTTTATGAAGGAGACAAGTTTTTCTTACAGGCGATGTGTACTAATCATTTAGCAAATAACACTAACTGCCCAACTCTACTAACTAATTAAACCCAGTCATTCCTTAATACTTCAACAACATCAATAAAGCTAGAAGTATGCAAGAGTTTAATGTTATCCACAGATGTTATTAACTTTGTATTTATTTCATTAGAAAATATGTGTGTGTGTGTGTTATATATAGTAACATTAGAAGTAAAACTTAATCTAAGTCATTTCTCTTTGGGCTTTAAAAAATCTGCAGTTCAAATGAACACATGAACATTTCAAAATAAGGTACCAGAACAAAAAAGTTACAAAGGAAGTGACTTAGTTGCAAACACTTGCTCTGAAACATTTTCCTTCAGCTCTTTAATCTATCCAAAAAACTAAAAGGTATACAATATCACAATATTACTACTGAACTTTAAATGATAGCTTCTGATTCCAATGGTTTCTATCAGTAAAACAATTATTTGTGCACATTTCAGGAGCTCTACTGATTTTATATGTACAAAACACTTTGACAGCAAGTTCATAAACAAAATTATAGATTTTAATGTCTGAAATATACTAAATGTGAAACTCACACTAAATGCAACAAAGAAAACCAAAAAGTTAGTATTTTTTGGTTGAAGTTATCTACAAATGACTTAAATAAAACTAGCAATAATTACAATTCACTTACTCAATCTAATTCCTCTACAGAACTGATTGTTCGTAAACTCGTGAGATAGATAGTGCCTAGATAACTAATGTGTCTTTTGTATTCTATTTAGCTTGATGAACCTTGGTATTGAGCAAAAGACTTCATCAGCACTGGATATAATAGAGGTAGTGTGGATAACATGATATTCTTTGCTTTGAAACATAAGCTAGTAGAAATAAAATTACTGTTAAAAATAATGACTTTTTATGCTTTATCAATTTGAAGAAAATGGTAAGACAACCACAAAATTTCTAAAATCAGTCGTATCACTTTCATATTATGTTATACTAACTGTAATAAATGGCATATCTAATTTCGTAACGTACTTCTATTAACAAATCGTATTTTTAGTAATATTGTTTGTTTACATCAAGTATATAATACACCACGCATATGGATATAGTACATTCACCACACCGTGTCATTGTGTCCTTTCTCGCTAACCTTCACCCCCACTTTCCTTTCAACACTTGTTTATCTCTTTCAACTCACCTCATAAATTATTTTACAGCCTTTAACAGGTCCAATCTGTCCAAACAAAGCTAGAATCAACTCTTCTGTAACCGATGGGTCAAGGTTTCCTACGTACCTAAAATGTTTCAAAAAGAAAACATGCTGAAATCATACTTGAAAACTTTGAGAGACCTAACGAAAAGGGGTAGGAATCTACAATTCTATTGTAAATATGAAAAAAAAACATTAGTTCTACTTTTTGGTTTACCAAATATTCACGAATTCTGAGAATTGTGAACAATACTTACAAGGTACGTGGTTGACTTTCATAATACTGGTCCTGAAAAACAAAACAAAATAAGAAACTAAAGTAAAACTCGACTAAACATTTCATAAACAATGAAAAGTTTTCGAAAAAGAGTGTACCTTATTCGGCACTATTCCATCCATTATCACAACGCTCATACAATACGCATGCGTAACTCAGAGCCCTCTGCATATATGATATCCTCTTTCGCCAACTATTTTGTTAAATTAGAATATTACCCATATAACAAATTTCAATTGTACGACATAAAGAAATGTTGGCTTACAGAATAATGAAATATTTCGAAATATATGTTGTCCCATATCATAATTAATAAATTAATATGCATGCTAATATCTATTTAAGCGTTTTGATTTTTTTTAAATGAATAAGTTGTTGTTGTTGTTTTGAATTAAGCACAAAGCTACACAATGGGCTATCTGTGCTCTGCCCACCACGGGTATCGAAACCCGGATTTTAGCGTGTAAGTCCGCAGACATACCGCTGAGCCACTGGGGGGCTAAATGAATAAGACATTCTGATTTTTAAATTCTCCATTTTAGTAAAATTTAAATCAAAACCACATTTGGCTATCTGCTGTGTCCGCCGCTTTTAACCACGCCCATGACTTTAGCGCTTTAAGTCAATAGACTTACTGTTGTTCCACCAGAGAATATCAGTACAACTAACAAAAACTGAAAATACTAAAAACTCTGCTTAAAATTTTATATTTTATTTTTTGACAGTTTGTTCCTTGACTTTTAGAGCTATATTGCTCGAGAGCTATCTGCGCTAGCCCTACCTAATTTTAAAGTTATAGACTACAAAGGACGAAGTTAATCATGATCAACCCCCTCCAACTCTTGGGCTACTGTTCAGCAACAAATAATGGAATTCACTGTCATAATATAATGCCCTCATAGATAAAAGGTCGCTCCCCAGTAGCTCAGCGGTATGTCTGCGGACTTACACGCTAAAATCCGGGTTTCGATACCCGTGGTGGGCAGAGCACAGATAGCCCATTGTGTAGCTTTGTGCTTAATTCAAAACAACAACAACAACAAGATAAAAGGTCCGCCATTTTTGGCAACTGGTTTTAATTCCGTAACTCAAAGTTTGGAAGTCAAGTGCCAGGTTATGCCTGGCCCTTTTATTACTTGAAATATGCTTGTAACGTTACAAGAGTATGGTTCTTTTCAAATTACATAAATGTAAATTTTAAGAACTGTTAGCAAGATATATTTTATGGATAACTTAAAAATAGAGCCAATTTTTTAATTACTTTTTCAATGCCCTCTAACTTGCTCAGCCTAATTTTGCAAGTTTATAACGGCAAAAATTGGATTTCGAAAGCTATGGTGCGAAAAGCAAACGCTTTCAAATGTAAATATTTAACACTTATTATTAGTTTGTAAGCCTTTATTATTCTTAAATTACTGCAAAGTTTTATCCTTTTTATCCACCCAGCAGACCAATAAACATCTGGTTTAGCTGCACATGATAGGCACAGCACATATATTCCACCGTATAGCTTTCTATTTAATAATAATAATAAATAAAACATTTTTGATTGCGGCCCTATGTTTCTTAGAGGAATTGAGTGGCAAAAAAAAATGTTTTATTATTATTATTAAATAGAAAGCTATACGGTGGAAAAATTAATATTTAGAAATGTTTTATTTAGGTCCGGCATGGCCGAGCGCGTTAAGGCATGCGATTCGTAATCTGAGGGCCACGGGTCCGCGTCGCGCCAAACATGCTCGCCCTTCCAGTCGTGGGGGCGTTATAATATAACGGTTAATCCCACTATTCGTTGGTAAAAGAGTAGCCTAAGAGTTGGCGGTGGGTGATGAAGACTAGCTGCCTTCCCTCTAGTCTTACACTGCTAAATTAGGAACGGCTAGTGCAGATAGCCCTCGTGTAGCTTTGTGCGAAATTCAAAACAAACAAACACTACGTAGACTGTTAGATTTCTATTACAATCTGAAGTCATTTTTCAAAGCGAGAAAGGGCAATTTAGAGTCATGTTTACCGGCCTGATATGGTCAGGTGGTTAGGGTCCTCAAAATGACTCAGCCTGTATTGAAAACGGATGGCTAGGTGCAGTGGGCTAACAACCTACTCACTAAAAACCAAAATTGAACTTAACCCTAATTTTACTTTGTAAAGCTTATTAGTTAATGGCTTTCAGCTATTAAATCAATAGCAATCAATGTTGGCAAGTTGACACTTCAGATAATATTGAATATTTTGAAGGGATTCAAGGTCAAAGTGTGAAAATTGCTAGATTGTTTCTCAAACAACCTTGTTTTTCTCATGGTTAGTAAGACTTAGTGTTCAAGAGTGAAATCACTTTAAACTCTGTTTGTTGGTAAATAGAAAGTAAACTATGAATGTTGTTTATGAAGAAGCTTTGTTTAATTTATAAAATTTGTCATAAAGTGTATGTTCAGGTTGTTGTTTTAAAATATGTAACTACTGTTAAAGTGACTTTGTTTTAATAAAGTTTATTGTTGTTGTTGTTTTAAATTAAGCACAAAGCTACACAATGGGCTATCTGTGCTCTGCCCACCACGGGTATTAAAACCCGGATTTTAGCTGTTGTTTTTTGTTTTTGAATTAAGCACAAAGCTTCACAATGGGCTATCAGTGCTCTGCCCACCACGGGTATCGAAACCCGGATTTTAGCGTGTAAGTCCGCAGACATACCGCTGAGCCACTGGGGGGCAATAAAATTTAAACATTCCCAGTATATATATATGTGTGTATCTATTTAAATTGGGATATGTTGTAATTAATGTTGTTATTAATTTTGTTTAAGCCTGAACGTGAAGTGTGGGTTTAAAAATTATAAATAAAAAGCAGTTAGTATTAAATAGCTTGAAACCATGTTTATAAAAAAAAATAACGTTTAACTGTATTTTAGTCTTGTAGAAATAATCACTTTGTGCTCAATAAAACTGACAAATTTTTCCAGCTGTTTTTTTTTTAATTTTGCATAAAGCTACTCAAGGGCTATCTGTGCTAACCGTCCCTAATTTAACAGTGTAAGACTAGAGAGAAGGCGTTTAGTCATCACCACCCACCGCCAACTGTTGGGCTACTCTTTTACCAACGAATAGTGCGATTGATCGAAATATTATAACACCCCCACGGCTGCGAGGGCGAGCAAGTTTGACGCGACGCGGGCGCGAACCCGCAACTGTCGAATTTGGAGTCGCAAGCCATACGCGCTTGGACATGCTAGGTCCCATCTGTGTTATCAAATAAATTATATTTTATATTGTTATCCATGCATTGAAAGATATAATTCATAGAAAATTTAGCTTATTATATTTTGTTTGTTTTACAATGAAGTCAAAGTGGTTGTTTGTTTGTTGCTAAGCCCAAAGTTATGTAATTTGTAACTCTACAAGTGGGTTTTCTCGACATTACTGATTATTATTTCCTCACTGCGACTGTACGAGAAGTGTAAGTCTTTGTCTATTTGTACTTATCTGTTACCATTATGTCTAAACTAACGTACCTTACACCACTATTAACAGTACACGCTCATACGATCGTTAAGAGACTAAGAAATTTAAACCAAAGAATTATCAATAGAAGAAATTACGCCCTCTAATGTGGCCAGCTTCCAGTCAGTTACCTCTTCCTTTATTTGTGAACCTGACGATGACCGAAGAAGGTCGAAACGTTATTCACTCCTCCATGTAAAAAATTTTCTCATCCCAAACGACCCGCTTTTACATATATATTTTTCAGTCGCAATCCGAGGGTCGCGGGTTTGAATCCCTGGCACATCAAAATGTTTGCCCTTTCAGCCGTAAGGGCGTTATAAAGTCACAGTCAATCCCACTATTCATTGGCAAAAGAGAAGCCCAAGAGTTGGCGGTGAGTGGTGATGACTAGCTACCTTCCCTCTAGTCTTATACTGCTAAATTAGAGAAGGCTAGCGCAGATAGCCCTCAAGTAGCTTTGGGCGAAATTCAAAACAAACAATCTGTGCTATATCCACCACAGTTATCGAAAGTCGGTTTTTAGTGTTACAAGACTGCAGACTAACCTCTGAGCCACTTGAAAGCGAAGGCAAAAGGCACTGCTTCAACAGACAGTCATTTTGGGATTTAATTACATGATAGGCAAACAATAAAACTCAAAAACATGTAGGCAATAGATTACGTATGAGTAAAAACGTGAATAGAGAATTATGGATAAAATGTTGATGTTAACTTTACATAGTCGATTAACTTTTTGTTTTCTTATTTTCAAAAATTGAAAAATGTGTATTTGTTTTGCTACCTGTATATCAATTTCCTAACTCTTGATTTTCGTCGACCAAATAATACGAATTACAATATAGAGGCGTTTTCAAAGGACGGTCTCTTTGTGAAGAACAAATGTCTTTTTTTAATGGCGTAATTGTATAAAAAAATCAATGATATTTAGGAAAATAATATTGTGACATTCAAGTGCCGGACGTGACTTAGCATTTAGTGTGCGTAATATGAATAGGAGGGTCCATGGTTCGTATACAGTTATCTCAAATTTGCGCTATGCTCATTGGCTTTGTGAGTGTGCTATAAAAATGACAGACAAATTTTACTCTTTGATTAGAATAGCTCAATAGTTGGCAGGGAGCCCTGTTGAGTAGCAACACGCTTTTAAGTCTATCATTTAAAGATCTGAGTATTGCTTGCACTAATATTAATATCCCTTGAGTAGCTTTGCACGAAAATCTGAATCAAACTTGACACATTAACCTATCTCCCCGAAATAAAAGCAAAATAAAATAAAATAAACGTACGTTAAATAAAAGACACACCTTAAATGTAATCAAAATCTTGTAGGTGTCTAATCGTTTTTGCTTGTTTGTTATTTAAGATAGATATAACCAATAAATTATTGTTTGGTTTTAAATCGTCATTTTTATTCTATCTGTATTTGATGGATATCATCCAGTTTACAAGAAAGAATACATGCCAAATGATAACTTTTAGTTGTTCCACTAAATATAGAGATTAATAGTTAACATAAGATTATTTTTTGGCTGAAATCTATCTTATATTAACCGAATGAAACAGTAGAGTTACAAATGTTTGTATTGTGAAAACTCCTGTGATGCATCCAATTTATGTAATTTTTCTTTCGTAAGTATAATAACGCTTTGTTTCATTGATTTTGTAGATATTTGGGTACCGAAAAAAAAGTATTACTTTTAAGCATGCCAATAATTTCAAAACAACTATATTGGTAAAAAAAACAAAAAACACCGGCACACTTTTTGCATAAACAAATTGGTTAATATAATTTTTTAAAGTAATGCATTGTTAAGTATACCAACTGAAGGTTGGATCACATTAATAACAACATTTAGAACTAGAGCAAAATGATTTAAAGATCTTGTGAATTTGAGTACTTTGACGTCTTTAACTTACATATTTAAAAAAACACTAAAATAAATTCGTTTTTAGTTTATTTTAGAAGATGCCTAGTTCTTCACAACTTTCTGAGGTTTTTAAATCCTAATGTATTCAACTCTAGTTAATAACTTTCTCAATACTTCGTTAATGTCTTCGTTTTCCGCTCCATAAAAAAGATAAAATAGAAACAAAGAAATAACGCAATAAATGTTTTTTTCTTAAATAAACACTTTTTGACGATAACTGGTTTAGTTTTGTCCATACCTGCTTAGAGAGAACATTTCAGCTAACGTTGTTCAATTCAAATTTGCTTCACAATATTTTAGCATTTAAAGTTTAATTAAAAACAAAAAAATAATGTGTGATAAACGCTTTAAGGATAGAAAAGCTGTTTTTCCATCGTCCATTATTTAGTGTAAAGACAGTTTTGAAAAAAACAACTTTTATTGGAACTGTTAACTAGCCCAATTTCTTTGTCAAATATTTTTACTGTTTTTTAGCACTTTTTCACTTAATTTCTCAATAAACTTTAGCCCTTTTTTAAAGTGTTTGTTAAGAACACATTTAAATCAAGAAAACAGCTGTTGGTAAATGTTTGTGAAAGCTGCATGCGATTGAAGTTGGCTGTCAACTCAATATTTACTGTCAGGACAGATTGAGTTCTACAAAAGTTTTCGATATTTTTTTAAATCTCTTACTCACATTGGTCCTTGACTTATTATTATTCAATTGTTTCCTTCCTAATGTGTTTTGGCTTCGTCAATTAATCAAATTTACATATGTTCACAAAGCGGAATTATATACCATGAATATTGTTGTCCAGTTTTGACGTGCATATATATGTATGAGTAGAAAAGAATGACGAATCTAGCTAATTTTTAGTGAGATAGTTATACAAAATTGTTTAATCGTTTCACAATTCAGTTAAAAGTAATTTTTTTTGTCTTACGAAGTTAAAAATTAAAGGTTGGAAAGAAGAATGAACTAACTCTAATTATTCAAAGTCTAATAAATCTGTTTGAAGTCACAGTAGTTACATTTAAAGTAATACAATATAAAAATACTTATGAAAGTATTTATAAAACTTGTAAGTGCAATCTTGATACGTTATGTTAGAGCTCGTAAATAATATATTTAACAGACTTTCGTTTTGCTCAAAACTTTATAGGGTTTGTGTTTGGAGCATGAAGCCACCACTTTGCATGTGTGCCATTTAAAAGCAGGTTTTCTATCCTATACTTGCATTTTGTAACTGATAATCACTTGTAGTAAAACTAAATAGCATGCTTTACTCAGTAGTTTAATGTTCGATTCATCATTTTAACTTCCAGATGTTTTCTACGTTACTGCTTCACATAATTTCAGTTCATTTATTTGTATGTAATTGACTAGCTTTATTCAGCGATGTGGTATCTGTTTGTTCGGTTTTAGATTATTATAAAATAATATTTGTTCATTTATGGAAAAGAACTTAGTTCGGCTTTGACACATTTGCTGAAAGTTAAAATCAAGAAAATTATACAGTAACAACCTTACATTTGGTCAGTAAATTGTACTTTAAAATTAAACAACTCGTGAGGTTTTTATGTATAAAGAGACTGACAAACAAAATATAACATGGACGGTAGTGATTTTTGACGAATAGAAATAAACCAAAAATAATAAAATGAATATGAAACTGTGAACCCAAAATAATAATAACAATAAACTGCGTTCAAGATTGTCTATGTTTACCTCAGACATGTGATGTTAGAGCTCAAAAAGACATATCACTTTTATTGCAAATCGTGTTTAGTCTAATCGTCAGTCATATTCACACTCACTACTGCCCAACACCACAATATCTATTGAAATATTGCTGTGGAGAACAAAGGGTTCAGTTTAAGATAGCACGTCTTCATAAAAGTTCTACAGATTCTTCACAGTAGGTTGGATTTGAATTCCAGTAATATGTTTAAGATGATCCAAATAAATACAATACTTCATTTAAGCTGCATAACAGAACTAGACATGGTTTCAACTTTTCTGACTACCTTTGTCGCTAAAATATCGCTGGGTTCGAGATTTAGGTGGAAAGTTGTAAGTATACATTATGTACGCCTTAATAAGATTCAAATGTTTTTATGTTTTGTTGTTTTTGAGGAGAGGGGATCGAAAACACTTTTTGTAATGGTAGTCTTCACTTTGCAAATGACGTTTGATCTGATTTAAATAGAGATGTTCTTAATAAAACACTTTTTGTCCAAGTTTTTCTCTTTTCAAGTAGGCATTGCAAGTTTCCTTCTAAGAAGTATGTGCTGTTTAGCTCTACTTCATTTAAACGTTGCTCTGTAAACGTCTTTCTACGGAAAGGAATGTGAGATATCACTTTAACTATAATCTATTTGAGTGGCATTATACTATCGAATGGTTGGATATCTGTTAAACATGTTGGTTGCCGTTAGCACAGTGGCTAACAAATTTCACTGGCATGTGATTACGTAAATCATCCTCATAAAATGCAGTTATCGTATTCATATTGTAAAGACTGCAATTTCCCAAACTTCATGCCAGAGTGATTTATGACATTTAGACTATTCTCAGGTAATAAAACAAATGTGGTAAATAGTAATAGTTTAACTTAGACACATGAATTGTGCGCATTAATCCATAAACATTTTAATTTACCATGTTTAACTCTTTTTTTTTTTTTACTCATCAATGTTTAGGGAAAATGTGTTTTTCCTGGGAGTCAACGATATACTTTAGAATTACATTGCAAAAATCCTGGATTCAATAAAATGAGCAAACCAAACCAAGAAAATTGTCACAATTTTATTAAGAAAGATACAGATTAATGTTCATAACAGCTACTTATACAGCTCCAATGAACAGTTTATTTTGTATTAAGTCATATAAAAACCAGTTTGATCAGAGCTTCTCTTGTATTACAAATAATTTTATAACCTTTAATTTATACCTTGAAAATAGATAAAAATAATTTGCTGTATTCTAGATGAACGCTAAAACTACGATCAATATTCAACGCATGTATACGATTTCAAATCAATTTATCAAGAAGCTTTGGGTTTATTCATGGCTGAAAAAGTGAAAAAAAAGGAAAAGTATAACTTCCTCGCTTTTTTCGCAGGAAATAACAATCATTCATTCATTTTTTACGTTAAATAAGTCTATTTCTAGGTCATAGGAAAAAGCGAGATAAAATAATTGCGACGAAAATAACTTTTTGAATTATAATAGAAGAAACGAAAAATAATATCGTGCACTTCGAGTAGCCTTTAAATTCCTAGTAAGTGATAAAAAGTTTAAGGACAGAATATTGTTTAGACCAAACACACTTCTGAAATAATTTGAATATGAGTTTTAAAACGAGTTCCTGTTAAAGCGGTTAAGGGATTTTTTTTTTTTCGTTTTTGAAACACAGTAAATGGATTCGGCACCTGGATGTTTCTATGGCAAAATAACTATGTTATGAGTGTTAGAGAATTTAATTGTGTGTGTGCGTGTCTACATATATAAATATATATCATATGTAAGTACTGCTGTACGGCTAAGGCTAATTTTCTACTTTAACATTTCTCGACATTATTTTAATTTTAATTTAAGAGTTTTTTTTAACTTTTGAAGGTTTATGAAACAAGTTAGGACATTTTACCTAAAAGTGAATAAGTTAGCTGGAGTCACACACATCTTGGAGTGGATTAAAGTTCTAAAGAGAAAGGGAATCATGATACATTTTTGCTGGATACTACAGCAAATTTCATGTGTTTTAACAAGTGATTTGCAAATATCAGTAGTTTGCAGAGTTTCGTGATCGATTTTAAAATTCAGAAAAACATTCACACATTTAAACATTTTCTTGGTATCAGAGTTGTGTTGAATTAAAGTCTAAGATGAAAAAGTAGAAGCTGACAGGAAAACTGTTTGTCCTTTTTTCTGGCTTTGCGTGATTTTATTTAAAAAGAGTTTATTTTGTGAAAAAAGTTTATTTAAGTTTGAGTTTCCTTGGAAGTGGAAAATGGAATTTCTAAGTTGATTTTCATCTTGTAGTTAGCTGGGAACTGTTTTATTTTCTATTAATCAAAAATAAATTTGAAGAATTTTTAATGAATCCGTAATTCATCCCTTGTCATACAATGTTGAAACGAAGTCTTAAATTAAATGACAATTTCAATTCGTCATTGAGAATGGGTGCAAGATTATTGTTTTAGTTGTCAACAACATATATACATAGCTACACAATGGGCTATCTGTGCTCTGCCCACCATGGGTATCGAAACCCGGATTTTAGCGTGTAAGTCCGCAGACATACCGCTGAGTCACTGGGGGGGCAACATATATACATAAACACTAGAAAGCCAATCGTTTAGCTGAAGTAGTTGAGACTGGATTGTTTTTAAATTTCATATCCAACCAAAATATATGAAAAAATTCTCATTGTTTTACGAAGATTTATTTTTGGATAGATCAGATGTTGATAATGAAGGTTCCATATTATCAGAGAGCTGACAATTCATTATAAAATAACCATTATTTTTAAATAATCACATTAAAACAGTTGATGGTAATTACTTTTATAGTGAACTGTTGATCAAGAGTGATATTGCGTGTATTAAATAATTGTGTTACGAGGTTGTGCTTGCCTTTTAAAATGCTATACATTAACCAGATGTTTATTGGGAATTTTCCTACTTAGAAAGCATTAACAATCAATAGCATGAAACATATAGCTATACTTGGATGTTGGAGAGAAGCGATTGATAATTCTACGTATTAAGTGGAACATGACTCGGACGTAATTTCACACAACATTCACTTTAACAATATGTTATTTGATATTGCCAATGTACCTGTTACAGTTATTTATAAATTCATTCAAAATCAACTAAGTAATATAGTAAAGTGAAAATTAGTTGGTATCTTCTTTCAATTCTGTTGCTGCTACGCAATGGCGATATATGTGTCGGAATTTATGTATGTCTGGCAAGGTTAAGGTACTCAACCCGTAATCCGAGGATCGCGGGTTCAAATCACCGTCACACCAAATATGCTTGCTCTTTCATCCCTAGAGGTGTTATATAATGTGATGGTCAATCCCACTATTCGTTGGTAAAAAAGCAGCCCAAGAGTTGGCAGTGGGTGGTGATGATTAGCTGCCTTCCCTCTAGTTTTACACAGAACAATTACGGACGGCTAGCGCAGATAGCCCTCATGTAGCTTTGCGCGGAATTCGAAAACAAACAGATAATGTATATATATATAAATATTCAAAGTATAAAGAAAACATAATGGCCGATGTCTGTTACTATATAAATCTGTAGTGACTAATTCCAAGCTTAAAACTATGATTCTATTTTATAATGATGTCTGATGTCTTTGTGGTAAACTTAGAGAAACAGTTAAACACATTTACTTTAAATGTAAAGATACGATACTTCTCTGAAATTATGTTGAGCGTTTGCTAGAATTCTTTACAAAGAGTTATGTTTGTATTACACAATTTAAGTTGACCATTATATCCGGAAGTTTAGAAAAATCACTACAACCAATTGCGTTTTATGCCATTTTAGTATTCAAATACGTGGTATTCACATTTCACATCCAGGAAATTATTCAGAAATAGTAAAGCTAAACCTAACCTGCCAGCCTATTATAGAGATAAACTTATGAATAAAATTTATTTTGATTTGTTGAGATAAAGTAGAAGGACCAAATAAGATGTTTTTACTCATTGGTATGTTGAAGTTTGGTGGGACAATAAGGATATAAACTACATATTAAATTATCTTAATTCAGTGTAGATGATTTATAATTATACTGTGATGATTCTGTAATATGAAAACTTGATTATTTGTGAGTTTTGTATAGATTTACGTATTTGATTTATCGCTCATCTTGGATGAGTGTGATCAAACAGCTTCGCCTCGTGTGTCAGAGGTCTAGAATTCGAATCAACGGCGATGAAAATATCTTGAAAAAGATGAAAAGAAATAACACACGAACGCCCAACTTGTAACCGTTCGGTGGACCTGAAGACAAACTTTAAACTGAGAGGAATATAATGTAGTATTCAAAAAGTGAAAAGGTACCTTGCAAGTAGTCATTTAAGAGGCTAGCCATTTAATTTAATTAACAGACCACTTGTTTCGCGAAGAAAAGGTTTGAGGCTCAAATGTGAGGCCACGCGGTTTTTCATTTCTCGAGCTGAAAACCTGCAGAACTTGTCATGATGAAAAAAGACAAATAGGAAAGACCGAGAAAATGGTGTTCAGTGCTTGTACGAAAACACCATCACCACGTGGTAGAGCATTATCTTTAAACATTCGCAGTTTTAAACTTTTCAATGTTATTTTCAAATCAACAAAAGGAAATGAGAGTTTGTATGAAAAGTTGAGAGACGAGGATCATTCTAAACAGAGAAAATTTGAAATCTGCTTAGAAATAAATTAAACAAAAAGTGGAAAAATTCTATATAACTAAAGATGTATGATATGAAGGATACATACAGGAAAAGAAGCATTACGTAATCTCAGAGCTACAATCTTATATTAATGTATTACTTAGGTATTTTCTTGCTTATAAAAATATTAAAGACTCAGTATTTGACAGAATTTTATTCTGCTTCCATATCGTTTAAATTTTATTTCTTTTATTGAATAAACCCTTCTGTAATAAATAAGTTTTGTTACAAACAGACTGAAACAGCCAATTACAACATATCCCAACTTAAATAGATACACACATGTCTGTATATACTGGGAATGTTTAAACTTTATTGCCCACCTGTGGCTCAGAGGTATGTCTGTGGACTTACACGCTAAAATCCGGGTTTCGATACCCGTGGTGGGCAGAGCACAGATAGCCCATTGTGTAGCTTTGTGCTTAATTTAAAACAACAACAACAATAAACTTTATTAAAACAACGTCACTTTAACAGTAGTTACATATTTTAAAACAACAACCTGAACATACATTTTGTGACAATTTTTATAAATTGAACAAAGCTTCTTCATAAACAACATTCATTGTTTGCTTTCTATCTACCAACAAACAGAGTTTAAAGTGATTTCACTCTTGAACACTAAGTCTTACAAACCATGAGAAAAACAAGGTTGTTTCAGAAACAATCTAGCAATTTTCACACTTTGACCTTGAATCCCTTCAAAATATTCAATATTATCTGAAGTGTCAACTTGCCAACATTGATTGCTATTGATTTAATAGCTGAAAGCCATTAACTAATAGGCTTTACAAAGTAAAATTAGGGTTAAAGTCAATTTTGATTTTTTAGGACATCTCCATAGTTCACAGTGTTTAAATATGAGGTTTGATTGGGATTAGCCTAACAGGCTTGGAGAAGTTGAGATGCAAAGACGCTTATTTCGTCTTTATATAGATACGTGTGGTCAAATTTGTGTTGATACTTTGTTTGGAATTTCGCATAAAGCTACTCGAGGGCTATCTGTGCTGGCCGTCCCTAATTTAGCAGTGTAAGACTAGAGGGAAGGCAGCTAGTAATCACCACCCACCGCCAACTCTTGGGCTACTCTTTTTACCAACGAATAGTGGGACTGACCGTTACATTATACATCCCCATGGCTGGGAGGGCGAGCATGTTTAGCGCAACGCGGGCGCGAACCCGAGATCCTCGGATTACGAGTCGCACGCCTTACGCGCTTGGCCATGCGTGTTGATACTACGAGTCAACTTATCACTTATTCGGAAAAAAGTTTTAGCGTATACGTTTTAGAAAGTTTAAAGCTGCTTTCTCGTATAAATTTTTTAGTACAATAAAATGACTATATGTTATGAGCCTAACTTTTCTCATGCAGTGATAACGAAAACTGTACTTTTTCTTTAGTTTACAACACATAAATATCAGCATCAATCAAAGATAAGTGTACAAGAAACATTAAGAACAGTAGCACTTATGTTTCTTGTTTTGTTATGAATGAGTAGAAATAGTTTGCTTCGGGTTGTTCGTATGAGCTTTGTTACTACTAGGTTTTGTTTGTTGAATTCAAAATGTTTTCGTGTCCAAGCAGAGTAACATCAAATTTAAGGTTCAAATTAACATTTTTGTTGTAATATTAATGTCGTGATAAACGAGTTGGTTATCATCAACGATATTATCAAAATGTTCATGCTAAATGCTGATACGTCATTCTCACTTTCCTAAATATTCTCTCAAACAAGTTATTGTCACCACACTAACGGTAGTAGAAGACGTATTTTATAAAGTGCAAGATGACAAAAGTATGAATATCTAATAAATAATATTCAACACACACATATAAGTTCCCACTGCAGGGTAAGTTTTGAATACCCTGAAAGTCCTATAAAATAACTCACAATAACCCTCTACCCCATACGGCACACCTACAGAATGAACAAAGATGTCAGCAATCACTTTGTAGTGCGACTAAAATATAAATTGTATTCTTAATCTATCGTAATTAATATACACCAGAAGGCCTCGGATTTATTTTTCTAACAAGGTTCATCCATCCATTAATTTGGCTTTTCTTCTGACTATATGCACCATATACTTTATAAATGATACAATTCAGCTTATTGTAATTGACTTGCAAAAATCTCTTCAAATAAAATGAAAATCGGATCTATGTTTGACTTCTTTATGTCGTGCGTTAGCAGCCTCTAATCTTGAATTGATAGACTAGATGGAAGGAAACTAATCAAAACACCTACCTATAAGTTTTGTTTGATCAAATAGTGGGATTTCACTGGACAACTATATACTATGATTAGGCAAGTCTTTTCTTAACGGAGCATTTCTATGAGAATTCTGAAAAGTTTTCGCGTCTATAAAAACAATTTTTGTTGTTGTTGAAAGATGAGATTGTTAAGTCCAGATCATCTTTTTTTTTCTAAGCTGAATACTAAAAAGTAAATAATTTTTATTTCTATAAAAACGATTATTTCGAACGAAAATAAAGAAATACTTTGCTGTTACTGATCATTTCTTTATCGTTTTCCTATAATAATATTTGTAGTTAAAAGGTACTATCCTAAAAACAGAATCTAAAAGGCAATAATCATCAGTCAGGCTCAAATGCTTGTACTTTTAAGGTTTAGCAGTTACTTAAACAACATGAAAGACGTTCCAGTAATATCTGCTTTTACTAGGAAACAGATGCTCTCTAATATACTTTCGACTTTAACTCCCCTTCACAAAGGATTGACCTGAAAGATCGTATCGCAAAAAGACATTTCAGTGAAAATAAAATGAACTCTAAAAGCTTATTAATGACACTTTACAGAAAAAGGAGTTACATCTGATGAAATACAAAATATATTCTGGAGAGACAACTATTGCTATTTTCAACGAGCATCCTGGCTTACTCTTTTATACTGGTCTTCATTCCGGTTTCTGTTAATATATTTAGTTCTTATGTTGCAAAATGCTATTAGTTTTTGTCATCTTTTTGTCTGGTTAAATGCAAAAAGTGAGACAGAGAGAATGCCTATAAAAATATATATTTTTCAGTACAGTTCTTATAGAATTTTATAACCATACAGAAGATAGATATACCAATCAATATTTCATGGTGATATCCAAATCGTTAAAATATAACAACACAGCATTCAGTTTCACAATAACAAAAATACTATGGTTACTTAATTATACAGGCCCAGTATGGGCAAGTGGTTAAGGTACTTCACTCGTAATCTGAGGGTCGCATCAAACATGCTCGCCCTTTCAGACGTGGCGGAGTTATAATGTTACGGTCAATTCCACTATTCGTTGATAAAGGAATAACCCAAGAGTTAGCGGTGGGTGGTGATAAGTAGCTACCTTACACTACTAAATTAGGAACGGCTATCGCAGATAGTCCTCTTGTAGCTTTACATGAAATTGAAAATAAACTAAATTATATAAAAGATGATGATCTTAAAAAGCAATAATGAATTCCATCAAATAAATAAACGTGACATAATGATTATTCAGTCCCTGAAAAAAAAAGATAAATTTCTCCAAACTTGTGCTTCCAAACAATGGATTATCAGGAGACCAGTTGTAATCAAAATACAGAAAGTTTCTTTTAAAAAAAACAACTAAAATTTAAGCACCAATACTGATAAAAAAAATGACAATTTTTTATTATGAATACTGGTATAATATTCACTTGTTTGAAACGTATACCATTCATGAAAAGTAGCACTTTTATCCATTTTATAGATAAATGTTCATAATCTTTAACTGGGAAAATAAGAATAAAATAAATAGCGATAACCAAAATTACTGCAACTTTATCTAAATATAAAGTTGAGTATTTTGAGTACGCCAATCTTATAATTTGCTAAATAGTTGAAGTAAATATGTGAAAGTGATCCAGTGTCATTATTTCTTTTTCTGCGGACTTACACGCTAAAATCCGGGTTTCGATACCCGTGGTGGGTAGAGCACAGATAGCCCATTGTGTAGCTTTGTGCTTAATTCAAAATAACAACAACATTATTTCTTCTGGAAAGTTTTCTGTCCCTCTTGCATCATGATGGCTTAAAACGTATAACTCAGATTACTCAATATACAGTTTTATGTTTAAAACAAAGACAAACGCTGACTCCTTTGGACCAGCATCGCCAGGTGGTTAGAACTCTTTGACTCGGGTTCAAATCTCCCTCCCGCCAAGCATGCTTGCCCTTTCAGTCGTGAGAGCCTTGTAATGTAACGCTCAATCTCACTATTCATTAGTTAAAGAGTTTTTGTTTTCTGAATATCGCGCAAAGCTACATGAGGGCTATCTGTGCTAGCCGCCCCTAATTTAGTAGTGTAAGACGAGAGGGAAGGCAGCTAGTCATCAACACCCACCGCTAGCTTTTGGGCTACTCTTTTACCAGCGAATAATGAAATTGAAAGTCACATTATAACGGCCCCACGGCTGAAAGAGCGAACGTGTTTGGTGTGAAGGGGATTCAAATCCGCGACCCTCGGACTGCGAGTCGATCGTCTTATCTACCTGACCATGTCGGGCCGAACGTCAAAGTGACTTAGAGAAGTCTAGCATACGTGATAATTCATTTTCAAGGAAATATATAACAAAGAGAATTAAAAACTGTACCTCTACATTTATACAAACTTGTATTAATGTACGATTTTGAGATAAGAATATCTTATTCTAAATTCTTTTCCCTATTTGAATAGCGTATAGCGGTAAGATTTATTTTAGAAAAGAATTTTAATGATTTGAAAAGAACGTATTTGAAAGCACAGAATGATAAAGAAATGAAAAAAGAGGAAAATTGATAGATTACTGTTATGTAAATGTTTTGTAAACGACAACATGTCGAGTTGTGTTTAAATTTTCATTTCTATTATTTATATTTCCATATTTATATTATTGTTTCAAAGTTTAAACAATAAAATACGTTGTTATTCATTTAAAATAACATTTAGAATTTTCTAGAATTAGGTAGACCAATCATATGTGTGTAAATGAAATGTTGGCTGCCTAGTGTCTAGACGTTGAGTCTCGTGCAAGAACGGACATGCGCGAATTGCTCTGGAGCTCTGTGGAAATTACGCGATGGTTCGAGAAAAGAGGCCTACAAATATATAAACAGATGAAGACGCAAGAAAGAATAGAACAGTCATTAGTTTTTATTCGAAGAAAAGAGAAGAGAGTCAGTCATTCGTTTGAGAAAGTTCAAGTGTTTGCTGTGAGTTTATTCAACTTGGATTTGTGACTGAAGTTAGATCTACGGAAGCTGTGATTTTACTTAGTCAATCTCTACGATTCATTCGAATTAGTGGTTATACTGAAAGTCAACGCGTGTGGAACTATTTACGGGAAACCGGGAAAATTGGAATGCGATAAGTTTGAGACGTTCTTCGAAAGCACCGTAAAAAGAACTTCGTCATTCTCCATTCAAACTTCGAAATTTCTTCGTGGGACCAAATTCACCTCCTAGACTAGAATTTTGGTTTTCTGATCTGAACTTTTGGACTTTCACTCTAAATCATTATATTGGACTCAGGCCAGTACCATTTTGTGTTGTAATTAACTTTGAAGGTTGAAACCAGTACTATTTTGTATTGTAATTAATTTTGAAGGTTTAAACTTAATATCTGTCATTGTTGTTATGTAATTTATGTTATATCTGTTATATATATAATAGCTTATTGTAATAAACTATACAAGCTGTTATCTGTGTCTTTCTGTTGCGTTTAGTCTACGAAAAACATAAAACATAAAAAAAACGTAACAATTACATTAAAGACAAATACAGTTGAAACAGCATATACGCTACGAAAATAACAAAATTAAATCATAGGTTTAACAATTGTCATGAGTTTATATATATGTATGTATATATATATTTAAAGAAGGACGACCTTTCGAGCTGGCGCGCTTCGTCAGATCACGCAGGTTACGACAAAAGTGCCTCAAAAGATAAATTTGGCGATTGATCAACCTGTTATTTAAATTATATTATAGCAACACTTTTCGTGATAACTTAGGAAACAGCGTAAATTTCAGGTTGAAAATAATATTAGCGAATATAGCAACAATTCAAAATAACAAATATGTTGCCTTGGAAACGTCGAAGTTATTATGGATCAATATCTGACGAGAAATTGTCTGAAACAGGAAAACGTATTTTATCCGAAATAGTAGAACTGAATTATACGAAATTTTATAAAACTGCTGTTATTGTCAGTCTGTATAATATATATATATTATACTAACGCTTCATGTTAGTACCTCAACATTGAGGGAGAAATACGCCCATATAAGCTATAATATAACAAAGAAAAAAAAAAGAGAGACCAATATAATATGGAGCTCCAAGATATTATATTGAGCAAAAGGCCAAACCTAATAAATATAACCGTAAATAATAAGTATGTTAAACCACAACTTAAAGTTATTCTGTCAAGATACTTATACCAGTTGTGAAATCAGGTTGTGGTTGTGTGCAGTTTTCCATAACATCATTGAAAACAAAAAAGGCTATTTCTGTTTTCTTAATTAGCTGCGTTGCCCATTTTATAGTAGATTTAGTAGATTGAACTGAACACTCTGAAAATTTTCTCAAACCTAAAAATTATTTCTTAGATTTTTTGCTTCAAATGAAGGACAACACAATTATTTATTGATTTATTTGTATGTTCATTTATAACACATTAGCCTTTAGTTCATCATAATGATTGATAAGTTTGTTTGTTTTTTGAATTTCGCACAAAGCTACACGAGGGCTGTCAGCACTAGCCGTCCCTAATTTAGTAGTGTAACACTAGAGAGAAAGCAGCTAGTCTAGTCATCACAACCATCCGCCAATTCTTGGGTTTCTCTTTCACCAACGAATAGTGGAATTGACAGTCACATTATAACGTCTCCACGATTGAAAGAGCGAGCATGTTTGGTGCGACAGGAATTCAAACCCACGACCCTCAGATTACCAGTCGAATTTCTTAACCCACCTGGCCATGCCGGGACCATAATGATTTACCGCACTGCAAGAAAATAGCATGATTAAGCATTTGTTTTTGAGATGACATACATGATTTCATACTTTTCTCAAACGAATTAGATAAATGTAGCCCCTCAGTCGCACAACTGAATATATCAGGTCTTACAACGCTAAAATCCGGGTTTTGATACTCGTGGTAGGCAGAGCACAGATAACCTGTCGTGTAGCTTTGTCTTTAATTCAAACAAACAAACAAAATAGAAATGTATTACATTATTCATGGAATACTTTACCTGTGTTATATGTAAACCTAAATGTTATGTAGATAAATGCAGAACTGTAGTCAGTCCTGGTTGGCGCTCAGGTAATTTTATTTAGATTTGAGGCGTGCCTGTTTACATTTTTCTTACAGCAAAGCCACATTGAGAATCTGCTGTGCTCATTGTTTAAAACGTATTTAGTTGCGAATCGAAGACTTACCGTTGTCGCAGCGATGTGAGGCACACCCTAGGCCTTTTAAAACCTTCCCTTTTGCGTACTTTGAACATAAACTATCAACTAAATTTTGTTCTTGATGACGAGAAACCCATTTGAAATAAAAATATGTATTAGCACTTTAATTGATAAGAGAACAATGTTTTGACCTTCTCAGGTCATCTTAACGTTAAGAAAGAATTTGTAAGCGACCATTGCCCAATATACGTCTTAGGAACGAGAGTATAAACGGGGCAGGGATTGTAGAAGGCGTTGCAGATGGTTGTCAGGTTATTAATTGGTATCGGTATAAAGGTGTTTCTTTATACTGGTTTAATTTTGGCTTTAGTTGCTGTATAAGTAGGGCTTCTTTGGTTATGTGTTTGTTTATATTTGTTTCCCTACTTAGTATTATGAGTGTTTTCTGTGGTTATGTTGTGTTTATTTGATTTGCAGTGTTCAAAAACGTGTGTAGGTGTTTTGTTGTTCTTTGAATAAAATTTTCATTTTGTTGCTTGTTTCTCCAAGTCGTGGAAGTTGTTGTAATTTATAAATTATGTTGGTGTTGTTTTTGTCAGTGTAGTTTTTACACAAAATGAACTTTAATTTTGTACTTGTTTTTTGAAAAAATTTGGTGTTTACTGGAATGTTGTGTTATAAGTTTTTTCCAATGTTGGTTATCATTTTGCTGCATACCACATGTAATATAAAACATTTGGGTAGGTATTTGAACATTAAATCACCTGAAATGCTTATGTTATGTTTATTTTTCAGCACAAAATGATAACAGCTCTATAACCCAAGCGTTTCGAAAGATGGACCCTGAACAAACCGAATTGTTAAACACTGCAAAGTGAAACATTTTCGTCAATTCTCATTGTTCACATCTCTGCAATCTGATCAAATTCAAGCCTTTTGTAATTATCAAAGCGGTGTATCTTCTTCCGGAAACACTTTGTGTAATAAAAAATGAAAATTGTTATAACGATTCTTTTTGTTACCATATAAGTTATGGAGAAAGAATATAGTTTAACATTTGAAAGTTGATAAAGTTATTTTTATGACTAATTTGGCACATTTTACCTTGGTTTAGTTTCCACTTATTCTTCTGTTAGCAGGGATTTTTGTATTGGTCCGACAGTATTTTATTACTTATGAAAGTCTGAGCATTACCTCACAACAATTTTATATTATGTATGTGGTCAGGAGTCTGAGAAAGATTTGGTGTGCTTTTTCAGGCAGCTGGAATGGATGAAATGGCTCATCTGAGCGCTTTTGTTTCGATCTGAGTTTTCTTAGTATCTCTTCTCACTCTTTTCAGTTTTAAAAATTTACGAATTAAAATTTCTTTGTGTTTCTACAGTTCTTCAGTTTGAACATGATACGGATGAAGCAAGATTCTTCTCTGAAACTAATCGGGTAAAGCGAAGACCAGCTCTCTTCCTGTATGATTATCTAGTAGGAATAACAAAGTAGTACACTTGGTTATCCGTGTTGGAAAATCAGGAAATACATACAGGTGAAATTGTTTGTTTCTTAACTGCCCACTGGCTCACTGATCTCACGTTTTCAATACAGGCTCAGTCATTTTGAGCACCCTAATCACCTGACCATGCCAGGCCGGTAAATCTAACTTTAAATTGCCCTTTCTTTCTTTCTAAAATGACATCAGATTGTAATAGAAAACTAACAATCAGTGATGTCAAGAAACCCACTTGTTGAGAATTTTATATGCAAAAACGGCTCGTTTGGGTTGAGAAAATATTTCAAATAAAAGAGCGAACAACGTTTCGACCTTCTATTTGAAATATTTTCTCAACCCAAACGAGCCGTTTTTGCATATAAAAAAGAAAACTAACAGTCTACGTAATGTTTGTTTGTTTTGAATTTTGCACAAAGCTACACGAGGGCTATCTGCGCTAGCCTTTCCTAATTTAGCAGTGTAAGACTAGAGGGAAGGCAGTTAGTCATCACCCCCTACCGCCAACTCTTGGGCTACTCTTTTATCAATTAATAGTGGGATTAAACGTTACATTATAACGCCCCCACGACTGAAAGGGGGGAGTACGTTTGATGTGACAGGGATTAGAACCCGCGACGCTCGAATTACGAGTCGAGTGCCTTAACCACGTGACCATGCCGGGCTGCTTAATGTTACTATTTAATTAAAGCATGTCTAATTAAAAACCTTGAGATGCCACAAATCGCATGGTAGTCACGTAGCTCAAGTTACTTTAGTGGATGGTGTAATACACGTACTGATCGAGAAAATATCTCCACGAGAATTTTCTAAATTATTTTTTCATGCTTAACACCAAATAAAAACAACAACATTATCTTACTTGATGAAACAAAACAAAGTATTAATATTTGTATTTGTTTGTTTTGTTTTGCTCACTGAAGAAATACAAACGTATTTTTTGTAATGGTGGCACCAGTACATTCAATTATTTTTATTTATTCATAATAACGCATGTAAAAAAAACTGAATAAGAAATACACAAAGATAACAATGCCCAACAATAATTGTAATTTATTTTGATTGCTATCTAAAACATAAATGCATTAAAATAATTCCCTTAGTCACTCTGTCTGAACTAGGCGGTAGTAACTTTCAACCGATACACGAGTCAAATAAATACCTTAACTAACGTAAACATTTTATGTTATTCAGTTAATTAAAACTTTGGCTTTCTATTGATTACAAATAATATAATTAAAATACCTTGTTGTTTTGAATTAAGCACAAAGCTACAAAATGGGCTATCTGTGCTCTGCCCACCACGGGTATCGAAATCCTGATTTTAGCGTTTAAGTCCGCAGACATACCGCTGAGCCACTGGGGGGGGGGCGTTAAAATACCACAGAGAATTACTGGAAATTTGTGAAAGAGAGGATATAACAGGTGAGCATGGCAAGTGGTTTTAACTATCTAATTTACATGTTCATAAACAAAAAAGGTTGAAGGTTATAAGAATTACATTTTGCCTTAGTAATATCTACGCTATAACAAGTAATTTATGTTTGACTCAGTGGCATGATTTACAAAATTCTCATTAAGTAGATATTAGTTTCTACATCTCCATTGAACACTTATGGTCTAAATGCTTTAAATGCATCTTGTATTAAAGCTATAATAAACACACGTTTACAAAACTACCTGCTCATTAAAATGTTTAAAGTTATACGACTAAAAATATTGTGTTTAACACTGTCTATACCAATTGTATATTAGTAATAATACATAAGCTACTGGCTGGCAGTTTCATTTACTGCTAACAGTTCACCAATCACGAATATTTCAATAGACGCATTACATTAATATTAACAAAGTCAGTTATCATAGCTATAATCATGCCATCATTTCGAACATCGAAATCAAATCCTTTATCTCCATGTCCATGTTATATTCTTTGTGTAATTTATTAGTGTTATCCAACATTAATAAAACTCTTTACGTGAGATTCGTATGCATGTGTAAGACCACATTAATATATACATATATTTAATGATACACTTCAGAAAAAAACATACTGTATGACTGCGTACCACAGAGCATACTATATGTTTATCACCACCTGGTGTTTCCCCCAGTGGCTCAGCGGTATGTCTGCGGACTTATAGGCTAAAATCCGGGTTTCGATACCCGTGGTGGGCAGAGCACAGATAGCTCATTGTGTAGCTTTGTGCTTAATTCAAAACAACAACCACCTGGTGTTAACATAGATTTTTTTAATATTTAATTTATTCTATTACTTGAAGTTTTAAAATGGCAGGTGGGTGATGAAGTTCCTTTTGCTCTAGCCATACACTGCTCTGTCTTTCACCTAAGTTATAATCTTAGTGTCTTCTAGTAGAAAAATATTCTGCAAATATTCTACGTATGAAAATAGACGGTGATGTTTCTACTGACACATCAGTTTATATGTATATTATGTTGAATAAGAAAGACCAATGAAATATAATTAACCCACATTGTCTTTGGAAAGTGTTGCATTATAGAGATGTATAAAAAGTTATATATATGTAACTTCTGCTGCACCCAGAATGGCCAATTGAATTCTTTCTCTAATGATCAAGCTCCGTGAAAAGGATGCATGGACAACTAGATTTGCACCAATGGTGTAGCGTCAAGTCTAGAAGTGTATATGACAACTCTTCACGGGATTTCCGAGCTTTTTATGGCCAGAGTAACATAACCCCTGTTCTAGTTAAGGCCACCTAACACCAAGAGAAATAGACTGAAGGTGCCATTGATGGACAAAGTCTGCTATCTTATGCTGTTTCACTGGTAAGTGAGACAGCAGACAAGAAATGATGAAGTTGATGATCCATGGAGTAATGATAATCCTCTCTAGGAAGGTAAGTATTCTGCTATGGTGATCATGAGCAACAGAAATAAGTGGGGTCGAGAAAAGCTGATAGTCGAACTGCCAACTGCACCTTCTCACTCTTTACTCATAAGGCCAAAGGGGGATTTATTACTCATGTGAGTATCATGGTCCATGAAGTATTCTTATCGCATTGTATCCACAATATTTGGGGTGTCTCAGCCAGGACATTGTAGAAAATAAGCTTTTGCCACAACTAAAGGTCTCTTCTTTTATATTAAAGATCATGGTAAAATATTATATGCACCATTTCCTGAAACATTTTAAGAAACTGCTTAGAACGAATGTTCTCCAGATCAGGCACTACAACACTTAATCTTGAGATTGAATGGTCAAACAATTGACTTCATCAACTGCTTAAACAAAGTGCAACTATGGAAATGGGGTACACTCGTTGTCAACAGTTCTAGTAATCTATCAATTCGAGTTTAAGGCTGAGAATAGAAGAGCCACAAACAGCTTAGCCAATAATGCTGACAAGTGAAAACACAGCTTGCACGTGCATGCTAGACCTATACTGTCACAGGTGGCATTTTTCCTACGATAGTTTTGGTTAAGCTTGATTTTTATTTAAGATTTATCGATTGTTTTCTATAACTAAGAAGTTCTTAGTATTTTATATGTTGTTTTGTTAAGTGTTTTTGCAACTATACACACATAAAAAAGCTTCCTCTCATCTGAATAGTCTGACTTTGCAGAACTCGCATCTTACAATACTCACTATTCCTAAATATCATTACTAATATCTTCTCAAAGAAGAATATTTCTGTAGTTTTTAACAGACATAGTACAACAACAACAAAACTGTGAAAAGGAAACTTACACTAACAGACATTTTAAAACTTCTAGGTTTATGGCTTGTTCCTAACTTTGGTAAACTTAGTATTAAAATATTTGGCCTTTCTACTATGAGAATTTCCACTACTCACTTTCTAAAAACCGTGAATTAATGTTAATTCTACTTTATTTGCTTTATGTTGATACCTAAACAATCTATAATGCCTAATATTTAGTTTTTATATGCGGTTTCAAGACTATTTTAATTACTGTCAAACCTCTTTACTGTGAAACTGTAAAAAGATGACCGCAAAGAGTTATAGAAAATGTGGTGTCATGTAAGAAACAAAACTTGAATAAGTTCAGTTCTGAGGGATGAAAGTTTCGTAAAAAATATAAATCCATGTCTTTGAATATACAGATTGAAATGTATATATATATAAGAGTAGTTTTTGCTGTTAGAGTGTTCACAGGTTACCCTGATAATTGCTCAAAGTGAAAATGGATACGTTTCATAAAATAACAGGAAGTTTGAAATAAACTGTATCACAAAAGGGTGCCTTTGTTTCGCTGACTTTGACTGGGTTTGACACACATAAAAAGACTGGAAACAAATTTGTATACAGTCGTAATATTTATTGCCACAAATCCAAATTAAAGCTCAGGTTAATACTTGGACAATAGCCAAACAAGTATTAGGCCTGATCTATGATGCATCTTGTGGTGATGAGGACTTTCAGACCCGATATTTTCTGTGCTTTGTATATTATTGGAATAAGGGAACAACAGAGTTATTCCAAGTGATGACTACTCTCTCTAATCTTATACGGATATAAAGCAACAGTGTAGATACTAGATCACTACATATCTCATAGAAATATCTGTCAATGCCAAACAAAACTGTGACAGAGATCTAGGGTAAGTTATGGCTCAGACAGTAACTGCTAAATAAATTGAACAGTAGATACCTTGTTCAGACTTCCATGGAAGATTTATATTGATCAAAGAGCACGTCTTAATATTCCGCATTTTACTGAGTTATGTAACATAAGGCATATTTCATCTTTTTATTCTCATGTAAGATGATCTGTCTAAGTGGTTTGTATAAACAGTGAATCATAACTGTGAGATGAATAACAAGATAAGGATGATCTATTCTTAGTCATTTAGAAGAAGAGGGTCCAGAGGTTGATCAGACATATCTTCATCATAAAGATATCAATCACTTAACCATCACAACTAGAAATGACAGACAGACTTTACAGCTACTTCGGAAAATGTTAAAATTAAGCTCAAGAGGATAAAATCAAAAAGCCCAAGAACAGCTCAGCTTGTGATTCTCTCAATGTCACACTGATGGTTAAAGTACTGTTTGTTATATTTTGTAGTGATTCTGATGTCTTTTCCTATCAGTCAGTGGAGCCAATGAGTAAATTATTTATATTTCAACACCATACCAGCGGCAACTGGAGAAAAAAACGGAAACCTCTGGAGCACCGAAATCTTGTCGATTCATAACGCTTACACAAAAATGAATGTACTAAGTACCATTTACAATTTTTCAAGTTGCTCTAATAAATCATCCTACTTAAATAAAAAGGTCAAACTGATGTCGAAGCCAAGAAACACCGGAAGAGCTGTTGCATTTCAACGAACGTTTGGTACTGTATTATTTATAATGAAGGGCCCCCCAGTGGCTCAGCGGTATGTCTGCGGACTTACACGCTAAAATCCGGGTTTCGATACCCGTGGTGGGCAGAGCACAGATAGCCCATTGTGTAGCTTTGTGCTTAATTCAAAACAACAACAACAACAACAATAAAAATATAATGAAGGATTTGTGTGTGTTACGGACGATATAAAATCAAGTATATGAATGTTATTTACTTATTCATATAAGTTCTACTGTATATGTATTCTCACTTCAAAAGAATCCGATTAATTATCGTAGTAACCGATTTTAAAGAGCATTTTGGTTTAACTTTATATACTATGTGATGTGTATTTACATCGAAAATTAAACTAGCACACTTTAATTTTTTTTATTCTTTTTCCTCAGGATGTGTTTTTAATGTATGTGATAAATTTAAGTTTATTAATTCTTGTAAGTTATTATTTTGTAATAATTCAACTGATTTGAATTTATTATATTTACTATATTATATTTACTTTATATATACTGTGTTATATATACTATATTATACATATTGTATTATATTTAATATATTACATTTACTATTTTATGTATACTATATTATATTTACTATGTTATATATACTATAATTTATATATACTCTGCCATTGAAATTTATTGTTCTATTTTTCTTCATTTTATTGCTTTTCTTCAGTGACTGAAAGATTAAGTTGGTTTCTCATAGTGCTAGGAATTGGGGTTCATTACTCTTGAGTAATGTAGCTTATTATGTAGCTTAATATTTAAATTAAAAAAAGCTTATGCCACTTATGATGTAGCTAAAAAAGTCATTATGTTATTTCCCTTCTTTGTGACGTGTACTTCTACTTATAATTAACCTTATTTGTAGGTTTCACGTTCCCCACCCCCACCCCACTCCCACTAGTACAGCGGTAAGTCTTCGGATTTTTAAAAGTTAAAAATAGCAGTTCGATTCCACTTCGTGGACTCAGCAGATAGCCCGATGTGCTGTAAGAAAAACATACTCTATGTTTTACATCTTGATGTTTTGTGCTAAAATTTTAATTTTTAATATATTAGTAGACAGGATTTACTTGATGTATTCAATAACTAAGATGTCATCATACCTTGTATTTGAGGGCTTAATTTATGTATCATACAAGTTTTTATGGGTTGATTCATTAATTCAACTGTGTGATATTATTGCCATGAAACGAATATTTTTTTTATATTATTTACTTCTGTTGGTAGAGTTGTATTCATCTTTGAAAGAAATGGTCCCGATTTCATGTGCTTTCTTTTTTATTACTCTAATTTTAAACAAAGAATTGTTCTCCTGCAATATACCTGTTTCGCGTAAAATATGATCTTAAGGTATCACGTAGTACGTACAAGGTTGGTTTTCTATTAAAAATTGTATCACAGGGTGTGTTTCGAAGTTAAAGTCAGTTTGAGGGCAAGCCTAAGGCAAGGAGAGGATGCTTGTGGGGTTTAAATATCGCATAGCCTACTCTTTTATAGTATTGTATCATTAATATAACAATAAAGGTTTCCATTTTTCACTAACGTTCTGGCCAGGTCATTGGAGCTCTCGACTTGCAATCTGAGGAGTTCGAACTAATAATTCTTCTGTGTACTGTGTATATGTGTAGCCATTAATTTCTCTTTTAGCCGATCAGACAGAGTAGAGTTTAAATACAGCTCTTTATAATAGCCTTTCAATTCGTAAATATATAATTAAAAACTTAGGTTTAAAAATTTCTACGACTTTGTTTGGCAATGCTTACCACAAAGTGCCCACCCTTTGTTATCTGTGAACTTATTATTTATAAAACATTTGCCTTTGCTTGAATTCAAACTATACTTTTACTCTCTAATTAAAATGCCACTAAGATATATTCATATGAAAAAAATTTAATTCAATAATATCTATATTTACTTGTAACCCTTCTCTCTCTCCCAGTGGCACTGCGGCAAGTCTGCTGTTGGTGTATAACGTTAGCTTTGTGGTTAAGTACAAATAAACGAAAGTTACCTGTGTTTTAACCACAGTATAAAATATGGTTTATGGCCAATAAAATTCTCTATCATAGAAGTTAAATCTTTATATCAAAATTCATCACAAGAGAATGAGATGAAACACAACATTCTTCATACACGTGTCACAATTATCCATAATTATTTTGGTTGCAAAAGTTCAGGAGTTTAAAAATCTCTGGAGTTCAAATCGGCCGTCAACTCTAGTCTTGCCTCTTTCATTTCTAAATTTTAAGATTGGAGTGCAGAATAATTCTAGTTTGATTAACATTTTTTGAATAATGTGTTTTAACAAAGTCTTTTACGTAACAATTTCTGTCTATAGCAAAAGAAGTGTCGAAATTTAGGGGCATTTTAAATAGTCTAGGTTAGTGATTAAATTCAGCTAAAATGAGAACGGGCAGTCAAAAGAGGAAGTACTATAGGAGAAAAAGTGGAATTGGACTCCTACAACTCCTGCATTTTGGAGAAATCAAGAGTGACCAACACTTGGGTTTTATAACTATGATGATTGTGGCGACTTTTATTATGTTTTCATGATAATGTGATTAAACGACAGTAAAAATATTATAATTTAAGATATAACTTAAATGTATTGAACATTTCTATTTATATTAAACAATGGGCTAACGATTGACATATAATAGTGCCTCGATTATCCACTGTATTTTGTATCCGCGATTTTATGTTTCCCAAGGCTAGCGAGGATACATGAGCTCTGCAGCTCGAAAGAAAGTAAGATGAATTTTTAGAATAAACCATGCCGATGAAATGTGATCTAATAGAAAGAGATGAATTATTCTATACCCTATAATCCCATAAATTCATGTTAGTCTAAAATTTAAAAATTCTAGCGCTTTTAAATTATGATTTAAGTTATAACTTAATAATGTGTAATATATATATATACATGTTTGATGTATGAAGTGTGCTAGCATCTGTTAGTGCTTGCGTAGCTGACCTTTTCTCTTAAATTATCCATAGAATAAAAAACTGAACTAAATAAAATTTATTTGCATCCATTTCCTTAAGTCCTCTGGTGGAAGAGCGGTAAGTCTTCGGATTTGCAAGACTAAAATCGTGGGTTGGATTTCCCTCGGTGGACACTGCAGGTAACCCGTTGTCTCTTTCCTATGAGAAAACATACACACAACATTTCTTTAAATTAAAACTATCTTATAAGATTCGTCCCACTGTGGTTTAACATAAAGTCAAAAGGTTTCTGAGCTGAAACTTTAGTTTCGATACATGTAGCTAGGCAGAGCACCCAAAGCTTATTGTTTAGGTTTGCGCTTAATCAATAAACAAACTTAAAACTTCTGGAGGATTTAGTAAAACGCTTTTTTTTTTGTTAGACTGCCATCTGTTGGCTAGAAACGTAATATTACAGCCCCGTGCATGAAACGGTGTTTTACTAAACTAAATAAATCAACATGCTTTTATTTTTTAACAACATATTTTTGAGTTTATTCTAAATTAAATCTCAAAAGTAAACAGAAAATTTGTTTGCCCTTCCATTAGTAAGATATCAAATAAGCGTAAATAGCATACATAGGTGTATTTGTAGTTTCCCAAGGAACCTTTAGAGAGGGTAAATGAACTGCAATTTTCCCCTAGTGGCTACGGTATGTCTGCGGATTTATACCGCTAGAAACCGGGTTTCGATACTCGTGATGAGCAGAACACAAGTAGCTCTTTGTGTAGCTCTGTGTTTAATAACAAACAGCAGCGTGTAATGTTTTTTTACATAATGTAATGATGTATCTGTGCAGTAAATCTATTTGATCTCCTATATCACATCATATCAACATATTAGTTATGTGTGTTTGTTTAAAAGCACAAATCTATACAATGGACATCCTACAATTCAAACTCAATGGTTCAAAACCCTGAATGTAAGATGAAGTATGGAGGTAACAAAATATATACAAAGATATATGAGATTAAATACAATAATATATTAAAACGTTTAAAATTATTTTGTCAACAATAATATTTTCATTGAACTTCTTTTTGTTTATGTAAAATATAAATACATCCTTATTTAACATTATATCAACATGTCATATGATATTTTCAATACAAATAAAAAGTATAAAAACACTTTCAACTAATAATGAGATACGCCTATATGTGTGTGTGTGTGTGTGTGTGTATCTGCGTGTTTATTGTTGCAACGGTTTCTACAAATTAATGAGTTGATTTTAGTTATTCGGTGAAAGTAATGCAAAGTCCAGTGCACGTAACGGAAAGGAAGGTGTTTTATGTACTCTATCATAACTTCAGCCAGCTCACTAAAAACAGGTTTAACTTACAAACATAACTAAACAATTACTTGTTAAATTTATCCTCGCATCTACAAATTAACTGACTATACTTAATAGGTCTTGAGTCCATTTCACTTCATCATAAAGGTTGATGTGTCTTAAATAGATGAAACTGCAATACACAGCAGATGTTACGGCGAATTAAATAATACATTAGGCCTATACGTACCAGATTCTCTTTTGAATTTCACCTCCAGTGATAAAGAAAATAAATCTTTAATATATAAGTATAACTTAAATATAGGTGACTAACAGATTCTCTAATTGACTAACTAATAGACTGAATAACAAACTACAACTCTCTGATGTTTTTAAACAATATTTTTTCCTAAGTATCAAGAAACTTCAGTATGTAAAATCTAATTTATATACTCAGGAAATTTCATGGAGTAACACTTCTTAACTAAAAAGCCCTATATTAAATGAAACAAAGCATCAAAATTATCATTCTTGGATTGTAAAGCTTTTGGAGCAAATAAGGCTACAAGTAAGTTAAACTTAAAATTTCATAACTACAAAGAAAACTACTCTTTACAACTAACAACGTTAGTATTCTTACATCTGAATTTACAGTTAATGAATCAATACTGGAATATAACAAAACACAAAGGATGGCCTTTAATTTTGATCAGCAAATTAGTTAGAGTATTCTTTATTATTAATTTATAGTCAAAATGATTTAGTAACGAATATTTATTTTTATATTATTTTCTGTTTATTATGGTATAAGAATGATCCTTTGTTCTTTGCAGAAAATCTCTCTTGGAAGATGATCAGCAGATTGATTTATTTTGGGTAAAATCATTATTGAAGTTACGCAGTTAGCTGTTTCTATTCCACCTCTTTCAAAGATGATCACAATATATGACTTTTCATTTGGAACACCTGTTCTTTTGACTTTCTTTCTACTCTGTTGCACTCCAGGTTGGCTGTCACCATTGTTATGTTCATCATCCTTGTTGTTGACTGGTGGTGTAATTGTCGTATAGTCAGTTATATACACACACTTGTCATATATAGAAGCCACGCATAATCATTTAATGATGGTTCCCAGTTTTCCTCATACTAGCATTACATGCTTGCGTCAATCCGACTTCTTCCCTCATCTTTGGAGGGAACTCTCCTTATTTTATTACTATATTGTGTCGAACGGTTGTTAATCAAGTTGCAATGTTTCCCAGCAATGAATCCATCAACTCGTGGACTAGTTTCTTTGAATAATGTATTTCTTGTTTTTAATAGGGCGGGTTAAATATTCTTTTTCTCATAGTATCTTTCTCTTGACTGTTATTAGCCGTTGAATTATAGGAATCCATGTTTTTTACACTAAAAACGTGCCCTTTTACACCTTTTTATCTGGTAGTTATATTAATAATATTAAAAATTTCTATGAAAAAATTAATCATTAGGGGTCCTCTAAGATTAAACAAGCCTCCTTCGTCCCGCTCGAGGTATTGGTGAATTTAGATTATAGTGATTAATGTTCTTAGAGTCCGATTGTGATTTATCGGGAAAAATTAAAGTTTTGCAGTTCAAATATGAAAGACTGATGAGACATGAGTTCTGCCATGTAAAATAAGAAAATAAAAACTCACACTCAAATAATTAATATTTGCAGTTTAACTAACCCCCAGTGTTTTTAAAATATTTCATCAGTTGCGTTCATCCATATTTGTTTGTTTGTTTTTTAATTTCGCGTAAAGCTACACGATGGCTATCTGCGCTAACCGTCCCTAATTTAGCAGTGTAAGACTAGAGGGAAGGCAGCTAGTCATCACCACCCACCGCCAACTCTTGGGATACTCTTTTACCAACGAATAGTGGGATTGACCGTCACATTATAACACCCCCACGGCTGAAAAGGCGAGCATGTTTAGTGTGACGAAGATTCGAACCCGCCCTCCTCAGATTACGAATCGAACGCCTTTATCCACCTGTCCATGCCTGTCCATCCATCATAATAATACAAATAATGTAAATAAGGATTACTTCAAACGGTTATATATAGAGAATTCTGTATGAACTACGAGATGCTACGGTGTAACAATATTAACCTGAGATAAAGAGAAAATATAAACGTTTCGAGTAACGTATCTTCAATTCACAATGATTGAATTACAGACAGAACATACGACTCGTACCGACTTACGTAACGAAAATTGTTATAACTATCGCTTTTAAATAATTAACTTTTAACATTCTTGTTATGAAAACAAAATAACCTATAAATATTAAATCATTAAATAAATTAAGTAATAACTCTTATACTAAACAGTACTGTGTATTTAACATCAAAAGAATCTTGATATTCTATATATATATAAAAAGGTCAAAACGAATATATAAACAACAAATGATGAATGTCTAAAAAAATCCAGTTTTTCTCAACGGTACTGCTATCCGAACTATTAAATTTCCACTAAAAAAAACCCCAAAAGATGGGTCGAGCGGTTCTATTTAGCGTGCTAGACTGCGGATCTGAGATTTTTTGTTTCGCATTCGGTTTCCACTGAAAGTTTCGTGCATGCGTAGTAAGGGTGACAGTCAAATCATTGTATCCGGTCTCACGAAAGTAGATAATGGGTGGTGTTGATTATCTGCCTTCCCTCTGGCTTATCACTTCAACATTAAGGATGCCAAGCGCAGATAATTTTGTACGAAATCCAATAAATGAATCAAAAATGCATTTCCTTATGACAGTTTGTTAGAAGATTTTAAGAAAAAATGGAAGTTAGCTTTAAATGAATTTTTAAGTGCCAGTTTGTGCGTGTTTGTGTTTTCTTATAGCAAAGCCACATGGAGCTATCTGCTGAGTTCACCGAGTTATTAGTGTTAATTCTGTATTTCATAAATATAATATAAAAACGGAAAAACACTCGACGTATAAAATATGTTTTCCTGGAATTAATTTGAATGTTATTTTTTTCAGATAAAGTTTTGTTATTTTAATATTTATGGAGTTCTTTAAAAATACACTCAAGAATAATTGCTTTAAAGTCTACAGCAAACAACATTACTTTTATTGTAAGTTTGAGATTACGATTATGATTTGACGTATATCGAAAATATTTCAAATTGTATAATACATCATCTTAAATAGCTTTTTCGTCTTGTTTGTTGTTAAGCGTAAAACTAACACCAGGATAACTGTGTTGTAGTTTTATAGCCTTATCGCTGAGCTTTTGGGGAGGACACCAAATGTTGACAGCAGTTTCAGATGATAACTGTTTATAAAATACATAAGTGAAAATATATATTAACTTCAATATTATACAATACTTTTAACTTAGAAAAATGATTAAATCTAGTATAATATTTTATATAAATATATGTCCAAATGTCCAAGAAATTAAAGCTATATATAACAGGTTAGCTATAACAATTAAGTTCCATAATTTTGTGCCAAATTGGAAAAGGTTTCTTATTTTTGTATGTATACACCACTGTTTATTTCAAGAGAATCTTATTCAAAGTTTTTGTTGCTAGTTGCGTTACATTTTTACGTATCACATGTGTCAAAATAAACCATAAACCACATAAACATATTAATATATAAACATACTAACACAGACAGTTTTTATTGAAATGTTATTGCAGAACCTGAAGTTTCAAATCTTTATGGAAAATTTACTTGAGAATATTACAAATTTATAACAAACATATATATATAATGATTCCAAAGCATAAGTATGTATAGACAATTCGTATAGTTGTGTTTATTCTTGTAGCAAAACCACATCAAGCTAACTGCTGAGTCCACAGAGAAGAATAGAAGTCCCTGCTATTATCGTTGTAAAGTGACAGGTCAACAAAACGGGTGTTTGTTATACTTTCAAAAAATATATATATACTGAAAGTGGTATTGTCTCGTTATTGTCTGCATGAAACAACACAAAAAGTATTCTAATAGAATATGTATTCATAAAAAACCGAGTGATTAAGGTCACTTTTAAATGAACTTTAAGTAAGATAACAACATGAGTATCATTACTAAATGACCAGTACCTTCAAAAACATCTTTATTTTACCAATCAGTAGAGTTGTGGCTTTAATTTACTACTTTTGCCTCTTAATAGAATGGGACGACGTGGTACATTTAGTTTAAGAAAGCAGTGTACGTTAAATCAGTGATGTCGAGAAACCCACTTGTTGAGAATTTTATATGCAAAAACAGCTCGTTTGGGTTGAGAAAATATTTTACGTAGAAGAGCAAACAACGTTTCGATCTATGTAAAATATTTTCTCAACCCAAACGAGCTGTTTTTGCATATAAAAGTGTACGTTAAATGCTTTATTTATTGTGTTAGCAGAAAATACATGATTCCACGTGTTTGTTCTACTTCGCGATAGATGGCAGGTATATACATGATTCATAAAATTCCAAAGATCTGCAGTCTTGCCCTCTCCTGAAAAGGAAGTTGACACTTTTTAAAATGTTTGAAAGCAGTGGTTGATCACTTATTATAAAATAATTTTATTTTCGGCGTAAAGTCTTTTCGTGTGAAACAAATTTAAATAATTTTTACAAAATCCATCATCTGCCAATAGACGCTTTTGCTATCCAACTTTTGTATTAAAAATCATTTTAGGGATTTATTAATATCTTCTATCAATGTTTTTCAATATTTACTAACTGTGTAAGAAGGGGAGTTGCCAAAAGTATTAAACTTTAACTGAAATGTTTATAAACAACAATTTCTATTAAGTTATAACAAGACTTAATCCTCTGAAATAATCATTTCGTTTATTTACTATTTTCCATGATCATTTGGTTGGCACGCTGATACAATTATAATAAAAAAAACTTATTATTATTTGGAAGCAATCTAAACAAAAAAGTTTTTATAGATTACATCAGGTAAACTTGCAATTTTCAAAAATGTGAAAAACAAACAGATATTTTATTAAACACAGATTTGCCACATCAAATTGCTTTACTTCAGAACGTTCGAACCGTAATACGAAATTTCATTTTTTCAACTGCCATTATTCTGTGATAGCTACATTAAATTTTTTGTAGTGATCTTTTTAAAATAATAACTAGTGAAAAAACACAGGTTTCAAAAACAAATCTAACGTATCACTAAACATGCTGTAACATTTGAGTTTCGTACATGTCATATAAATTATTCTGTTTTTGGTTGTAAATGTATAATTTAGTCTATTTTTTTACGTGATTTGGATTAGTTTATCATTTCTTTAACAAATTATTGTGTTTGTTCTTCTTGGTATGCCCAGCATGTATATCGTCAATCTTGAAATGCAGTGTTACTGATATAATAAATAATACGGGTGATAATTAGGCTAGATACGAATAAAGACATTTGTTACATTAAGCAGTGGTAAAATACTGGGTGTGCATCAACATGTATACCGGTAAGGAAAAAACGTCGATGTTGCAAAATGGCTTACGCACAACTCTCTGGTTTCGTATGAAAAATGGCTTTAGTGTAGTTAAAACTTTGGGTGAACCCCATTTTACGCCACCCTTTAAGATTGTTTAATACCACACCTTTTCCGGGACCACTTTAAATACCGAATTGCTAAGTTTCTATTTTCAATGTAACGACAAAGCTAGAAAAAACAATGGGATATTTATATTTAACAACAGGTATTAAAATTTAAGCTCGCTGAACTTTTTAGGATATTAGTGTAAAGCAACACAAAAGACATCTGCGAGTAGTTATTCCAGCACTCCCGCATTCATGCTGATTGGCTGCCTCAGGAAGGGATAACCGTCAAAGATCAGTGCGTAGTTAGGAGCTCGTTGCTAGCCCACCATTATGCCATAGTTCCAAAATTTAACACCAAGGGCGTTGTTGTTGTTTTTTTTAATTAAGCACAAAGCTACACAATGGGCTATCTGTGCTCTGCCCACCACGGGTATCGAAACCTGGATTTTAGCGTGTAAGTCCGCAGACATACCGCTGAGCCACTGGGGGGCAAGGGCGTTGTTAAACCGCAGTAACATGTCGTTATGATACAATGATTCACATAATAGTGTATAAATATGACTAAAGGGTTAAATCGCCCTAAAAGGGTGATACGTCAATTAAAACTTACTCAATGAATTATTTAAAATTTTTCAGTGACGTGATTATAATAAAAAACCCTGGACACAATATATCTTTTAACAATTTATTAATTTTTTGACAATAAATATTTTGCAATCTGTTCTACATAAAAATACACATTTAATAACGACGTATTTACCTAAAATATTTAATTTACATTTTAATTTTGAACAGATATATTACAACTATCTTTATAGGATTTAAATTTACACGGCAATTTTTCTTTGGACACATACCAATAACAACAACAAACATAATATACAAAATAAGTGTCTACACAAAAACGAATATGGTTCTTATAGCACTTTTTGGCTTAAGTTCAATAAGGTGGTACTAATAGTTCAAGGTAGTACTAATGAATCAAAATATTATTTTTCATTTTGACCAAAATATGTGCAGGCCGAGTGGCTACCAGATTTATGACTCGAATCTAAGTTGATAATGTATAATTGTTTCTCTGTATGGTCAGGTAGTCGATCACTGGCAAATACACCTCCAAAGATTTTTGTGTGTGTATTAATCTTGTAATAGTATCTAATAAATTTATATTGTGTTCATAGCTTCTTAGATATCAGTTATGATGTTTCTAGACTGATCAAATTGGCTGAAATTTTGCATTTGCTAGAACATTTATAGTGTTAGGTAAGACACAACTGAAATGTTATTTAGTTCAAAAAAATTCCCTGTTTCACCAAATTAAAGTGAACTTCTCTAGCAGATAAATCAAATGTAAGATCAAAGCCAAAGAGTGTATATCATTCCGAGTATTAACTATATCAATTCCTTGATCTTGAAACTGCTTTCCACTTCCACTAAATAATGTTTAATATCTTCATGCATATAGCTTCGCAGCAAAATTTAGCTGTAAAGGTCGAGTGGGAATCTGTTTTTCATCTGTCTTGATTGACACAAAATTAGAGCTGTAATGTTGAAATCGTATGAAGTTATCTTCCAAGAACCATTAAATGCACCACCATCAACACATCTTATAACAAGACCATGTAAGTACTTGATATAAAAAAGCATTATCAATAGAAGCTTATAAGTTTCTCTTGGAATTAAAAATGATTTGCACATTATATATTTCGAACGATATTTTACTCTTACTTTGACAGTATGACTGACGAGCTGATCTTGAGTTTTATAACGTAGATAGAAACGTATTGTAGTACAATTTTGAATCCCTATTTGTTATTTGACACAATAAAAAACGAATCATTCCTTCGTTTGAGTTAGTGTTTTAAATTTACACCATTATGCAAGAATTTGTTCTGCAAAAAGATATCTGAATGCAGATGACTGACCATGTTGATTGTTTGACTACCACGTGTGTCTATTTGTCAGTCTTTGATTCAATCATTTTTACCATCGTTAAAATCTAGATCGTCAAAATTAGCTGCTATGTCTTTTATGCACATGGACAATATCAAATGATTTCTCTTAGCTTAACCATTATAACTCAGTAAAGTTCCTATGTAGCTTTCATATGCGTAAAGATTGTGAGAAGAAGAAATGAGTTTGTAATTCAGATGTATGTCAGCTTGAGAAAACAGAGAATGGAGAAACACGCTTACGGGTGCAGAGGTATCTTCAAGTAGCTTTCATATGCGTAAAGATTGTGAGAAGAAGAAATGAGTTTGTAATTCAGATGTATGTCAGCTTGAGAAAACAGAGAATGGAGAAACACGCTTACGGGTGCAGAGGTATCTTCATGTAGCTTTCATGTGCGTAAAGATTGTGAGAAGAAGAAATGAGTTTGTAATTCAGATGTATGTCAGCTTGAGAAAACAGAGAATGGAGTAACACGTTTACGGATGCAGAAGTATCTTCATGTAACGTTAGTACCATGAGGCTTGACAGTCTTTGCCTTTACATGAAGATAAAAATGGGCTGGATTTAAATATTCATCTCCTCATCCTGAAATAGAAAATTCGATAGGTTCTCTGACGGTATCTGAAAACAGAGGGTGATATTAGTCTACTGATTTTTTTCAATATTTGTGTGGGAAGGAGAAATAATAAGTCTAGCTCAGATTTTATACATTGACAAGACTTTTCATGCAGTATGAAAGTCATGATTGTTTGTCAAAAAAGTTCGAAATCAATTTGCTTTCTCTTTTAGCTTTAGATATTCTAAACACGGAACATTTATATTTCTTTCTTTCACTATGTAAAACTTCTCTAGTCAGGTTCTGAGTTCGTTGTATTGCTCGTCGTTTTCCAGCATTCACAAAGGGTTTTTCTTGTTTGATATCTATGCTAAATTTATATCAGACTGAACTGTTTGTTTACTTAAGAATACAGCCAAACAAAACAAATTCCTCAAAACGAAATATAGAAGTCTTGGCAGTTATCACATTGTATTTTATAAATAATGTTGGTGTGGTGTTTGTCGGTATAGTGTTTGCATACTATATACCTCAGTTTTGTGCCTGTTTTTTGAATAAATTTAGTATTAACTGGAATGTCATATTTTGTTATTAGTTTTTGCCAAATGTTGGTTATTTGTTTGGTGATGTCGGGAATTTCTGGTATGCAGCAGTATATGGTTTCGTGATTTTTTGATTCATGAGATATATTTACTTTTGTTGGTTGATTTTGCTTTCTGTCTAGGTGTGTGCATATAATGTTTTTTACAGCTTGTGGAGGAAACTTATAGATGTTGATGAAGTATTGTTTTATTTTGTATAATTCATCGTTAATTTTATCTGGTGAGCATAGTTTTATGGCTGTGTATATTTGGTTACTTAGTATGTTGAGTTTCTGTTTTGTTTTATGTGCTGAGTCACAAAGAATGTATAGTTCAGTATGGGTCATTTTTTTCGTGGATTTCTTTTTAAAATTGTGTATCGGTTATTGTAATTTTGAGGTTAAGAAATGATATTTGATTGCTTTCTTTCTGTTAATATGTGAAGTTAATGTTGGTATGTATAAAGTTAATGTGAGTTGTTCGCTTCTCTATTAGTGCTGGATACCCATACCAACCGTTTTTAAATATGTAACTTTCTCTACAAGGGAGTTTTCTCGTCATCACAAGGCAGTTAATAAATGCTGTCTCAGCATGAGTTTCAAGTTTACAAGGTTGCTGACCTTGTTTTAATTTTTTTTAAAGACTTTACATGTGTGTGTGTGTTTTATTTTCTAAAAGCAAAGCCACATTGGGATATCCGCTGAGTCCACCGAGAGGAATCGAACCCCTCATTTTAGCGTTGTAAATCCGTAGACTTACCGCTGTACCAGTGGGGGATGACACACATGCATTCCACCTTTCTTCTCCTTGAGTGGAACAACTAGTATAAATTTATAAAACACATCGATACATGTGAGTAAATACCTAAACTGAGTAGTCTATTGACTTAAGCTAGAGAGATCCACCAAGTGACCTTGCCATTGTTCAGCAGTCCTAAAACAATAACCCGGTTTATCTAAAATTTATATTTTACTTGTTTGTATAAAGTATACACATTATTTCGACTTAACTAGTCTTTAACCTGATTTAGAGATGCAAGTTTACTTGATGCTTTTACGAATCTAAATAAAGTCTGTACTCCACCCAAACTAGCAGAATATGTAGGAATATAATGCATTGTATGGATTTAATAGATATTATTTTCTACAACGCACATTTTTGTTTAGTTTTTACCATCAAATTTTTCTATAACAGTAGTAATCGTTTGAAATTTACAACATACGAAATTAATTCTTAGATAATTCAAAATATTACTTAGGTTAAAAGGATGACTACAGCCTATGACGACAGTCAAGACACAAATAAATAAATAATATAATACTATTTTATTTAGAGTGATCTCATTTAGATTCAATAAGTTTAGATCTTTTTATCAAGTCTATTATGTTTCATATACTTCGATCTGTCTACATTTCAAACAGTGTTTTGGAGAATATGTATATTTAATAATGGTTCTGCAAATTCTTGCCAGTCTCCAGAGTTAAAATTATTTCGTTTTCGTAGTAACTCGTTGAATAAGTCGATTATATTACTGTTTGGAACAGATCTTCCACTAATAACTCATTCTCCACGATCACTTCATTTCAGATCACCACTGTAATATATCAAGTTTAGTAGAATTTCGGCTTTCGTCTCATGTTTCTGAGGAACGCTTTAAGTGATTTCTCCATTTTTAAGAATTTGTGATTCTATTATAATTTTAACGGGTTCCATGGCTTGTAAATGAAAGGTGTGATGGCATTGTTGCAGTTGGTTTATCATCTTTGTATTATCATTTAAGAGTAACGTATCATTTTATATGATTGACTTCATATCTTTATCTATAGAGTTTAATATCTTTTGTACGGGCCTTTCATAAACTTTGGATTGATAAAGAGAATGTACCAGTTCTTCAGAAACGATAACCATTCGTTTTGCCATATTTTAGCAGCCTTACCAATAGCATAGCCTGTCAAACCACCAAATTATAAAAGTATTGGTGCTAAGAGTAAAGGTAAAAAGCTTTCTTTTTGTATCAGCAAGTTCATTTTCTGTTTAACTGATGTTTTCTTGACAGCCAGCTCACTCAATAATGACATGAATTGTCTAAGTTTATGCTTTTGTATGTTCATTATGAGAATATTTAAAACATTTAAACCACATTCAAAAATACTCAAGATAGAATTATTTTTAGATCCGGCAATTATTCCTCTAATCTGTTTACGTTTTGCTTTAAATGATGCACTGAGTAACTCTTGATGTTTAATTCTAAGTGTTATGATCAATAAATGAAAAGAGGCTGTTGAGTACAACACATAAAACTGTTTATTTATACACCCATTTAGATATCACATTAACTTTGTTCACACCACAATGATATAAACCGTTAATGCAAAATGAACGTGACAGTTGATTTTGGGAGCTGATCAACCTTGGGGCATCCAAACAACTCCAAATTGTAACAAGATATTTTCAATATCTTGGTTTTCTTTCTCCTCTTTTCATGAATGATTCGAAAGTTCAGCCACACTCTGCAGGTAGAGATAGTCTATATTACCATTTTGCATGGAATGTTTTTGTTTTTGAATTTCGTGCAAAACTACTCGAGAGCTGTCTGCGCTAGCCGTCCCTAATTTACCGATTTAAGACTAAAGGGAAGGCAGCTAGTCATCACCACCCACCGCCAACTTCTGGGCTACTCTTTTACCAACGAATAGTGGGATTGACCATAACATTATAACGACCCCACGGATGAAAGGGGAAGCATTTTGGTGCGACCGGGATTCGAATCCGCGACCCTCGGATCACGAGTCGAACGCCTTGACACACTTGGCCATGCCGGGCCTGCATGGAATGTTATGAATGTGTCACGTCACTCTACACTGACGACAATCAGCATTTCACAGTTATTTACTTGTAAACCGTTATTTAAACAAGAGCATGTATATATATCTTTTTACAAAACATTTGAATACAAGTTCTTTAATTACATATGACCCATTCTTCAAACAAAATCTTTCTAAGTTGCATTATTATTTCAGTAATGGTAATAAATTAGTATATAGCCATTTAAACAACAGTTTAATTTATTTTGGTATGTACACTGTAACTTTGTTTCCAGTAAAAAGTCCTGTCGTCAGACGGATCTTTACGGGCATTTACGGTTTCAAATCACTGAGCAGCTTAATCAGATGTTTGTCTCATTGTATCTTGATAAGCTTCTTCAGTATATTTTACACCTGATGGAAACATTTGTATTACTAAAACATTAAACAGAGATTTGTCTTTGACATTCTTGAGTAAAATAACACATTGAGAATTTAAACTAATATTACGCAGTTCTTTGTCCTAATGAAATAAATTCTGTATAATACAAAACATCGATAAATTCAAATGGTGATTTCCATGTGTAAAAAGTTGAGACACTCGTTTATTTTCTCCACGTTATATTATACGATCACCAAAGAAATAAAGATCTGGTTTATCAGACCTAAATACTCATGAACGTTTTGATAAATTATATGTTGGAAATATTTTGCATTAATGTTTTTATAAAGTGATCGTAAAATCATACGATGTTTTCAGGAATGTTATAAATTACTTTACGATAATAAGTAAAACGTTACTTACAAACTATGATTTACCAGTTCCTGTCGGATCTGACACTAAACATGTAAAAGGGTGTAGTATTTGGTTATCCATTTCAAACTCTAATGAGAAAAAAACGAAACATGACTTACCTTGTATAGATCACGTTTCACCGCACTTGGGACCTGCCTCCAAGGCCCAGCACAGTCTTCATTTTATTTAATAGATCAGTACGAGGAGGTAGTTCTATTAGATGAAGAACATCCTTGTCTGGATGGAATGATGTTAAAGTCTAACAGAAGGTGGCATTTGGTGTAAACTTGACGACAATTGTTCTTTTCTTCCTTGTTGTAAGTGCTCTGGGTCTTTAAATTCCTACAAGTCTTCTAAAAGTCGCAGTTATAGGCGGTTGAAAAGGACTGAATATATCAATTATCATACATTTCATTGATGAAAATTTCAATTTTTTATTGTTGATAAAATTTGAAACTTCAGCATATTTATCTTTGATGGTTCTCCCTGAGCTTCAGACGGTTTCCTCTGGATGCTGAAGTGCAGGGACAACTAATTATGTATTAACTGTTCTAATTTTGATTGAGAGTTTATAGACGGAACGCAGGTAGTAGACAGCTAACTCTTGGGCTATCATAATCAAATAGTGGGAATAGATTGTTACTCTTATAACGCATTCACGACCCCAAAGTGTAGACAGCAATCTTGTGGCGGCAGAACTATGGTCTCTTTAATTCACAATGTAACAATAAAACAAGCAGACTACGTCTGGCTGTCACTAAACTATACAGTCGTCCCTTGTCTTAAGTATTATGAATATTTTAGTGAACAGAATTTCACAAGGACTATGCTTTCATTCTTAAAAGGAGTTTATGCTCCGTGATTGACGTAAGCCTAATCCAAAAAATTATTAATGAAGAATAGTTTGACGATGACTAATTACCTGTTATTTATAGGCTTATACATATTGTAAAATGTGGTGTCTGTCTGAGGGTTCGTCTCTCTCTCGTTTGTAAAACTGCGCATGTAGGAAAAGCTCAACATTTACTTTAGAAATGACAGGAGAAGAGACATAAATAACATTGATGCTAAACTTTATTTCATACCCAGGATATCCTCTACTAAATTGTTAGGAAGTAATCACATTATTCTTCACATTTTAAAATGTGACGTGACTTAAAGAATAAAAATCTGTGTGTTCGATATGTTGTTGTTGAACAGTTATTAGCATGATTGAAATTCTCTACAATTAATTTTCACGGTGAGTGGCATAAGTGGTTCAGATCTTTGATTCTAAGTGAAACCAACAGTTCAACACAATTAACCTTTCTAAAGCCTGTGGAATAATTTAAATTAGTAGATTAACTTAAACTTTTGCCGTCATTGGAGACGGACACTTCTGCTTGTATTTTCGTAAGCTGAAACGTCACCAATACCTATGTTGATACGCTGAAGCGTCACTTGTTCACACATTGACAGTTTTGACCTATGACTGCTTATTACAAACCATTTTTTATTGCTGTAGATTTGATATTATAATTATTGCATGTTAGATTTTTAGAGAGAACCGAGTGAGATTTAAATAAGATTTGTGTTTTATTAACGTTTAGTTTGCTGCACACGTTTTAAACAGATCTCATTTGCTTTGCTACTTGTTTACTTTACAGATTTCTGTGTAAAGAAATCTGCTGAACGTTTTGGGAAAGATTCATCACGAGATAATTTCTCAAAGTTCGAACAAAAAGGTCAAAAAAGTCTTATCACGTCCTCCAAGTTGTAACTCGTTGAACCGAAATACATACAAATCAGATAAATCTGAAGGCTGTTGTTTGTAATTAAGCACAGAACTACACAAATGGTTATATGTGCTCTGCCCACCGCGAGTGTCAAAACCCAGTTTTTAGCATTGCAAGTCCGCAAACGTATCACTATGACACTGGGAGGCAAATATGAAGGCACATCAAAACTGACACTTGACCTGTATCGTATTATATGCAGAGTGCATAAAGCTTTGCTTCCAAACACGTTTTATCTTGTTCCCATGCGTTGTGTTATATTTGCCAATACAGTTGCGCAAACAGATCAAAAATAAATATGTGAACATAGTAACTCAGTAAATAAATGAAGCTTCAGTTTTTAAATTATCAACTGTTTAAATAAATACTTTACACATTTTAAACAGTCTTCAGTTTTAAACTTTTTGAAATACTTACAAGCGATTCCAGTGAGTTCAAATAACTATTATATAAGATACCGGTCTATGAGTCAGGGAAACCAAAAAAAATTATATATTGTGGACTCCTGTGCAGTCATATTTACAGCAATTAGCACAATTATAAATTTTCAATTGTCCAACATATTAACATACACAAAAGGGCAGATTTGTCCATTTTACTTTTTCTTAAGGGGGCAGAGCTTATAAAAAAGCAATATTTTTACATGGGATTTCAAACGAGATACTTTTGTACAGGTCCCATACATTGACATGAAAAAATTCATTTTTAGTACTTATAGGGGACTAAAATCTCACGAAAAGCATAAATTTACGAGTTTCTGACAATTACTCAGTTGTATTTCTGCCTATTTACATAGAATTTAGTTAACATATTTGTTTTTACATGTTTGATGCAAATATATTAAAATTTATGAAATATACCCATTTTTGGTCGTTTTATGGAAGGTCTAAAGGTTAAGTAACTTCCAAAATTTTAGGGTTTTGATCAATTACTTAGCCCCGTTTCAACCAATTTACATGAAATTTGGAACAAATAAATTTTTCCATAGACAACACATATAGGTCGTTAGGGCGCTAGAATCGTATTTTGTGGGTCGCGTGCTCGAATCCCCGTCACACCAAACATGCTCGCCCCTTTTAGACGTTTCATCACGTGACGGTCAGTCTTTTACCAACGAATAATGGGATTGATTGTCACATTATAACGCCCCCACGGCTGAAAGGGCGAACACGTTTAGCGCGACGGGCATGCGAACCCGAGACCCTCAGATTACGAGGGTAATCAGTCGCATACCTTAACACGGTTGGCCATGCTGGGCCTCATTTTCAAAAGAAGAATAAGGATTTTGCAGTTTCCCATTTTTGTGGGTAATAATTTGGATTATTTTATTTTATCATATCATTTAATAATTCCATAAACAAAAACCTACAGAATACTTCTCGTTTCACAATTTCCAGTGGTAAATCTTCTGTAGAAATTATCCACAAAGAAAGGAGTGAGATCGGAAGTCGGCACGTGTATGTCCTCTTCCGCTCGCTCTTTTCGTAACGTTCTCGATATCCAACATACATACAACTGTTCGGTTACGCTGAAAAACTGAAACTATCGGCTTCACAAGAAGTTTTTTATAAACAGTTCACACAATGTGAGCATAAACACAGTATATGTAGTTACTAATGATATTTTACTGTTTTAGTAATCCCCGCTCGTACGGCGGTAAGTCTACGGATTTACAACGCTAAAATCAGGGGTTCGATTTCCCTCGGTGGACTCAGCAAATACTCAGCTTTCTTATAAAAAAACACACACGCTGTTTTAGTATATACTTTCAACTCTACAGTGCTAACCCGATATTCATATCTACTCATATAAGTTTGTTTAAGAGAACTTCAAGAATGTTTTATAAAACAGATATATCAAAATGTTTTGGTTTGAATTTCTCGCAAAACGACACCAGAGCTCTCTGCGCTAGCCGCCTGTTAAGCCAGAAAGAATACAGCGAGCTAGTCATCATTATTCACCGGGTACTATTTTTTACCAACGAACAGTGGGACAGATGTCATTTCATAACGCTCCGCGGCTGATAGGACGAGCATATTAGGTGAAACGGGGATTTGAACTCACGACCCTCATCCAACTGGCTGTGCCAAGCCCTCCCCAAAGAAAAGATAGCGGGAAATGTAGTAGCATATCGCCCCCCAGTGGCTCAACGGCATGTCTGCGAACTTACAACACCGTAACACATCCAAACATTAGATGAAATATAATTAAATGTAACTATACACATAATAAGTATCCAATACCGGACACAAATTATAAGGTGAATTATTAAGTGATTAGTTTTGGTTTGTTTGTTTTTTTACACACTTTTCAAAACATTTTTTGTCATGATTAATCTCACAATAGCTGAAATAAATACGTAAACTTGTTCATCTCCAAAAATAAATAAAAACAAATATTCTTTTCCAATGACATAAAAATATCTATAATTTAAATTCTCTTGTGAGAAACTTCAAACAATCGCATATATGGTAAAATCGCTTCAAGGTTGTGATTGATGCTGTTAGTTTTGGTAAGGGCTCGGTATGGCCAAATGTGTTAAGGCGTTCGACTTGTAATTCGAGGGTCGCGGGTTCGAATCCCGGTCGCACCAAACGCGCTCGCCCTCCCAGCTGTGATGACGTTATAATGTGACAGTCACTGCCACTATTCGTTGGTAAAAGAGTAGCCCAAGAGTTGGCGGTGGGTGGTGATGACTAGCTGCCCTCCCTCTAGTCTTACACTGCTAAATTAGGGACGGCTAACACAGATAGCCCTCGAGTAGCTTTGTGCGAAATTCAAAATAAAACTAAAACAAACTTTTGGCAAACTATTAAAAGCTATGAAAACACGTGTCGTGTTTGATTCTTGGCCGTTAAGCTATTTCTGTTTATCTTATGTCTTTCTATTTGCTTGCTTTTTAATATTTTACTATTGATAGAAACAGTCCGTGCGTAAGTTGAAAGCCTATATATACAGTGTAATTTGAGAAGTAATCGCTAATCAGATTTTTTGTTACACTTTTATAGTTGAAGGATAGATGGACTAATTAACGTTAGGTGATCGTGTTAAACCTGTTTTAACTTCTATGCAAATCTCAAGTGAAAGAAGAAACAAAATTCGAAGTATGTGTAAATAACTCATCCAATTAATGACTGAAAATGTCACTCCTAACTGATGACTGGTATAGATACAAGTTCAATCAGTGTAAGTTGTTTTATTGCATATGTGTACGTACATGCGTATATTGCATCAGTAGATAGGCGGTGTGCATATGATAGTCATCTTTGTTCTTTTGATAGTATGTTTTTGTTGTTGTTGAAAGATCAAAACTTTTGAAACACTGGTTAAACAAGTCTGCACTGTTTGAAGGGCACTTTGTTCTATTATATTTAGTCATAACATCTGTTTAGTAATACTTTATCTTCGTAAGTAAGTTTTCTATTTGAAATACTTACGAACTACTTCTTTTTTTTTTACCGAGAACGAAGATTTTAAGATTTAAAAGAAATAAATCTGTAATTTTCTCTTGTATCGAGGATATAAACAGAACTAACATCATAAAGGGTCATATATATAATTATATAGATTTAATAGATCGTGTTTTTGCCATTCTCACAATCATATGCAAGTAACACATTTGCTAACGTTTGTAAGATATGTCCATAAGAGAGGGTTAAGAACGTTATATTTAAACAATTAAAATTTTTTTACACAAGATGGAAAGTTAGTATTGAATAATATTCCTAATCTTTGGTTTGGATCACTTTAAAGCAATTTTTTATAATGGAGGATTTGAGCATGTTCGTGGTTTTAGGTTAGAAACTCTACAAAATGTGATCGGATTTGTGTCAAATGTCATGAGCACAATAAGGCTGAGATTTTAAAAAGCAAAACCCACAAAAGGAAACTCGAGTTGTTGATTCTAGATAGTAGAAAGGACTTTCTGAGTTTTAAAAAGTGAAATTTGACGTTATCTAATATATACGCATGAAATCTCAGAAAGGAGCAGGGGTTCGAGGTTATACAATCTCATAGTTTTATATGTTGTTTATTTGCTTTTAATTAAGCTCGAAGCTACACAGTCAGATATCTCTGCTTTGCTTACCATGAGCATCTTAAGTCCGCAGATATACCATTGTGCCATTGCGGGGGGATACTTTTATATAATCAGCAATAATTTACGAAAAACTACAATACAAAACATATGAGTAAAATCGTTTGATGTTCTTTAGCAAACAAATATGACTAAATCATTGTATAAAATATTTCAGGAAAGAACGATGAACACGGTTACATTTGTGTGTGTGTCCACTTATAACTAGCAAGCTAGTTATTATTACCAAACATGACACGTACTGTTAGACTCCCCGTCGAAGAATGACATAGAGGTAGGAAATGATCCCCACATAACACTCTTCAGAACCCTAAATATAGAATGTTCGTTGTATCTACTTATGTATGGCGAACTGCTAAGCCGATTGTCACCAATTTTATTATGCGCCTTTAGGATCTGTCAGTGAGTCGCATGGAGTGAAGGCTGGATGATTAAAGTTTGTGTCTAACCTCCGATGATTCCTGTACTTCACTTTCCTTGAAAGAATACATTAATTTTATAATCCAGTAACAGCGATTCCTTTACTTGTCAGTTTACTGAAGTTTTTGTAATGAATATGAATTCCCTACAATAAGATGTTCTTACAGTTTAGTATACAAACAAGTTTAACACGCTTGAGCTTGAACGAAATATTGTATTTTTTGTCACTTTAATGTGATATGCCTGAACACACATATATATCTATATAAAAGCATAAAATTAAATGAAAATAAGACATTCGTTACGCGGTTTGGAATTATCATTATTTTTTATTTAACATTTTGGAAATTAAATATTTGCAACTGTGGGATTAATCTATTTTATTGGCCTCTGGAAACGTGCACATTTATAAGGTGCTCGTATCTACTAAATTAACCTATTTCTCTACACATTTGACCTGTCTTTGAACCAGAAAAAGAGAATTCTGTAACAAACATTAAATGAGGGCGAATGAGTGATTAACTGATCTCTTTACACAAGAATCACTGAGCCGTAATGTAGTTGACACAAAAACTGAGCTATTTTACAAATATCTCATAATACCTTGGTTCTACGCATACAAGTTACGCAACATAAAGAATTGAGAGTTAAAATAAAATAGGAGCATATTATGATTGTGTTTTACGTCATCAACCTTCCACTTCAGTGAACACGTCCTCTGAATGCACGCACGTGACTAAGATATCACAACTGATAGTAAATTTTGAAAATATTACCGTTTATATGCCGTTGAAAAATACTAGTCAACCACGGTTAATTAATGTTGCCACATTAATTATCATTCCAACTTTTATACGAGTCTTTGAAAGCGTTTGCAGCAACATATTGCAAAAGAAAAACACTAAATCTTAGGAAAACTATTTTGGTATCTGGCCTACATAAAAAAATGATTTGAAAAACGAATTAAAAAGGAAAAGAACACATATATTAGGAAATAGAACAAACATATTTGCACAGCGAGCCTTGAGATCATAACATATTTGTTCAACGACTTGCCGAGTTAGCCAATAGTCATTACATATCTTTAAATCATATGATATTTCTACAACACATTATGGCCCTGTTGATCATAATCCAACAGGGTCGTAGTACATTGACTCAACGTGTTGCTAAAATACTAATAAAACTGTCGTAATTCTTCCTAGGCTTCCATCATATATGCCCCGGCATGGCCAAGCGCGTTAAAGTGTGCGCTTCGTAATCTGAAGGTCGCGGGTTCGCGCCCGAGTCGCGCCAAACATGCTCGCCCTCCCAGCCGTGGGTGCGTTATAATGTTACAGTCAATCCCACTATTCGTTGGTAAAAGAGTAGCCCAAGAGTTGGCGGTGGGTGGTGATGACTAGCTGTTTTCCCTCTAGTCTTACGCTGCTAAATTAGGGACGGCTAGCACAGATAGCCCTCGAGTAGCTTTGTGCGAAATTCCAAAACAAACAAACAAATCATCATATATTTGCATATAGTTAAAAATGTGGTTCCTGGAAATAACTACGCTAGTTTTATTGGTTTTTTTTTGGCAATACATTGAATCAACACATTATGGTCATGTTAGCTGCAACATAAAGAACTATGACTCGTAGTTGAATGTTTGGTTATGCGTTGAACAAACATGTTATGGTATAGGTATTTAAATACCAAAATGGATATTGTAAATCATAAAAATATAAGTTACGGCTTTGGAGTTACTAGTTAATACCGAAGACAACTGCAAGTGTATATTAAGAGTCCCTGTGTGTGTGTATGTCATATTTTGTATGCATATTTATAGATGGATTAATAAAAGCATAGAATATTCTACAAATTCTACGATATTATGATGTAATAATACTCAACTGAAACAGTTTGAAACACTTAGAAGTTTCTAGAAACATGGGGTAATAGTACAAGCGCCAATTTATAACAGTTGAACTACGATAAACTATGCTTTTGAAAATAACCAAATTTAGTTTGCAGTAACATGACGTCATGAACAAGCGCCAATTCATAACAAGTTTGTTTTTTGAATTTTTTCGCAAAGCTACACGAGGGCTGTCAGCGTTAGCCGTCCCTAAGTTAGCAGTGTAAGACTATAGTGAAAGCAGCTAGTTGTCATCACTCACCGCCAACTCTTCGGCTACTCTTTTAACAATGAATAGTTGGATTGACTGTTACATTATAATGCCATTCTGGCTGAAAAAGCGAACATGTTTGGTGTGACCAGGATTCATACCCGCAACCAGCAAATTTTATTATATTTAAATAAATATAAATAAATAAAATAATGAGAAATCTTACCTAAAATTTTAATAACTATTTTTAGTTATGAATAAAGTCATTTAACAACTTGGCATTACTTTATGGGGATGTACAACTTGCCGCAAAAACAAACAAACAAACTTGTTTCGAACATGATAGTAGCAGTGGACAAGGAGAGAATGGATGGTGGTTAGGAGCTATACTAATTTGTTTAGACAGCTGGATGAGACTATTCAGGCTGGTATAGTTTGTTTGCTGTGCTGTTAGTTAGTGCCTTTCTACAATATTGGGGGCTAGAATGCTAATTTCAAGAGGAGTTTTCCACTGACTTACCCCCAAATGGTAGTATCTTATTTTCTTTTTCTTGTTTTTATTTCAATTGATTTTTCTTCTTTACTTGGAAGAGCAGCCACCTTCCCACAAATGTCTGCAATTAATAAAGGGTGATATAGATGTGGGACTTGAGCACCCACATCTCACTCTCCTAATTTCCATATCTATTGCTACTCTTTTATTTCTCATGTGAAACTGGAGAGTGAAGGTTAAGATTGATAGAAGGTGTATCCCCACTGCAATTTGGGTCCTTCTTCCACAGTCACCTCCAAAACCAATGGTACATTTTATAATTCCACATTATAGCTTATATCCTGGGATCTTTTCATTTGGTGCAGCGTTTTTTTTTTGTTTAATTTATTTTTGTTTCAGTTTGTTTTTGTAAGTTATATCAAACTAATGCAATTAGTCAGAGGTTTGGATTTAGTGTTTTTAACGCAGTCCTTCTTTGTGATTTTGCTTATATAATTTTGTTAAAATATATTAATTTGTTTGTTTGTTTTAAACCTCATTTCAAAAGTAACGCGAAAGCCGTATTTTTATTTAACTTTGTAAATTCTTAGGGGAAGGCAATGAAAATCGTTGCTGGAAACATATCTTAAAATGTAATGAATTAGCTTTAGCAAAATTATTAATACGTGTGTAAGAAGACAACATTCAAGAACAAGAATTTCACGTATCCGACGCCAATGGTTATTAAACGTTTTTTTTTGTCGTTTTCTTTTTTCAGCGAGGCGGACCACAATGGCTTATTTGTTTTTGTTTTTTTTTAATTTCGCGCTAAGCTACTCGAGGGCTGTCTGTGCTAACCGTCCATAATTTAGCAGTGTAAGTCTAGAGGGAAGACAGCTAGTCATCATCACCCACCGCCAACTCTTGGGCTACTCTTTTACCAACAAATAGTGGGATTCATCGTAGCATTATAACGCCCCCATGGCTGAAAGTGCGAGCATGTTTGTTGCGACGGGAATTCGAACCAGCGACCCTCAAATTACGAGTCGAACGCCTTAGCCCACCTGACCATGCCAGGACCACCACAATGGCATTTAAAGACTTAGTTGTGATTGCTTTCCGTAATTATGAAACACCTTACTCAGTCCAAATGAAGAAACCCATAATCTACTGATGATCATTGGACCATATATTGAGAACCAATGTCCTAGACTACCAGTGCTGGTATTAAAAATTATTTGCCACTTGTTGGACATGAATTTAATACGGTGTGTGTGTATGTTTGTGAGTGGAGATAAGTACTTGGATTATTTTTTTCTTCGCTTTATATTATCATTTTTGTGATTCTACGGCTCTTCATGCACCAGATAATAAATATATGATTTAAGTTTAATCATGAAACTGACTATTATTTTGTTTACTATACTAAATTGTTCTTGGTGTAACGTTGTTAGGTGCGTTTTATTTCTAGAAGTTACATAAAAATAAAAATAAAGTTTGAAATGAACTGTTCTATTACTTTCAATATTTATTATTATTATCTCCAGTCTTATCATATGACCAATGAGAACCGCTTTTTAACGATCATCAAGATCTGGTTGTTATGCTGAATACCATATATATAGTTCATCGAGATCTGGTTGGTGTGATGAATATATAGTCTATCAAGACCTTACCATCGCTGGGATTCAAACTCTTGCACCAAATACGTGAGATTCTTGTTCTTGGTCATGTTGACAAAAACTTTTATTGTGTTTCTTGTAACACTTTTATATTTAAACTCGTGTTCAATTAATATAAAAGATATATATGAATGGAGCGTTATTGTGTTTGAAACTCGTAACGTTGTTAAATTAATGTGTAGAATTATGCAAGGACTTTTTTTTACGTTATGACACTTGTATTTACGAGCATTCGGCTTTAAATATTGCACAATATTGTCAAATATATAAAATATTGTTTGTTGTGGTTTCGTTGTAAAATTAAACCTTTAAGTATACAATATATTATTTGTTTATTTTTACTTCTCTCTATATATACATAATCATATATTTCTTATTTTTAATATTATAATTGCACTCCGCTTGTATAACAGTAAGTCCACGGATTTGCAACGCTAGAATCAGGCGTTCGATTCCTCTCGGTGGGTTCAGCAGATAGCCCGCTGTGGCTTTGCTATAAGAAAAACACACAAACAATATTATAATTAAATATTTCTTACTTTTATAATAAGTCTATTACTTCGAAAAGAATGTTATACAATAAATACACTTATGTGGGCAAATACACAAGCGTTACCTGCCAGCAACATTTTTGCACAAACAGACTTCGCTATTTGGGGTTCTGGGTACACTATAAATGTAATTGTCAAATTCTACTATTCGATAAGACAAGAACAACCCTGGAGCTGGCAGCCAATGTTCTTGACTAGCCATAGCTGTCTCTAGTTATAATCTCACAAGCTAAAGATAAGGCCTTACCTCTTGTCTCTGAGATCGTAATTAGAAAGAGCTATGCGCAAATAACTTTTGGTACAACTTTGCTAGAAATTTCTAAAGAAAAAATATTGATAATATAATTTCAAAATCATTAAAATACCCCTCACTCGTAAATATACACTTTAACTGATCTTCAAGAAATTGTATAAATAATTTCATATGTTCCAGTTTTGTTTTCATCATAGTCTACCTAACTTTATAAAAAAAAGCTTTCTTATTCAGTAGTTTCTACAAAAATTAATTGTTTAAATTAATAAATAATGCACACTAAAAATGTTCACCTGTCTGATACATAGAAACACAGATATGAAGAGAGAATATTGAGTGTTAATAGTATTACAAAGATAACTGGAATTAATCTGACTCCATAAACTTCTTTTTTATGGTTCAGTTAGAGATACCGTTTTTAACTGGTAACTGGCTAAAGTAGTCAAATTTAAAGAATGTTTCACAGTTACAATAAAAGTTGTAATGAGGCGAGTTTATTCCAGCATTGTTTAATCCTTCTTTGTATATTTATATATGCGTGTATTTACGCAAGAAAAGTATTCTAAGAAAGTATTGCTGAAGATTTACACAGTGCAGTTTTTGAAGGACAGCGTTTGGCTACATTAAAATAAAAATATCCAAACTTCACTTGACGCTGTTTTCAAAATACTTCTAACTGCCTCTGACGGTTAGTACTCTCCTTAAAAGGAAACCTACCCTTCAAGTCAAGGACGCACGTGAACTTCGAATCACAGGGTAATGGCCTGATATGATAAATAAAAATGTTCATCACTTCCTTCATGGAGTATGTTTATAACCAGTTTGTTTAATATTCTTCAACAACAAAATCATTTCGAGATCGATGTGGTTTTCATCATCTTGTTTTGTGGAAATAACGCTTGAGAGTACTAAAATTATTTTCGTTATAATGCTATTGAACAAACAGCTATCTTAATTACCTAATTTTACAAACATTTTTATCACAGCACTAGTGTGAATAAAGAGTGGAAAACAACAAATTATTTTATTAAAAATTCATTTCATCTCATCTCTAAAATGCAGGTCATATACAGTCACTTTTATCCACACTTCGGTTCTAAACTACCACCTTTCTCTTATAAAGCATTGACTGCATACGTTTATTTATTTCGCGTTTGGAAGTATATCATACTTTTGCCTTTAACTATTGGTAAATTGTCAGGCTTGTTTTTGCATCAAAAATTAACCTTTACACATAAATTATTGTTACAAAATGAATGTGCCCAATAAACATTATGTTCAAGTTTTGATTTGCCACGTCAAAAATTTTCCTTTTCTGTTTATTTGGTTTTAATTTAGATGTTCATGTTATAGTTCTAGCACAAAGCTAACAATAGGGTCTGCTCACTCAGGAAAGAAAACCTCGAATTTTAGCGTTGTAAGTCCGCGAACATGCCTCTGACCCGCCATTTATTTTTAAAAAGACAGTCAGGGTGTTTATAAACTACAAAAATAACCTACCAATGGTAAATTCTTTGTACATGAACCATTGATTATTTCAAAAAGATTTTCCCATGTACGTAGTGTTTAATTTACGTGTTAAAATTAATTTCTTTGCTAACAGGACCGCTATCAGTGATAAATGTACTCGTTTATTTAAACCTTACCAACTGAAATTGAGATGTTTATTAAGATAGACTAGTTTGGTTATATGAACATCATGAAATTCATAAACAAAAATATGAATCTACTTGGCTCAAAAACGTTTTTAAGCTTTATCAAAAATTAATCAACTGAACGTTTACATAAATTAACGTCTAATTGCCACAAAATAAAGCTGTTTCGTGGTACTTGGAAAATGGAAACGAACCAGTTGATACGTAATTTTAATTTTGTATGATCAAACGTTTGCAAATTAATATAACTTTTGTATATATTTTCTTTACTGCCTTATGAGACTTAATGGGTCCTAGTCTGTAAATAATCTGCAAGTCAAAATAACAATAAATTATCAAGATATGTCGTCAGCAAAACAGAAAATTAACTAGTGTGTGCTTTATATGTAAACTGTAAAATTTAAAGGAATCCTGTCTACCTATTACTTCAGTAAAACATATGCAGTTGTTATTGGTGTAGCTTGTAGTTTTTTAATTTCAATATCTTGTTTAATAGTTAAAGAAAAGCACATTGAACCAGTCTTTTAGTATTGCTAGGCTCTTAAGTATGGACGGGCAGGATTCTTTATAGCAGGTAATAAGTGTCTGTGATTTGTTGGCGATAAATTTTAACAATAAAAAGAGAGTACAAGCCAACCTGTTTTAAAATAATGCATTAAAAAAAGTCAAACATATATACAAATGCTAGTTACACTGTCAATCACCACAGTTGTATCGAGAGTTTTAAATAATCATCTCTTACCTTCAAAGCCCACGCAGTCTGGTTCAGTTAAGTTAGAAAACAACTGACAGGACGAATTATTCTCCTTTGCTCTATTGTCACAATATAATTGATGATTTTTACTTACGTTTCACTATTGGCTACCACAGTTGTTTCCAGAGCTTTAAATAATTGTCTCTTTTCGTCAAAAGTCCACACAAGTTTATTCAGAATACAACCAGAAATTCAAATTTTTATTCTCTGTCCTGTCGTTACAATACACGCGCACGCGCACATATATATATATATATATGCAAGTAAAGAGAAAAACTTAAAAAAAAAAAGTAAATACATGGATTTTTAATATCAGTTCTTCAAAACCAATGCAAACAGGATAGTAGGAATGCCACTTGCATCATCCCTACATTATGGCACGATAATTATGTCTTCTTGAATTACTATGTATTAATAATATTTATAAAAGTAGATACTTTCTGTGAAACTGTTAGCTTTTTCAAATTCGTTAACACCAATGTTTTATTTCTAAATTGCTGTAAAAATAAGCAAAAGATGAAAAATAAATTCAAACTTTTTGCTGTGATATTTAGAAACATTCTTAAAACTTATGACTCACTTATTACATAGATATTGTTATAAAAATGGAAAGAAAATACTATATAGTGTCATAAAGATGACCTATTGAGGAGATGTTTTAAATACTTTTTTAAATGAACATTCCCATCTATCCCTACATTGGCAATGCTGCTGCCTGCCTGAAATACACCCTACAGCAATATAAAACGTTCCATACACTCTATTAGATATTACAATACAACAATACTTTATTAAAACAATGAGAAAAATTCAAAACGTTCGAGTAACATGGCGTTCAAAACGCCATTCAAAACGAATGATTCGTAAACAAATGTGGTAGAATGTTTGCTTCCGAGCTATATAAGTTATCTATTTTATTATAAAGTGAGTACAGTACTGTGGTATTTGGGAAGTTTCTGGCAAAATATACGAGATCCGCAAACTTTTTTTCAGGCTCGGATTTCGTATGCAGTTGTGTATTCCAACTGGTGCGATGGTTAAGCCATATGAACAATGATACAGGACATAAGGAGTAAATATTTAATGAAGATCTTGACATTTTACAGTGTAAAGTATCATACAGTGCAAGACAAATTATCGTGAGGTTGTATGTGTGACCAATAGGGAAATGAAGACTTCATTGATTAATGTTAAAATGTAATACAACAGAATAAACCCCTGCTTTAGCCTCTGCAAAATCCGAGTTTTCATTTGGATTTTTCCATAACAATAATAATCTGTTTATTAAATAAAAACCTATGCTCCACTATCTCATGAAGCAACTTATAAACATTTCGGTTAACGACGAACTTTAAGAATTACTTAATTAAATTAAATACAAAAGTTAAATGTCACCAACACAAATGAAAATTAAAGTTAACCCTAAAGTTACAAAAAAACACGAGAAGTTTTCAGAGAATAAAACTACATAAAAATACATAAACCCGTTACCAGCACTTAAAACTTAGTAATTTAATTTTTTGTGTGAAAGTTAAAAAGTATTCACAAAAACATTGTTTAAGTCCAAATGAAACAAATTCTGTAATTCTATTAAAAGACTTACACAAATTTCTTTAATATTTATATACTTGAAAATATCCTAAAACTCTAATAAAATGTAGTTGAAGCTTGCTCTCTCAGGCCTCAAAACTGTTTTAAAATATGGTCATAAACACTCGAGTTTATCACACAAGAAAACGATGATTAGTGTCTGTTTAATCATTTGGCCAGTGAATATCCTGTACGATTCTACTCAGAACTAGTGCCTGACTCGCTGATAAGAAGAGTTTATTGTGCTAATTAAAAAGTACAGTGTTATTTTTACAAGAGATTTAGACATCAGCGAAAAAATAACCAACATTTGAAAAAAAAAATTATAGCATTACACAACATTCCAGTAAACACCAAATTTATTCACATTATGTCCACATAATGTAAAACCTACAATAAAAAACACAATACCAACATAATTTATAAAATACAATGCAACAACTGTCATGACTTTTGTATTGGAGAAACACGCAAAAAAATGGAAACTGGATTGAACGAACATAAAAATCACCTTCGAACGTTTTTGAACACTGCAAGTCAAATAAAACACAACATAACCATAGAAAACACTTAGCAACTAAGCATGGTAACAAATATATAAACAAATGCAAAATCAAAGAATCCCTACTTATACAGCAATTAAAACAAAAATTAAATCGGTATAAAGGAACACCTTTATACCTATATTAATTAATAACCTAACATCCTACTGCAACGCACCCTGCAATCCCGTAATCGTTTATACGCTCTTCCCTAAGACAGGTGTCCGGCAACGATCACTTGCCAACTCTCTTTGTTAACAAGAAGATGACCTAGGAAGGTCGAAACATTGTTCTCTGTTTATCAATAAAAAGAGTTATTACTAATACCAGCCGTTCTGAGATACATTTTTATTTCTAGTGGGTTTCTTCTCATCAAGAAAGACTGGTGGATGAAGTTTACCATTAAGGGAAAATAGCAAACACCTAATAGCGAAAAAGTGATGACACATAGGCAAATGAGAGTTTCCCTAACAGGAAAAGTGTGATGTTGGGACCACTATGAGTTATACATAACTAGAAGACAGTTTCTTATAGTAATTTATCATTCTACCATCGTCTCCCGTTAGTACAGCGGTAAGTCTACGGATTTACAACGCTAAAATCAGGGGTTTGATTCCCGTCGGTGGTCTCAACAGATAGCTCAATGTGGCTTTGCTATCAGAAAACAAACACACACAAACATATATTCTACCATCCAAAAGTATGCATCAAATATTTACGGGCGGCTGTCTGATCGTAGTATTAATACATCATTGATAAAGATTTAGAAAAGGTGAATCTTATATAAGGAATGGATTTTTTTCCAGGAAATATTGCATGAAAAAGAGCTCAGATTGTGCTCTTCGGTCATACACATCCATTACATCAAATTGATTCAATGTAAAAATTACACTAATAAAGATATAACCAAACTCATGCATAATTTCAGTGAAAGTTTTGTTGTGAGCAGAGTGCATTTATTTAATATTTTATTATATTATAACAAAATGATTGTTGTACATACCACAGTTATTTTTCTAACTGTCTATATCTTGAATACCCAAAAAGTGAATTTGTCTATGTATTTTTGTTTATGGTATCATTCAACAAAAGGCACGGAGGTTTTATTTACAAACATAGATAGTGACATACACATTACGTGCATTATAGATATAGAAAAGATGAATTTTCTTAGTACATGTCATGTATATACTTTTCACGTTACATAAACATGTTTTTGTAGTTATATAATAATCATACTGTGATGTTTCCTGTACTGTACATCTGAGCTAGTGACAGGATCTGTTACCATGGGATTTAACATGGGTCAAGTACAGAATCATGTTATGAACAATAGAAACTATTTTCAGTGATAGGTTGTAACATTCCTTCTTTATGAATTTTTCATTAAACAGTAAACAATGATCCATTGGACTGATATAAATTAGGTTTTAATCTTTGAAATTCCAACCTATCTTTCGTTCAATTGTGAAGTTCACAAGTACAGTGATATCCAGCAAATAAGCTAAAGTATCCACGAGATGAGTACTGTTAAGCAAAGAATAAATTGAACACAGGCAGCAAAGGGAAAATAAACATACAAATGAAAAAAAACAAGATATTATTTATTCACGATAATGTTTTGAATTTTATCAAACTGGCCGCCTTTTTATCTCTTATTGTGGCTTCTCGATGGCTGCTGTGGTAAGAAAGGCTTTCCAAATATGTCTACAGAGAACAAGGACAGCAAGAAATATCATAATACTAAAAAACACGATTTTGTGAGTTTGTTTCGAATTTCGTGCAAAGCTACACGAGGGCTATCTGTGCTAGCCATCCCTATTTTAGCAGTGTAAGACTAGAGGGAGGATAGCTAGTCACCATCTCCTACCGTCAACTCTTGGGCTACTCTTTTACCAACGACTAATGGAATTAACTATAACATTATAACTCTCTCACGGCTGAAATAGCAAGCATGTTTGATGATAATTATATATATATATTTACGGTATGGGTTAAGATCTTGGCTACTTGTTCGCTTGTGCCTGCACAGCATATTGAGTATATTTTATTTTTACTTTCTATGGATTGCTATTTTTAAATTTCCACATTTTATACAAAACCAGTAATGGGACGCCAGCACGGAACCTCAGATCCACCGAAGGCTTGAGATTTAAAACGAAGATGCATGTCTTAAACGTATTCACAAAACATGTGATATGAAAATTAGAACACAAAAAATAAGTAACAGCGGTAATATGTACATTAAAGACAGATATTATGGTACATATATACTCACATGATGAATTTGTTTATTTGTTGGATACCGCGCAAAGTTAGTCAAGCGCCAGCTAGCCCTAGTTTTGAAGTAAAAGAGTAAAGAGGAGGTGCTCAGTCGACATCTCACACTGGCAACTTGTGGGCTACTCTAATATTGGGATTTGACCTTCACTCTTATAATGTACCCGTGGGTTCAGTATATCGTAACCATTTTCTGGGTCACAGCAAAGTCACAAGAAACACATATACGCACACCTGTGTGTGTGTTTACATAAAAGTAATTGTGAACACGAACAAGTGGCATACAAATGATGAAATGGCAGCTAAATGGTGAATCTATTAACGATACGAAACATTATAACACAAAATGGTAAAAAAAGTAAGTAACTTGTCTAATGGTATTTTGCTTTACGCAGAGCATTACATCTTGTTTTCATGCTGCTATACGCTTTATCTTTGTCCAAGTGTGAAATGTTATTCCAAATATCTTTAATTATTCCCTCATATTTAGGGATTTTGTTTGGTTGGTTTGGATCTTCTCACCTTTCACATAAACTTTGAGGATGTTCATATAGAGAGTTTTTATAGTCTTGGCCAAAATGTGTACACATTTTTTGTAAAAAATAAGTTTGTTTATTTTTGAATTTCGCGTGAAACTACACGAAGGTTATCTTCGCTATTCGTCCCCGATTTAGCAGTATAAGATTAGAGAGAAGGAAGCTAGTCATTACCATCAAAGTTGAAAAGGCGACCATGTTTGGTGTGATGGATATTCGAACCCGCAGCCCCTGGATTTCGAGTCGAGCATCTTAACCACCTGGCCATGCCAGGTCGTAAGAAATAAGAACATTATTATTAAAATGGAATACAAATACACTTAGCATTGTCAACCTAAGAAATTCATGTTGTATTAATCATTAACACATGTAATTTGTACAATGAGACAGGTTCTATGGACATCATGAAGTTTATTAGTACCGCAAACAATGTTGTCAGACACCTGTTGAAAGATGTGTAATCCAACGTTTCACCTATAACAACTGAACATATATATAGATGTATCATGGCAAAATATAATATCAAATAAGAATAAATAGCGTCTATAACCTTATGTCCATTCATATTATACACCCAGTTCTAGATTGATCCTTTGGAACTCTAATAACCTCAGCAAGGTGATGTGGCATATTGTCAATGAGATTACTGATATAATCCGCCACGATTTCATCACAAATTGTCACTAGACGGCGCTGTAACTTAGCTGTAGTAGCTGATTTAGGATCGTGACTAGCAATTTTCCGGCTCATTTCTACTCAACAGTCATCAATGAGATGAAACACTAGAGATTTTGCTAGCCAAGGCAATCGTGTAATGTTCTTCTGGTTAAAATAATCTTGGGCAATACGCGCACTATGAGCAGAGGCATTATCATTCTGGAATATAAAGTTATTACCAAACGTTATCTTAGCATATGCAGAAATATCACATCCATATGATGTCTGTAGGAGTTGCTAATGACCCTTCTCTGGAGGATATGAAAATAAACTCTTCCATCATGATGAATAGCTGCCCCAAAATATAATGCACCATCTCCTGTGGATTCCATTTTGGAAAGACAGCCTTTCCCTCTCTGTTCTCCAGGCAAACGACGAACACGAATCCTACAATCAGCTTTAACACACCGGAAACATGATTCATCACGTAAGATGACATGTCACCAGTGCCTTAACTGTAAGTTGTTTTGATGTTCTGCCCAAATAACACGGTGAATGTAGTGAAATCTGGTAAATATTGTTCTGGAGATTCATTTTCATGCAAAATAACCTTGTTTGATCAGTTTCCAATCCCTTTTATTTAGATACTCTGTACTGAATGTGTTTACACCATTCCTGTCCTAGGGTGTTTCAAGACTTCTTTTGACCTTGATGTATTAACCTGACCAAAACACTGTGATCTTGGGTAGTAGTTCCTCCAGCGTCTACCAGTATAATTTTCTGTAACAATGTATTTTTTAGTTTGATGCCCCTTCAGGATTATGGATGCAGTACACTGGGGGTACCCCACTGTTTTGTTTTTTTCTGTTTCTGGAAAGTTGAATAACTTGACGCCTTATAACTTCTAGCAAGTGATGAGACATGACTCTACGCAAAGTTCAATAAAATGTCGAATTTACTATTATATATATATGTTTATGTTGTTTGTTTTGAATTTCGCGCAAAGCTACACGAGGTTTATCTGTGCTAGCTGTCAGGATTCGAATCTGCGACCCTTAGTCAAATGTTTGATCAATCAAATCACAGATCTGCTCAATTAGGTTGAGATCGGGACTCTGTTGGGCTATTGAATGACTTCAGCAGCTTTTTTTTACTTAACTATGTAATTTCTGTATAGGTCGGATGGGTGTTTGGGATCTTTACTTCTTGGTAATAGAATTCTTTACCAACAATACACAAACCATGACAGATAAGTATATGATTGTACTTGCGCTGGTCCATTATTCAATTTATTTTCCGAATATCTCCAATTTCCTCAGAAGAAGAACACCTTCAGACCATCACATTGAGTTTTCTCAATGCTTCATGGTAGGTGCAGTGAGGTAAGTATCTTTCATCTTTCTTTCACTAGACGTACAACGTTTGCTTCGAACCAAATATTTCAAACTTGAACTCATCAGTCCATAATACTCTTAACAATCATCAACAGTAAAGTTTTGTTTAACTTTTTAGCAAAATTCAGTCTCTTAACAGTGTATATTTGAAAACTGAACTAAAGGTTTTTAACTGCAACATGACAAAATATTCCTTTCTCACTGAGTCTTCTTGATAATGTAAATCTATACACTTTTTTGTCATTTGGTACATGATTGTTTATCACATGCTTGAGATCAGTGGAAGCTTTTCCTTCTGTCCGGCCCGGCAAAGCCAGGTGGTTAAAGCACTCGACTTGTAATCTGAGGGTCGCGGGTTTGAATCACCGTCACAGCAAACATGCTCGCTCTTTTAGCCGTGAGGGCGTTATAAGAGTTGGCGGTGGGTGGTGATGACTAGTTGCTTTCCCTCTAGTTTTACACTGCCAAATTAGGAACGACTAGCGCAGATAGCCCTCGAGTAATTTGGAGCGAAATTCAAAACAAAACCAATCCCTCTGTCCAAAAGGTTGCATAAACAGTGATATTTAACATCAGTATCATTGAGTTTAGGAGTTCTGCTTCATCCTTTCCAATTTTTAAATTTACCTTTCTTAGTTTCATTATCTAGAGTGTAGTTGATAATGTCTGGAGAGTATTTCGTACCTACAACAATATCTTGTAAAGTCCAACCAGCATCATGTAAACTTCCGTGCGAGCTCTTTATTTTACTGACAATTTTCTATGCTTTTCAGTTGTTTAATGCACCAAAACTTATTATATAGTATTAAACGCTGTATTTATGAAGGTTTATTTATGTTAAGAAGTATACATCAAAACTAAACAAATGCTTACATACCACTATTATATAAGGTTTAGTTTGTTGTTCTCTTCGCTCTTCCAAGCAGCACTAATGAACTGCGAATTCCATGAAACTAGACTGAGGCAGTAAAAGAGGCGAACCAAGGAATCTATTCGGCCTTATACATAGAACAGGTACGTACTATATGGTTTCTATCTCTTAACTTAAAATATCAAGATTTCAAAATTATATTATTTTTTGTAGTTCCCCTGGATGGAATACAGTAGTGCTTAAATGAGTTACTAACTTCCATTGTTCTTAAAAGGGTGAAGTAGGTTAATGACGACTAAGAAACCTGCTTGTTTGATTCTCTTGCAGGAATAACAACGTAGTTTTAAATTAGCGAATTACGTTATACTGGTCGGCGTAACAGATAAAAGATGGGAGTGCATCCACCACTCTAAACTGCGCTGTTGGCCAGCTTGTTGTCAATAATTGTATTCCTGTATCAGAAACATCAGGTTTTTCGATATATTTAAGTCAAAGAGGAGATTTGGATACAGATGTTCACATGTAGACGTTGGTACAGATTATTAAAAATTTAATACTAAATCATACAGACTTCAGTTCCCGTTAGTTTCCGATATTTTGGCACTTTGGTTTCAGTGATTATCCGACAGAAATGTTTATACTTTTATTTTAAGTCAAGAATCCGCGTGACTCGTGATCACATCTCTAGTACAACGTTGTTATTGTTCTCGCGAGCAGAATTTAAAATATTGTACTCCATTTTTTTTTACGATAAAGTGTTACAAGGTATGGCTCACGGTAAGTATATAAATAGTTTTATAGTGCAGCATTATATCCACGAATTAGCGACACATTTAACTAAGCTTGGGATCTGTTTTCAGTTAGAATTTTTTTTTACTTAAGTCACAAACACACACATATGTTTACTTGCTTAGTAGTTCCTGTACCATTTTATTGTGCTACATTGGTAGCCCACCATGGCCAGATGGTTAAGGCGTTCGACTCGTAATCTAAGGGTCGTGGGTTCGAATCCCCATCACACGAAACGTGCTCGCCATTTCAGCTGAGAAGGTGTTATAATATGACGGTCAATCCCACTATTCGTTGGTGAAAGAGTAGCCCAAGAGTTGGCGATGGGTGGTGATGACTAGCTGCCTTCCCTCTAGTCTTACACTGCTAAATTAGGGACGGCTAGCGCATGTAGCCCAGGTGCGGCTTTGCACAAAGTTAAAAACAAACCAAAAACATTATATTGTTTATTCGTATTTCTAACAAATAATTTATATATATATATCTGTGTGTTATTTCTTTCTTTGTAATTCGACTGTCTCACAATTTGTTTGAAATTTGCGAGATTTGAGAACCTCGAGTTACTGACGGGCTAAATTTTCTGCTTCGTTTTTCATACTAGAGATACCTCATACATCATATTCTCTTCGCTGGAATTCATGTTTTGGTCAAAAACAGAAATTATCAGCTAAATCAATACTACTACTAATAATAAATGATTTATTTACCATACAAATGAATAATATTATGTATATGCCAATATCCATATTGAATCGTACCTGCATACGAAAAGAAGGTTCATTGAGTTGGTTGTTATAAGAAAACGAAAGTTGAAGATCACTATTTCCATCCTTAAAGACATGTTCTAACTTTAACATCTAAATGTAAGGAAGTGTAAAAGAAGCACCTCTTTACCTTGAACATTACTTTAAAAGAATCTTTTAGACAACAAGGTCAAAAACGTCGCACACGAAAAACAGTGAAATAAAATAAGAACGCGAACTGCTTATTTTAACAAAAATACAAAATGGGTAATCTGAGTTCTGTTCACCACTGGGAAGTCAACTTCATATTTCAGTTGAGTAAATCCATAAACTTCCCCTCTTCCACCATGGGATGATAGCAAACTCCAATGTACCGTAGTAAAACTGGTGTATGCAAATTGTAAACACATTTAACAGCAGAAATACAGCTTCTTGGTGTTTGTGGCGTTGTGCTTGTATATTATATGTATGTACAGTCAGAGGTGTATTAAGTATTCATGAACCCCACCATGAATAAAAGTCCATTTTATATTGGAGAATTCATGAAACCAAGCAGCCCATATTAAAGATTAAAAGAAAACAATAGAAACAAGGAGAGATACAAAAATAAAGGTAAATGAAAATATATGCTTTTGTAAAATTTTATCCGAGCTTACAACTCCAAGTTGTTTTTTCAACTGGAATAAAGTTATTTAATATGATACTAAAGCAGCTCAAAATGTAGTCATGAAATTTAGTTTTCAGATTAAATAAACCATATAATAATCCATGATGTTCATTTTTTACACAAATAAATCATATAATGTTCTAATATCTATATTTTAGGCGATTTTGTTGACTGAGAAAAAACCTTGCTGTGTCTAAATTTTGTGTCGTGATTTATTGAACAAGCATTTTTTTCTTTGCTGCGACCTATTTAGATAATTTTACTCTGGCAAAACTCCACTGATTTTTATAAATACTACTCTAAATGTTCGCATTTCTTCTAACGAAACACGCGTTTTTGTGCTGTTCTGCAAAACGTGTAAAGTGTGGCACGAATCGTAACCACCAAACAGCGCACGACATCACTATTCTGAATAAGTTAAATTTTCATACAAGTAAATTCTATCTTTTAAGTTATTCTTGATTCGTCGTGTAATGCAATTGAATAGTGGATTATGTGGTTTTAAATTGTTGAAAAAATGAAGTTTGGCAGACACACACTTGATTATGTATAGAATGCTAGTAATGATTCAGTTATTTAAAAAATATATATTTATGTTAACTATATATGTAATTGTGGAAAACTGGATCTTGGTTTAAGGTCTACAAATTTTCTGTCTCATTTTTTCTAAATTTAATTTTTACATTATACTCAAACATTTCTGTATTTTCGAATCACGTATGATATGTCACATGAAATAATATGTATTCTCAAAACGGCTAGTTTGGGTATTGAAACTCTAATTAAAATAAAGTACAGAACGACGTTTCGACATTCTTTGGTTTCCAACTCTCTTTGTTAACCTGAAGGTAATCGAAGAAATCTGAAACGTTATGAACCTTATTTGAGTAAAAATTTTAATATCCATATCAGCCTTTTTGAGAATACGTTTTCACTTAAAGTGGGTTTTTCATCATCACGAATGAAATAATATGACTCTTCCGTTTTTTAAAAATTAACGTAAAAACCCGTCAAAAATGATGAGAAACCAAAACAATTCCGTGTACGACTGGCAATGCACAAAAGACATATCATATCATGTTCACAATAACATGTTAAATATTACTCCTTAATCCACTACATAATAACCGATCAAACATGCTACATACACGTGCTGGTGCCTTTGGATAAATGACTAAAACATACGATTACCATGTGATTCCATAAACACCTGGTTTTATTCTGAGAAAAAGTCGCCCTTTTCTCTGTAGATAATTTGTATCTTCGGTCTGTTTCAACAAAGGGTATTTCGTAATAATTGCATGGATTTACGTTAATTTTTTTACTTATATTTCACGGAAGTCTTCCCTTTCGTACCCTGCCCTGAGTGGTGTCATACACACAAAGCCTAACCTGGTTCTAGGAAGTCCCTCCTTGATAGGCTTTTATGTAGCAGAACAAGTGCCAAAATTTAGGAGCTATTTACGTTTACATTAGTAATTACACTGAACTAAAATGGGAATGGGTAATTAAAAGAAAAAGTATTATGCGAAAAAAAAAGAATTAGATTCGTGTAACTCACGAGCGTCGGTGAAATCTGAAGTGATCGACTGACACTGGTTTTATATATATACACTGATGGTGTGTCATTATCCTTTCTCCTCTTCTTTGTAAAATGACAAATAAGTAACTGTTGTACAAAAATAAAAGGTAAGCTTTTAGAGATGTGAAACTGCAATTACAAAATATATTAAATTGTGAATAATGGTAAATTTAAAACCAAGCTTTTTAATCGACAAAAGATTTAATTTTGAGAAAATATGAACTTTAATTATAATACATTTATTATTCTTGCAGTAAAATTGAGCATAAATGTGACTTTGTTTGAATGAGTGTAGAACCGCTGTTTGCGAAAAAATGAATCAATATCTTGCTATAAAAACGTATCTAAGAAAAAACAACCTAGGTGTGATAAAAAGGTGCAGCCAAAAAATATCTGTCAGTGTACCAAGTTTGAAAGAAAAAAATCATAAAAGTCATTATTTTTGGTGCGGCGAAAAATACAGTAAGCAACTCAATCAAAGTGTTATATCTCCGGTATTTCTTCATGGGTGTAGGTATGTGTTTTATTATAGTAAAGCCACATCGGGCTATCTGCTGAATTCATCAAGGGGAATCGAATCCCTGGGTTTACCGTTGTAAATCCGTAGACTTACCGCTGTACCAGTAGGGGACATTTCTTGATGGGTTACTTGAAATTTGGTATGAGGTACGACTCCAGCAAGGCACATCCTCTGAAAATACGTGCTAGTTTGGAGTACAACAGCCAAAGATAAAGAAGGCGGAAAAATCGCTAAACTATTTCTCCTGTTAATAGCACTGTGTTCTACAGCAGATTGTTTTGACCGAGTGTCCTGATATAACATAATGTAAGAACCAAGCAAAAAAAGAAAATCAACATCACCTAGATTCCCTTCAGAGTTAAAGTTCGAGCTAATCACACATGACGCTACATCGCTTGATTGGTCTCGTTCAAGGACTGCATGTTTTTATGGTAGTAGGTATAAATTAGTATAGAGTTAAAGTTTTACAAAAAGTTCAAAACTGTATTAACTAGGAATTGATATAAGTATACTGATTATAAAATATAACTTTATTAGAAGATGATTTTTTTTTCCTTGGTAATTTTTGTGGCCTTGCCTTCGACCGTTATAAAGCCATCCAAGACGCTTCTGTCAGCATCTGTAGTGCCAATCGTTTCGGCCTTCAGCTACAATTTGGAAATTATGAAAACATTGTAGGCGGCCATAAATCATTCATAGATAGTGAGTGTAACATTTCGCGGATATTGTAACTCACGCACAAGCATCGAAGTAGATACACGAAGTAAAATTCTCTTTATTGAACAACTGAATGTGTTAGTTTAAAAAAACAAAAAATATTTTTGAAAACAAAGTTTGTAGTAACTCATATCATCGAATAGTTCGCTAGTAGGTCAGCTTTACATGGCTAAAATCTGGGGTTCGATTCTCTCTGATGTATAAAACGCAGAGTTTATTGCGTAACTTTGTACTAAAACACAGACATATAAACAATACCAGTAAACAGTGTTCTAATAAAAAATCGAGTTGTTTGTCTAGAATATTTACTATATTTCTTCTATCTTGGGCGAATTTATTTTTCAATGAATCTCATGAATAAAATGAAACAAACAGACTAAAACATGAGCGTGCCATCTAATTTGTTTAAACTTCGGTTTAAGAAAAAAAAATTATAAAATGAGTGGTGAAAAGGGCACTATCAACTTATTTCTAAGTTAATCAATTAGTACATAAATTTCTTTTTTACTCTTATAAAATGTTAATAGTTAAATTTACCTTTTAAGTCTACACCTATTGCATTTGAGGATCTGAGAAAAATAGGCTTTAAACTTGCTACCACATTTCTATATTATAAAAACAAAATTAAACATTTTTTATCGGTTCTATAAAAGTTTAGTAGTAAAGTAATAATAGCAAAACAACAGTGTAACTAAATTCTCTGGCACCATCTCCAAGGGTTTGAATCGTATAAAACTGTATTGAACTTATGTTATAAGCATTAAAATGTTCATTTTTTAATCATTTTTCACCCTTTAGAATAAAAATTTGTTTCTACACCATATTCAAGCATAGTCCTTCTACATCAAATAACAGAAAGTTTGCATGATTTTCGATGACATAACCCACATTATGGAAATTATAAAACTTTCACCCCAAATTTGAGAACAGTTTTCGACATAGGAAAATCAAGAGCTAATAAATCTTCTCTTTGTTCACTACAAGCAAGTATTTCTCCATTTACATTCTAATACTAAATCAACCAATCAACCAACCAATATACTGATACTTAACAGTTTGGTAACTGACACAAAATTTAATCTCTTTGAGCTTCATAAAATAGGAAAGTCTAAGCTTGGAAACATAAATAATTCTTTTAGAGTAAATGTAAAAACACGTTACTTCTTTTGAAAATAGTTGAGGAAAGTATGATTAATTGATGTGTCACATGTTGATTGATTAAAAAACAATATGTACAATATTTTCGTGACAACTATATATCTATGAACTGTAGCAATGTTGAAAATGGTAAAGAGAATTTGAAGCACAGCTTGACATATAATCGTTATCTATCGCTTTGCAGACATTATGCATCTGATAGACTCCGATTTCACGGTGAGGATGAATGAACCCAGTTGTACACTTGGAGCCTTATAAAAAAAAAGAGACACAAATATTTACAATTTGCAGAATAAGAAGACCAACTTTTATTTCAAAAGTCAATGTTTGTAATTAGTAGTAACCGGTATCATGCAATATTTTAAACATACTTATATAAAAAAAACCAATCACTACAAAAGGTCGGCTGCAAGGAAATCTATAGGACGAAAACGAAACTTCTAAAATTTTAAATATTTATAAAATACAGAAATGAGAATCTTGTAAGTTATTCTTTGAACCCATTTTATGAAAAATAAAATTTTATTTAAAAATGTTAAAACCAAATGATAGATTTTAGTAAGTAAAAAAATGAAATTATTTTAATTATTTGATAATAAAAAGTCAACCCAAAATATATATAAACAATTGACGAATAGAATTTGAATTGAAAAGATAAAGTGACTTGGCAATTTGGGTGAAAAATATTCCAGAAACAATTTTACAGCTACTTAATAAAAATAAAACACGTGTATGTAAGACTAATAATAATATAAATTACATTTAATTCGTTACAGGTGAACTAACTCGTTTTGCGCCGTAAATCTACAATTACGTTTATAAAACCAATAGCTAATGTTTTACTCCATAATAAAGAGTGAAACTTACTTTCTTTTCTCTCCATGCTGAAAGTCACATTACACCAGAGTATGTTTTTAAATAAAGTTGTGTTGAACAAAAACTTAGAAGCTTATGTCGTTCATTTCGTTAAACATTTTTAACAACTTTGGTCGTTCGTCTGCCAAAGCTGTTTCAAGGTTTGTTTGCTTTCTTATACATCCTACTTCGTCGAAAACTGTTTCTACAGACGTTCGTTACTGGTAGAAAAAGATTGCCAGGAAACCATCTCGTGTATATAATAGTTTTTTGCTTTTGTAACAAAGATACATACATATATATATATATATATTCTCATGCTTGCTTTAGGAAGGACCAAAAATCAAATAGTCATTTACCTCCTTCCTTGTACAGTGATATTCACAAAACATAAACTTCAACATAATGTGCATAATACATTATTGGATTCTCAGGAACTTATCACAAACTTAACTGTTAGAAAAGTGGCTCTAAAGTAAGTCTATAATGTTAACAGTGGAATCACCAATAAGGCCCTTCTGTTATTAAATTGTTCCAACTGGCAAACTCCGTCCAGGAATGAAAGTCTGATGTTACAGGGTCAACAATTTTTTGGGTTTTCAAGGGATTCTTAGATTTCTTCTTTCTGGTAATCCTATAATTGCTTCCTTTGTTATTGTCCCATTTACAAGAGTGATCACTTTTAAAACATAGACAAAACTCAATCACTTCCGTTTCTCTTGCTAAAGAAGGGATGGAAACGTAAAAAGTAAAAGTATCAATTAGTGACGCCGAATTTTCGAGTGCGATAGGAACATACGAAGCGAGTATATCCTCGTGGCTCAGCCATCTGTCAAAAGTAACTCGAACAAAAACTTCTTTTTTATACGAAATGTTCTTTACTTTAATGGTGCCAGAAAACTTCTCGTTTGAAACAATCACGTTTTCAAGGGAAATACACTGTTCGTCTAAATTACTACGAAATTCAACATAATCTGAGGCTGGTTGAGGAAAAGTCACCTCCCAGCTACTTTTCGCCATTAGATATGATTTCCCATCTTCAGACACTTCTTCGAAAAACTGGTCTGTCCAGCGAGGTAGACAGTCTGATGTTTCGGGAAGTATCCGTACTTCTGTCAAAGCAAGACCTTTATCGTCAGCAAACCATACACGTTTTCTACCCTTACATAATTTTATGTCCTGTTGGATATCGTGATCGGGCAGAATTTCATCTCGCGCTATGGGACAAGATTGACTGGGTGGAATTTTGGAGGAGCGAGTAGCATTCCCACTGTAGTTATATCTTGTCACTTTACTGTGATGGTGCTGAAAGGGGTAAGTATTGAACCCAGTAGTATAGCAGTAGTCTGATAGGAAGTTGTGAGAAAATATAGGCGCACTGGCAGAGACGATCATCTCAACAGATATTCTCCACGCAAGGGAATCTGAATTGAGACAGATTTGGTTTTCTGTAGCGACCTCTAACAAAATTCAAATCGTTTAATAAAATAACTATTAACTAAATGACCAAAACATACTTAAAAAACATGAAGACAGCTTACGTGATACGGTAATTATGAATAAAAATTATCATTGTGAGATGAAAATGGATAACAAAGAGCTTTAATAAACTGGAGTTGTTCTGAAAATGTGTGGAATATAAATAGTCCAACTAACGTTGCAACGTATTTACACATTTATTGCAATGCAGAGAAGTTTCAAACCTTGGAGATGACATTTGTTCTTTTGTTTTATACAGTATTATGGTTGCTACGGAAGAGCTCCTTATTGATAATTTTGTTTTTTAAGTTAGTTTTAGATAATTTAATTATTTTTAACAGATTATTTTATAATTAGAGGCGCATAAAATTGATATCATTTCTTAAAGTATTTAATTACTCACGCATTGTACTTAATAAAAAGAAAAGAGACTCAAAAAACCTTTTTAAACAACCCATGCAAAACGCGAGCAGGCTTTAACTGAAAGAGTTAGAATTTTGTGTTTTTTTCATATAGCAAAGCCGCAAAGGGCTATCTGCTCAGCCCACCGAGGGGAATCAGACCCTGATTTTAGCGTTGTAAATCCGGAGACATACCGCTGTACTAGCGGGGGGCAAAAGAGTTAGAAACAGAATGTACTGTACTGACCAAAGTCCGCTTTCGAATTCTATCTTTCAGTTTGTTTGTTGTTTTTGAATTTCGCACAAAGCTACTCGAGGGCTATCTGTGCTAACCATCCCTAATTTAGCAGTGTAAGACTAGAGGGAAGGCAGCTAGTCATCACCACCTACCGCCAACTCTTGGGTTACTCTTTTAACAACGAATAGTGGGATTGACCGTAATTATAACGCCCCCACGACTGAAAGGACGAGCATGTTTGGCGCGACGGGGATGCGAACCCGCGACCCTCAGATTACGAGTCGCACGCCTTAACACGCTTGGCCATGCCCTATCTTTCAGACACTCTCAAATGCCAAACTTCTGCTCATCCATAGTTCTTCAGTGGCATTTTTTTCTTTCAGTTTTACGTAGTGCATGAAATTCCGAGCATCATCCAGCAATCATCTGCAAAAGTGTATATTTATTATTCACAATAGTGTTCACTCTCTGCATTGCAAGCTGCAACTAAAAGGAAGAAATTTTGGAACAATGTTTTTACAATAAGTTAATACATGTTCAACTTGTACCACATTAATTCTTATAATATTTTGGGTTTTTCATCAGTTGTTTGAATACAAAGCATTCTCCATATACCTGATTATTAGTAATATAATTTACCAGGAAAACTTAATTTACATAACTGAAATAATGTAAAATAATTACAATCTTTCAAGAATATTAAGAACTTTCTCAATAACAATAGCTTAAACTATATAGTTATTTGGTTAATTTGGATATAAATACGCACTGCGTAATTTTAAAGTTAAGAAATAAACATTTAAATTTCAATAAAGATAAAAAATACAAATAGCACCACGTTATCTTCACACGATTACAAAGTACTGGGTAATACAAAGCTGGAATATACAATTTATATTTTTGTTAATTAGTGATAGTACCATTTTTATCATTTGATAACTGTTAATATATTATTTTAATAAGTTGAAAAGAACCTTATAAATGAAACACAACTGACAATAATTTATTTTCACAAAGATATATTATATATAGAAATTTGATGTAAACATTAATAAAGTAATATAATAGTCTTACCTGTTTTTATCTGTGGCAAGAAATTTTCAGTGATAGCAAACCTTTTTGACCCAAATATAAGCCTCGTGTTCGATCGTTTATTTGTCCTTCACTTCGTTTAATCTCACGCGTAACACAGTAACTCTTTTTCTCAAGAGTCTGTCTTTTTACGTACCAAATGTTCACGTGCAAGCTGTAACATAACCAATCAACATAAAGAAGAAGAGTGTGACTTCAACATAGCAAGTTGATGTTCATCCTCTTCCAACCAATCAACTTTACCAGCCGAGATTTTCAGTGATACGTGTTTCTGGGTGCTTTGCGAGTTACTGAATCACTGTAGAAAGGTTTATTTTGATGTCCTGCTGACGTGTTTCGACGTAAAAAAGATGCGTAACAAGAATATTGATGTACATGAGGGCAAGCTTTCACTTTTAAAAAAATATTCATTATAATATTGAAGAAATTGTTGGTGGCTGGTTATTGAATCCTTGGCTTTTATTTCAATTTAAAATAGTTTTATTATTATCGAAATCTATAAAAGGATATAACTATTATTAAAAAACACAAAACGTCTTTATACTGTATTAAAACGCTATTACAACGATATCAAGCAAAGACAACAAAAACTACTCTTACATTTCTTAAAGATGGTTTCAGTAATATTATTAATTAAAATGTTTAAAATGATTTTTGTATATGTGATTGATCGTTATTAATTGTTAGTGTTATTAAGATTATTTAACACTGCTATCTTGAAAAATTGATTTTAAACTAGCCTAAATTTCTAGATCCAGCCGAGCTTTATCAGATATGATTTAAATTAACGTTAAAAATACCTAAAATAACAAGTTTTTTATTTGAATTTCGCGAAAAACTATAATAGAGTTATCTGCGCTAACAATCCCTAATTTAACACTGTAAGACTAGAGAGAAGACAGATAGCCATCATCACCAACTGACAACTTTTAAGCTACTTTTTTGCGATTTAAGATTGGGATTGACCTTGATTTATAATGCCCCAACGACTGAAAGGGCGAGCATATTTGGTGTGACAGGGAATCGAACTCGCGTCCCTTATATCAAGAGTCGAGTACCTTAACCATCTGATCGTGTCGGGCTGCCCAAAAGTAACGAGAGTAGCCACCTGATAAATCAGTTTATTTTGTCATTATTAGGCTGAAAGAATAAGGTGACTGTTTTCTCGATGCTATCAAGTGATGCTCATTATATTTTCTAATTCTCACTTGAATATACCACCGTTAGGAACGTTTGTTGATCTTAAGATTAACAGGATCGAATTGGCTTAGCAACTCATGCTTTATAAGCAAGCGAGCAAAATTTCATTACAGAAGATATCCGTCAGATACTAGATGATAAGCCCTTGATTATCATAAGCTAGGAAAACCATACGGTTGAAAAAAACCTTTTAAATTATTGTGTCCCGTGATGTCATTTGGCTCCAAAATACGAAGAGATCTTTCACCTTATCCAACTTTAGAACGTACTGTCTGTTCAAGCTAGATTCTCTCGCTCGCGTACGTCTGGAGAGTGTATGAGAATTCTATCTTCAGTAAAGAAGTCGTGATTTTTCTCAGTATGTATTAACATACGATAGTAAAAGCATAAATAATAATTCCGGCTTATAAGACGTTCAGTCGAAAAGTCTTAGTTCGATTTAATTCTGCCAGCAGTTTTTATTTCATGATGCCTAATAAGAAAAATAAGTTGAGTTGAATGTTCCTAGATAGCAGCACATCACGGGACACAGCTATTCAGTAATAGTGTCCAAAGTGACTACAGAAGGATACAAGAGTAGTTACATTTCCGAAACCGAAGTAGTTTTTATAAACTACAAAAGTAATGTAGTTTTGCAGAAGTGTATGAAAATTAAATTAAATCATTTATGAGTTTTTAAGTAACATAAATGGATCAATTATACAAATAACACAATGGTTACCGCTAGAAACCGAGTTTCGATACCCATGGTAGCAGAGCGCAGAGAGCCCATTGTGTAATTTGTACTTCATTCCAAGCAAACAAACAAACACAGTGGTAAAAACGCGTCGTGTGCAAACGAAGGAGCTAATGTGAGTATTCACATTTTGAGATATGAACTTAATTTAATTACTGACCTGGAAAGCATTATTTGAAGACACATATCACGTATTATTTTTACTAATTTGATATATTTAACAGGTAGTTAAGATTTCTAGAAAGGTAGGACCAACAAAAACTCACACTGTATTTCAGAGAAAATACAGTTTTGTCTGGTTTTTTCGTTAACAGGACTGAAGTTTCTGTGAGAAGATGAAATAACCAGTACTATTCGTAGTTCACAAACAATAGATTAAGTATCACAAGAAATGTAAAAACTTGGCGAACGAAGTGTTTTATCTGTTCTGATAAAATAGTTTGCGATATTTTATTAACTGAACATTTTAATGAATATTTCCTTAACATTGTATCGGTTCAAGCTGCCGAATTTTGCAAGCAATTGCAGTCTGTGAGCGTACTACAGGAGATGGAACACAGGGAGAAACGCATGCATGACGAAACTTTGTAAGTCACACCCAAAACTAGTAATAATCTTATAATTTTTTAGAATATCTCTATGAAGAGACAATGTTAAAGTCAATGATATGTAATATTCATGCATAAGAGTTGGTGTTCCTTAACTCCAAGCAACTAATGTGCGTAGGAACAAACTTTGTACTCTTGACACCAATTCTTTTGTACTGGAACTGAGTTCTATTCATGTAATAACCAGATACTATGAAAAAACATAAGGCAAGGTAAAGAGCAGGCTGTGTTGATTGTTGTCGAAATACAGGGTAGAATATGTTCTTGGACCATGATGGCCACTACTTAAGTCCAGAAGATGTAGTTTGACAACACTATCATCACTAACACCATTGTGATACAGATTATCTAGCTGTCTCAAGGGACCATTCCCATCGCTGCTGAGGGTTTACACTACATAACCAAAAGTGTGTGGACACCCAACCATCACACCCGTATATGCTTGTTGAGCATCTCATTCTAAAACCATGAACATTAATATGAAGTTGGTCTCGTCCTTTGCTGCTACAACATCCTTCACTCTTCTGGGAAGACTTTTCACTAGATTTAAGAATATGGCTGCGCGTATTTGCTCCTCTTCAGCTATAAGAGCATTAGTCAGGTTAGACACTGATGTAGGGCGAGAAGGCCAGGCTCGCTGTCGGCGTTCCAATTCATCTCAAAGGTGTTCGATGGGGTTGAGGTCAGGGCTCTGAACGAGCCAGCCAAGTCCTTCCACAACAACCTTGGAAACCATTTCTTTATGGGCCTCGCTTTGTGCACGGGGGCATTGTCATGCTGACACAAAAAGGGCCTTCCCCAAACTGTTGCCACAAAGTTGAAAGCACATAATTTTTTAGAATGACATTCTATGCTGTAACATTAAGATTTTTCTTTGGTGGAACTAAAAAACCTAGCCCAAACCATGGAAAACAGCCCTAGACTATTATTCCTCCTCCATAAAACTTTACAATTGGCACAATGCATTTAGGTAGGTAGCGTTTTCCTGGCATCCGTCAAGTCCCAATTCGTCCGTCAGACTGCTAGGTAGTGAAACGTAATTCATCATTCCAGAGAACGCATTTACACTGCTACAGAGTCCAATGGCGATGTACTTTATACCACTCCAGTCGACGCTTGGCATTGCGCATGGTGATCTTAGGCTTAGTGTGTGGCTGCTCGGCCGTAGAAACTCATTTCATAAAGTGCCGACGAACAGTTTTTGTGCTGACGTTGATTCCAAAAGCAGTTTGGAATTCGGTAGTGAGTGCTGCAACTACGAACAGATGATTTTACGCGCTATTCGTTTCAGCACTCGGCGGTCCCGTTCTGTAACCATGTGTGGCCTACCGCTTCGTGGCTGAGCTGTTGTTGCTTCTAGACGTTTTCACTTCACAACAACAGCACTTACAAACAGGGAAAGTTTATTTGAGAAATAATTTGACGAATTGACTTGTTGGAAAGGTGGTATCTTACAACAGTGCCCCGTTGAGAGTCACTTAGCTCTTTAATAGACATATTATACTGCCAATGTTTGTCTGTGGAAATTGTATGGTTGTAACTTTGATTTTATGCATCTGTTATCAATGAGTGTTGCTGAAATAGTCGAGCCCACTAATTAGAAGGGATATCTACATACTTTTGGTCAAGTAATGTATATCATCAATGAGAATCATCAGCATTGATGGCAGAACTGAAAACCATCTACACAAGGTGAGGGGTCTATACCTTAACAAATATTAAGGTACCGCCAGTCAAAAGAAGGTCTCGCGAAGAATCTCAGAGGGGCTGAAGATAGAGCTTCCAATAAAAATATATAAGATAAAAACCAACTCGTGCTAGAACACATACCTATTTAGAAGCCCAATATACGTATGATATGGTATGCATTTTCTACCTGTTTTTTTAATATAGAATTTTTCATATTTTTCTTTATTTAAAGTCTGTGCAGTTTTTGTCAAGAAAGTCGCTTAGATTGATTTGATTTGAATTCACTTTGTTCCTGTATCAGTCTTTAGAGATATCAACTGTTCTGTCCGTGGGAGGATGGATGCAAAGCTGAACATTACACATAAATGTAGTCAGCAGTTCTCCAATAGTAGTAATACAATATCTCGAGATTACAATCTTCCTAAGTTTTAGTGAGAATGACAAACCACAGGAATAATCTGTTCAGTATGAAATATTAGGCTTAAGCTCTCACATGCTATACTCTGAGTGATTTTGTAAATGAGAATTCATCTCGAGGGCAGAAAGTGAGATTAATTAATTCACAATTTCAGTGAAAAGTAAACATCTTGTATCCAAAAGCCAGTACACACGCAAGTTTTGTACTTGAATTAACAAATAAGGTTTTCACTGTGTATTCATATCCAGTCCCTTTATTTATTCGTCAAACTCGGTTACTTTTAGTTAATGTCAGCACTACTTCATAATTTACCATGCAGAGCAGTCTGTTATAAAGAGGATCTACGTAATACTACCTGAAAAAAATCTGTTTAACTTAAAAATATCGGAATTATACCGATTTGTAAGTAAATATATATGAATTCTCATTACTCAAATCAGACATTATTTTGTGCTTATAAAACTCTTATGTTCTTTAAGACATTTACTTTCTAAATAACAGTGATTAGTTGACTAACTGCAGGTGTAAACGATTAATAACCTAAGTATTAAATGTGTGTTCAAAAGTTACTTCGTTTTCTTTGTATATGGGCCTGGCATGGTCCAGCGCGTTAAGGCGTGCGCTCGTAATCCGAGGGTCGCGGGTTCGCGCTAAACATGCTCGCCCTCCCAGCCGTGGGGGTGTATAATGTGACGGTCAATCCCACTATTCGTTGGTAAAAGAGTAGCCCAAGAGTTGGCGGTGGGTGGTGATGACTAGCTGCCTTCCTTCTAGTCTTACACTGCTAAATTAGGGACGGTTAGCACAGATAGCCCTCGAGTAGCTTTGTGCGAAATTTCAAAAACAAACAATTCTTTGTATATATATAAACTAACTGTTCTTAGGCTTAAAACTGTGTTTGTTTTGGGTTTGAATTTTAGTAAGTTTCCAATTGCTAAGTGCGTAAGAGATTATTTTGGTAATACTAATGAAGACTTTTGAAGTGTTGTATATGACAACTGCCTCTTCTCACCTTCTCCACGCAGTATATGCCATATAGACGTCTTCTGAAAACATTTAAAGCAATCAAATTAATTTTTGACAATTATTATTGAAATGGGCGCTGTTTAATATGCCAATAAAAATGTGTAACACATCTTTTACACCTGACGTACATTTAAAAAATCTTCGTCTGACCATATTTGCAAATGAGCCCTTTAGTTCTGTGTCAATTTTAAAATTCGTTTTGGATAATATGAATTTCGAACTTGAGATAAACATAAAAAAAGTTTGATGTTTTGGAAATGAAAATGTATTTTTAATCTTATAAGGCGCGCACTCGTAATCCGAGGGTCGCGGGTTCGCGCCCGCGTCGCGCTAAACATGCTCGCCCTCCCAGCCGTGGGGGTGTATAATGTGACGGTCAATCCCACTATTCGTTGTTAAAAGAGTAGCCCAAGAGTTGGCGGTGGGTGGTGATGACTAGCTGCCTTCCCTCTAGTCTTACACTGCAAAATTAGGGACGGCTAGCACAGATAGCCCTCGAGTAGCTTTGTGCGAATTTCCAAAAAAACAACAAAAAAAACAAAATCTTATCATGAAAATTGCTTTTTATATGAAGTGTTCAAAACATATGTTCCATATATTCATTGACGAATAAGTATTTTAGTTCGCTGAAAACACTTTCATGTATATACGATAGATTATAATGTTAAGTGATAGACTGCCATGTTTTGTTAAAATATACAGACTATATTGAAAGTTAGAAATACTAAATCTATAAAGACTTTAAATGAGTACCTGGTTAGTCAGACTTCTTGAACCTAAGAGAGCTAATGATATAAATATCATAAAGATGATGACCACATGCTAAGAGAAGGAGGAAATAGGTTTTGAGAGAAAATGATACAAATAACACATTGCGAATGATACAACGAGTGTTTGTTTGTTTATTGGAATTTCGCGCAAAGCTACACAAGGGCTATCTGCACTAGCTGTCTCTAATTTAGCAGTGTAAAACTAGAGGGAAGGCAGCTAGTCATAACCACCAACCTCCAACTCTTTGGCTACTCTTTTACCAATGAACAGTGAGATTGATGGATCCATAGTAACGTCTCTACGGCTGAAAGGGCGAGCACGTTTGGTGCGACGAGGATTCGAATCCGCAAACTTAGATTACGAGTCTAACACCTTAACCCATCTGACCATGTCGGACCGGACAAGTGGAAAGGCTTCCCCTGATCTTATGCCTAAATGAACCACACTGGGCATGAAGAACAACAATGAGGTTCCAAACTGGCATAACAAAGGCACATGGCAGATGAATCAAAAAAGGATGTAAATAACTGGGTAAGAGAAGATATTCCAGAAGTTGAAACAGATAAACCCTGAACAACTAAAGGAAGAATTTTCCCAGAACAGAAGGACAGAATGATCAGGAGCCATGGGGAATAGACCAAAGCCTCTGTTACATAGATAAAAAGGAAGGACGAATAGTACAGGCAAGAAAATATGCAACATGAAATATGCTTCAAAGTTTGTGAAAAAGGTATAAACAACTTTGTAAAAGCTAGAGTATGATATTTATGAAGACAAAATTAGTATAAATATGTCATTTGAGTTGTCAGATTGACTGAGTCTGTGTTGAAAGAATTAATATATTATTTTGAAACAAGTAGACTATGTGCTATGTTTATTGTTTGTCTATTATTGAAATTTATTGGCAACAATTCACAGGCATCTACTGTAAATAATGCAGTCCATATGTACACAAAATCTGACATTGACAGGCCAGTTACGATCATAAAATTGTAAACAGTGGTAGAAGAAGACACGAATGACAGTAGAAATAGGCCTATGTATGCATATTTGTAGTAGTAGCTTAAATATTGCAAAGATTGCAACCATATTATACAACCACGTCGATTGATTTAGGTAAGTGGATAGAGAGGGATGAGTGATTTTAGCTCAAAAATGGTAATCTACAAGAGTTTGTTATTAACAAGATTTAGAAATAGAAGACTGTCAGCTGAGAAGAGGAAGAGAACAAAGAAAATGTAAAAGAAGAGAGATTGTAAATAGATTGAATAAGTATACAAATTAAAAAAGGGGATAGAATAGAGCCAGGAAATAGAGAAAATAACAGCACAAATTGAGATCACCAAGATTGTTTGTTTCAATTTTGTGCAAAGCTACCTCAGGGCTGTCTGCACTAACCATTCCAAATTTAGCAGTGTAGGACTACATAGAAGGCAGCTAGTCATCACTACCCACATTATAATGCCCCTACAGCTGAAAGGGCCAGCATGTTTGGTGAAACATGGATTTGAACCTGCGACATTCAGATTACGAGTCAAGCACTTTAACAACCTGACTATGTCGAGCCTGATAACAAAACTAACCCAACAGAAAGATAAAGGACTTAAGAATGACAATGAGTTCAGAGCCAGGTAACCCAAAGTGCCAAAATTTGATGAACAGTAACATGACATAGATTCTTTCCTGGAGAGGTATCAAATATATTATCAGAGTCAAAACTGGGACAAAGGCATCTTGGCAGTCTGTCTCAACTACTTTCTGACAAGAAAAGTCCAACAAGTGTATGTGAGTATGACACCAAAAGATGCCAATGACTGTGAATGGTTAAAAATTGCCTTGCTGAAACAGTTATCGAAGAAGGTTTTTGCCAGAAGTTCAAAGAAGCCATATTTGACACTAGAGAAATTGCTTTTCAGTTTGTGGCATATCTACAACAATACTTCACAAGGTGGACTGACATCACAAAGTGCAAAGTTAATTTTGAAGGACCGACATATATACTAACATGAGAAAAGTTCATAATCATTAGCTCAATTGATATATTAGTGTTCCTACAGGATAAAAGCACCAAGAGAAGTGAATGAGATGATCAAGCAAAACAATATATTAAAATTCTTGGAGGGAATATAGCTGGAAAATTCTTGAGAATCCAATTAAGGTTAAAAACAGGGGTGTTTGACTATAAGCAAATTGCCAACAAAGATGATGAGAAATTAACAGGAAAAGCAATGCTATGCTTGTTGTAAAATAGGGCACATTGCAAATGAGTGTAAGTCTGTCATCGACACACACAGTGGCAGAAATCTCAACATAGAGCAGCTGGAACTACTTACAAAGATGGTGCTGGCAAAAAAAAAAAAAAAGAGTGACTATAACCATGAATGCTGCTGCCAGAAGACACAGATAAAACAATTCATCAGCTTTACCACAAGAATGAAGTACTATCATAATGATTAAACAGTGCATGATTGATGGTCAGCACAAGCCAGCAAATGGGTCAACAGTACTAATGGTGATTGGAGAATGTGACAAACATTAAGTGGTGCCAAAAGACAATAGTATGCCAGTAGATAAAGGTTGTGTTTGGGACAAGAAAGTGAAGCCCTATGAAATGCTAGGTGCAGCACTGAGAACCAGTCTAATATCTAATGACCAAATGACTGGTAAGGCACATCAGTGTGTGCTGATTGATGGAACCATGATAATGTTCCCAATAGTAGGAATAAAGGTGTACACCAAATAATTTGCAGGAGACATTGAGGCCATGTGTATAAAGGCATCAGTTTATGACTGTGATTGGTAATGTATAAGGCAGTAAAAGTTTAGAGAAATCAGATAGCAAGAAAACTGATGAGTCACCACAAGAGTTTGAGAAAATAAAAACAAGCAAGTCTTCAAACCCTTGAAAGTCTGGAATTGTGAAATACTAAATGTGGGTCTATGAAATATAGAGAAAGCAACAGAGAAAGACCCTTCACTGCAGAAACTTTGAAACAATGCCCGGGAGAAGGTTGAATACAAGACAAAGGGGAAAAGAACTTACAGAATATAAAATTGGAAAGGAGTGCCATATCAGATCTATTAAGTCTTGAGTGACAGAGGGACCCTGTTAACCTCATAATTAATGCAAGAAGTATACAATACAAAGTGTACAATAATTGATGAAACTGACTTTGTGAGATAGGCATAATAGTCTTAAAGAGCACGCTGTGGAAGTTGTGCCAAGAAAGACCACATAAATGGGACAGGTACCTTCATAAAGCATTATCTGTTTATTGAGAAATTCCACAAACAAGTATAGGATTTTCACCCTTCTAGTTACTGTATGGAATAATAGCACCAAGTGTAATAAAAATATTGTAAAAACTGTAAACAGGAGAAAAAAAGTCAGAAGTGAGGGGCACATACCAGCATATACTAGATCTAAGAAGTCAACTTTATGTGATGAGAGGTCAGATCAAACAAAATTTGAGGTTGTATTTGAAGCCTGAATAATTGAGCCATTCAAATTCAACTTAATGTTCACAAGTGGCAATGGCAATGAAGTTCAGCTCTGAATCTATAGCAACCCAAATGCTTTCATGGCAATACTAGACAGAGCCAATTTTTTCCCGAGATTGACCTCAGTAAAGGTGTTCCTGGCAGATCCTAATGGAGAAAGAGTTTAAAGAGATAAGACAGCCTATGTGAAACTAAGTAGATGCTACTATTTCTAAAGGTTGCTGTTTGGGTTAGTCAATTCAGCAGTAATATTCTGACACACACAGCTGGATGGGAATACCACTGAAGACACTCAGAGAGCTGTTCAGGTGAGTGAGGGCAGTGGATGTAATTATCAGACCATCTAAGTGCTACATAAACTGTCCTTGGTGGACTTTGTTGGACACAAGATGAATGATTGACAGATAGCCATGGAAGAGGAGAAGCTAACTTGCATATAAGATGCACCAGCTCTGATGACCAAGGACAAGTAAGATCCATCCTGGGTCAGTGGGATATATAAAAAGCTCATCCCAAACCATGCTGAAGTTGCAGCACTGCAAACATACTTGGCCAAAAAATACCAACTCAACAAAGTGAAATGGGAACAACAACAGCAAATAGCATTCCAGAAGCTGAAGAACATCTTTGCCAATCTTTAAAATGCCAGACGTCAACTAACCACTAAACATTCAGGCCATTTCATTAGATCTTGGAATTGGAGCAGTACTTCTGCAACAGCATGAAGATGGACTCTTCCCTGAAATGCATGAAAATTAAAAGCTGTTGAAGAGCGAGAAGAATTACTTTGTGAACAAGGGTGTTTAATCATGATATTTGCCATCTGGACATTCCAGAACTATATATATATCTATGGGAAAAAGTTAATAATTCAAATGGGCCATCATCTGCTTGCATACATTCGATGAAGTAAAATTAACAGTACAAAACTCGTGAGGTGAGTTTTGTACCTTTAGAATTATTAGTTTTGCATTAAAGTCATAAAAAGGATTGCAGGTGTTGGTGCAAACTGTATGAATAGAGTTTGTGGATGAGACAAACATAGTATTTGTATATAATATATAAATATTGTAAATATATTTCTTGAAGAGGAGATTGTTGTTATATATAAATGACTATTTAAGTTTAATGCAAGTATTATGACTTGGTTGGTTTAAGTATAGCATGAATGTTAAATTAGTTATTTTTATAAGTGATAGTTTGTCAAAGGTTTGTTTACATGACCATGTACAAATTGTTTATTGTGTAGCTCGATTGTTGTTAACTTGCATTTGTTGGATTATTACCTCATTATGTTTCTAGGGCCTTTCAAGTTTTATTGTTTTAACTGAGTATTATTGCATTATTTTATGGCATACAGAAAAGTTTAGGCTTTGGTAAGGTTATAAATATGCATAAAAAAATGTAGTTTTAGTTGCATAAACAGACTTAGTAAAAGTTTTTACTTTCTAATCAAACCCATGCTCCTGTATATTAAAAAATTCGTCTAGTATTAGAATTCAAGTGCCTTAAATTTTAGTTATTTCACTGAATAGCATGAATAAAGGATTGTATTTTCTTTTAATAAAAAGTAAAGACAAATGTATAATATGTCAGTCAAACTATATCTAGTACCATCAAGGTCTTTCACCTTATACTAGTGTTCTTCAGGCCAGTTGAGTAATATCACATAGTCATACTTAAGCAGTAGAGTAGCATGGCCTAGTGCTTTGCATTCATAGATTAAAGATTGTGAACTTGAAGCTTACATACAATATGTGTTGTGTTTGTGAGCTGTATAGTGGGTACTAGTCTGTTAACCTATGATGTACTGGCATTCTTTCCAAAGAAATTGATAACCATTTTGATCTGCTTATGCCACTGGAAACCACAGATAAACACTATATGTGTGACGTGAGCCTACCAAGGTGTGGCAAGAATTAATTTATCTATAGTGAACCAATATGGCAAAAATAGTAAGCTGTTTGTTTAATATGTATGCTTAGACTTTACAAGAGCATGTTGTTATGTATGTTAATTTATTCATCTGCAATTACATAACTCATCTTCTGCATATTTGGGATAGTACAATTTATAACATGTTGATAATGTGACTTTATTTCAACACATCTAACTGAACGAATATAAAAAGCTAAGTGTTGAAATATTAGACTCTATCCAGCTTGTAATATTATATTACTTAAGTCTTGGGTCTGAAAGTACAAACAGACTTTTTCTGTAAAGACAGTGTTTTTTAATAAAACTTACTTGGGGTGTGCTATAAACATTTGTAAAAAACTCTAAAACAGACAATAAAAATGACATAGGCACATCATATCATTAGTTTCTTAAAGTATGATTGCTTATACATTCACTGAGACAGTAAATGTTATGCTTTTAAGAATACCTATGGAAGTAGACATACTTATTGTTGTGTGTACATGTTTAAGGCAGCCAATCCTAGATCTCATATTTATTAGGAATAAGTCGTGTTATTGATGTAATGAACAGTATCATTCATGGAGTGATAATTCCAATTTTCTCTGCTGCTGTTTTTCACATAATGAAGTAAGCAAGTTTTTCCTATGAATTGTAGTTGTAAAATAAGAGTACTTTTGAAATATCTTTAAAAATTCAGAATTTTAGTCTGCTTTTTGTTTTATTATTGAAGTAACATTACACTTATCTGTTTATGATACAATGCACTTGACTGATTAAAAGAAAAATAAATTTCTAATATACAATATTTTGCTTTGCTTGAATAGTATTAAAAAAATTAGTAGTTATTGTTCCAAACTGTGAATTTAAAGGTTCATTGGGCAGAATTGGAATAAATTAATTTATGATACTTTTTTTTTTCCTTTTTATTTTCTATATTTTTGTACACCAGCAATACCAAGCATGGCACATGTGTATAGCTGATTCAGTTTTATTACTCATTAGAATCTCTATCAATTTTCTGAGTCAGTGTTTCTTAATCCTTTGGTCATAAAGGGTTTCCAGTGGTTATTTGAACTTTACTTTGTAGTCAAACAATGGCTGCACCACAAGGGTCTCTTTGACAGCATGGGTCATCAGGCTCTCCCTCCTAGCAGAACTTGGATTTCAGCTAAAAAAGAAGTTAAGATTCACTGACTTAGTTGTAGTTGTGTATAATCTGTTTTGTCACAGCATGCCTAATCTGCAAGATATAGTTTTGTTATTATACAACTATAAAATCTGTCCTCAGAAATAAGCACACATAATTTATATTAATCTGTATCTAATAGTGATCTTTTTGGTCAATGTTATGTATACTGCTTTTCTTATTTATAATCATTGTCATAAAGTAATGTTTAGTTTCATCAAACTATTCAGCAGTTTTACTAGTCTTGTGAACATTTGTAGGAAAAGATCTATAGAATGCTATTAATCATATTTTTGGCTTATTACATGTTTTATATGTGAGACTTTTTTGTATACAACAGTTCAAGAATTAAGATGATACTTCATCCTAGATTATTGTACCAAAGACATCTTAACTTAATTGAAAATAATTTTTAAAAAACTAAACCAAGCTGAAATAGAAAAATGGTCTCACATGAAAATAATTGATTAATCAGCCTTATAAGTAATTAATTGGGAAGTCAGAATCCGATTAAACATGAAAATAAAAAACAAGATTTTCTAGGTGGAAAATGAAAAGTCAAATACACAAAATAGAATGTAGAGAAGGCACTGAAATTTATCAAATTTAAAAAAAAATATGCTCATAATTTTCTTAGTTATATTAAATATTATTTACTTTGACTATACTGTTTATTTTCATTTGGTTGATTTGATTTTTAATCCAAGGTATTATGTACAAAATATGAAATACTGAGAAATTCACTACTGAACTTTTACAAAATATATCTATCCAGTAGCACTGACCATTACTTTCCTGCAATTATGAAGAATACTGAACAGTATTATGATTATTTGTGTTATGCCAAACATCAGATATAGTATTTTTGATAATACTGTGTTTAACCTGTTGCTTATTATTTTAATATATTCAGTTAGTTAAGATGTCTGTAGTTGGCTGTGCATGATTCAAGTGTTTGGTAAAAATCTATATGTAAGTTTGTTTGAGTTCAAAGGAAATAAGAGTTAAGGGATTAATTGAGGAAACTAAATAATTATTCTAAATTCACTATGCATTTCTTGCACAAGATTGCATTATGATATATTATGTATATGTGATGTTTTGCCTTTTCACATTTAGGTGAATATGGAAACTACATGTTTCTTTAAGCAAGATTTTGAAGAAAATGTTTCCATGAAAAATGCATATCTTTTCCTCTGTTTAACCAATGATCCAACATAAGTAACCATTTTTCCATTGACTTTGAACAGTATATGGTTTGTTTTTTTACAAAACATAAATATGTTTGCAAGTGGAATATTTTCACTTTTGCATTCTATGTAAATGTATGTCAAAACAGAAATATTGAAATATATATATATTATAAGCTTACCTTTTTGAATATATTATTTATTATATTTATTAACCCTTTATGTGTAGGGTAAAGTAAGAATATCACAATCTTTTACAAAGTTGCATTTAAATAAAACTTAATTAAGCTCCTTTATTACTAATTTCTGTGAATAAAATTGGCATCAATATGCAGGTAATAAACCATGTTTTAATATTACAGAAGTTGTAAGTTTTTAATTTTATAAGAAAATACTTAAATAAACTCTAAATCTCTCCTGCTATGAGCAAAGTAACATTTATTCTCTATATCTTTCTACTTCTCTAATTTATTTACTATTTGTCTTATACTATTATATAAGTATGGAATTAAACATAATATACTCATTTAATATAAGTATATTGCTAAGGCAGTCTAATTTTTATGACTTTCAATCTTATTTATGGAGTCATAAATTAGAAAATCAGATCTGCTTCCCACAACCACCTGTTACATTTTCTCTTTCTCACAGAAAGTTTCTCCTTCTCAGAAGTTTTATTTCATTTATAACTATTAGAAAGGCATAGTTTTGATTTACCGAATAAGGTATAATGCTACAGAGGGTTCTCAATTTTATCTTCAGTGTGAAAGCTTATCTCACAGTATTTAGATTTAGTAGCTAAAGGAGTTATTTTAAGCCTCTCTTCTCTAAGCTAGAAAGCCAGTTAAATTATAATAGTGGTAGAATATTGTGTGCTTTGTGCATGTTGTTATTTTGTGTTTTAGGTGCAATATTCAAGTAAATAAAAATTATTTAGTGTGTGAGAATGTAATTACAAAAAATTGAGCTTAAGTTTCATTTAACTGACAGAAAAAAGAAACAAACATGTAGAAATGAGAAAATATTAGGTCATATCAGGTAAGATAAAATTAGGTAGAAAAAATAATAAAACTTCTTCATGATATATGCTCGTGTGTTATGGCATTTATTATGATAACATAAGCTGCATGTTCACAGAGTGATTTAAAACTTGTGTGGTGGGGTTATTAGTTAGTTATTCATGGTCCAACTGAAATAAGATAACACAGTATAAACCAATGTACACTGTATGAGCCTTAAGTTATTGTAAGATAAATAAGATAACACAGTATAAACCAATGTACCCTGTCATGAGCTTTAAGTTATTGTAAGATAAATAATTTTAGTTTTTTTTAACAGTCTTTAGTCTTTTTAGAGAAAAAAAGAGGTAATTTAGATTTTTTAAAGTTTTTATGGTGGTTACAAGGTTGGTCAAATTGATCATGCCTTGATAAAGTTAGAGGTGAGAAAATACTAGCTGAAATATAAAGTTTTTACTGAAAGTATATATTTGATGTTTTAGAGGTCATGCAAATGATATATGAAAATATTTATTTGAAGAAAGAAAAATATTTTCTAACATAAAATCACTTTGCATTGAGAGAAATCAACCATCTAATTCCTTATATTCATGGGCAAACCTTCAGTAAAATTTCTTAATAAAATAACTCTGATTTTTCTGTGAAAAAAACTTGTAATACTTACTAAAAGTTTGCCAAAGGTGATGGAGATACATAAACATATGGAAGTTATAGTACAGAAACTGGAAGAGTTTGCAAAGTCACTTTTCTTATTATATTATGTACAATGCTCAAATGTGATCAACTGACTATGATAAATTTCCTTTTTTTCATGCAAGTTTTCATTGCACTGGGCATTTGTATTGTATATTACTTCCAAGCGAGTAAGTTTATGGGCTAACAATACTAAAATCCTGGATTTGAAAACTTTGTATTAGACAGAGCACATCTAATGAATTATATAGTTTTGTCGTAAAACCAAATCTACATAATTAAAAATAGTAAAATATGAAGTTAGTTGTCAATACTTTTATATTTAAAACAAACCATAAATATGAAGATGTGATATTCTCAGGTTTTACTTATTTCCATATGAGTATTGCATAGGTTCACTTTAGAAGAAGAGATTTATGCAGGACAACTACAGATTAAACCTAAATCTAACTGCCATTGAGTTTAAACTTAGAAAATAAATAGACTGAACACTGAAGACTGTTGAAAATTGTAAAATAATATTTATCTAAAATGCTAAATAAAACACAGTGTACATAGTGGACAGCCACCTTCCTGTCAAATCAGTTGAATCAATTAACAGTTTTATCTCTTAAGATTATTTTACAATGATTGACTCATATCTTGAACGAAGTAGAACCTTCTCTGTTCTGACTAAAACTGATGCTCTGTACTATAAAAAAGACCTCAGTTTCACTTATGTAAAATAAATATCATCATGTGAATAGCTCTTTTCCTACAATATAAAAGGGCTATAACCTCAAGATATCACCTTCTCAAACAGTGAAGGATGTAATTGTCAATGACCTTTCTCACACAATATGCAAAAATAGATACTATCTATTAGAGAATGAAAAAAAAACCACAAAGGTAACTAGAAAAACAATTTAAAAGATTTCTGGATTATATAGTTATATAAAAACTTCTTATGTTCAAACTCAATGAAAAATATTACAAAATATTTTATCAATAAAATATGTGGAAAAATGCATAATGTGCCTCCATCTCTCATGGAAACAAAAAAGTGTGTAATTTGTTAAACAATAGTTACCATTATTAATCATTCTTATTTTTTTCAATAGTTTAACATACACCTCTGCTTCCAAAAGATTTGTTTTCAATCAGTGTCCCTTAATCATGTCTTAAAAATTAACTCATTGAAAAACCATGACAGTGGGTAGCATGTGGTTCATTTCTGTTCAGTGATATTATGAACCTCTAGTTAAACCACTGTTATATAACATAATGTTTTGTTAATGTTCAGAGTCTTTGTATATTTCTCTTTTTTTCTTACTGTGTTGTTATTTTTGTTTCTTTTTCATGTGAAGAAGCCACAACTTTTGTGAGCTTCAAAACTGCATTGTTTATATCTGTTAATCATTATTCTTTGATACAAAATCTAATTCCTTCTGATTAATGATTGAAAACTGGCATTATTTTTCACCTAATTAACTGTATATAAATTGTTTTTCTCTACACTTTTGGTTACAAGTACTCAAACTACTCTAAAGTTTGGTTGGTTTCAAAAATTCTTTTCAAATTTTCTCACATTTCCAATGACAATGTCAAAGCCTTTTTAAGTCATAAGAAGTTTTCATAATGTATTTTACAAAAGAATTAAAAGTATCATCACATCATACCTGGCCTTAATGACTACTGAATGTTTCACTTACCAATATGAAAAATACTTCCTGATTATTTTAATAGATATGTCCTGCTTCGCTGAAGTTTTACAAGAAGTAACATACCACACTTTTATTTAGAGAATGGCATTCATTATAGTACTAGTGCATAACTGAACTTTACAGAAGCTAACGATCTTATTATAAATGAAAACCATTTCATTCTGAAGAAAAAACATCACTGACAATTTTGGGTATGGAGCATGAATGTTGCAATGATGTTTATGTTCTCATGATGTAAAGTAAACTAATTGTAATTTTGCAAAAATACCCTAATATTTGCTGTTTACTTTGAGAAAAAAGAATATATCTTCCAACAAGATGGATGATTAACACTTTAAAAAGATAATTTCAGTTTTTAATTTATCCATATTAACAAATAAGGAACTAAAAAGTATCTTTAAGGATAGATAACTTTTGGAATATTAATTTTTTTCAAGGTAAAAAACAATATTTATCATTAAGTTACCAATAATTTATACAGTCAAATGCAACTGATATACAAGTGTTGTACTGAATAAGTTAATATTTTTCTTTGTTACAACTATCACTGTAAATAACTGACAAAACAAGATTCACTCACTTTCTATATTAATGACATTAGATAATTCAGTAAGTATGAATAATTGCACAATTGAAAGTGTTTTGTCTAATTATTAATGTATATTTTGGGGTTTGATGAACACATTATTTGAAATCTTTAGCCAGGAAGGTCACAAAACCATAAACTGGAACATAAATATGATAGTTTAGATAATGTATTCAAAATATTCATTTCATAATTCTGGGATTAAGCCAGGAAAAATTATATTTAAAATTTATTGTGTGTTTTATATTAATAATAATGATTACTTGTTGGTTCTTTTATGCCTTAAGAATTTCTCTTGATTAGAAATTTAAATTGGTTTTACATGTTTTGTATTTCTTAATTGGATTATAAAGTATTCATAACTAATACTGTAATCCCAGTTTTGAGGAGAAGCAAAAACAACGTTTTATTCTCTGTTGGAAGGAGAAAAATTGTTTAGTGATAATCAACAGTTATAAGATGAGTTCTTGTATTTGTTGTTGAGGTCATATTCTAACCTTAAGTTTGACCATATTTTGGCCAAAAATGTGCTAAAGATTGTTCTACCATGTGTAGGCATCACATTGTGAATAATGCACAAGTATATTGAATTTAAAAAAAAAATTGTTTCAGGCCCATATTCATAAAATCTTTTTTTATATAGACTTGAAAGGAAATAGCAAACTCACATTTGTTGAGAGCAGTTAGCTTGATGAAAAATTACTGAAGACATCATTATACTCTCACTGTATTGTTGTCGGCTGTATGATCTATGGTATAATTCTGTTGTAACATAGTCTTTCTCTGTATATATTTTATTTTAATTTTATCTGGTGATAATAATTGAATGTCTGATCCAATAACAGTCACAAATTAATTTTTGTACTTCTTTAACTTTATTACAAGCCTAAACACTGTTGTAACATAGATGTAAGCCAATGTTTATAGCCATGCCAACTTTATTACACAACAATTAACTTAGACGTACAACTTAAAGCAGTAGAAAACACTGATAAAGCATTCTTTTCTGAAATAACTCTCTTTTATCTTTACTAATTCTACTTATACTAACTCTGAAGGCTACAGTGACTCATTTGTGTAATTTAAAGTCTCATTCTAGATAATTCTAGACAACATGGACTTACCATAACATTAAATAATCTTGGCCTTTGAAGAGGTTTTTAAAGCTTTTTTCTCATAGATGCTGCGTTATTGTTCTTGAGCTGCATTCTGTATCCGTAAGGGCCTTAATCTGGCTTGACGATTGGCTGGTATCTTGCTGGACAACCCCTCGAATTCTCCTGCTCAACACTGGTGAAATTTTCTTGGGCCAACCACTTAAAATTCTCGTTCTGTATCCCTCAGGGTCTTACAAAAAATTTGCAACAACATGTTTACTATGCCCAATCTCACTAGAGATGGCACATTGAGAGACCTAGCTTTTGCAGCTCGACAATTCTGCCACATTCAAACTCTGTCAACTTTTAGCCTTTGCAATGTTTTTACCCAATGTAACACAGGAGATGTTTGTGGAAAATGTTGACAATACTAATGCTTGAACAAAAATGACTACATTTCATTACGTGTTTACCGATTAACGTTTTGTTTCAGTATGGTCTTAAACTATTGACCAGCTAATATTTAGACTAATTTCATAGTGTTTACATTTTCCTTATTAAATGCTAAAAAAGTTTATTATTTTTATTTTCCCTTTTCTTATTGTCATCTTTCAAAGCTCTACTCAAATAAGTGGTTGAGTCTAACAATGCAAAATGCATATTTTTTCTTCATGTTCATTGGCCTTAAGATTTTGGCTAGCAGTGTAAAGTACGTTATCTTCCATCACTCAAATAACTATTTTTGTTTAATGCTGCCATCTATATCCAAAATGTTTTTGCATGCTACAATGCTGATCAACTGGTTCAACTATGCTTTGCATATAAATTATTATGTAACAACCCAACACTAATAAAAGTGCAAAACACTTTCCTGATGCATGTGACTCCTTCTTTTTGACTCTACCAAACTGTTACTTCTTGTTTGACAATACTTGTGTCAAAATGTTTTTAAAGTGTTCTTCAGTTGTGTTTTTTTTCCACTTCATGATTTTAAGAATATTTTCCTGAAGTTGATTTTTTGTTTTTCAAAAGTTAACAATTTTCGGATAACTTATTTTTCAATTTTTTTTTAAATTTTCATCAAACGATTGTGTTCAATATTTTATTGTTACACGATGAATTGCAAAGTTCATATTACCACTTTGGAGGTCATAACTTCTAGGAGTGACTCATCATTGCTCTTTCCCATGTGGATATGCTTGTCCATTTTTCTGCCCATGTTTCCAATGCCTAATTCCACACTGGGCAAAGAGTATATCTGGTACAAATGTGGTGTAGTTTACACACACACACACACATATATATATATGATCCTCTACTGTTCTTTGGAAGCTTTTGAGGAGTGATTCTTTGTTTTTGCCTTGCACAGGTCCCTCCACCTATTCAATGTGAGATTCTAGAGGAGGTAATGTACCATATAAGAAGTTATAATTTTTTTCTACTGAAAATATGTTTCTAATATATATACACCTCTTTTCACACTTCCCATTGCTTCCATTTTCTGCCAAAGCTAAAAGTAAAAAACTCAGTAGAATGGAATAGAAGGAATCAGAAGTGTTGAGAGAGTGTCATGCTCTTATTGTTGGAGTGTTGTCTCATAATGACTTGCATGCAAAATGTAGTTGAACCAACTGATTGTAAGGTATATGGGAACTCAAGACTTGTAACATATGAAAAATCATTTTGCACATAATGGACATCATTTAATTAATCTTGCTAGTTATATGATTGAAAATAAGTAAGTATCTATTTGAAATATATTTTCAGTAAGGGAAAAATATAATATCCCACAAAACTGATAATATACAGCTTGTAATAATAATTAATACAAATGAGATGGTGCTGAAACTTCACTGTATGAAAATGAATTTATTAAAAGCAATTTGATGCCCAGTAATTTTCTAAAATATAACAATATGTTCTGATGAAAAACATGTAGCGGTATCTACTAATCAAAGTTTTGCTGTCATTATCTCGACTTATGAAATTAGCCATAGAAGAAGGTGTGATCACGAAAGGCCATGTTGATGTCTTGAATCAGATGGTATATGTTTGTTTTTGGTAGTTAAGATGTAATTACAATCTGAAGTTTACATAGGTTATTTTCCTTTTTCTACCTGTACCTATACACATTGCTTTATTGTGCAGTGCTAAAATATATTTTGGTGTACAACATTAAGGCCATAAAAATTATTAGTTTTCAGTATTTTATTTGTAGCCCATCCTGTGAGCAGTTTTATATTTTAATTTTCAGAGTATTTGGTAAAGTAGATTGAATAGTTAGAAATTCCTATTTCTAAGTTTTTCTATGTTTTGCTAAATTGTATGTTTATGATGAAGATCAAAGTGGGTCATTGAAAAAAAAAGTCTATGCTTTCAAAACAATTAGAAACCAATTGTTGTTGTGTCTAAAAGGTTACAAGACATTTTGGTCATATTCTCCAATGGTATAAAGTGAAGTAGCACAAAAAATTAAATGGAAGTTTCATTTTGTTACAACTACAATGCATGTAGGAATTATTCAATTGCCCAAAATGTTTCACAACTGCCAAAACCTTGCAATCCTGGGATCAAGGCAAGGATTCACCCACTGAAGCTGAAAGCACTAATGTGCTAACAAGAACCATCTTTTGTAAGTCTTAAGAGCCACAATAGTAAAAAGGAATGAGCAACTTCTTTTAACTACGTAGTTCAAATATTTTTTGGTAATTGCAGGATTTATGCACTTTTACTAAAGCGTTTTATGAAAACTTATATGAAACACCTGGTACAAGTGCAAGACCTATAAAATTCAAGATGTAGAAAACTGATCATTTTTACATTTCTTTAAAAAGGTGTAATTTATTATGTAGTTCATTAATACACTTAGTAGTATGTTTCTGTCAGTATGGTTAATGATAATTGCTTCACTAATTAGTATTTTTAACAGCAATATTAATTGTACAATCAATGATACCATTGGCAAATTCAGTTAAAACATCAATATTTCAGTAATTGTTCAGTATATGTACAATAAAATGTATTGTAAATGTACAATAAAAGGTGATCATTAAAGTATGTATACCACCAGCAGTTTTCATCATGTTCTTTGTTACTTCTATAAACAACAGTGCTCTGGGATAGTTATGCACTTGCCAGAATGTATTGCTGTTTTTTATAACTATCTTTGACTACTCAGTTAAAATGTGTTATCACTTTAAAACAGCCAAAACCTTCAAAAATATTCATTTCTGCTTCTGGTCATTTTAGGAGAACTATAATACATTGTGGGTACTCAAGACAGAAAAGTTTAGGCTCAAGAAAACATTATTATATTTACTAGTGTAATTCTGTAGTACTTGAATATCTGGCTTATTTGGATAGTAATTGTTTTCTGTTTTGTTAAATTTTTATATCAATGAAAAGTATAAAAACTTGTAATTTGAAAATAACCAAACTGAAAATAAGTTTTATTAGTAATAAATTAACATTCAGCAGTAAAATCAGTGGAAGCTGAAATTAGCAACAAATGTTTTTTGTCTCTACTCCTATTTGGCTTAGAAATCTTAATAAATCTGTGAACTGTAACTTGTATCACTTTGCATGGGCCAGAAAGCTTGTAATGCTATTGAAATGAATGTCCAGGCTATCGAAGCTGTTGTTGGAAAAGAAGCCTTAAGCTCAGAAGATTTACTCTATCTGGAGTTTTTGGGAAAGTTTGAAAGGAACTACATTACTCACGGTATGATAAGAAACTATACTGTTGTTCCTTGCAATAATTTTTGGTCTGATCTCGTCCAAGTTAAAATATTTGAATGTTCTGTTTACATACTTTTGTTTCTGTAAATATAACACGTGAACTAAAGAAAATTATCCACATAACTAAAGGGTATTATTTTTAGATATGCCTATATACTTGTAAATGTATTCATACTAGTAAGTCAAAAATTACTAATCACTTTTGATGCAACATAGCAGAGATTTTGAATCCTTACTAAATACAAGTCAAGGTAAAGTGAACTAGTGAATATATTTTTATTTCACTGAGTAAAACTTTAAGTTGCATCTCTGAACACAGTGGCATCAATTCCATTTGAAACAGGAATCCCTTATTCCTAATAAAAAGCCAAGTCTCCAGATTTTTATTCAGAGAATTTCATATGTTCAACTTTAAATGAAAGTTCACTCAAGTTAATAATAGTATTTTAATATGAAAATAGTAAACATTTACATAAATTCATAATAATCTTTTGAATGTGAATTTCAACTTTCATTCTAATATAACTTTATTTTTTATTGTGTAAAGAATTTTAGATTATCTAAAACATTATAATCATTTAAAAAAGTTAAAAAATACAATTGTTGTAAGATTCTTTTGAAAACTTAGTATGAGGTAGAGTTACTAGAGTGAAATTTTTTATCTAAACAATCATGATAGTTTTTATTTTTCATTTATTTAGTACTTTTTGTAGCAGAATTCTTAACATATTGAGGAATTTGGATTTTCTTATTAAATTTTCTGTACTTCACGTATTTGTCAGACAGTTTAACTTAAAGAAAAGTTTTTGGTATCTCAGTGCTTTAAAGAATTTTTTTGTTTGTATGATGTGTTCTTCTAGTCCTAAAGATTATCTTTGACTCTATAATTTTTCTGTTTCTGTGAAATTATGAGAATAGGTCAGTTCTGACTCCCTTGATATAGGTCGGTAGCTTTTGCAGATCTTCCCAAGAGAGATGTTGAAGAGAATTCCACAAAAAAAACACACCAAGAAAACTTCTGAATTTTATCCAAGAGATAAAAGAGTTGCCACACAAGTGCAAGCAAAAATTAAGCAGGCAGTTCTAGAAAGTTTATGATATGTCTTTGAAGTTATTTAAAAAAACTAGTTTTACATTTATACAGAATCACACAAGATAATGAAATTATAAAATTATATTTTCCATAATATATTGTGATTTTTTGATTAATTACTTATATAATGTTAAGATTTAAATTACAGTAGTAATACTACAGAGGTTTCAGCAGTATCATGCTCATTTAGTTCTGTTTGGTTTTTTAAACAAAAATAAAAGGATGAAAGTTCTATAAGAGAGGATGGTTAATGGCATAATTTTCTGTCATATAGCCATTTCATATCTTTTGGTATTTTAAAATACTAATTGCATTTGTTTACAGGTTGGTGATTAAAACATAACCACTATATTTAACCATTAATTAAAAAACTGAGCCAGAAATTTCCTTCAGTTTATATTTTTGATATTAACTGACAGATAACTTTTTTTTTTCAAATATCATATTGAACTGATGTGAAAATCACATTTAAACTGATCTCTTGAATAACTCTTGGCCCTCAGAGAAAATAGCAATACTCTTAACATCTAGTGTATAGTCAGAGACATATTTGGTGTATTGATTCCTAAACATAAATGTTCAATACTCTCTTTTAAGTTCTGAATAGAAATTTCAACTCATTGCAACATCTGGACCTTGAACTGTCCACTAGCATAGCCAAGTTCACACTAGTTTCAACACTGTGAGGTAGCAAAACTAATGCTCCACACAAAATATGCCACTAGTCACATACATTATCAATATAAATCTGGTTCCTCGACTTTATAAAACTGTTTTGTCTGCAATTTTTACAAGTTCTGTTCACAGTGTAGCTAAGAAAGTACTGTACTATGTCTACTCCTTATTACAATGGTTTCTGCTCAAAGTTGCAGACAAATACTTATCTAATTTTGGTTGTAGGAACTAGTCTGATGTGTGAAAGATAACAGTAGTTGTAACAAAACAGTATGATTGGCATAGCAAAGGAAGAACATACCAGTTAATGACTTTGTTTAAAACAAATCAGGATCTAATATTCAACTGGTTTGCACAAGAGGGACCAACTTCATAATTTATTTTGGAAAATGCTATTGAAAGATGAATTCTTGATGTAAATGTTTTTTCTTTGTCAGGTTAACATGTGGAGTATATATTGGAATACACTTCAGTTGCCCACCCAGTCTCTCAAATGCGACCCCACAGTCACAGACAGGGTATTAAAATTGAAATATCTTGTATAAATATAAGGTGCTGATAAGACATGGATTTTTTAATTGTTACAATGTTGAAATTGAATGTCTTCATAACAACAAACAGGTGGCTTTTCACAACAATTATAACTGGCTTCTAGTAATATAGAAAGAGCTTCAAATATGTTTAAATTTGTTTTTTAATAGCAAAGAAAACATTTCTAACCATGATTATGTTGTAAAACCAAAATGTGGTAAGATATTTTTTTCTGTTACACTACTTTATAGTACCATATACTCCAGTCAAATATGTGCTGATGTAAAATCAAAATTTCCACACATCTTTCTGAGCATAAATTCAAAACTATCAAGCTTATATATTTCAACATTTTGGTAATAAATTTTATAGTACTAATTTTAACTTGTGAAATGTTGGAAGCCTATGTTATTAAATTGACAGAATTTTATATGGTATCACTTTATTATAACTTTTGTACCATCATGGATAAAACCCACTGTCGATCTATAACTAATGTATCTGTGAAAATTTTAGTCCCAATGGCTATAAAAAAAATACATTATTAGTAACATGTTGCATGTTTTAGATCATGTTATACTTAAATTTAATCAACATATACATATTAGTTTCATCAGGTTCATTACATCAAGCTCATGTATATATATTCAGTGTACCTTGGAAATGGGTGTATTCTTATTTTTGGTTAAAGTATGTATGAGTACAATAGCCTATTCTTAAACTTTTATACAGAGTTAAACAAATGAACAGAAATACAGGGTAGTCGCTAGAAAAGCGGAAAATTTGAGGGTCAGATGAGATCATGAATAAAATGCGTGCTTACTCATTTCTATTTTGATTTCTTTACATCATGAATAAAATGCATGATTTTAATATCATAAAATGCATTTTGAGCATCTATGAGTGTAATATAACATATGCCTTTAAAAAACTTTGTAAAAGTTATTCTTTGTAAAAATAAATAGCTGTTTGACAAATTTTCCACTTTTCTAGCACCCACCCTGTATTTTGGTCCAATTATATTACGTGTTTGATGTTTACTTTGTGTGTGGAATTTCAAAGTTTTATATGTATTGTTATGCAAAACAGACTTTTGTGTACAAAATTTTAAAGATTTGTAGATGTTTTTATGCTTAAACATAGAAGGATGTGTCACACATCTTTTGATTAGATATTACTGAATGAAACTACTTTTACATGACAAACTGAAAAAACTGAGTTTTGAAGCTCTTGTGATAGCTGTATGATTCAAAGGCTTGCAGAAAAAAGCAACTATTACCACAATTTGTTTTTATAAAATACCTTAAAATATTTATGGGGAGGGATAATCTTTTCTTGAAAATAAATGTTTTTATTTTTTTATTGTATTGAACAAAGTATGAAAATACAGCTTACTTATTAGCCCATAAATGCTCACGAACTTGTCTGAGTTAAAGTTAATTAAACAGTAATGTAGATAAAATGTTTTACAGAGAAATTTGCTTTGGCTTGACAATTAATACAACTTCTTGAATAGCATAATGAAAATTTAAACATGAAGTCCATTAAAAAAGAAAACAAATGATTAGACTTGATATTCATGTAGTGGCCATCTACAACTAAGTTTGGAGCTTGATGGTATATTCTTCCTTGTCCTTGAGTACGGTATCATTACCTCTGCTAGTAAATTTATGTTCTCTTTTACATTATGAAGGCAAAAGTTTTCTGTTAGTGATATCACATTAATGTTTAAATTTCATGGCATTATAGATAATTTACTTTATTATAAATCATTTTCTTCTTCTTCTGGTAGGCTATAGATATATCTAGAGAAGGCAATTTACTGTGTTAAATCAATGTTTATTTCTATACCTGGGAATATCTTTAGGTTCTCTTAATGGCATTTTACCACACATGGATATTTAAATATGTAAGTAATGTTAGATGGTTTCTTATTTTGATAATTGCTGTGTGAATTTAGTTTTGTTAAATGAATTTTCCTGGCATGCGAATTTGTGTGTTGATATGAAGTTTTAATCATTGAGTCTATATGGTCTAATATGATCTCTTATGACATTACAGCATTAATGTTAGTTTATATTTTGTACTAATTTGTAGTTATATTTATGTTGTATTGAAACAATGCTTTATTAAAATTCTGAGTTACTCTTTACGAGTTATATTATGTTGTTTATACTGATGAAAGGAAGAAAGATGATTATCTTTTCTAAATATTTTAAAGTTATTTTTCTAAATTCCTTACAAATTCCAAAGCATAACCGAGTCAGTGAATACTTACAGTAAAGTTGTAACTATTAAATGTTAAGTCTAATTGTTAAGTAGTTACTGATTTATCTTCTGTAGATTATTATATTTTGGCTGATATTCTTTTCAGGGAAGGACTATGTGGTATCCAGGATTTTTACCTAATGCATTTTAAACAAGAACTCCTACCTGTTTCAGTCAAATATGAGAAGCACAGGTGATTTCACTGTTTATTTACATTTATTCTTGCTTTTTCATATTACCTATTTGTAGTGCTTGAACAGTTTCTTTTTACACATCCAACTCTGTTTACATGAAAAAAACAGCCTAATAAGCCTGATTTCATATTTAATCAACTCTGTAAGCTATTCTAACATGTCATAAATGTGAAATTAATAAATCCTTCTTTTTACTTCTTGGGCGTTGGTTCTGCTTTCTTCTTTCGACCAACCACCAAATACAGAGTTATTAGAGCAATTCCAGCATAAGTAGCCTTGGCAACCTGTTAATACGTTAAATTACTTTTTCAAACAGCCATTGTACTCATGTTCTTCAAATAAATATGTATTGTAACATCATCGTTAACTATAGTTCTATCTTGATATTTTTGTCATAACTACTATACCTAAATCTGAGCAACTGACCAGAGGGAAGGTAGCCATTAGTAACACTTTACTACTACTCCTAAAAGACTAATTGCTACTCTTATAATGCACTCATAATATAAAGTACAGGAAATAGTTTGTGGTACAGCACAGATTTGAACCCAGCTTACCAGTTCCGAAACACAGAGCTCTACCATATGTCCAACTGATGCTCCCTCATCATTAATACATACTGTACATGTAAAAGAAATGGCTGGTATGGTAGAGGAACCACTATTTGTTTTACATATATAATTTTCTCTACAAGTGGGTTTTCTCATAATCATGGATTATCAATATATACTATATGATCTCATACAGAAATATTATCAATACATCATTTGATGCCAGATTTGCAGATGGTTAAACTTAGAGTTTATATTACCACTGGTTATAATAAACTGCCTAGTGCTAGTTTTGTGAAACATTACTGTTTACCAGGTGACCTTTTTGTCCCCATTTTCTGAGTATATATTATTGTGCAGTTTTTTTACAAATACTGTCACTTTAGTCTTAAGAAAAGACCATCTAATGATTCAATTAACATAAAAGGTAAATGTTTACATTTTACTGAATTAATATATTAAATATATTGAAGTGGAAATAACTTACATTTGCTCGCCCTTTCATTGTCTGCGAGTTAAAATACTTTGACAGACCTTTAAACTGGGATTCGTCTACATGAGCATCTCCAGCCATAACTACTTGACTGTATCAATAAACAGATACAGATCATTATACACCAAAAGTAATGACACAGATACTGTTTTATAAAACTATACTAACATCATAAAATAAAACAAAAGATAATGCATCATCACAGATTAATAAATTTTATGCTCTCACTTTACTTTGTCATATTTGTTTTATTAGGTTTTGTAAGCTGTAATACTTGTTGGAATAATTTAACTTTGATATTTTCTTACAAAGTTTTTCAGCAGAAAGTTTGTTTGTTTCGGAATTTCGCACAAAGCTACTCGAGGGCTATCTGTGTTAGCCGTCCCTAATTTTGCAGTGTAAGACTGGAGGGAAGGCAGCTAGTCATCACCACCCACTGCCAACTCTTGGGCTACTCTTTTATCAACGAATAGTGGGATTGACCATCACATTATAATGCCCCCACAGCTGGGAGGGCGAGCATGTTTAGCGCAACTCGGATGTGAACCCGTGACCCTCAGATTACGAGCTTATGCCTTAATGCGCTCAGTCATGCCAGGCCACACAAAAGAAAGCAGAAAGAATGTTTTTATGTATTTCTGATTTTGACAGTTTGTTTGGGAGGAATGTTTTGTGTGTAATATCAATGATAATGTAGAGCTCATCAACAACAACAACAAAAAAAACTTAAGTGTAAGAAACCAAACACAAATTTTAGACTTAATGATCTTAACCCTCAAGTTTTACAAGAAGTTGTGCACTACATTTCTGAGGCACTTGTTTTCATTTTTGATTGTATATCAGGCAGATGCGAGAAGACTGGAGGGTGACTAATATTACACCAATTTTCAAATGAGAAGAATTGTAATGAAAATTTTAAGCTAAATTAGTCTTACTTTTAGAATTGGAAAAGCATGAGATGGTCTGCTCAAACATTTATTTGTAGGATCATTTACTGAAGTTCAAAATTTTGTCTGACAACCAATATACCTTCAGAAAAGGAATATCTTTTCTTACTAACCCATACACCTTTTTCTGATCACATTACTTCTTATATGGATGAGAATACAGGAATCAATTTCATATACTTATAAAATATATAATGCTTATAAAAATATATATAAAATATATATATTTCTTTTCATTAAGCTTTTGATTATGTACCTTCTAAAAGATTAACGATATACATCATCTCAGTTGGACAAAGGGTCAGGTTAGACTGATAGACTAAAATTATTAATGGAGGTCAATTTAATGAAATCAATATAGGCATAGTTGAAAGGTATGTATAAACTTTCTGATTGTTTAAAATATTTAGGTCAAGTGAGATGTATGCAGATGATATGATTTTACAAACTCAATTTCTTAAATGAATAAACACATTGCAGATGGCAGTTATGATAAGTAATAGGTTATGCACGTTAATTATTATTAATTACACAAGTACTTTAGATTATTAATTATATGTGTGAAGAAAAGGATTTAAGGTAATGGCTGAAACAACTGTTAAACCTTCCATTCAGTGATTTTTTTTAATCTAGTAAAGCAAATAGAATTTTGGATGACATGATGAATATTAATGGCAATGCATAAGAGGCAGTTGTTTTACATATCAGTTAATAGTCAAGCCTCATTTATAGAACTGTATGCAGTTTAATGCCTTTATCTTAGAATGAACATTGTGCTGGAGAAAATTCACAGGAAGTGCATTATTTTTCTGGGTGCAGATTGGATGTCAGATGGTTAAAGACAGTTCTTGGTTATAATCTTTTTAACTTTTTCTCCTGAAAAGAGAAGGATCTGGAATGGCATAATTAAAGTATTCAAACTAAATAAAGAATTAATAAAATTGGCACATCAAACTTTTGGTGTTGAATTCTGGAAGCAGTAGAAGAGCTCACAAATTTAAGGTCTGGGAAGGTCAAATGCATCTTGGGCAAGACAGTATTATTTGTTAATTGGGATGGTAAGCCTGTAGAACAAACTGTGATCTAGAATGGTGAAGGCCATACTTTCACTGAAGTTTATGAAAAGAGTTGATGAATAGTTAATGAGTGCCATTAATTTAGCAATTATTTTTTAAGGAAAATTGGGAGTGAGAATATTATTCATGTTCCATAATTCATAACTTTTCTGATCAAGTGTTAAGCTTAAAAGAAAGATACATTTATTAATTTAGAATAAAACTGCTATACTTTAAGTTATATTTTCACTTAAGTGAGCAGGTGATAAAAATTGTTCCCTTCCTGTAAACATAATTGCATTTAAATACCATATGGTTTATAACAAGAAAAGCAAATAAACCAACATAATACCTAACCATAACACATTTTACAATTGTCCTACTCAAATAAAGAAATGGTAAATAAATTACTTAAATTTATCAATATCACAGTACTGAATCTACTAACTGTAAAGAAGATGATTCTGCTTTGTAAAATAATTTAGATCCTTTGGTGAGTTGGATAAATAACTGGCAGATGACTTTTAGTAATAATAAATGCAAAATAATGAATATAGGTTACCAAAATTTAGATGGGAATAACCTCAACAGTATTATGTTAGAAAAGGATCTTAGTTATTAGAGGTAAGGAAAAATAAATTTCTGAGTTGTCTTTACAAAAATAGTGAATAAAAGCCTAAAGAGGTGATTTCATTGTATACATCACTGAATAAGCCTAATTTAGAGTATTATGTGTTTGGTGTTGGGATCCTTATCTTAAGAAGGTCATTAAAGTACCGAAAAAAGTTCAAAGAAGGGTTACTAAATTGGTACCTTGGATGGGAAGGTAACAACCACAAGTTCAGTTTTCTGACATATTTTTCTTTTGAACAAAAACAATTGTAAAGGATCTAATAAGGTGTTAAAAATTGAAAGTACTGATGCATTAAACTTTTTTGGATTTGATGTTGAAAGTGACAGGAAAATGGAGCACAAATATAAATTTTGTGAGAGTCATCTTCAACTTAGTTTTACTTTTCTAATGGGATAGTTGGCCTTTGGATGTGGTGAATACAATAAGTTTAAGGCAGGACTGAAGGCTGGATTCAAGTTTTATTAATTTTATATTTAGATAAAATGAAATAAGAATAAATGGGCAAAAGAAGCTGCAATAGCATATTTCTATCCAAACTAAGCATTAAATAGTACTAAATGCAGCACATTAAATGCCATTTGATTACTTCAACTTCTTTTACAATAATCAGAGAACAAAAATTAAAAACCTATTAGCTTTTCTATATCAAAATGTTTTACCAGTATAAATCTATCCAACATAAAGCACTTAAGTAGTGCTTCTGTATGCCACACATCATGTCTCAATTACTCCATTATTACCTATAATAATCATAATTATCTCCAAAACATTATAATTTTTTGTAATATTAAACTCTCCAAACCAGCATATATTTGCCTGATAAAGTCAGTTCCTAACACTGAATGACACATTATTCAAGTACTCCAATTCTCTTCTACAATAATCAAGGAATCAACTATAAATTTGTTTTAATTTTTCCTGTAATATCACAACCAATCACCCAAAACCCTACAATCTAGCACACATGAGGCAGTTAATTAACATCAGAGCTGAATAATTAGAGGAATTTGATAACCAATTAATCATCATCCTCATTAATCAACAACATTCAAATAACTGATCATTCTTACCCAGGGATGTCTAGAGGTAGGTTGGGTCTGGGGCACAATTATGAACCCAGGCCCCTTTTTGAAGTCTTCATAAATTAATGGGTGTATGAAATTTATTTTGGTGGGTGAAAGCCAAATGTGTCGAAAATTTATATATTTTGAGACAAAGCATTTTTCCACAGCACTGCAATATTTCCTTAAGTATATTATGAAAATAAGAATGCATTATTCTTTATCCCATATTTTTGTGAGCCCTAGGAGTGTAGCCCCCCTTCTCATCAGGCCTGTTCTTACCAGATGGCTAAAAATAAAAGCTTAACAACAAAAATCAAGCTTTGATAATAGCAGTGAACAGAACACAGGTAGTTCATTGTATCCTTTGTGTTTAATAAACATAACAGCAATATTCTTATTACTCGGATAGACAAAATAATCTAAAATATTAATAATCATAAATCTTAATTTTAATTCTTTGGTTACTTCCTTGAGTCATGGTGCAAACAGTTAAGCTGAAAAAGCTTAATTTGATTAAAAATAATAATTAAAAATCACAATAGCAATATTTAGGTCACTGGATTGTTGGAATAATTGGACTCCGTACTTTTGACGAGTTTATTATTTTCATGATACTAATTACAATTTGATTACTGTATAGTTAAACAAGAACTTTACTTATCTGAAACACCAGGCTATTATTTTTTAAATAATCAATTTAAACATAATTCTGATTAATTAATTACTTTACAAGACAATAATGTAATTACTGCCCATTAGTGACTGAATTGACATCCTAGTTCTAACTTTAAATGACACTTCATTGTCACCAAATTACTCATCCCTACATTAATTAGAAAAAAATTCTCTGGGCCATCATATACATTTGCTTGGATAAAGCTGCAAACTAACAGTTGTACACAAAATACAAAAGAATACAGAACATAATTTTAAAGATACAATTTGAATATAACCCAATAACAAGTTATTGGAAATTACATTTTTTTATAACATTGATGTAAAACAACCATTACAATTATAATAATGATAATAGGTACATGTATGCATTCATACACTTTTATATCATTACAGAAGAACCTGGTTAATGTTATCTCAGATCAGACATAGTCTTCACACAGTTCATTTGGAGAACATACTTACATCATTTTCAACAAAATTTTTCAAGTCATTGTTTCAGGTTCATTTATATAATTAAATTCAAGGCAGTAATAATCTAGGCATTTCTTTATCAAACTAATATTGAGCACTTTATAATTTTTTAAATTTTACTTTTACATTTAACACCCATGAAACATCTAAATCACACCAATTTAAAATTCTCTTTAATTAAATTTGACTGTAAAAATCACTGCTATTCAATTGTGTTGCTGAAAACACAAAATTTAGTTTCTTAGTTGAGTTTCAGTATTTATTAAAGATGTTTTGCTGGAAGTTAAAAATAATTCAGGGCCAATACATATGCATAAAACTGTAAACAATGTTTCAAGCAATCAAATGTAAGCAGCTGTGAATACAATGCTTACACCTTAATACATTAATTCTGAGAAATACCTCAAAAAGCCATTTCCTGGATAAAATATAATTTTATTAAGTCATTCTAATTTTAGTTTATTAATATTTTTTTAAATATCAAAAGTCAGAACACTGTTGTGGAACAAATCACATGCTTTAAGGCCAGTATCAGCTTGTTTAAGGAAAACAATTTACACGTAAATTCAGTCTAGCCCTACTTTCAAGTTTTTACTATCCTATTCAGTGTAAAAGCTCTCTAATAAAACAGTAAATTATAGAAGATTAAGTAATTATCTAAAAGTTATATTTCTCACAGTAATAAACTCATTTTTCTATGCATTATGATTCCTTTTTGTTTTAATCTGAAGTAAAAGCAGAAAAACAATTTTCATCTGAAAACAATTCCTCTTAATTTTTAAATTTTCATCCAGGCAAAAAGTATGCTTGTCTGCAGAAGATTATTTTTATGGTTTTTTTTAGTTACGGAGTAGTTCTGTTTGATCAGTATAGAGAAGAAATGCCACACGTGAGCAAGCATATGCTTGTCTGGCAAGTTTTGACTATTTGTGGAAAAATGAAAATGGATTTAGAAATTATTTTTCATTACAGTAATTCACCAAGAAAATTGTAGGAAATGAATGATTTGTTTGTTTGTTTTTAAATTTTGTACAAAGCTACTCGAGGGCTATCTATGCTAGCCATCCCTAATTTAGCAGTGTAAGACTAGAGGGAAGGCAGCTAGTCATCACCACCCATCACCAACTCTTGGGCTACTCCTTTACCAATGAATAATGGAATAAACTGTCACATTATAATGCCCCTATGGCTGAAAGGGCAAGCATATTTGGCACAACAGGGATACGAACCTGCAATCCTCAGATAACGAGTCGCACACCTGAACACACTTGGCCATGCCGGGCCATAGATGAATGATATCTACCACAAGTCATTTGTTAATTACAATAACACTAAATAAATGCAAAATGTGCATAGTTTAATTAATCCATCTCTTCCTTTCAGTAAAAAAAGAAAGTTATTTCCAAATCTGTATTAGTTTTTCCTGTAACAATTACATGATAACTTAAAATTATTTACAAATATATTATAGTTTTCTGTAAATGTTAACAGCTGGGTTAGCACGTATTTACACAGGTATGATAAGCGGTAAGTTCTAACAACTAAAAATATCTTCATCTGATGTTTACAAATTTTAGTTGTATGGGACAAACTTTGTTCCTACCTTTAGGTCCAATATTATCTCTTAAATGTCTTTTGTTGTTGAGGGAATAAGAGTTGGGACTCAAAGTAATTTATATACACGTATCAAATAACAGAAACATCTCATCTTAAGAACAAAAGTTATTTCGCCTTTATGTTTCAAGTTCCAGAAAACCTTAATTTCACCTTGAACTTAACTTTAATGTAATCTTATATCATGTACATTACAATTAAAATAACAAAATTTACTTCCTAAGCCTACATAATATCACTATTCTGCAATCTTAAAATTATTCTTGTTTCTTGGAATGATAAAATAAATTACAACCTTTTTACTTAAAATTGAAGATCCGTTCAGATATTGAATTAGATTACGTACTGCTTCTCAAGCACCTTCATAAGTTTTTTACTGCCAGTAGATGGCCATTAGATTGCAAAACATAGCACTCCAAAAATATTTTTCTGAAGTGGTAAAATCATACTAACAGTACTTTGGGGTTACGTATGATATTTAAATTTCGTGATTCAATATTTTCATAAGTGAAACTCACAGCGTTTTGTTATTCATTATAATATTTTCTAGACGATCATAACGATTTCTATTTTCAACAAATTATTAATTGTTTTAAACTGACTGCAGATATATTTATCACTTTCTTCTTTACAAGTCATTACACATTAAAAAAAAGAAAAACAATGTAACAAACTAATCACAAATACTGTCATAAAAACAGGCACTACTTATTTTACACCAAATAGGCTTCCTTACTTGCACTGGATAACAATAAATTTGTCACTGAAGATGAAAACTTAAATGATTCGCAGTAGTTTGCTGATGCTGATTTCAAAAATGTCGTCAGAATTCGTCATTGATCTCTAAGATTTTGGTAATTATAATATTTTAATATTTTATCAACACTTTGTGAAATATCACAGAATCAACTTAGCACAATATATTTTATTCCGTGAAATTAAGTTTACTTGTACAATCTAATAGGCGAAAGACATGCAGTTTTTATAACTTCAAACATAGACTATATTGTATAAGTGTAAAATTACAAATACGTTGTTCATATATGCTTTTTGTTCTTGATATACTCGGAGCGAACTACACCACTTTTGCTTTATTGTAACACTCACATCTTCGTCAGGGAATCATGAAACCCTCATACACTTAATTTGTTCGAACATTCAAGAAGTCCCTCAACATAAAAGGGGCGGAGTCAAGATGTCTCTTAATCACTCAGTTGGTCATTTCACCAGTAATCTTTTTCTTCATATCATACCCGCGATGTAATGAAATTTTTTGAAACTTTAATTTTAAACTTCTAGGATCAATAATTTCAATTTACCAAAGTCGCCGCCAGTATTGCTTCTCACTACAGCACGCAGTATACCATGTATTCTTGTTCAAATGTTGATAAACTATTGGAAGAATTTCATACTGCACATTACACTCAAGAATGAAAAACTTTATCACTCGTTTAGAACTAGTCTCAAAGCTGTACTTTTGCACCATTGGATCACTAAACCATCCTTTCGTGTTGATTACGTTCTGAACATGAAAGAAAGTTATCAAAAGATACAAATTATACATTTTTAAACTCAATTTAAAATGCAAAAATAAAGTAATTAAAGAAAACTTGTTGTTTTCATGATGTATAACAATATTTTGAATAAATCTATAAAAATTCGAAAATTAGAGGTAATCAGTAATTTTTGAGATGGTTTGTCAATCAATATCGTTAAATTTCTCACAATTGGTTTTTGTTTGTGTTTTTTTGTTTTGGAAATTCGCACAAAGCTACTCGAGGGCTATCTGTGCTAGCCGTCCCTAATTTTGCAGTGTAAGACTAGAGGGAAGGCAGCTAGTCATCACCACCCACCGCCAACTCTTGGGCTACTCTTTTACCAACGAAAAGTGGGATTGACCGTCACATTATACACCCCCACGGCTGAGAGGGCGAGCATGTTTAGCGCGACGCGGGCGCGAACCCGCGACCCTCGGATTACGAGTGCACGCCTTAACGCGCTCGGCCATGCCAGGCCTCTCACAATTGGAATTTCTTAGTAGCAGGTAAAATGTTTTTGTTTTTGTTTCCAGTATTATCAAGTTTAGCTTTAGGATAACACCACAGCATTTTGCTTTATAAAATATTTTTTACGTAGTTCAGATATATCTTTTGTACCAGCCTCTTATGACTCTATTCTATTTTTATTACCACTAGTTTGGTTTTCCTAAATGAAAAAAAAGTCATTTTGAATTATCCTATTTGGATAATTACATGATAATTCATGTAATTGGGGTAAAATATTAGCAGAATGTTCGTTAGCAATCTCATATATAGGCCGTTTGGTAAGAAAGGATTAGGCCCAGCATGGCCAAGTGGGCTAAGGTGTTCGACTCGTAAACCGGGGGTTGCAGGTTCAAATAACCGTCGCACGAAACATGCTCGCCCTCCCAGCCGTGGGGGCGTTATAATGTTACGGTCAATCCCACTATTCGTTAATAAAAGAGTAGCCCAAGAGTTGGCGGTGAGTGTTGATGACTAGTTGCCTTTCCTCTAGTCTTACACTGCTAAATGAGTGACGACTAGCACTGATAGCCCTCGAGCAGCTTTGCGCGAAATTCAAAAACAAAGAAAGAAACAAGAAAGGGTTTATGCTTATGTTTACTTAAGATATTTATGCAAAGTTACACAAGGCCTATCTTCACTAGTTGTCCCTATTTCTGAACTAACTAAGTAATGGAGCCAACAATACTGCCTAATCTTGAGTAACAATAGTTGAATAGTGCAATTCACAGTCATGTTTTTAAAGTACCCACTATCCCAAATTTGCGAGCGCTATTTTGCAACAAATGAAGATGAACTATAAACCCTTGGTTAAGCGTGGCCACGTGAAATTTATTTTAATGGCAGTTTACCTTCAATATAATAAGCAAGAAAAACTCTTAAAGTAGCAAACAATGCATTAAAATTTAGGTTCACTCGTACAATGTATCTCAATATTCCATCGCGAAGTAGAACAAACACGTGTAATTATGTATTTTCTACTAAAACAATAAATAAAGCATTTAACGTACACTTTTATATGCGAAAACAGCTCGTTTGGGTTGAGAAAATATTTTACATTGGTCGAAACGTTGTTCGCTCTTCTATTTAAAATATTTTCTCAACCCAAACGAGCCGTTTGTGCATATAAAGTTCTCAACAAGTGGGTTTCTCGACATCACTGATTATGCTTCAGGAAGTTTATCTCGAATATGGATTTGCGCTTCCATATGACTAGCAAATGTCTTCAGTGCTTCTATGCAATGCAGATGACTCAATCTGCAATGATGTCAAGAGTAGCCTTGAATCAGCAGATAGTGTATGTGTTACAATTGACATATGGACTAATAGAGAAACATACAGCTCATTGGGATCATTGTACATTGCATTACTGATTAGTGAATGCATTCGTTCATGTTGGCATGCAATTTATTCATTGGTCAACACACAGGGAAAATTATATTACAACAATATACAAAAGTGATTAACTCTTTTGACATTTTGGACAAAACTCCTGTAATTTTCGCAGACAATGTCTCCGAATAAAGCAGGCATTTTATCTCTTTCCTGATTTTTGGAGAAAAACTCTGGTCAGAATGAAAATAGTGATTCTAATGACAATGATGACGAGGACATGGAACATATAGAAGTTGATATACTATGTCTCCCTCTGCATACATCATGTATTGCCCACTCTCTACAATTTATGGTGAAAAACAAGTCCAAGACGGTTACACAGACAAAAAAAAACTATCTTCAAGGCCTTTACCATAGTTAATCATTCTTAGAACGTAATAGTAGCCATAAAATGACTGGAAGGTGAAAACAACTTCAAGCTGCGAAAGCAATACAATGTAATTCGCAATTAATGATAGTAATATTACTGTTGTCCACCCCAAAGCAAACAAGCTCCTCGACACAGTACTACTCAAAGCCTGCGGTAGTGATTGCGAACCTATGGCAAGAAGTGCCGTGTCTTGATTATTTAAACACTAACGCCAACCCATAGTCAATAAATATATCTATAATGATTATTAATATTGCCAAATGCAGTGGCGAATGATTTTTACCAACTTGGGATCAGTGATAAATGTTCACAGGAGACGTCTCATGTCCTCTTGGCGCCAGCTTTGAGGTTACGGAAACATGTGACATGGAAGGACACGTTTTGAATTCCTTGCAGATCCAGTGTACTCATCAGTATTTGAGTAAAACTATTTGTTTGTTTTGGAATTTCGCACAAAGCTACTCGAGGGCTATCTGTGCTAGCCGTCCCTAATTTAGCAGTGTAAGACTAGAGGGAAGGCAGTTAGTCATCACCACCCACCGCCAACTCTTGGGCTACTCTTGTACCAACGAATAGTGGTATTGACCGTCACATTATAACACCCTTACGGCTAGGAGGGCGAACATGTTTGTTGAGTAAAACTAAAAGTAAACTGTTGGCATTGGCTTCACTTTGTTTTATTTTTCTTTTGATGTTTATGAGTGAATACTGGATATTTAGTGATAATAACGGTAACTATGCATTTATTTTTTGCAGTAAATATATAAATTATATTGTTAAAATCATGTTACTAGGCGTGGCATGCGTCTACTTTTGACCAGTTTATTAATTATTGGTTTATTTTTATATCAATGACATAAATTTTCAACTGCTGGTTTGTTACGGTAAGTTAAATTATCATATTTAAGTTAACTGGTGAGATATTTTTAAATTGTATTTACCCTTTTCGGCTTGTTAGAATATCACTTCAACCAGCAAAGAAACAAAAACGTTCGAATGGAAGTAACATCGGCAGAGATTTTCAAGATATCGTGGATTGAAAGATTTGAAATGATCAAAAAGGGTGATAAGGCATTATGCATCTTATGTTCTGAAACAGTGGTGTGTAGGACTTCCTCTGTAAAGTGGCATTATGAAACTGTTCATAAATGACTTTGTGATAAGAGTAAGCAAGAACGAAAAGAACACATTTCTTTAGGAGTCAGCAACAACAATATGCAGTCAAATGTTTTGATGAAGTTTGTTTCAAGTAATTCCAACTTAGTTGCTGCTAATTTTGAGCTTTCAGAGATTATTGCTCAATATGGAAAACCACTTTGTGATGGGAAGTATGATGAAGAATCATGGCTCCTTTCCTTTTTGACGGTTTTCCAGAAGAAAAAATTATTTAGCGCATTAAGGAATTGCCAGTGAGTAGAAACACAGTAAAAAATAAAATAGTAAAAATGGAAACAAACATAGCAGAACAGCTAACAAAAGATATTAGTTCATGCAAATACCTTTCCGTTTATCTTGATGAGAACACTGATGTTGCATCAGCTTGGCTAGCCATTATTACTCAAATTTGTAGGGGTGATGAAATCTGCGAAGAACTGGTTAAGTTGGCAACATTACCTGAACGTACAATATGGGCTGAAATATGTAAGGCAGTAGTAAACGAGTTATCTATTTGACAGATGACCTTTCAAAAATAGTTTCCGTTACAAATGATGGTGCACCTGATATGATTGGCAAACAAATATGTTTGCAGAATATGTTGGATATCCGCTGGTAGGTTTTCATTGTATTATATGCGAGAAGGTTTTATGTGTAAAAGCTGGCCTTAAGGAGTTTGATAAAGTGATGAAAATTGTAACCAAGGTACTTAATTTTATTTCTGGACATGCTTTGAAAAAAAGACAGTTTCAGAATGTTCTGAGAAACGCGAATTCGATGTACACAGAACTACTTATGTACGATAATGTTCGTTAGCTGAGTAGAGGTTCTGTCCTTAAACAAGTTGTTGAGTGATTAGATGAAATTCGTCTGTTTTTGACAAAAGAAAAATTTTCTTGTCAAGGATTATCTGATGTTGTGTGAATTTGTAGATTTATGTTTGTTTTTTACATATTTCTCCGAATATTTAAATGACTTGAACATTAAATTGATGTTATATTTCATGACATAAATGCTTTTGAAATCAAACTGAAAATTTTTAAACGTGACGTTTATAACAACACAATATTTCCCAAACGTAAAAAAAGAAAACACATGGCATATCTTGAAATTCATGAGAAAATATACGTTCGGAGCTTGCAAATGCAGTTTTCAGGCGTCATTAATTCGAATATTGAACAATTTTCTTTAAGATTTAATAAGCTCATGCTATTTGAAGAAACTGTGTATTTCTTTTTGAATTTTGTGCAAAGCTGCACGAGGGTTGTCTGTCCCTAATTTAGCAGTATAAGACTAAATGGAAGGTAACTATTCATCACCACCCACCGCCAAGTCGTGGGCTACTCTTTTTTGATCCTACTATATGCCTGAGAAACCATTTGTGCATTTATGTGAAAGAATATTTCTTCAGCTCCAAATTAAGTCCTGCTTGTTACAAAATTTGGAGTCTCATGCCTTGGTTTCCAACTGCAATTTAGAACATACGAACAAACATTAGAATATCATTGACATACTGTTTTCTCTACAAACCAAAATTTGAGTTTCATCAGCTGCTAGAAAGTAACTGAATATAACAAATGCCTAATGGTATTTTCAATTAAAACTTCTTGTTTTAGCTTTTCTTTTCTTTGCCTACCTGAATTTCTTAGTAGCTAGAGGCAAATTCTATTGAACTAAACGAGCAGGATCTTTCCATTGCATCAAGACATTTATTTGTACATGTCAAAAGTGATGCATTAAAATACAATTCTGCATTCATCCACATGAATTTGACACAAAACTCCAAAGCATCTCCTTTCGTTTGCATAAGCACAACCTTGTGAATATTAAATAATCACTACCTTCAACATCAATTCTATCTCAATGCAAGTTATACGAAAGCTCCAAGAAAGCTTGTATAGCAGTTGCTTTAAATATAGTATATCTCCAGTGCCCACATAATGCCCGGTAGGGTTCATTCTTTCCGGCTGATTGTCTTTTCTAACAATCATGTTGGCAAAAATTCATCAGTAATCTCCAAATCTCTCAATGCTGATTTGAATTGAGATTATCTGTTCTATCTCTGATCAGCTGTCTCAAGTGAGCTATTAATCTTCTTCATGCAAGTAACCACTGTTATTTCTTCTGTAATTACAAACCATACCTAAAATATATTTTGTTATCAGGGATATAACTGTGACAGCAAGCACAGTTTGTTTTTCTGCAAGAATACAGTGTGTTTCAAGCATTTTTTTGTTTTATCTTCAAAACCTGTTGTCAATTGCTCGGCAAATTCTTTGAGCATTTCATATCTTGTTTAGGTACGGGGAAGAAACATTTATGTCAAAACTGAACAAACTGTCCATATGTTTTTCCATCTTCATCATTGGTGTAAACATCAGGAAAGGTATGAGATATTCTTGCCAATAATCTGGCAACCACTTGGGTCAAATCGAGTCACTGAATGTTATTTGATGTTGCGCTATCTGTTGCAGCTTTCTGTAATGTAAAATAAACTCACTCAGGTGTTATATTTCAGGCAGTCATTGCAAGTTTATTTGACTATGGTAACTTGGTCTATCTACTTATGCTGGTAAGTTACAATGCTTACACAGTAAAGTGTACTTTCTCATTGTCGCATAAGTTTTGTTGGTATGTCTGATATCATTTGGATGTAGACTTCGTGAATAAATGAAGCCATTTCCATGGAACCAACGCTGTAACCATTTTGTGCTTGCTATAGTTTCATGTTTATGTTATCCTCATTCATCAGAGTGAAGTCAGTATATATTATAAGATCTATTACTGTTCTGTCTGCTTTCTTGTTTACAAAGAACTTGTTCTCTTGGCTTTATACCCTCACAGGTATGAATCCAGATCCATTCAACCCTGAGAGAACTGAGTTGTCCATCAGTTATTTTGTCACAACCTGTCTGCATTGTTTTTTAAATTCAGTGATGAAGCTCAGCTTGGAATATGTTAGTTTACTGGATATGTGGCGGCAGTGTTTGCCACTTATTGTTGTTTCTTGTAGGCCTGCCAAACTGTAAGTCAAAACCAATATTCTTGATCACCCTGCAGCTCGGCAAAGTACAAGCACTGCTGGTTCTCTGGCACTTTCTGAGCCATTACTAGGAACTGATAACCTTGCCTATTTTGCTTCTCGTCAGAGTATGAGCTGTTATATTGCTAGTGATCTAACACATCACAGATAGAACAGGCTCTTTGATCTCCTAGATATCGAAATAATTGGATTTTTAGTCGTCCAAAATGACCGTATTTTAACTGTAATGATCAATGTTTAACTTGAGGTCGTCCCAGTGAATGATCTAGTGTAGACCATTGTTTTTAAAATTATACTGTTACTAATTAACATGTCTGTGGGGAATATTATCATTTGTATTAAAATATTTCTAACTATGTTTTCACGGGAAATGTAGATAAGATGTAAATGTTTAGTTCCGATGAAAGAAACCAGTCCACAAATGAAGTTTCATACTTACCACCACCACCGCTGGTCGGAAAAGTTTAGTACGCTCATTTCTTTAAAAGTGTTTGAAGTCTTCAAAACACGTCTTGAACGACAGTTTGCCAAAAAATCAAACAAAGAAACAAACAAAACTGTTCAAATATAAATCCTAAAACTTACCTTAAAATATATCAATATTTTTTCTTTGAATGCATAAATTTATGTTGTTGAACATCTCTTCAAAACTTTAAAAGATAATAGTCTGTGTTGCAAAATACAACAAACAGACATTTTCCCGTTTTCTGCTACTTTCCTTGATTTTGGTTTAGGAAGACCCTTCTTGTCCTTGAAGTCAAATAAAAATAATGAAATAAAATGCTGTTAAAGTTTGACTTTACTATTCCTCAAAAATCAAATAAAATCCGAGAACAAATGTAAGGACACAGGGACTCTTGCAAAATTAATTAATTTCAAGTGAGTCAGAGAAATTTGTTTCAACAATGAAATTTTTGCTGAAGTTGTGCTCACATATCTTAGTGCTATGCTTCAGGAAAATGACGTAATTGCACAGACAGTAATTACAAACGTTGCAGCACTTAAACTGACACATAAAAATTTTGATGTGGAAGATGAAGTATCTGAGAAAATTAGAATAACATTGATGAGAAAGCTCCTGTTTTATAAATTGTAACCATGGCAGAGTGAGGTACCATAGTGAGGAATTGTCCTAATGCTGAATCTAAGCATAAAGATGGCAAAATCTAGCTTAGTGAATAAACTGCTAGAGCAAATTAACAACGAATTACAAAATTTAATTCAAAACTCGGCTGTTAGCAATTTCTTAGTATTTCACTCCCACCCACTTATAGGCACTCTATGGGTTGTGAAATTGAAATCTGACCTGAAAGTCCTTGCTCTTAATGCCTTAAGATGTTATCAAGTGACTATTAACCTCACTATTAATCGATAAAAAGTAGTCTAAGCGTTTACTTTCCCTCTGGTTTATCACTTCAATAGTGAAAACGATTACTGCAAATAGTATTCGAGTAGCTTTACGCAAAATTCAGCAAACAAACTGAACGAATTATTTCCATAGTTGTCCCTCGCTGGTACAGAGGTAAGTCTACGGACTTACAACTCCAAAATCAGGGATACAATTTCCCTCGGTAGACTCAGCAGATAGCTCGATGTGGCTCTGTTATAAGAAAACTCACACACACACATAATTTATGTAATTATGAAACTTTTCGCGGATCATCCGATGGAAGTATGCAATCTAGTGAGGGTTTGCAAACTGCAAATTCAAAACCACTGCTCTAACTTGTTATGATGTATTAAAAATAAATTGTCAGTAGAACTGAAGCTTAGAAAAATCATGTTTAGGAATTGTAGAATATATATGTGATATTTTCTTTCAATTTGGATCTAGTGCAAAATAAAGTGTGTAAAAGTTTTAGAGTATTTTGGTCAAACTTACATACTGTTTAAAAGTTTTATGAACAACATTGTTACTTAGTTTTCTTATTGGTATTATGATGTAATAAATCACGTTTATGGAAGTGTTATTTTTAAAAGTTATTTTCCTTAAATTTAATTAAAAGCACGTTACAACTTTAGGATATTTTAAAAGCATAATAACAGTTAGACATGCAGATTAAATGAAATATTTATGTCTTTTAAAAACGGGTAAAATAGTTTTACCTAAATCAATTTCTGAGTGAAACAAAGTGGCAGTTAATATCATTTTGAAGTTTTGCATGACAACATTAAGATTACATCAATAATTTAGAATAGCGCGAAACTTGCCGACATAAAAAATGTCAGCACGTGATAAAGTTGACTGATATAGTCGGTCAGGTGTCGTGAAAAGTTATTGTGAACGTATTCATTATGTTGATTAGTGTATGATTGTAAAAGTTTGTAAAGCGAATTTAGTTGAAGAAAACACGAAAGGCTTGGAAAAAATTAGGAGATAATGTGTGTGGGACTGAAACAAATGGAAATAAGATTAAGAAGTCAACAGGGAAAGGAGTAGCATGGAACAAACAATAATAGGATTAGAGCCCTCAATAAAACCAAATTTTGACAGTACCCCTGATTTTATAAATATTGTTTATAAAGATGATAAAACACCCAAAAATTACAACGTGAAAGGTATGCTACCTGAACAAGAGCGTATAGATTTCAGTGAAGAGAACAGAGAAAGTATTACCTCCCAAGTCAAAGATGGTAGGTGCATCTAATTATGTGATGAGGGAGGTGTAATAGGATGAAAGTTCTAACTTAATCTAACGTGAGTCTATTGTAACATCAGCTAACTTTAGCGCAACGTAACTGATAATTGTGTGCATGAAACATCCTATAAATTTATGTTACAAAATGTTTTCTTATGCTGCTTAAAGTTATATTTATATAAAGCTATTTTCAAATGATAAATGGAGCGTGCTGTATCTGAAGAACTCATCGTACTCATTTACGTGAATGACCTACTCACATATGAAAGTGTTTGATACTGTAGGGCAAGTACTTTGTAACAAGTACATATGACTGTTTAAACTAAAACTGATATTTCTTACCAGAAATAACCAGTGAGGTTATGTGTGTGTGCATACATTTCTGTAATAGCAAAACAAATAAAATAAAATTATAAAAAGCATTTCTCAGTAATGTCGAGAAAACTCGCTTATAGAGAAAAATATTCATGTAAAAACGGCTTGTTTGGGGGTTGAGAAAAATTTTTACGTAGAGGAGCGAACAACTTTTCGACCTTCTTCGGTGACCTGACGATGACCGACTAAGGTCGAAACGTTTTTTATATGGAAAAACGGCTCGTTTGGGTTCAGAAAATATTTTAAATAGAAGGTCGAAACGTTGTTCGCTCTTCTATTTAAAATATTTTCTGAACCCAAACGAGCCGTTTTTGCATATAAAATTCTCAACAAGTGGGTTTCTCGATATCACTGGTCGAAACATTGTTCGCTCCTCTACGTAAAAAATTTTCTCAACCCCCAAACAAGCCGTTTTTACATAAATAAAATGCATTTAAGTTTACTGTATTTAAAATGTAATAACATACGATATTAACAAATTTGACCCACTTTAGAAGTAGTGGAAGTAAGACTAAGATCGAGTTTATAATATTTGAGCATTTACCTATATCTCGCAATTGAACAAATTTGAAATTTAGTATTAAAATTTTGATAACTGTAGATTATGTAGCAGGATTTTTTTTATATTCTTAGCAGATTATACTTATTACTATATCCTTTAGTAGAAAATGTGCATATCACTGTGATATCTTGATAATAAATAATTTCTTTTTCCACAGTTATTAAGTTCCTTCTGAATTCCATTTAAATATTTTCAAAGGTATAAATTTACATGTAAAATCACATATAATTTGTGAACTGTATGAACTGTCATGCATTATCACATGTACTTATTTCAATTGCAGTTAACAAGCAATTTGTAAAACCATGAGTATATGTATACAAGTACATTTGTCTAAAGTAATATCTTGTAGTCTGTTATTCATACTACTTTGAAATCAGAATGAAACTAATAGCTTGCATTTAAAATATCTGTAGACATTTTACTGTGCTTCTTAGAACAAGTAAACTTCTTAATGTTGTTGTTCAAAAAACCATTAAAGATATTATGATAATTTAAAAAAAAAGACCATAGATGTTTTCCTGGGTTCTGTTTATTGATAGTGGCTTAAAGTAAATTTTCTTAAAATATGTAAAAGAGGTTTAAATTATTATATATAAAAAAGACATTTAAAAATGATCAGGTGACAAAAGTATTTTTGATATGTTAATTATTTCTAAAACTGTGCAGCAATTAGATTTTACAGATCAAAAATAGTTTGTGTATAGGTAACCATACAGGAGTGGCATCTTACAAGATTTAAAGGGATATGCAGGATTGGAAGTGATCACAAAAATGTTGAGTTAAGAAAATAACAGAAGGTAAATGTCATGGAAGTACCACCCTTTTATTATGTGAATGTGAACTGGAACAGAGTTCACTCACACTTTGGTAATTTAGAAATTAATTTTTATTCAACCAATAAGAAAGTGTAACACCAGTATAATGCTTATAAAAAATAGAGGCAGCAATACTATTTCCATCACAGTGTGGTGACACATTCATGGCTCCTTGGTCTGAAATAAGGCATGAAAAATATGTAGAATCAAAGTTTTGATTCATCAGCAATTCTTCATACAAAAATCTATGGTAAGAATCTGTATTTCGGTAGGAGCTGTGTAAGATTGTTGAAGTACAATACTAAATACTATTCAAAAGTGATGTTAAGTATCTTTATTTATGAGATAGATGATAGTTGAGTATAAATACAAGTGTGAATGCTACTTCCAAAACTGCTTAGATACACTTTAGCAAATAATCTCATTGGATATGTAGCTGCTTTAAACACCATGTTGAGAAGAGATAAATTAAGACTGAAATAGGCATCAAACCATAAAATGTAGAAATAAAAAAAGTCAGAAATCTATATTTTTTCCAGAGGAATATAAGATTGAATTGTCTGGCAGCAATTGATAATTGTTTGTATTATGGTAGAGAACAAGAAACTATTGTAGTTAGTGTACAGTGAAGGCTAGTAAGGAGTGTGTTTGTATAGGATAGAATATCAGCCAATGATGTTGGTGATTTTAATTAGAAATGTTGGCTGTATAAAAAAATTAAGATGGTAAAAAAGGTAACCAAATATCATGCCTAAATTGTGGGAAATTATAGTGTATTTAGAGCAGTATTATTTAATTGTAAAGTGATAAAGTTAATGGCAGCATATGGTTCGTGTAATGTTTTTCATAAAACAGTAAATTGGCTCGCATATGAAGTAGTAATGTACTGTGCAGCTTATTCATTTTTTTTCTGTGATAATATTTTGCATCTCCATTAGAACTACCTCTTAATTTCCATTACTCATGTTGGTATCACTAGTGTTTTCATAATTACTTCCATTATTTTATGCTTGTTGGTTTTTAAACTAATTGTTTCCTTTCCATTACCTCAGGATTCTACCACATCTAGCTGTCTGAGGCAGTACAAGGTCTTCTTTCTCCAGAATGCCATTGAATCTCTAGTTCACCCTTCTCCAGGGTGTTTGTTATCATCAAGAAAACTGGAGATTGGAGGCCTGTGATTGATCTGTTAAACTTCACTTGCTTCTTGGTGCTGCCTTGTTTTATCCATGGAGTCAACTCTCATCTTCAGATGGGTTTTCTCCTCCATATTTATGAATGACCAAGGTCAATGTCTTGAATGCCTATTTTTATATTTCCATGTTGCAGCAGTCAAAACATTACCTTTGATTTAATCATCACACAATAGCTTATAAATTTTGTACTATTTCTTTTGGGCTTGGTATGGCCCATGTGGCTTTTGCCAGAGTTATGCATACATGAGGGTTACACTTCCATAATTACATGGATGACTGGTTTCTGTTGGCTTATTCCAAATTAGTCTGCCTGACATATGCTTCTGCTAATTTGGAGGTAGCCTGGGTCAGTTGGTTGATCAAATTGGAGGAATCCTTTCTTCGTCTTGAAGATGTTGGACTGACACTCTTCAGTATATGGGCTTTGGCTGTATATCAGGTCTTTCCACACTTTTCCGTTCCAGAGTTTGTATACTGAGTCTTGTGAACCTTCTCTACACCATTTGCTGTTTATAGCTGTTTTTACTATATGCTTCAAAACTTTGTTCCTTATCACAGCATCCAACCTGTGGTCGAGTTTTCCTTCTTCAGTGGGGTTTGCTTTTTCAGAATAGATGGTCTGCCATTGTTCCTTTTGACCTTCATGTCCAATGTGATAAATTTTTCTACACAAAACCTTCTATTGGCTGTTTTGTTTCCATAAAGATCAGGAGGAGGAAGTTGTCCTAGCTTGGTGATAACTTTTTAACTCATTGTTTTCTTTTATCTGGGACTGATGTACCAATGTGTGGTATGTGTTATACTCAGGTCACAATAGCCCAAATTTTACTGTTGTCATCATTATTTCTGTGAGTGACAGCACCATTTTAGACATGTTTGTACCATGGGTTTACCCTTTATGTTGGACAGTGTCCGTGGTGATGGTGATGATGGCCACCTTTTGATAATTTTAAGTGTCATTGACCTTTTTAATTACACTCAAGTTTTTATCTGATGTTGGACCATTGTTTTTGTTTTAACTTAATTTCACTTTACACTTCATAATACTTTTACTGTTATTTTCTTTTTTTTTAGTTGTTTGATACAGATAGTCTAGCTACTTTGTGACATAAAATGCCAGACAACAATTTTCTGCAGATTTTACTGTTATTTTCATTTATCTATTATAATAATACTCAGTTTTTGTCTCTCTTGAAAAGTACAGGGTCTCATTGAAGGATATTTTTTCAGTAACTGTTAAATTTGTTTGGCGACAGCTGAAAATTCTTGGTGAATTTTTTTGAAACAGAATTTTGCAGTGGCAATAAAAATCATGTGCTATCTAAATCCATTTATTTTATAACACAAAAATACAACAAAAGTTTTAATAAGATTATTTTTTGTCTTTTTCAAAAAATTAGCATTTATGTAAGCATCAACCCTAAAAGTTTCATCTTTTAGAGGTGATTGCTACTTCATTAAAAGTTTTCTGAGATTGAAAATACCCACTTTCTCTTGAAGTTGGTTAAATTTTTTTTTTATTTTTGAGTTTCTGCAAGTTATGTTAGCTTTCCAGTCAACTTGTAAGTTCCAATCTTATTGTTTAAAAATATTATCTATAGTTAAGGTTTTTTGTTCTGAAATAAATCCATTGGCAAAGTTAAATCTTAATATTTTATAAATGACATTTTAAAGAATATAAACAATTTTCGGGCAATTCCACAATTTGTTTGTCTAGATCTAGTTTGTGATCCCATTTGTCCACATTCAACACCTTTTGAAACACTTCTTTCCTGCCCTTTATAATGAATTTTGTTTGTTTCTAACATCTGAATTAAAATCATTAAATTTAGTAAACTGTATCTAGGTAAAATTTGATGCTCTCTTTTATCATCTGTACCTCAACCTAATCCATTCATTTCAATTTCTTTGCCATGATATTCCTCTTCAAATTATGAATAATTTTATTAATTACTTATATCTTTTAATGCAAAGACATAGAAGAAAAGTTATGACTGTGACTTGTACTGGGCTTCATCATTTTGAAAAAATAAAGTACTTTTTTCAATTCTATCATTTGCTCCCATAATTACAAATTTCAAATCCACACACATTTTCCATTGTGTAAAAATAGTGTTTTTATTCAAAGACTGTTTTATTACTTGTTATTTTATGCTGGTATTTGTTTTTAAAATCATTAAACCTTTGTAAAAATATTGCAAACATCAGTAACATTTTATTAATTCTCAAAGCCAATAAAGTTTTACAAAAGTTTTCACTGATCTGGAAATAGGAAATGTAGTGAAATTTCCAGGGAACTTCTGGGATATATTCTTTAGATACAAGTATACTTTAGTAGACATTTTATATAACAACATATTAAAAGCTTATTAGTTTTATTAAAAGGTCTAATGTTAGGTTGTGGAATAACTTCAAGTTTGTTTATTAATAGTGTTAAGTTTGGTAAAGTTTAACCCTTTGCTAACAATTTAGAGTTAATTCATTTCTTTCTCTTTACCTTTATAACAGCTTAGCTGATGTTACTTCTAAAACAATTGGACTTCACACATTTTGATGTCTGCTATTTAGAATTATTTTTTATTATTTTATAATATTTTATTGTCTCCTGCAATATGTACTGCATGGTGAGTGCCCTCTCTCAACATATTTAAATTACCTGTCTGTTTACCTAGAAAATAGATGTACAAAAACTACCATATATAATTGTTTTAATTTTATCTATAACTAATGGTATCTTTTAAAGCCATGGATATTCAAACATGTTTGAAACATAGGGCATTGGCTAGCTCAAAAAAACTTTTCAATATAATATTCTTTTTAATACAGATGAAACATGTACATGGTTTACTCGTATTAGAAACTAAAGAAACATCCTAACAATTTGAATTATGAAATACCACTATGATATGGCTTTACATATACATTTATTTATTTTTATTTTTTTGTCTTTTGTTGTTGCATGCTTTCCCTAACTGTTTGTATAGTACAAGAGCAGCTTGTAGATTTTTTTATTCAGTGCATCATTTACCTTGTGAAAAGGTTTTCCAGTGTAGGTTACTCCATTTTTTTCTTGTTTTCATTATCATTTTGTTCACTGCTTAAACATGCTGAAAACTAAAGAATCGTGTAAATAAATTGCGTGAGAAAATGCATTGAATTTTTCCTGGGTGATATCTTAATATTAAACTTTATAGTGCATTTTCTCTTCATAAGTTCATTGATGTACTTTATTTTCTCCTTGTGTTGATTAAGTTTGTAGGATAAAATATTAGAAATTAAGAGTAAAATATTTTACAAAAGATTGAATCTTTCAAAATTTCTTACAGACTGAGGTTATTTGTAGAACCTCTGTTTTTAAATATTAATGATGATTGATTGCCCATGAATTCTCTGTTTATTTAATGGTTTTATTATAGCTAATTTCATTTTTCAGTTAAGAAGTATTCAGCATGCAGGAATCAAAGACAGTTGTATGTTGCACATGGAACTTTGTGTTGTGTACAACATAAGGTAAGAGGCATTGCTACAGTTAACTGTAGTGATTAAGTAATGCACAAACAAGTTTTAAAGATAGATTGTGAATATTTGTGGTGACTTCTTAATTTTGTATTGAAATTGCTTGTAATTTGCAAGGTAAAGTTTTATGGCAACTTGTTAAAGTAAACGAAGATGACAAACTTCTTTAATTGGTAATCAATCAAAATAGTAAACTTATTCTATGTGTAATATTAATACGGAACCATTTTATAAGAAATCTCCATAAACAGTGGAATGATGAATTAAGGTATTTTCCAGAACAGAAGAGTTATTTAAAAATGTAGTTGTTGCTTTTAGTCTTTTCTTATGAAAAGTAAAATTGGCAGCCTATCCATTTGAGAATGGACTGTTTTAGTTGTAAGACTTTGGTAATTATTAGACCTATGTTATTTAACAGTCAACAGAATGTGATAATTTCAGAAATGCAGCATTGGTTTTGGTTTGCAATTATCAATAATTATATTACCTATTTATGTAGACTACAAAGTGGCTCTTTTTATCTTGGAATAAAATTTTTTTTTAACCAGTATTTTAATTGGAAACTTTAGTTGCTAAATAGCAATGCAGCCTTATATGCATGAGACCAGCCTATGGATTTTTTATTCGGTGTATTACTTTTTGTGAAAGCTTTTCAATGTGGGTTACTTCATTTTTCCTGTTTTTGTTGCCATTTTTTACAGTATGTGGGTATGTTATTTTTTGATATTAAGAGCACCAATGTATCATCTAGCTTAGTTGTATGACTCTTCTTTACAGCAATTCCTTTTTATTTCACAATTTTCAGATGAAATGAGTACATTGATAATTCTTTGTAAGAAATTGTAGAAAATGTTTGAGGTATAGGATATCTTGAAGTATAAATGTGATAGTGTGGCCAAATCTAATTTGTTAATTTACCTTTTATTTACAAACCTAATGACTTTGTGTTTGCAGAGGCTTTTAGAAGTTATGAAACAACATAAATTGATTTGATGAAAAACATATATTATAATGCTACACACATTTTTTTTGTTAAAGTAAGTATAAAGATTAATGAGTATGTTTCATCATTTGTGTCTAAGTGCACCTGCCATAAACGCTAAAGAATGTGGTTGAACATAGTAATATGTATTTGATATCAGATTGAGAGTAAAATGCTATGCACATTATAGAAGGTTGCTGAAAACTGAAAACTTTCATTATTTGAATTAGAGCCTTTATGGAACACATGCTTTGAAACATCTGATTTTTTCTGTACAACAGATTTGTATATTTTTCTAAAAACAGATTTCATGTAGATGTGTGTGTGTGTGTGTGTTAAATTTGGAAATAAAATCAACATTCCTTTTATAATATGGAATATGTCCATTAGACTGACCCTTTGCACATTTGTTTAATTGATGAATTTTTAAAAATGTAGTTATAAATGATTTAGTTCCTGCACTTTATTTCTTATAAATACACTTTTGAAAATAAAGAATCATAAATATGATATAGAATTTCAAAATATATACCTGCATTACTTGTAAAGTTACTAATAACAATTGGAAAGGACAGTGATCAAAAGTTGGTATCACAGTTAACATTCAAGTAGTATTTCATTGGAACACACAGAAGAAATAGAATTTTTGTTATGCCAAGTCTGTAGAAATGAGATCAACAGAAACAAAATGGCAGACGCACATTTTCTGTAGATGGTATTATTGTGTGCAACAAAAATGTTTGCTCATGCAGACAAAAAGGTATTTTAGCATAGTTGATCATTCTAAAAGAATGCTGTGTATATTATCTTATTTGAATATTTTAATGTTTTATTTAAAGCATTTATTTCTGAAGAAAAATTTGAGAAAATAACAGAATATCCTCATAATTTACTACAAAGCCAAATTGAAAGTTTTCAGTGCTCAAACTAGTTTTTAACAGTTTTCATAGCATATTAAAATATCTAAGCAGTACAAGCCGAAGAGGTGTTGAAATATTGGTATCAAATGTTAAGAAACCAATGTGAGCATATTCGAGCAATTTAGTAGAGTACTGTGAATATAATACAGGGTGGTCGCTAGAAAAGCGGAAAATTTGTCAAACAGCTATTTATTTTTACAAAGAATAACTTTTACAAAGTTTTTTAAAGGCATGTTATATTACACTCATAGATGCTCAAAATGCATTTTATGATATTAAAATCGTGCATTTTATTCATGATGTAAAGAAATCAAAATGGAAATGAGTAAGCACGCATTTTATTCATGATCTCATCTGACCCTCAAATTTTCCGCTTTTCTAGCGACCACCCAGTAGTAATTATATAGAGAGTTTCACACCCTTGCAAATGGTATGGCATATAAAAGTGAAATTACATAGAAGTACCAAGATTACCATGGATATGCAAATTAGACAGTTGTCACATTTTGCTTACAGAGTTGGAACTATAACCTGATAACTGATTTGTGCCATCAACTGTTGAACATGTGCTCTTCCATAATCCAGAATGAAATGATTCTGTTTAATAATGGATTTTGCATTAGAAACACCTGTCCCATGTGGTACATTGTTCACTTCCCAGATTGTAGCATCCTTGAGGTCATAATTGTGTGAGAGTTCCCATGGTGTGTGTGCAATTTCAGATACTCCAACCAAAAATCAGACTAGGTTTTGTCTGGTGAACAAGATGGCCATTCACAAAAAAAAGTGTGGAAAGATTCTGTCCTCAAAATCTTTATACATGAGCACTTTATCTGGTTACCATATTGTTAAGGAGACACCATCCTGCATGAAATTTATAGTGATTAATGATCTCTTAAGTCATTTCTCACAGTAAAAAACAAAACAAAAAAAACACAAACTCTTAATTTTAGTTATCTTTTGCAAATGGATGGATGGTCTGAATGTTAACTGGTCATTCTATGAGAAATTATAATCAGAGTTAAAAGCTACAAATTTGAACCCTTCTTTAATCAACATTGGTTAATGCGGTTTTCATATAGTCTAGGGGGCTCTTCATGCTGTTTTCAATACCTCTGATTAGGATTTAGAATCAATACTTAAATAATTTCAAAGATTCTCTAGTCAAATGGGAAGACAGAAAATAATTGGGTTACTAAAGGTTCCACTGAAATTTTGTTCTACATGATTGGAATGCACCTTTTCTTTGAAGGGATATTGAAATTATTATGAATTTCCAAACACATCAAAACAATCAGTCATATCAAACCTTGCATTGTATCAAAAAATAAATTATTTAATACTGTAAATTCTGAATCAAATTATTAACTTTCCACAACAGTTATAATCTTATTTTTGATATCTGAAGAAATTTCTCTCCATTTCTGATGAAATATCAGATTGATCACCCTGTACTACCATTTGTTAGCTGTGATCTTGAGTCTATAATCAGAAATCTTCTGAGAAGTGTTGTAAAATGTGATGTGTTATCCAAAGCAGAGACTGCATTTTACATTTTCATTATTGGTTTGGTGAAACACATCCAGCTTTTTACCGTAAAGGTGTCCATGAAAGTAATTATACTATGATTTTTGATAATATATGCATATGTTTATAAAAATTTGCAGGTTATTACGAAATATTACAAGGTTTTTTAAAAAAAAGTTTTAAAATTAATTAGTGAGATATTTTAATAAAGATTTTCTCATAACTTTTCAGAATATTGACTAGGTAACATGCAAAGTAATTTTCATTTTAAGATTAAATACAGTTTTATGCATGAGAAAATGTTCACATTTCATGTGTGAAATATTTATAACTTCTAGACAATTACCAAATATTTTTAAGAAAAAAATTCTATTTTATCTGTTATCTCTACTATCAAATTGAAGTCTCTGTACATATTTGATAGATGTGACCAATCTCGTAACCACCATAAAAATTGAAGTAAATATAAATTAAACTTTTTCTTTCCAGAATGACTACAGATTAAAACTTGCAAACACAAATATTTAATCTAAGTAGTTTAAATGTTGTAACATTATATTTATTATCTTTATCACACTGACTTTTCAGCAATTGCTGGCTAAATTAGGAGTTACAATGACATGGTGCATGAGCACTGATGTTATCATATCCATGTGACCTGTTGAATGCATTTAAGTGGACTAGTAGTTTGTGAAATAGAATCACATTTCAGTTATAATACATAATTACCATTTAGAAATAAGATTTTAAACTTATTTTTCTTAAAACATAAAACCGTATATATATAAAGAAATAAAGCAAACAATTCTCTTTTACTTAGGATCTTGTCATAGGTTACTAATCCTCCCAAAATTTTGTACATGGAGGATATGAAACAAACTAATTTTTTTTAGGTCTTCTTTGTACATATGAATAACCAAATAAATAATAAATCACTATATTGATACCATTAAAATTCATTTCAATATACCTAGTGTAGTAACGAAGATTTATGTAGGTTAAAAAAAATCAAACTGACTGAAAGATTCAACTTGCCAACAGTGCTATTATATTTGAAAATGGCTGGGAAAATTACTTATGGGACATTCTAAGCTACTTACATGTCATATATAGAAGTAAGTGTATATAATGGACCATTTCTAAAACTCTAAGGAGTTAAGTAAAGATCACTTTGTGTGATTCAGTACAATAGTGATATCTCATTGTACAGAAAACATAGAAGGATTTTAATTTATATTCTGGTTATTAAATAATAGTAAGTTGAGTTCTTTCTTCATAGAAAACTATAGACTTTGTGTTTTGACATCACAAACATCCAAGTTGAACCGGTGCTGCATTCAACATACCACATGTCACGCAAAAATTGATGTTTGGGTGTGTTTTTTGAACTACTTACTTTTGAATTAAGAAATTATATAATGTATAACATGAAAATTTGAATTATCTACAGTTTGATACCAAACTTCATTACATAAATGTATAAAATGGTAGTTGAATAAAATTTTTAATGTTAGTTGACAAACTTGATGACATGGCTGTTGACCTGTGACCTTTAATGATGAGGTTAAATTGTTGAAAATTTGACCTAAGCAATATGGAAAATATCAAATTGGCTAAGCATGTCAGTTTCAGATTGTATCCAATAGAAAGAATGAAATCATTGATTGTTACAGAGAAGGCAACTACAAGATATGAGTTTACATTTTGCAATGTTTGTCTGATTTGATGTTTAATTTTGAAATTGCAAGTGAAGTCTGTTAAAATACTCGTTTACTCATGATGTTGCCTCTTTTTATCCTCTAACAATGTTTTCAGCTGCAATGGATAGTAAGGCTCATTTTAGCATGTGCTATCCACTCTTCCCAATTTTAAATGTCTCAAAGCAGAAAGATGTAATTTTTTAATCAGACAGTATAACTTGTTTTTTAGCTCAGATTGCAAAGCCAAATTTCTGCATCTTTAAGAATTTTACCTCAAAATGGATAGACTTGATTGCATTTTATTCAAACACAGTGGGCCAAACTACAAGTTATGAGTCATTGTGGTGAGTGGTAAAACTCATTTTGATATCTTCTCATGGTCAAGCAACTGTTGAAAGGTGCTTTTTTGTGAATGAACAGTTAATGCTTCAAACAGTGAAAGATGTCTCCTCAGTTGGTTAGCAATTTATGATCATATTCAGTCACAGGTATTTTAGAAGTTCCTTTACGTAAGGATATACTTAATGCTGCTCTAAATAGTGGACAAATATAAACAATTAAAAACGTAATTAGCATAAAAGCTCAAATTACACCTTATAACATTACATACATTGAAATATATAAAGAGTAAAGTGGTTTAATTTGATTTTGAATATAATGCAGTACCATGTGCAGAAATGAATTTAAAACTGACTCTGTTAGTGGAAGAATTAATGAAATATTTAGTGCAGTAGTATCATTAGTATAAAAAAGTACAGTTAAGTTTCATTGTAGTTAATAACAACAATAGGAGAGAAGACCCAAGTAAGTATTATATTTTTTATTTTTCATGCAAATTATTTATTTATTATTGTAAAAGTATCTAAAATGTAAAAATGAGAAACTTTTTAGGTTAGATAAGGTTTGATTAAGTAAGATAAAGAATAAAATTAAAATTTTATTTGCAAGTATCCTGTTTGTCTTATAATTCAAAAGGATAACTTGAGCTACAGGTTTGTCAAGTGATTTGCAATTTGTGTGCTGGAAAGGTCAATTTTAGGTCACAAACTTGGCAAAGCACAAAACAAGGGATAAGCTGTATTTTGATGAATGGACCCATTTTTACCCACAGAAGTAAAGGAAATGCACCTCTGATTGTAACATGTGACAGCTACTGTTTTGTCAGGGAGAGGATTATTGCTAGCTTCTGTTTGGTTTTACATTTTCCATGGGTATTTTATAAACTTTATCACACTTCTTCAGCTTGTATGCTGGTTAAACTGAACTTTTATTTTTTAATATATTAGTTATTTGTATCTCCATAGTTTTATTAACATACCTGTATTGTATTGTTTGAAAGTATAGTGCATTGAATTGCAAAACAATTTTATAATTACCATGTGTGTGTAAGATGCAATTTGGACAAATTAGCTGTGGTTTAATGACATGATTGTGGAATATTCTTGTTGCATGCTATACAAGGTTATATGGGGCCACAAAGCTACTGTGAATGGCCACTTCATTATTGAACTTGTCTTGGGTGTTTGTTTTTTATGGGTAGGTATTATTTAGTTTTTTTATGTTTGTAATTATAAATAATGCTATTGGATGTTTGTGACATATACATAAAATATTATCTGTAAAATAGAAATATGATTGCAGTTGTATAAAATGTAATAAGACTAAAGCTGTAAACATTGAAATATTTCTTATATAGTTTAGATTTACCTCTTACATTCATACTAATGTATTTTGCCACCAGTATTTCAGTCTCTCCTAAATTTGTTTTACTTGGATATTTTTATATGAAGTATTGTAAGATTGCTCAAACTCTTAAAACTCAGAATTCAGCATTTTGATAAATGATAAGGAAATGTCTTACTTTTTTCTGTAGAGATTCTCTTTCATTGTTTTCATTAAAAAATATACTGTACAAAAATAAATCTACAAATAATTTCATAATCTGCAAGAACTTCTTTGTACTTAGTGGTCATACTTACTAAAGTGACTTTTTATAATCATTTTGTTTTCAATTCGAAGTATGCATGGACATCCTTTGAATAAAATGTAAATGTTCACTATTTTTTGGTGATTCCATTGACTTTATTTGTGTCAAAAGATAATTTTGTTTTACTATATTTCAATGATTGATAACTCTGCTGTTTTTTATTATTGATTTTGCCATGTCTTTGTTGTCATCTAGTGCATGAAATACTAGTTTTACTGAATGTTTAGTTTTATAGATCATTTGTCAAAGAAGTTGGGTTTATCTAGTATGTTTGTGAGCATTGTAACTATTTGCTAATTAAAGTCCATTTGAAATATTGAACTAAAGGTTGAGAAGAAAAGCAAAAACCCCTTAGTCAGACTAACTAATGAATGTTTTTCTTGTTTGTTTTAGTGGTGGAAGAAAGATGAGCTGAAAAACTTTCTTCTATTATACTATTGCATTCTTAGAATCATTTTATCTTGAAGATAATCTATTAAATACATAAGCCAGTGTTTGAATATGAAATATAAAACCAATTTGTTGGAAAATAAACTTTCAATTCATGCCTGCTGTTTTCCAACCATTCACCTTTATCCAAACTCTCAAGGTGGAAAGTGAAAACAGTACTAAAGTTTCAAAATAATAAACAGGGAGTTTGGAAAGTCACTGTGCACTTATATTTATTAATAGACAAAATTGCACAGTGATTTTCTGAACACCCTGTATTTTGGTAAGGGAGAAGTTTATTGTCTGCGTCTATGTGTTTTCACTTTTTCCGTGGGTATTTCACAAGCTTTATCACACTTTTTCAGCTTGTATGCTGGACTAATTGAATTTTTATTTATTTTTGAAACTTAAGATGTACACTTCTTTTTGTATGTTTTTATACATAAAATTAATTGATATTATTTTTGTCATGATAATTTTTTGATTGTTATCAATATCTTGTATATTGAATGTTAATTTTTCTAAAAGTTACCAACTTTTTATCATGTAATATTTTTAGATGTTAAAAAGGTATGTAATAATTATTTATATTTTTTATTTATATAAACTTAACATGTTTTTGTGTTAGTAAGAAATACTTAGACTATGATGTGTACTTTCAGAATAAATGGACCAATAATTGTAAAAGTGCAAACATCAGATGTACTCGGAACACAGTGTGCAAAACATCTTTAAACAAAATTCCAAAATGCTTAATGTGTCAACAGAAGTATTTCCTGAAACACGAGTTTCAAGGTAAATCAGTAAATATTTTTGTAGTTTCAAAATGTAATATTATTCTAAAAATATGTATTTTGTTAATATCTTATTTTTGTGTGCATATGTACATGTATACATATGAATTCACTCTCATTTTGAACAGTTAATTTCTCCTTTCGGTTATTGCATTAATATGTTTTTCTTTTATATTTCCAGCAAACATTTGTTATTAATTGTTTTTCTAGAAGCAGCACACTTTGACAAACTAAAATGCTGGACTTGACATGTTTTAGTAATTATGGGTCAGTGAAGATACCACATAAAGCATTATTTTGCATAGTTTTTTTTGACAATTAATCTGCCATATTTTGGCCAATTTACATTGTTTTTGACACAAATATATTTTCTTACATGTCCAAAGCAAAGATATAAAGAATTTTGGAATTTTTGTTTCTTTTATTCAATGTTCCAGTGAGGAGAGCACAATTTGGAAATTATGAATTATCTGTGTGCTTGACAACCAAACTGCGTGGATTTGCTACAGATATATCTTCTTGCTAATCCCAAGCAGTTACAAATAGTTTTTTATTTTTCTTGTGAGTAAGTTGGTTATGTTGGAATTGTGTGTTGGAAAAGTGGTGCATTCTCATGTGAATGTTAGTCTGATTAAACAATAATTAAAATTGGAGTGTCCAAAATAAAATATTTTCACATGAAGCTTATAAAGTAATTAATTTTTATGTTAATTATTTTATGATGTGAAATAATTTTCATGTTTATAATATTTTCTTTTGTGAAAAAACTGAGATAGCAATTACCTTGATTAGTAAGTTTGGGAAGAAAGTTTTAATTTCACAAATTTTAAGTTTTAACAATTTGTAAAAGTAAAAATAGTGCTTGCATATTTAATGCACAGTAAGAAAAAAGATATTGATGTATGTGGTATAACTGTGGTTTTCTAATAAAGGATTCACGTTTTTACTACTATGAATAGTTTTTGAATAGAGATTATTGTAATTATAACACTGATATTATTTCAACATAAAAACCCCTCGGAGTGGATTCCTGTACGTGGTGAGGGGACCTCCCAGGGAAGGTTCTGTTCTGTCTGGTCACCTTCTCTGGGATCTAAACATCCACCCACGTGTTTGCCGTGCGTGGCGACCCGTGAAGGGGAGGAGAGGATCCTGGTGGTTGAGAGGTCCAACCCTAACACACCACTTTGGCCTCAAATTCCTGTAGACGGGCGGCCCTTGGGTCAATCGGCTGGTCCACCTGGGCTAGAGCCAACCAAGTACCAGTGTTGGAAGTTCTCAACGGGTGTTGTGGACATTGTGCCTGATGCTGGTGTTTGGGTATAGTGCTCACGAAACCCTGGCATTGCTGCATTGTCCTTGCATGACTTTGTAGTGCGTCCCCTTGTAGGGCTCCATGGTGGGTGGGGTCAGTGAGTACCGAAACTTTTCTCTTTCCTATGGATCCTTCAAAAAATTTAAGTAAAATTGTAAAAAAACAGTCAATGGGTAAGCGACCACGTCTTGAATACACAGAACAGCAATCTCCAACATCAGTAACACACGTACCTCATTTTCTGATATTGCATTCTCTTTCAGAAAAACCTTTAGGGCAAATGCCCCCTTTTTTTATTCAAAAGGGGCTAGAGGGACTTGCTGGCTCTCCAAAGTCAGTAAAGAAGCTTCGATCTGGTGACATACTGGTTGAAACATCCACATCCCAACACAGTGAACTCCTCTTGAAATCAAAGGTAATTGGCGATATACCTATTGAGGTTACACCCCATGCTACTTTGAATACTTCACGAGGAGTTATTGTTGAAAGGGATTTGAAGAATGTTCCTGAATCGGAGATTCTCGCTGGTCTTTCCACTCAAGGAGTTTCTGCAGTGAGGCGCATCTCCACTCGCAAAGATGGAGTTACACTGCCAACAAATACCCTTGTTTTAACGTTCACTTCACCACAAGCACCCGCCACCATCAAAGCAGGTTATCTCATTTGCAGGGTTCGGCCATACATTCCAAACCCTCTTCGATGTTTTCAATGTCAGAGATTTGGCCACTCAAAGACATCTTGTCGTGGTTCCCTGACATGTGCTTATTGTGGAGGCAAGGACCACGATGCCTATGATTGTGACATAAACCCACATTGCGTCAACTGCAATGGTTCTCACCCCTCTTACTTTCATTCTTGTCCAAAATGGTTGGAGGAAAAAGAGGTGCAGCGTTTGAAAACGACACATAACATTAGTTATCCTGAGGCTCGGAAATTGATGTCCACAATCCCATCTCGGACATATGCTGCTGCACTCCATTCCACAACTACAGTGGAAGTGCAGACAGATCTCTCTGTGCCTCCAAAAGAATCGTTTTCAAAACAAATGAAAAGCCTTTTGACCTCCGTGGTTAAAACAGTAGATGAATCGACTTCCACACCCATCTCTGTTCCTCCCACAACTTCCAACAAACCTCAAGATCCATGTCCTTCAGTTTCAAATACAGGCATTTCTTCTGATACATCATTTTCTCCCACCACAATAAACAAAACAATTATTCGTCCGCGTCCTCAGTCACTTGATTCCTCTTCCAATAACAAAAACCTGCCCACTCGACCCAGAGCAGGATCCATGGAGGTTGATAGACCTCCTCCGAAGAAAGACAGTAAAGACAAAAGACGAGGTCGTAAACCGAAGGGTTCTCCAACCACTTCACCTGCTCGTACTTAAAAATGGCCACCTTGATACAATGGAACTGTCGAGGTTTACGTTCTAATCTGGATGATATCAAAACGCTGATTGCTTCCTACCATCCTGTTTGTCTTTCTCTACAAGAAACATTTCTCAAATCTGCTGATACAGTCTCCATTCAGCAGTTTTCTCTGTACAGAAATGACAAGTTGTGTGATGGTCGAGTACATGGAGGGGTGGCACTTTTGGTTGATCAACATGTGCCCACCCTGTCTTTGTCACTCAATACACCCTTGGAGGCCGTAGCCATCCGTATTTCCTTGGGTCGTACCATCACTGTTTGTTCTCTGTACCTGTCCCCTGGAGAGACATATGGTCAATCAGACCTGGATGCTCTTGTTGAACAGTTACCATCTCCATTTCTAATCCTGGGGGATTTTAATGGACACCATTCCCTCTGGGGAAGTGCTGTTATTGATGGGAGGGGTCGATCTGTAGAGCAGATGCTCTCTGATCACGATCTTTCTCTTTTCAATACTGGTTCTTCCACTTACTTTCATGCACCAAGTCAGTCATTCACTGCCATTGATCTCTGTTTGCTCCCCTTCATTATTCTCCCATTTTTCATGGAGGGTTGACAGTAATCCACTAGGCAGTGATCATTTTCCGATCATTTTGAGAGAGACTGGCCGTGGTCGATGTCACCCTACCCGCGTGCCCCGGTGGAAGCTGGATCAGGCAGACTGGTCCACTTTCACTGCTCTCGCAGAACTTGATCCTGTCATCGTAAATCAGCCATCAGTAGACAACTGTGTTGCAGCGGTAACTGATTGTATTATAGATGCAGCTGCTCAGTGTATTCCTAAAACCTCGACACGTTTCCCACGATATCCTCGTCCATGGTGGAATTCTGCTTGCAACTTAGCACGGAAGGCTCAAAAACGGGCCTGGGACACTTTTCGCAGATATCCCACACTTTCAAATCGGGTTGCTTTCCAGCGGGCCCGAGCACATGCTAGGTGGGTAAGACGTCAAAGCCAGAAGGAATCTTGGATTAAGTTCACAACCAGCATATCTTCTACCACCAGTTCCAAGATCGTATGGGACAAGATTCAAAAGGTTAATGGGCACTACACTTCTGTTCCCCTCTCGATCTTACTCTCTGATGGTCAGGAGGTGACTGATGTCCGAAACATCGCTAACACTCTAGGTGAAAGCTTTTGCCGGGTATCTAGCACTTCTGCTTGTTCCTCCACCTTCCTGGCCATCAAGACTTGGGCAGAGCGATCACCTCTGTCTTTTCAAACTGACTGTTTCTTTGACTATAATAGTCCCTTTACCCTGGTGGAACTAAAAATGTCCCTTCATCGGTCTGCCAGTACATCTGTTGGACCTGATGATATTCATTATGACATGCTACACCATCTCTCTCCTGATTCTCTTGATGTCCTTCTCACTATCTTCAACCGGATTTGGCAGGAGATTGTGTTTCCTGATGCCTGGCGCCAGGCTATTATTTTACCTTTCTCTAAGCCAGGGAAAGATCCGAAGATTCCTTCAAACTATTGTCCAATTGCTCTGACGAGCTGTCTCTGTAAGACCTTAGAAAGGATGGTTAATGCTCGTCTTGTTTGGTTCCTTGAATCAAACAACCTCCTCTCACCCACCCAGTGTGGGTTCCGTCGACAGCACTCCACCATAGACCACCTAATTCGTCTTGAAACATCTATCAGAGAGGCCTTTCTCAACTGCCAACACCTTGTATCGATATTCTTTGACATAGAGAAGGCTTACGACACAACATGGAGGTATGGCATTTTGCGAGACCTCCATACATATGGGTTACGTGGCCATCTACCCATGTTTATTAAAAATTTTTTAATGGACAGGAGATTCCAAGTTCGTGTAGGTTCGGCACTTTCACGTTCTTTTGTACAGGAACTTGGAGTCCCTCAAGGCTGTATATTGAGTGTCACACTTTTCAGTATAAAGATAAATGCCATCACTGAACAATTCCCTCTCACCGTTATGAATGGGCTATATGTTGACGACTTTCACATCTCATGTCAGTCATCAAACATGAGATATATTGAGCGGCAACTACAAACTGCCTTCATATCGGTGAAGTTTTGCTGCCAGTGGTCCCAGAGACAAAGTTCTTGGGGCTTTTCTTTGATCGTAAATTGACCTTTATACCACACTTAAAGCAGCTTCGGGTCAAATGCACAAGAACACTGAACATCCTTCGTGTCCTCTCTTCTACCAGTTGGGGGGCAGATCGCCGTTCAATGTTAAAGATATATCGTGCTCTTATTAGATCGAAACTTGACTATGGATCAATGGTCTATGGCTCTGCCAGACCCTCGGCCTTAAAGATACTGGACCCCATTCATCACCAAGGTCTTCGACTCTGCAACGGAGCTTTCCGTACCTCTCCAGTTCAAAGCATATACATTGAATCTCATGAACCTCCTCTACACCTTCGCCGTTTGCAACTGTCTTTACAATATACTTCGAAACTTCGTTCCTTACCAAAGCATCCCACCTGGGAATGTGTTTTCCTTCCTCGGTGGGCAGTACTTTTTCAGAACAGACGATCTGTCATTGCTCCGTTTGGCCTTCGCATCCGGGCGCAATTGGATGAATTGGGTCTGTCCTTGGATAATATTGCAGATTCCACATGTCGACGCATCCCACCATGGCTCATTACAGCCCCCAAGTGTGACCTTTCTTTCAATCACCTAAAAAAGGCAGATACTCCAGACTGGAAGTACCGTCTTTTATTCAATGAATATCTTTCAAACAATCATTCAGTTCCCATTTATACAGATGGTTCCAAATTAGGAAATTCAGTGGGCTCTGCTATGGTTTGCTGTGGGTCAGTAGTTGCACACAGAATCCCCTCTACAGCATCTGTGTTCACTGCTGAACTGTATGCAATATCTCTTGCCCTTGATCATATTGCAGCTGAGCAGTACTCCAACTGCACTATTTATACTGACTTGCTTAGTTCTATTCTTGCCTTGGAATCACTTCACATTAGCTCACATCCTATTCTAGCAGATATTCGAAACCGACTGGCCAATTTCTCATTAGCAGCTACTTCAATTCAGTTTTTCTGGATACCAGGCCATGTTGGTATTCATGGGAACGAGCTTGCAGACATGGCAGCTAAATATGTATGCCTCAGCTCCATCACCCCTATGCCTATTCCGTACATGGACTATGGTGTTGTCTTCAAAGCTCGGCTCCGTGCCAGTTGGCAGTCCACTTGGAGTGAACAACGCGACAATAAACTTTTTCAAATTAAACCCAAAATTGGAGTTTAGCCATCTAGCTTCCGTAAAGTTCGGAGGGAAGAAGTTGTTCTCACTAGGCTACACATTGGTCACAGTTTTTTAACTCATCATTTTCTTTTATCTGGAACTGATGCACCAATGTGTAGTTTGTGTAACACTCAAATCACTATCAGCCACGTTTTACTTTCTTGCCATCGTTACAATCCTCAACGACGGGAATACTTTAAACATATTTTTTCCCAGCGTCAGTCTGTAACATTGGACAGAATTATTGGTGATGGTGACTATGTCCACCTTAATAACGTTTTTAATTTTTTAATGGCCATTAATCTTTTTAATCTTATTTAAGTGTGGTATATTTATTTATTACACCTTTTTAAGTGTGGCTGCTTTTTAAAGTTTTATTCTCTCTCATTCAATGCGACATTAAACAATGGCCAGAACATTAAATAACTCAACACCAGGACTGGAAAGGCCAACTTCAGGTGACTAACGCTTCTGTTTGAACTGTCTGTTTGAACTACTCGTTAATCTTCCTGGCGAGTTACTATTATACTTTTGCTGCATATCATTTCACACTTTTACAACCTTTTTGTACTGGCCATATTGACTCATAACCCGGAACCAGGACGGAAAGACCAACTTCAGGTGGCTGACGGTGGTTTATATACTACCTGTTAGTCTTCCTGGTGGGTTATGATCATTCCCATTCTGCTACAGGTTGTCCTTTACAACTTTGTTGACTGGATGTCGTCATTGGTTTTTGCACCATTTCCTGTTTTAATTGCCATTTTGTTTTTATCTTCAATTACCTTTACACATTTTACTCCATTTACTTGACTTTTATCTTTTTACTGGACATTTGGCTACTCTTTATTATGATTTTGCTGAGTGTCTTTTTAAACTTTTATTCCATTACATTTTGATAATAACTACTATGACACATAACCCAGAACCAGGACTGGAAAGACCAACTTCAGGTGACTGACGGTGGGTCTTGTACCTGCCTGTTAGTCTTCCTGGCGAGTTATGATCATTATTATTATGCTAGAGTAAATAGTTTGTAACTTTGAAGACTGGGTGTCACCGTTGGTTTTTACACCATTTTCTGTTTTAATTGCTGTTTTGTGTTTACCTTCATTTTCCTTTACAAATTTTACTCCATTTACGTGACTTTTCTCTTTTTACTGAACATTTGGTTACTCATTGTTGCGCTTTTGCTGTGTGTTTTTTAATACTTCTATTCTTTTACATTTTGATACTAGTTGCTATGACACATAACCCAGAACCAGGACTGGAAAGACCAACTTCAGGTGACTGACGGTGGGTCTTGTACCTGCCTGTTAGTTTTCCTGGCGGGTTATGATTATAGCTTTTTGATAGAATACCTACCTTACAACTTTTTACACTTTGCCTTCTGTCTTAACCTTGTAGACTAGGTGTCTAAACTGGTTTTATACTTTTTTTTTTGTTTTACCTTCATTTCCATTTATGTCTTTTACTACATTTTTACTGGTTGTTTGGCGCAGATAGCCTCGTTGCTTTGTGCCATAAAACACTAAATCAATCAATCAATCAATCAACATAAAATGTAGTAAAATATAATTCGTTTTTTGTTTATTACAAGTTATTTTCCAGTTTTATATAATGTAGTTGTGTGTGTACTGCCGTACATTTTGAAAAATAAATCATGACTGTAAATTAGAAGGAACATTTATAGTAGTTTGTCAATGTAGATACATTAAATTTATTCTTCAGTGACAATAAAAGTTTTGTTTTGAGTTTGTATTTTGATAAGTAAAATTACTGTTAAATTTTTCAAATAAAATTAGTTTTGTTTTAGATGCTGATGTATGTTACATGATGGAAAATGCTAATGTCCTACATCACTATTGCACAAATTCACACTTCCATACTGGTAATGAAAAATATTTTGAATTTAGCACACACAACTAACTACAAAGTTCATTGTGTAATGTGCTTTCATTATTTTGGTAATTCAAAATGTACTGTACTTGATGTAAAATTTTTGTTTATTGTATTAGTGCTGCATATCAAGCTTTAGATCTTTGTAGTACCTCACATTAAATAAGCAATGATAGATTAAAATTGATATCTGTATGGCAATAATAATCAATAGTAAAGTTTTAATGATGCACAAAAATTATGACATCTTGGTATTTATGCTTCAACACAAATTATGATATATTTTTAACAAAACAATTTTTAATTTTATTCAACCTGTTACATAAAAGTGTGTGTGTGTGTATATTTAAAATTGTTATTAATTAACACCACAAAATACCATGAAACATTGAAGCTTCAAAGTACCAGTTTCATATTTCTCTACACATCTAGTAATCATCATTTCCACTCATTTTGAAATATAATTATAAATACATTGAGGAACTTATTGTGAAATGAGGTTACTCCTAAGTATTCTGACCGTAAAAGTGGTATATCTATCAAATGGTCTATAAAGTAAAAGGTAAGAAATATTTAAACTGGCAATAGCATATTATTATTAGTGACTTGTAGTGTTGCCATTAGATGCAATTGAAAACTAGTTTTTATTGGCTTCTGGCATGTGTAATGCATTGGTGAGCATTTAAAGAAGAAAGGTTGGAAAATGGGCCTTGTGAAAATGGTCATGTTTGGATATTTGCTTTGGATTATTATGAACACTTGTTATTGGTTGAAACATTGCTGATCCAAATGACAATTACTTCAAGGATAACTGATTAGTAGTAATATATAGTTGATATTTGTATATTTATGGATATGTATAGTTTGTGTGTGTGTGTTTTTGTATATTTTTATTTATATACAGAGTATATATGAATGTGTTAATTTTTATATATTATCAACTCACTGATCATCAAAAATTAATTTCAGACAGTACACCTGCTCAGGTAAGAGAGATAACTTCTCCACTAAAACCCTGCACAGTCGCATTGGAATGTCTTTCTCAGGAAAAACTACCTATGTGTTCTTCATATTCCCAAAGTGACTACAAAATAACATATAAAGGAAGTGATTTAAAAAAAAAAACAGGATATTCTACTTTACATAATAGAATACCAACTCAAGAAGTGCTCTCAACATTGCAACTAGAAAAAGTGATTTCATCTTCCTCTGAAGTATCCGAGGGTGAGTATGATGAATTCAGAAGCGGTAAAGAAATTTACAGTGATGCTGACATTTCTAGTAACAACAGTGAAGAAATAGATAATATAAAAAAAATAGAGAGAGCTGATGTTCTAAGGAGAAAAATGCCACTATATTTCAGAAAACGTTCAGACATTACTAAAGAATTTCCTGTTACCAATGGTCATACTATTCAGTCAGATGCATATTTGCATGATACTAAATGCTTTTGTAAGTTGCACTTTATTGATCATAAATTGTTTTTAGAATTTTTGGAGTTCATGAAGACAAAACAGGGACAAAAGATATTCTCAGGTACTGCTGACAGCAGCAGTGTAACTACAGTTCACACAATGCAGGAAATAAGTAAAAGTAGAAATGAACAGTGCCATAGTGTCAAGGAAAGTGAGAATATTGTTCATGTGAATAATGAATTTTCTCTTCAAAGTGGCATAATATTAGACTCAAGTGATGTCTGCCAAATATCTTTAGTGTCTGAAAACTTGTTGAAATCAGCCACTAACATTGAATGTGTAGATCTACAAAAACATTCCTCTCGTGAAAATCAGGGAACTTTTGTCAGCGATAAATGGAATTTATCAAGTATTACTCATGAAGGGTTGTGTTATGAAGTACAATGCACTGAAATGACAACCAACGAAGATAATTTATTAAAACTATTTAAAGAAAACCTGTCATCTGTAGAAAATCACATGCAGAATAGATTTCAAAATGGCCTTGAACTTTCTTCAAATGCAGAACAAGCACCACATGACCTTAACTCTGAAAGTGAAGTTTTGACAAGTATGTCTTGTGAAAAGACAAATACATTATTATTTAGTGATGACGAAAATGAAAATTGTAATAATGATGATACACAGCAGACTGTAAACTTTCTGAGGAAGTCGTCTACAATGGTGACCCAAAATAAGTGTCAACTGGAAAATTCTTCAAATTTAGAATACTCTGAAAGAATCTCTAAACATAGAGATATTTGTAAGACTTTTGAGCATTTTAAAGGGTTATATACAACGGATGTTATGCCACAATATGAGTTAAAAAATATTTGTCAAAACCAGTATGGAGTTGGTACATCTTTTAATGTCAAAATACTTAAAAATATAAACCTTTCTCCTGTTGTGAAGATTAAGCAACTTCCATTTTTCATAATAAAGTCAATCACTGTAAAATCTGCAGACAAAATACAGAAGACATCATTGAGCATTTCTGGTGGTAGCTCTAGTGGCAGTTTAAAGTCTGTTGACTCTGAAACAGAAAGTTGTCTCTTTTCTAAAAAAGAGAGTAAAGGAGATTTGGATTTTAGTTGGAGTTGTAGAAGTGCAGATGATGTGCATCTGGCTGACAAAGATAATGTGCTTAATTCTTATTTATCCAAAACTTCACAAACAAGGCAAACCTATGATCATTTGTTGTCTTCAATATTTAAAGAAAGACAAAGTAATGTTAGTGTTTTAAGTCAAAAATTATCATTTGCAGAAGAATTAATATCAGAAGATGTGAAGAAATGTCCAAGCTACTCCAAAAAATCAAAACCTTGTGTGTGTAATGTTAAGTATTTAGACATGCATAATATTAGAAACAACCAATGCATAGAAGTTTCAGATATTAAGAATGAAAGCCTTGCAAAGTGCTGTGAAGACTATCTTCACAAAGAGGTCAAGCCAGTGTCACCTTCAAGACTACCAATTAATAATGTGGGATCATTTTACCTTAATGATTTAGATACTGAAATACTTGATTATGAGCCAGAACCTCAAGATATAAGCTTAGAAATAGCTTCAGTCAAAACCTTAGAATTTGAAGAAGATTTGATGATATCAGGAGTAGGTTCCCATAGAGAAAAATGTAAAACTGCTGTTCTGACTAATTCAGGAGCCCCTGAAGGTAAATTTCTTGAAACAGATATATCAGCCACAAACAATATTGAAAGATATATGAAAACTAACATAGATGACGGTACTGAGGCTCAGTCAAGCTTAGAAAAAATAGCAGTTGCAGATGAGCAAAATACAGATAATGAAAGTGGAATTATTCGATGGATAAAGGAAATTCGAGAAAGAAATAATAATAAAACTGTTCTTAATACAAGACACTCTTATGATTTTATAAAAAACATTGATACACAAATGCTCTTAAAAGAAAATCACTCTGTGAATCTTCCAACTGATGATGTAGGTGTTAATGAGGAAGATACCCTTTCACTTTGTCCCTCTTCACCTTCAGTTTTAATGGAAGATTTGAATAATAATGAAGAAAAACCTGATGACAGGTAAAATTGTGTTAGTTGAATTATCAAAGCCAAAAGTGTTTTAAATAAAAACTTTAAAATATGTTGTGTCTTTATTAATGATAATATTTTAATCAACTGTAAAATTCAAAATTGAAGCTTTAAAAGTGATCTGAAATTTGTGTTAACGAAACTATAAATTAGTTTATTTTCATACACGAGTTGCATAATTATTTTTTTGTATATACACAAGTTTACATATTAATTTTTTAACAAATTTGAAACATTATGGAGGTTCATCCAAATGGAATTTCTTTCTTTAAATTTATGCTTGTGTAAAAGTACATTTATTCATTCTTGTGTTACTAAATGTTCAATACTTTTTGTATAGTGGGCTGAGAATTATAGGTATCTTAGATGAGAATTGATGTTGTAACATTATATCTTAAATTTTTTTAATGTATGAGGTGTCTGTGCACATTAGAATATTTAAATCCTCCTAGATTAGCTTTAAACAGTACATACAAATTGTGTAAAAATGGATGCTGTAAGGGTTTTTAGCAGCATTCAAATAAAAAGAACAATAATGGAAATACCGTACTGTTCTAAAAAACATTTTAATTTCAGTGTTAATTTCTGAAAGCATGAATAAAATTAAGTGTGAGGGTCAATTGGAAGGTCAAACCTCAACATCCAAGGTCAAGAAACTTTGAAGGTTTATTCTTTAACATGAATATTTCCATTCAAAGTATTTGTATGGTTTTGGATATTTAGGTGATTATAGTCACTTGTATTCAAGTCCTGTCCTTCCTGTTGCAGATAATTATTGTAAGGTGTCATGTTGTCACCTATTCATTAAGGTAATTTCTTACTATGTAAAATAAATATAAAAAGAATTTTATATATGAATGGGATGAGTTTGTCTATATGAATAATTTACACAAAATACCTTTATTTTTGTACAGTATTTGTGACTGATTTTCTAATTTTACTTTAACTATTAATAGTGTGAAAGACTTAAGTTATTGTTATTATCAAAATTCTTAGAAATGCTTATATTGGGAAACTTATTAAGAACTTTTAAACAGACTTGCAAAGTTTTAACTTTTATATATTAATTTTTAACGTTTTGATTAACCCTCACAATCTTTAATTGATTTTATTGGTGTCAGCAATTGACTTTGAGATATCAAAGATCTTTTTCAACAAATATGACATTCCTATTTTGACTGTTTTGTTTTTGTAAGCTACTGAAAAAAAATTATCACAAAATCTGAGTTTTCACAATTTTGATGCATTGCATAAAAGTAAAAACAGATTTGAATGGACTCAACCAGTGTGTGTGTGACACTACTCCAATCATAACTAGTGCCTTCTCTCATCTTGCACATATCAATTACTTCATAATTGACAGTCCTACTGAATACAAGTGTTATTTACTTGTAGTTTAATTGATCTATTTCCATGTTTTTATTTAAATTATTTTCAATTTTTGTTCTGTTGCAATATCTCTGGTCTTTTCTTTCAATTTTGGAGTTATGCATTTGCATCAGCAGAACTACCAACAACATCCAGTTGGTCACAACCATGACTTTTGGCCCATAAAGTGACAACTCTGGTCTGTTTGGAGTTGACCAATATCATGCATTTACCAGAACACTGATGATGTCGTAATAAGGTTATCAGTGATCCTTTAGTTTAAGATTTTTTTACTCCCTCTTGTGTATGTCAAGTTTTGTTTTGAGGGATTTGATAAGACCTTTTTCTCCCTTTGGTGGATTTGTTATTTATGTTCTGTTCTGTGCTTGTCTCCCATTTCCTGTATTTCACCTATGCTCCTATTGATTATTTCAATCCTTTCATATCCTTTGCCAAGTGTGAGTTTTCTGAATGTAAATGACATATGCTGCTTCCACTTAGGTTCCTAAGTTCAGTTGTTACTTCCATGACATCCTAAATTCTCCCATGATCTTTTTCCATCACTCTTCTGGGTTGAATTGACTAGTTCATTTGCGTGGTGTTTTCTTCACTTTCTTCTGATGATTGTTTCTTTTTTCATGTTTACTTCATGTGAAATCTGTTATCATTGTGGGACATCATCAGTGCTGTAATTCTTTATCTGTGGTGATAAGTACTCCATTTTTCTTTGCAGGGGCCTTTACTGCATATTTTAATCCCACTTTGTAGTGTGTGTTGCCTAACTAGGTATACTTAATCTTAAATTTGAACTGTATGACCTGTGAAGATGGTACTAGATGATTGTGGTGTTGGAACTTTTTCCACATAGGCCTGATATACCATTTCAGGTGTTGCTACATGTTGGTTGTTCAACTCCATTCAGTATATTCTTTGCATTCATATTAAATGTAGAAAAAAAGAGAAAACATGCCAAATGGCCATTTTATGCTCATTGTTAAGATGGGGTGTTATGTAGAACTTTTTATGGGTGTACTTTGCAGTTTTATGCTTCATAAAATGTTTGTCCTTGGACTAACACAAGTAATGCAGACATGGATAGTTGCTCAACCTACTAACGATCTGATATAGAATTATAAACGTCATCAAGTATTGGATGATTCATTACATCAATGTACTTGATTTGGATTTTGGTATAGGGTATCGTGGTCACCTATTGCACTTTATCCTGTGCTTTAATCCTCCAGACTCTACAACACATTATTTCCCTTCTCTTCATAGTAAAGTGTGGGAGTCCTTGCCATTTCCCACTTCCTAGCTACTGGGGTAGTGGACCATGGAGACCTAAATGGTAAATTCACAATAACACCAGATTTTGTACTGGAGATGATACTTCAAACTTGGAGCCTTTTTTCTTACTGTATGCTCGATGTTGGTTCCCAGTAGATCTGGTGTTGATTGTAGCTGGACGAAACACTTTACTTCCTGCTTGTATAAAGCTTGATACTGTCTTCTTCCCATAGATTTGATATCAAAACTTCTATTACTGCCAGATATCGGACCAGAGGTTAACACCTACTTGGGCTCTGCTGCTTCTTATCCTCTGATAGATGCTGGTTCCTTGTAGATTTATGTTCATTCTTTGCAGATGTGGAAACGAGTTCTTGGTAAGGGAGCTTTTCTTTTCTGCTGATACCTGCTTTGAGATGAAAAGTAAAGGACTTTCTTCATATCACTGACTTGATGTATAATACCAAATGCTGCTAGATGTTGGCTGAGGTTGAACTCTCATTTATGAACTTTTGTGAACAAGCCACTCTACATCAGAGAGGTTCCTTTATTTCAATATATTTTTGGAACCCCTCCCAGTTACCACTCTAAATTTTGGTGACACATCATTCAAGGACAAATAGTACACCAGGCCTCAGAAGTGGTGTGGTCACCCACTTGGATGTTGTTTCCAATTCTGTATCACTCCTCGTGATTGTCCTAAAGTGACATAATCTTCTCATTGGCTCTCTGCCAGTTCAGTGTGAAGTAAGATATCATATCAGAAGTTAACATTTTCCTAAATTGAAACTTAGTATTTGATAGACACTTACCTTCTCTTACATTTCTCACCTGTCCTCCCCACTTCTTATATGACTTAGTTTGGTTAATTACAACCAGTCTTGAAGTGATTGACATGTGCATAATTAGATATAATGCTAGTTATGGTAGGAGTAGTTTTGCACTCTTGTTGGTGGAAGATTTCTGCATACTCGTATGCATATTAGTATGCAGTAATAAGTGTGGGAATAGCAAGGTTAATGATTAGCAAAAATTTGTGATAAGAGAGCAGTACAAGTCAGAGTTTTTTGTAAGCAGAAGTAAGTCTGTTGGAAATATATTTTCAGTTTAGAAAAATGTTAACTTTCATGAATTTCTAACCAAGAGATTTCATACATTTAACTTGGCTCAAGTAAGGTAATTAACTGAGGACACTAAAGAAACAACGTTTTATTGAAACAGTGCCAGTTACATGAAAAAATGTATCCTTTTTATTCTTGGCTTAATGATCTAGGTAAAAGAATGCCAGAGGAACAAATTAGTAGGTACAAAGGGTTGATAAAGGCATCTGGAAAGAAAGGCCATTAGTTTATTACATCAAAGAAACTGCTGAGAATTGTGGATCAAATTATGAATACATTGAAAAGTTTAGCACAGACAATGAGTATAGAAGTAGTTCTTAGGATAGGGTTAATTGTTACTGTTGCAATGCTAAAGTATAAGAAATAAAATGGATGACTTTAGAATGTTAGTTAGGAATAGAGTGTTGGTATAATTGAAGTAACTGAAATGTGGATGATTTTGATAACAATTTGTTTTCAAAATGCAAGATTATAGGGTCATTTAATAATGATAGAGTGCTAAAGAGAAGGAAAGGAGTGGCTCTCTATATAAAATGTAAGCTATATTCTGTTGAAGTTCAGGATATCAAAGATAATAGCAAGATTTTTAGTGGGAATTTGTTACAGACCACTACATGATACTGATGAAATTAGAAAAAAAAATTTACAGTGAGATTTTAGCTGTTATCATGGCCATAATTATGTGTGGTTTTAATGTTAGATATATAACTTGAGTAATTCTAGAGTCAAAATCATGAGGGAAAAGTTGTCTGGAAACTATTCAAGATGTTTTTTTCACCAGTTTGTCAATGAATCTACTAGAAACAATGCTATTTTAGATTATTATTAACTTCAAATTTAAAAATTGTTGATTAAGTGGAAACTGTTAGTTTATTAGTTTCATGTTTTACTGCAAAGGGAGATCATGAATAAAGATATTTTGGTCACAGATTTTATTGAAGATATGTGACAAGCTTTATCTGTATTGAGTAGTTGATTCATGTAAAATGTTGGAAATTTTTAAGTATTCCAGATCAATATATTCCTCATAGAAAAAAAAAGGTGGCTACAAAAACAGGTTGGTTCACAAAGAGTGTGAGAAAATTATGGAATAGCATTGTACATTTAATAAGTTTAAACTGACTGGTGGGATAGAAGGTGAAGAAAGTTGGTCAAACCGGAAATTAGGGCATCAAATATGATACACTGAAAACGTTGGAAGTGTAAAAATTAACAGAGAGGATTTCTTTAAATACATCAAGGATAAACAAAAGGAACCTTAAGGAACAATAAAGGAAAGCTTGTAGCTGATGATTACAAGGTGGCTATGTTATTAAATTCTGCTTTTTCTTCAAATTTTTGTTTTACTGATGAAGGTTTAAGCAATATTCATCATCTTTAACAATTGATAGATGAAAAAAAAAGTTGAATAAGATGATTACATTACTTCTGAGCTTGTTAAGAAAAATTTGAACTGTAAAGAAAAATAAGGCTCCTAGGCCAGATAATATTTCTCCAAGTTTTGAAGGAAGTTAAGGATTGGATATATGAGCCACTTGCTACTATTTTTGTATTGGAAGTTAGCAAGAGAGGTAATAAAAATTATTCTAGTACTTTTAAACTTATTTATGTTATGTCAGTTGCAGGAAAAGTTCTGGAATTCTTGATAAAAGATTCTTTGCAAAGTCATTTAACAACGTTTGGAATGTTATTAGATAAGTCAACATGATTTTACTAAGGGAAAATCTTGCCTTGCAAGTCTTATGACATTTTTAATAGGTTACTGCTTGTGTATATGAGGATAAGGCTATAAATTTGATGTATATAGATAAAAGGCTTGTGAAAACATTTATCTTCATGGGTGTGGGGGATAAGAATTGGATAGAAGAGTGGGTGGGTGGTAAAAAGCAGAGGGTTATTATAAATGGAATGTAGGCAATCTGAATTAATGTCACAAGTGGATTATCTTAAGACTCAGTGTTAAGACTTAATTTGATTTACATCAATGATACTAGATGGAATAGATGTAGCAATGATCAGTGAATGGATTAAAATTTGCTGATGATTTTGAGGTTTTGGGTGTTGATAGCTGTGAGAGGATGGTACTGCCTTATTAAAGGATTAAGGTATTTAATGAGCTATGAAGTAAATGGAGGATGTTTTAATTATAATAAATGCAAGCTAAATCATGTAGATTATCATAATTTGGATTGGAATAACCTTAATAGTTTTATGAAAGAAATGGATCTTGGTGTAATAGTTAATCTATTAACACATTCAAGCAGTGTGCTTTCTCTAGCGATAGAACAAACAGGATTTTAGGTTGTATCTACAGAAATATTGAATATGTGTCTAAATATTATGTAGGTCATTGGTCAGGCCAGATTTGAAGTATTGTATTTAGTCTTGGGCTTCTTACAATTCGAAAGCATTGAATGGTTGGAAAGGGTTCCAAGGAGGAGCTATGAGAATGATGCTTGTGATGAAGGGTTTCATGTGAGGAGAGGTTAAGATCTCAGAAAAATTTAGAGGGGATACGTTTGAGGTGTTTCAGATTGTGAAGAAAATTGATTATAGTGTTGATGCACCATTTTTTTTCTTACTTAATGATAAGAATAATAGATATAGTGGACATAAATATACATTTTGCCAAGGTTGGAGTCATCTTCAGTTTAGACATTTTCAATTTTCTAACAAGGTGGTTGGCTTCTGGAATGGCTAACTATCGGGTGTTGTGGAAGCAGTAAATTTAAGTGCATTTAAGATAAAACTTTAACTATCTTAGTGATAAAGACTGGCTTTATGATGGTTTATGTCAATTTTTAATTTTATTTTTTTTGTAGTTTTAGTTTTGTTTGGAATGTTGTGAAACACTATGTTGTTTACAAACCACTTAAGGCTGATTTAAGTTTAAAATTTAATTTATTTTTACTTTCATGATAATTTTTATGAAATTGGCTGTGGGCTAGGTGATCCAACAGTTTGTTGGATCAGAGTTTCATGACACTCCCTCCTCATGGTCCTCTTGGATCCCTGCCACTAAAATCATAATGGGCAGATAGTAATCAAACCATTTTGGCTGGTTAAATGCACTTTGGCTTTTATGATATCCTATCTCGAAAAATCAAGCATGATGTGACACATGTTAGCTTTTATATAGCTTTGATCTTAAAATTAATAAAATGTGAAAGAATACATCTACCTTTAAACAAGTGTTAATTCATAACTCAATTTTTTCAGCTAAATGTTGAATTTTTTGTGCTCTTAAAACCTTTAAATTTTACACTAAATCATTTTGAGCTTAATTTTGTTTTAAATCAGCAGATTTTGTGGTTTAAAATAGTTTATGAATATTGTATTAATTTAGAAAATATTTCAATATCTCTTGAAAAATTTTATTTAACAATGGAATATGGAAGAAACTTTTACAATGAAATAAAGATTTGACTAATGACTCTATTCAGTAAAAAATAGATGCCAGCCTTAGAATTATTTGAGTAATATTTGTTAAAAACCTTCTGTTTATTAATAATTAGGCTTAGTCACAATCAGTCTTTGATGTAACTGATTTTGTGTTCTTTAACAAATTGGCACTTTGAATGAAAATCAAGTGCAACTGGTTAATATTTAAGACAGTTATGACAATAAAAGAAGTTTTTAATAATAATGGTGGTAATAATCGCAATTTGTTATCCTATTAGGAAGTTCTAAGTCTATAACTAAGTATCTTTTACTTTACTGATAGGTCTGCTGTTAATTTGCTTTTCAAAACCTTGGCATGGTGTTTTTGAAAACTTCTACATACCCATATGAAAATTGATATTGTCTTTTATGTAGCAGTGTTTATTCTGGTATACATAGTGTTCTTGACTTAAATAATTCTAGTGGTGCTGCTGAGAAATCAAGAATCAAGTTTTCTTCAGAAGAACCATTGTCTTCAAATAATTTTTCCTGTGCTGATCCCTATTTAACTTCAGAAAGATTGAAGATGAAAATTCGAAAAAGTGACAGAATTTTAAAGCAGGAAAGTAACAGCTCAAAATATATTATGAAGAAAACAGGATACAAAAACATTTTAAGAGATTTTAGTGAGAAAAATATGATTGTGACTAAATCACAAGGTAAAAGTCAAGGATCTAAAATCTTCAGCAATAAAAAAACTAGGAGGAGAAATAACACTATCAGAAGTACTATGTTTACTCCAGAAGGTTACTGTCGATCTTTCTGGTTACATGGACAGTGTAATCGTAATTGGTGCAGATTTATTCATATTCTTGGTTTTGGGAAGGAGACCTTTGAATGTTATGGAAAGAGGGTGAAGAGTTTATTGCAAAGCAAGGTATATGATATGTTACTTTTCTTCCCTTAGTTGGGTTTTTTTTTAAACAAAATGGTGAATTTTTATACTTATCAAAATAAAGAAATTTCATAACATTTTATAAAAAAATTTTCAGAGTTATGGTTATTATTCTACAATTGTTTAATAGGTAAAAAAAGTTATGGTATTAGATGAACATTTTTGAGGTTTACTAAAAATTAGTTGTAAGTGATGATAGCTTGACTACAGAAATTAGATTGGAACATTGAATTAACTACATATTTCAAAAACACTGTATTTTTTTATTTGGTTCTTCTCTCTGGAAAGTGTGAAAAGTAACTCTTTGCTTATTTATTCAGCATATGTATATGAATTTATAAGTGTTTTTATTCATTTCAAATTTCAATAGTTATCACACTTACATTTCAGTTCTGACAAAAGTTACCAGATTTTTCAATAAGCTTACTTAAAATTTCTGTATATCAAATCTGTAGTTAAATTCTGAAAATATTACTACCATCGAAAGTTTTTGGATGTAAGACTTGGCAGTTTTTATTCAGGTCATCAAAAGAGACCAATATTGTCATGCCTACATCCCCTAATTTCTGACACAGAGTAGTTAGGATCGACCTGTTGCTATCTGCCTTTAACACTGGCAGCAAGTTATAATATTGACTAATGCCTTGCAGACATTCCATGAGACTGCATGGTCAGGATCAAGCAAAAGTTACTGTTATGAAGCATATACCTGTAAATCTTCAATATGGCGTAAACCAGGGGTCTCCAATACAACATAACTAATATATTTCTGTTAAGAATACATGTTGAAAATATTTAAGATGTACAATCATTTTTTTTTTTATCATTAGTGAGAAACTCGAAATTGGTGTTTTTCTGATAACATTAAATGTAATTGAGGTTTAAAGTTAGTGCTCCCTATCATCAAAAGTGATTACAAATATACATCAGATAAAGCTGATCTGTAACTAGATATCATAGTGCCAAAAACTGCAATTAATCCATGAGCAAAATTTTAAATGAACATATTGATCACTTGGAAGGCATTTATAGAACTGTCAGTTTCCATTTTTTGTATTTATCCTTCAACATGTCTTGGATTACAGACAACATCTATATTTGAAATTTAAGTGGCAGTTCATCAGTAGCACAATCAAAGGGGTTTTGGAATATCTTTATTTTCTGTTGCATTTGTATCAGAAAGATGGTCCTTGAATTGTTGTTTGAGGTCAGAAAGAATATTTTGTGCAAACCTGCATGGGAACAGGGATTATGCTTCTTGGTTGAACTCTTCATATGGAAATTGTTTAAAGCAATTCCTCATTAATTGTGACTCAAAAAGAATTAGTTTTTGCCAAAATGCTTTTGCCTCAATGTACATATCTTAAATAAGCATGGTTTTGCCTTGTAATCTAAGATTGAATTAATTCAGGTACATAGTCAAATTTACAGAAAAATAAATTCCAAAGCCATTTGCTGATTGTGAGTAACAATTGAGGGTGATACTTTTAATTTAAGAAAATTTCAATCTCGGTTCTAAGCTAAAAAAAAGTTGTGACATAAAGGACCATCCTACAGCTAAGCCATCGAACTGAAGTGTGGTAGGGCAAGTCAGAATATGTTGCTTCTATTTATGCCAAACATTTATGAAATTGATTATGGTTGAGTCTATGAGGGCAAATGAAGTTCACTGTTAAACTACGGGTTTCATGACACATGATAGATCTAGATATTTTCCACACAGTGCCTGCTGATAAATAATGCATTGAAGAATCATAGGCTTGGAACAACCCACACTTTTAACAGCTTTATAAATTTGCCCAACTAAATCTTTTCCTGCACCACATTTTTACTACCATCTCTTGTAATGCACTTCAGCCTTCTCCATTGCAGACTGTATTTACTTGGTGATATTTTTACCTTTTTGAAAATGTCCTCACCTTTTGTTATTGCATGCATACTGTGCACAGAAGCTAATTCATCAGTCATTTCAAGATTAATATTGACTAGTTGAATGAACAACAGCAATTTTGAAATGTTGGATACATCTGTTGACTTGTAAAGCATGATGGAAAAGCAATTGAACTCTTTGGCCTTGTCTTTCAGCTGAAGCATAATGTTACTTCCAATATCCTCAACTCTTTGAGCAACTCTATTTGCTGAAAGGATAATAGTCTTAACTCTTTCTGGGCACATTTCTTTGGCTGTTTTAGTGATACATAATTAGTTCACCATCCCTAAATGATTTTCTTCACTTGGCTAACAGATGTGCCACTCAGAAACTTGCTCTTGTTGCAGCTTCATTCTCAGCTTTCTTCCTCTTAAATACAAACTGTTGTGATAATAAATTATGTTTCAAGGTTTCAGATTTGTATGATTGTAGCTTTATCATGAACTGAGAATAGTTTGAAAGTTTGGTTTTGTAATGTCTGTGAATATTGTATTCTTTTAGCACTGCAGTTGTCTCGTTTGTTATGTAAATTCAATAATGAAGTGGTTCATACTTCACTGTTCTTTAAAAACATGACCTTTAGAGTTAACTTTTCTTCCCTTGTCCTCACATAATAACTAGGAATAGCTATGAACTTGAACATAAAGTAAACAGCAGCATTCATTGACACACCCTGAGGTACACAGGGCAGGTATGGGCAAAAACATGCTGCTTCAAGGCACTGGGATCAATAAGCAAGATGACGCAATACCAAGTAATACAACATTTTTCTGCAAAGAGAAAAGTGTATCACACCTAGATTGGCTTTTGCTCAATTACATTTTATTTTTTTATTTTTATATTATTGAAAATGTTAATGATATCATTATATCATTTTATTACTTTAATTGGCAGGCTATTTTGCAACTAGATTGGCTTTTGCTCAATTACGTTTTATTTTTTGTTTTTATAATATCAGAAAAATTTATTACTTTAATAAATTGTTGATGGGAAGGATAAATCAAAGTCGTGAGCTGTAGTTTGGAGACCCCTGGCATAAACTAACTTTATAGATATTAAACTTATAAAATCTTATTGTGGGAGCTTGTCTGTTTTTTTGACTGTTCTGGCAAAACTTTTGTGGATCCTTTGTTCAGGTAACAGTATTTAACAAAAAAAAATTTTTTAATGTAATAATGGAGATTAAAATACATGATTTCATTGAATAGTGACAACCTTTGCCATTGAACACGTATTATTGTATTTTATTATTTTCTTACTCTTCTCTTTTTTGTTATTTGAAACAAATGCAATTTTATTTCTACCACACATTTTATCCAAATTCTTCTGAGAAGTTTTAGTTTAGTTGCAAATCAGTTTCAATTTTCTAGATGTATTGTAAGAATTGTACCTCCAGTTAATACTAATTGTTTTGAACCTAAAGAATGATAGTGTTGACTTTTTTGGAGTACAGTGTGTGACTGTCAGAAATTGTTTTAATGTGCTTTTATATCTTATTTTTACCAAATCAAGGTGAAAGTCAAATTAGTTGTGTTATATGAGTAATGGTATTTTATTTTCTTGTTGGATGACAGCTTTAGTATCGTTGATAATATTACACGAAAAATGGTGTTTTATGTCATTTTAGTATTGTAAGAATATATTGATTGACGGCATTGTTATTTTAGTGAATATGTTGATAGATAGCATTGAAATTATTATTTTAGTAATAGTGTTTTATATTCATGTAGCATAACAGTGATGTAATTAACAATGTTTGCCTTTGTTGCATGTGTATGGATACACAAATAATATTTTTACCATCTCCTTTTAACTTTAATAGTAACAGCATTGCTATTAACAATCTTCATTATTGTGGTATTTAATACCCTTGTAACATATCCAGAAAAATGTCATTAACAATGTTTCTTTTTGGTATTTTTAACCATTAAATGAGTAATTGTATTTTATGTCAGTAAAGGTATTAGGTTTTTTTGTGAAATTAATAATATCACATAAGTAATGATATTTTGGTTTTTTATTATTGTCCTAGCAATAATTAAAAATTTTGAGAACCCATTAATGAATCATGTCCACAGCTTTCAATTGGCTGGATATAATCTAATCAGGATTTTATTAAGTAATTTACAAAATGTTTTATGTTTTAAATGCACATTATTAATAATGTTATTAGCAATTGTTTTATCAGTTAACTTAAGATAAAATTAAGAAAAAACATTTATTATATTTTGTTATATTCCTTATTAGAATCTTGCTCATAAATCTGAGGCAGTAATTCTTCAACACATCAAGAAGTCTTGTAAGGAAGGTACTTTAAATAAGGCCTTTCAGGATTTCCGAAAAGTACATCTAAGGCAAAAAGTTCACTTCATCAAACAGTTACTTCATATTTTGGCTAGTTCTGCTGTGAAGTTGAAACAGCCAGGACGAGTTAAGGTTGTAGTGCAGTATATCCGAGAACTTTTTCTTGTGGATAGTAATTTTTGTAGTGAAATAGTTTTGTTATGCGAAGAATGTATGGAGCACACTAAGGATGCACTGTGGGACATCTTCCAGCTGTGTTCGGAGAACAAAATTAGTCTTTATCAAAAAGCAGTTCAAATCTTAATGCATGCTTTCATGACATACATGCGAGACTGGAGCAAAATTTTTCCAATTATGGTATATGGTGTCATTTACTGTCATATTCAAATTCCCTTTGATATTCTAGATCTTGGTCTTCAAGAACTACATCATAATCCTCACCTCTTGAATTTTCCTTTGTTTCTTGTAGACAGACTACCGTCTTCAGATTTCATTGATCTCAGCTTAGATGGAATCAGAAACTTTATATCAGTTCTGAATAAAGTTGGGAGATATGCTGATGCCAAAAACATCCATTATAAAGTAAAAACATTAAGTAACCAACAGCGTAGTCAGTTTCTTTCAAGTAATAATAACTTGTATGAAACAAACCTACTAACTATGATTCACAAATTTGTGGATAAAGACTCTTGGGGTAAAGTGGAAACTATTTTTAGCAAAAATGGATTGGAACAGAAGGATGGAAATGTCATTTTTACTATTTATAATGCTATCTCTAGACATGCAGATAAGGCTGGAGAAAAGTTTTCTTGTTTTGTTCGTACTATGACTTGTAAGTTGAAATGACATATTCTTTATTTTTAATATTTTTAAAGCTTACAAAATACTGCATATGAAGAAAAATTTTGTTTTTACATTTCATTTATTTATTGTCTTTTAGTATTATGCTGTTGTTTCAGATAGTGCTTTGTTAATATTAAATGTCATAAGATAAATGTTAAAATATATTATCCACAAAAAAGTAAAAATAAAAGTTTCATAATATTTGTTTTCTTTTAGGTATATCATTAGGAGGGCTAAGCAAGGTCCAGCAGCTAGTGTGCTGGAATGTGGATCTTGGGTTGCTAGCATAAAAAAGGCACTCCACACTTTATTGCTTTGTGTGTAACAGAAGAATGATAGTCAAATCTTGTTACTTGGGCTGACAAGAGTAGCCTAAAAGTTTGCAGTGTGCTGTGTTGATTAGCTGCATTCCTTTTGGTTTGTCATTTCAAAACAAGGGATGGGTAGTGTAAATGGCCCTCATTCAGCTTAATACAAAATTTAACAAAAGAATCATCCTTTGGCTCAAATTAATAAAGTTTTGTTTTTATGTAAGTTTTGAAAAGCCCTCGACTTTTGACAGATCAGTAAATACAATATTTGCTTTAATTAAAATTATTGGCTTTTAAACTGAATAAATTCCAAGAATAATTTCAGGCCTTTAATGTTATCTAAGAAAAGCTTAACTGGGCTATAGTGACTGTGAACCAGTGGAGAAACTTGTCTTTATGTTGGAAGTAAACATAATTTATAATTAAGACCCATTTTCTTGCAATGAAGTTGAGAAACAAGTATGTAACAAAAATATAAAAAAAAAACATATTTTTGACAAATTATTTATCATTGATTATGGAAAAATCATAATCAAATACTTGTTAATTTTGCTGTAATGACCAATCTTTGATTATTCTGATTAATTTTCACATTACTAATTCGTAAATGAATATATTTAGGGATACTGCTGTGTTACAGACTCATTCCTGCTTAAAATTGTTTTAATGGTTGCAGAAATATAGTCCAAAAATGTTAAATCTTGGAAAATGTGTTTCAATTATTGTGGGGAAAAATAAACAATCATTGATGTCAGCCTGTTTGAAAAGAGGTCTCTAAATATTCTTGAATGCACCAAAGGAAAAGACACTGATTGTAAAATATAAAGCTTTAAATATCTTGTCCTATTTTTACAAATGTTTTTGTATAAAAGGTGTAATTATTATTGTAAAACATACCATTTACTAACATTGTAGATTTTCTTCAACATTGGCCTTGCCTATTTAAGCATTGGTCTCATGTTCTCCAGTATTTGTATTCCTATTTCGATGCTCTTAGAATATCTAATTTGCAAATTTCTCCTCCTCTTGGGGAATTTATAAATTAAAAGGGGCATTTAAGTGGAGTATAAAGGACTGGAAAAATGTGAGACTAATGCTTAGATAGGCAAAGCTAATGTTGAAGAATGGTAGTATTGTCAGTGGAGGTAAGTATTATTGCAGATACATTTACAGTTTATTAAAATGTTAACTTATTTTGTGGGATATAACCTTCCAGTATTAAAAACAAAACATTTTTGTTACAAAATTGCAACTAGTAACAAAAAATGTAAAGCAGTGCCAATTATTTTAAATATTATCTTGCATAATGAGCTCCTGCATTATTGAAAAAGCTTGTTTGAAATTTAAAGTAATGTTTGTTCAAAATTTTTATTTTATCACATAATTATTATTATTATTATTATTTTTTAAATAGTCCATTTGCAACAGTTTTAGTTATGATTGTTTTGATGATAAACATGTTTATCCAATACAATATACAGGAAACTATTTACACACCTGCATAATAGAATTTGTTACCATGAATTATTCTGAAAAACTCAGTTTTTAGCAAAAGTATTTTTACATTCGTATTTACTTTGGCATATAGAAGCTATTGTGAAAGAAAGGATTGATACTTTTTACTACATCAAGGTGCTTCATACCTGTAACCATGTGGGCAAATAGATATGAATATCTGTTCACGAATATCAGGAAAGATTTGTGTCCTTTGGTGTATTGAATTATTGTATGTCTGTACTCGCACAGAAGTTTTAGAATTGATATATCTACACTCTTTGTGTTGAAATGGAAACCCAAATATATTTATTTCTAAACTTCATTTGTAAGTGAGTTTTAAAATAAAAATTATTCTAATGGTAATTCACTTAAGTAATATGATGCACACTATAACTGTCATTTGTTCATGAAAATTGACAATTGTAACGTCCTGACCACTGCTATGTCTTTTGTATCCCAGCTAACCTGATAAGCTCTGCTGATGGGTGCAAGGCTTCTTTGGCAATGAATGTTGTATATGTAATGCTGTTGACTTATAAAATTCTTTTTTGCTGTTACTTGTAGATTTCTAGAACATGTGAAGTTTGAAAGACTGAACAACTTTTCATATAATATGGTTTGTAAAAATGAGTGCCTATAAAACTGTGTTAGTATTTTCCTCATTTTTGTTTTACAACTTGCTAGATCTCATTTTTATTTTTGAAAATTTATTTACCTTAATTAGCCAATCATCAAAAGTATAATTAATTTTCTCTGATGCTTGTTTGTTTCTGGTTAATTATGGTACTCTTCCTAAAAAAGAACTAGGTAAATATTGTTCATTGAAGACATTGAAAGAAATGTCTTAAAAAATTCAATTAAAAGTACAAAAGTTATTTTGAGTCACTAATTGTTAAGTAAGAAAGTATCAGATGAATCCATTAATAAACTTATTATCAAATCGTTTAAGTAAATCTTTCAAATGAACATTTTTATTTTCCCTTTCATTATCTCAGAAAATTTTGTATACTTTAGTAAATACCAGTCATCTACCTAATAAACCTTGCCAGTACCTGCTAGCTCAGATGGGCTGTGGATTGCTGTTGGAAAACTATCAAATTAACAATCTCAGTGTATCATTTGAAGTGCTGGAGACCATGCTAGACTACAAGATAGATTTCTATCAGCTTCTACAACATGACACTGTTCCATTTACTAACGCAATTGGGATCCCACCACTTATTATCAAATCTCCATTCCATGTTGCACTTGTTGCTGTAGAAATATGCTTGAAATTGGAGAAGCTGAGAGAAGCACTGAAAATATTAACAAGTAGGAAAAGTACTTTTATTGTAGTTATTTTCTGGTGTAAAATGTTTACTATGAAATGTAGAATATTTTTGTTTAGGAAGATTTTATGAATTGGCCTGTATTTATATAAAGTTTGATTGTAAGTTGAGGTTGAGGGACCTTAATTTGTAATTTTATTGTCTTAAAGCAAAATTCAATTTAAAACTCACAAGTCCAAAACTTGAAAATAGAGTGTGCATTTGTAGTTCATCAGAGGTTGGTCAAATAAACATAAAATGTTAGACAAATGACTATCAATTTGTGACTGTGTCTGTCTCCTAAACAACTCAAAATCTTCAGACTTTTGGCTTACAAGATTGTAATTTCTGAGACAATATTTCACCTCTGCATGTAAAATAGCTACATTTTGTGTATCTGCCTGTGAGATTTCGATGTTGCTTGTCTCAAGCTAATTTTCACCTCAAATTTGCCTATTTAATGAGTTGCACTTTAGTCACTTTCTCCAATATTTTATAATGTAAAGAAGAATTTTTTTTTTTACATTTGGGTATAACTTAGAAATCATACGGAACATAAAAGAAAGAGCTGGGCTGTTTGAAATATCTCATCATATCATACTTGATATTTTAAATTCTAATTCAGTGTATTTATTGTGCATTTCTTTTGATACAAATTTTATTCAAACTTGGCATTTTATACATTTATATCATACAAACATGTGAGGAATTGTTTATTATTAATACAAAGTGTTATGTATTAACTTGATTCTGCAAAGTGTAATAATATTTTTCATTCACAATTAACAATTTTTCTCTTCAGTTGAGAAAAATGCTTCAACATTTCAGTTTATGCATGAATGTCTTTATTTCTACTCATTAAGTGGCTGATTGGGTTATAACTACCAATCAGAACTCTGACCTACAACTACAAGAACAGTTGTGGAGAGCACAGCTACTTAAGAAGCTTTCTACTCAACTACTGAAAACTGAACAACTGAGAAATGGTGCCTTGGTTCTGAAGAAACTCCTTGAAACTCTTAAAAATGGTAATTTTGATGTTAATAAAAAAAAAAAATTATTCCATGATTTGATGAAAAGTTTAGATATTAATAGCAAGTCTAGGAACATACATAAACTGAAAATAATTTATAAATTATGTCAGGTTTGGTGATAATCATTTCAGTAGTTCACAAGTTGCGAGTAGAAACACACAGATAGTTTAGATAATATTTAACAAACCTTTTGTTTTTAAGTGTAAGAGACTGGCTCAAGTGCTTGTAAAATTTAAAGTTTTATATGATATATGTTATGTATACTAACTGCATATGAAATTGTAAACACATTCTGATTATTATATGTTTACATATGCTTATTTTACATATGTTTAATCCATTTCAACCTGGTATATTGTTTCAACATTAAGTTTTAAAAACTGTCTGATCTCTACTTCCAAATAACCTAGTAAATGAAACTATAACCGAAATATGTAGGTAATAATTTTGTTTTGATATAAATTTTTACATTTGTTCTGGATAAAGTAGTGAAAATTCTAACTTGAAATTTGACTTTTAAGTTCTATGAATAATCAGAAATATTTACGTTTCCCACTTGTTTGGATAAGTTAACAAACAAAACTGCAAATCTCTAGTTTTTGTGTGTGTTTCCTGCTTGTGTTGTTTAAATAGTTTAGAAAATGAAACTGTACTCTTTATCTTGCAGTTGTAAACCTTGATTGTTCTTTTGCTAGTTTCACTCTGACACAAGATAAAATAATCTTTTCAATGTAAAAGAGATGTATAGAAGGAACTTTTATCAGAAAGATAAATATCTTTTCATATTACTTTGAACAACGTATAAAGATATTTTACTCATGAATTCCATCAACAGATTGGCTTTGTGCTAATAAGAGTTTTCTGTAGGCATGATAAGATTAGTATGTAAATCAGTGTATTTGTATACATATTACAAAAGAAATTTTAAAATTGTAAATTTACTTTTAGACATATCAGAGAGAAGTTATTCTGCATAACTTCTGAACTGGTTTGTGATTCTAAATGAAGCTATTTATGAATTGTTCTATGTTATATGCCAAGAAATACATTGGGGAGATGTAAGATTTTGTTTGAGTATATTTACATAAAAAGTCTTGCTTCTCATTTCAAAGCCCATGTTTATATTTGCTAAGAAAATCGTTTCTCACTTGATTTTCCTTTTTCTATTTCTTTTATTATTACATTTTGTTATAACTTTTTATGATATTCCGTCGTGGGACTTAAAGAGTAATGAAGATCAGCTTTGTAATAGGCAAAGTTTAAACACATTGGATATATCAGATTATAAACTGTTTTCAGCAGTAGAGAGTGAATAAAGTGGTAAGAGTAGTGACAGGTTTCTATGAAAAATGATTAGAAATAGTTCCTGCAGGAAATAACCATGGAATGTTTTGGGAAGCTTAAGACTTAAGAACAAACCATACAATCAGGGTATTTTTTATAATTTCTTCAGACATTGTTTTTGTTTCTCAAAATCTTTTTGAATTAGATTATTTGTTTGAAACTTTTTTGTGTCTATTAAGCCTATTTAGAGTATTCTGAAAAATGTTCTGACACAATTTTTTATTTATTTAACAGTATTTTTAAGTTTATTGTAATCAATAAATGAAGAATTTATAGTTTATTTAAAATAAGCTATCTTAATTAGAAATAGAATAATATTGACAGAGAATATTGTAAGCAAAAAATATGTTTCCTAGCCTGATCTGGCTACAATGTTACAAGTTGAGTCATAGGACATTAAATAATTGTCATTCTTTGTTGTTTTTTTTTAAATGGAACTCTCTTACAATAAGAAAAAATAATAAAATAAAATATCTTAAGTGTCTTTCTATTAAAAATGTTTTACAAGATTTTGTAAACTTTATAGTAAAAAATGATAGAAAAAGTAAATGAAATTATTTAATTTTGTTAAAACAAAAACTAGATACTCCACAGTGACCTAAAATAGTCTTAAATTCACTATTATAGAACAACACAGTTTGACACTTTCAACTTTCTGTTCTGAAGTAGTAGATCTAAACTTTATTTCAAATTTCACATTATTATGCATTTATACATTACTACATAATGAGTTTTTTTATATTAAGTTTTGCCTAGTTTGCTCAAGTATTTCTATTGTGAGAAGGAAAAATCAGGTATGTCAATAACACCCATTTGGTTCATAAAGAGGTAAATTATACTGCAAGTATAATTTTGTATAAAAGTTATATTTAAATATTGTGCTTGGTGAAAAAGCTTTGAAAAAAGAACTTTTTAAAAATCTGATTATAGAAAGAAATTTTAATGTAGTTATTTGGTGATGAGTTTAATCACTTTTTATGTATACAAACACATGTTTTATCACTTTTGTATTTAAAAATACAAAGTGAACATGATTTGTTTGAGCTATAAATGTTTTACAAGGCTGATGTGCAAGATAGATGATGCTTTAAACTAAAATATAGGTCTTATTAACAGTGCTTATTTATGTTAATATTAATGTTTTTTCAGTACTCTGATGCACAGTTTTGTTAATAGATACCTGGTATTTTGATGTGTGAAATAATTGATAAATTCTAATTAAGTTACTTTGCAAGTTTTATCGATGTAAGTTTGTAGTTATAACAAACTTTGTATTAGTAAATGCAATATTATGCTAATTTTTCATTTCTTATGCTTATTATTTTTAGATTACAAAGTGTCATAAAACAATACAGGGTGGTCCATAAGTCTCTACCCATCCATATATCTTATGTATCCAGTGTATCTGTGTATTGTTCCTCATTCTTGCTGCATAATTTTATGCAATGTCATGTTCTGTGAGACATTTTCTTCAACATGGGCTTATATTGGCCATATTTCTCTGAAAAAATAAACAAATTTATAATACATTTGTAATTGAATATGACATAATAACAATACTTTAATACATCAGGCTGGCTTTACTAAAATACAAGAAATACAGTTCATATATTATTTAAAAATAAATGAACAGTATTAGTTTTCAGCTTGATTTTTCTTCATTGTGAAAAATGTTTAATTTTATTTGGTTCTTTAATTTTCAGACTTAAGTGATCCCAAAACCCAACAGAACATGACTGAAGGTAATTCAAGTTTTATCGGTATTATTCATGCTGTTGACTTTACTGGTAACAAATTTATGTTGTTCTGTATGTTTAGCCAAAACATTTGAACTAGCAGACAGCATTGCTATTGAAACAACAACAAAAAAATGTTTTTTTTTAACTACATTCACAATTTTGTACTGTAATACTTATAATTTTTATATGTGATAGTTTTTTTTTAATATTGCACAATGTTTTCAGTGGTAAATTGGTGAATGAACAATTCTTGCTTTACAGTTAATATTCTCTTATTTCAAACTATTTTTATAATATATTTAAAAAACAAACAAAATAATTCATGGTGACCAAATTTATAAGTTAATTTTACATGAACAAATTTTTTCTGTCATTTCATTATAGAAGTTAGAATTTATAGTGGAACTTTTATAAAAACAAATATTGTTTTTTGGTAACTTGGAACAGTTTGGAGAATGTATTTTATATATATTTTTTTTTATCATAAACATTCATAAGTGGAATTGGGCATTCTTTGGTGGTTGGTGTATCTAGATGTTAGATCTGAGGTTTCATGGATTTTGTCTTCTTGCCACAGAAATGTGCTTTACACTCTGGGGTTGTGAGTGTAAATAAGAATGATGGTCAAATCCCAGTATATTATTTGATTAGAATTTGCTGTGGTTGTCTAGCTGCCTTTTATCTAATCTGTCAGTTCACAGTTTTGTTTCGCTTTGCATGAAAATTGTGAAGCAAGTATTTGTGAGAAATGATCTCATTAGAAAAATGTAGATTTTGTTAACATTTGAATAACATTCCTAATTTTAAGAACTAAATTTGTATACACTATTCCATGTAGAAAAAAGAATTGCATTTTATTTAATAATTTTACTAATCATTGTTTTTTTAGAGAACATCAGATTTGTTTGAAGTGTGCTTCCTTGACTTTTTCAGATTATGATACAACTTGATGGAATTAGTAACCTTTATGGTTTTAATGTTTCAGGTATCAGTGGATTGTACAATCAGTACATTGTGAAATTACTCAATTGGCGTGACATGAATGAAGCTATTGCTTTGTATGAATATTTTCACCATCCTGGAGCATGGTTGGATCTGGATCGCCCAATCTTACGAGCCTTGTTGATCACATGCATGCAACTAGATAGGACTAAGGAAGCCTATGAACTCTTTAAACGTTGCTGTCTGATGGGTGTTTATACAATGCAGAAAGTAATTGACTGTTATTTACTTCCATTTGTAGGAGACTTGAATTTGATAATCTGTTAGAAGGCATGCTAACCAAAAAGATATTCTTATGTTGGAGATCCCAGATGTAAAGATTCTTTGCAGTTTCTTGTTTAATTTATACTCTTTTACTATTTTTATTTTCTTAATGTGCATTAAGTTTCAAAATGCTGTTTCTTGATATTTCAACATAACAGTGAATTCAATGTAGCAGGATAAAAGAAAACACAAATAGGATGATAAAAAAAAATAACTATGCATATACTTTGTAAAGTGATTTTAAATTGGTTTACCTTGAATCAAATTTCTCTTCTTTTGTTTTGTTAATCACCAAGATTTTCAGGAAGCATAACATTGGTAAACATCCAAAATTTAGTTCTGTATGTTAAGACACTTCTTTTAATTTCTTTAGATTATGCTTTACATTTAAGAAATAGAGAAAAAGTGTTTCTTTAATGTTTTTTTAGAAGCTGAATTGGTATTTTTATTTCACATTTACTAGCCAAAGCCATTTTCTTTTCCACACTGTATCAAGATTCAAAGTTGTCTAATAGAGGAAGAAATCCATTTAATCTTAGAAGCTTATATTGAACAAATCTATAATTTTGTTCGAGTTGCTCAAATTCCAGAACAGAAGTCACCTGAATTTGAAAATTTCTTCTCTCTGTATATTTATCTAGAGGTAAAAACAGTAAATAATTTTTATAGCTATTATAATTTTCAAAACCAATTAACCACTAAGTCTTTATACATCAGATTTATGTTATGACTTAGAACTAATTCTGATTTGAGGCTTTTGTTAAATCTTTCTAACATGTTTGTGTTGTGCACGTCTTAAAACATGTAGTATTGTCACATTTAGTTGGATAATTTTAAAAATCAGAAATATGGAATTGGTTTTTATAAGTTTTAATATGTTGTGGTTAATAAAGCTTCAATAGGCAAGTTAACATTTGTATTTGTTTCTGTTATTCTCATATCTGTATATCTGATGTCCTTGTAATTTAACTCCTAGAGATCTCTAGAGGTCTCTTGCCATGGATTTTTAACGCTCTTGCATTGTGATTACACTGACTTTTTGTGACCTCAAAGTGACTATTGGAGTTTTCATATAGTAACCTTAATGTTTTGTGTCTTCATGAGATTTGGCAAGCTTTCATTAAACATTAAAAATCCTTTTTTTCATCTGTAACTTTTTCTACCCTGCCTCTATATGCTTGCAGTCAATTTGATCAACTTTATAACCACCATAAGAAAATATAATATAAATTAAAATTAACTTCTTTCCATAATCACTACAAATTGTAACAGGAAATTAGTTATTGATTCAAAATAGCTTAAGAGAAGGGAAAAGACCTAAATTCAAGGTGTTTCGGATATTTCCTTATAAGATTAAAAATTTTAAACTTTGTATTAAAATTTGACTTGGTAACTATGTTTCAATGCTAGTTTTATTTATATATAATGATGATAAAGTAGATTAATTGTGAATGCAACTCTTAAAAAATGATAACATGCAAGAGAGCTCAGTATAAATTGAAAGCTTTTATAGTAAACCTGTAATTAAGAAATCATGTAAACTCTTTTTTTTAAAACAAAAAGAACTATAAGAAATAGAGTAACAGAAACAGTTAAAAGTATCAGAAAAAAGTTTCTTTTAGGATTGTTAGTGAACATTTTATGAAATATTACTGTAGCTAGAACTACTATTAAGTTAGTTTTTATCTGCCTTGTTTTACACTGCTTTACTTCCAAAAGTATCTTTTTGCATTACTTCTTTTTTATTTAAAGCTTTTATTTTTATAAATTTCTTAAGAACTATACTTTATTGAATGAAAATACAGATATATTTAGACTAATTGCATTAGTACATAGAAAGAAAAAAGAGATAAGAGCCAGTACATGAGAACTTCATAAAATTTAAAAGAGGAAAGCAGACATCGTTATAATGCTCAAACATTATCCATTTAAACCTTTTTTCCCAGAAACTAGATCTAGACCTCTGGATTCTCAATGAAACAAGGTTTAACCTATATGTTATTTTTTTCATTGTTGTTGAGGTTAATTAAGTGTATCTCTTATCAGTGTAGTTTGAAAGACCAATTGTTTTTTGTGTTATGTAGTAAGATTTGAAACTTTTAAGTACCTCATTTTCAATTTCAACATCTGAGGCATTTGTTTAGATTTTTAAAATTTTCTTTTCTTTTCTCTGAAGTTCTATGAAGATAAAATATGAAGAACTTTTAAATCAGACCACTGTTTATTTGGTCAGAATTTAAATTGTTCTGTAAATTTAATTCTCTTTTTTTTCAGGAAGTACAAACTGAAGATACTCATGGTATTTTGCTTCTTGAAAGTATATCTTCAGCACTCTTTAATGTTAGAGAAAGAATTAGCTCTGTTTTAAGCTGTCGGCTGACACCTCCTCTTGAATTGTCATCACTTGGAACACAAAATGTGTTGATTGTTAACCCTTATTGTTTGTATCGATTTCTTAAGGCTTGGGACAATGTGAGTGTTATAAAGTTTGTTATCTTCTAAAATTTAATTTCTAAGCTTTGATAGTTTTACCCATGAATACCCAATAACATTAATTATTGCATATGGGAGTTAAACATTCATAAACAGATGTGTAGATTTATATTTTACTGTATCTCTGAACAAACTGTGTAATCTTATTGATTAGTGTTCTTATAATGGCTAGTTTAAAAATTAAGTGCAATAAATTTTAAATTTAAGTTTTACTTTAGAATTTATAAGACAGTTTCGTAAAACAGAGTATAAATGTTTATTCCGTTAAGAGTGTGTTTTCTTATAGCAAAGCCACAAAGGGCTATCTGCTCAGCCCACAGAGGGGAATCGAACCCCTGATTTTAGCGTTGTAAATCCGGAGACATGCTGCTGTACTAGCAGGGGGCATTCAGTTAAGAAAAAAAAAAAAAATTTCTAAGCCCTATAATTATGTTCAATTGTTAGTCACCAAAAATACCATTTTGTATTGATATGTTAGACTAGAATAATTCCAGGAAACTGATTTTTGTAAAATCATGTTACACAGTATATTAATATTAACTGATTTTATATTCTTCAGGTGAGGACTATTACTATCTATCCACCTCATCAGAAAAGTTACTTATCTTTTGTACACTTTACTTTGAAAATTAGTCATTGAATTAACATTTCATCACTTACCAAGTTTTACCAGATTTGTGCCTATATACTACTATTAAAATTTTCTTTAATATTTCATTTATTTCATATTTTTGATAACTGAATTTTTTATCTCTAAATGACAGTTGAACATATTTGCACATCCATTTCCAACTTTTCAAACAAGAAATTTGCATGCATCATCAGGGCAGTTGCAAGTGGTTATGCAGGATTCTTCTAAGGCTCATAGTTTTGGCAAAAAAGACACCTACCCATCTTGTGAAAATTTAGAAGTTTACTCTAGAGATGTTGAGAGTGAAGAAAATACAAGAAAAATGTGTACTTCCAGAAGTAGAATAATAGGCTTTATGGGCAAGTCTTCAGGCTCTCCTTTAAAACTAAACATCTGTAAGAAAACTGATTGTCTAATACCTGCTCCAGGAGATTGGAGAAGTAATTTTACTGATTTTACAAGTTCTGGCATGATGGAAGTTGGAGTTAATGTACCATACCATTCAGGTAATCGAGCCATGGTGCCTGCTCTATCTCTCCAGTTAGGAAAACAAACATTAAATAATACAGTGAAGAATAAGAATTACAGAAACAAGATAAATAAAAAGAGACTTGTAAGAAGTCATTTTCCTGTGACTAAAGTGGATTCAGTACTATGTACAAATAAAACTGCTGTAGGTGTAGAGTCTTTAGCAAACTACTGTTTAGGAAAACCAACTAGAATAAAAGAAGTAAGTAATAATTTATTGGTTACACCTAATTACGTTAAAATGAAGAGTGGTTTGATGACAACCCAGATAAAGAATAAGCAAAATAAACATGCACTAGAATCTTTAAAGGTTCATTTGACTTCTTCACATTTGGGGGCAGCAAGGATGGTAACAACTTCGGAACAATGCGATTCCTTACCTTATGAACATTTGGCTGTAAAACATTCTAGTCCTGATGATCTCAGAAACATGGATATGTCAGTTAAGAAACATTTATCTTATTCAGTGTCACAAATGAAAGATTTGTCATCAGCAAATATCAGAAGGCAAAGTACAGTTTCAAAATGTCAGTCAGTGAATAGAGCATCTCGGATATCTTTCTTAACAAGAAAAAACAGTTGTGTTACAAAAAGTGATGTTTTTAAGAAAGCTGTGTCTGTAAGTCACCCATCTACTAGTACAGCAGAACATTCTATAGGTATGTTGTATGAATATTCTGATAAGTATATTTGTTTTAATATTTTTAGAAATATTGCATTTGTGTTTAATATTTTTCATCTTAATTAATTTTATATCTATTTTGAATTGCCTGTTTTCGCTGGTGCTTAAAGGTGTTTTAACATGTTATTCACATGTCATATCTGATGTAATAAACATTTGTCTTCACCCCCTTTCGTATATATACATGTATAGAATTTTATCATCAGTGGTTAGGGTAGGTTGGTGTTATTGAGTATAAGAAGTTTTTATATGTGCAGTAATCTAGGTTGAAGGTCAAAGTTTCAGTAAGTGCTGTTTGTATAAAGGAAACAGTCTGTGAGAAGATATAGATCATCATCAGTTTGTGTAAAATGTATATTTGCGTGGAATTTTGTAATGAAGTTCAGAGTAAAAGTTTCTTTCGTATCTTAGAAAAGCTAAATAAAATTATGATGAAAGATTAAATTATGTATCTTTTCTGTGTTTTGATAGTTAGCAGATAACTATGTTGAAGTACCAGAAACTTTGGGGATTTATTCATAATATCAGAAGTTCAAGATAATCAGTGAGACCCTGATATTATTTTGATCTGCAATAAATAAGCACAGAATAATGAATGTTACAGGAAATGGATGGAACTGAATTTTGACTTCAGTAGTCACCCATATATTTGAAATATCCAAGTTTAATATATTGATATTCCTCTGTGTATGGCCACATGATACTTACACTGCCTTGAGTTTAAGTGAATTAAAAGTGTAGGTCATTATCTGATCAAAAGATTTGTATTACTACTGTTGTGGTTTTACTAATATTTATATTAGGTTGGGATGCATTGACTTCTCAAGGTTAATGTGTTAAGTTTGATGTTGAACTAATAAGTATGAGAGAGGAGTAACAGCTGAAACCAACAAGAAGCAATATGTTCCTAATGGGCTTATCATTTGTTTTTACTGTTTAGTTTCTACATTTTGAGGTTGCTTTCAGGTTGTATGGTCCAAAAAGTTTAAAAAAAAAGAAATACACTGTAAATACTTGTAATAAATGTGGTCTTCATGAAAGAGGGAATATTGTATTTGGAATATTTATGACAAACTTTCTGCTGAAATATGCTTGGTACCTTGCAGTCATTTTGCACTGATTGAAAGCCATCAAAATTTGGTGATCCTTTGTGTTAAAAGAAAAACAACTAAGTCTAATGATTATTTGCTCATTCGGAACAGGTGAATTATAATAAAACTTGGAATTTTTTTTATGGGTGATAGAAAACGACTCATTTTGGACTAAACAATAAGCAACAGTTACCTGAAGCAGTTTGAAGAAAATATGAGTGTGTATATAATTCTGCTGCCATATATGTATATATATATTGATGTTCTAGTTATGTAAGTTGCTACTTATTTGACAAAGTATTGTCTAAATTTGTTTTGTTGGGTTGTGGTTGTAATTTACTAGCATATAAAATAGTAATACTAGCTCCTAGGTCCTCTCATGATTTACAGACCCTAATATACTGATTAAGTTTCTTCATTATCTTTAATTACTTCTATAGCTATACAAAGGAGGCTCCATACCTCATAACAAACCTCATTAAGACACCTGAGCTTGGTTCATGATAATGTGTGTGTAAGGATATGGCCATAGTTCAAACATGGTGACCATAGGGTATTGAAGGGGCCATGAGCACAGTATCTGACATAAGATTCAGATTTCAACAAACAACCTACTCCTAGACCTCATCATAGTTGGAGAGTCTTTTAGGTGCACTTTAACCCCTTTTATAGTTACCTCAAAATGCGTGTGTATGTCATGGGGGAGTCATAACTAAAAACCTACTTAGAATACCTGTGGTACCTGAACATTTGTGGTATGTTTAGTCACACTAGCTTGTGAGTGAGAGTATGAATGGACATAATTTCAAACATGGTACCTCTAGGATACTTAGGGGATGCCACGAACATGAAGTACAATGCCAAATTAAGATCCAGCACCCCTATAAAACTGCATCTAATTTATCATTATGCATGTATTATGTGTTAAATATTTTAGCCCACCAAAGATAAGACTCTCAGTGAGCAACACCAATTTTGTATGCAGATTTAGTCCTACCAACTCTGAAATTGTTGAAGTTTTTGTTGTTGACCATTCACAAATATGTAATGGAATTAACATATGGTAGTGTTTGTTTATACTTGCAATGTGATACTAGAGTATTAGAAGCTTTTCTTATTGGTTTATCATGTTGTATATTTAAGTGACAATATAATGATTGTACAATAGTACATTTTGGTGGTGGTTCTTTTTTTGAATTAAGAAACAGAATTGTTTATATTGTTGCAAATCTGAAAATTGGCCAAAACACCTAAAGCTCATAAACATTTGAAGAGTTGTCTTTTCTTCACTACTTTTCAGCACTAAACATTTGGGGTAGTTTTTTTTTTTTTTTTTACTTTTGTCATCACTTACCAATGTGCATACAAAGTCTTTTTCTGTTGCTCTATTTGACCAGTCAGATGTGTTTAAACAATAGCTGTAGAGGTAAATGCTGTTCACTGTGTATAACATTGATAAACATAAAAATCTCATTAACTTCAGAAGTAGTATGGTAGTGGAATCCTGTGATGCAGGATTATTCCCAAAGAAAAAGTGAAACAGACATACTTGTTTATCAAGTTCATCTGGAGTAGAAAAATTGGGAAAAATGCCCGCTAGCAAAAAATAGTTGGACAAGATTTCACTATACCTTCAAGATCAATGCACTAGGATTGCAAACTATTGGATTTGGTGTTTGTATACCTTTTTGCGAGCTCTTGGTCTCAGACAAGAGCTAAAAATTTGCTTAGTGGTAACATGACTAGAAAAATTATATACTCTAGTTCAATGAAAGAAGGATAAGTGGTGTGAATGAATCCTTTATCACACTATTGTGAATAGATGGGAAGATTAAGATGTGGTAGAAACTAATGAATCATTTAAAAACCTTGGGTGGTGGAATGTCCAGCTTAGGACCTCTTATCACCATTCCCTTGAAGGAGGTTGATAACATTCAGGGAATATCTAGGCATCCTGGCCAGGCAGATATACCCAATAGTGTTGTTTTAACATATCCAGACATAGGTGGATTGTATTAAGACACATTGCCATATTTTTGGACTTGTATGATGCAAACTGGATTTGGAGATGTGACATAGATTATACTCATCTTTTATGGCTATCCCAGTTGTTTTATATGAACATAATTGAGTATTTCTAAAAGTAGTGGTGCTAAATATTGCCAGATGTCACTGTTAAAGATAGAGGGTTCAATCTCCTTTTGTTAGATACATTCTGTTACCATTTTGTCAGTTTTAAAGTTTGGTACTTTTATATCTCTAAAGCAGGTTGTAATTGTTAATCTTTTCTGGGTAACTGCTTTTTCCATGTTAGTACCATAACTACGTTGCTGTGTAAACTTATAAAATTTATATTTTAAAAACCAAAACTGTGCCATTAAATATTTTGGTTTGATTGATCAGTTTAACTGAAATAACTTTTTCTAACATTTGAAATAAATATCACAAAGATCGGAGTAACTTCTATTTAAGTGAATGTGTGGTTTGTAGTTTTTATTTATAAACATACTTTTGTTTGTTACAGGAATGAAGACCATTCCCTTGCCTTCAAATTTTATATGTACATTGTCTACTGCTAATGAACGAATTGTATTTGATAAGACTTTTAATTACTTAAAAACACAACTGCTTTGTCGTTCTGCAACCAAGAAACCTGAGGCAGAACTTGATGCTTGTGCTAAAACTTTAAGCTATCAGTTTATTACCATGGAGAAAAAGAGAGGTCCTTTAATGGTACAGAAGAGTTTGTTTAAAAGGTTAACAGATTTTTGTAATGCAAACATTAGTTTTGAATAAAAGACTTTTGTGCTTGTCAAATTTTGGCAGTTAAAATACATTAAAATTGAAGCTGATATGAATCTCTTGAGAACAGCATTTATATAGAAGCTCAATATTTGTGTTCATTTTTTGTAGTATTTGAACAGAGCTATAAGTATTTGGTGCATTTTTCTGTATTGCTATTTGTTGTGTACAGTAAGGTAACTGTTGAAGTATGTCAGGTTCTCTGAGAATATGAGTAATATTATTTCCTATTATTAAAGTTTTTATTTTATTTTATAACACTTTCAAAGCAGATTGGTTATTTTGATACTTATATGAATGTGAGTCAAGACACCACATTCATTTATAAATTAAGGTTATATTTAAATGTGGCTGTAAATTTTTTTTTATAAAGAAACTTTCTCCAAAACTAAAATGGTTTAAAATAATATGTGTAAATGTGTTATATCATCATTCACAAAAAGAAACTTAAGTTTAGTTTTAGTTGGTATGAAAACAGGCAAACTGAATTACCATATCAATCAGTGTCATAGGATATATAACAGATCTTTGGTCAAAAATTGAATTAGTTGATATATGCAAGAAATAAAACAATGCAATAAAATTATTTTTCATAAGTCATACTTTCAAAGGTTCAGTATACTTAAAAATGGTAAATAATAAACATTTTAGGCTTACGTCACTTTAAGAATATGGCCATATGTACTTAATTATTTTTATCCAGAAAAATCTGTGACAGACAATAGTAAGGATTGTATTTTAAATTCAAGAGGTATCTTATTAAGAAATTATCAAAAATAAAGGACTTGATGAAAAGTTAAAAAATAATATTGGAAAATTAACAAGGTATCATCAAGCAGTGGAAAGCATCATAATCTGCTTTCCATTAAAAACAGGAATTAAAAGTAGTAGTTTTCATTTGGCAATATCTTTTGCATACAAAATTATGGTGAAATGTCAAAAATGAAGGTTAAAAAGATACTATTGTGAATTAGTGTGGGATAAATAAAATTGTTATTAGTAAAGATTCAATAGACCATTGTATTTTCAGACATCAATTTAATTAAAAAACACAACTGAGTTTGGACCCAAAGTTATATTAATTACCAAAGTTTTTGCAGGAATGTACAGTTACTTGTAGAATATGTACGAGAATAATGTCTTTCCACAAAATAATTTCATGTTACATTCAAAACCTTACTAAATACATGATATCCCTGAAGTGTATCTCTCAAGTAAAGTATTTTAACAAAATAAAAAAGATTATTACCATACATAATACAATTTAAAGTACTTTATCTTTTTATATATTTTTAGAAAGAAACTTTTGCCTCTTCACATAGCTTTACTGTTATTTATAGTTGGATCACTGTAAACATTTCGTGAATTCCTGTATTAATAGCTTAAAGCTTAGCATAAAAGTTGAAATCACTATTGTTAATAAATAACATATCGCATAACTGTTATGGAATCTGTGAAAACCAGTAAGAAAGATAACAGACTTGTTTTTGAAAATGGTTTACTACGAGTAATTTTGTCAAAACTTCTACAGTTCTTTTAAAAGTTACTTTTTTGAAAACTGAATTTCTCACTCTGCTTTCGTAAACTAAAGTTTTATCGATTTATATTGTAAGTTTGGTTGTACTGCAGCTCCTAACACTGAATTCAGTTATTTTTTATTTTATTTTTTGCCTGAAATGGTGTTAGAGTAATGTCTAAGTAGACTTTTTCTATAAGCTAAACTTTCCCATGGAGGAAGTAAGGTGTATAATATGAAAAAAAACTCGTTGGATAGAAATTATTTTTGTTCATTTGCTTTGAAACTTTAAAATGTTAGCACATTTAATGCAAATGTGTAATAAACAAGTTTCTTCTGGTTACATTAATTTTTTTTAGTCAGGTGATGATAAAAGTTTAACAAGAAGTTAAATTTTTTTTTTAATTTTTGAGTATTCAGGCATGTGTGCTTTACTATTGGTTTTGTAATCTTAAAAATACAAGGAGAAATAAGGTTAATTTGTTAGATCTTATGCAATTAAAATATAATAAACATAAGATTAGTTTATAATATCTTTGGCCTGCTGTACTTTAAGATATGACTGTTGTCCTGTAGTAAAGGCAGTCTTTGCATCTTTACGTCAATATTCATAGTGTATTTCTCTGAAATAAAACATTCACCTTGAATGTTATACTGATAAATTAAGTTTTCATTTTAGTGTCATTATTTTCTATATGCCAATATTTTCACTTTTTATTGTTTTTTATGTTAAAAGGTAGATAAGGTACCTGTTCATATATTTGTATCAAAAGAGATGAGCGTGTTTGTTTTGTAAAATAAGTAATATTAAAATAAAAGAATATGATTCATATTAAACTAACATTGATGACCGAATTATTAGGCCTGGCATGGCCGAGCGCGTTAGGGCGTGCACTCGTAATCCGAAGGTCGCGGGTTCGCGCCCGAGTCGCGCTAAACATGCTCGCCCTCCCAGCCGTGGGGGTGTATAATGTGACAGTCAATCCCACTATTCGTTGGTAAAAGAGTAGCCCAAGAGTTGGCGGTGGGTGGTGATGACTAGCTGCCTTCCCTCTAGTCTTACACTGCTAAATTAGGGACGGCTAGCACAGATAGCCCTCGAGTAGCTTTGTGCGAAATTCCAAAACAAACAAACAAGACAATTATTTTGATGTCAAGCTGAAGCATTTTGGAGCTTTATCGGCGTTTGTGGAACTATCGGTGGAGAATTTATCACATTATTTTCTTAGTGTTTATTATCCATGTATTACGAAAATAATGTGTATACTTTTTGCTTCTTTACTTTTGATAAATGACTTTGTACTACTTCAGTCCCTATACTAAATTTAAAATGATCTTATCCTTTGGAAAACTTAAATATTTTGAAAAAGACAGTTTTGTGTATCTATTATTTAAATAATTCAAAACTTAATTTTACATTTCAACAATTCATATACAACAATAAGTTTAATGTGTAATCATATACATTCTCCCCACTTAACGAAGGCTTACCAAATATCTCGGATTATCTACAAATTTTTGGCTAGCAATTCGAAACATTTTTGCGTACCATGAAATAAATAAATAGTCATAGAAAACTAAAGTATTGCATATATAAACTGAAATGATTTTTTTTAAAATTATTGTACATAGAGCAAAAGTATAAATTCAAATGGATATTTTTTACAAAAAAGTAGAAAACGAAACTTCTAATTTATATATATATATGCTTTAAATGTTTGTTCTTGTTCTGGAAATGGTTTTCTTTAAATACATTATCAACCTTTCACTTACATATTAACTTTTATATGCTTACAATTTTTAAGTACTGTATATAAATTATGAATTTTTTTGTAATGAATTTACTGCAATCCTCTAAAGTTATACTTGTGATTAACGCTTATTAAACAGGATATCCAAATACAGAATTGGAGCAGGCACGTTTACAGATTATAGACTTCAATGGATCAACTTTAGATGTTAGTATTGTACGAAGACATCGCATAACTTCAGCATAAAAACTGGCATGTGAAGAATAGAGATAACTAGCATTTTCGGTTAACTAAAACGTATCTATCAACATAAAAATACTTCGCGCCTCGTGAACCTGGACCGTTGATAAAATATTCAAAGAACACAAAAAGTCACCTTAACACGTTTTTGAACACTGCAAATCAAATAAACACGACATAATTATCGAGAACACCCAAAGACTAAATAAAGAAACAAGCATAAACGCAAAATTAAAGAAGCCGTACTTATGCAACTCAAGCCCAAAATAAACCAATACAAAGAAACACCTTTATACCTATATTAATAAATATATCCAACATCTAAGCAAGCCCTCTGTATTCCTACTCTCAATTACACAGCCGCTTTCAAACATGTGGTCAGCTATCGATCAGTTACCTCTTTCTTTGTGATCCTGACGATGACCGAAGAAAGTCAAAATTTTGTTCGCTCCTCTATATGGTGCTTTCGCTATTCATATCAGTCGTTTTTACATACGTAATAAATTATCTAGTTCTGGATCATATAGAAAACTGAATATTATTTGAGAGTTTGTAAAAAAAATTCTATATAAATATTTATACAAAATTAACCGTTATTATAAATTGTTTGTATATTAAAATTTATTTGTATTAAGAAGGAAAACAACACGTACCAATCTTGTAAATATCGTAAATTTGATATTATTAACATATAATTAATTTCTAAATTCCTTTTAAAATTGGCTCGGCATGGCCAAGCGCGTTAAGGCGTGCGACTCGTTATCTGAGTGGTCGCTCCAAACATGCTTGTTATAATGTGACGGTCAATCCCACTATTCGTTGGTAAAAGAGTAGCTCAAGAGTTGGCGGTAGGTGGTGATGACTAGCTTCCTTCCCTCTAGTCTTACACTGTTAAATTGGGGACGGCTAGCACAGGTAGCCCTCGAGTAGCTTTGTGCGAAATTCAATAAACAAACAAAACTTGTCAAAATTTCCGATTATTTGAAATCTTAATATGTAGTTATGTAACATAACAAACTGGGGCAGGAGGGGCTCATGTCGGAGATCTAAGTCAGAGACAAAATTTGTTATAAAATTATATTTTAATTTATATTTGTCAATACCAACAAGAGTTGATCATGTGTAATTATCGAGGTGTTCTTGGATCACCCGCTATGGGACAACTATTAAAAATATAACTAAAGCGAATTTCCAAAATTTTAAGAGGTTAAAAATCAATGAAAAAATGAACTCAAAGTATAATGCTGGAATACTTGTCGATGATGGTTTGTCTGAGGAAGCATTAGGGGAATATTCTAGTGTTTCTACTAGCCAATTAGAGTTGAGTGACAAAGATAAGTAAGAAATCTAGCTGAAAGTCAAACATATTGAGCTTGAACAAGTTCGCATTGGAGCCGAGAAAGAAAAAGAGCAAGTCCATATTGAATAGTTTCCCGCTAGTACAGCGGTATGTATCTGGATTTACAACGCTAAAATCAGGGGTTTGATTCTCCTTGGTGGGCTGAGCAGATAGCTCGATGTGCCTTTGATATAAGAAAAACACATACCATATTGAATCAGAATAAGTAAGTAAACGTCTCGTGACCAAAGAAGTTCGTATCGAAGCCGAGAAAGAAATTAGTCTGAACGAAATGAAAATTAGACTTAACTCCAATCGTCTAAGCCAAAAGGGCAACTTGACAAATTGATATATTGAAGTACCACCATTTAATGAAAATGAAGTTGATTAATATGTCCAACGTTTTGAGAAAGTTATCCAAACCATGGAATGGCCAATTGAAGAAAATGGCTATTATTATTATAGAGTGATTTAACCACTGCTTTCTGTATAGAAGATTGTCTGAATTATGAAAAGGTTAAAGGACCTATTTTCAAAGCAATCGAGTTAGTACCAAAACTTATCACCAAAAAAATTCAAGGTTATTGCAAGTAAGATAGTCAAACATATGAAATTCTACATATGGAGTAGGTTCACCAAATCACCCAGTGTTGATGATTCGGCCGCTGATATAAAAGCTGATGTTATTAGGAAGAAATTTAGACCTTTTATGTCTGTTGGTTCTGTGTATTTGGCAAATACCACTGCTAATCTCGTATCCATAGGTATTTTACATGATAATGAGGTAACTCGAACATTAGAGTTCTGCCATTGGTGAGTCTGTTATTGCTCAGAATATTGAGGGTGACTTTGTTAATATTCCTTTGCATAACATTTAATAACAGACTTTGTTTTGTGATTAATTGTAGTTGGAGTAAGATCTACTCTGCCAGTTTAAGGGTGAATCATTATTGCTGGGAAATGATTTGGTTGGGGGGGGGAATTATTACTGAACCCAAGTTGGTTAGTGAGCTGATCACTGTTTCATCTAAGGATGATGTTGTTGAGGAGAATCAAGAGGTGTTTTTTTTCAGGCGAAGAAATTCAGTCAAAGATAAATAATAGACATTTACTTAGAGAACGATATTGTAGATTTACTTCAGATATATTTTTTGGATCCGACAGGGATCTTGTGAATTATTGTTCTACTAACAATTCATTGGTGAGTGACAATGATGAACGTGAGGGATCCGATTCAATTAGGGAAGTTCCGTTTGCTGGAAGCGAACTAATCGATGAGTAAAAAGAAGATCCACAGATTTCTTCACTATTTAAATATGAACTGGAGAAAGTTCTGTATGATTACTTTTCACAAATGATGTGCTCACGAGACAACGCAGACCACCAAAGGAGAGAACTGGAATGTAGTTTATAAAATTATTGTTCTAAAAGCATATTTTATTGAAAAATTAAAAGTTGCCCATGAACTTCCATGGGAGATCAGCCACGTGTCAACAATACTTGTGAAAAAATTGAGATACTTCCTTCGGCCAAAACTTTTATCATACTTGTCATACATATTTATGTATCAATTGATCAAAAATCCTGACCAGAAAATTTCTGTTACTTCTTTTAAATCTATACCAGCATTCATAAAACCCTTCAATCATCTGATTATTGATTGTGTTCAGCTAATCTTTGTGTTTAAGAGCTTTCGCATGCTATGTAATTTTATAATCGTAAGGTTATTTGTATCGAGTATGTTATATATTGTTTTGTTTTTGAAATTGTATAACTCTTATTATATATAATAATAATAATAGTTAAAATTGGCGTTAAACAATTTTTAATTTTTTGAGAAGGGAGTTGTAACTGAGTTACTGTTATATATTTATTTTAATATCTGCGTTTGTTTCAGTTTGCTGCATGTGACGTGTATTGGTGGATGTGTATTGCCTCAAGTCTTGCTTTTTCTCTAAATTTGTGAGAGATTCTCGAGATTAAAAATCAACAATATATGTTTTATGAAAACACTAGCGCATTTTCGAACATTGTTGAGCTTTCGAGAAACTCGCCTAATTAATATATAAATATAAGCCAAGAGTCAGCAATAGATAATTGTTTGATCGTTGCAGTCAGTATATTATAAGCCTCGTTTGTTTGTTTTGGAATTTTGCACAAAGCAACTCGAGGGGTATCTGTGCTAGCCGTCCCTAATTTAGCAGTGTAAGACTAGAGGGAAAGCAGCTAGTCATCACCATCCACCGTCAACTCTTGAGCTACTCTTTTACCAAATAATAATTGGATTGACCGTCACATTATACGCCCCCACGGCTGGGAGGGCGAGCATGTTTAGCGCTACGCGGGATCGATCCCGCGACCCTCGGATTACGAGTCGCACGCCTTACGCGCTTGGCCATGCCGGGCCCACTATAAGCCTCGACGGTATAATTGTGATAAACGTTTGTTAATCGGAAAACTATAGAATTAGACCAAGAACTTTTACAAATTTCGAACAATGTAAACTTCCATGATTTATCTTCGGATGTTAGTATTTTTACGAAGCCATCGTATAACTTCAGCAGAAAAAATTCGCGCGTGAAGAATATACGGAAGTGAAGTTTATCAACATCAAAGTACTTTGCGTCTCGCAGACCTGGAGTGTTCATAAAATATTCAGTTCCAGACTAGATAGAAAACTGAATTTTGTTTGTGAGTTTGTAAGAATTTTGTAAATAAATAATTATTTGTAATAATCGTTGTTACAAAGTGCATTATTGTTTGAAAATTAGGATATGTTTGTGTTGGGAAAGAAAATTGTGTGTATCAATCTTCTTGGCAAATATCATAAACTGAATGCATATTAACATTTAATTAACTTCTTAGTTCCAATTAAAATTTCCGACTATTTTAAATCTTAATTTGTAGTGTACGTCAGAGATAAATTATAATATGCAACACTTTATATATATGCACACATACTTATATCCCGGAATTATATTTCCGAAAGTGTACAATTTGTACAACACCCATAACCACCGTTGTTTGAGATGTTTCAGTTACAACAAGTTGCAACATCCATGGTTGTTTTGCCCCGACAGGTTCAATTAACTATCTATAAGGGAAAATAACTACTGCAAATGCCTTACTGTATGTTAGGGGTAAAATTTAGTAAGTATAAATATATTTAATGATATTTTTTGTGAAAGTGATTTTTTTTCATTTTAATCACGATGTAGTTTGAGAGAAACGAAAATGATACACTAGTGCGGTGTATAAAATACCTACAGAAGCAGAAAGATGCAATTTCTCATTTTCTAGAACACAATGAGATCGAATGTAAAGGAATTAACTCATTTAAGGAAACAACTTACGGAGACGATGTTGGCCGGTAAATCTTGTGATGATCAAATATATACAGCCTCAACTATCAGTAATTATCTAATCCGAAATCAGGCTGAAATTGAAAGTGCGATCAAATTTTGTTAGGTGTTTAGGTTTAATAACCTAGCAGTGATCAGAAATTAAAGTTACTTCTCTTCGTCCCTTTCATGGTTTGTTGATACTTCATAGCTTGATATGGTAAAACCAATTTACTTCCGTAAAGTTTGGGCTGTGATTTGATGATTTGCCGTTATCAAGAGAGAGGAAAACCTTTGAAACAAAAAGAGTGTTTGTCTTTTTGTTGCTATAGGTGAGTCATGGAGGAAAAGTTTCATTTCTAGAATATAAGATCAATGAATCACGAGTATTGACACAAGACAGTTAACGCCCTCTCCTCGGAGGATCGTCGCTGAAACTGAAAAATATTTAAGCCCTGCTCTTAACTAATCATAAGATATTGCTTTATGGGAAAGTATAATTCTCGACAAAGTTGTTAACCATTACTTAATAAACTAATCCGAAAATAGTAGAATTATTAGAGAATTAAAATGTTGGTATTGAGATCATAACAGAAATTATTTTAAAAGCCTGCAAAAATAGCGTTTTTATTATCTGAAGTCGAATGGTGAAAAAGGAAAACACAAATGGCTTGTCTGTAGCACTACAATAAAATGTGTGTATTGTTAGGTTTCAATATTATTTCCAAATAAGAAAATAAACCTTGCAAATAAATAAATTATAGGATTTTGTGACTTGGTAAACATAATAACAAACTGATTGAGAATGAGATATTTTTGAGACCACATGTCTACTTTATGTAAATTTTCAAGGCATTGTACTAATTTAGGTCGTATTAATTCTGAAATGAGAAAATAAATAGTGAAAAAGACATTCCTATTCAGTTTGTTAACGCTTGGTGACTACTGTAAAACTATTGTTTAAGTTAGGATGCAGCTTATTCACATCTAATCGTTTTTCCACTCCTTTGGATTAATCATGACCTGAGGCAATATTTGTAGGGCAATTAAAGAGGCTATCCATGCTGATGATATGGCAAGTAAATTCTATTTGTGTTTATATGGGTACATATTTCCAAAGCTTTGACTTTACTTCAAACATTTTTATCTGCTGCATGACCATGAATAACAGCAATCTCCAAAATTCGGCCACTTATCAAAACATCATATGCATATATCAAATATCACATCCAATTGCAATCCATTCAAGTATAATTATGCTCCATTAACCTCTCAAAAGTGGTTCAAGTTTTATTCAGGCCAAATTGCATGTATCAAAACTTAAACAAACTAATTTAAATGCTCTCAACATCCAATTTAAGCTGTCGGTATCTGGGGCCCAAGCATTAATTTCGATTCCTTCAAACATGTTCAGACATTCGTCTGTGCATGACAATGGAGAGGTGCCAATCACATCATGACATTTCCTAGTTGGGTGTAAGATGATGATTCTTTTGTTGCATATTTTCTTGAAAATCTCCATCAGAGATTCTTAATCAGAATCACTGAGACTTTGGCTCTTGCTCTCTTATATCTGCTGTATAGTTAGATGGAATAGAGGATTCCATCTGTCTTGCTAACTGAAAATTTTTTTGGCAATTTGATCATAGTTGCTTCTACAACCAATTGCTATTGTATTCCTTTATAGAGTGCCAGCCAGGTGGATGCAGCAGTTGCATCTGCAGTAGTACAATTATTGGACTACCTGTTTATCCTTGTTCATTCATCGAATACCAGCTTGATAGTGTTGTATCACTGGGAGATATTGGCTGAGGTTTCATTTTCAGTTAGGCTCAAGATTGATGAAAAAATGGCCCATGCTGAGAGTTACCATCAAAGACGTTATTGTAAGCTTCTTCCTCTTAATTCTTATCACTAAGAAAATCTCAGCTGTCAGGATATGAATATTTGATACTTCACGTGGTGCTTTGTGTTCTCACTTGGTTGTCAATTAAATTATCAATAAAGTTTTCTCTTGAAATGTATTGATTTTTTGCAGGGTACTTTTTCCATGAAATTGGCAAAGGTAAACTGAAAAGACACCAAAGTTATTGGAGAAACTCTTCCCTTGGGACTTGAAATTAGCCAGGTTAATGGCTCATGGTCCATCAGATTGAACCATTAGATATTGAGTTGCTAATAATAACTAGCCTATAACACCTTAAAAAGCAGTTCAGATCCTCTTTAATTTCCCCATTAATCATTGGGAAGAGATCAGTTTTGCCTCTACTATTATAGCATGCTATTTTAATTTACTTTTTCTCAAATTCATTACGTATTTTATCTTGGATTGGGATATCGCTGTACAATGGGGATGTCTTTAAATAAGGTAGTTTCATTTTATCGAATGTAAACTCCTGACCATGAGGTTACAAAATAATTAGCTACATGGTACTGTTTATCCATGGGTCCTGCAAAACCTTAGATCATTAATCGACCTGAGGTTTCTCCAACAGCTTGCCTCCTATCACAGGGAGAGTTTTGCTGCTTCTTGGAATCCATTTTTCACTTATGAGTATCTGTTCTGTCACCTGCTGGAGACACAGCTTCTGATAGTTATTGTTATTCACCAGTGGTATCTAGCTGCTGGCACTCAACTCAATTTGGTTCGATACTTTCCTTCATGGAAAGGTTTTCGTCTATCCCTCCAATCAGCAATATTAATAGTGAGTGTCTACTATCCACTGTTCTGTATTTCAATAACATAGCTCTTGATAGAGATTGTTATCCACCAATGGTACCTTGTTCTTGACGTTTAGTTCAACAGCATGTATTCCTTCATATAGAATGCCTCATCTTCTAATCAGTCATCACCAACAATCTAACTTGCAAGAGTGTATCGCTCACTTACTGGTGAAAAAGTCCTTGTTGATGGTTGTTGTTAACCATTGGCACCTCGCTGCTGATTCTTCATCCAGGGATCACCTATCTTCACTAAGGACTTTTCTCTACTTTACTGATTATCACTTCCTCGCTGAATGCTCACTGTCTTGTTGAGAACACAGATCATGTTGGTGAAGTAGTTTATACAATGCCAATATACTTATATAATACCTGACACAAAACCAATTGAGATATGCAACTGTTGATATAACACCAAAAGAGGAGTACAATAGATGACATAAAATCAATAGATAAATATAAAAATTAACATTACAGCAGTTGGTAAAAAAAACAGCTGAAAATACACCAATGAAGTTATATAATAGCTGACACAGAATTGGGAGCAGTATACAACAGGTGACACAAGATCAATAAAAAATATGGCATTTTACACAATATATGTGGCACTACACATATAGAGATATTTAGTAGTGCACACTATGCAAATTGAGATATCTGGTAACTGAAACAAAAACAGCACAGATATATAATAGACGATACAACGTCAGTGGAAAAATACAATAGTTGACATAACTCAAATAGAAATATACAATAGCTAATGCAACACCAATAAAAGTATCCCTGGTTGTTACAACATCAACAGAGATATAAAATAGCTCACACAACACAAATAGATATATTCAGTGGTTGACCCAATACCATTTGAAATTTATAATAGCTGAAACTAAACTAATAGAATAAAACAGTGGATGACACAACTTCTGTCGAAAATACAATAGATGATGTAACACAAATAGCAATGTACACTAGTTGACGCAATACCAACATATTATAAAATAGCTGGCACAACGCCAATGTAGTTATGCAACATTTCACAAACAGCGTTTGAGATATACAATATTTGACATAAAACCAAAAGAAAAGTACAATAACCGAGACAGATTTAATAAAGGAATGCAACAATTGACACAAAACAACAGATAAACACTATATCTGAAATAAAGCCAATAGTGCTATATAATAATGACGCAACACTAAGAGAGAGAGATATTAGCTGATACAACATCAACAGAGAAATGCAACACTTAACGTAACACAAATACATATATAATAACAGATGTAATACCATTAGTGATATAAAATAGCTGACACACAACCTTCAGAGAAACATAATAACAGATATATAGTAGTTGATATAATACCAAAAACTAATTATATTGCTTACAGAACGCCAATAGAATAATACAAAAGCTGATACAACACCAATAGAAATACACAATAGTTGACCCTGGAAAGCACAGGCGGTAGAATTTGGGTGTGGCAATTGATGCATGTGACTCCTCCAATTTCGACCGGATTGCGAACTGCCCTTTAAATGGGGAATGCAGATTTCTTTATAGCTATCACGCAAAATAGTTTTTTTTTCTTCAGATTTGAACCCAAAAGTCACGGTTAGCATAGTAGATTATATATTCCCAATTATTAGTACCCTTACCTTTCCTAAAAAAAACAAACAAATATGTTTTTCCACTGTTTACTGAAAGGATAGTTGGTTTGGTTTTCAGTACTTCGTTATGCAAATTATAGTTAGGATATTATTGTCAGGCCAAAGGTTTCTTCAGTTAACTCAGGCCCGGCATGGCCAAGCGCGTTAAGGCGTGCGACTCGTAAGCTGAGGGTCGCGGTTTCGCATCCCCGTCGCGCCAAACATGCTCGCCATTTCAGCCGTGGAGGCGTATAATGTGATGGTCAATCCCACTATTCGTTGGTAAGAGAATAGCCAAAGAGTTGGCGGTGGGTGGTGATGACTAGCTGTCTTTCCTTTAATCTTACACTGCTAAATTAGAGACAGCTAGCGCAGATAGCCCTCGAGTAGCTTTGTGCGAAATTAAAAAAACAACAACAATAATAAAGTGACAAATTTCTTTCATCTTAATTACTTTTCTTCGGGGACTCTTCCCACATATACATAGTAACACGTATACTTGTTCGTGGAAACGATTACTGTAAAGAATATCACATTGTATAATAGTGGGAAGTGATCTTTTCCACTATGTTACGTTATATTATTTATATACATTCTCCTTTGTTATTCAGTTGGCACGCCTTGGAGTAACATAGGGAGTGTATATATTTTGTAGAGCTGTGTATAAAATATTGTAGTTTCTATAGTGTATAGAAAATCTTGAATGGTTTTCTGCAGACTTACAAATATTTTCATCACCTTTCAACAGACTTACAAAAATGTAAGGTTTATGAAAGCACCAGTAAAGTTAAAGACCTCCATTTACGGACTGATCATTTTGATTGTGTTTGAAAGTTAAGCTGAAAGTGCTTTCATTCAGTTTTACAATGGGTTTTTTAGGCTCTTTCGTTATTCTTAACTCAGTCAAAAGTCAAGAGAATTCCATTTAACTGTGCAAATTGTTTTTTTGTTTAACCCTCACTAGCTCTTATCGATCAGACATTACCCGGTGAACTGTAAATAAATCACAGTAAGCAGGAAGAATAACGTTTTGTGCAATAACCAAAAAGATTTGTTTTGCGAATTTTCTTTGTTTCTCCTGACAAGTAATTTTTTTTTTACTCTTGTGTTATCAAGTTTGAAACGTTTATATTCTTGAGGTAATGATATTTTCCACCATTTGAAATATTTGTACGAAAAAAAATATTAGTTACTTATGGTTGGATCTCAGAGAAGTTATCTGCTGAATGTTAGACTTTCGTTAATGCTACAGAGTCCTATGTTTTCACTCTTGCTGCAGATGTAGACTAAAGAGGAGAGTGGATGGAAGCTGGTACATCCAAAGTTGTTGGTTCTTGTTATCCTCTTAGAATCGATCTCAAAATGTATATATCATGGATGAATGAAGGTTGTCATATAACTAGTAGTCTGGTGAGTCTGAAACTATATGGTGTGGTCTCTACAAAACTCTCAGACGTTTGCTGACCAGAGTGAGTCAATACTGCTGTAGGGTCAAATTGTGCAAGTATTTAAACTTAGTGAGAACCAGAGATATCCACTGGGCTGAGTTTAAGAGTTAAAAGAAAAGTCCCACTGAGAGCTTGATTTATTATATGAATAATTTGCACTTTTTGCACGAGAAATCATACTCTGCAAATTCTTTGGCAGAGTGCAAGATTATTATCATAGACAAGTAAAGGGATGAAACATAATTTAGATGTGAGAGGTGTTCTTATCCTGATGGAGGTGGTTTCTGCTGCTGAAGTTGAGTCTGTGGTGGCTCTAGGATACACATGCATGCAGTTAGGAAAATGTGTAATTGCTGATTGTACACAACTCAAAACGATATATCTTAATGGGAAAAAAATCTAAGCAGAGAAAGAGGAATAAAATAAATCTCTTTTAAAACATTTTAAACAATACATTAATGTTGAACAGAATGGAATCCATTGAAATTTTCGAGAGGTAAAAATCAGTAAATAAATACTTTTATTTTAATGTATCATCACAATTAGTTAACACTTTGATCATTCACCACACAAGCATCCTCACATCTAACCTTCATTGCATAAGTATGCTAACTTGTACATCTATTCTCTATATACGTATGACATTTTTTTATTATCTAGCGTTATGCTATTCTTTCTTGGAAGCATTATTATAGTGTTTTACATATCAAATCAGCACACAAACTCTCCATAGCGTATTCCTGTAATGTTGTGATCTAATGTGTAACTATACCTTCCATCTCCCTAAAGTTAATCAAGCACTTTAAAACGGCATGATTTGCCCAGGTAAAAAATTCACACCAAATTAACGCCAAAAGTACTTAATTAGCATCACTACTACGTGTAGCACTTTTCATAATATAGTAACAGTGTTTGATTGGCCAGAGTATATGACTTGCATATAGCATCTATCTTTTGATTGGGATAGCACTCTTCCCCTTCTACTGTCAATTGCATATGTATCTGGATGAATGGGATATTTCTCTCTGGATAATTTAACACTAAATCATTAAACTTGCACGTGTGGTATATTTAGGTCAAAATGATTTTACGCAGAACAATGAAATAGGTCCACTGAATAACAGGAGATTTAACTTCCCAGAATAATTTATTTGTAAGAATTAAAGAAACTGGGCACAATGCAAATACAATGAATAATGTTTATTATATAAAAGTAAAAAAACAGTAGCCACTTTTACCGGAGCGAAACTGTTTTCTATACAAAACTAACTTTCTCAAGAATGATACTCTCTACCCAACAACTAGCATCAATGTTATTATTCTCATATAGGAACAGACTCTTCTCGTGTGTTTTAATTCAATGGTGCCTTCTATATGCTACATTATTTTCGCATGCTACCAGTGTTGAACTCCCACATACCCCATGATCATCATAGTTCAACTACATCTCGCATGCACATCATGTGGCAATACTCTACCAATAGAAGTGCGATATACCTTCCTGACGAATATGACTCATTTTATTCGATTCTATCAAACTATTAATTTGAAAAAGAAAAGAGAAGCACCGGTTTTCAGTAGAAATTAAAAATGGGAACTGTAAGAGTAGGTACATATCATTTGGAAATATATTTTATTATAGAAAAGTAGTAACTTCCAATATGGTACATTACCTCTATTCACATATGTAGATAAAATCTCATGTTAAATAGGCAGAGGGACTAGTGTGCGGGATAGAAATAAGTATCCTTTGAAAGTGTCTGAAGAACATCCATGAAGTGTGATCTCTAATTGGAGAAAAAAACATATAGAATGCTGCATCACTTTTGTACTCAATGTAGAAATAGGTGCTGCCTGTATGAGTGGAAAATAGGAGTAGCATCACCAATAAATAAGGACAAAAACCTGGTTGGTTCGAATCCAAACCACAATATACCAGAATCTCAGTTCTAGTGAAGAAAGACTGTAGAAAAACTATATGCAGATAGGAATGTAGAGAAAGCTAAAATAGGCGTGCTCAGTGTAGAAAGTTTAAAGTGTGAAGGATTGTACGTGGTGAGTCAACTCCAGTCCAAAACCAAGCAGCATTGAGATTACTAGATCCGACTTATGGTAGGAGGAGAGCCTACATTGTCTCTACTTGAAATTGGGAAGAATGGGATTAAGTACATGTCAAATTAACCTAATAAATGAGGTACATATGTGCGACTCAACAGCAACTTATACATTTAAGAACTTTACACCTGAATGATGATATGAAGGGATAAGCAAATGTGGCAGTCCACATCAACCATTTCCAAGATAATTGAGAATTATCAGTGCAAGAACGACCTCAGGCAGGGAAAACTTTGAGGTTGAGTGCTAGAAGGACAGCCTTGCTCCAAACATCGTCATCCACGGGATAGGACAACACAGTAGTTGGAGTGCTCTTGCACATAACATTAACTTTCAGTACCCATTACATGGAGGTGAAGAATATGAGGTAAAAACTATGAAATTTGAGTGAAAATGAGGAATCAATAGATCAAATGTGTGGGGATTTATGTTTATTATTACAGCTCTCGTCAAAAAACACTAACTGAGAACGCATTTCAAGGTGATAGAAGAACAATAAGACCAAATTGAAGGAGTGAACTACAATGTGACTCCAAAGCAATATCATCCTCTGGATAGAACCACACAAAATCTGGAGCATAACATCAACTTCATGGTCCCACTGCACTGAGGTGAACATATGTATTTGGAAATGTGCATAACAGAATCTGTGTGCAGTATCAACTTCTTAAACTTACCACATGGAGGTGAGAAAAATGATTAGAGGAATGCATGGCATATATACCAACATAATACCATCATCCTACTCTATATTGGATAAAAGTGATCACATTCAGGAGTATAACTGCATGGTCCACCACGTCTGTAGCTCAGAACTGAAAAGTAGCAAGAAGTTTCATACAATAGAAGAAGAATAGGAGTAAAATGTGGAGGAGAGTCAAGAGGAATGTCAAAACCAGTGGTGGTGAACAAATGACCATAAAAACCTTATACTGAAGGGAGAGCATGAATGAGTAATTATCGTATTCTGCTTTAGCTGTGTAGCTTCATGAGTTAGTACAGTTTGAAAGGAGCATATTAATAATGCAAATATATCATAAGGAAAGACCTTCAAGCAAACCTGTGGAATACCCATCTCAACAGTGCGCATGATTGGTCATGATAAGCACGTATATTGTATTTCAATTCATCTTGGAGCACATACTGAACATAGAAGTCCATCTGGAGGAAGCCAGTGGGAAAAGATGAAAGAGAAAATAACGATGAGAAAATTATTTCTCAAGAGCCACTGAAAGTTTCAGTACAAAACATGTATCTTGAAGGACCACACAAAGAGGAGGACAACGTATGTGAAAGAAATGAAATGGAACTGGTTGATCCAGTTCTAACTGAGAAAATCCATAACCAGGGTCTGAAAATGATAAACTGGAAACAAAAGAAGAGGTAATTTAATGCTGAAGTAAAGTGGTAAAATCATCCAGATGAAACGTATTCAACTAATTGCGTAGCCACCTGAAAGTCTGAGGGTCGAGAAAACATTTGTGCGGGATAAACCTGTTTGGGTTTTGAAAAATCAATCCGCCACGAGATGAAAAGCATCTGGAACACGAAACACAAGGAAATTTATCCACAGTGTATGGGTCCAGAAAAGGAAGGAAATCCAATGTTCAGCCACAAAGGAAGCATAAATGGATGTCTCCATAGTGATGGAAGTGGGCCACATGGGTGGAAGTTTTGGAACAGAGATTTGGGATGTGTTGGTACCGTATCAATGGAAGGAAATAAGACAAGGGATACGAAATAAGTTTTCATGTACTATGCATATAACTCTAAAGAGAATGCATATAAGAAGATGCATATGTTCCCAATCTAAAAGAACAAGGGCTTCCATAGAAAACCAAGTATTCAAAAGCAACAAAATCTTTTGTGTAGAAACTTATGAAACAGTAAATGCATGAAGAATTGAAAGCAATGGTGAAGAGGGAAGAAGTGGAGAAGGAGAGGCCCAAACGAGGAAGTGTTGAAAAATACAATCAAGTGGATGATAACATAGAGAGTAAGCAAAAGAAAAACTTCACCAACTGTAGAATACAACCAACAAAAACTGCGACTGCAAACAGCAGATGTGTGTGTTAAGAAGTCTCCAGTTCAGAATGAGCTAACAGGAGCAAGACGTTCATGTAGTGGTTCAGACATAACCACAAACCATGGAGAAGTTAAGCAAAAATTGTGACCATCCAATAAAATCATATGATGCTGAAGCAAGTCTGAAATATCAACATTAAACTGATACACAACCCAATATTATACAAATAAAAGATAACATCTGAACTGATAAGAAATATATATTTGTAGATAGGAATTTAAGTTTTCTACTTTCGTCATCCGTAGTTCTGGATTGTAATTAAACGATTCAACAAGATACACGAGACGCAACTGAACAAATTGTTGCTAAAAATGAAAAAATCCAACACAATTTCACAAACACTTTATTCCTACCTACGTAAAACCGACTCACGCATACCACAAATATATGGCATCCCCAAACCTCATAAACCAGATTGTCCATTACGACAAATAATGTCCACATATGAATCGTTTAATTACAATCTTGGTAAATACATAGCATGGACTTTCTCCAAATATGTGACATCAGCCAACTCATTCATTAAAAGGCTCTTTTAATTTCAAGTCTAATCTAAATCAACTTAATCATAAAGCCTTAATGGCCAGTTTTGATGTTATATCCTACTTTACAGAAGTTCCAACCACTGAAGCCTGCAAGATAGCCTTTGAACTCTATATTCGAGACCCTAACCCAACTATAGACATTCCCAGCAACCAATTAGCAACCCTCATAGAATTCACCACGATAAAAACAAACTTCATGTTCAACAACCACAACAATATACAAACAAATGGCCTAAGCATGGGCTACCCGGTATCACCAGTTCTAGCCAATATTTTTATGACACAAATTGAAACACAAGCAATCAACACATCATTACATCCACCACTATACGGGTACAGACATGTAGATGACACGGTTGCGGGATTCAAATCTACAAAACACATACTTAATTTTTTCAATCACATTAACTCTACACATCCCAACATTAACTTCACATGTGAACAGGAAAAAAGCAATCAAATATCATTTTTTAACCTCAAAATTACAAGAATCGATACACAATTTAAAACATAAATCCACTGAAAAATCACCATACTGGACTATACATTCCTTGGGACTAGCACACCAAACAAAACAAAAACTCAACAAACTAAGAAACCAGATAAACACAGCCATAAAACCATGCTCACCAGATAAAATTAACGATGAATGAGACAAAATAAAACAATACTTCATCAACATCAATAAGTTTCCTCCACAAACCGTATAAAACATTATACGCACATACCTAGACAGAAACCAAAATTAACCAACATAAATAAATATATCTCACGAATAAAAAAAACCACGAAACCATATACTGCTGTACACCATATATTCCTGACATCAGCAGACAAATAACCAACATTTGGCAAAAACTAGTAACAAAATATGACATTCCAGTTAATACTAAATTTATTCAAAAACCAGGCACAAAATTGAGGTCTATACTGTGCAAAAACTACACTGACAAACACCACACCAACATTATTTATAAAATACAATGTGATAACTGCCATGACTTCTACATTAGAGAAACAAATAGAAAAATAGAAACCAGATTCAAAGAACATAAAAAGTTACCTTCACACGTTTTCGAACACTGCAAGTCAAATAAACACAACATAACCATAGAAAACACTCAAATACTAAATGAAAAAACAAACATAAACAAACTCAAAATTAAAGAAGCCTTACTTATACAACAACTTAAACCCAATATAAACCAATATAAAGGAACGCCTTTATACCTGTATTAATGTGATAAAATAAATAAAATTATATATTCAAACATCTAACACCGCCCTCTACATTCCGACACTCAATTACACAACCCCTTCCAAACATGTGGTCAGCTTCCGGTCATTTACCTCTTTCTTTGTGAACCTGACGATAACCAAAGAAGGTCGAAACGTTTCTCGCTCTTCTACGTAAAATATTTTCTCAACCCAAACGAGCCGTTTCTGCATATATATTTCTTTACAAGTGGGTTTTCTCGACATCATCTGAATTTTAGTCAAAATAAAATTTGGGAATGGCCAGCCCACGTATATAGCTGTAAAGCATTTAACATGGAATCTGTAGCAATTGCTACTTTTGCTGCAAGAATAATCCGGCACTGCACATGCGCCTGAATAAAAGATATTGATATAGTATTTACACCCTATACACCAGGGATCACCAAACTTTTTTCACAGGGGGCCAGATTACTTGAGGAATGAGAAGCGCGGGCCGCATAATCATTATGTTCAATACTCATAAGTTAGAACGAAGGCTCTCTGTAAAACACTTAACACTAAGTTTAAGATGCCACATTAACCATGACGTAGTAGCATGCAATACACACATGTAATAAAAAACAAACAGAAATACAACCAACATTTTTATTTACCAAAAGGTTTTCAAAGAAGGTGACATAAGCAAAAACAATTGTCACATTGCACATAGTGAATACATATCTGAATTTCACTAAACCGCAAAAAAGTTAGTGAGATTTATGAAACTGGCGCTTGGCTTTCAAAATATCTTTAATGTTTGGTTTTGAATTGCTGCATCCAATTATTAGAATTGCTTTCAAATGTTCATCAGTCAACTTTGATCGATGTACCGACTTCACATACTTCATTTTTGAAAATTCTTGTTCACAGACATAAGTTGTTCCGAACTCTGATGCCATACCAGATGCGAACGGCTTCAGCTTTGGAAAATCATCTTCTGGTATGCAGCTGTAAAATTCAATAAGTTGTCCCTCTCTGTGTTTTGCTTTTAACAAGACATTTCCTTGCAGATCGATTACCTCCAGCTTGAGTTTCACTGGCACGTCATCAATGACATAATCAAAAGGATTCTGAAAAAGGATAATGTCACTTTTGATTCTGTCATGATCTGAAAATCTCTTTAAAATGCTTATTTAAATCACCAATTATCTTTTTCTGAAACTACAGGTTGACATATTCTGTGATTCCAGCATAAAACTCATTGAAACATGAAAATGAGAGAGGTTTCATCCTTCCATATGTGCTTCAAACAATGACAGCTTTCTTCTCCCAAAGTTTCAAGTTCACTTCATTCATGTGGGATGTGATGTCAAACAAAAATGACAACTTTGACAACCAGGTTGGATCCAACAGAAGTGGATCGGCTCTATATTTCTTCATAATAAATATATCTATTTATCTTCTCAGTTTATAAAAACGAGACAAGACTTTACCGCAGCTGAGCCACCTCACCGTCGTGTGATAAAGTAAGCCACAGAAATCCGAATCAGTTTCTTCAAGAAACGCCTTGAACTGGCGATGATTAAGTGCATGACCCCAAATGAAGTTCACTACAGAAATGACTGGTTTCAGTATACAAGGAATATATAAGTTTTTTCCACAGAATGCTTGCTGATGTATGATGCAGTGTATGAACAGAGCGCTTGGAAGTTGAAGATCTTCCAACTGTTTCCTGATCAGCCCCACCAGACCCTTCTTTACTCCACCCATGTTTTCTCCACCATCATCTGTTACGCCTCTAAGCTGATTCCACCGAAGGTTATAGTCTTGCAAAGTTTCATGCACTTCCATGAAAATGTCTTCTCCAGTTGTTTTTTTGTGCATGCTGCAAACTGATGCTAACTCTTCCGTGACCTGAAAGCCAAAATTAACTACACGAATAAACACGAAAAGTTGTGACGTACTCGAGATATCAGTAGACTCATCCAGTTCCAGAGAATACCATAGGAAGTTTCTTGCTTTTTGGCGTATCTGTAATGCGATGTTCTCTCCAAGTTCTGCTCTCCGTACAACTGAAGTTACTGAAAGGCTGAAACTTTCAAACACATTGGCTTTTTCAGGACACAACTCATTTGCTGCTTCCATCATACACTCTTTGATGAAATTGCCGTCAGTAAAAGGTTTTCTTCGCTCTGCCATCCTCTGCGCTATTTTGTAACTTGGACGAGTGACAGATTCATTTTCAGTAAACTTTCTCGTGAAGGTATCATTTTGAGATTCAAAAACACGTTTCATGGATTCAAATTTCTCAGAACGGAACTTTCCTGAAAATTTGAAATATGTTGATAAATATTTTGTTTCACAGTAACGCCAAAGACTATACTCTTTCAAAACGGCAACACTTTCGGTGTATATCACAAAAGTAGCTTTCTGGTTTTTTGTTTCCACAAAGAAGTACTTTTCTCCCCATTCTTCATTGAAAGCACGACACACTAAGAGTCCACTTTTCTTCTTTTAAAAGCAGCCATAACGATGGGTGAAAAAAAAAGAAACACAGGATCTGAAAATGAAAAACACAGAACACTATGAGAAAAGTATTGCACTGGTCCATGAACGTACAAACAAAATATATTGAAATATACGTTTGCCACGACACTTACCTAAGAACGTGTCACGAAAAACACATAACACGACTACTAAGAGAAATGAGCTTGCTGAAGCTGTAACCCAAGACCGCTGAATTTACAAGATGAATCGATAGGACGAGGGTTAAGTCTGTACTTGTTTTCGAAATCCTAATGCTTTCATAGGTACGTGCTTCGATATGAATAAACTGGCAGGAAGGATGATGGAAGAATTTTCCTATTGGTTAAAAATGCGCGTGACAGCCTTGTATCTTTTTATCATAACGTCTTGTGTTTGCCAGCTTAAAGCGACCATCGGCTAGCTGCTGGCGGGTCGGACAAAATGACCTCGAGGGCCGTAGTTTGGTGACCCTTGCTATACACCATTTCAGGAGTAGGTTTCACTACCAAACAGAGGCAAACTTTGTTTGTTTTTCTTTCATCACTTGACTGTAAAAAGTAGTTCAATTTGATTACATTACAATGATCCAATCATCTCATTGTCCGCAGCTCTTTGTTTTCAAAGCTTTTGTTTTGTAAAACTTTATTTATTGTTACCAACTCTCTAATATTTACAAGTTAATCTTAATAAACTTTCTTACAAGAGCCCTTCCTAATAACTTCGGTATTAGTATAAGTTTGTTTGTTTGTTTTGAATGTCACACAAAACTACACGAGGGCTATCTGCGCTAGCTGTCCCTAATTTAGCAGTGTAAGACTAAATGGAAGACAGCTAGTCATCACCGCCCATCGCCAACTCTTGGGCTACTCTTTTACCAATAAATAGTGGGATTGATCGTATAATTATAACGCCTTTCACAGCTGAAAGGACGAGCATGCTTGGTGCGACGGAGATTAGTGTAAGACACTTCCTATGGTCTGTCAGGTCCATAACCTGAAGCTACTAAAACTATATTAATTTTTCATATACATTTTTACTTTCTATGATTTAATGGAACTTTAAAACTGGGATATTTAAACACTCACACACTCTGAGAGAAGATAAACACGACTGGTTAGCTAAAAAACAAGAAAGGTTAAAAATCACTGAAATAAGTCTAGATTGAAAATGACAGATCAGGTGAATTTCAATTGGTTTGAAGACTATCCAAATGTATAGTTATAAAGAGATTCACAATTCAGTATATTTAACACCTTTTGACTTCCCTGTCCTAAAGCCTCACCATGTACTTGATCAATATCTGTTATTGCTCAGTCTCCTGTTGTTATTCCAGTAACAATAGCTCATAGAGCTAATCCCTTATTCCAGAAATACACCAATCCACTACCAGCTAGTTATTATTTCTTTTCAAACGGGAATAGTGTGCTATATTGCCTTTAAAACTACCGAAAAATCATGAGAGTATCCATACTATGCATTTTAATGAAGCGCATATCTTTACGAAATGTGCCAAGCGTTCAGTATACATTAAGGCCATTTGTATACAAAAGTCCAATTTCCAATTAAATATTTTTTATTGAAGATTAATATATGAATATACGGAAGCAGAGTGTTGGCTGCTTCGAGTACAAAGTAACTTTCTTGTTAAGGTTAAAACTACTTTTCTTAATCCGAAAAATTTCGAACTTCATTCATGTAATACTGCTGTACAAGTTTTAAATCGTTTTGTTAATTCCTGATTAAAAGGTTACTGATGAGCTTAAAAGAGGTGTGTTATTATTATTATTAATTTTTTCTTACTTAATATAAACAACGCTAAGGTATAAAAACTGAAAGAGATTTCCATTGTTGATAACATATCCTTCTATCATTACTTTCTGATACATGAAATAATGAAGGGAGATCAAGTACTTCAATAAAATTTAACAGAAATATTCTATTTGGTCCTTAGTTAAGAGTCTAGGTATGATACAAAGCCTGGTTGTTTTGACAACTGCTTTTGGAATTTTTTTTAAGACTCCCTTTGAGGTTTATTTTTTCATGTTGTCTTAAGGATTAACTGTACTTTTTCCAGTCTTGGAAACCATCAACTGTAAATACCAATAGTTATGTAGTATCAACAATATGCAAAAAATGAATTTCCTTCACTATACAGAGAGTTATTCAGTGGCAGTCTGTAGACTGCCACTGTTTGTATTTACCAAAATGTTTTTTTCTCTCGTGCCCTCTTTGTTGTTTCCAGTACAGTGGTGTAGGCTGGTTGGTATGGCTTACTGAAGTCTAGACAGCGTTCGAAAGAACACACTTCAACTGACATAATAATTGTATTTAATTTTCTTCAAATGCACTTAGTATATTACTATTTAATTGTCATGTCCAAGCACTGCATTTATATGTATTTTACGTAATTTGGGTGAATATAACATAAATTATTTATTGGTTTATTTCAATGTTTCATGTTTGTTACCATTTGAAATGCTCTTGTTGGATTTGGTGCAATGAGTAACTAGCCTGATGATGTAAAGAGGAAGGAATATGGATGGAAAAGCCATAGCTATGTACCGTAAAAATATTTGTATAATTCTGAGTCCAATGTTCTTATTTGCGTGTTTAAAAGGGATTGAGGAATGGTCTAAGTGAACTTTCTTGCCTCTATGGCCTGCGGTCTAAAGGCAAAGAGGATTTTTTTTAGAGGAAAGGAAATACATAGTATGCAGTTATACTAATATATTCGTATTTAAATGTACAAAGCTGGCCAAGGAGTAAATAAGGTCATTTTGGCATAGTTACTTATCATTGTGGAACATTTCCCTTTGGTATTACACGAGTTCTCCACAGGGTAAAGTTTGCATTGCTGTAAACTAGATTGAATTGAATAATGGCATGCAGCAGTTTTTCCCAATGATTTGTCAGAGTTCTTTATTCCTCATTTTTTGTTTGGCTTGAATAACTAATAGTGATGTAGGTTGCACATGCATCTTGAGAAAAATTACATTGTAGAATTGTATATATATTTTGCTATGGTTTCACAGTCTGGAACATGTATCACATTTAACAGACTCATAGAAATCTGCAGATTTCTGAAATTTCCAGTAAAGACACCATCTTCCATTTATACACACATACGGCCTGGCATGGCCGAGCGCGTTAAGGCGTGCACTCGTAATCCGAGGGTCGCGGGTTCGCGCCCCCGTCGCGCTAAATATGCTCGCCCTCCCAGCCGTGGGGGTGTATAATGTGACGGTCAATCCCACTATTCGTTTGTAAAAGAGTAGCCCAAGAGTTGGCGGTGGGTGGTGATGACTAGCTGCCTTCCCTCTAGTCTTACACTGCAAAATTAGGGACGGCTAGCACAGATAGCCCTCGAGTAGCTTTGTGCGAAATTCCAAAAACAAACAAACAAACATTTATACACACATAAATTTTAATTGTATTTAAGTGCTGAATAAATATTGTTTTCATTTAGTTTAGATTGTGTCAAGTCTCTTTCATTACTCTAAGCTCAGTCAAAACCAAGAAAAGTCAGTTTAACTGTGTAAAACATTTTCTTTCGAACCTTATATCATTGTACAGGTTTTTCTAGACTGCATGAAGGGAAGAAGTGAGCCTGAATATATCACAAAATAAGTTAGAAAACGGCCGATTACTCTTTATTAATCCTTTTACCACACTAGGTTTTAAAATAACTTATGAAAGTAGAGGTATTTTTCTATGACAGGTTTGAAATAAAGAATGAAGACGAATGGAAAATAATAATCAGTGGCGGCGCCAGGATATTTTTGTTGGGGGGAACTGAGGTAAACTGTGAATGGGCTTCCCAAAATGCCATCAATATGAAGTATAGACGGTAAATTATAATAATGTAAATACCAAGGTACATTTCTGAATGGTTTTTTTAACTGCGTTTCAATGCAGTTTTCATTTGAAACTCATATTCTGATTAATAATTCATTAATACAAATTAGAAGCAATCTGATTTTGAAAATATGCGTATATGTAAGAGAGAAAGCTCACCTAAATTCCACCCAAGGTAATACATAATAATAAAGAAAATCGGGATTGGCAAGATAGAACATTTAATATACCATTAAGAGTAAAGCTACAAATCAAAAGAAATATAACATAAAGACGTAGTTTACACAGCAAAAACGAATTATCCATGTAAAGTTAATACACTCTGAGGAAAAGTAAGGCCACTATGAGGCTAACTATATTTCATCATGTTGTGTTTATAGTTAGTATTACTTCAAAACAATCCACTTGAGGCCTGGCATGGCCGAGCGCGTTAAGGCGTGCACTCGTAATCCGAGGGTCGCGGGTTCGTGCCCGCGTCGCGCTAAACATGCTCGCCCTCCCAGCCGTGGGGGTGTATAATGTGACGGTCAATCCCACTATTCGTTGGTAAAAGAGTAGCCCAAGAGTTGGCGGTGGGTGGTGATGACTAGCTGCCTTCCCTCTAGTCTTACACTGCAAAATTAGGGACGGCTAGCACAGATAGCCCTCGAGTAGCTTTGTGCGAATTTCCAAAAACAAACAAACAAACAATCCACTTGTTCTGTTGATTGGCATCAAATGTGTTTATAACAGTATTAATATTAAGTTGTTTTCTTATCTTGGAGTTTACTGACATGACAGCAAGGTTGCTGGTGCGGTTGTTACCATAGCTGTTGAGCAAGTATGTCTTGAAAAGCTTCAGACATGAAAAATTTTTCTCACAGGCAGCTGAAGTGACTGGCAGGGTCACAGCGATGCATACAAGTTTGTGGAGATCCATGAAGGCATTCTTGTATGGCTCCAGCATGGTTGCAAGCTCCAATGATGTGGATACTTCCTGCCCCTTGTCTTTCTTCTTGGCAATTAACCGGTTCAACTGGTGGACCTCCACTGCAAGGTCATCCTCTGCCACACTATAGTTTGCTGCCATTCCTGAAAGTGCTTGCTTATCCAGAAATGTGGAGTGTTTAGAGTTCAATGCAGTTGCACCCATCAGAACACTGCAGGCGTCAGACGAGAATCTTCTATTCAGCTCGTTGAGCATCCTGTCTTTGATGGCATAGAAGGTGTGTCTCCTGGAATCTGGTGTTGGTTCATCTCTTTGGCCAGTACTAGATGTGATTATGAATTTGTTCAGGTGTCTGGGGACAGATCGCTGTCCACCTTGACGCACCATCTCATTGCATATTTCCACTTTCTTACATATATCATCAGCAGACTCTTCCAAATATTTCCATGCTGCTTCAGTTTTTATTTCTGAGAGATCAGAGATGACAGGTTGTACTAGGTCCTCTGCAAAGGCCAGCTGCCGGTCAGGTGACTGGAGGTGGTCTGATAGCTGTTTTGTCATCAGCAGTAGTTTTTATATGGCCACAAGACTGGTTACGCGGCCTAAATATTGAATGGTCATAGTAGGACCAAAACAAAATGTCTAAAATGCAGTTGACCTTCACAGAAAGAGTGGTTTCTTCATAAGTTCACATTATTCGAACAGGCCATACTGTGATTGTGATATTGTTCTTATCATCATAAGTGTGACAAGCACCTGTTACAATATTGTAACTACCACATTACATTAAATTAGGCACTTTTAAATAGCCCAATGACAATTTCAAAATCCATTCTAGAATTGTTTAGAAACATTATTTGGTCAGTTAACATGTAATGTTATTATCTAATCATAAGTATGTTTTTTGAATTTTACGCAAAGCTACTCGAGGGCTATCTGTGCTAGTCGTCCCTAATTTAGCAGTGTAAGACTAGAGGGAAAGCAGCTAGTCATCACCATCCACCGTCAACTCTTGAGCTACTCTTTTACCAAATAATAATGGGATTGACCGTCACATTATAACACTCCCACGGCTGGGAGGGCGAGCATGTTTGGAGCGACCCTCAGATTACGAGTCGAACGCCTTAACACGCTTGGCCATGCCGGGCCAATCATAAGTATAACATTAATTGGATTGTAAGTCACAATTTTAAGTGTATGCCACAATCATCAGTACAATTTTCGATGGCTATTACATAATGCAAAATGATCTCACAACAACGGCTAAGTGCTTCATAGTTTTAACCTATACACAATACACATATACATGCATGCTATGTTTTAATTTTAAATAAAAGATAAATGAAATTAATGGGTAAATCCCTGATGATCTGTTGTAACTTGAAATCAACGTGGTTGTCTAATCTTCATTCAGTACGTTGCTATAGGGTGCACGACATATTCGTCTTAATGAAGACGTTGAGTTCTACATGTCAATGACCATTTGATGTTAATTGTTAAGCAGCAACGACGATTGTGTTTTCCATATTTTCTGAATATATGTAGGTAACAGTATTGGGGGGTTAAGGAGGGTTGGTTCATTTGGGGGAGGCTCAAGCCCCAAGCCCCCCCTTGGCGTTGCCACTGATAATAATTATATGTTTTAAAGGTATTTTTACGTGTGAAACTTTATACTTTGGAGTAGCACACTATTCAACAAGCTAAAAGAAAAAGGTGACTCAGTAATGATCTTGTCTTGTGTAAAAAAACAACCAACATACTATATATGTTGGTTATACTATATATATAAGGATAAAATAATTGTATGGATACTTCATATACACAAAAGTTTCGACCTAGTAAGCCTTTTTTTCACGAAAACATATTTTGGTTGTTGTAAAACACAAAAGCATATCAATATAATTTACGGTTATCCAGAAACAATGCCTACGTGCATAACCTAGTCAGTAAGTTAATGTACGCCGGGTATTTGGCTCAGAATGAATGACCCTTCAACACATGAAAATGTTAAGAAAAATGTCGATAACATTGTATTATTACTTGTTCTTTGTTTGTTTCTAATAAAACAAAGCAATTTTTAATTGTGCCTTCATATTTTTTTTTAACAAATATGACGTTACATAATTTTATTTTTGTTTTCTAAGCCTCAGTTTCGGAAATCGTCAAAATATTCAAAGGTGTTCAAGATGAAACATAACTTGTACTACTGACAGGAAGAACTGTAATTTTGGTGCAGACTTAGAATCAAATGAAAAAAAGAGCAGACACCAGAACTATTCTCCACATTATATAAAATGTATAGAAAAAAAGCAGCTCAGTTTTTCATAGTTACCGCTAATAATACTGATGCAATGGTCCTTTGCATTTATTATGCATATACATTTCTGAAGGTACTTTCAGAATTATTGGTACAGACTGAACTCTACAATTAACGAAACTGTAGGGTGTTTCTGATTAGCTCAGTTTCGATCACTACTTTTCAACCACAGATACCCGTATTTTGAAAGTAAAAAATGGTGGTTGGTGGCAAGCAAAAAGGTCAGCGTTGATACCCTTGAAAATTTGTAGAAACTTTTGACTCATTTCTCACTAATGAGGTTATCAATCAGACAAGGGAATTGTTGATTGTTGTATACACAAAAAATATAGAAATGGCCGGGTCTAGTCTGGCAAATATTAGAGCCGTTAAACATCTCAACAAGAAGACTACATTACTGATGTTACTGCCACCTGCTGAAGATACCTTTATACAGCACCTAGAGATATAATCTGGCCATAATAATTGATAAGACAGCATACATAAAAAACTGATAATCCCACATTCTATGAGCATAGATGAACCATAAGTGGAGTTCAACTTGTATGAATGTCTGTAACCGCACCGTTGTAACCACACAATATGTCAAAGTCAGCCTCAAGTTGAAGCAAAAGGAATTGCAGTAGTAATTAATTGTTCCTGTGCCAAGAAACAAGTACCATTTATCAAGGGTGTAGATTAGTGGTAAATTGTTCCCGTGTACAGTTTAATCAAAGTAATTATCCTATATATGATGTAAATGACAAAACTTTGTGTTGTTTTTCATCAGTATGTGATGTTATGTGCTTATATTTACATGTGCTTTATTTTGAGTGTGTGTGTGTTTTTGTATAGCAAAGCCACAAAGAACTATCTGCTCAGCCCACCGAGGGGAATCGAACCCCTCGAATTTAGCGTTATAAATCCAGATACATACCGCTGTACTAGCGGGGGGACCTTTATTTTGATTTATCTAGATGAGCAATTTTTTCTAAGTTATAAAAGAAAAACAAAGAGCAGCTGAGATTTTTGTTTGTTTAGAATTAAGCAGAAAGCAACACAATGACCCATCTGTGCTCTGCTCCTTACGGGTATCGAAACCCAGTTTCTAGTGGTGTGAGTCTGTAGAAATACTGCTGTGGTACTAGGGGGACCAGTAGCTGGGAATACTATATATGTTATTCAGCCTAACTTAGTACTAGTAGATATATTCCTGTTGGAATGAACCTAGTTATCTTTTTGATTTATTATTTGCGATGTTTCGACTCAATATTTTAAAGTCTTATCGTTTTCAGTGTGCTGGATGAAATATATTTTCCTGTTAAATAAACACATTTTACTAGTATCATGTTATAATTATCATCTACGATATTTTCGTTGGGCAATGTAACTTTAAGATTTGAGTTTATATAATATCAATGTGTTAAAACGGATTCTCGTATAATATTTTACAAAACTCACATAACATTATGTAAACTAGTAAAAGTCTTTGATCAAAAAAGATGTGAGAAAACAGTTAATGTAAAAATCTGAGGTTAACAAAGACATCTGTGACAATTTTATATTTTGATATATGCCATCTGTATATTGTCAAAACGTAGACAATCCAAGGGGTAAAACCTACTGTCACAGACCATGCTCTAAACAAGCTAGAGTGCTGTCAATAGCTGATCCAGCGGGTTATTCACCTAAAATGTACTCTTGTGTAGTACTACTAGTAGAATTGAAATATAAAATTCACATCTTTTTAAACATGCTCGCCCTTTCAGTCGTGGGGGCGTTATAAAGTAACGGTCAATCCCACTATTCCTTGGTAAAAGAGTAGCCCAAGAGTTAACAGTGGGTTACGATGATTAGGCTCTAGTTTTATACTGCTAAATTAGGGGCGGCTAGCGCAGATAGCCCTCGTGTAGCTTTGCACGAAATTCAAATCAAAACCAAACTGAACCTCATCCTTTTACATGCCCTGAAAAGGATCGGAGTAATATTCAGTTCACTCTGACCCCAAAATGAAGTAACTATTAACTATTACTATCAAATGCTGCAAGACCACATAAGTACGAGGAGGAGGAAGAGGTCAAACTGTACAAACATATAATACTCAAACACCGAAAGAAAGATCCTTTTATGTCTGCTCAAATCGCCTCCCAGGGGCCCGGCATGATCAAGTATGTCAAGGCGTTCGACTCATAATCTGAGGGTTGCGGGTTCGCATCCCGGTCGCACGAAACATGTTCGCCCTTTTAGATGTGGGGGCGTTATAAAGTTACGGACAATCCCACAATTCGTTGGTAAAAGAGTAGTCCAAGAATTGGCGGTGGGTGGTGATGACTAGCTGCCTTCCCTCTAGTCTTACTATGCTAACTTAGGGACGGCTAGCGTAGATAGCCCTGGAGTAGTTTTGCGCGAAATTCAAAAACAAACAAACAAACAACTGCCTCCCAGTGGCAGAGCGGAATGTTTGCAGACTCACACGACTAAAAACCAGATTTCGATACCTGGGATGGGCAGAGCATAGATAGCCCTTTGTGTAGCTTTATACAAATTTTCAGTCAAACAATCAAAACTGCTCCAATTCCGTGGCGCTCTCGTTGTCATAAAACACATCAATCGTTTATGCATTTCAAGTACTGTGTGATTAGGGTCAGTATCATATGTTGTAAAGTGTCATGGCGACTTCAGTTAGTAGACGTGATGTAGTATTTGGAAAACATTGGTTATATGCACTTACCGTCCGGAGACAAAATCCTGAAGAATTTTTGTGTAACTTAAATATAAAAGCAGACACCTTTCATCTCGATATTCTGAGAGTATGTTATTACCATCAGTTATGTTTTTAAGTATTCTAATTTTTATTGGTAATGGTAATTCGCACTTAGATGCTGAGAGTGTTGTGGACTAGTAAACATGGGTGTACTATGAACTTAAATTTTGAGTTGTTACTAGTAGTGGCATTTATTCAGTTGCTTAGGATAATAGTAATATTGAACAGTAACACAGGCTTTAGTATTTATATACATGGTATTAGTAGGCCTATATAAATTAAAGGCAGAAGTTTTAAGTTTAATATTAGTTCTAATGTAATGTAGGAATCATACGTGACCACATTTGCACGGTGTCACATTGCCAGTTTTGTCATACAAATAGATCGTTTAAACTGGAAACCAGACGTTATATCATAAAATATATGATGCGTGATTTTTTATTTATAGTTCTGTTTTTTATGAATTTAAGCAGGATATTTTCATGGTTTTAAAATCATGACTGAATAACCCTTAGAGCCGGTAAATTATTTTGATGTATTCACAACTGATATCTATGTTGACACAGAGTATGAAGGCAGAAACACAGAAATGGTAGAGACTGTGTTATTATGGGAAACTGCTACACCTTCTGTTTAATCATTATGCATCTATTTCTATGTATGCAACAATCCAACTTCTTTTTTAACTTAATTTCTTATTAAGAGTTAAAAAAAACGATTTTTGATACAATGGAAAGTAAAATCTTTATTAGAATTTTAGCCATGTAGTTTCAGTAACATATTTACTGTTATTAGGAGTTATTTTTCATCAAATGAAAACTAACATCTGACAATGGTAAATTTGTTACTGTCTTATCATCATTTCTGATATAACAAAACTTCTGTCAATATACATTTGACTGTTAGTGATAAAATTACACAAAAAAAAATTAAAAATACTTTCAGTGAGTTATCTTTTTTTGTATTAGCCAAAATGTGTAGTTTTTTTATGCAGTTGTTCAATGCAGTGATTTTTCTGGCAGTTACTATCTTATTTTTTTAACAAAGATCATAATTTAAATTTTAAGAGTGCTAATAATGAAATTAAGTAAGCATTGTGTTAGCTGTTACTCTCAGAGAAAACAAGTGAGATACTCTGTTACTTAATATGTTTGTTGAATTCATGAGCATCTGCACAAACTTTTCTTGGAGAGAAAAGTTTTCCAGGGACAGGCTAAAGTAGCATGAAATTGTGAAGTGAGTGAAAAATTTATATACATATGCAACATGAATAAATAAAGAACTATTTTATCATATTTCAGGGGAGCACTTGTCTCCATTTATTTCAGTAGATACCATTGGTTCAACTTCTCTGGTAAAATTCAGAAATGTATGATGATCGTAGTATCAGATATTTGTTATAATATGTCCATATGAGTACATTTAACTGTTATCTTTTGGATATGAACTAATTGTTTATGTATTTGGTTAGGAAACTCAAGATTTTAATTATGTTATTGTGTGCTATATCAGCCTAAAAAACTTATGTTACAAACAATTTCAGGCATAACAAGTTCTTTTATTGGTAGTAGTGCAATGATTACGAATAATTTTTCATATTTTCCACTTTTATTGAAGGATCTGACATAGGTATTATAGTCAAAGTACTGCAAAACATACATTATACATAAATATGAGGTATGTAATGTAATAAAGGCATAGAATTTACAAAAGAATTATAACTCATCATAATTAATAGTTGTAGCTTACACAAAGTGCTAAAAGAGGAGTTATATGTAAATTTAGTTGTAAGTACCAAAAGAATATACTTTGTATGAAGATGTATTCCAACCAGTAATATGATCACATAATTGCCAGGTTAAGGTGAATGATGTTAACAAAATATAATCATTATTTTAGCTTTATACCTATAACCTTTTTATATCGCAAGTCATTCACAAAAATTATTGTGTTTTATTAATACAGTTGTAAATTCACCAGTTTAAAATAAACACAGTTTTTTAAGATTCTGTGGAAATCAGTAACACTGAACACAAAATTATGAATAACGTGTTTGTGAAATGTAATAAATTTTCAGGCTTGTGGCTGTGTATAATTATTCTGTAAACACAAAGCATTCTGTCCAAACTGAAGATTCATGTATTGTATTTTGTTTATGCTATTTATTAGTTATGAGGTTATATTATATTCATAAATATATTTATATTTTATTAGGATTTGTGCAATGATGAAGTTGATGATAGCTGTAAGAATTTTTTACTAACTTTTCTGCAAGAAAATGTTACACTCTTGTTTACTGATGAAGACAGGTAAATAATTGTTTCTAATTAACTTTTTGTATAAGATTCTAGTTACTGTTTGGTTTATGTGTTATTAAATCTTATTATTTTGTTAGTATTAGTGATCTTTTAGAAAAATTAAAAATGTAAAAAATGTAATTGGTATTGTATGAATAGGAAAACTTATTTTAAAAGTGTGTAAAATGAAAAGAGAGTGTGTATAAACAAGTGGCACTTAAATGTAACTGTAAGTTACACATTGAACATAGAAACTATAAAATGAAATTACATGAAACTAATCCTGAGATTGTGTACCATATAAATGTGACAGTAAATTCAGGAAAATGTTATGCTATATGTTATTTATAACTTTTTCTTATATAATATGATGTATTTATTTTGAAGTAATTGCATGTTCCATTTTATTTTTCAGTTGATTAATGTTTAATTGACAGACCTATTTAGAACTTCACTTTTTATGCTGTTTAGTACAATTATAATATGTTTATATGATTGTAAGTGAATAGTGACAGACACAGATATTTGCCATAACATGTTAATATAAAAATATATGTTCATCAAAGGACTGTTTTTATCTGTGTGAACTGTCTTTATATGCCCACATTTTGAAAAGTACATACCTAAACTTAACCTGTACTTTTCAGTAAATTGTTGATTCTCTTGTTAAATTTTTATAAAGTGCTTACCAATGCTACTTTAGTCAGCAACTGAGTCCATAAACCAATCACAGTTTGGAAAATAAAATTGTTTTTGAACTTATTTTTTCTAGTACTGTTTTATATGAATGGATTGTAGCTCAATAATTAAATTATATAAGAATTACAAGTACATCAATGGTAGAAAGCTGTGTAGGCCATTGCACTGAAATACAAAATTAAATGTAATGCATAGAAATTGAAAAGTTAATCTTTTCCCTATTTTAGAGCATTCACTACTTGATTCTGAAAGTAACATAGAAAATATATTTTCTAAAAATATCAAGTTTTATTATTAGTTTCTTAACATACTTTTCTATGTACATTTAAATATATTTGTGTATTTCATCATTAAGTTTTTTCTTGCATCAGTGTTTAGTGTTTTTTTCATATTTATGATTCAGATTGTGCTGCTGCTGTAGAATTCTTACAGTGTTCTTTTATTTCTTGGTACAATGCTTCATTTTAGAACATAGAAGAGGAAACACAATCATTATAATTCTCCTCAGTTGTAGGTCAGAATATGATGAATAAAATAACCATGATGAATAAGCTTTCAAATGTTATGTTTCACTTGGTAATTGTAACCAAGACTCAGTTTAATTCAATGAAAGCAACTTGTAAACAAGTTTTCTTTGCTAAGTTTACAGTTGTTAGAAGGTTTTTCTTAAATTTTTAATTTTTTAATTGTGGTTTCCTTATGCATATGTGAAGTCTAAAGTAGAGTTAAATATTGTATGAGCACCTGGATTATGGATGCTTTATTACAAAGATACAAAATGTGTGTTGGTTATTGTTCATATACTGATTTGTTTTCAGTTAGATACAGTGTTGTAGAAATCTTTTAGTGCGGGTTTAGCTTAAATCAATAAAAGTTTACAAATATTTATTTTTTAAACTGAAATGTGATCTCTTGATGGTTGAGCATAGTTTTAATTGTGTAAGATATGTAAAATATACTAATGAAAATGTTTTTACTTTAACTGTCACAACTTAAACTTTTATAAGTTTTTAGCATGTATAATTTAGTCACAAGTTTTTAACTTAGCTTTCACACTTGATCAGAGCATGCTTTCTCTGTTACAGGTTAGAACAAACTGTAGGCTCCCTACACAGTGTTTTTCACCAGTTGGTTGGAACTGAAAAAGTTCGACTGAAATGTCAGTTTTTGATTACAATAACAACCATTTTACTTGGTGGTGAACTTGATGTGAGGTTATTTTTTATCTTTACAGTGTTCTGTTTATTAACCTTTTTTGTAATGCATTATATTTTTTTAAATCATAAAATAGAACCTGTAGTGTTTCATATGCATTATGTAAAAAAAAAAGTAAACTTAGATTCATAAGAACCTTACACGCAAAAACGGCTCGTTTGGGTTCAGAAAACACTTCAAATAGAAGAGCGAACAACGTTTCGACCTTCTTTGGTCATCGTCAGGTTCACAAAGAAAGAGATAACTGACCGGAAGCTGACCACACGAGCCGATTTTGCGTGTAAGGTTCTCAACAGGTGGGTTTCTCGACATCACTGATTAGATTCATAAGGTTATTCATTCCAAGAAATGCAGAGTTGTGGGAGTGTGATATGAAATATATTTTGAGAGATTATTTACTGATCCCTTCAATAGAATTATATAAAATTGTTTAGTTACATGCAATATTTAAAATAAAAAAAATCATTAACTTCCAGACATATTATTTAACCCATTCCTTATGCAAATTAATTCTATTCAGCTTTAAATGCTTTGGACCTGAAACATGTTATTTGCATGCATTTGTAGTCTGTATTTGTTTCATGTAATTAAAAAGAAATAAAGATTCATGTCATAGTTTTTCGTACTTAAATAACCATTAACACCAGATTTCTTAGTTTTATTGTAATAATTTATATCAGATTTTTTTAATTAAACACATTTTTGAATATAATTGCTATTTTATCATTTTTTTGTTTTTTTTAAAGTTAAGCTCATCTACAATCAAGGGCCAATTGACTGCTTTTTTGGATCTGTTACTTGAAATTGTTTGTAATACCAAAAAAGAGACTCCTTTGTTGCGAGGAACAGCCTGTAAATGCCTGCAAGAAATCGAAATCTCTTATCCTGTAAGTACAAATGTGTCTAAAGAGATAAGTATTGTTGTAAAATTGGACATCTTAATGAGTAAAAAGTGTTATGTTACATAATGTAAGACTAACAGTATTTTTTATAATATATATCCTCATTGTTTTAGTCATTTTTGAAATTATTTAGTGTATTACTACAATGAGTATAAAAAAGTGGGATTAAGTGTCAGTGATAACCAACAGCAAGAGAAAAGAAAATTCAGGTGAATTATTTATTTTTTGTATTTCATATATATTTACTTATTATTATAAAACTATCTGAAGTGTAAAATTAGGTTAGTTTAGGTAAAATTAGTAATAATATAGTAAAAATATTTTAACAGTTGTTACATGGAGAATACATTCTTGCAGATTGTAGGTTATGTAATTTGATAGTTTAAATTGAGCTCCACACTCACAAAATGATTTACAACTTATAATAATGAGAAAAGTTGTTAGAAACAATTCAAAGGACAATAAAACAATAAATTTCAATTATAGATAGATATATACAGTTAGAAGTGTAAAGCTACTTAGGATATGTGAATGTTGTTTCATGTTACAATTTGAAGACATTCTAGAAAGAAGAAAGGGTCATTTATATTTTAGATTTGTTTTGGCAGTTACAATTTTGGTCAAATTGACCAATCTAATATAGAGTTAAGGTAGAGAGAATAACAAAATATAAAGCTTTACTGGAAAGAAAACATTTTAAATATACTAAGGAGGTTTAAAAGATTATTCAAATCAAATTGAAGATTTTTGAGAAGAAGTAACATTTTTTTAATTATAATATGGAAATTACTTTGCATACACACTATTTAAAATACATAGCTCATATATTCAAATACAAATCCATTTTTTTAGTTTGCTTAAAATATTAACAACAAATATAATTTTTTGTATGTGAAAGACATAATTTTCACTGAAAGACTGCCAGATGTATGAAGATATACTTTATTAATGGTAGGAGTATCAGACATATAAAGATTTTATAGGAGTACACACAGATTGTATGATCAGTGAAATCAACGTATTCTACATTGAGAGAGCTATGATTGTGTAATAGTATTCCCACTGTATATTTTTTGTTGTTTTTTTGATGTTGCTCATGATGCCTGTTACGTGATATCAGTTCTTATTAAGTTGATTTGGTTGGATTGTTCAAAGTATTAAAACATTGTTTAGATTATTAATGTTTTGATACAACTTTTACCCAGTTTGGTATTATACTTTACTGGTTTATGCATTATAACCATTATTCTTGATGTTTTATGAATAACTGAGGATGTAATCACACTTCACTAGCCACTAATGTATAATAAGCATGTTTAGTTGGTATTCTCACATTTCAAATAACTGTACCTGTATGTCTATTAATCTTGGAGAGATTTTCCATGCTGCACAATATTTAATTTAGTCAACACAGTTAGTATTTTTTGCTAATTAAAGAAATTAGAATGAATATTTGAAATACACTAATAGGTTAATGGTATACATTTTAACAGCATTCAAACTATGCTTAGTTCTGTTTATGACTGCTAAGCCTTACATTCCATTAGCAAGCTGTCACTTTACTTTCAGTTCATGCTGTGTTAATGAAACTAGGCATAGCTTATTTACACTCAAATGCTGTGGATTGTTAGAATTTAATTGCAGTCCACTCACATTCTCAATGGAACTGTCCATCTTATTATGTCAAGATATACAGGACCACAGGTCAGTGAATTATGTGGCAACATGTAACTCACTTTTCACTATTCTACTCCGTGAATATTTAATTCTTCAGCATTAGGTCAATGACTATTGATTATCAGCCAGCCAGTCAACTTGCTTCAATGCAGTGCAAGTCAGTTGAAATTTTGTCATGTATTTTCTCTGCATATAACTTTTTCTCACAGTTTTGCTGATAGATCTAGGCCTATAAAACTTTAACAAAATTTTGAGTTAATCATAACTTATATGCATTTTGTAAATGTTGGTTGTGCAAAAAAACAAACAAACCTTCCACCATTGTAAAAGAATTGCAATTCACTTTGCAAGTTGGCCTATTCAAGGGGATTCTCTCGACTAACATTCCAGACCAAAGATACCATGCACTCTAGGCCTATACAGTTCTTTTTTTTTTATTGGAATGACTCACTGGTTTTGTTTTCTTGATGGAAGTTTACCTACCTACTTCTTAAGCTTTTTCTCATCTGCTATGCTAGTACTGTAAACACAGCTAAAAATGGTTGCAGATCATTTTTCATCATATACAATTAAAATCATGTTAGAAAACAAGCAGAAATTGCAGGGGTGTGTGCTAAATATAAAGCACAGTGTAATGATGCTGTTTCGTCTTCATTAATATATTATAACTAATGACAAAAATTTTATTATAAAAATGATAAAAATAAAATAAAACCTCACAGATGTATTCCATTCTAAGGCGGTTAGAGAAATATTTACTTTCCTTAAATATGTAAGTTTTTTTTGATGAAAGGTTTAGGAGAGCTGTACAACTGGCAAGAAGGTGTTATGACAATATAAAAAGGAAATTTGTGAAGAATAAAGATGATAACTATGCAGCCAAAATGACAAAGAGATTTAGAGATGTGGTGGTGGAAAGGTGCATAATGGAGGCTGATCCACATTAATGAGCTCAATTCATTCTTGAAAAGCAAACAACTTGGCCTTACACTGCTTGACAACAGTAATGATACATCTGTAAATACAGATGTTCCCTTCTTAAATAAGCTGGGAGAGTTTCTTAAAAAACACAACACCACAAAACTCTTCAGTCCTTTCAGTTGTCAGTTCTGGGACACTTACTCTAAAGCCAGGAGAAGCATTAAGAAAATAATTATTTCTGAATACAATATCTGCAAACTCCTAGCAGCAGGTCTCTCTTTTAGAAACAAACAAACAGACTACAGCATTCCAGAGCCATAAGAAAAGATAGAGACTGTTAGTGAAGGAACATTGCAAATAACCATAGCATCACACAGAATCCTTTGTCCTTGTGAAGACAGGAAAATATCTTCTACTAGTGTGCATCATCAGTGTCAACTCTTTGTCTGTTAGATATTTTGAGTTACTGCTAAGGCAAAATGGACAACAAATTCTTTGAAAGTGTCTTCTTTGTACTTCAAGAATACAGTTATAAAATTCTTGGTGAATGGAGCATTGCATTTGTTGAACCAAAGAAACTGTTTTATAAATTTAACCTGTGAACAATAATGTTATTTGTCACTAGGAGCATTTGGTTCTTAAGTTTCTTTTACTTTAGTGTGCAGATGTTGCTTAAATTTCAGATCACATAAGTGAGTATTAATGAAAAAAGGAATTTAACTTGTTTAGTGCAGCAACAATAAGTGAAATTATAGATATTCAGCACGAAAGAATACAGAATAATGACTTGCGTAAAACAGTGTTCCATAACTATCACAGTTTTCTAGCTTTCTAACTATGTGACAAATCCCTTACAAATTCAGCTAAGCTCATTAATTTTTTCCCTGTGGAAATATAGTTCCAAGTGGAAGTGAAACAGACAGTTATGTCCAAAGAAACAAAAGTAGTATGTCATTTGATAGATTAAAACATTGACTTTCTACTGTTTATAAATTGTGTAGTATTAAAAGTTAGAGGCTTTTAACTTAATTTAATTTAATTCTTCTGAAAGAGGGAATGTGACAGGTGAGCATGGCTGGTGGGTAAAGTACTAAAATACTGTTAAAGTAAAGAATCATTATATTTCATTGAGATCATTATTAAGATTGTCAGTTTTTTTTTATCTGTATTTGGTTGAATTTTATAATCAAGTATGTAATTAACGTCACTTGTGACACCAGGTTTTTACAAACAATATAGTTATTCATTATTTCTTTTTATTTCCTAGTTTAGCAGAACCCCTATGTATGTATTTGTTTTTAGTATGTATTTTATATTTTGTTGTTTATGTATGATAAGGTACATTTTATTGTGAGCTGCAATACAATTATCTTCTTTCGTTGTTCTTCATTATTATCCATAAAATAAACAATTTGAGATAGAGTGTTCAAAGAGTTAAGGAGACATTCACTACTTGAAAATTTTAGTGTGAATGTTTCTTAAATATGCATATTAAACACCTTCATGGTATTTCAGAAGCACAGTTGCACAAATAAAAATTCATAATCACTTTTACGTAGAACTGCCAAAAACTTATCAATTTCACTGCTTTTTACAATACACTCAATTGGGGATTTTTTATTTGTATTCCAAGTAATTTGTAGTTCCAGTATAAATACCTATTGTTATTTTTATACTCAACTGAACTTTCAGCTCTCTGATTACATTTATCTTTGATTATATTTTGGCCCTTAAAGTCTCAAAGAACAGGTGATTATTTGTTGCCTGATGTGAACAAATTGTAGTATAGTTTACACATAATCTGTTAATTCCTTTGAAAAGTTGCACCTGCTTGTTTTTTGATATGAGTATATTGTAACATAGCCTACATAAAATCCTGTCAATACTGTGCTTGTCTGTGGATAGGAATATATATTTGGTATCAGAAACTCAGAAATGGCTTAAAGAAGATGAGTGTTTGCTCTACAAGTGTTAGAGATGCTTACAACTTTGTCAGAAAATAAATTTGGTGTAGGGATGTGAGCATTCACGAAAGCACTGATTCCTGGATTTCTGAAACAGACAGTCCTGAAATTGAGAATGAAGAAAGTGCTACTTCCACTGAAACAGCTCTCCAGATGCATGAGAGCTTGTAACAGAAGTAGCAGTTCTAGACCGTCTTCTATGGTTTCAGCCACTTTGTCCTGGTACAGTACTAACCATTGCTACTCCAGCTGTGTCACTAGTGTGAGTTGGCACACAGGAGATTTGGAAAGATGAAACAATTTGTGAAATTATGAATTTTGGTGGTGGAGCTACATAAAATGTTTTAACAGAAACTCCAGGTTCTGCACTGTACATGAAATGCAACACTGATAACCCTATCAGTGCCTTTTATTTATTGATTTATTTGTGATTGTTACACCACATTCAACTTTGTAGTGAAGTTAAGGCAAATAATGTGGAAAACAGTGTTTTGTGTAAAATATCTTTGAAGGAATTACAAGTATTCATTTCACTGCTATGTGCTCATAGGAGTCTATGGTCACAAAAGCATTTACTCAGAGAGCTTTTGGTCTGTGCAATGAGAATTCATTTTTTATGGCAAGAATTCCATGAAATCAGTGTTGAGAAGCTTAAAAGTTTTGCATTTTGCATTTTGACATAAAAGCAGTGAGAAATGCCTGATTTCAAACATACTTGCCCTTATAATCAAAAATTTAGAATGGTTTCGTTTAAAATAGTATTGTCTGCTGCATGGTTTAATAGAACATTACTGTGAATGAGTAGCTGTTTTTATACAAAATTGTGATGTTGCTGAATGCAATACATATCAAAAGTAGTGGATGCATTTGGAATATAATTTTGGCTGGCAGAAAATGTTGTCTCAAAATACATTCTGGATTGTTTCTCTCCTACCTGAGTAAAGATGAAATTTGTACAGCACGTCAAAGACTAGTAGACAGTGTGGTAGTCAGGCTGTTGGTACCTCACTCAGGAAGAGAGAGGGATATGATTAATTACAGACAATATTTTGTACTTCACTTGAATTGGCAAATGAGTTGCAGAAAAAAAACAAACCCTAGTTGAAATAGTGCACTCATCAAGAGGAGAGTTTCCATGATCTGCACTAAATTCACAGCCAAAGCTATAAGCCAGTACAATGTTGAAACACACAGACTTTGCCACATTAATTATTTATAAATGCAAACTGAGGAAGAATGTTTGCATTGTTCGTTTGCTTTATGTGTCAGTTGGCATCAACATTACTGAGAAGGATAAAAGCTAACAGACAAAGTACTGAGTGGATGTTACATACCAGATGACACATCAGTACTCAGTAAAAACTGGTTCTTGTTGGTAAAACCATTTGCTATATTTTACAATGTTCTTGACCTGGCAGCCATCAGTGCTTTTGTTTTGTACAAGGAATGTACTGGTGAAAATATAAACATGAAGAATTGCATCTTGAAACTTGTCTCATAGCTTCATGTATGAGAAAACTGCAAAGCACCACACATTTTAACCTAAATTCAGTGTTACATTTAAAAAAATGTAAAAGAAAACAATCTGAGGTAACTAAAATGCAATGAAAACAGTTTCAGATGCATGTGTCCTGTGTGAAAGATGTGTGTATGGTAAATGCACAGCAAATGTTAGAAAGCATTTCATATTCGTGGATTATGCCACTAAGGCTACTTTATAATTAGAGCTGTGTAATTTTCTTCACAGTTTTTTTTTTATACAAACATTAGTGTTTGTAATAATTTATCTATTGTTACTAGTTTATACTTAGAGTTATGAATGTACATATAACTGTTTATACCTGCTTACAAAATTGTTTCTTTGATATGTTTACTTTATTATAGTTTTTAAATTAAGTTTTTTTTTTCACATAATTGTTCATTTTTATAGTGTTTTGGATGTAATTATCTTTGAATTGATATTTCAAAAGAAATATTTTGAGTTGTATCTTTTACCTTCGTTTGTTTTAACACTGACTTTGCAATATGTAGTAGTCAGAATAATGTCAATATGGCAGTTCTAGTGTTAATTAACATTAAAATATATTGCTGTAAAATTTTAGAATATATATAAAATGTTATTTGTAAAATAAAGTATTAAAGTCAGTAATAATACATTTAGTGTGTAATAGAAAAGTATTTTTTTGTGAAATGGTTTATTATTGTTATGAAGAAAGGGAAATATTAATGTGGTATTTTAGAGAAATAAGTTTCAAAGCAGTTACTTTCAAGATGTTATAATTACCGAGTATACAATTTAAAGACCTGTGGGTACATTATTTTGTACTTGTCCATCTAAAGGTAAGTTCTTGAATTTAATTTTAATGCTATAAATATACAGATGATACCAATAATAAGGCTTTGGCATCTTTATTTATTTCAATAAATATTATACTTTCAGAACTATGAAATATGTCATTTTTTTAACTTTGTAGTTTTACTGCAAAATATTTTCTATAAGCATTTTTTAAATATTATTTGAAAGTAAGACACAAAATTCCCAGTATTCAGTAGTAAAGTATTTACATATACATGTACTGTCTTTTTTCTCAGGGTATTATTGAGCCATATATTGAAGCAGTGTGGAATGCCTTTCAGCAAGATACATCTCCAGCTTTTCAGTCCTGTGCCTCTCTTATCAGCGTCATTTTGACCCATTTAGTACAGGAGAAGAATCATTCAAGTACAAATACTATGTATGGATTATATAATAAGAGCATTTAAATAAATTATTTTAAAAATGTTCTTGTATCAGTATTGAGTAGAATACAAGGTATTTTGATGAGTGTCTTTGAAACACTACACTTAAACTTGTTGACTAATGTGACTTTTGTATCTGAGTATTCCATGTTTTGTTAATGTGAAAAGTCTAAATTTAATACTGGGTTAATCATATTTTATGCAGTTTGAATCATATTTATTTTCTTGGAAAAATAATGAATGTTGTTCTATTAAAAAAATGAATTGCTTGAAAGTTTACTCAGTGTAATATCTTTTTTACAGTTTTTCTTCTTCAGACAGGGAATCATCTTCTCAGGAAAAGCCACATTTGACTTAAATTATTTGAGGCTTAGGTTTAAAACTTGTGCTATAATATTTATTGAGCAGTTTAAAAAAATTTTTTTTTTCTAAAAGTTTTAAGGGCTAATCTTTTATAATTTTATATTGCACAAAATTTAAGTTGTTACACATTTTTATTTTCTTTCAGTGAAACCAAGAAAACAGGAAGTTCAAAACAAGTGAGTATTTATATGTGTTCAAGAAAATTTTTGTATAATTTTGTGGATGTCTGGATTGATCCTGTGGTAGAGTTCTGGATTTTGAGTTGGGGAGCTGGGTTTGAATCCTTGTGATATAACAAAATATTCCCCTCAGTTTAAGTTGTGGGTGCTTTATAAGATTGAAAGTCAGTTTATGCTGTTTATAAGAGTGAAAGTTAATCCCTCAGCATTAGTGGTGGTTGTAAGGGTGCTGGTGATGGCATGCCTTTCTTTGATTGATATTCAGCATCAGGTTGGCAACTGATAGCGTAAGTAGCTTTGCCACAAATACACTTAAAATTCAAATGTATACATGTGAAATGTAAAATTTCTGTGTTCTATAAAATTGTAATGATTTAATATTTAGAATGTAGAGAGCTTATGAGATTGTACCTAATCCATAAAACCTTAAGGCTAAGGTATTAAATAATCATAATATTTTGAATTTTATTTTTCATTTTCAGATGCAATTTCATTTGACAATTTTGAGGTAGATATTTTGGATATAAATTATGTATGTGATACCATGCACTGTAACCTCTACACTTGGTGAAAATATTAATGAAGAAAATATTCATAATTAAGTTCCTGTGTAGTTTAATGGTGTAACTAGTATAGAAAATAGGAAAATTAAATATTTAGTATATTATGTATTTAGGTGGATATTGTAGTAAAGTACAGGTATATCATGCATTTTCTATCTCCTTAACTGTTACATAATTTTTTTTATTTTCAATGTGTTTTTGTGTTTATTCTTAATATAGAATATTGGTGTAAGAAAACTACTAAATTTCCCTTATCATAGTTGTTCATGGACCTGTCTAAGTCACAGAGAGCATCATGTCTTTTCCTTTTTAAAAGATCATTGTAGCATAAAAAATGCTTTGAATAGATGAGTGGTCTGTTCTAGTAGAACACCATGTGATTGCTGGGATATGACCCACCTCTTTTGACATGAGAATGTACCCCAGTCATATAGATAATACATGCTCCTGGGAAGAGTGAACTCTATATATAATGTTTTTCTTTACTTATAAAATTGTACTAGTATTTTCTGAGATTCAGACGAAAGACTGAAATATACCTTGCATTTTTTAGACATAATTAAGATTTTAGGAATTGCAACTTAGTAATTTTTAACCATACAGATGTACATAGAAGTCCTGAGAGTTTGCTGAGATACCTTTATTTAAGAAATATATCTTGTTAAACATTGGAATTGTGAGTAGCACAACTTTAACCTAGAACTAAAATGTGAAAGAATTTGGTTTTGTTTCTGTTGTGATAAAGATTGTTATTGTATATGCAAAAACGTCTCGTTTGGGTTGAGAAAATATTTTACATAGAAGAGTGAACAACGTTTTGACCATCTTCGGTCATTGTCATCGAAGAAGGTTGAAACGTTGTTCGCTGTTCTATGTAAAATATTCTCTCAACCCAAATGAGCCGTTTTTGCATGTACAATTCTCAACAAGTGGGTTTCTCAACATCACTGAAAGATTGTTATTGTTTATACCCTGTGTCAAGTCTCTTTTATTTGGAGTTTAGACTTGATAGAATCAAAAAAGAAAAAAAAAAGGTAGAGAGAACCCAGTCATTGCACTGTAATACAGTATCAGGTGTATTATCATCCTGTTTTTGCTGTTATGCAATCTATTCTGAGGGAAATTAGGGCAAACTGAGAATACCATAATATGTAGGGTAGGAGAGAAGGCTGATTTCTTATAATGTAATACTTCAGGCCAAAACTGAAATAAAACAAATACAAAATAAAATTTTGAGGTATTGACGGTGATTAAAAAATATAGTATTCCAGGAAAATTAGCCAATGACTTGAAAATTTTAATTGCTATAGATACTTGTTCCATCATCTATATTGAGTAGTGAAATTGAAGTTTTTCCTGTTGTCATGAATCTGTTGGATCAACTGAAGTGGATGTCATCAGCCTCTGTGTACTGTGTGCTTAATAACCTTGTAGAAGTTGTGAAATGTACTTCAGATCTTTTGCCAACTGTAAGTTTGTATTTTATATTCCCTCTCAAACAGTACAAAATTTTTATTTGAATTAAATGAACAAAGTGGTCATAACCAAGGTAGGAATGGAAACTGGTGTATGAGTAGGGCTGTAAGTATTTACTCAGTTACTTGCCTATGGTGAGTTAAATTTGCAAACTGGCATGTAATTTTTCATTAAAGGGTATTTAAAATTTTAGTCAAACTTCTTATCATACATCTCTGATGTATAAGTTTGAGATCATTGCCACATAAAATCTTTGTGTAACATTTTTTAACAGTTTTATACAATTTATAATAAACTAAATTTCATAGCTACTTACGTAAGAATCTTAATACTTAATAAATCTAAGCTCCTCTACTTATTCACATCTAACCTCTAACTAGTATAACTGAGTATAAAAAGTAGTAGTAAAACATTCAGACTATTTTTGTAGATCACTTTTGTTTCAACAGTGAGAAAAGCATATAGAAGAATATTGTACTTATGAAACACTGAATGTATAGACTGTTTAAAATTATCTGTTTTCTGTTATTATACAGTTTTGACATCTTTGAAAAATTTTTTACTTGTGGAAACTTAGTGTTTGGTAAGTAAGTGATTAATAGATCTTTATAGTCCTATCTAAGATACCAAGGACTTGTAAGACAGTTGTTGCTGATAGATGTATTTAATTTCTTTTGAAATGAATATAAAAAACTCTACAGGCTCTGTTTTCAGTAGCAGTAGTACCTCTTCATTTGAATATTATACTTCCAGAAAGTGTGCAGTATTAATTTTTAAATAACTATTTTATCTTATTCTTCATCTGTTCTTTTAGAATTTTAATAATACCATGTTATATGCAGGATATTTAGTGTTAACAAACATATCCAAATGATTTTCTTTGATGTTTTTCCTCTTATCATTTCACACATATTGTTTAAAATCCACTTTTCCATTTTTTTGTGCACATTGCTCTTGTTTATGATAAACATAATTTTTATCATAAATTTCTTTGGAAAATGGTTTAATTTAATTATTTTTCATTTCTGCTATAAAAGTAATAAGTTCAGTTTTTCTTAATATGTTGCTTTAATCTTTCTTTAAATTTATTTTGTAAGCTTATCTCAGCAGTTTAGACTTCAATTTTTGTACCGTATCTTCTCAGCATCACAGATTATATGTCTCATATAATGAATTCTCTCTCTCTCTCTCTATATATATATATATTATGCATACAGGTATTTCTTGATTTATGTGAATTAATTTTATGCATTTTTGGATTAACATGATTAATGGAATAATAACATTTCTCAATTTACTTGCTTGTGAATTTTGATTAACATAATTTTTGTATTGTAACGGTACAAACAGAAGCATATACTCACCATATACTTGAAGGTTTAGCTATTGAAGACATTTTATTATCATAACATCTGCAATAATGCAACAAATGATTGTTGAAATGATTTTACAGTAACAATAACATTATTGTTATCTTTGCAGTAGCCAGATGGTTGCAGGGTCTGTTTGGTCATACAATGAAGTCATTAAAATTAATTTATCATGCTTCACAGTGGAATTGATATTTCCTTAGATATGTTATGTTATATCATGTGAAGAATGTTAAGGCTTGACTATTGGCATTCCCAGAGGAATTGCATGCATCATGTACATTCTGTTGGAAGTACTATTTGATTTACATGACAAATTCCTGGAACATAATTATTCCATTAATTGAGAACTACCTGTATTTACAAAATTTGAAGTTAAAGTACTCCATTTTTGTGCTTTTATATTTCTTATGTTCTTCTTATAGATTTTTAAGACCTGGTTGCCAAAACTTACATGGACCTCTTATGTTCCACTCTTTCATTTGGCTTTTATATTACAGGTAAAACACCTTATTATAAGAGTCATGTAAGTAATTTTCAGTAATGCAAGATTTGCATACTCTTACAAGTGGGCTACATCGAGAGTGTTCATTGTAGCAAAAGTAGAATACTTTATATTTTTATGTAATTTTTAACTTCTTGTTTACTGAAATATATTTTTAAGCTTGTATTTTTATAAATTTTATTAAATTGATTTTGCATTATCATTTATATTAGATGTTTACATGCAGTTTATATTAACATATTATTGTCTGTATGTTTGTGTTAACACATTTTGGTTTGCAGTTAGCCTGTCTTACATAGACTTAAAATATACTGTTAAAAATATATTTGCATAAATAGTAATTCTAATGTCAACTTCACCAGTAAGATGTAAAAGAGAAAGATGTGTGTGTGTATTATTAAATCACATAAAGTTATTGTAAATATCATGTTTATTTTTATCTGTAAACAATATTTGAACCTAAAATTTCTCTTATGCAAACTTTTTTAGACATAAAACAGGTAATATTTAAAAGTAAACACAACCACTTGGTGAAGCAATTGAAAATTCAAAGAACTTAAGTGAATATTTACTTACCAGAAAATACTAAAAAACAGTGATAAATGACACATTTGAATATCAATTTGTTTTTGTAAACTGTGTTGTTTTCTGTCTAAATATTGTGTAAACTTTAATTCAGCCTTTTTTTGATAATCTTGAATGAGTAAAATTATCTCTGACTAGCGAATTAAATCTACTGAGAATCCATGTGGCTGTAGAAGCTTATTGTGGACTTTTCATGTTATTTTGACTTTTGTGGTGTCTCTCTTAAGTGAATCTATTAATGAACCAATTAGTTACAAAAAGCTTAAAGTGGAAGCATTTTGAAAGATATTTTATTATATATCATATTATATTATATTACATATAGTTGTTAAACTATGTTAGCCTTAATTGTTTTACCTTATGAAAAACAAAATCTGTGGTTTAAAGTGCAATTTTTTAATCGAAAGAGGAGATAAACATTTTCAAGATGTTTCATAATTACATAAAATTGGAAACAAATAAAGTTTGTAACCTTTGAAATTAATTTATTGCTATTTAACAATAAAAGTCAAGAACTTTCTCTTTGATTTCTCAATTTAGCAAGAGTTTGGTTCAGACCTCTTCACCAGCCGAGAAGAACAGATGCTCATGGAACAACTAATTTCTTGTGCAAACCATCCTCTATTGACTGTGGCTCATCGGTTATTATTCTTAGACTGGGTTCATGTATATGTGGAAAACAGAGTATGATTTTGGTCAAATGTACTTTGTGTGTATAAATGTGGTTGTTGTAGTTATTGTTCTTTGCCTAAGTGTAAAAATAGTTTTCATATTCATCAGAAATTTCTGCCTAAATAAACATTCTGCTAGCTTTCATTTAAGTACAAACTATTTATATGTTAAATCTATTTGTTTTAATCCATATGTTTGTTTAAGCATAATGTTTAAGTTAAATAGATATAGCAAAATGTAAATACCTGTTAAATTATTCTGTATTTGGTTGAAGTTCAAATAAATGTGTGCTTTAAAATAAACAATTCTGCATTTCTCTACTATATAGATGTTTATGAATTCTTATTTTATTATATCAAAGGATTGCTGAACTAATTTTTTTTTTCATTTGTCTTATAAACTAACATACCAATTCCTTCCTGTTTAATCCTAAATTTTAAATTAAAACATATTTTTAAAGTGGTATTTTCATTGCATGTCTACCTGTGAGATTTGCATGTTATTAGCCTAAAGCTAACTCTGACATACATTCACATGTTTAATGTGAACTGTATTAGTGTATGTTGATGCCATCTTTGAAAATAGCCATCCATCAGTAAAAGGGCAACATGTATTTTATGTGTGTTAGCTCTCTGTATGCACTTGCATTCTTGATAATTTTATTTGTTTAACTTGATACTCCAGCAATTGTGTTTTCTAAATTATTATCTGTATTCAAATTGACAAGATTTACATTTTGTAACAAAACCTTGATTTCTTTATTTTTCTTGGCCTTAGGTTTTATCATGAATTATCAGGTAACAATGACTTCAACTTTGTTCTGTGTGGTTGACAATGTTTCAAATACAGGCCCAGTTTCTTTTATGGTTTTGGGTAGCTCATTGACTGTGGAGAACATTACTGTCATTGTATAGGATGTTTGGGAATCCATTATGCACATTGGATCTTTTAGTCTAATCTACTTCACTGAAATTCCTAGAGGTTGAACAAGAAAAAGACTAATATGATAACCTGTTCCTTCTGCTTTTATTTGCCTTGAGTACTTCTTTACTGATAAAGGAAAATTCTCAACCTTCCATGTTGTTTTAATTCTAAGGCTTAATTTTTCAAGTATGTTCCTTTTTCTCTCTTTTACTTGTGCCTTATGAATTCTCTCATTGTTTCCTTCATGACTCTAACACTTGTGATTATTTAATGTTTCCTACCTTTTCTGGCATTCAAATTCATGTTGCTTCCTTGCTTAAACAGCTTTGCACCTGTATACACATGCCTCATTCTGTTCACATTTTCAATTCTCGTGATCTACTTTACAACTATTCTTAGATTCTCATTCTTTGGAATTTTTTATTTTTCTAGAGAGCAGACCCCTTGTTTTCTTTCACTTTCAGGTGTCCAGTTTTTGCATCATTGTTTTCTCACCAAGCTCTTATGCTATCTTTGCTCTTTACACCTCTGCTTTTCATACAAATAAGTTAATCAAGTTATTACTCATGGTCTTTGTATCCTTTTCTTCTTCCTCTTTCCACTTCCTTTTCTCCTCTTACAGACCCAATTTATCTTCATTGTATGAAGGATATGGTATCATATATTTTATTCAAAGATTCCATCAAGAAGTTGTATAATCTCTCTCCAGGATTTTATTCTCTTCTCTTTGTGGTTTTTACTAAGACTGGGGATTGGCATTCAGTAATTTACATATCATCTTACAACCATTTTATTGTTGTTTTATGATTTAACATAAAAATTTTTCTCCTTATCCGATGGTCCTTTTCACTCAGGCTGTGGATGACCAAGGGTAATGTGTTAGATGCTTTTCTCTACATCATGATTTTTCCGTCCTTCAGAAATTTTCTGTGGTTCATTTTTTAGAGTTCCATATTTCAATTCTTTGCTCTTTCCTTCAGCCTCTCAGTGTGGATTCTTGTACATGGTGAGGAGACCTTCCAGGGAAGGTTGTGTCCTTTCATTTTATCTCCTCTGGGATCTAAACATCCACCCATGTGTTTGCTGCCTGTGGTGACCTGTGAAGGGGAGGAGAGGATCCAGGTAGTTGATGGGTCCAACCCTAACACACCACTTTAGCCTTGAATTCCTGTAGACAGGCAGCTTTGGGGTGGCCCCCTTGCATCATTTGGCTGGTCCACTTGGGCTAGGATCAACCAAGTACCAGTATTGGATGTTTTCAACAGGCATTGTGGACATTGTATCTGATGCTGGTGCTTAGGTATAGTGCTCACAAAACCGTGGCATTGCTTCATTGCTCTTGTTTGGCATTGTAATGCATCCCCTTGTAGGGCTCCATGGTGGGTGGGGTCAGTGGGCACTGAAATATTCCTTTTTTTATTATGGATCCTCCAACTAAAAATTTAAATAAAATTGTGAAAAAACAGTCCATAGGTAAATGACCACATCTTGAAGATTTTGAGCAGCAATTTCCAAACATCTGTAATACCTGTTGTACCTCATTTTTTGTACTACATTCCCTTTCAGACAATCCTTTAGGGCAGGTGTCTCCCTTTTTCATTCAGAAGGGACTAGAGGGACTTGCTGGCTCTCTAAAGTCAGTAAAGAATCTTCACTGTGGTGACAAATTGGTGAAAACATCCACATCTCAATATGGTGAACTCCTTTTGCATTCAAAGGCAATTTGGGATATACCTATTGAGGTTACACCTCATGCTACTTTGAATTCATCACGAAGAGTTATTATTGAGAGAGATTTGAAGAACATTGTCTGAGTCAGAGATTCTTGCTGGTTTCTCCACCCAAGGAGTTCTTGCAATTGCAAGGAAGGAATTACTTTGCTGACCAATCTCCTCATTCTGACATTTACATCACCACATCCACTTACCATCATCAAGGCAGGTTATCTTAATTGTAGGGTGCAGCTATACGTTCCAAACCCTCTCAGATGTTTCCAGTGTCAGCTGATCAGTCACTCGAAGATGCCATGTTGTGGTTCTTTGACTTGTGCTTGTTGCAGTAGCAAGGACCACAATGCCTATGAGTGTGAAATGGACCCTCTTTGTATCAATTACAATGGTTTTCACCCATCCTACTTTCGTTCTTGCCTTAAATGTCTGGAAGAAAAAAGAGGTACAGCATTTGAGAATGATTTAAAACATTACTTACCCTGAGGCTTGAAAGTTGCTGTCCACCATGTCATCTCAGATGTATGTTGTTGCATTTCATTCCACTACTAAAGTGGGAGTGCAGAAAGATTTCTCTGTTCCTCCAAAATAATCATTCTCAAACCCTATGAAAAGTCTTTTGACCTTCATGGTTAAAGATGTTGATGAATTAACTTCAACACCCATCTCTGTCCCTGACATACATTCCAGCAAATCCCAAGATCTGCTACAAGAACTTGGAGTTCCTCAGGGCTGTGTTTTGAGTGTCACACTTTTCATTATAAAGATTAATGCCATCACTAAACAATTCCCTCTTACTGTTGCAAAATGGGCTCTATGTTGAAAACTTTCACATCTCACATCAGCTGTCTAACATGAGACATATTGAGCAGCAGCTACAGACTGTTCTCAGTCGTTTACTGCTTTGTGCCATGAAACACTAAATTAACCAACCAACTAGTCTTTTACTGAAGTGGACCACACCAAACAGCTTTAACTTCTCTCTTTTTAAAACAATTTGCATGCATGTTTGTTACCAACGGGGTATTCACCCTGAACCTGAACTTTGTATCAGTGAAGTTGTGCTGCCTGTGGTTCTGGAGACAAAGTTCTTGGGGCTTATCTTTGACTGTAAGCTGATCTTTATACCACACATCAAGCAGTAAATGTACAAGAGTGCTGAACATCCTCTGTGTCCTCTCTTCCACAACTTGGGAGCAGATCAATGTTCTGTGCTAAAGATATATCATGCTCTTATATCATCTGTTCGTGTCCTGAGACACCCTATTCTTTCAGGAATTTCTCTCATTCTACTTGTACTGAATGTTTTCTGTCAACTTTTCTATTTGATATAGTATTCACATTTCTTTGCAAAAGATTTGTCATCTGACTTGCTCTTTTGCTTTTCAACTTTACTTGCCTTTAGATGTAATGTTCCAAGCAGACGTTTATCATAAGTTTATCACTTGTTGTCATTTTTATCTTGCTGTTTTGTCACACATAGGAGTTTAATTTCCCCCAGTCACCACTCTTCAATCAACTCATTGTCTATGAGATGGGTTTGTTTTTTTTCCTTTTCAAATCTCTCTCTCTCTCTTTTTTTTTTTTAAATCATGGTCCTACTAGGTGATTGGTGTTGCCTTGATATGCTTATCTTTCACTTAGAGCTAGAGGGTTCTATAAGACTGCTTGAAGTATCCTTAACTGTCCTATCTAGACTGTACCATTTTCATGGGCTCTAATGGGAAAGTGACTGCTCAATTTTTAGCTCATACTTCCAACTTTATAAAAATATGGTGTTACAGTCACCTATTGTGCTATCTCCAATGAAAGACTTCTAGTTTGTGGTTTAGTGGAGATCTGAGTACAATTGGGTTTCCAGAACATGAATTCTTTGCCCTTTTTTCGGGTAGTTACTGGAGTGGTGTACAATGAGGAATTCTTTCAGGTCACGTTTAATGCAATAAAATGAGAAGTAAAGCAGTGATGACACATTTAGTGTAGTACAGGTCACCCTTCAAATGGTTACTGTATTCTTCTACATCCTGTCTGACTAATAGAGTTGAAATGAGTATGCATTGTACTAACAATCAGTGATGTCGAGAAACCCACTTGTTGAGAATTTTTATATGCAAAAACGGCTCATACTGCTACACACAGTATGATGCTGAATTTTAATGGAACAAGATTATTGTTCTATGTCAATCTTATGGTAAATACAGCTATAGATATCTGTGAATGATTGGAAATAATAGAATTTAAATAAGTAGTAGAAATATTAAACCAAGATAAATGGCCTGAAAAATGGCTCGTTTTTGCATATATGCATTGTACTGTCTGATCACACTCTGACTTTGCTACACATATTGGCTCACTAACTGCTTGTCTGTAGGTACATGGTTAGCTGTGATTCAATTTCTCCTATCCATCTGTTTCTTGGAATTATTTTGCCTCTCCACTTTTTATTTCCAGACAGATAGTATAACCTTGCCAAGAAATGATGTAGACTACCATTGGTGTGCCCCTATGGAGCTTCTGCCATTGAGTATCACACTGTATGGGATTCCCTTTGTGTACTTTCTGAAAGGTTGCACATCTGTATGAGTTTTTGCACTAGCTTCTCCACCACTTCATTGTAGAAATCTAACATTTTTGTGTGTAAAGGTAATTATTATATTGGAAAGATGTTGCTGTTGTGGGTGATTTGTCTCTCAATGGTAGGGCAAATATGATTTTAAGTTGTATCACAGAAATATTGAATACAAGTTTAAAGATATTATAATTTTATTTTATGTAAGTCACTGGTTAGGCCAGTTTGGGTATATTGAGTTCAGTTTTGAGCTTCATATTTTAGGAATTCCATTGAATTGGTAGAATGATTCAGAGGAGGGTTACTAGAATAATATTTATAACGGAAAAGTTGTAGTAAAACAGAAGTTATAATTTCTGAAATCGTTGTTTTCATGAACAAAGAAGAATTAGAGGGGATCTGATTGAGGTGTTTATGATTGTTGAGGGAATTTATAGCATTCATATATCATCTTTTTTAATAATGGTGAAAATAGTAGGAGTAGGGGATACAAATATAAATTTTGGCAAGCTAGAAGCCAACTTCAGCTAAGACTTTTATTTTTCTAACTGGGGAGTGGGGGATTGGATGTTGTGGAAGAAATAAATTTTAGTAAGTTTCAGACAAGGCTTTATAAGTCTATGAATGGTATGGACTGGGTTTAAGAAATTGTTTCTATAGTTTAGTTTAGCAAATTGGATAGCTTAGAAACTTAGCTAACCAGTATGTCCACTGCTGTCCCTAAATATTAAAATTTTTCTAATTTGGAAATGCATTTTTGATAAATTCTCTCCTCCATGCACATTCCTACCCACCTTACTTATTTCATGTGCATCTTTTTGTTTTCCTTGCCTTATCAACATGTGAAGTTATCTCAAGTGCTTAGAGGAGAATTACTATGCATGGAGAATGTGCTGCCCTGCTCCTGATGGAGGTCTGTTGTTGCATGATGTCATTATCATTCCTGAGCTCAGTGGGAATTAGCTCAAGACTAGTAACATGCAAATCTCATTGGTAAACACGGGAAAGAAGTAACATTTATGTTTGAAGTGGTGAATATCTGTTAGAAATAAATTTTCAGAACAAAAAAATGTTAACTTTCTTCATTCAGGGCCAGTTTTCCCCATGGAAAAACATTTCACCTGGGTTAATAGATGTGTTCTTTCCCTCACCATTTGATGGACCAGATGTTCAAGGGAAAAAACTTTGGATACTTGCTTCTTCAGAAGAGTATAAAACAGGTATTTATTTTCTGCATAGCTTTGGCATAACTAGTTTATTTTAATAATATCTGTAAGGACACATTAAAATGTTACATTCAGTGAAATGAATACAAAAATAGAAAAAAATAGTTTTATAAATCTTAGTGGCTGAATATGTAAAATTTAAATAAATGAATGATTGAAATTAAAAATTAAAGATGGCTGAAATAATAATAATAAAATAGATATGAGTGATTGAAGGGTTAGAAGGAAAAAAATGAAAATTCCAGTAAAAGAAAGAAACTTGTGTAGACATGCACATTATTCCAACTCATTAGTAATGTAGCAAATAATGACTTGAGCTTTACAAATTAATTTACGACTAAAAAAACAGAAATTAATTTGTAAAACTAATGAGTAGCTTTCCAGTGTCAAGAATGCACTTACATTACAAATTTCAAAATTGTATTTAAATGAAATGAATTTTAATTGCATTTCAACAATATTTTACTCAGAATGATTTTAGAAATGATAATGTCTAATTTTTGCAACATGTTTTAGTGTAATCTTCAATAAAATATTTGGAAATGTTTCACCTTTGATTTCTGCTCAGTTCTGAGAGTTATCTTCTGTGAATAAGAACATTTGTGTAATGTTTAAAGTTGATTAAGTAATTAAAATATGATATCTCATACTTATACAATTAAAAGATGCTTATTAAAGCAGTCAGTCACTACCACTTAACAGCACTACATGTTTTAACACCCTCATATCACCCTGCTGGTATAGCAATAAGCCTATGGATTTACAAAGCTAAAATCAGGGGTCTGATTCATCTTGTTGGACTCGTTAGATAGTCTAAAGTGGCTTTGCTATAAAGAATCACGTAAATACACTCAACACCTTCAACATTATCTTCAGGAGTTATTTATTAGACACTTGTTTTCAGTATTTATACTTTGAGGAAGTTATGTAATGATTAAAAGTTAGTTAAAATATGATGTTGAACTAAAAAAAGACAAGTATATCTTATATTTCAGAATTAACAGTGCAATCATATAATGTTTTTAAGGACAGTAAAATTTTATCCTATTTTTAAACCTGTGAGTGAGATTTAAAAAATATTGGGAAATACCAATAAAAAAGTGGTATTTATAAAGCGAAATTTTCAAGTGGTAATATTTATACTGCCATTTATAAAGTGAAGTGTTCCAGTGGAAATATTTATATTGGTCAAACTAAAATAAAATTAATATGCAGGTGAAAGGAGTATAAAGAGTATTAACAAAGAATTAAACATAAAATATTGCTACACACAGTATGATGCTGAATTTTAATGGAACAAGATTATTGTTCTATGTCAATCTTATGGTAAATACAGCTATGGATATCTGTGAATGATTGGAAATAATAGAATTTAAATAAGTAGTAGAAATATTAAACCAAGATAAATGGCCTGAAAAACATTGTGTTGATATCTGACATGACATATTATAGAGTGTAATGAATTATTTAATTAATAGAGAAATGTGATACCTAATGACTCATAAAAAGTATAAATATTGAAATAAATGTTCAGTGAAGAACTTTTAAAGATACCCTAGAGGGCATTGCAACATGTGGTGTTTGTAAGTGGAAACTATTGATGTATTTGATAAGCATATTTTAACTCTACATGCATGAAGTCAATGCACTGTGCTGAACCTGTTTTTGAAATATAGTTCAGAATTTATTATATGTCTTCACAAAATTTGGCAAACTTTAAGTAAACTGAAAATTCTGTTGTGCACAAAAAGTCAGATTCTTATTTGATAAAGTATTTTTATTAAAGATTTGTCTGTGAATGTATGAAGTTGGTCTGACTCCAACTTTATCTTGTCTGAGTACAAGGCTACTTTCATGCAAACAATGAAGATACTTTTTCATCTTACACTTTTTATATTTCATTTAAATAACCTTTATAATCTCCAAAATTAATGTAAAAGTTTTTTTTCTTAAACCTTATTTTATTTCATAACTATACTGAAACTGTCTCTAGCAAAAATTGAAAAATATCAAATTAAACCAAGCATTTTTTTTTGCAGAATGACTGTTAATTGTAATTGACAGTTACAATTATTTTACAAAACAGCTTTAATGTACTTTTATTTTAGTACTTCTTTACATATGTTTGTCCTCCAGTGGCACAGTGGTATGTCTGCAGACTCCCACCACTAAAAACCAGGTGTAATGTTTAAAGTTGATTAAGTAATTAAAATATGATATCTCATACTTATACAATTAAAAGATGTTTATTAAAGCAGTCAGTCGCTTCCACTTAACAGCACTACTTGTTTTAACACCCTCATATCACCCTGCTGGTATAGCAAAAAGCCTATGTTTATTAAACCTTAAAAATGTTAACTTTTGAGCTCTTTAAACCCTTACCTTACTGATGAAGAGATTGAATATGATGCTCAAACACTTTAAAGATGCTGATAAATCTACTAGGAGGATATAATATAATGGTATAACTTTGTGCTTTATCCTAAACAAACAAAGAAATACACATGGTTCAATGTAATTTTATTACATTGAACCATCTCTAACTATTGAACTAATGTAACAAAACACAAATTACTTGGTTAAAACATAGCTTAACTTATAGTAAAGTATTGTATTATACAATGCACAAGGAGCTGGTCTCCATACCTTACAAAGAAATTTAAACAAAAAATTATTTTGTTTATTTAAAATATTTTTTTATCTAAATTTCTTTGCATTTAAGTTTTTGTCTCTATTAATTTTTACATTTTAGTTACTTTTATAACAATAAATAAGAAATTATAGAAAGAGAAAAATTGAGTTCTTATATGTGGGTTTTGTACCATGTAGTCAGTCTTGGTAAAGGTTAATCCTAATTCTTGATAGGATTGTTGTTTTATTAGTTTACTGAATTTTTATTTATTTCAAATATTCATTTTAGAACAGAACAACAAGAATAAAGAATACAATGGCTTATAACTATTATAATTTAACTGGACTTTAAATAAAGTTGGTCAAAATGACTTAAGACTAAAACTGTGGACTGAATAATTTAAAGTCTCTCAGTAAAATGAGTTAGACTTAAAAGGAATTCAGTAATATCTTTTTTTCTGCTGAGGATCAATAATCCAATAATAAAGTGAGAGAGAAGTATTGAAATTGTTTGAAAGACAGGATGTAATAGAATGATGTATGAAATGAGTTTGACACTTTGATTCATATCTCAGTGAAACAAAAGGATTGGAGGTTAAACTTTATGTTTTAACAACCAATATTTGTACTGTAATTGTGTAATTTGAATTAAAACTTAGAAGCTCAATAGGTATGGAAAGAATATCTAAAATTGGCTTGCAGGGGTAAGAAGTGTCACATGAAACATGTTTAAGAAACAAGCTAAAAACCTGTATGTTTCTGTAGAATTGTTTAGATAATCGTTTCATTCCTGATAATTTTAATGTGTTATGACTCTTTTAAAGGCATAGAGTAATAATATTTAAGATTAATGAGTATGGTACTTATGAGTTCTGTGATGGCAAACTATTCAGATGGTAGAAAACGTGCTTTTTTTATTGTATATGTGTGTATGTATATATATAAATTACAGTTTTTGCTGATAGGTGATTTGAATCAGCACTATTAAACAAAAAATAATTTTTAATAATTTAAGGCATTTCTGTTTCTGGTTAGTTATCTATAGTCATAATGGATTAAAGCTTGTGGTGATGGCACCTAAAAAGCATTAGGGATATTCCATCAAGTAAAACCCAAAATGTTGAAGTTAAGTTGACCAACATGGAAAATCAAAACAAGGGTGTGGGGGTGAGTGTTTACACCAACAGCATCTTATCTTCTACAGCTTTTAATTGCCTGCAACTGGATATGGGAAGGTACTTAAGTTTTAAAATTAGAAATAGAGCCATCCAAAATTTTAATAGTATATATCTTCGAACTACCACTCTTTTAAAGATCTTAAAAAATAAAAATGAAAGAAAGAAAGTTTGTTTATAAATTGTCAATGTTATTTATCTTTTAACTTGTAGTGTACATGTGATCTTAAATATGTTGGGCAATTTTCTAATTATTTACAATGTAGGATTATCCTAGATAGATGGCAAAGTAAAAAGGATATCCTCCTAAGATAGAAATAGATCTTCTGAAACATACTTACCATCTGCTGACAATATAGCTATTTCTCGACAACACTTTATTGTGGCAAAGCGTCAGTTGAAGTTTTCTTTGATGACACGACACATAGTTCCATTATCGATTGAGAGTTTCCCATTGCTTTGTGGATTTCAGTATAATTATAGTAAAAAAATAAGCTAACTAAATTAGAAATGGTATTTGCAGGTATGAATTCTAAATTACTGTTGTTGACGAGACAGATATTTTAACTTTCCAAATTTGTTTTTTTGTTATCTTGTGTTTCTCTGGTAGAAGGGGAGTTACTTTGTTTGGAGTTGTTTATATTTTTATCTGCTGAGAGATTTTGAAGTTGTCTTATTTTGTTGATCCTGGGAAGAATTTACTTTCTGTTTTTCCAACATTTTTCTTGACTATGTTGGCTTTTCATGAGTCCATTGTGGATCCTACCCCTTTCTTCTATTCATCATTTGGATTTGTGATATTGTGGGGCTCTTCCTTATCTAATATGTGGGAGGGGAAATATTTAGTTTCTCCTGCTTCCTGGGTTTTGTAGTTTAGGCTAACTGATTTACTGTGTTATGATATGACAGGATAGGTTGATTTTGTATCCTCCTTGTCTGTTTGCTTGCCTTGGTTTTCTGCCTCCTGGTGGAAGTATATATTTTTTTGACTGCTGAAATGTTGATGTCATAAGTAGAAGTAGTTAGCATGTTTTTAGGACTTTTTCTCACCTTTTAGGCCTAATTATGTTCTCATAGTACCCTTCTTTATAAGTTTGTGGTAACTAGAGAAAGGGATACATTGGTCTTTGCTATTCTTTTGCTATCTGTTTCTCAATTCTGTAGTTTATTGTAATTTGATAATTAGTTTTAACATGTCAGGCCCGGAAGTGTTATGTAGCCCATTTTACCTCATTTTGTGGTGATTATCTCAACTGTATGTTCCTTGGAATCCTGAAGTTTCCTTTGATTTTCTCCATTTCTTTAGAAGTGAATTTTCAAATATCTCTTTTGCATATTTGGTCTTTACAGGTGAGGTATATTCTGATTTACATTTTTTGTACAATATTTTCCAGGGTCCCTTTCATTTACTCTCACTGGATCCTGCTTTGTAGTGAGTTTTACCTTGATAAACATGCTTTTCTCAGTGTAATTCCACACTAGCAGTGTATTTGATTATTCTTACTCCTGGCCTAGCATGGCAAGGTGGTTAAGGCACCCAACGCATAATCTGACGGTCACTGGTTCTAATCTCCATCACACCAAACATGCTTTCTCTTTCAGTCATGAGGGCATTATAATGTCACAGTCAATCCCACTATTCATTGGTAAAAGAATAGTCCAAGAGTTGGCAGTGGGTGGTGATGACTAGCTGCCTTCCCTCTATTCTTACGCTGCTAAATTAGGGATGGCTAGTGCAGATAGCCTTCGTGTAACTTTGCGCAAAATTCCAGAAAATGAAACCAATTCTTATCCCTGGTTTACAGTAGGCTCTGTAGAAATGAGGTGTTCCAGAAGACCATCTAGGTGCTTTACAGATGGTATTATTATATTATTATGGACTGCTACTTACAGACTACTACAAGTAATGCTGAAGAGAATTCTACCCATCTCTGCTGATTATTGGATTGAACAAATAGGGGTTGATTTTCTGTAAATAATTTATTGAAGTTTGTTTTCATATTGCATTGTTTTTCAAGACTCCCCAATGCACCTTACCTCCCTCCCTTCCACAGATTTTACTAGTGGAGCTAGGGAGTCCTTAACACAACCAGTTTCTAGTCACTGGGGTGGTGGATGTTAGTAGGAGTTGTACCAGTCTCCACTGGAGCTTACTTGTAATTCTCATTTCAATTTGACAATACACTACTTGGCTCTTCTGTTTGATCAATATTGGTTTCATATAGGAAGATCCACTATCTCCGTATAATTCCAAGTGTGGAACAGTCCCTTGGATGAGTGCAGGTTACATTTTTTCTACATAATTTTAGAGGCAAGAAGAATACCCCTTGTCCACTTGTTTAGGAATTGAGAATGAGTGTTCATAATTCTTGACTGGATGGGATCTGTTCCTTTGGTTGAGTACATCGTTTGTGATCTCATCATTCCAAGCAATGGGTGTTGACTTTTTTATTTCTTTAGGTGAAGGAGAGAGTTTGTCCACTTCAATGTTGCTTTCTTCTTGTTATTCCAGTGGTGCTGAAATGTATTACTGTGGCTACAGGATAGAATCCAATCAAAAGTATATATATATACCTGTGACATTGCAGTTCAATAGCTTTAGTCACCAACATGGGATATGAGGATCATGACCCTTTAAGTACCAACCATGAGTTGTGCTGCTTTGGCTATCTGGTTGTGGCTGGACTAGAATAATTATTCATGTACTATTTAACTATTGATACAGGAACTTAGTTCTGGGTAAAGAGCATACCTGTTTTGGATGTATTGTGGACTTTTCTATTTGTGTACCACTTTTATTTTTGTACACCACTGTCCTATGCAGATGCTTTCTGTCTGTATGAATTATGTCTACACCAGCCCCTCCACCTTCTCAGTGTGAGATTCTAGCTATATTGTTAAGTGATGATAAGCATGTTTTGGGAAGTTAACATTTTCCCAGATGGAAAAGGTATTTCCAGAGATACTTGCCTTTGCTGACATCTTCTTGCTCTGCCTTCTCACTAGGAGTTGGTTTAAGTATTAAAAAAGTAATTATGCTGTCTAAGTGAGGTGTTTATGTACAGTACCAGAACAGAAGGCTCATTGACAAGGATGGTGAAATTTGCAAATTAGATATTGCCAAGGGCATTTAAATGGTGCATAAAAAACTGGAGCATATGAGACTAGTGCTTAGACAGGCAAAAACCAATGTTGAAGAAAAGCTATGTTGTCAACAGAAGTAAGTGTTATTGGAAGGTCTATTTTTGTTGTAGCAAGAAAACCCTTTTCTACTTTTATGATCTATGTAGGATAACCCTAAGGTGTAAAGGATTAGAAGTATGCCCTATTTATTTTATAACATATTTGCTGCAAGTTTAGAAAAATATTAACTTTTGAGCTTATTAAACTTAAAAATGTTCACTTTTGAGCTCATTAAACCCTTACCTTACTGATGAAGAGATGGAATATGATGCTCAAACACTTTAAAGATGCTGATAAATCTACTAGGAGGATATTCTGAGTTTTTAATTGGTTATTCACACATCACAGACAGAAGTAGAGTTATATAAGCAAGTGTTTTCAAAAATAGAAAGATGCGAGTAGAACCAGTGTTTGATTTAAGGCATGAGTAATATCTCAGGAAATAGAGGAGACAGCAGGTTCTAATTTTATATTCTAGCTTGTTGGTATCAGTAATCTGAGTTTATAATTTATAAAAAAACCTACAGATTTTGTATTTGCACATTGCAAACATCCAATTTGAAAAATACTGCATTCAGCAAACCATATGACTCACAAAACCAATATTTAGGATTTTTGTTTTACTTTTCAATTATGAAATAAACTAAATGGTAATACTAAAATTTGAATTATAATATTGAATTTGAGACCAAACGTATTGACATACACTCATAAAATAGTAGTGTAACAGAATTTTGAATACAAGTCAAGAAACATGATGATGTGACCTTTGACTCATGACATGCATCAGTAGGTTTAATTGAAAACTATCTGATAAAGACTGCCCATTGTCCATCATTATTTCTAAGCTTTTATTGTTGAAAACAGCTCTGATAATAAAATTACTCTCATATTTAATTGAAAGAAAAGACACCATTAACATAAAATCTCCTGAAGTTTTAAAGCTCATTAGTGTTTTCTTTATTTATTCTTTGTATTTCAGTGAATGTCATTGAAGACAAACTTTATTTACATAATTATATAAATTTAAATTCAGTGATGTTATATTTTTGTAGATGGACAATTTCAATTGTTGGTGGCTCACTTAGAGGGAATAAAAAAGCTTGTACTTTCTGGTAATGGCTATCGTCCAGTAAACAGCTTTTTCAGGACTCTCTTTTTTTTCTACTCAAAGCATGGAAGCCCATTTCTAGAAATTGAGATTCAGAAGTAAGAATTATAGAACTACTTATTTCCAATTTATTTTTAAATTTATTTATTTTAAATTTTGAATTGTGTAAATAAAATATATGAATATTGAATAAATTTATGGTTACAAAATATTCCATATTTACAGGTTGTTATTAACAGTAATGTTTGCAGTACCAGAACTCTCTTTTCGTGTTGTAGATTTCATCGAGTGCTTGCAAGAACAGATACCTCACAGGTAGCATATTTGTTTCTCATTACAGTGAACAGAAAATTTTCTTCTTTTTTTAACAATAATCATTTGTATTGGTATATAAATATTATAAACAGATATTTAGGAAATATACTTTAGATCATAATTGTAGAACAACTAGTTTATATTGAAACAAATTTCAACAGTTTGATGTCTTCAGTCCAACTTTTGTTGTGAAGAGTACTCATGAATCTTTTGAAATCTATTGTTCCATAATTAATGAATTTGAACTCGTTTTTTAAATTGTGTTGTAGTTTCTGTTTACCAATTACGTTTAGAAAACGTCTGAGCTGCACATTTATGTCAAGTCATTGTCTTTTACATGTGTATAGTTTTTAAGTCCCTCCATGAGACAATGGTAAGTTTACAGATTTATAAAGCTAAAATCAGGGGTTTGATTTCTTTTGGTAAACACAGAAGATAGCTTGATGTGGCTTTTATACAAAACAAATACATATACACAGATTTGAAAAGTTCATTAATATAAATTAGAGTTGATCATTAACATATTTTATATCTGATCTCCTTGTCATATTTTATATGGATAGTTTAAACTTATTTATTTTGTCACATTGTTCAATATTTACTATGTGAATTCAACATATCTCCAACTTAAACAGCCACCAACTGTTCTTTTACCAATTACTTATTTTGCTGATTTGTAAAATTGACAATTTTCACAGCTCTCTTCCTGAAACACTGGTGAGTGCCATAGTGCATTTTGTTTATGAGCTACCAGTAAGCAGTGTTCTTCTTCATCTTCACTGTTATTTAGAGCTTCTCAGAAAAGCATCTACATTACCAGCAATATTTTGTTTCCCTAAGGTAATAATTGTTCTTGTTTACCTCTGAAAAAAATGGAGATTATAGAATATATTCTGAAGTAAACTTTATGTATTGTTTTATCAATTAAATATTGATGCAATAATATTTTTATTACATTTTTTAAATAATAATGGTACCTCTTACTGAAAGTCCAGTTTTAAGGTGTTTTTTTGTTGAAATAAGTAGTCTTATGTGTATAATGGCTTCTAGGTTTATTTTTTTGTTTAAACCAAAACGTAAGCAACATTGGCTAAATAATGTTAAATACTTGAACTTTCTCTGGACAACATTACAAACACTATAATGAGCTGCGAACTGTTATCAGTATAAAAGTTTGTAGTACATATTTTTTTATTTTATCTTAAATTTTCTAATACTGCTAGGATACTTTTGGTTTTCATTTTAAGAGGATACTTAGATTTCTGATGGAAGTTATCAAGACTTTAAGCTCAGAAGATAAAATGAACTGGTTGCTAGGTAACAGATTGCTGGATGTATGTCAGAGCATCATACAACACCACAATCTCGGTCTTTTATACAAAGGTAAGAATAAAATTAGTTCTCATTTTTATTGTTTTGCTCTAAACTTAATCTTTACTTTGTTTAAAATCTCAGTGTTTCATATACAGGTATGCATGGATTCATATTTTATAATTTTGCCCATAGTCATCAGTGCTTGTATAGTTTCTAATATCAAATTTTTATGAGAAGGCGTGTATGTTAATATGTTATCATTGTTCATCACCAACAACAAATTTCTGTGAAGTGTATAGGTTTAAAAGTTTTAGAAGCAGGTAAATGTGTATCTAATTCATATTACTCTAGTTGGTATTCTGTTCTAACAACTCATTTCTTGGAAGTGTGATATTTTGCTGGTGTTTATGGAATGTACGCGTATCTTTCACCTTAAATCATAAACAATTTAGGTGAAGAACTTTTTTGTGAGGGCTCATGTTTTGAAAATGCAATTTATATAACACCAAAAATTGTATTAAAACTATTTTCATATATTATTTAAGCTGGTTTGTGTTAACCTTATCTGTTTGAAAAGGAGAAAGATTATCATACAACTATGTTTACCTTCTGTCAGTTTAGCATCGTAGCATTGTTCCATATATACTTTCTGATGCAAAATAATCAGCTCCATAAAATCTACAATATTATTGTTAAAAGAAATAATTTATATAGGTTTGTTTACTTAATGAAATAAATGTTATAGTATAGAATGCCAGTTTTGCAACTACAATATTTGAAGAAATTCAAATTTCTAATCATCATAGAAATTGGAGAATTACTCTACCTCATCATGACGACTTTCAACGAAGTTGACACTAAAAATCGAACCAAGATGTATTATGCTGCTGTTACTTCTTTAGCTTCCACAAAGGTAGTGCCATTGTTGTTAATGCCATATTTTTTTAATGGATTGCAACTCATTAAAGCATCAGATCCATTTGGGATAGTGGATAAATGTAAAGGTAATTTGAGTGTGTGCATGTTTCAATGCTTAAATTTTATGCTATGATATGTAAAGTACCTTTGAATGTTAAGGTCAAGAATGTCTCTTATGTGTTTTTTACTCCTGTTTTGATTCTCAAAACCCAATTATTGGTAATAGGAAATAGTAGGCATAACCCTTTACATTATGGTTCTCATTACTGATTAACTAGAACCATTCTTTGTAAATGCTTAGTGTAGAAATGAACTGGTAGAGATATTCTCTTCTATTACATGCATTTTTGTACGGTTAATAAAACATAATGAAAAAGACTCCGTTGTAGATAAAATTTTACAAGTGTAAAAGTTATAACCAATCAAAAATATTTCTTATATGAAAATGACGAAAAATTAAAAATCATAAATGAATAACTTCACTCCATTAAATCTTGTGAAATTGTTCAGATTGGAAAGAATGATTAATGAACATGTTCAAAAGCTCTTATTATACAGATTAAAATACTATGCACTAGGTGAAAGTCAGCTAAGGTGCTTTATTTTCATTGTTCTAAAATAATAAGACAATTTGTATAATGCTATTAAATCTAAACATTTTTTTTTGCTATGGATAAAGAATACTTTCATATAGTAATGCATTGTGATATGTATTTTCCAACCTGTGTGTTAATGTTTGTGGCAGTTTTAATTATGCTGATCTGTTAGTATTGCAGTAGTTTCCATTGCTCATGGTATTTGTGTCACCCATTTATCTGATTTTAAACCACAATTTTTTGAAAAATTATAGAAACATTAACACGGCATAAGCTTTAGGTTAACTTCTGTAGGTCATACATGTTTTATCAGTTTATTCTATTTTTCCTCATCACTAGGCAAACAGGTAAATTAGATTTTATTGAGATGTGTATCAAACGTAATTAATGTTTGATTGCTAACAATATTGGACTTAAATGAATATTTAGTCTTTCCACAGTTATGTATTTCTTTAGGTTAAACAGATATTTCAAAACTCAAGCCACTCACAAGTAGTCACTCAAGCACTTAGTAGTATTGTAGATGGTGAGTATTGTTTATCCTAATGATCTTTATGTTATTGCTAACATAGTGATGAATTTAATTATTAATTATTTTTACCTTATTTTTTTACAAGTAACAAAAAATAATTTATTTTAGCTGTTATAATGTTTTTTTATCTGTCATTATTATTATGAATTGTTAGGCTACTACATTCATAAAATTGTTTAACTGTATTACTGAAGAAAACCGAGTCAGAATAGTAATTTTACAGTACCATATAAAATTGTTGAAGTTTATGAGACGTCAGATGGACTTCAGTGTTAAATACATTTCATTATATTAAAATGGTTGAAAGATCTTGCTTATTTGGTATATAGATTGGGAAATGTTTGAGTCTAATCTGAGAGAATGTTTTTTTTTTAAATTGTTCAAGATGGTTTTTTTTCAACAACTGGTTAGGGAATCTAGTATTTTAGACTTACTGGCTGATAGAGTGCAACATAAAAAATGCCTTGGTGAAAGTGATCTTTTCTGAGTTGGATTGGAAGTTTTGCTGTCTGTGGTTCCAGACTTCAAAAAAGTACATTTTGAAGAGATGTAACAACTGAATTAGTTGGAAATACTGATCAAATATAGAAAAAAAAAAGTTCATAGGTATTTCAGATAGGCATGTTTCTTACAGACCAAAAGGGTGGCTGCAAGTAAAAAAACCAGGTGGGTTCACAAAGAGTTTAACTTAACCTATGTCAATCAACTACAAAGACTGCCCATAGATAACAGCACTCTTGTCATATTTCATTTAAAAATTAAAACTTATAGATGAATTTGTTTAAAATTTGACAAGAACTATCCTAAATGTATGTAATTTACAAAAAAAAACCCTTTAGATTTGATGTTTTGTACTCTTTTTGATAAATATTTGTCATTTAATGTAGTATTTGCATTTAGACTGAATTGTTCACATGCAAGGTGATTTTGCATCTTAAGCATAAAAATACCAATCATTATACAACAGTTTTGATATTTCATTTAAATATCTAGAAATACCTAAATAAATAGCAGTAGATTTTTTTAATGGAAATGTTTATATTTTATTTTTTGTTTTTCTCTACCATATTACTAACTCTAGTTATTATGATCAACATACAGTACAATGAAATGCTTTAAGATGTTTCTACCTTTTATTTCTTTGTTGAATAAACTTGAATATGTTCTTGGGGGTCATATGCATAATTTCATTTTTTTTTTTATCTTTTCACTTATTTTATTTTAGACATTTCAATTTCATTTTCTATAGTTTTATCTCTATTTTTTGTTGACACACACTTTTATAGTGGGTAACTTTCTTGACAGTTGTTGAGCAAGGCAAAGATTTGAATATATTTTAAAAAAATCATTAAACTTTTCAAGTATGAATTGTAAAACACAAATAATACATAATTAATCCTTCTGAGATGGGTCTGACAGGTCTTCCTATAGTCACAGGTCAAAGGCCATGTCATGATGTTTGTAGACTTATTATATTTAAAATTTTATTGAACTGTTAGTTTGGTATCAAGTTATAGTTATGATTAAAATTTTAGTATTATGCATTAATTAGTTTTTTAATTTAAGAGTAAATAATAAAAAATCCTAAATATTGATTTTTTTGTGTGTCACATGGTATGTTGAAAGCATCATTGGTTCAGATTACATGTTTATGATGTCCAAATACAAAAACATATAGTTATTTTGCAAATTAGGAATACAAATTACCAATATTGACAACCTAGAACATAAAATAAGAGCCTCCTATCTGTTCTGTTTTCTGAAATATTGATAGATTTTGTGAATCAAAAACAGAAGCCCCATTCACCTCTTTACTTATTTAGAAATGCTTACTTTCACCTACTTCTTTGAATGATGTGTGAATAACCAATCATAAGCATAGAATACTCCCTACATGGTTCTCTGAGCCTGTGTAATATATTTACATGGGAAAAAAACATTCTTTTCATGGCAGATTCAAAATGTAAAGGTAAAACATTACTAAGCTAAAGAAAAACATATTTTTAGACCAAAATACAGCTTAGTTACCAAGCCTGATAAATTAGTGGAATTCTGTAGTATTTACATCGTAATTTATTATTTTTATTATTACAAAATGCATATATAAAACCTAAAAAACATCATGAAATTTGTGTGAAATTTGTTAAGACCTAACAAATTACAGCAAGCAGCAAAGGAAGTACAAAGTTCACAACTAAAAGAAATCACAGGCCACTTTGTAAAGGCCAGTTTTATATTTGATGTTGTAACATGAGTGCATGTGTGCCACGTCATTCAACTTCCGTAATGCTAGTGAAACACTGTTGAAAGGTCAATAAAATAAACATTTATTATTTTGAGATAAGAGATTTAAGTTATTTAGATAAAACATATATAGTTTTGTGTTGTAATTTGTAGTAATTCTAGAACAACAAAAGCTTAACTTACATGTATATTTTTTATTGTGGTTACAAGGTTGGTAGAATCAACCAAACCTATATAATGATACAACATTGGAAATGAAAGATAAAATATAAATTTTTTGAAAACAATGTTTAGTAATTACCTGGAAAGTATAGGAATTTTGCATGTAAAACTTGACAATATTCTGATGCATAAAAGTACTTTTAATCTTAAAGTAAAAATTTCTTTGCATGCTGGGTAGTCAGTATTTGAAAATAAAAAATGTATGAGTAAATAATTAATTACAAAATGTTAAAACTTAATTTTTAAATCTGATACTTTGTGTGCAAATGCCTTGTAGTGCTTACTGATAACTGTAAAGTTTCATGAAGATTTGTATACCTTTTAAAAAGTTATAGTATTACTGCTTTATGATTACTTTTGGGAATACAGGCTGAGTGGAATTCATCCACCCATGTTAGAGGGGTTAAGTTAAATATTAAAGTGAAACTTTAATGCAATATAACTGAATCAAACTAATATGTATAAGTTAAAATAAATAAGTGCTAGGGAGGTGGAAAGGTAGTGGCAAGCCTTGAAATTTGTACACTGTGAAATCAGTGTACCTAGGAAATCATAACCTATAAATATAATAGTCTGGGCTATTTAATTTAGGAACCTAAGATTTTGCAACTAAAATTAAGCTTGCACATAATTTGATATTTTTAGACTAGTTTGTTGGAAATAAGTTGAAAATTGGCTGAAATACTATTGATACATAAATAATTCTGAAATGTAATAGAATAACAAAGAAAGAAATGATGCATTTAGTTTTCCAAAGTATTCTTACTTTCCAAATTTTCAAAACAGAAATGTGTAATAGCTGGTTTGGACCAAGAGCTTTGATTGATACTCAACATGGCAGTTCTTACAATGATTATACTCTGGAAATTAAATCGATGATAAATAGACTTAATTCTGAAGATCATTTGCCTCCAATATATTGTTATATCACTAGGTGTATCTTAGACATAGTTATTTAGGTATTTCAGTGAATGCTTGTTACAGATACCAACTAAACACTTAGATGTTTTTTTATGGATTCTGGTTTAGATCATTTTCACAAATCAAGAAAACAGGCCTGTTTGATTGTTAAAACTGGATGATTACCTTTGACATTTAGAAACCATAATTTTCTTTTCACTATGTTAGTTCAATAGGCATATATTTGAAATCATAGTTGTTTTGTGTATATTGTGAACAGAGGGGCCAGTATTTGCAAGAGTAATGACTATTCAGCATTTGGATGTTCCTGTTTTACAACTAAAAAGGTAATTAAGAGTCCTCTAATGATTGAAGTTAAAAATACATGTTTGAAATAAAACTATCTAAAAACAGTTTTAATGCTCCACTTTAAGATATTGTTTTTGCATGTCTATTTTAAGTCTTTTTTATATTTTATTGACTAGATCAGTGCAGGTTATGACTACAGAAGTGTAGGCTTGCTTCTGTATTTGTTTATCTTGATTTATTTATGTATCCTTACATCTTTCATTGTAGAGAAAAGATTAAGAGTTGTTTTTTTTAATATACTTTGTTTTTAAAATTTTAGTTGTACTAATTTATTATATCTTATTGCTCAAGGTATTTTGATAGCCTAATCTTGTTTTATTGCTAAGAGTACATTTAGTGTTCAAGTAGCTTTAACAATCATTTATTAATACTGTAACAAGAAGTTACAAATTTAGTGATAAAAAACAAATACAAAGTATTTTAAACACTGTAACATTTATTATAGCCAATAAATTTGCAGAAATATTCTTAATACAAGAAACAAATATGTTGTTATAAATAAAATTCCAGAATCACTGATTATTGAACATGTTAAACCTTTGAAGAAACAGAATTGAAGTGGTGAAAGAAAATACTTTAATATGGTTGAAGAAATTGATTTAATATCTTAAAACCATTTTAGAGATGAAAAACATTAGATGTTTAAAGAAAAAGTACATAGAAACTTGTTGAAATTGTTTGTTAATATCAGGATGTTTTGGTGGCTACCAAATTAGTTTTTATGTACCATACCAAACACTATGTAATGATTTGTTTTGATGAAGTAATGCATATTTTGTAACAAATAATAAGAAAATATAAAATTATTGGTGTAAATACTGTTTAACAAAAGTAAACTTCTGCTGTTGGTTGATGGGTACCTTTAAACATGCAACAAGCTAAGTGATGGTATTCTTTTTGTGTCATAATCTGGTGCTGTTGTTGAAGAATCTTTTAGGTTGTTATTTATATTAAAGAAATGATTGCACAAAATTTATTATAAATTACAAAAAAATCAAAGCTTCCATTTTATACGGCAAAGTAGTATTTTATACCATACTGTAATAATCAATACTGATGATTTCAGAAATTTGAATTTTGCCTTCATGAATATTGATCACAGCTGGTTTTCACACCCATTAGAAGTTTCTATGATCAGGAATTATAACAGGCTTCATTTAATATGATATTAGGCTAATTGTGACATAAATTTCAAGTGTTTTTCTTTTCTGAGAGAGATCAAAAGCCAGTTGTTGAGAAGTTTTAGTTTTGTTATTATAGTTTTCTTTGTATTCATTCAGGTGAGGAGTGTAAAATATTTTACTGCTTTTGAATAATTTTATATGGAATTAATTTTGTAATTTGTGTATATGTTATTAACAATAGTTGGCTAGGGCTATTTATTGTAGCTCCACCATTAACTAGTAATTTTTTTGTTTTTATATGTTTGTCAGAGAAATTTCATAGAATTTAATTTCTTGAATTAATATTTTTGTATCTTTGTGCACTTGATTTGTAAGAAATGAAATACCATGTTGAACTGTTTTCATCAAATTAAAATCTTTATTAGTGCATTGTGGCTAGATATTCTTTGAAGTGAGTTTGTATTTCTACTACATTTTTTAAACAATTAAATACCTTTTCACATTGTATTTAAGGATTTCAACCTTAGAAACACAAGTACAGGATTATAAGAATTCATTTTTTTCCAAACTTGATTCTGAAAGTAAGTATACACATTGTTGTTCTATTTTTATTTTGTTCAGTATTTGCTGTTGTCTTTCTCACTTGTGCAATAATTTTTTGCACTTACTATTCAGACTTATTTTCCAGTTTTTCTAACACCACAACAACATTTTCATATACATATGCAGGTTTTTATGGTTTCTGTATGTACATCTTTTTCTACTATTTAATGTTTTTAAAAATTATGAATATGTGGTTAGAGTTGGAATGTGTATGTTGTTAATCAGTGATTAAGTTAAAAAAAGGAATCAATGAATTGAAAAGAACGTATTATTTGTTTACTTATAATTATTTTATAATTTATCATTATTTTCAATGGATAAAATTAATGCTTAAAAAGTTATTTCCTACATTGTAACATGATCCTGAAGTTATGATGATAAGAGGTTTTAATCCTCTTTTCTTTGTAGGATTTATTTCAGCCCTGTGTGAATAGTCCTATAACTGGATTGTATGGATATTTTACATAAAAAAAATAGTTATGTGGGTCAGGACTTTGTCCAGGAACTGCTTTATAACCTTTAAATAATTAATTATGAAACTTGTCATATTTGTGAAATGTATAAAAGTCTGGTTTTGGTAACTTATGAAAAAAAAATGAAAATGACTGTCATTTAAATTGAAGTATCTACTAATGCATCATTAAGAAAAGTTTTTAACATAATGTTTCTTCAGAATTTTTACAAAGAGGCTTTGTACTGATTACTGAATTTCTTTGGCAAAAACCATGAAATTATTATTGTTTTCATCATAGAATGAAGTTGATATTGCTAAATACATTGTGTAAATAGCTATACTTTTTCAAGCATATAACCTAATTCTAAAATATATTACTTTTGGCTTTGGATGTTAATGTTTTTTTACTTTAGTAATATTTATTTTCTAGAAATATCATTTCTGGTTGTTTTAACATTCATTTCTGTATATTAAATTATTTAAAACTTAAAGATTTTTAAATATTTTCATAACAAAAAAGTTATCATATGTAACAAGAAGAAAATGTTTCATTGAAAGGTATATCTTATACCTGATATTTGTGGATATAATTGAAAGTCTAACAGATAGATTATGTTAAAAATATCATTTTCAGACTTGGAACTCCCTTATGGGTCAGCAATAAGTCTGTGGATTAACACACTAAAATTAAGGCTTTGATTCTCCACAATGGGGACAGCAGATAGTACCAATGTGGCTTTGCTTTAAAAAAAAAGAAGTAAAAGAATCTTTTAAGGTTGAGTATATTATATTAAAATGAGTTAGAACATGGAAATTTATAAATTGCTTCAAAACCAATCAATCGCATCAGTTGATTCAGAACTACATTTTATCATTGTTTGGCAATTTATAGGTAGTGTGATGCCATTGAAAACTGATAACTTTTTTGGAAAATGTAATAACCTTTTTCTTGCAAAGTATTCAGATATTCATTTCATAAAGATATGTTCAGATTGGGTATTTATAACTTCCAAGAGGGGGATATCTGTTCTACTTAATGACATACAAAAACAAATGAATATTGATCATATTGGGTTACAAGGATCATCAAGAAATGGATCTGATCTACAGCAAGTTATGTCATGGTAAGCAAAGTCCAACATCTTGTTACAGTTAAGAAACCAAGAAAATAAAGCTCAGTTCAAAAATTGTCCATGTGCTCCATGAAACAGTATGCAAAATAATCAAGAAAGTTCTCCATTTGAAAATGAGGCCTACAGGGTATGGACTCACCAAAATAAAGATTACAGTCATTCCTCAAGTATCTGTAGAGTAGAATGAGTATTTGTACTACGTTATATGCAAAAATGTGGTCAAATTGTGTGGCACAGTGCTTATATATTTTTATGTAATCAGACTACTGATGTGGGCATTGGGAAACTGTTGGATGAACTATTAAAAGCATAGGAATAAGTGATGTGATTTGGACCTGACACTCATTAGATGGAGCTTTTTGCAATGGAAACTATGCTGCTGAGCTGTTGTACCAGTTACAGATGCACAGTTGTCAGATGGAGAATATCCAAATTTAATGACATGGACTGTAACACTTTTCAATTTCCAAAATCATTTTAATATAATTCATACTCCACCTTTGTATAAGAAGGTGTAGGCAAACAATAGAGGGTATTACTTGTTACTTTGAAAACTATTCTGAAATTGTCCTGATTAAAGTAAATTATTGCCACATTTTGGCATGAGTAATTCAATGAGATTGAACAAGATGACTGCATTAATCTGAGCTGGTTAAGAAGAACTGAGAAGTTTAAAGAATGATAAGGGGCCTGGGTCAGATATTTCTTCAAGAGTTTGAAAGGAGGTTAAAGGTTTGACAATGTGAGCCTCTTGCTACTATTTTGTATCAGTTTTTGAATCATGGGCAGGTACCAGAGTATTGGAAATTAGCTAATGTAACTTCTATTTTCAAGGAAAGTGATAAAAAGTTGTCCCAGTGATTATAGATCCATTAGTCTTGCATCAGTTGTGGGAAAAGTTTTGGAAAGTTAATTAAAGGTAATTTGCTAACTCATACAACAAAATGTAGAATTTTTTGAATAGTCATCATAGTTTCACTAAGGGAAAATCGTGCCTTGCAAATCTTTGGACGTTCTTTGAAAGGGTTATTGCTTATGTAGAATAGGGCAAAAGTGTAGGATTGGTGTATCTAGATTTTCAGAAAGCATATGACAAGGTGCCACATGAAAGTTTTGTACAGAATATAGTCTATATTTGTGGAGGATAAGTCAGCAAATTTCATAGAAAAGTGACTGGATGGAAGATGGTGGAGATTTGTTACAAATGAAGTTCAGTCAAATTGAATTAATATCACAATTGGGTTACCTCAGGGCTCACTTTTGAGACCTTTACTCTTTTTGATTTACATTAATGACATAGATGAAGGAATAATCAGTAAATTACTTATATTTACAGATGACATTAAGGTCTTGGGTGTTGCTGGCTGTAAAGAAGATTCAGCTGTTTTAGAAATGGATTTAGATTGTTTAGTGAATTGGACAAATAAAGAGCAGATGGGTTTTATTTATAAAAAGTGCAACATAATGCACGTATATTATCATAACTTGAACTATAAGTATAATTTGGGTGGGAATAATGTTAACCATGTCATGAAAACAGGGATTTTGGTGTAATAGTTTATTGGTTTCTAAATTTAGTTTAGCAGTGTGCTGTTGCTAGTGGTAGGGCAAAGAGGATTTTAGGTTATATGTACAGAAATATTGAGTACAAGTCTAAAGAGATTATCATTTCATTGTATAAGTTCCATGTTAAGCCACACTTGGAATACTGTATTCCAAGCTTAATAAGTATATGAATGATAAGGGCTATAAGGGCTAGCTTTAAATTTTTTTTATATTTATTTATTAATAGTTTTAGTTTAGAGAATGTTTTCCTAAAACATTTTGTTATGTTAACCTGTTTATCAGCATTATTGCCTTTAATGAATATCAGTTGCTAGTTTTGTGTGATCATAATTTTTGTATGATTCTTATGGTATCACTGATCTTTATAATATTATATTTATAAAAATTATTGTTTTGATAATTTTTTATTGGTAGTTTTGTTTATGTTTGTGTTGTTACTATTGTCTATACTATACCTAAAATAATAATTCCTTTTGAGAATTTATAATTTGTATCAGATTTTTAATTTCAGTTTTGAAAGGAGATGTGATCTTCTAGTGGAAACATGACTATGTTTTGCACATTATAGCATAATTATAAATGTTTTAAAGCACATGCAACAGCATCAGTTGTAAAATTTTGTGTAATAAATTATTAATAATTTATTTTTTGTTCATTTTAAATACTTAGACCTAATAGAAGACTACCAATCCTTTCTGAGGTCAGAAACATTCACTTCTCAAATTCAAGTTTCTTTTCAGGTTTGTTTGGTAAGTGTTAGTTCAGTAGACCTGAAGAATTTTATCAAAAATGTTTGTCAAGTTATTAAAACCTGAAAAATGGGTTACTGTCTTTAAAATATTAATTTTGTTATTACCAATTTCCTTTATTTTTGAGATTTTTAGTACCCACAAGGAAATGTTTTTGTTGTTTAAATTATAAATTATCAATATTTTGTTCTTAATGTATTAATTTTTAGTTGAATTATTTGGAAAGCAAATAAGTAATTTGCAATAAATGGAATGTGGTTTTCATTTGTTTAGTTTTATCAATTTACTACTGAAATATATCTAGGAGAGTAATTTGTGTCTAGTTTACTTTTTTACATTAAAAAAGTCATCAAATGACTTGATTTACTCATGAATGTTATAATGAAGCTGCTTCAGAATAGCTTGTTTCATATACTAAAATTGACACTTTTGGCTACAGTGTTTTGTGTGGATTTATTCTTTTTACTCAATTTATAGTGAATTTTTAAAAGCATTTGTGATTAATTGGTGGTTTTATTTGCATAACCTTTAGTATTTACTAAATTAATAATTGTCAAGTTTTGTATAGGGGAGGATGGATTCTTTACAGTAGGTGTCTGTAACTTGTTGGCAGTAGGTTTTGAACAATCAAATAAACAACACACAATTTATTTGTTTTTAAATAATATATTTGAAAGAAGCCAAATCTATACACAAATATTCTTTACATAGCTAATCACCACAGTTGTATCCAGAATCTTAAATAATCTTTTCTTATTGTCAAGTGTCTACTCAGGACTAGTTCAGTTACTTTTGAACCCAACTGACGAGACAAATTCTTTTCTTCTATGTTATTAGAATACAATCATTGATAAGCTCATTTCAATGCCCTGTGGGTTACCACACTTGAATCCAGAGCTTTAAGTAATTCTATTTTATGTCAGAAATCAACATAGGCTGGTTCATTTACTTTAGAAAGCCCTTTGAAAAGAAAATTATTCAGTGAATTTGAACAATGAAACAGACAGCACATAACCCATTTACTTTAAAAGAATATATTCAAAAGAAGTCAAATCTATATACAAATATTCTTTACATAGCTAATCACCACAGTTGTATCCAGAGTCTTAACTAATCATTTCTTATTGCCAAGTGTCTACTTAGGACTAGTTCAAATACTCTTGAACCCAACTGATAAGACATTTTATTCTCTTTTATCTATGATAATTTCACTTTAAAAAGTGCTATTATTTATGGCTGAACTCATAAACACACAATTTATATCTATTTGATTATCTCTCTTACTAATATTGTTTTACCTGGACTTACTTTACATATCGCCTGTTAGGGCTAAATGAAAAATTACGCAGTCTAATTTTATTTACAACAACTTTTTTCTGATTTTTTTTCGCATGCACTCACTATATATACATTTCCCATCTAAGACCTACAATTTTCCATAAAGTATGAGACACTTTGATGTAACAATGCTTATAGTCACTTAAAATAAGGTACGATTCCTACTAAGTTACGTAACACAATTTGTCACAAGTATTGCATTTAAAATAATTACTGTTATCATACTTGTTGTGAAAACTAATTAATCATTGAATATGAGATCACTAAATGAGCTAAATAATAACTTTTATACTCTTGTATATCAAACAATAAGCCCCTCTTCAAGAATAGTATTTAAAATATTTTTTACTCTATACAGAAAGATTCGTAGTTCACACACTAAGCCTCCTTGTGTAGTCTGGAGTAACATTTGCATTTCCCTTGTTGATCACTCATTGCACAGGTGATCTGGTAGGGCTTAACCTTAATAGGACCTATTGTCTTTGTCTCTTCCATCTGTGAAGAAATTTGTGTATTAGCACATTTGCTTTTGAAGATTTTTCTTCTGCTTGCCTATAATTTCTTTACTTATGTTCATGTTGTGAATTGTCAATCTCTTCCAGATGGTCTCAGGCCTATTAGGTATTTCATCTTCTAAGACAAAGTTATTGGCTTCTGGTTTTGCATCTATGACAGCCTTACATGCAACCTCCATCCTAATACATGAATCTACTAGGTCTTCTTGTTGAACTACCTCTTCCACAGATTGAAATGGTAGAACTTTGTCTTTTCATCCTCTTTCACTTTATATTACATGCTGTTGACTGCTTCCTCTACTTCAAAAGGTCCTTTCCATTAGAGGGTGAGTTTGTTGTTTTTAAGATCTTCTGTCCTACCTTGAAAAGTTGATATTTGGTCTTCGTGTCACAGACGTGCTTCCTTACTGCCTTTGATATGTTTAGTTTCTTCAGTGGAACTGCTTTCATAGATTTGGTACAATACTTCTTTCCAGTTTTCTGTTTTGTAAGTCTCTTTCCATTTTGTATTGTATTCTCATCTGCCATGAGTAAGCTTTTTTACAGAGTTTAAGGTCTGAAGATTGTGTTGTAATAGTGGAAGTATTGTTATATGAAAGTTTGTGACCTGTGACTTAAGAATATGAATAAATAGCTGGGTGCCTGGACTTAAGTAGTGGATAGCTGGTCATGTTGGGTAAACCTAAATGCTAATCAGCTATATTTTTAAGTGGCATTTATTTTGCCAGTGTTTATGACCTCAATGTCACTACAAGTATACTTATATGTGAACTGTGCACTTTGTATTGAAAGAGATATGTAATGCAGAGGCATGGAATATATACCTATGTGTGTGTGTATATATATAAATATATGTATATTAATCTAGCTCAATTTTTAAATCAAGAAGGAGAATTGCTTTTTAATTCATAAAGTGTGTGACCTCATAAAGCAGAAGCAAATAATGAGGGGAATTTAGGGATGCTGTGAAAAGTAGCCAGAGACTGGTATTTGTTGTTTAGAAGTGTGCATGTAATATTTGCTAGAAAGTCAGCTGAATAGCTATTGTTTAACAATTGTTTGTGCAGAAGTACAATTTTTCAGTATAAGACAGAGTAATTATGATATTTTTTTTTCAGTGTGAAGATGCTCCTTTTGATAAAATCTGTGGTGTGATACTTCAGATTAATACTTCTCATAAGTGTAAAAACATACCAAGTAAGTTTACCATAGTTATATTTTTCTATTATTTTTTAATTTCGTTCTTATTATTGTATTAGCTTGCAGATCAGTGTTTCTTACAAATATAGATGAGACTAAAAAGATATATCTGTATTATATTATTATTTTAATCTCAGTTCTTTATTTGTACATAAAGTATTGGAAATAATTGTGGAAGCAGCAAAATAAAATAATATAAAATGCAAATGTTACAGAAATTCAACCCTTTATTTTGTGAAAAAGAAATTCACTTAGGTGTTATAACATGTTGATAGCTGTCATCCAGCCAGTTAGAAAGTGCAATCTCAATTTTAAATCCTATAAAGTGCAAGCAGTCATACTGTAACAGGTAATAGTAATTTGAACCCTGTCATGGCTTCCAAGATGGTAATACCACATGATAGGTATGCAGAAATCAATGTTTTGGCCAATCAAGGATACTTTGTGCAAAACCTTGAAGCAAGCCTTGATTTTTAAGTGGGGGCTATACACAAGACTTTGAAAATAGTGTATAAAATTGGGCATGTTAATAATAGAGCTCTAAAGATAGGAAACCAAAACTTTTCTAAAATGTTTCTAAGTATTTCAAGCTGTTTTATTTACAAGATAGACAGTGTTCAAATTCAAGTCTTTCCAATGATCTTATTATTATAGATATGATTGTTATCTCAATAACAATGAAAGCACATTAGATGTGTGGTTGTTTGAACACTACTGCTGAGTAGAAATAACCAAATCAAAAGTTGAAATGGGCAATGAACAAAGCCTGAACCATGTTTGTTCCAGTTGAAACCAACTTTAAATTGATGGACCATAATTAACAGTTGTTTGTGTCCTGGCAGAGAGGAGGATGGTATCATGGGTGGAGACAGTACAAGTCTGGAGCTATGTCTCTTTTAGTAGTAGTAGCAATGTACTTGAAATTAATGACACCATAACTACTGACAAATACCTGCAAATTTTGATCCATCAAGCCATTGACAGAGGTAAACATTGCATTGGGCTGGGATTTATCTTCCATCAAGACAGTAGTCCCAAGTATACAGCAAACATGAAGAAATAATTTTTGATGGTAAAGAAGCTGATGGGACACTGAAAACCATTGTGTGACCTGAAAATGATCTCTGTATGAATATTCCTAAGTTTTATGATATCATATAAAAGCTTAAAAGGTTTTAAGTGATCAAAGAACTTGGCTGAATTGTGGAAAGTAATGAAGTGTGGTTGGAACAGCATTTTTACAACTGTGTATTGAAAAATTGTATTGCAGCTTGAAAACGAGTTGTAGTGTTTTATAACAAAGTGACTCGTGTACAAAATACTAGTTCATTTAAATATATAATGAACTTTATTTGTATTTTCTCTGGTAATGGTTTTTTCATCATTAATAAATTCACTCCATATTTGTCTTTACTCATTTTTTCTAACCCCAATATGTGTATCATTTGCATATTTTGTAATTGTTTCTATCACTCTAAGCTACATGGAAAACAATTTCAATTTTTTAAAGAGAAGTTGAAAGGAAAACTGGTTTGTGATTTTGAATATAAAACTAAGTATAAATCATTTTACACATATAGTCGTGAAAAAATTAGGACACCCTATGAAAGTATTTGTGTAACATATTTGGATATATAGATATTAAATCTCAATTTTAACAATACTGAGAGATTATTGGAATATAACTAAACAATTAAAACTGAAGAAAAGACTTTTCAAGATCTTTTGTGAATGTCATGTTACAAAAATGCATATTCGAATTGAGAAAAAAGTTAGGACACCCTACCCTCTTTGGCTGAAATAACGCAGTGAAATGCTTCTTGTAGTCATATGCCAATCTCTGACATCAGTCTGAAGAAAGTTTGCCCCACTCCCTAATGCAGAATTCTGTCAGCTGTGAGATGTTTGAGGAGTTTCTTGCATGTACAGCCAGTTTCAAGTCACCCCACAGCATCTCAATGGGTAAAAGATCTGGGCTTTGACTTGGCCATTCCAGGACTCTTCATTTCTTAGTTTTCAGCCAGTCCTTGGTGGATTTACTGGTATGTTTTGGGTCATTGTCGTGTTGCAGGGCCATTTCTGCTTCAGCTTTAATTTTCTTACAGATAGTCTCACATGATCCCCAAGCATTCTCTGATACACAGAGGAATTCATGATGGATTCTATGATTGTGAGCTGTCCAGGTCCTGCTGCAGCAAAGCAGCCTCAAACCATGACACTTCCACCTCCCTGCTTCACAGTTTGTGTGAGGTACTTTTCTTTGAATGTTGTATTTGTTATACGCCAAACATGTCCTCTGTTCTGGTGTCCAAATAATTCAGTTTTGGACTCATCTGTTCAAAGAACATTATTCCAGAAGTCCTGGTCTTTGTCTACATTCTCTCTGGCAAACTTCAGTCTGGCCTTGATGTTTCTCTTAGAGAGCAAAGGTTTCCTCCTTGCACACCTCCCATGCAAGTTAAACTTGTGCAGTCTCTTTCTGATTGTAGGGGCATGCACTTTCACATCAACAGTAGCCAGAGCCTGCTGTATGTCCCATGATGACATGTTAGGGTGTTTGGAGACCTCTTTTAGCATCTTGCAGTCTGCTCTTGGGGTGAATGTGTGTGGACGACCAGACCTGGGCATGTTGGCAGTTGTTTTAAAAGCCCTTCACTTGTTGATTATTTTCCAGACAGTGGAATGGCTAAATTCAAACTCTTTTGAGATCTTTTTAAATCTCTTACCAGACTCACAAGCTGCTACAATTATTTCTGAAGGCCTCAGACAGCTCTTTTGCTCTCACCATGGTGCTCACTTTCACTTCAACAGTCAGGAGCACACCAAACTAAATATCTGAGGTTTATATAGAGCAAGCCTCATTCACAGTGCTGAGTAACAATCTTCTAATCACATGCACCTGGTGTGATACACCTGTTTACGAGTTGAGCCAATTTATGTGAGTATAAATGTGAATGTGTTCTAACTATTTCCTCAGTTAGAATATGCATTTTTGTAGCATGACATTTACAGAAGATCTTGAAAGTCTTTCCTTCAGTTTTAATTGTTTAGTTATATTCCTATAATATCTCAGTATTGTTAAAATTGAGATTAAATATTTGTATATCCAAAAATGTTGCAAAAGTACACAGGCTTTCATAGGGTGTCCTAATTTTTCACATGACTGTATGTAGAGTTAAGTATAATGTACCCAAATGATTTTGAATATGCAAATAAACAAGCCATGCTAGAACCAAAGTTCATATAAAGACCTGGTGAAAAGATGTGCATCAACACTAAATTTTGGAATTGTTTGTCACTTCATACATATGTGGTATTATGCTACCAAATTTTTGTGTGGGTTTTAAGAAGAGTATGTAACAACCCTTTTCAATTTAAAATATTCATAAACTCAAATCATAGATATCTGTTCATATCAGGGATTTAGGATTTCCAAGATGGTGGTATAATATGTATTTAATGGCATTGGTAAACAAAGGGATATGGATGAAGTATGATCACCAGAACCATTCAACAAGATATGCAGAACAAGTCATACCCCAGCCATGGTAAGCAAAATGTTGTCCTGTGTAACAGGTAACAATCCATGAATGCAAAGATTAATTGTAAAATCCATTTACCTGCTTTAAGGAAAAGTATGTAACATAATCAGAATGGATATTTGTTTTTAGAAGTGAGCAGGTTGCTTCCCTGATATATCTATCCAACTTTTGAGTATCTTAAGCTGCTGATGAGCGAAATTGGTATTCCTGCTATTCTGCCACAAAGACATGCCTTTTAAGTTGACAGATTCTGTCTATAGACTTCTGTGTAATTTGGAGTATTGAAACAGGTGATGGACACTCATCTTCCTCATATACAAGATAGATTATTAAAGGTAGTTAGGGTGGAGTTGTATGCTTTGGACTTGAAAATCTTACATTAGAGACTTTTACAGTGGAAACTATGCCTGAAGACTATTGTTGAGATGCATGGTCATCAGATAAAACATGATTGGATGTAGCAATACTGACTGTAACAACATGACGAGGCTTCAGAATTATTTTTAATATAATGCACTCAACCTTTTTGTTCATAAAAGCAAAATACTGTTTTATGGATGTTACTAAAAATAGTAAACAATATTCCAGTGTAATCGTAGAAAATGACATTTTTCTAAGTGAGTGATATTTTTCTAGTTCTACTAGTTTTTGTTTGTTTGTTTAATTAAATACTTTATTTTTGTTAATATTTATGTACACCAAATCTCTGGATTTTTTTTTTTACTCTAATGAAATTGGTTATTTTAGTATTGTCTAGCTACATAGAGTAAATAACATGTAAGAACCTGTGCATAATGTTTGCTGGGTAAAAACAGGTAAGACATAAATTGTGAGCATATTTAGTTATATTATGAGTGAACACAACTGTAAAGTTGAAAATGAGAAAACCCGTTTAAAACCACATGTTTGTCCTACAAGCTAGTATAGAACTGGTATTCTTTCTACATCTTTTCTTTTGTGTTGGCCTGGCATGGCCAGGTGATTAAGGCTCTCAACTTGTAATCTGAGAGTTGCGGGTTTGAATCCCTGTCACACCAAACATGCTCGCCCTTTCAGCTGTGGGTGCATTATATTGTGTCAGTCAATCCCATTATTCATTGGTAAAATGATAGCCCAAGAGTTGGAAGTGGGTGGTGATGACTAGCTGCCTTCCCTTTAGTCTTACTTTGCTAAATTAGAGGTGGTTAGTGCAGATAGCCCTTGTGTAGCTTTGCAGGAAATTAAAAACAAACCAAATTTTTGTGTTAACTTTAGATTCAGTAAAGAAATACATTTATATTTCTATGAACTAATACAATAATGTAAAAGTTAAAATAAAATTAAAATAAATAACTTTTGAGTACAAGTTCATTAACACTTTGCTGATTGATTAGTTGTGGCTTCTTTTAAAAAAATTGAAGAATATTTTTCATCTATAACATATCTGATTTTCAATTTTACTGATTTCTTTGAACATTTCAGGTTCAGACTATATCAAATTCACCTACTTCATGTCAAAAACACTTGAGCTGTCTTTGAACTTTAGGATTAGAGTGTTTCTCTAAATTATCTTTCAAGTTTTTTGATAGTTAAACTGATGTAGGCACACTTACATGTACTGTAGTAGAGGTTTTGAGTGATATATGACTTGAGAAAATGGTATTTGATTTTTAAAGTTGTGAATTCTCAATAGAGGTCCATACAAAGCCAAGCTCCCTTTTATAGATGTTTTTCTAGATAATCTTGGTTGTTTTAAAACCAGAATAAGAAAGTTCTGACAATTATTTTACTGTAACTTTGGTTATGCTAATGTTTTGTGTCTCACCTAGATGCTGAATTTTCAATACTGGAAAAACCTGGGATTAAGGATGTAGGTAAGAGAATATTTAAAGTTTTAATATAGAAAACTTGTAAAAAAAATATTCTAAGCTGTTAAGTTGTTTACCCAAAACATAGTAGCAGGTAAAAGAATCTTATTGTAAATTTTATCATTCTAAGTAAAATATTTAAACATTGTTTTTCCAATACTTTTGTTTTTGTTGAATGAACTGATAGAAACAGTTGTGAAAATGCATAATCCTCTATTCTTAGGTGATTTATCTGTATCCTTAAATGAAGTTACAGTGAAAAAGAATTATTCTGAACATAGTAAAAGAAAATTTTCATAATTGTGTGTGATAATATTGGTGAGTTCAATTAATACATTCAGAAGAGTTGTATAAATGAGCAGTTTTTTTACTTATAGCCACAGGAAAAGGGGAGTTTTTTTTCAGATTTTCTGACTGACTTTGAAATTGACTTATTTGATTATTTTCTACTATTTTTGTGTTGTTTATGAAGAATGGATTAAGAAAATTTTAGGTACACCCTTTTGTCATGGAGATATTACCCTCTAAACAGGGGATTTCTACAAAGATAGTCATCATTATTCAGAGTAATAAGCCAGAAAGTATTAGATAGAAAAGTCAGTGTTGATTATAATGTGCTTGAATATAATGCAACAATATTTATGCTAAAACAAACAAAAACAACAAGTTTTGAGTTTATTACTAAAATGGGGAGGTGGCTTTATTAACTAGTAAGATGAAATAATGTAGAAATTGTATTGATAAAATAATGAATTAAAATATGCATTAAACTTCACATCAGGAAGTTTTTCAGTCACATAATGCATGCTGTAATGCAGTGAAACATTGGTTCAACTTGAGGCTATCTTGTTTTATACACTGATTCTGTCAGAGGAAATTGCAACAGAAACATCAGCTTTCTCGTCTCCAGATTCCTCTAACAGAAAACCTGTTTCATCAGAAGAGAAAAATATATTCACTAGAAACTGTATCTCCAGCTTATGAGAATCATTTATTGAATTTTGTTTTGAGTTGTCTTTTTGTTTCCATTTCTACAAGAAAAACATTACATGTATATTACATATGGCCTCCATTCTGTATCATTACATGTATATATATATATATCACATATATTATTGTGTAACATTATTATCTGTATATTACATGAATATACATGTATATGTATCACAGTTTTTAGAAGCAGTACATATTATGGTAAAATAAAAAAACAGCTACATTGGATTTTGGTTCAAAGCTATATACTAAAAATGTTGAACAGAGATTTGACATGTATTATAAATAATAATTACTTCTAAGTAAAAGTCAGTAGTGAGGATTATGTTTCTAACGGGATGTACTTACTTGGTAACAGGTCTTTTACATTTTCCAACAAAGTATAGCAGAATATCCAAAGTCAAAGTAGTTTATTGAATATGAATGTTTGTGAAACAATAACCAGATTTAAAACCTAAATTTTTATTGGTTGATGAATACGTTTGATGAAAAAATAAAGAGGATTTTACCACCACACACACAAATTATTATACACTTATGTAGTATACCATTAGATTCCAAACATCCTAGAAAAAATTACCAATGTTCAAAGAATTGTGATTTTTATTGTATTTACACTGAACCATATAACAAATGTTTACACAGATTCAAAATGCAGTGTTATTACTGTGGAAAATTCTTGTTGATACATACTTACATTGTATGATACATACATAAGCTACTATTTCATGGACAAATTATTAATAAAAATACTTCATTAAAAACTGATTTTTTTTGTACAAATATGTAATATTTAATAAAAGTCTGCCAAATTTTATGAAGATACATCCATTGTATTAAAAGTTGCAGTATTTATGAAAGCTCTGTACAAATTAAACTAATCACATGTTTGGCCCCTGGGAATGAGCTTGTGTTGAGGGAGATGGTGAACAGAGCAAATCTAGTGCATTGTGTGCTCAAAAACAAACATACTACTATTAGTGTGTATACATAATAATCAGAAACCCTAATTATGGTTTTTTAGTTATTTTTGTCTTGATACTAATCATTGAGACTAAACAAACTTGAATTAATCGAAAAAATAACGAGAAAATTTTCAATTTTTTTTATTTCTAGGTAGTTGAAATAATTGTGAACACTATTTGATTATTTTTGTGATACCTGTAAATAATTTCATGGGATACTAATAAGCTTAATTAGTAGTTCCAATTTTATTGTTTTTACAGAAAAACATATTATTTTTCTCTCCAAACACAATTCAGTTGACCACCATTCCTGCATTTTTTTAATATTTGGTGGAGTTATATCTATATTCAATATGCTCAGACATCTTTTTCATTTTTTTGATTTAGGCCTCTTTGAGGATTTTATGAGGTCAAAGGTCAACTTTAAAATGTATATTTTGGACTTCTGTGTAATCATATTTACAGCATTCAAAATGAAAATTGTTACAAATGTAAATTTGTATGTTGAATATAATGTTAAAAGACCTATATAAAATAATCAAATGAATGTTGTATTGCCAATCTTATTTTCATTTCCCTGCAGGTTTGAAATTTGTTGGGCCAGTGTAGTTTTAAAACACACTGGGTTTCAAATCAAAACTACCATGAATGGTTGGAAAGGGATTTACACTCTAGAAAAGCAAGATATAAATCATGCTGAAGTTCATTTAACATTAATGGCATAAGAGAAGTAGCCTAAGGCAGTCATATTACAAGCAAAAACATGCAAAAATATGAAGATGTTGAAAGCAGCATCAAGCAACAATAATATATCTACATATTTTTGAAGCTACTTGAACAGAAATGTTCATATTAAAGAAACAATTACCACTGTTGTTATCATCGATTCAACTTCCAGCATCCACTCATATGTTTCTTTTACAGATGTTTTGAAATCAGAAGTTTTATGGACTTTGAAAGTAAATGACTGTGATGGTTCACTTCATTAAAATGAAACAATCATAGAACTTTTCAAGAGTATGCTACCCGATAGTAAGTTGCCCATAAGTTGTCAGATGGGGAAGATAAAACATCACACTTTGTAATACATGGATCAGCTTTGTATTTGACTTCTAACTAAAGTAGAAAATCAAGAAGTCTGAGAGATATATTCTTTTGTTTGACAAGAGCTTGAACAATTTCTTTAATATAAAACTGTGTAATGTTCACATGTACTTTTAGGATGAATGAAGTGTCTACACAAGATATCAAATAAAGAGTTTTAGGACATATACTGTCACTGATCTATTTGACAAGCTATTTCCTGGCTTCAAATACTTTGGTTCTAATAATTTATTGTAGGTATCTATGGGTAGCTTCAATGTTAACTAGAAATTACATTAAATTTTATCAGCTGAAGTTAATAAACTCAATTAAAGAAGACTTGTTGCAAGTTTTATGTCCTATTTCACGCACAATTTCAAAATATTAGCAGTGGGTGTTAAGTAGCTGATTGAAAGTTTGAAAAAACTATTTTTTTTTAGAGATTCACAAACAAGAACTGACGACTTCATAATTGAGACTGGATGTTCAGATGTTACACCAAACTTTTATAAGCACTGATGGCTAGAGAACATCAGAGTTATAAAAGAGTGTTTATCTGTGCTATCTCATCTTAAAACATATGTGGGTGTGCATGAAAAACCACCAAAATTAAAATCATATGACAGTATTCATGAAGTTTTTAATTCTAATCACCAAAGTACTGTTTGTTTTTTCTCTCATTTGCTAAAGAAATATAACTTTTTCTAAAATAATTCCAGGATAATAACCCAGTGTTACCTTTAATGGCTTCAGATCTTTGCTTTGTCAGGGGATTCCTTCACAAATTTGTCACTTCAGAACAACTACAAACATAACTATACTGCATCATGTTTGAAGTCTGGATTTAACAGACAAAACATATTTTAAAATAACCTTGGAAAATTAATACTGGTTTTGTTACAAAGAAAATCAGTAATTTTCAAGAAGATTTCAAAAACTTGTGATAAAGACTTTCTGGGATTTAGACTTGAATGGAGACAATTCCTTAAGGCTGTTGTGAAAATTATCCAGAAGTCCCCTCAGCATATAGCTTGTTAAGGAACATGAACTGCTTGAATTTGTTGCTGTTATTTTTTTGTATATTGTTTAAAACGTCTCTTGAATGTAGGCAGAGTGGAGAAATGGGATTGTGACAGTATTTTTAGGCAGTACAAAGAGTTTTTCATAACATCTCTGTCATTGCCTAATTCAAGAACTTGTATGTTTTAAAGAAAACACAGACTTGATACTCTGTGTTTCCATTTCCTGTTAGACAATAAAAAACCTTAAATGTTTGGGAGAGTTGAAAATATAATGTCACACAGAAGATGATTTTCATGATTAGTGGTATTTGCTAAGTGATAAATCAACAGCTTCATGAATCCATTAGTGCAATGTTCTTCAGACGGGTATGTAGAAGTAAAAGATGGATAAATAAATAGAATAAAAAATGTTGGTACAACTGCCAGCCATTTGTTCTCCCTCCAATCAGCAGTTCAACAACTTCAGTTACAGAAAAAGAAAAAAAGGCTGGTGGTGAGAAATACCAGCTAGTTGCCTTTCCTCTAGTTAATAGTTCAAAATTATTGATAATGGCCAATAGACTTAGTAGCTTTGCTGTAACACAGACAGAATAAATTTGGTGACAGTATTTTAATTACATGAAATAAATGACAATAGTAAAAGTTGTAAACTGTAATTTTGATTACTGTATGGCAGTCATTTTAATCATAATTTTAGTTAAGCATTTGTTAGAATATTCAGAAATAATGATTTTGTTCAGTTTATTATTTTTTGTTTAGTTGCAGTCAGTGTAATTGTAATTTTAATTAATCAGTTTAATCACAATTTAAATTAATTGATATGTTTACTTGACACTACTCAGTGTAATTTTTGCTTATAGTTAATAAATGACTAAAATGCTCAGCTGTATGCAGAATATATGTCCATATAAGTTGGATATATAAATGCTTAATTGCATTTAATACATGAAATAATTAGTCATTGCACATTTGCAATTAATTTTAGAGAAGACTAATTTTGTTAATAAAAGTTAGGAAAACTTTAATTTCATAATTTTCAGGACTAAACCCTTCCTCAGGTGATGTCTTTAATGAAATTATTTCTAGAGTTTTTATTTCTTCATAAGTTATCTGAATATTATTTGTGTGATTTTTATTTTGTTTTTCCTGTTTTGGGAGAAAAATACTAGCAACAATTGGGTAGTGTCATCTAAAGTTAGTTTGGAAACCGTATGCATATATATAGATAAAAAGGTTGATGACAAAAATTGTATTTATTTAATTTTTTTGTTCTTTTACAAGCAAAAGTAATGTTCAAATGTAGGACTAGCCCAATAAATTTTCAATCTAAGATTTTATTTGCACTTTGAGAGCATATATTATAATAATTTATTTTTATTGTAAAAATGAATCTGTTGTCTTTTCAAAATTGGACAAATGTCAGCGCCTTTTCTCGCTGGTAGTTCTAACTAATTCTTGTAATGTCTTAGAAACAATGTTGCTACAGTCAAGGTTTACCATTGTTAGTCTGCCTGGCACAAGAGAAGTTGTTTCATTAAAACCTTTAAAATAAGAATGAAAAGACAGTTATGAGAGAAGAATATAACAAGAAAAGCTTTAAAAATGTGTATATTGTTTTATTTTTCAAGCAAATGCTTGATAATATATTTGCCTGTAAATTAGTGGCAAAAAATTGGCTTCTATTTTGTTTAGACTAGATAAAAAGCTGGGAAACATTTAAACAATATAAAAAATAATGGTGAAAATAAAAAAAATCAAGGCAGCTTCAGTTTCTACATTGATAAATAAAATTCCATCGATAGATTTAGATGTGATTACTTATAATTTCTTAATATAATTAGTTGTGTTGTTGGAAAATTCTAACATTTATTTTGGGTACTTGTAATGGTTTAATTTATTTGACAAAGCCAAAACTGTAGTGTTAAGGTCTTCTGTGATTACATTTTTGTGACTTTCAGCTTCTAAAGCATGGTTTCTCAAAAATATTTTAAAACAAAAGATGTGGTAATAATGAAGCTGTGTTCGTTTTGTGGAAAAGTAAATATGTCTTTGCTCTCAGAAGGGTGACTTTAAAGGATAATAATAATAATATACCTCTATAAAATACTTATCATGTTACAGTAAATCGTATTCCTATATAATTTTGTTAACTGAAAAGTAAATGTCAAAATTGTACATAAATCATATCCTTCACTGAGATAACTGTAGAAATGAATTTTTGTTAACAGTTGCAAAAACTGACAGTAATAATCTTCACAGTATTTGTGTTCAATCCAATGTTATCATAATTAGGTTTCACTCTACACTCATAGTTTTCTGGCTTTGTTTTAATAATTTAATGGTAAATATAGTGAACATATATGACCATGGTAAAGTTAATAGCAAACATTTTTTTCTTTAATATAGAACCTGAAAACTTTACCATCACTATAGCTCCAGAACTGTCAACTGCTTTAACGCTGTATTTCAGGTGAGGTACTGCTCTACACAGCATAAGCATGAATTATTGTACTCTTCATGGAAGTTTAATGTTTGTGAAATATTTAACAATATTAATATTGCACTAAACAATAATAACTATTTACTACTTACCTTATTTCTTCTCTGAGTCATTTCATAAGCTTGAATTTAAATGTAGGGTAAACTTTAATTATTTATGTGTTACTTTTTGGTCAGTTTGAGGTTAAATATAACTAAAATAGATTTCTAAAATGTATCAATATATTAACCTGATATTAAATGTAGGTAAATGCATTATATATATTTGTTCAAACTCATACTGGGACCCACTCTAATCATAAATTCACGAGTAGGTGTTAATTATTTTTTTAACAAAAAATGTGATTGCCAGTAAAAAAATCATATTGATTAGTAGTCAAATATTTATAATTATAGAAGTTAAAGATGGAAACATTATATCAAAATATTTATTGATGAATTTAAATATTCAGTGTTACATTAATATAATCTTTTCAAAGTCAGCTATAATTTTATGATAATATGAACTCCTTAATGTTAGAAAACCCACAATGTTTGAAAAAGAATCATTAGTTTATGCACAATTCTAAAAATAAGACAGTTTTCTCTTTAAATACCAATAACTTACCATACAGGGTTAAAAATCAGTAAAAATCCTAAAGAAACTGAAATACAGTATCATACACTACATATTTTCAAGTATATCATGCATTTTCTTTAGGAGTGTTATGTTTTGTAAAACTCTTATTTATATTATTTATACAATTATCATAAGACCAATTTACATATTAAAGAATTTTGTGTCGTCTACTGACAACATTTCTATCAAGTCCATCACTCTTATTTTATAATTTAAATTTATTTTTTTATATTTAATTATCTTAGAAAATTCACATATATTTATACTAACTAAATTTCCAAGTTGTGCTAAAATAATCGTTTTTTTCCCATTTAAATGTGTGATTAGTTTCACTGATGTGTTCTGCTAAAGGTGAAATAGTAATATTATTGTTTTTAACATTTATTTTGTGTCACACATTTCAGAATTTTAAATTTATTATAGTATGTTCTATGTAAACTATTTTACATACACATGTTTTTTACAAATAAAATTAATTTAATGAAAAAAATTGGTATCTTTAACTGTATTAATAATTTGGTTAACTTTGAACTTTGTTCATTGGTGTATTTTTTGGAATTTTTTTAAATTTTTATTATTTGACAGGATAAGCCTAGTATAAATGACAGTACCAAATGTTGTTTTAGCAAGGTTTTGCTGTTGAAAATGAAGTTTGTTTTTGTTGTTGTAAATTCTAAAATGGAAATGAAGAGTTTATTTAGACTACTTTATTATAGGGGTATAAAAGTAAACTTGATTAATAAGTTAACTTTTAATATTATATAAATTTTCTATTTCTGCCTGTCACTGTAATGCAACTTTTAATTGCCCTGATTTGCTAAGTTTTAATTTTTCAATTATCAATCTGTAGTGTCCCAAGTTTAACATAATTTACTCAATATAGTACAGATATTACTAAAGTATAGTTTAAATTTTTATAGGCTTAGAAACTTATTAGGTGAGATAAGAAAAATAAAAAGAAATTTATGCAAGTCATGCTGGTGAGTAGCTCGTGTATTACATTATTCAGTACCATAATTTGATTTCCACATTTGCTGTGTATTTAGGGGAGAGTTGGTACAGTAAGACATGAAAGTTGTCTCTTCTCATAATTTCCTAATTTTTTAAACTAATTAACTCAAAGTAAGTTCAAGTCTAAAAATAAATGACTGGCACAAAAACAGTGTTTGTCTGGTACAATTTTGTCAGTACTGGATATTCTGTTTGGTTTGGTACTTGTAGCCAATATTTCTATTTGTAATGCTGTTTGCAACTGGTCTGACCAGTTAACTCTGAAAACAAAATCAAAAGGGTACAGTATAATTAGCAGTGGACAGTTCCCAAGGAACACTGATGAAGGTCTCAAGCAGTTCATGAATATGCACTTAAGCATGAAACTTGCAAGAAAAATGTAGGTATGAAGTTGTTGGTTTCTGCCTCACTCTCTCTTCTGACATTTGCAGTGTCTTCCTGGATTATTGTTTATTTTTGTTGTTGTTGTTCAAAATGCTCATTTAAAATGTTCTTACATTACAGTGATACATATAAAGACTTGAAAAGTTCAGAGCTCAGGATTCTGTTACAAAGATAATGTGTGTACTAAAGTTAGTGACACTACAAAAATGGATTAACAAAGACCTTAATTTTATAATGTGAATAGAATGGACACATGGAAGACTGTATTACACTTTTTGAATGCCTCAATTATTAGCACTGAGAACTTCTAGTTATCCAACCCAAAAGACCATTCCAATACAAACTGCCTCCTTTAAGCTTTCTAGCTCTATGTTAATGGTGAGTTTAGATCAGGAGAATGAGTACTTTTACCAGAAAAACTGATACTTGATCCACAGTAACCAACTGTTCTTGAGGTATTTGCTCACTCTACAGATATGTAAGAAGAACAATTGAGGAAAGTTTGATGTTGCAGAACATGAACTGCCCTTCACTGTACATGAAGACTGAATTAAGTTTTAGAAAATCATGGCATTGATGTTATTGATATGTACATTAATTGCATCCAGTGTGATGAGTTTGTCAATTTTCATAGCAGATATCTGGAAAATAAACTGGAGATGGATTTTCAATGAGCAGAGATTTTACAATGTGTTATAGAGGAAGCAACAGACTGCAGTGTAATAAAGAAAGAGGTTGTCTATGTGTTATAATTTGACACTCAGTATTTTGGAGGGCATGTTGGAGTCAAACTTTTATTTCTTCACTTAACAGACATTAAAAAAGCAGATTCAGCAAGAACTAAATCAGCTATTGGGTGAAGCTTTTCTTTACTAGACATAACATATAATCAACTTTATTCAAAACTTGTTTGATTTATTTCAGATAGAGTGTGAGTGAATAGTGTAGATAAAAGTAGTGTGAAGACCTTGCTTTAAGAGAATTCACTCTGGATAAATTTTCAATATTGTGTGGCTCATGTATTAGAATTGGCTATGAAAGATGTTCTTCAGGCAAGTGAACCACCTGCTCACAATTCTGTAATATACATACACCATAAATCCCCCATAGAAACTACAGGAACTAAAGTCAGTTTGTGAACTTGTGAAGAGTACATTTGATTTTGTGAATAGTTAAGTAAAACCAAAAACAGCATGTGGAAATACTATTAATTTCATTGAAACTGGATTAGTTTGGATAAATTTGGCATTTGGGAAATCTGGCTGCTCAGAGAGGTAATGATGAAATTTCTGGGTATTAGAAAAAGTAAAAAATCAGTGACATGTTGTTGCACATCTCACTTTTTCATTGATGTGTTAAGTCCTTTGGCAGAATTGCCAAACATTTTTTTAGAAAGAAAGAATCAACATTGTCTGTGCCATTAGTTTTTTAAAAAATTAAAGTGTAAATTTGTGATACAGTATTTCCCTCCACTTACAATATTAACTTATCTCATTTTGAGATGCCTTCTATATGCTGGCTTTTATTTTTATAATGCATGCCACAAGCTTTTTCTCTCATGCAATTCCCCATGTGACATCTTTCCACTGATAGGAAAACACTACTACCACATGATGGATGTGACTCCCTCTATGTGCCAGTGTCTTTCTTTTTTTTCCTTGTTTCTCAAAGTGATTTAATTTTAGTTAATTTACTTTATTTTAAGAATTTTGTTTTCCACTTTATTTTCAGAAGTGTTTGATTTACAAGTATTTCACAGCAAAAATTTTCATTTGTTTGTTTGAATCAAGCATAAATACCAAAGTAAATGTTACCACTTTGGGAACATCTCATTCATTTAATACCATACTATAGGCCATAGGTGTTGGTGACTCATTGAGGGATTTATTTGCAGGGAGAGTGAGCATTATATTGGACAACCTTTGTCTCCTGCTGTTACCTCTCTTCATCTTGAGCCTTTTAAGCCTGGCCAAGCTGACAAAGATTTTGATCATTTGTTTTTTTTCCACCCTAAAGTTTGATGTGCCATTTGAAGCCCGATCTGAAGATTCTGTTAGACTTTCATTGGCTTTCTTGGATTTTATTTATTGAGTATGTGATGTTTTGTCTGTTACTTTTATTTATTATGACCCATGCCCTTCCCTATTACATTCTTAACCTTCTTTTTTCCTGTCTCCTGATATTTGAGTTTAAACTGAGTGTTTTTCCTCTCAATTAGGTGACTGTGTTAGTATGCTTCGTTCCTCATGAATGTTGGATTAGTTAAACCTCTGTTATCATAGGACTGTCTACATCTGGACCAGCAGTTGTTAAGTTAAATTATGCCTGGTTTGGGGGAAGGAACCAAATCTCCTGTTCTTCTTACCAATGCCCAGTATTCTTGTCATCATTTTACCCTAGCAATATTTTTTGGTACCTCTTCTCAATCCATCTCCGTTTGGAGGCTCTTCACAGAATTCCTAATGGTTTTCTGGGAACATCCTCTCCATTCTCACTTTTATATTGCCCTGCCTGTCGTCTTTGGTTTTGGTCCTGTAAAAATGGTTTATTTGTTGTTGGGACCTTATGGGTCATGATGCTACATTGTCACAGACCTCTCTCCTGGTTCCTTACCTACAGGACCTTTTAGTGGCCCATAGATGTTTTGTGTTTGAGTCAGTTCTAGATTCTTTGGAATCAAGGGTAGCTTCAGTCTATCTAAAGTCTGCTACTTCTCATCTGAGGACCCATTTGTCCCAGTTGGAGTGAAGCATAGCACAGATACCTGTTTCCTGATCCTCTTCTTCTCTGTCCTTGCCCATTTTTATTCCTGCAGTGCCACTCTTTGCCATTTTTCACAAAGATGCATGGTATACCAACATTGGTTCCAGTTACTATTTAGTAGGAGCACATCTGACAACCTGGAGTCCTTTCATCTCCAATGTCTGAGCTCACCAACTTTTGACAGAGGTTTTTTTTTATATCAGTTACTTTTCCTCCCCTGTTCCATGTGCCTGTTTCCTTTGTTTCTCCTCAGAATTCCTTGTCACACCAGCATCTGTTCAAGGTGGTTCCAGCTTTCTTTACATAACAGACTATCAAACCTGGTCCATGTGATTTTGCAGATTTACTCTCATCTGTTTGTAGTTCCCAAAACAACATTGGACTGCTGATTGGTCATTGACCTGTCTCATCTCAATTGATATGTTCACACCCCATATCACCTCAAAATCCAATATTACTTTTTGGTGGGGTTTTCTCCAGGTTTTTGGATGACCAAGACAGATATCTCCATATACTTGTCTGCATATTTCCACATCAAAATTTTCTTGTATTTATTTTTCCTTTGTCCATAGTAGGATAATGTTTCAGTTTTTGGCTGGTTTTGGTGCTTTACATTTTCTGTGAAGTGGTGTGAACCTTCTCTCTTTGTCTTCAGGTCATGGGATTGTGCTTTCTCTTTTATGTGCAAAACTTTTCTTTTTGCTTATTCCAAGTGATAATTGGCCTGTCATACTCATCAGCTTCTACCATAAGCTGCTTGAGTGGGCTGATTGATCTAAATGGACAAGTCCTTGCCCATTTTTATTCCTGCAGTGCCACTCTTTGCCATTTTTCACAAAGATACATGGTACACCAACATTGGTTCCAGTTACTATTTAGTAACTAACCTACCCAGTATCTTATTCATCTGGGTGTTATTCAAAATCCATCTTAGTCAGACCCAACCTTTTCTTCTGTATTTCTGTTCTATGGAACTGGCTGTTTGGAATGCTCCTTCACTTTCTGTTCATGAGGATCCATCACTTTTGGGGATGTAATTTTTAGGATTTCTTTCACATCCTCAGCTGAACTGAGGATGCAATGCTTATGCAATCCTTTCACTGAATCTTCCATTATCAAAGGAGTCTTGCTCAGGATCTCTTAGATGCTCCTATAACCCTTCTTTACTACATTGCAGCTGATCTATGATGAAAGTTAAACAAGGCTCATACACTGGTTGGAGTCCCACTTCCTTCTCTGCAGCCAGATTTATGTCTGTTCATAGATATTTCCTTTCAGGGCTGGGGTCCATGGGTAGATCACCAGGAGGCTATAGGTCATTGGACTTTAGGGTAATGTTCTCTTCATATCAATGTTCTTAAACTTGCTGTTCATTTGACTTCATATCACGTTTTTTTTCCCATCTTCAAATATCATCTGGTTGTGATCTATTCCAACAATTCAACATTGGTGGCTCATATCAGTCACCAGTTGAGATTGCAGTGTTTTATAACATTGGATCTACTCTTTTGGTCCACAATCATCACATTCATTTGATGGTTGTGTTGTGTATTGAAGTGTTTTTAGTGTTATAGTAGATTATCTTTCCTGACTTAACCATAATGGTTTACCCAACCAAATGGTCTTTTCATCACTTTGTACTTCAGTGGCTTTGCAGTCAGTGGGGTGTTCCTTATATTGATGCATTTAACACCATCTTCAACAACCATTACTTTTGTTTTTGTCACTGGTTCCTCATCCTTGGGCTTTGGCTATAGATGCCTTCAGCCAGCATTGGATGCCAGTACCTTGCAGGTTGGTTTTGAATATTCAGGAAACCAATCAGTTTAAGTCCTCACACAAGTCTGTGGTTTTCCTGCTTCCTCTGTCAGTTCTTCAGATGTGTTTGAGTTACTTGTATTTTGCAGCAAAACATTTTTACCTGTTTGTTTGTATCAAGCATGAATTCCAAAGTAAATTTTACCACTTTGAGTACATCTCGTTCATTTGATACCATAATATAGGCAATAGGTGTGGGATGTTTGTGTTTCTATCCTCTGTACAGGTCAGCATAGGAAAATTGTAACTTCAAACATTCAGTATAGAAAAGTTATAAGATATTTCAGTTATAAAATATTTTTGAGCAAAATGGAATGTTCAAATAGAGCACAACATAGATGTTATTGACCTTTGGATGTTCTTGAACACTCTCATGGTCGTATGAGTTGATTGTATATGATGGGCTTTCCTTGGATACTGGATGACACATACCTTAAAGTCAGTGTTTTCCTCATATTTATGATTTTAGGGCTTGAGATGAAGCCAGTATGATCCTCATCCTACTCTCTCACAAATGAGAAGGTTTGGGATGTAGTTTACTTGCCAAGTACAATCTTCTATGCCCTAGCCATTCTACACCATGGAATATATTCATTTTACTCACTTTATTTCTCTTGGATTTCGTTTCCATATTTGTCTGGTTGGAATCATTTTCCAGTTCCTTTCCTTTTCAGCCATGTTTCTTTCTAGCTTGTCATGGCGAGTAGATATGTGGCTCGGAAGTAGTGTTATGTTCCTCCTCCAATCATCTGATCTGTTTCTCTCCTTTACAGAAGTATCTTCCAGACATCTGTTCTTCTCTTGCACAAATCCCTCCTTTTCAGTGTGTTATTTTAGCTAGTATTGTGAGAGGAGTGAACTACAGATATTGGAAGGTATAATTTTTCTGTACTGAAAATGGATTTTTGGTAGGTACTTCCCTCTTCTCACACTTCCTACCCTTTTCCACATGATCTTCTGGTACTTATGTCTTCTGCTAATCTTCGAAATGGTGGTTCAGTAGTGACGCATAGAGGGAGTCATGTGTATCATGTGTTAGTAGTGTTTACCTGTTGCTGGAGAGATGACACTATGATAATTTGTATGAGACGTGTTCAAATATTTGATTCCAATGGTAAGTGCAGAAGGTTTGTGGCATGTATTATAAAAAAAAAGTTTACTTATAGAGAGGAGCAAACTACAGATATTGGAAAGTATAATTTTTCTGTACTGAAAATGTATTTTTGGTAGGTACTTCCCTCTTCTCACACTTCCTACCCTTTTCCACATAATCTTCTGGTACTTACCGTATATACTCGTTTTACTGCCCGATCTTGATTAAAGGCCCGTTTGAATAGCCGCCCGTGTGAACAGAACATAAAAATAAATAAGGGCCCGTGCTTGAATACCCGCCCGGGCCCTAATCATAACTTTTAGGAAACTTTGTTTTTCAGTATGAAGATGTCAATTTATGATAATGAATCAGACACGATATTAAAGCATATCTTCTTAGCTTTCATTTGACACATCGCTCGTTAAAATCCAATTTGGGGAAGCTGAGAACGACAGCCCGAAATTTTCCCATTATTTTCGCCTATCATCGCTGTAACAGTTTAATTGTTGACTCATTTGGCTACACCCGCTTGCACTTGGCCACACATCCGGTGACGAAACCCTCGTATCACCTGACAATTGCACGCGTGCGCGTCTTGATTCGAATCTGTAGTGCAGCGCAGTGTATGGCCGCGCGCGCGTGCAGTTGTCGGATGATACGAGGGTTTGGTCACCGGGTGTGTTGTCAAGTGCAAGCGGGTGTAGATGATATGGCGAGCAGGTAGACAATAGGAAATAAGAAGCAGCTACGAAGCGCTCGTGCCACAACGCTATCGAATTTTATGCGCTGGTCGATAACACTCACGCCTTAGGCGTCCAATTGCATAGCAGATAGCATTGTTCATAGCCAATGACAGCAGACTTTTTGTGCATACCTAATTTTACTTTGAAAATAACAAGCGCCCGTGCTTGAATAAGAGCCCGTTTGAATAAGGGCCTGGTATTGAGTTTGGTTGAAAAAAATAAGGGCCCGGGCTATAAAACAAGTAAATACGGTATGTCTTCTGCTAATCTTTGTAATGGTGGTTCAGTAGTGATGCATAGAGGGAGTCATGTGTATCATGTGTTAGTAGTGTTTTCCTGTTGCTGGAGAGATGACACTATGATAATTTGTATGAGACATGTTCAAATATTTGATTCCAATGGTGAGTGCAGAAGGCTTGTGGCATGTATTATAAAAAAAAAGTTTACTTATAGAGAGGAGCACACAATGGGAAAAGCTAATTTCGAGAGTAAAAAGAAGTAACTAGTGCAAATACATATTAAGTATAGGAAATGTATAGCTTCAAACATTCAGTAGAGAAATGTTATAAGATATTTCAATTGTAAAATATTGTTGAGCAAAATGAAATGTTCAAATAGAATTCACATGTACCAAGGTATTCAATTAAACTCTGCCAATTTGTCAAAAATCTGGTATTTTTGGAATAAAAAAAAAGGTACAATTGAGTCTGCATCCTCTTGCATATCTTTCTGTTTAGATGACTATGGAAGTTCTTTGTTATAAGAAATTGCCCTTGTATTGATCATTAAATCATGAGTGGCTAAAGCTTAATTTACAGTGGCAAATGAAGACCGAGCCTTCATCTTCTCTAAATTCAATTAAGGATTTTTTAAATTTTGAAATAAGTTAATTATTTGAATATTTTCAAGCTTTTTTGTGTAATGCTCCATACAAATACACCTGTATTGATGAGTCACGTTACCTGTTTACCTTCAGTATCAGTTGCTTAGAACCTTGTACACATAACTATAAGGAAATATGGGGATATCTTTTTCAGTCCTCCTATACAGAAACAAAATGAAATGGAAGAACATGGTAAAATTTACTGAATATGTTTTTTCTGTTCCAATCTTAAATGCAAAACTAGAAAGAATATTTTCAAATTACAGTGAGTTCAAGTTGATTCTAAGTGTTTAGTAAGTTAGAAAAGGTTAACATATTTACTTGAAATCACAGAAGAATGTTCTCCACTTTGTTCCTTTGGTGTGACACCATTAATTAAACTATAGAGTGTAAGAAACATTAGGGGATAAATCAAAAGGAAAAAATACAAAAAGCATAAACAAAGATAAAAAAATAACCATAAGTATAACTACACTGAACTTATGTTAATAGGCAATAGTAGCACAGAAGCTGATGGAGATGCAATCAACAACTGCTCTAATGTAAATGACCAGGCTTCAAGTTCTGGGTCTGAGGCTGAGGTGCAGTTTTAGATTAACAATGATGCATGTTGATGTATTGAAAATATTTTTTTAGTGATGCTTATTCAGAGACAAAAGAATTGTTTGGCCTTTAAACATTGTGCCATTTCAGTAACTTCAATTTACTATTATGTTTTACAGGGCAGAGTGAAACAGTACGTGGGTCACAATGAAATGCACACTACAATCTTGTGTGGGTGTCTTTGAGGTTTTATACTTACATACAACATTGATGAAGGATGAACTATTATGCAGAGATTTGATGTTGACAATGTCCATTTCTCCTCAATTACTTATCCCATGTTAGTTTGAGATTTTCTGTGTATATTTCCTGAACAGTCTTCTGTAAGGTGTCTTTGTCTGACCTTCAATTTTTGTTTTTTGGCTTTTTTGTTGTGAGATTATCAACTGTAGATTCAGTTATGGATTAAGTGAAGGGAGTTTCAGGCTGATTACAAAGTTCACAACAATCACTTAAAGTATTTGATAATTCTTCAGATGAGGATGGTTGGTTGATCATTGCACTGCACAGCAAGTCTACATCACAGAGCTCTTCAGGATTATGTGGAAGTATTCCTGCCTCCTGGAAATCTCGGTGATATTTACTGGGATAATGGCATGCTGATTGGCAGTACCAACACAACTTGCAACTTCAATCATTGTTAAAGTCTTTTGAGAATCCTGTTTCATCCAGAGGTTTGTGGCTTATTGTAGTATATCATGAATGGTTTATAAAATGCCACATCACTTGGTTACATCTTGTTTCTAGAGCATGGGTCTCCAAACCTTTTTGGACAATGACCAGGAGATAGCATGAAATACATTAACCGTTTGAATTCCTGCCATCTTCTCATTTTTTTCAGTTTTTTGACCATATAATATTATTAATAGAAGCCATTTCAAATGCTCACTGCATTTGCCAGTTGTGAGCTTGTAAAACATCTTAGCACTTGTCAGAATATGCTCACAAAGGTATTCTTCTTGAGCACTGTTAAAGATTTGTTGACAGACATAGCTTTTCATTTGGATCTTTTCATCAGGATTCTGTGTCTGCTTTTTCATAAATATGTGATGATAAATAGAAGTTAACATAAAAATGGGCTTGACATTAAAACTAGCTCAACCTTAGTTTTATCAAACTAGAGAAACACATTTTGTTAGAAGTAACTATTGCCATGCACAAAAGAAAATAATTCTTTGAAATTGTTTCTTAATGCTACATGGGCTTTTAGAATCAATTTGTAGCAAGAAAATAGTCTCAGTAGTACTGTGTTCTTTTGTAATAATGGTCAAAATGGTCAGCTAACCATAATTATTTTTCTCAAGATATAATTTGTAGCCTATTGATCAAAAATTAGTACTTAAATCAGCAAAATAAAGTATCAAAATAAATATGTTAATGAAAATCAACCAAATTTAACTGATCTGTATATATATATAAAAATTGGAAATGTGTGATCATAAATAAAACAAAATTAAATTATGTCATGAAAGGAAGAATTTTGAATGTTTTTGTATTTTTCAAAACAGTTTTTTAGAAATTTTAAAACCTTAAAAATTATAAAAATACTAAATTGATTTATATAAATTTTTAAAACAGGAACTAGATACTATTTAGTTTGTTTTTCTTTACTAAGTGTCACATATTATTTTATTTCTGTAGTGTATGTTGAATACAAAAGACATCTTGATACTAAAAATAAATGACCTGAACTAATCAAACCTATATTGTGCATTTTACATATAAAGTAATAAAGCTCATTGTTGACAAAATTGTGTCTTAACCAATCAGACAAGACTGCTTGAAATGCACAGTTGTTAAATTAGTTGATGAGAAAAAAATTAATTGAAGTTGTCAATTGAATATTTTGAACAAGTGAGTGATAATTTTTTCTTTGTCATCTTGCAAGTTTCATAAGTTCTTCAACCTTATATTGAAAGGAAAAGTTGAATTTCCTTCAAAAACAAAATGAAAAAGTCCTTGTAATTAATTTATTAAACATCTCATGAGAAGTAACCTGTTAATTTTATGATTTTCTTATTAGAAAAATGTTTCCTCCTCTGTTTTTAACAGAGATAGTATAAAGCTGTAGAAAATATAGATTGAGAAATACACTGTGGTAACTTTCATTCTGATAGAAAGTTTTTGTGTGGTTGGTACTAAAGTGAGGGGAGATTAAAAGTAAAAATATTTCCCTAAGTAAATATACTTCTCAACAAAATAATTTCATGAAATATGACTTAAAATGGGGTACTTATTTTCTGGTTTTCAGGTCTGAGTTTACTACTGAAGAAGGAAGAACGTATATTAGCAGTCCACTTCCTCACTTCATTTCCTTTGAAGATTTGTTCCTTCCTCTTCCAGTGAATGATTGTGCTGGGAAAAGAAAAGTTTTTGATTCTCTGTGGAAAAGCATTGTCTATAGAGCTAAACAAGGGTAATATACACACACACACACAGATGTAATTGTATTATATACAAAGAGTATTTATTAAGCTAGTTATTTATGAGCAAATCAAAACACATGCTTACAACTAACAAAACATGCAATGTCTGATTTTTATATTATCAGTTTTTGTTGTCAGAACTGTCATGTAACTTTGTAAGCATTTTTGTGGCTTTTTGTGCCAACTTGTTCTTCATTCCAGTTTGTTTTTTGCACAGTAACTTTAAACAATATAGAATCTTGTATTTTTTGTGGTCTTTGAATGTATGTGTTTGTGGTGTCATGTGGTGGTATACATCAAAATGTTACTTTTTCATTTTTCAAGTCTGACAGTTTCTGTATTTTGGAAAGTTAGGCAATAATTTAACTTGTTTTTTTTATGTTTTTGTATTTCAGTCTCAAGGAAAGTAGTTGTCAGGAATCCTTATGTCATATGCAATTATCAAATTCAGTTCTTAAGGATCTTGTAACTAAGAGGTGGCACCAGTTTTGGGTTCAGGCAAACCAAGTGAAAGATGTAGAAAAAACAGTAACTTCCTATGATGTGGGAGTATTCTTACCATCATATGATCACATTCTTATGAAACTGAGTTATCAAAATGAAGGAACACTTGTTTATATTGTGACGGATAACTGGAAGATATTTCCTTGGTTAAATGAAGTTTTAAAAAACCTTGAAATGAAATAAAAAATCAATAAAAAATATCCCATAGTAAAAAAATTTGAACTTTTTTTTATAATGGTTTGTTGATTTATGCTGCAGTGTTAATGATAATAATAAAGAAATGTTTTCTCTTTAAAAATAAACAAACATGGAGCTAATTAATGTCATCCATGAAGAAAAGCTAGAAAGTTAAATCATGGTTTGTAACTTTCAAGTGCTAATAATACATTAAATTGTTTATCATATCCACACTGCTATTATTATTTAAACTTTAAGTTTTTTTCTTTATCAGGGAAATTAAAGTAGTTTGGCCACAAAGAAAAAAATGCATAGTTTGATAAAGGTGGCTTAATGAGGATTGTTTTTTTTGTATTTATGCAGAGAAGATTTCCCTTAAAACAAGTAGCATTGAGGAAATAGCAAAGCAAAATATTCTTACAAATGTACAAGTGAAAGATACAGTTCTAAATCTTAGTGCAAGGTGGAATTAGATATTATTGAAAATACTAGACTTGGTTTTGTTTATTTATAAAGAAGAGTAACAGTAAATGATATATGCTCCCAAGACTCATTATTCATGGATAGCTTATTTTAAATAAAACTGTTTGATATGATGGATCTGGCTATGGACAGTTTGTAAAGACTGCTCAGTTATTCATAAGCTTGTTTCTCAGTAAACTTTTATGATCTTCTAACCAAGTATGTTAATTCCATTTATTAAATGAAAACTAATGTTGAATGAAGTTTTTAACAAGATGAAAGAAAAATTAATTTTGCTTAATATCAGTGGACATAGCTTTAGTTTCTAGAATTAGTGCAATTTCAGATCAAAGAAAAGTGATTAACTGAAGATTTCTTTTTCTTGCATTCCTGTTAATCTGTTGTTGATTTCAAATAAGTTATTCCCAATGGTTCATTTCAGACAAAAGGTAGATGTCAAATACTATTTTTTATAAAACTCTCTCATGTGAAATCTGTTATGGACTAGAATACTGAAGAAAAATTTAAGAAAGAAACATTTGCATTCCATCACCAGTTTAATTACTTGTGTAATCTCAAGGATTTTCGTCAGCTTACCATTATAGATGTTTTACACCATTTAACATAAATTTTATCGGTGTTTGTTATGTATGAGGTTTGTAGCTAATTGTCTTATGAACAAATACATCACCCTCCATATATAATACATAGTTTTATGAAATGGTTTAATTTTTATATATGCAAAGAATACATAGTTTTTTATAATTAGTGCAATATTTGCAGTATTAAATATTTTTGGTGAAAGTAGAAAATGTAAAGACTGAGTACTGTACAAATAGTTTAAAGATTATTTTTATTATTTTCTGGATAGTTTCAGTTTATTAACTAATTTATGATTAATACGTGTTCTTGATTGATGATGTATCTTAGTCAATATCCAGATTTTTATTAAAGTTACAAGTGATTTAATGTATAGTCATGTGTGAACACTACTGTGCAATTTATTTTGAATGTTTTGCTAAAGTTTATTTGGTATAAATATGCAATGAATAAATATTACCTCTATTTGTTTACAACTGATCATAACATCTTATTTCCTATATTAATAATAGGAGAAAATGAAATATTTCACTTTTAGTTATTTCTTTCCAACTCTCAAATATTTTGAATAAAAAACATAACATGCACAGACTATAAAGTATCATGTTTATTATCTGTTATTTAATAACACTAAGATGATATACAGTTGCAAGTTTTTAATTTGTTTTTTATTGTTTAAAACACGAAAGTCACAAACTGTGGGAAAAACTTGGTTCCCTAACCTAATACCATGTAAAAGCAGACTGTGCTCGATTATTAGAAGACAAGGTGGTTTAGGCACCCTTTGTTTTGTGTGTTTATGTGGAAAACTTGCAAACGTCATAAAAAAGTAAACTTCTTCATGCAAAATTTAGATAAGCATTTCAAAATGTAAAAAATAGTCAAATGCAACAAATTTACATTTTGTGTGCTATTAAGAAGTTCTACACCCTACCATAATTTTTCACTCACACTTCAATCTTAAATGGAATAAATATGTAAAAGCAGAACAAATGAAGTAACCTTGACTACTATCTGTTTTAGGCTAAAAGTAACAACAAAATAAATAAACTGAAGTAACTTAGTACTATCTATTGTGGGCTAAAAATGTAACAGCAAAGTAAATGAACTGAAGTAACTTTGTGTACTCTGTCATCTATGTGATCTAAATGTGTAACAGCAGTGTAAATGAACTGAAGGAATTTTGACTATCATCTGTTGTGGACTGGAAGTGTAACAACGTAATAAATGAGCTGAAGTAACTGTGACTACCATTTTTTTTGTTAGGCATTAAGTCCACAAAGTGAATGAACTTAAGTAACCTTGACTAATCTTCTAGTTGACATGGATTAGTACATGTCAAAATATAACTGTATGTTTTGGAATTAAATACAAACCTAGTGATGGGTTTCAACAGTTACAAGTGATAAGCTGCAACAAGTGATGGGTTACAAGAGTTACAAGTTTATACACTTGAAGGTTACAGCAAGTAAAAAAGTAAATCATAGTTTTTCTAGGCCTTGTATCTAAGTCTAAAGAAACCAGTTTGTTTACAGGCACTCATTTGAAATATCATTTTTGTTATTTTCTTAACTTTCTTCTTTACTCTTCTTTCGTATCACTGATGGATGTTTGGTATATAACAAAAACGAAATTTTTATTTCAATTTATGTCAACGTTTTCACATAATTGTTTTATATCTTAATAAGGGCATATAACTGAAACATTAAGATGTAAAAAATGTGTGGAGAAACAAAAAAGCTTTCTGTTTTAATAACGCAAAATTTTTTCATTGAAATATTTTTGAAGATAGCAATTTTTTTCATTGTTCATTGCTTCAAAGCTTGTAATCACTGCAATAACCATCCATCTTAAACCTGGCCCAATATGGCCAAGTGGGTTAAGACGTTTGACTCGTAATCTGAGGGTCATGGGTTCGAATTCCTGTAGCACCAAACACGCTCGCCCTTTCAGCCGTGGGGGCGTTATAATGTCACGACCAAACCCACTATTTGTTGGCAAAAGAGTAGCCTAAGAGTTGGCGGTAGGTGGTGGTGACTAGCTGCCTTCCCTCTAGTCTTGCACTGCTATATTAGGGACGGCTAGCGCAGATAGCCCTCGTGTAGCTTTGCGCGAAATTCCAAAAAACAAATAAACAATCATAAACCCTTTACTTAAATTTGGCTTCTCTTAAATAAAAGTCATTAACTATTGAAAAAAGAGCTTTCAGTTTTTGTTTTTCATTTGTGACTGTTAAAAATTGATCGCTTGTATACTGTTCGTTTGTAAATGTAACTAAAGTAAGCTTTACAGTTAAATATGCTTAAACCAGTTATTAAAGGTGGAGCTTATGGCTTTTAACTGTGTGAACCAAGCTACTTGTGGTGTCATGGCTTTGTAAGTTATAGGGTGCTTGATAATATAGGACTCACTAAAACGTTTTCCAAAAAATACTGTACGTGTAGTAAAATAATTCCAGTAATCACTATCGGGATGTTTTGTGTATTTTGAGGGCTGAAATTGCGTGATGATTAAGATGCTTGTTTCGAAGTCTGCGAATCGTGAGATTGAAATGTGATGCTGAGAATGCTTACTTCAGTCGCGGAGGCGTAATAATGGTCAATCACCAACTTAGCTAGCCTTAGTAGTTGTGCCATAAATAAACAAAAAAGTATATATTTTACCTTGAATAGGACTATTTCACCCAAATGTTTACGTCAGATCTTCACAGTGAGTGTTGTTAATAAGTATTAAAATAATAATTGCTCAGTGTGACACAATATGTAAACCGATATACAAGCAAGTAGGTATTTTGAGGGTTAATATTTGTTTGTTTGTTTTGGAAATTCGCACAAAGCTACTCCAGGGCTATCTGTGCTAGCCGTCCCTAATTTAGCAGTGTAAGACTAGAGGGAAGGCAGCTAGTCATCACCACCCACCGCCAACTTTTGGGCTACTCTTTTACCAACGAATAGTGGGATTAACCGTCACATTATACACCCCCACGGCTGGGAGGGCGAGCATGTTTAGCGCGACGCGGGCGCGAACCCGCGACCCTCGGATTACGAGTGCACGCCTTAACCCGCTCGGCCATGCCAGGCCAAATATCAGCTCTTTATTATATTTTGAAGTAAGACTTGTTTTATTGTTTTCTCCAAATTTTGTGCTTCTGAGTAAAATTTTAATAACAATACAATTTTTTTACATTTCTTACCACAGCAGTTCTCATTCTGTGGTTGTAAAACCACTGGTGGTTCGCAGTTATTTTCGGGTGGTTGGAGAAAAGGCTTCATAGTAACAGAAAAGTACAAAATATTCTATCAAATACTGTATGGTAAGAAGAGTATGAAGTATTTTATCTGTTATTATTTATTTAAGGTGTGTGAGTTTTCTTATAGGAAAGTATCACTAAGCTATCTGCTATGTTTACCAGCATGAATCGAACTCCTGGTTTTATCGTTGTAAATCCATAGACTTACCGCTGTCCCAGGGGGCGACTATTTATTTATTTCGAACAAGTTTCCAATTGATTACCTTTCGTGTTATCTCAAAATCGGAAATTTGAATTTGAGCTTAGTAGTTAATTAAATGTTAATATGTATTAACATTTATGTTATTTGTCAACAAGATTGATACACACAATTTTCTTTTAAACACAAATATGTTTAAAAACAAACAAACAAACAATAAAACTTATAACAACAGTTATTACTAAGAGTTATTGAAAATGATTGTTAATATAAGAGTTTTACAAACTTACAGACAATACTGATCCTTCTTGGTGCAAAATATTAAACATATTTTACTGATAATAATTGTGAAACAGAATTACTTCACAAATAATAATGAAAAGTCTAAAGAAATACTCGTTCAAAAATTGTGCAGAAAAGAAAAGATAATACTTGGGAAATCGTACTTGTGAAAAGGGTAGAAAATATTTATTCAGAAATTATACTCACGAAGGACTAGAGAATATTGCTTCATAAAGTGTATTAACTGGAAAATTAGAAAATAAACTTTGAAATGTGTACTAATGAGAATGATAAGAAATTCTACTGAAACTGTACTCTAAAGAAGCGTGAAGCCACCAGCTAGTACAATGGTAAATCTACGGAATTAAATTACTAAAATCATCGGTTCGATTCCCCACGGTGATCTCAGCAGATCGCCCGATGTAGGTTTGCTATTTAAAAAAGAACACCATAAAAATACACACGAGAAATGTGGAAAATTATTTTCAAATTGTAGTGATAGGAAGGGTAGAAAGTACCCATTTAGAAATTGTACTAATAAGAAGACTAAAGAATTACCCGAATTGGACTGGTACTATGCGTAAAAAATTCTTCAGAAATTGTATTGATGTAAAAATAAATACTAAAATATTCTTTACAGTTAAAACTTGGGGTACTTGAAAGTAATCACATCAGCAATCGATACATCGTACCTGTTTTAAAAAATATCCTTCCTTGCTTCAAAAGATGTAACTTATAATGAAATAATTCCTGCATAACTTTTTAAAGTTTACCATATCATAAAAAAACGTATACTGTTTACGTGCACGCTTGTATGTATATGTTTATACTTGTACCACATATGTGTTAATAATGTATAAAACTCTTTCAACATCGTACCTTCAATTTTATTATTGATTTTCATTTACGACACTTATGTCAGACGGAGTCTCATAACGTGTATTTGTCTAAAAATCAAACATTATGCCTTATATTCATTAGAAAATTTTACTCTGAAAAGGGAATCTGCCTGAAACGTTTTTGATAACTATTTATATATATATATAACAAGTAATCTGTATTACTTTTTTTGTGAATTTTTCAACAACTTGTTTTGTTTGACGTTTCTCCGGCACTGTTTAGGACAGCGAAATAACTGATTACGTTAACCCTTATGCTGCGGTAGAATATAAACAGATTGTAGAAACCTACAATTTATCTACTTTGTCGCGTGGCGTAGACCGAACTAGTCGTATAATTTGTTCGAATGATACTACTTTCCTTCTGATTGAATAAACAGCTGAGTAGAGGATGGCTAAAGCCTATGAGTCTCTCGAAGATAATTATTTTAAGGGGTCGAAGGTATGAACTTCATAAAATGATGTATTGCTAATTTTTTTAGCACTGAAGCCCTATCAGAATTTGTCAGACGTATGATGACACCATAAAGGTGAAAACCTTAAGGCTATTTTCAGTATTTTAGTTCATTTTAAATAACAACATATTCAACATTAATTAATTATTTAAAACTACTTACGAAAAAGCCAAATTCAATACGCTTATAGATAATAGCAAGAGAAAACACGCAACTTTTTTTTAAAATTAAGCAGCAAGACAAAACAATTGGGTATAAAAAAAACACTAACACTAAAACAATTTTTAAAATCCCATAATTTATTAACTTGTATTTGTAGCTGCATTATAGTATCAACAGTCTTGATTTTTATAATGCCTTGTATGTCTTCTGTGTGTTTTCGTATAGTAAAACCACATTAGGGTATCTTTTGAGTCCACCTAGGGGAATCGAGCACCTAGTTTTAGGATTGTAAATCCGTAGACTTGTCGCTGTATCAACGGTGGGCCCCCCAGTGGCTCAGCGGTATGTCTGCGGACTTACACGCTAAAATCCGGGTTTCGATACCCGTGGTGGGCAGAGCACAGATAGCCCATTGTGTAGCTTTGTGCTTAATTCAAAACAACAACAACAACAACAACATCAACGGTGGACTGCATGTCTTCTGTCCTGCCAGAAAAAGCTAAGAAGTGTGTTACCTATTATAACTCATTTCAGACAAGTCTCCTGTATTTTGTTACATTTACCACAAAAACTAAACCAAACTACGTATTAAAATATCAAATAGCAGGAAATTCGAACATGAATTTAGAAGTAATTAAAATATTAATGTGTTAAATTTATGATATTTGTCAATATGATTGATACATACAATTTACTTTTTAACACAAATATGTTTTAATATACAAACAAACAAAAACAATACAATTTACAACAACAGTTATTACTAATAGTTATTACAAGTAAGGGTTAATATACAAGAGTTTTATAAACTTACAGACAATACTGATTCTTATATCCGGTCTAGAACTGAAACTTTTATCGACTGTCTAGGTTAGCGACGAGCAAATTAATTCCGAGTTGATTTTGTTACACCTCGCCTAAGCTAACGATGTATTTTCTGGCTAGCCTCACACAGGCTACAAACTCACTTTTACCGAGGATGATATTTAGTGTTCTTATAGCAATACTAACGTCCAAATTAATTCACTTAAGTTGAACAGTTCGTAATGTTCGAAATCTATAAAAGCTTCTGGTCAAATCTTGTATTTTTTCGCTTAATAGGCATTGATCACAATTATAGCTTCCGATGCCTATAGCACATTGACTGTATTTGACCAATATTTTTTTCTAATGTCTCTAGGCTAGTTGCTTTTATACGACTCATGCCAGTTTCTCAATGTTTCGAGAATGTTCAAAAACAAGCTAGCGTTTCAGTGAAACAAATATTGTTGATTTTTACTCTCAAGAATCTTCTATAAATTTAGAGAGCAAGCGGATCTTGTGTACACACAGCCAACAATATATGTCATATGCAAAAACAAAAACTATACTGAAAAATGTGTAGGTATTTTTAGCTTTTGAATTTACTTCAGAAGTGACTACTGAAACTTCAAGTTTTATATAGTTTAATAGAGTCAGCCTGAGCAAGACCAAACTTGTCAGATAATTTCGGGGTGGAAGGTAGTGTCATTATCTGTATGATGTGACCCTCAATCAAGGGGAGCTAAAATGTGTAAGGGAGATCATCCAGGTGTGGCGAAGGTCAAAAAGTGGGTTTTCAAGGTTGCTGACCTTGAATCTAACAACCCGGATTTGGTATTCTTAGCCATTTACGAAATCCCGGAGTGCTATAAGTGATTCTGTATTCAAAGAGCTCCACTCTCAAAACAGCGAGAACAAACATGGCACACATGCACAGGTGATCTAGCGTGTTTTTATTTTCCTTTTGTTGCTGTTTTTTACTGATATGGACTACCCTTGGACTAACTATACAAATAATTGATGACAATAGAAGAGCTTGAACGATACATTGTGATCTTAGTGAATTATAAAGGTTTCGTCAAAGAAGTAATAATGATAACTTTAAAGCTAAACACGCCATATTGTTGAGGGATTGGAGTACAGAGAATAGAAGTTTCGAGTTTCGTTAAAATCATTTACACAATCACAACAAATTACTCAATACTGTGTACATGATGATGGACGTAAGCGTATGCAAGCATAAACAGTTACATGTTTGTTTTAAGCTTAAGGGTCCTATAAATTTTATTTAATTTTTCTTGTATTTCTCTTGCAATATGAAATAAGGGTTTCAGTAATAACTATTGCTCACTAGATGCTACTTACTATTTGAAATTAAAAGAAATAAAAAAAATGAGATAAAAGATTCTGTAAGATATATCTTAATATTATCGAAGCAATAATTTAACAATTAAAGCTTTTATTCTTACTTATTAAAATTACTATCAATAAGTACCAAACGTAACAATACTTTTATGTTAAGATGAAAACGACTTATACACTTGATCAAAAGATCTAAAAAATATACTTCTTTAGCCACATTGAGAATATTAGATTCCTCAACTATAGATGAAAAACTAAGAGATGATGGTTGATAAATTATCATTTAGTTCGTTACAGTTTTCGGTTTACAGTCATTCTGAGGTTAACATGTTCATAAATATATTGTATGATGATAATACTATAATGGTATTGATATTCGACTAAAAGTAATCACATAGACGACATGCGTTGCTGACTGGCTACCTCCTCCTTAATCAAAAGTTTCATACTACGCCTGAAAATTAGAAGTTTAAAACATCCATGTGTCACATAAAGTGCCACTTAGATTAAAAATGACAAATATTTTACACGTGTATGGAATGGAATGGATGAAATGTACAAGTATACATAAAATAAAATATAAAAATAAGTTGTTTCTTTATTTTCTGAAATAAAGGTCTTTCTTAGCTTTCTCTCAAACATCCTCAGTCATAAATAATTTTAAAAGATTATGCACCTGTTTTAAAGATATATTAAAGTGTAATGACTCATATAATATTCGATTAAGTAGTAACATGTATACAGCATTTCTTGGTATATCTGGTTTGATTTAATGTCTCAAACATTCAGAAAATTTTTGGAAGAATGTTTCTCGTGTACTTTTTTTATTTTACTGTTAACATTACAATCCTTCAGTTTTACCAATGAGCTTTTGAAGGGTTTTTGTTGAAAAGAAAATAGTGCTATATATAGAGAACAGTTTTAAAATATCATTGATATGCGTTTGTATTAACAGCAGTTTGAAAACCAAGTTTTATGTGTGTGTAGAATTCAAAGGGAACGAAATAGTTCGTCTTTAAAGGTTAATTATTACAAGAAATAATTTTTAAGTTGTGTTTAAGTGAATAGAGGACGGTTTCGTTTTCGAACAACTTTGACATGATAAAGCATTGCTTTACAGACTTATTTATTAATATTAATTTCTTCAGAAAATCAAATTTATTGTTTCATAAATATATTTCTTGTATTCAAATTATTTTTTACTTACTTTTATGACGAAAATAGTGTAAAGGCGTTTTAAAATGCTGTTTAAAGACGTATTTAGCCTTAAAATATTTTGTGCTGCTTCTAAATGCGCCCTCTTTTGCAGTTGTAGTATTGCACTTAAATGAAGAGAATCCTATGAGAACAAAACATGCGAAGTGTCATAGACTAGTCCAGAAGCATAGTTAGTAGATTTATTTGTCTTTTTAATTTTGCGCAAAGCTACTCGAGGATTGTCTACGTTAGCTGTCCTTAATTTACAAGTGTAAGACTAAAGGGAAGGCAGCTTTTCATAACCACTCAACGCCAACTATTGGGCTACTCTTTTACCAACGAATAGTGGGATCGATTGTAACATTATAAAGTACCCACGGCTAAAAAGGGCGAGCATGTTTGATGTGTAACAGATTTGCTGTTGTACATTTATTTGAGTGTCTATGTTTGTTTCAGTATAATTTTCTTTTTTTGCATATGTTTTTTGTTTTTGGGTTAAGCACAAAGCTATGCAATGGGTTATCTGTGCTCTGCCCACCACGGTTATTGAAACCCGGGTTTTAGCGTCGTAAGTCCGCAGACATACTGCTGAGCCAATGAAGGCTTTTTGCATAAGACGTATATTGTTTGACGTGTATTGTATTAGTCCCGTCTGTCCTCTAAATTTGTAGAAGATTCTTTAGAGCAAGAATCAACAATTTTTATTTCAAAAACGCCAGCTTGTTTTCGGACATTGTTCAAATATCGAGAAACTTGCGTGAGTCGTATAAAAGCAGCTAGCCAAGAAACAGTAGAAGAAGAGTATTACTGTGCAGCTACAGGACTATAGGACTTAGAAGCGATAAGTGAGATTAAAGTCTATTGATAAAAAAAACTATAGAATTTGACCAAGAACGTTTATCGATTTCAAATATTACAAATCGTTTAATGTCAGTGAATTTACTTCAAACGCTAGTATTTCTTCGAGGACATTAAAAATCTCTTTCGGTAAAACGTCAACGGTGTGAGGCTAATCAAGCTAGCTAGCTTAAGCGAGGTGTGACAGTATCAACTCAGAATTAATTTGATTGTCGTGGATCTGGATCGTCGATAAACTATTCGGTTCTAGACTCGGTTATAAGACTGAATATTGTCTGTAACTTTGTAAAACTGTTGTATATAAACCATCATTCTTAATAACCGTTATTATAAATTGTATTATTGTTTGCATATTAAAATCTACTTATTTTAAGAAAGAAAATTGTATATATCAATCTTGTTGGCAAATATTATAAAGTTGATAAATATTAACGTCTAATTAACTTTTAAATTAAAATTTCCGCCTCTTTAAAATCGTAAAATGTAATGTACGTAACATAACAAATCAGAAACTCATCAAAAACAAATTATAATAGGTAACGTAAAAAATTCGGAGCTCATGTCCGAGATCTGAATCAGAGACAAAATTCGATATAAATTAAAATTCAAAGCATAATTAGATTTAAATTTATCAGTGTCATCAAGGTTTGGTCATGTCTGATTATCAAGGATTTTTTGAATCAGCTTTCCTCGAACAACTCGAAAAATATAACAAAAATGAATAACTCGAAATTCTTTGAATTAAAGGTTAAAATCATTGATAAAAACCGAGCTAATAAGTTTATTGTTAAAATTTTAGTCGATGACGACTTGTTTTCTGAAAAAAAAAGAAAAGGGAGAATACTCTTGTGTCTCCACTAGTAAATCAGAGGGGAATTACAAAGATAAAAAAAAATTCATTTAAACCTCAAACAAATCAAACTCGAAAAAGCTCTCATCAAAGCTGAAAAAGAGAATGAACGTCTTAAGGCTGAGCAAGCCCACATTGAAGCCAAAAAAGAGAAAGAGCAAGCCCATATAAAAGCCGAAAAGGAAATTGCTTGAAAGAAATGGAGATTAGATTTAACTCTGATCGACTAAAGCAAAATGACAACTTTAAACTCAATCAATATATAAAAATCCAATATTTAACAGAAATGAAGTTGATAGATATCTCCAACATTTTAAGAAAGTTCCCAAATCATGGAGTATTCATTATTATTACAACAAATTGCTATTACTACCCTTTCATCTCTTATGTGAGACTGGCAAATAGGGGTTAAGAGTGATAGGCGGTGTATCCACACTGCAATGTGGGTTCTACTTCTTTAGTCACCTCCGAAACCTTGGGTAATTTTATAATTCCACATTATAACTTGTATCCTGAATAAGGAAAGAGTTGTAACAGATTTATTCTTATACATGTATTTTAATATCCGAGTTTGTTTCAGTTTGATGCATGTGACGCATGTTCTTGGATGAGTATTGCACAAATCCCGCCTGTTCTCTAAATTTGTAGAATATTCTTCAGAGTAAGAATCAACAATATTTATTTTACGAAAACGTTACCTCATTTTGGAACATTTTTGAAACTTCTAGAAACTTACGTGAGCCGTATGAAAGCGACTTGGCGAGAGACAAAAGAAGAATATTATTGTTCAGCTACAGTCAGTGTGGTAAAGGCCTCCGAAGCTGCAATTGTGATAAACGCTTATTAATAGAAAACCTACATAATTTGATCAGGAACGTTTTTAGATTTCGAACATTGCAAAATATTTAAGTTCAGTACATTAACTTCGGACGTTAATATTCCTACGAGTACAGTAAATATATCTTTCGGTACAAAATCAGTGGTGTGAGGCCAATCAAACTAGCCAGAATTAATTTGTTCGTCGTGGACCTAGATCGTCGATAAAATACTACGTTATAGATCGGATATAAGTTTGGTTTGGCTTGTTTTGAATTTCGCGCAAAGCTGTCGGCGTTAACTGTTCCTAATTTAGCAGTATAAGACTAGAGAGAAAGCAGCTAGTCATCACTACCCGCTACCAAATCTTGGGTTACTCTATTACCAATGAACAGTGGGACTGATCGTTACATTATAACATCCCACGGCTAAAAGGGCGAACATGTTGGGTGTGACGGTGATTCGATGGATACAAGACTCAGTAATAACCGTTATTATAAATCGTGTTGTTGTTTGTATATTAAAATATGTTTGTATTAAGAAAGATAATTGTGTAAGTCTTGTTGAACCTTAAATTTAATACATATTATTATTTGATTACTGAATTCATATTTCTTGTTATTTGAAATAGTAATACGTTAACATACGTAACATAATAAATTGGAACTCGTCCGAAATACATCACAATACGTAGCAGAATATTCACACAGTATTGATTTTTTGTGATTATTATTTTCTAACGTAATATTTTTCCATTGCTAGAGGGCCTGGCATGGCCGAGCGCGTTAAGGCGTGCACTCGTAATCCGAGGGTCGCGGGTTCGCGCCCGAGTCGCGCTAAAACATGCTCGCCCTCCCAGCCGTGGGGGTGTATAATGTGACGGTCAATCCCACTATTCGTTTGTAAAAGAGTAGCCCAAGAGTTGGCGGTGGGTGGTGATGACTAGCTGCCTTCCCTCTAGTCTTACACTGCTAAATTAGGGACGGCTAGCACAGATAGCCCTCGAGTAGCTTTGTGCGAAATTCCAAAAACAAACAAACAAACCATTGCTAGAAGCTCTTAAGTCACTATTGAACGGAAAGAACCTAGTAACATTTTATTTTTAAGTCATTAAGCTTGTCGTGTTTTTAACAATACAGCACAATTTTATTAATTATTCTAATTAATGTTGATTTTCAGCTAGGATACAGAAATTTTGGTTCATGATGACGAGAAACACAAACGCAGTAGAAATGAGTTCTCAAGATAGCTGGTATGGGTATTAACATTCTAATTAAAATAAAGTACAAAACATTTCGACCTTCCTAGTCCATCTTCAAGTTAAAGTGCTAATACCCATACTAGCCGTGTTGAGAAAATTTGGTGTTGAATGCATCCCTCTCCTTATTAGAAGGCTTTGCTCACTACTTACGTATATTGAATAATCTACAAGGAGCCAACACATTTTAGTTTTTTAGAGACAACGTAAGTGCAGAATTACTAAATAATTATAATTATTGTTTTTGATGACACTGAACTTTCAATAATGTACTCGTGAAATGAAAGGTGTCGTAAGTGAAACACATTATAAAATAATTTTCTTTATTAAGAAATATTGCTCGTGAAACATATGTTTTATAGTAGTTCATTAGTGTAGTTTGACAATATAGGTTTTAGGCTTAACTGAGCAAGATAATATAAAAACACAGATGTGGTTTCAGCAAGTATAACTGATGATTGTTTGATTTTCGTTTCATCAAATTATTTAAAATTATAAAGTAACCACGAAAATAAATTAGTGTATATTCAGCTGGGAGTGGTTGTTGTACTTCAAAGTTAATGCAAGTTTATTCTTATTATTAGGGGAGAGTAAAATAATCTGGCGACAAGATTTCTTTGTTTATTTTTAGCAAAAAGCTGCTCAATGCGCTATATCTAACATGGTAGATGATATCCATAAAACCACTGCCGTGCGACTTCTTACTTTAATAGTAATGTAATATATTTTCCATCTGAAGCAAATAAAATAATTTTTGAAATAATTGACCTCTTTTACAACTCATTCCATTTTACCAAGCTTACGTTAAACTAATGCATTTTTATCATGGAAGGTTAAAATCATCTATGAACTGATCAGTGAAATATTCTAAGAACTCAGTCGAACATGACAGACATAATTTAATAATAATAATATTTTCCCTATAGGAATAGATTTAAATAACCTTTTATTTGCTACTGGGAGAGCCCCCCAGTGGCTCAGCCGTGTGTCTGCGGACTTACATGCTAAAATCCGGGTTTCGATACCCGTGGTGGGCAGAGCACAGATAGCCCATCGTGTAGCTTTGTGCTTAATTCAAAACAACAACATGTTACTGGGAGAGATTAAAGTAGTCAATAGTTCTAAATAATTTAGATTTGATGAAGAACTAGTTAAGACTAATTTAATATGTTCTTGTCTTAGAACCATTGTTACGAGTGAAACTAAATGTCAAAAGAAAGACAAATTTCTTTCGTTCTGTGAAAATGTATATTGATATAACTGATCTTGTTCTTTAATATTGGTTCCACCAATATTAAGGTTTTATGGGTCCGGCATGACCAAGTGCGTTGAGGCGTGCGCTTCGTAATCTGAGGGCCGCGGGTTCGCGCCCGAGTCGCGCCAAATATGCTCGCCGTCCCAGCCGTGGGGGCGTTATGATGTTACGGTCAATCCCCTATTCGTTGCTAAAAGAGTAGCCCAAGAGTTGGCGGTGGGTGGTGATGATTAGCTGCCTTCCCTCTAGTTTTACACTGCTAAATTAGGGACGGCTAGCACAGATAGCCCTCTAGTAGTTTTGTGCAAAATTCCAAAAACAAACAAGGTTTTATGCTCCAAAGATTTCCTGCTGATTACTTTTAACCTTACAAAAATATTGAGTTGCTACTTCTTAAAAATTCTGAAATTGGAGCAATGGTTAATATTTGGAAATTTAGTTAGCACACGTATATTTGAATAACACACACAACCGTACTCAAGTATTTCAAACTACCGACTCAACAAATTTTTTAATACATCTTTGTTCAACTAGAATCTTTTCCTCTAGTATTGAATACTTACTCATAAAGAAGACATAAGACGCTTGAGTATGCGCCTGAGAAGGAATTCCATGTGATTGATTAAAACCTACAAAATTGCTAACATAGTAACTGGGGTTCACATAACCATTAACGTGTGACATTGCCAGGTGACATATATTGGAGTTTCTACCCTTTAAATTATGAAAGGAAAAAAAAAAGATGTCATCTGTCCATTGCGAGCGCAGATGTAATAAATGTGTTTAATTTCAGTTCTCTCACGCCTAGTGAGTCGTTGTTAACATCTCTACACAATAGCTTCACATAGAAATAGCTGTCTACATTACTTTGGAACACTGATAAAAGACCACAATGGTTTTATTCTGTTCTAATAACTCATTCAAGATACAATGGTGAGACAAAACTAACAACATAGACACTCTAAGCGAGTAAAGAAATTGTGCTCTGGAAACATTTTGGTAGAAACATCTTTACCACAACATACCAAACTTCTCTTAAAATCAAAGGCCGTTTTGGATATACCCATTGAGGTTACTCCCCATACTTTAAATTATTCAAGAGAAGATATAATTGAGAGAGATTTAAAAAACATTTCTGAGTCGGAGATTCTCGTCGAATCATCAATCGTACGACAGAATTATGGATTTTATATGCAAAAACGGCTCGTTTGGGTTCAGAAAATATTTTAAATAGAAGAGCGAACAACGTTTCGACCTTCTTCGGTCATCGTCAGGTTCACAAAGAAAGAGGTAACTGACCGGAAGCTGACCACATGTTTGGAAGGGGTTGTGTAACTGAGTGTCGCAATGTAGAGGGCGGGGTTAGATGTTTGAATATACAATTTTATCTATAATATTAATATAGGTATAATGGCGTTCCTTTATATTGGTTTATTTTTTTGGGTTTAAGTTGTTGTATAAGTAAGGCTTCTTTAATTTTGCGTTTGACTTGCAGTGTTCGAAAACGTGTGAAGGTGACTTTTTATGTTCTTTGAATCTGGTTTCCATTTTTCTACTTGTTTCTCCAACATAGAAATCGTGGCAGTTATCCCATTGTATTTTATAAATAATGTTGGTGTGGTGTTTGTCAGTGTAGTTCTTACATAGTATAGACCTCAGTTTTGTGCCTGGTTTTTGAATAAATTTAGTGTTAACTGGAATGTTATATTTTGTTACTAGTTTTTGCCAAATGTTGGTTATTTGTTTGCTGATGTCAGGAATATATGGTGTACAGCAGTATATGGTTTCGTGATTTTTTGATTCGTGAGAAAAATTTACCTTTGTTGGTTGATTTTGCTTTCTGTCTAGGTGTGTGCGAATAATGTTTTCTACGGTTTGTGGAGGAAACTTATTGATGTTGATGAAGTATGTTTTATTTTGTCTAATTCATCGTCAATTTTATCTGGTGAGCATAGTTTTATGGCTGTGTTTAAAAGACAGAAAGCAAAATCAACCAACAAAAGTAAATATATCTCACGAATAAAAAAATCACGAAACCATATACTGCTGTATACCATATATTCCTGACATCAGCAAACAAATAACCAACATTTGGCAAAAACTAGTAACAAAATATAACATTCCAGTTAATACTAAATTTATTCAAAAAACAGGCACAAAACTGAGGTCTATACTATGTAAGAACTACACTGACAAACACCACACCAACATTATTTATAAAATACAATGTGATAACTGCCACGACTTCTATGTTGGAGAAACAAGTAGAAAAATGGAAACCAGATTCAAATAACATAAAAAGTCACCTTCACACGTTTTCGAACACTGCAAGTCAAATGGACACAACATAACCATAGAAAACACTAAAATACTAAATGAAGAAACAAACATAAACAAACGCAAAATTAAAGAAGCCTTACTTATACAACAACTTAAACCCAAAATAAACCAATATAAAGGAACGCCATTATACCTATATTAATATTATAGATAACATTATATATTCAAACATCTAACCCCGCCCTCTACATTGCGACACTCAGTTACACAACCCCTTCCAAACATGTGGTCAGCTTCCGGTCAGTTACCTCTTTCTTTGTGAACTTGACGATGACCGAAGAAGGTCGAAACGTTGTTCGCTCTTCTATTTAAATTATTTTCTGAACCCAAACGAGCCGTTTTTGCATATAAAATTCTCAACAAGTGGGTTTCTCGACATCACTGAGGATTATGGACCCTACCAATGTTCTGGCATTAACGTTTAAATCACCACGTTTTCCTGCCACAGTCAAAACAGGTTATCTGAACCTCAAAGTATGGCCTTACATTTCTAACCCTCTCAGATGTTTCCAGTGTTAGCGGTTTGGTCATTCAAAAACATCAAAAAACATGTTGTGGTTTTTTGGTATTTGCTCGTTGTGGTGGTAAATGCCACGACGCCTACAAGTGCAACCTGAAACTACACTCTGTTAACTGTAGTAGCCCACACCCACCTTACTCTATTTCTTACCCTAATTGGGTAAAAGAGAAAGAAGTGCAATACTTGAAGACTTAATAATAACACCTACTCACAGGCTCGGAAATTATTGTCCCCAACTCCATCTTGGACATATGCTGCTGCACTCCATTCTACAGCCAGTGTGCAGACAGATCTTTCCGTGCCTCCAACAGAATCGTTTGCAAAACATCTTAAGAATCTTGAGCCTTCCATAATTAAAAAAGTTGATGCATCTATGTCTATTTCAATCTCTGTCTTTACCACTCCTTCCAGTAACTGCTCAGTTCCACCTCATTCAAGGTTAAAGTGTTAAAGTAAATTGACCATTCGTTCACGCTCTCAGTCATTGGAAATTTTGTCCACAGACATAGATCTGCCTATTTAATCCAGAGCAGAATTCTTGGAGGTTGGTAGATCTTTGTCCAATAAAGAAAAAAAAAACGTGGTCGCAAACAAAAGGTCTCCTCGCCACATTCTCTTCCACATAAATAAACATGGTAACTCTGATCCAGTAAAACTGTCGAGGTTTTCGATCAAATATGGATAACATTAAGAATTGAAATGATTCTTACCATCCCGTTTCCTTTTGGGCTGATCATTTCTATCGCTGCCTTACACTGGTGGAACTTAAATTTGCTCTTCATTGTTCTGGCAGTACATCAGCCGCACCTGATAATATTTATTACGAGATGTTGCGCCATCTCTCTCCTGCTTCTCTTGCTATTTTTCTGGTTGTTTTCAACTGGATCTGGCAGGTTTCTCCCGATGCTTGGCGCCATGCTATTGTACTCCCTTTTCATAAGTCTAGGAAGGATCTCAAGATTCCTTTTAATTACTGTCCAATTGTTTTGACGAGATTACAATAAGATCTTAGAAAGGATTATTAATGCTCGTATTGTTTGGTTTCTTGAATCAAACACCCTCCTGTCACCCACCCAGTGTGGATTTCGAAGACAGTGCTCCACCACGGACCACCTGATTCGACTTGAAACATCAATCAGGGAAAACCTTTCTCAAGCGACAACATATTGTCTCTGTGTTTTTTTTTACCTCAAGAGAGCTTATGATACAGCATAGAGGTATGACATTTTGCGGGACCTTCACTCATATGGTTTGCATAGCGATTTACCGATTTTTATCACACATTTTTTAATAAATTGGCGATTACAGGTTCGTGTTGGTTCAACACTTTCCCGTTCTTTCCCAGATGAACTTGGAGTCCTTCACTGCTATATTTTGAGTGTCATACTTTTCATTATAAAGATTAATGCTGTCAGTTGGCAAATGCCCATACAGATGTGACATGACATGTGGAAGTCGTCATACGCGAGGTATATTAAATGACAGATACAAACTGCCCTCAATCGTTTACAGAAGTGGACCACAGCAAACGGTTTTAACCTTTCTCTCTTCAAAACTGTTTGCATACACTTTTGCCATTAACGGCGTATTCACCTTTATCCTGAACTCCGCTTGGTGAAGTTGTGCTCTCTGCAGTCCCTAAGGCAAAGTTCTTGGGACTTATGTTTGACCATAAGCTGACCTTTATTCCACACGTCAAGCAGCTACGTGTCAAGTGTACAAGGGCAATAAGCATTCTCCATGTCCTCTCTTCCACATCTTTGTGGGCAGATCAATGTTCCATGCTAAAAATCTGTCTTGCTCTTATTCGATCAAAACTGGACCATGGGTCTCTGGTTTATGGCTCTGCCAAGACTTTGGCCTTCAAAATGTGAACCGTCGTTTGTAACTGTCTTTGATGAATGCTTCAAAATTTCGATCTTTACCACACCATCCCACATGTGGTTGTGTTTTCCTTCCTAGTAGGCCACACGTTTTCATAATAGACGGTCTGCTATTGTTCCTTTTAGCCTTCGTATCCAGGTGCCGTTGGATAAATTGGGTTTATTCTTGGAAGACATAGCAGTAACCACATATTAGTTCATCCAGGCATGGCTAGTTAGTATCCCCAAATGTGATCTTTCTTTGAATCATCTGAAGAAGCCAGATACTCCCAACTGGAAGTATCGCCTTCTATTTGCCGAACATCTTTTGAGCCATCTTTCCATTCGCATTTATACCGATGGCTCGAAATCAAGTAACTTTGTGTACTCTGCCATGGTTTGCTGTGATTTGGTTATTGCACACAGAATCTTCTCTACAGTTTCTGTGTTCGCTGTCGAATTGTATGCCATTTCTCTTGCCCTGTATCACATAGAAGCTGTGTATTATACAAAATGTACTATTTACACCGATTCAGTTAGCTCTCTGTTAGTCCTGGAATCGCTTCACGTCACTTCTCACTCTATTCTCGTCGATATTCAAAACCGACTGGCCTGTTTTTCTCTATCATGTATTTATGTCCAGTTTTCTGTATATCAGGCCACGTTGATATTCACGGGAACGAGCTCGCTGACATCGCAGTTAAGTCAGTTTGCTCTGGTACTATCACCATAGTGCCTGTCCCATACACAGACTACGGTTAGGTTACACATCAGATGAGAGTCAAGTTGGAGTGAGTAACATTATAATAAGCTTTTCCGAATCAAACCTTCTATTGCTATTTGGCCGTCGTGCTTCCATATGGATCGGAAGGAGGAAGTGGTTCTGGCTAGGTTACGCATTGGTTACATTTTTTAACTCACCGTTTTCTTTTATCTGGTTCTGATGCATCAATGTGTGGTCTGTGTGGCAATCAAGTCACAATAGCACACCGTCATGCCGTCGTTACGATCGAGAGTGAAGGCACTATTTTAAACATATTTTTACCAGGGGTTCACACCTGACATTGGTCATTGTTATTGAAGAAGATGATAATGTCCACCTTAGTTGCATTTTCAAAAATTTAAAGACCATTTGTCTTTTTCACTTTATTTTATATTCTAATTCAAAAATTGGGCTATGTTCTGTTTTAGCATAAATCATTTTTACATGTTTTACTGATTTTACTTTTTACCGGCTGTTTGGCGCAGATAATTCTGTTGCTTTGTGCCAATAAATGCTAAACAACCAACCAACTTACCAAACAGACGTGCCAAACGTGTAGTTGCATTGATAATCAAAATGCATTTTCATCTTTATCGATAGCAGCAGTCCATCCACCTTAATCACGTATCTCGGTTAACAAATTTAAAATAAATTATTTAATTCTCTTTCACTCAATATAAAGGTAGATATTTGACTTTAAAATATTACTAAACTTATATAGCAGTGTATATCTGTTTATGTTTCCATTTTTTATATTTGATTTTTGAAAGTAAATTTTATTACTTACCATTATGATGTAAACGTTTCACAGTGTTTGTATTTCGGTATAATAAAGGTGGATTGCTGAATAACTGAAGAATATAAAAATGAAGTGATTAATAAACATTCATGAGAAGTGGTTGCATGAAGGAGCGAATGAACAAATTAAGAATGAATTGCAAATGTTGAAAAATGTCTTTAAAATATACAAATACATTAACGGATATTTTGAAAACAAATTTTAAATGGAAAAGTGTTCATTAATGAATACATATGTTGACAGAAACCTATCAGATTAATACACAGACAAAGAATTAAAACGATTAAAAGTTATGAATGAATAAATGGAAAAGTAATTAAAATGACAATAAGATAAATAATGGAATAATTAGGGATTTATTATTCGATGAGGTTTACTTGTTACAAAATGCTAGATAGCTCTCATTAAGTACACTTCATGTTATGGTTTAGTAGAAATTTTACCCTACGCACAGAAAATAAGTGTAATTGTTGACCATTCGTATGAATGAACAGAATTATAGGGCGTTAGAAAGCCTGCATTTTGTGCAGGTAGAAATCTGTTACCAGTACACTGACAGTGAACAACGCCTAAAGTTCTGGATCATAATAGCTGACAACAGCATAAGGATTGAAACAAACAAGGTTTGTAAAAAAAATCATAACTGAGTAGAAAAAACCAAATAACAATTGAGTTCCAGAGTATACACACTGATGAATAGCTCACCTAGGAAACAGAAGAGAAAATTCAAGGATATGATAAGAAAACACGGGAGGCTAAATCGACCAGATTGAAGAGCGCAGTCATTAATTGTGAAAAATCCAGGGACCAGAAACAGATTAAATTCAAGGTGAATTTAAGAAACAAACTGAAAAGCCAGAAACAGAAAAAAAGTAGATTTAAACTATGGTGTTTGTTTTTGAATTTTCCACAAAGCTTCTCGAGGGCTATCTGTGCTAGCCGTCCCTAATTTAGCAGTGTAAAACTAGAGGGAAAACAGCTAGTCATCACTACCCACCGCCAACTCTTGGGCTACTCTTTTACCAACGAATAGTGAGATTGACCGTAACTTTATAACGTCTCACGGCTGAAAAGGATTAAACTATGATAAAAATATATTAATACAAATTTCAGAAGCTAAAAAAGAAAAACTAGTTTAAAAAATTCAGTCACAGATTCTGAAAAATCCATACTCAAATTCAAGAGATTAATCAAAGGTTAATATAAAATTCAAAGGAATGAAAAGTATCAGATTACAGAGTAGAATTCTAGATGAATAAATAACACAAGGTAAAAACATCAACAACAAAATATTATGAACTTTTTTTTCCAAATAAATAAAGTTCGGAGACTCAGCGATAAACCTGTGGACTTATAATTGTAAAAATCGAGTTTCGATTCCCTCGGTGGAGAAATGATAAATAAATCACTGTATCGCTTCGTGCCAAATATGAAAACGTATTTATAAAAACTGAATTATAAAATAATTTAAACAAATAAGTCATTATTGGCTATTGATAATATTTTGCAGCTTTTAAAGACTCAATAAAACAACAAAAAACCAGGAAACTATAAACATGAAATAAATATAAAAAACACAGTTTTTCGCATCTTGTTAGTTTTCTAAGTCTCGTGGATTTAATGCTTTTTCTTTGACATCTATTCTTTTTACGCTGTTTTGTAGTTTTATTGTATATCATTTTTTGTTTATGTTTTTACGTATTTCATTGCCTCTTTCTACTTTATGTCTCATGTCCTTTATTTCTTAACCAGTACTAGTTTAAAAGACTTATTTGCTTTTCTTTTACTTAAATTGAAATCAATCATTGAAGAAATTCTAACCAACAAAGGTTTTTATGCTTGTTTTGAATTTCGCCCAAACCTACACGAGGGTTATCTACGCTAGCCATCCCTAATTTAGCTGTGTAAGACTAGAAAGGAAGCAGCTACTCCTCACTAGCCAGTACTAGCTATGCTATCGAAAAACCCTTTTATTATCGAATAGTTGGATTAACTCTAACACGGCTAAAACGGCGAGCAAGTTTGGTGGGACGGCGAGGTGAACCTACGACCGTCAGATTGCGAATGGAGCTCTCTAACCACTTGACCATAGTGGGTTCTATCGATAGGAGAGTATACGTACTCTTGACTATTATTTCTATGTATAAGATGAACAAAAGTGTTGCATAAAAGAATTATAATCAACAACTGACTACCGTAAATAATGTAACTTTTAGTATTTAAGATTATAAAAGGGTCCACCATGGCCAGATAGTTACAGCGCTCGACTCGTAATCCCAGGGTCGTGAGTTCGAATCCCTGTCATACCAAATATGCTCGCCTTTACAGCCGTGGGGGCGTTAGAATGTGACGATCAATCCCACTACTCGTTGATAAAACAGTAGCCCTAGAGTTGGCGGTGAGTGGTGATGATTAGCTAGCTATGACTCTGCAAAATTAGGGACGACCATAGCGCAGATAACCCTTGTGTAGCTTCTCGCGAAATTAGAAACAAGCAAGATTAAAAGAATACTGTATAAATATTATTTACTTGTTGTATAAACTCATTGTAACACGTTAAAATAGTTGATGAAATTCTCAATTAATGATGTTTTTATCATTTTAAAATTTATTGTTTCTTATACGCCGCACGCGGATGGAATCGGAATCAAAGAACTGGAAGTACCAATGGAGCAAGAAAAGCAATGTTTTCGATCGATGCTGTTAGCCACTTATATTTCAGTAGGTTGTTGCAAGGGCGGGCTTTGAAAGTGTGTCTCAAGTAAGGATCGTTATATTCTCACTTAGGCTCGGGTCTAAGTAGTTCTCACAGATAACTAAGATGTAGAATCTTTTTCGATGGATTTTGAACGTGCTATCCTCGTGGATTAGAGAGATCAATTCTTTGATGTTTAATCCGTGTGCTTGAAATTGAGTAACATTGGGTTTCTATTTACAGCTGAAGCTAAGTATCTGGTACAGGTAAGTAACTACTTGAAGTATGTCTCAAACGAACATCCTGGTTTCGTTGATGCCCAGTTACCTAAATACTCTAAGAGCAGAGTTTTGTCTTCTTTAAACGATACCAGTTAATCGAGTACGACAATTTCTTGAACGAATAACGACGCTAACAAACTAAGTTATTTTACTAATTCGTATGGATTTCCCAAATTTCGTGTGTTTTTCTCATAGCAAAGCCACAGGATATATGCTGAGTCCACTGAGGGGAATCGAACCCCTGATTTTAGCATTCTAAATCCGTAGACTTACTGCTGTACCAGCGAAGGACCCCAAATTTTGGAAACGAAATGGCAAAAAACGTGTTTTCAGATTGTTTATTTTCGGAAAAAAATTATGTTTATATTAATTTATAATTCCAATTGCTTAAACCTTTATTATAAAAGAACTCAGTTTTAAGGAAATATAAATTATTATATTATTCATCAAAAAGAGTAGGAAACGAAATAAAACATTTTAATTTACATTTTGCAGAAAAATAATTTACTTCTTTGAATCTATTTATCTACCAAGTTGGAAACTCTCACTGGTTCCATTGTCTGCCTCAACATGATCGTACAAATTAACCTAGACAAACAGTTAGTGTTTCAGCTATGCAAATATGCTGAGATTTTTTAGTTTATTTCATTTAGATTTTTACAATTAAATAATTTGGAATATAAATCTTAGTTATCAAACTTGTTTTTTTCCATCGGGATTTTTAAAGCTTCAGAATAGAGTTGAGCTTTGTTTTGTTTGTTTGTTTTGTTTTTTTGAATTTCGCACAAAGCTACTCGAGGGCTATCTGTGCGAGCCGTCCCTAATTTAGCAGTGTAAGACTAGAGGGAAGGCAGCTAGTCATCACCACCCACCGCCAACTCTTGGGCTACTCTTTTACCAGCGAATAGTGGGATTGACCGTCACATTATACACCCCCACGGCTGGGAGGGCGAGGATGTTTAGCGGGCGCGAACTCGCGACCTTCGGATTAGGAGTGCACGCCTTAACGCGCTCGGCCATGCCAGGCCTTAGAGTTGAGCAATTTTTCACACAGAAAATAAGACAAATGCATGCAAGCGGTTGTGGTCTGCATTTACATAGAGAGAACCGAATATTGACTAATGATATTAAAATAATACACAAGGTTAGAGGGACATGTCCTGTGAAAAAGAAACGATATTCTAGGTGGATGTAGATCTCAGTTTTAAAACAAGTTTGTATTTATAAAAAAAAAATTGGTTTATATATGCTTTAAAAATAACCATCCAGTCTATATTATACATATCAGTAATTTCTAATGGAGCTCTTTTCGATTGAATTATTAATAAAATAAAACAGCATTACATTGATAGTGTGGTTCAAATTTTTTGAAACATTGTAAGGAGATGACAGATAACATATCTGACAAAATTATGTAATGTATCAATAGTAATGTTTCAGAGAAATTTCAAAAAGGCTGAAATATTTTAAAAATATCTGTTTACAATCTGTTTACCTTTTTGATACGTGGAAAACTTCATAAAAAACTTTGTTGATTTTCACGGTGGCATTACTGTTTGTAAGTTTGATTTATTTGTTTGTTTGTAGCTAAGCATACATATAACTATACAGTGTGCTCTGCCAACCACGAGTATCGAAACCCGGTTTTTAATATTGTAAGTCCGTAGGTATACCGCTGTTCATTTATTTGTGTTGTCTTAAAATTTGTCACTGCTGACATTATTTTTTGACTCCTTGAACACGTAAAGTAAGGAAATGTCGAAGAGGCAACGGTATGTTTTGGTTTCTTGTAATGTAAAAACACTAATGTAAAAACAAAAAAAATATTTGTCGGACAATAAACTTGAACAGTGGTGGACATACTGATCAAATTTGTATTCAATGAATGAATAAATTTTATAGTCCATTAGAAATAGGGGTATATCAGTATTACTCTCAGGGTGGAAAAGGTTCACTGGTGTCGTTGGAAAGCTCTAGTATAGGTGAATCGTATTTGTCAGGTGGCAGTGTGAGATTAGGTGTTGTGCAGAAAAGGCTAAAGGTGTTGGTTGACCTTTATATTTCATCAGAATTTTACACGGTTAACTTTTAACTTAAAATATTAAAATATAGCTTACAAAAACGTTAAATTACATGAACTATGGAAACTTTTAAACAATTATCTTAAGTACTACAACATTCTAGAAAACTATTGTGAGTTCTACAACAATCTAAATAATTCTTGTCAGTTCGAAAAAACTCTCTATCAGCTACTCAGTACTTAATTTACCTGGAATGTTCTGGAAAATTGGTAAATTTGAAAATTTCATAACCCAGATCACAAAAGCAAAGTTTAAAGAGAAAAACAGATCTTTTCCATTTACTTTAGGCACAAGCAATTTGGAAATAACACTTTCTGCCCAGGAACAAGAAAAATTAATATTTGTTTTTACATAGTGTAATTTAATTATACCGTTCACAAACTGAAAACGAAGTCTTCTTTGTTGATATCATAATCTATTCAGATCCTAAAGATGATGTGAGCTCAAATGTTTCACAACATTTAAAAACGAGCGAACCGTGTGAATGCTTTATAGTTAGTAGGAAGAAAGATCTAAGACGTTATTTTTCTCTCTTACAAATTTGTAACTGATAAGGTAAATAAGTATTCTTAAGTATCTGAGGATTATGTTTTCCAATACGGATTTTTAGTTTTATCAGCCATATACCAGTTCTAAATGGTTTTATTTAAATAAAAAAGGCTAACTTATGACATTTTTACGGTTAGGAAGATTATGAAATCAATTACTCCTGTTAACCACAGTTGTTTAACGTGGTTATCTTTAGGCGAGGTTTACATCTTATTTGTCCACCTTTCACAATATCGTCAAAATAAAGAACTTGATGAGCTAATTATAAGTCAGTAGTTGAGCAGCAAAAGCAGTTCTTAATAATTAAATTCAAGTAGGAAATAACGGAAATATATATTACTTTTGTATTTTTGATGAATATGAAATTCAGAAAAACAAACGTTAATCAACAAAACAGAATTACCACTTACACGTTTTACATGACATATATTGTTTTTGTATATCCGAGGTGATGGCCTTTAGAAATGACATCGCTTTTTTAGTTTCTTCACGGTTGCTTAGAAACAGTAGTTTCGAGCTTCAAGTCCAAACTAACGAAATTTCTTCTTATTTTTAACGTTTAGGAAAATATTTCATAAATATTGCGGATACTCAAATAATTTTGATTGATTGCATAAGATGGAACTAGGTTAGTATGATGCATACTTCTCTGTTTTAGTCGTTCTAGCCACTATCTTTGTCTTAAGGTCTATTGTTTAATATATTTCACAGTGAGAAGTTTTAGTTTGTGCATAAGGACGGCAAATAGAAGTGATTTTCATGCTACGATACAAAAAACTTGAAATCAAACGATAAATTCAGAACTAAGGTAGTATAAATTACCTCTTGTTTAACTTACATTCTGGAGAACCATGGTGACTATCAGTAAAATTACTCTATTTCTGAAAACAAACAAACAAACAAACAAAAGCAAAATGTTGTCTAAATTAAAGCATTTGAATATCAGAAAACTATAAAAGAATATTGGGGAGGTATCTGTCGGGTTAGAAGTAACAGCTTGTTATAATGTAACACCAGACAAGGCATGATGTACTCCAGTGACAAATATTAAGTTACTTTCTTTGTGTGGCAATATATATATATATATATATATATATATATATATATATATGTTTTTACGTGGAATGCTTATTACAGTGGGATATTATTACTGGAATTAGTGTTTTTCTCATACACTAGAAACGTACATATAAAATATTATGGCGACAAACACAATGTAGCTTCATTAAGATTCCTCATTAAGGCTTTCGTAGCATTCGACAAGAAAAATAATGATAAAATAGTAGTAATAATGACATAAAGCCTAACAATTGCTGCTCATATGATTTGTTTATATTCTTTAAGCGCTAAATTATGTATTTTTTAAAAATTCGTCCAAGTCTTGTTTTCTTCCGGCTGTACAGTTACCTAAACTAAGAAAAAGTTGAATGTGTGTGTGTTTCTTATAGCAAAGCCACATTAGGCTATCTGCTCAGCCCACCGAGGGTAATCAAACCCCTGATTTTAGCGTTGTAAATCCGGAGACATACCGCTGAACTAGCGGGGGGCTAGAAAAAGTTGAAAGAACCTTCAATACCAATATTTTTTATGTAACATCATTTAATGACGAAACTATCAGTAACTTTTGATCTAATAAATTATTTATATATATCAAAACCGAATATTAATCTAAGAAAATATATATTTAAGTTAATATACTGGTCTAACTAAAATTGTGCTGTTATCTATAATTTTGTACGTGAACCCAATGATGCTACGATACGAATATAATGTCTGTACTGAACAAAAAATATAAAAATCTCCATAAATAGAGACTAGAACATTATCAGATTGATTAATGTATGTATAATGATAAGTTATCTGTATTATTTTAACTTTATTAAAGCTGCATTCCACGCTAGTTGGCAAGTAGCATGTGAAAGAAGAATCACTTAAATGACTTTTCTAGCTTCTTGAACTTGTAAGAATAACCCTATCAAAGGTTGTTACATCATGGCTACTATATCATAAGTTTCATCAGGTAAACATAAGAGTGAACTGTTAACTAATTATGAAAGAGAGGATGTGAGGCAGGAGGAATCTGATTTTCTAAACAAAGTTAAAGACTATAATAAATATGGTCTATCTGAGCAATGATGAATTTATAGAGAGCAATTTACATTTCAAAAATTAATTTCGTACATTTTTAAGGGATGGTGGATAAAATAGGGATGATGACATTCTAAGAGAAAATGTGTTACGTGTGTCACACTAGGGGAAATTCAGGATTTTTAAAATAATGCTTTGTAGAATTAAGAACTTAAAACTTATATACTATTTTAATAACACAAAGAAAAGTAGTTTAATAAAATTTGAATACAAGACATTAAAACTTTGTGTTATGTGCAGAAAAGATACTCAGGTGGACAGGGTTAAGGTGAAAATACACGGATGTTATAAAACTTCATTCTTTCTTATTAGAAAAGACGCAATACCCTTTGTTGTTGAGATATTCATTTATTTCTTTGATGTTGATATTTCCAGAGATTCTTGTAATGACTCTAATAGTCTTTCCATGAGATTCACTAGTGACTTTGATGGTAGTCTCCAGGCTACTAAATGCTATTGAAGGCCAGGAATATATTTATTACAAAGTTTATTCTTGGCGAGACGTTTGAAAAATATATTGCAAAAAACAGACATTTAAGTACTGTAGTGATGTCTTGCTGTATGAAGATCATGAGGATTCATTTAATGATGATTAGTGGTGATGGCTTCAGGAATTGCTTTCCGAGGTGGTGGTGAATTTTCTGATAGGAGTTGTTGGCGAGGATTTTAGAATGGTAATAGAACTGTATCTGGTTGTATTAGTGACTTCTGAATGATGGGGCAAGATGGGCTGGTTGAGTAATTGGATGAAAACGTGCTTGAATAGTATTCTGATTCATGGACTGAATCGGAAGTGGGTTATACTTGTTTGATTTGGACAAAATGATTACGTATATGTCCAGCATGAGGAATTTGTCTGATGGTTATAAAGATACAAGCATTGATGGGGTTTATTCGGGTCAGCGTCAATAGTTGTCAATGTCTTCGACCCATTTTGTAATAAATGAAGGATATTATCACTGAAGAGCTTATTGCTGGTTATACCTTGTACAGGCTGAGCTATCCTCTTCGAATATAAATCGGTGAATTTGATTGAAATGTGTAATTTGAATGTTGTTTGCAGCCGAACAAAGTACTTATGACCGAAGGTATAGTTGACTAGCTGTGTTCCTTGTGGACAAACAAAATAGGAATTATTTATTCCTGAACCCTGAGGTTCTCTGACTACATCGTTTATTCCATGCGCATATAATGAGCGGTATAGGTTGAAAATGCCGACAACAATACTACCAGAGCTATTTTTTTATCTTTCTTTTGGTATTAAAATAAATTTTGCTCATTTGATGTAGCAAATAATTTTTATTGAAATATTTACACTTGTTTTTGGATTGTTTTATTTTTTAAAAATGGCAGAAAAATTTAAGATGTTACATATCAAAATGGTATTTTGGTTTATTTAATAATCGTAATCATTTTTAGAGACATCGTGATGACATTTTTATGTGAGTACAGGGATGTTTTTGTTTCTTTTTAAACTGGCAAACACGTGTTAAGCTTATAAGTGTGGCATAGGGCGTTTTAGATTTCATACAAGATCCTAATATTTTCTAAATTTTCATGACCCCAAATGTGAACTTTAGTGATTAGATTGAATGCAATGAAGAAATTGCCAAGTTATCACATCGTATTTCTTTTCAACATTTGTTTTGTTTTATTTTATCATCTTTCAGGTGAGTAGAAAATTTTGCCTTTTACGCTCTTACATTATACATTTGGGTTCCACTAAGTACAAATTTAATATCCTGAAAAAGTTACATGTCATGTACTTCCCATTGCATTAAATGATTGTTTTGGAATTTCGCGCAAAGCTGCACCAGAGCTATCTGTGCTAGCCGTCCCGAATTTAGTAGTGTAAAACTAGAGAGAAGGCAGCTAGTCATCACCATCCATCGCCAACTTTTGGGCTGGCATGGCCGAGCGCGTTAGGGCGTGCACTCGTAATCCGAGGGTCGCGGGTTCGCGCCCGAGTCGCGCTAAACATGCTCGCCCTCCCAGCCGTGGGGGTGTATAATGTTACGGTCAATCCCACTATTCGTTGGTAAAAGAGTAGCCCAAGAGTTGGCGGTGGGTGGTGATGACTAGCTGCCTTCCCTCTAGTCTTACACTGCAAAATTAGGGACGGCTAGCACAGATAGCCCTCGAGTAGCTTTGTGCGAATTTCCAAAAAAACTTGTTGTTGTTGTTGTTTGGAATTAAGCACAAAGCTACACAATGGGCTATCTGTGCTCTGCCCACCACGGGTATCGAAACCCGGATTTTAGCGTGTAAGTCCGCAGACATACCGCTGAGCCACTGGGGGGCAAAATGCTTGTTGTTGTTGTTTTGAATTAAGCACAAAGCTACACAATGGGCTATCTTTACTCTGCCCACCACGGGTATCGAAACCAGGATTTTAGCGTGTAAGTCCGCAGACATACCGCTGAGCCACTGGGGGGCCATCCAAAAAAACAAAAAACAAATATTCTTTTACCAACGAAGAGTTGGGTTGACCGTAATCTTATAACACTCCTACAGCTGAAAGGGCGAGCATGTTTGATGGGAGGGTATGCAAACCTGCGACCCATTAATTACGAGAGGAGTGCTTTAACCACCTGGCCATGCCAGGCCAGAAACAAATTAAATTCTGTGTATAACTAAGGCGACAGTTGTCTTCAGCAGTGATCGCCGAATACATCGTACAAATAACATCTTTCTTAAAAAAAATTCATTTCAACCACATGTGTGATTAAGCTTGTTTGAAACGCCATTTATTACATTATCTATCACAGCAACAGGAAATCATTCTTCAACTAAGAGATTCTTCATGTTATCACGAAAAATATTCGGTGCTTACAATTTCATTAGAACGACGAATCAGAAACTTAATTAGATGTTTGTTGAGTATTATTGGCACGAAACTTTAAAAATTAAAATTAAGACCTATGGGTAATGTTTATTATAGTACAACTCGTATTCGAAGCTACAATTAGAGTTATGAACCACTGGGCTTATGACAGCAAGTCGGTGACTTGTTTTAACTTAAACGGAATTGTGTTATATTTACTCTTAATGCATTAAAAAAAAACTGTGAAACTTATTAAGAACATTTAACAGCAATATGAATAATAACTGTTACATTCAGTGGTATAAAATACACAGGATCTTCTTTTTTTTTATGAAAGCGAAGATAAGTACTAACTAAGGAAGAAGCTAATGTTTAATCCATAGCTATACCATCGATTCAATAAAAGATAACGATATTTTAAAAAGTGAGATTCACTATCAGCAGTTTTAATGAGTTTTCAAATCATTTTTATTGTTATGTTCTGTATTTCATTACAAAAACATTTTTATTGTTATGTTCTGTATTTCGTTACAGAAACATTTATTAAAGTGAATTCATTAGTAATTTTTTTAAAAAAATTGAACTAATTTGAAATTATAGATATCAATGGACATCCTTCTTTATGTACCTTAAGAATATTACGGAATTTTTTTAATGACTTCCTGACTGTTTGGGGCCGGGTATTGGCAAGCGCGTTAAGGCGTGCGACTCGTAATTCGAGGGTCCCGGGTTCGCATCGCCATTGCGCCAAACATGCTCGCCATTTCAGCCGTGGGGGCGCTATAATGTGACGGTCTATCTCACTATTCGTTGGTAAAAAGAAGCCCAAGAGTTTGCGGTGGGTGGTGATGACTAGCTGCCTTCCCTCTAGCCTTACACTGCTAAATTAGGGACGGCTAGCACGGATAGCCTTCGAGTAGCTTTGTGCGAAATTAAAAAACAAACAAACAAATCCCGACTGTTTGACAACTAATTGTTTTCTTGCCATTAATAAATTGTACTTTTTAAATTTAAGCAAATGTCTTTGTAATAAAATATTTGTAATTTTAATGGAATGCTAGTTTATTAAACAAAATCTGGATTTTTTAAAACTGTTTGGTTTATCTGATTTAATTATGATATTATTCTAATTTTTAATAAAATTTTTCAATATCTGTATTTCCTTTCTGCTTATATTTTATTTTATTTTCTGAATTGTGATTAACCGAAAACTACTTCATTTATTCAATATTACTGAAATATTCCTAACTGAGTTACCGTTATACGTTTATATTAATACCTACGCTTATTTAGGTATAGTTTTCTTTTTTCATGTAACGTATGTTGTTGATTGTGCATTGCACAAATCTCGCCAGTTCTCTAAATTTGTAGAAGATTCTTGATACTAAGAACCAACAATATTTGTTTCATGAAAACGCCACCTCATTTTCGAACAAGATAGCCCTCGAGTAGCTTTGTGCGAAATTCCAAAAAAAAAAAAAAAGGCCTCGGAAGCTGCAGTTGTGATAAACGCTTATTAAATAGGAAAACAACATAATTTGATCAGGAACGTTTAAATATTTCGAACATTGCAAAATATTCATTTTCAGTGAATTAATTTCGAATGTTAGTATTTCGACAAGGACATTAGATATTGTTGCACATGAAAAAGTACGTGTGCTTCTAGTTTAGCCAATCCCATAAAAGAAGTGTACAAGTGTATCAACAAAGAATTAATTTGCTCTTCGTGAAAGTCGATAAAAAATTCAATTTCAGATCAGATATTAGACTCAGTATTGTTTCTTAGATTGTAAAAACTGTTGTATATAAATTTTTACTTATAATAACTATTAGCAATAACCATTATTATAAATTGTATTGTCTTTTTGTTTGTATGTTTAAATATATTTGTGTTGAGAGAGAAAATTGTGTGTGTCAATCTTGTTGGAAAATTTTATAAATTTAATACATATTAGCATTTAACTAACTTCTAAATTGAAATAAAAAATTCCGGTTATTTGAAATAGTAATACGTGACTTATGTAACACAAAAATTGAAGACTCGTCTGAAATACATTATAATATTTAACACTAAGTAGTCTATATAACTGCTGTAGAAACTGCTCAAGATTGAACGATACTTCTTTAATTTTCAATATATTCGTGTGACTGGTTGATTACTTGGAATTAAGCAAAAATCTACACAATGGGCTATCTGTGTTCTGCCCACTACATGTATCTAAACTTGGTTTTTAACAATGTGAGTATGCATACATACGCTGTACCACTGAGGGGCAATGTATTCGATATATAGAATCATTAACCGCGTAACAAAACTTTATTTCTGTTCCACTATTCACAGGACTTTCGACACTAAAAGCCAGGCAAGGCCTAGCAGTTAAAATCTTCTACTCGTAATCTACGAGTCAAGGGTTCGAATTCCTGCCATTGAACATGCTCATCCTTTTAACAGTGAGGGTGTTATAATCTGACAGTCAATTTCTATATTCATTGGTGAAAGAGTAGCCCAAAAATAGACTGTGGGTGGTGATGGTTAGCTGCTTTCCTTCTTGCCTATCACTACTAAATGAGGGACGTCTAGCGTAAAAAACCTTGAAGTAGCTTTAGGCGGAATTCAAACAAATCGACAGTAAATTATTTACTTGATGCCATATAATTTAATTTAGCAAGACTATTTTTCTTTGAATTGAAGCAAAACTATTATTTTGAAAGTATGAATGTCTAATTTAAGTGAGCATGTTTCCTATAGTCGTTTAGAACAAACCGCATACATTTACTCGTCACAATATTGTCACATAAATATTAGTTATTCTTGTTACTGTTCTTTTTTACTTAATGAAATTAGTAATAAAATAAATGTTTTTTTATTAATCGACCTAAGCTGCACAAATATATTCACCCTACCGCAATAGCGCGATGTTTGTTTATGTTTTGTTTGTTGTTTCTTATCCTTATAAACAATTAACGTGTCTTCAGTTGAGAAAATTGAGTTGTATAACCTTTAAATACTAATATTTCTATGTTATCTACACAAAATTCTTTTATTTCTAACAATGACTTTTACACTAAAAGCTAGAACAACAGTTACTAGTAGCTTTATACATTTTCAGAACATGTTATCTGGGGAAAAAATGCCCTTTTCAATCTGGTGTGGAACGATTCCGGTAACTGAAAATTGAAAAAAAACACACAATATGATAGGCATTTAATTTTGAAGTCAAGATTTATTTTCGCTTTTTGTTTCTAAACATAGCCTTATCTGTAGAAACTAAGTGTTGTTGAATTAATTTCATGAGAAATAAATCAAATCAAAGTACCTCTATGTAATATGTTACTGCTGAATAACATACCAAGCTGTATATCTTGTTCCATATAAGCCTTTAGTTCCTATTTAAATATGTCTCCCAACTCGTACAGTGGTAAGTCTTCGGATTTATAACGCCAAAATCAGGAATTCGATTCCCCTTGGTGGACTTAGCAGATAGCTCAATGTGGCTTTTCTATGAGAAAACACCTGCTATTTAAATATATCTATATATTATAAAAAATTACTAAATTATTTCTAAAACATTTTTTATAAACTTTGTTTTATTTTACAAAAGACGTTTTAAATGATCATACTTTCAAAAATGTTATTTTGCTCTTTATATATTCGCTAATGCCCCTAATAAGTAACTTACTTTCAAAACTCAGTAACACTTGGTTCTCTTTCTCAATATACAAATTATGTTTACAGGTTGACCTCTATTTTGTTCTTTCTCTTCCTGTTTTAATGAAACAAACATGTGAGGATAATGTAAGAAACGAATAAATTTGTATACCATTTCAGTTTGTACAAAAGTTGTTCTGTATCGGGTATTCCTACTCTTTAACCGATTTTTGTGAAGATTACAAACATAACTGCTCGTCTGTCTGCAAGTAAAGACGTTATCATGAAAAGTTAAAATTATATGTGTGTAGATAGATAATGTTCGGAGTCTATAGTTGATTAGCAATGTTACCAGTATATTATCATAAAGGTAAAACGTACATTTTCACTTTACAAGAATGCGCTTCTGTATGTCCTGTACATTTATAAACAGACAAATATGTCTTTAATCTATTAATGAATACACGTGCGTGTAGTAGGTTTATAATTGAGTGATATTAAATTACTTGATGGAAAGTAATGCGCTCTCAGTCTTATAATAAAACATAGTTATATACACGAAGTTTTCTTTAGAGAAAATAGACCTTACTGTCCACTGGATTGTGGTATTGATTAAAAAGTAAGTTTAAGTAATACCGATTACAATAGGCCTAATAATATATGATAGAACACATTGAAGAAACTTTGATAACGAGTGAAGAAATATTCTTATAAAAATTAACGAGAAGCAAAGACATTTCTTAAAATCCCTGTGTTTGACAAATCTCCGGATTTTGGGTACAAATCTTGATGGCAAATCATGAGATGTGGATTTCTGATCAATCCTTGTATTGCTCAGTCTCTATTTTCGTTATCGCACTTTATTCTCGGATGGTTGCCGTGGTAACCGAGCAGCGATCAATCCAGCGATGGCCATAGCGGGTACACTGCGGTTGGTATCAGTGTTTAAAACTTGCAGTGGTATTTAAAAAAATAAACAAAAAACATTTACTGCAAACGTTGCCTGCCTCTTGTGGAGAAAACGTTTTGTTTATAATCTGAATTTTACAGATTCGATATAATAAGATAAAAGAAAAAATCAGAATATGTGATTTATAAAAGAAAACAACAACAGATGATGGATTACAGTGTGCGGTAGTTTCTTTAAAAGATGACAGATTTTCATCTCAAAAGTTTGTAACTGAGGAATAAAATACGTTGAAACTCTCTGGATACATAATACCTGCTTAAGTCATTTTTGAGAAAGGTGTCTCCAAGAAAATTGTTTATATTCATTTTCATTCCTTTGTCTTTTAACAAACATGTTGAATTTTTGATGTATCAAATCCTTAGAAGTGAAGTAGGTCCAATAATGAATGTAGATTAACATCATAGCAGTTAACACCAAAATAAGGCAACAATTACAGGATTTATTAAAATTGATACTGGCTCAAAAATTACATGTCAAGAAAGGAGATGAACGTGTAATTTTTACTTCTTTTACTTGAATATTAAACTTAGCTGATCATATAATTCGTGATTAACAAAAAATCATAATCAAACCAACAGACTGGTAGCACTGCATTTAATACCAGTGAAAACAATTATTTCAAAGAAACGTATCATCAAGTGAACAGCAATAAAACAAACTAAAAAGTTAAACGGCTTTGCCCAAAATATTAAAGTGGAAAACTTTTCAACACCCAGAAATGTACTACTTTCTTTCTTGGCATTCGAAACAAAAAATATGAATCATAGATAATAACACGTTGTAATGCTTATTTCTTGGTCAAAAATAAGTAAGAGAGAGACAGACAGATGTCTCGGCCATGTCAGGCTCCAGGTTGTTAAGACACTCGACTCCGTAATCTGAGGGTCGCGGATTTGAATCCCATCTTAGCAAACATGCTCGCCCTTTCAGCCGTAGGGGTGCTATAATGTGACGGTCAATCCCATTATTCGTTGGTAAAAGAGTAGCCCAAGAGTTGGCGGTGGGTGGTGATGACTAGCTGTCTTCCTTTTAGTATTACATTAATAAATTAGGAACGGTTACGCAAATAGTCCTCGTGTAGCTTTGCGCAAAATTCAAACCAAACCCATATAAATAAACCTATTGGATGTTACTGTTTTATTAAAAGACAAGTTTGACTTACGAAACCCATACTAAGGAACTATTGTATCCTTAACAAAAACGTATGATCACAATAACGTTATTACAGTCAAAGCATCAGCTTTCAGGATTGTTTATGTTTTTCTCCATAAAAATTACTGTGCCAGTGACACAGCGATATGTCTCCGGACTTCTACCGCTAGAAATCGGATTTCGATACACATGTGTATCTTTGTGCTTAACTACAAAGAACAACAATAACAATGTATTCCCAATCCATCTTCTTCATTAATATCCCCAAACTAAAGTTAGATTAAAATAATGTTTTCAGGATAAGGAAAATATCCACAAACTACAAAGTATATACTTTAGAAGGATAAACACACAATACGGTATCAACTTGAGATTTCTTTATAAGAAAAATGTATCAAGGTAAGCTAAGTTATGACCTCACTATACATAGACAGCTAGTTTCTGTGTAAATAAATGTATTCGCACCGAGAGTAACTTTACAGGTAATATTGATGTAAATAAGATTTATAATTCGACACGATAAATACAGGTTCATACACTTTGTAAACTAGAATTATGCCAATAACAATGTTTTGTAAAGTTTACCTGTACAGACAATTCTCCATATTACTTACACTGTTGCTCTTTATCCTTTGTGAAACTTAACGGTACGAATTTCATATCTACTTCCTTTAATTGTGTTTGTATGTTGATTAAAATTATGTTTATTAAGAATTGCATTAAAGTGACTCTTACTATTCATTTCAACAATGAAACCTTTTAATATTAGACTTTTTTGTTTCTGTTATGAGACCTAATCATAGTTTATCTCATTTTAAACAACGTTTCATTACAAATGATTGTACTTGTGTCATTATAAGAAAAGATAATGTCAGTTAATGACAGTGAAACTACTTCTGCTCTCTCTATCTTAGATTAAAATTAAAGTTTCATTAATTAAAAACAATTGTTTGTTTTGGGAAAGAATTTGACTTGTCCTTTCAATTCTAATTGGATTTGGACTCGTATGAAATTAGTAGGGCTTTTACTTGGTATTTTTTTTGAATTAGTTAGAAAAATTTGATTGCTTTAAAATTATATACTGGTTTTGTGTTGAGCACAATCAGTATATGTAGGCATTAACTACTTCGAGATATATTTTCTGAAATTAACGAAGTAAGCTTCATTGTATTAATTTTAATTACATATTTTAGGGGGGATCACTTTTCTGTATACAGGACTAAAGTGTAGAGACATGTGGAATTACGTTCTGAAAGGTAGAATCTCCCAAGAACCTCTCTTTATGTTTTGTAACTTTCTATCGTTCTGTGATTCGTTTTCTTGTATATTGATTGACCGGTAAATATAGTAACAATTTAATTAGTATTATTTTTCTTTCCTCGAGACAAGTATGAAACCAAAATATTTCGTACTCCAGGTGAGTGCTCTACCAGTTAATCTAGAGGGGTAATACACAAACACTTCCTAATAAGGCAGTTTTTAAGAACTCAAACTATTCCATTCTTTACTTCTCACGAACAAACTCTAGCCTTGAATCTTATGATAGGATCATATGATGGCCTCACAGTGCTATTTGTTTTTTGCAGTAAACCTTTTTTTTAAAAAAAATTCGAGTTGAGCTTGAACTATAGACTTCTATTGCACCAACTCAACTAGATTTTGTTAGTAAAGCACATTTTAACAACTCAAACTATCACAGATGTAGCGTTTTTTAATGATTAAGTAACTATTATAATACTTTAACAAACAAATCAACTTAATTCAGTGACAATACCTTTCGCAATAAAGTTTACTAATATCTATATATGAGTGCAGTGGTAACGATGTATAATAATATGACGGATTATCTAACAGGAACAAATAATAAACAGATAATTACTCTTAATTAAAGCATCTGGATAATAATAAGCGAATAACTGGAAGGGGTTACAGTTAGTGGGTGTAAAAAAAATCAAAAGATTAGGTTACCAGATTGATCATCGCAAAAGCCACATACTTATCAAAACTGAAAAACGTTTTATACTAGAAAAACGATTGTTTTGTCTGCACAACAGTTTGAAAGAAGGATGAATAGTTTACGGTATTGGTTGGATAGTGGACTTAACTATGATTAAAGACTCTTGTTTTACGAATATAAACTGCAGAATGGCATCTGAAAATACAAAGAATTGCATCTGATCAATGTTCATTCAAATGATGGAGATTCTGAGAAAATACGTTTGGCCAAAAATCAATCAAATAAGTTTTGCTTGTCTTACAGCGAATTTAAATTAGTTTCGTTAATTTTCAATTTGAAAATTATTTACTTTGTACAACAGCCAAAAATGTCACAAAGTCGAAAATTTAACGAGAATGAGTGCTACACGAAACGTGTGAACAACTGGGTTTCGTATTTACATGATTTTTAGAGGGTTTAGTAAGGGTACATGTTGAATCATGTGCGAAGTAAAATATTTGAATAAAATATAATCTAAAAATCCAGGAAAAGAAGCACACCATAACACCGATATAGGATGGCAGCACATTTGAAACACAGTTTAGTTAAGACTTACAAAAAAAATCCAATGAGTAACAGTTCCAAGTCAACAATGGACTATCTTATATCTTCTTTACCAACTCCTATAAGATAGGAGCTTTGGGAGAGCATAGATCATGGAAGTTTTGTTACATGGATTTTTAATATATTGTATCATTGTATCGTAATACTGCAAAGTTAGTACGGGAGTGTGTTTTTTGATAGCAAAGCCACATTAAGCTTTCTGCTGAGTCCACGGAGGAAATCGAACCCCTAATTTGTAGGGTTGTAAATCCGAATACTTAGTGCTCTACCAGTGGGGGACAAGTTAATACATAACAGAACACTATAAATTATTCAATGAGTAGCAGTTCCAAGGCAATGTTGAGCTATCTTTCATTATCTCTTCTAACACCTAAATCTGTTTGTTTGTTTTGGAATTTCGCACGAAGCTACTTGAGGGCTATCTGTGATAGCCGTCCCTAATTTAGCAGTGCAAGACTATAGGGAAGGCAGCTAGTCATCACCACCCACCGCCAACTCTTGAGCTACTCTTTTACCAACGAATAGTGCGACTGACTCTCACATTATAACGCCTCCACGGCTGGGAGGACGAGCATGTTTGGCGCGACGGGGATGCGAACCCGCGATTACGAGTCACACGCCTTAACGCGCTTGGCCATGCCGGGCCACCTAAATCTAATCGTCGGAAACTAAACAGGCCAAATGATTTTGTCTTGGGTGTGATCCTATATGACAAAATAATTCAATGTGAATGTTTAATTTTATAGTTTCCCTGAAAACTTAATATATCGTTGATCGTCTACAAGGGAAATTAAGTTAGCTCATAGTGCTTTGGTGATACAACACTTATTTTTATAGATACTCTAATAAGAGACTACTGGCGAGACTGTCTTGTTAACATTATTCTAAGTACTCATGTATTTAATAAGTGTTTGGCTCCTCACTGGAACAGCGGTATGTCTTCAGATTTACTACACCAAAATGAGGGGGTTCGACTCCTCTTGAAAGACACAGCAGATAACCTCATGTGAAGTTATAAGAAAACCCACTGGTGGTCTAATAATCAAATAACACAGTGCATCTACTACTAAGTGTTTCGCATAGACCAAGTTTATTTTTATATTGGTTATTTGGTTTATCTCTACTTTTGAGTAAAAATAAAAAATAAAACACTTCAGTGATTGGATTTTCTTAAATAGGGTTTATTAAAACGTTATCGATATGGATTCTGCAATAAAAGCAAACTCAACTTAAATTAACGAAAAACAAATTACTTATCGCGTTTTGAATATACTATAGGATTTTGGTTTAAAGGTAGGCCTGGCATGCTAAGGCGGGTTAAGGCGTGTGACTCGTAATCCGAGGGTCGCGGAGTTCGCATCCCCGTCGCGCCAAACATACTCGCCCTTTTAGCCACGAGGAGTTATAATGTTACGGTCAATTCCACTATTCGTTGGTAAAAGTGTAGCCCAAGAGTTGGCGATTTGTTGTGATTATTAGCTGCCTTCCTTCTAGTCTTACATTGCTAAATTAGGGACGGCTAGCACAGATAGCCCTCGAGTAGCTTTGTGCGAAATTCGAAAACAAACAAACAAATCGCTCAAAGTTCGAGAAGTTGGGATGAACTTCATTGAATGTACTTTTAAATGTTTGTTACTAAGCTACTGAAAATTTATTATGTATTTATATATTTTTTCATATAATTCAAAGTAAAATTCAAATTAATTCCCAATCATTTGCATAAGTATACTGTTGAGGCCCATATGCCAATTTTCTTCGAATATTATCTTTGTAACATTTTAATATAAAGCGAGTTTTAAAGTTGGAGCTCTGGAAAATCTAGATGTTTCACGGCGTAATTTTTCATTTTAAATTTTAACAAATTATATCATTATATCATAACAGTTGCAAAATTAATACACAAATAATTCAAGTTTCTGTTTTGTTTGTTTGTTTGTTTAGAATTAAGCACAAAGCTACACAATGGGCTATTTGTGCTCTGCCCATCGCGGGTATCGAAACCCGGTTTTTAGTGTGTAAGTCCGCAGACATACCACTATGCCACTGGGGGGCAATTCAAGTTTCATGTTAAGTTTTGATTTTGATCGTACGATTATATGAGAAAACAATGAGCTTTTGAGCTGGAGTTTCTCAATCACAAGACCTCTGATGTTAACATTTCTTTGTGAAACCGTAGATGTAAATGAAAACAATTAAAAAGAAAAACGTATTTTCAAAGTTACAGAATTTTTTTGTTTCTTATGTACAATAAATAAAATCAGAATTATAAATTTATTTTTGTATTTTGAGACGTAAAATTCATTCTGTTTTTAACCTGCATATTTCATGAATCTGTAGCTAAATGTGTACATTAAAAATTATCGCCACAACAAGAGGGACGCATTAAACGTCAAATTCATCATAAACTTTCAATCTTGATAACGTAAGCCGTGTTCGAAGAGCAGAGCTTGTTCGTTGTATTGTTAGTAGCATCAAAACACTTCTAATCTGAATTCTAAATACTAGGGAGTGTCTATTAAATTAATCACAAATTAATTTATGAAGTCCTGCATACTAGAAATAGTAGAAAAATAGGCTAAAATTATTTGATTTTAAGACTCCTTTGATATGTAAAATGAAACCTTAAATGATGATGAAAAGCTTAATTAGGTAGATCCCTGTTGCAACAAGATTTATTTATTTTGTTCAGTCGACATAAAAGTTACAAGTTTGAGGAATTATGCTTTTTTATATAATCTGACGTTAAGCTCACTGATATCACTGAATACCAATAAGGTTATGTGTGTGTGTGTAATTATACATAAGGGTACCGATGTATAACTTGTAGCATTCATAACTGTAAGAGCAGAGGAGATTTCAAAGTGGTTTCTCTAAATGCAAAAATATAATATAAATAAAAATGAATTTTAATAATGAAGAGCAATAAACTTTTAATTCTCATTAGAAAATTAGAAAATAAGAAAATGTTTTCGTAGACTGTACATCAACCTGAACAAATCGTTGATGTGAAGTGAAGCTAAAGGTAAAAAATAAGTAATCTAACTTCGTGCTTGCACTATACGAAGACTGAAACCTTTATTCGTCATTTGAGTAAACTGTATTTAATTAGTGTGTTTAAAACTACTTCACTGTTAGAACTCTTTTATCACTAACAACGTTTTTATATATTCACTTTGTGATCTAATATTATTTATAACTTATAATTAATACATAATCTTTTTCTGTACTTCTAGAATAAAATAGGTCAAGACTATTAATTGGATGCCTCCCAAGATGTTTAGGTTATTGTCAACTGCGAGCTTCTTATTTATTGAAATCTTTGTGTGGTTGAATCTGTCGATTAGTATTACTGTTTCTTCAGCGTCAACTGTTATCCCTCTATCAGGTATGTTTTCTCATTCCTTTTTTGCTATTCTTCGAGCTTCATAATTACATTTATAATAAAATACATGCATTTCCAACATGGAATTCGGCATCACAAACACATTTTCTGATTTCAAAACCAGGTAAAAACATGAATCCAAATAACGTTATTTTGAAAAAAAGAATTCAATATAATAATATAAGTAGTAAAAATTAAACATTTTTATGCAGTTATGAATCACTTTCCTATATTATATTATAATATTAGCTGTGACACTCTCAATGGCCCTGTTATTTTATTGTAGAAGCGAATGTTAACATCACCTACATCGAATCTCTGTAAGAAACACTGGTAAATTAGAAGGCTTAGTTTGTCATTAAATTGATGGTTAAAGTTAATCTTATCGATCGTCTGTCACGACGAGAACCGTATTAACCAACAACACCAGTGTGTTGAAATAAAGCTTTCCTTGACTTCGTTTTATTTCACAGTGAAAGTAGGAGTGTTGAGTAAAAACAAAGTTTTTCACTTTTCATTACGTAAAATCATCAGTTACTTAGTTGAAATGTGAAGGAATGGTGACTGGTTTTTCCATCACGACAACGCTCCAGCCCTCAGAACACGTGAGTTTTTGCCCAAACACTCGATCACTGTTCTTCCCCACCCCCTACTTACCTTGCTCCTTGCGATTTTTTCTTGTTCCCCAAACTCAAAAGACCCTTGAAAGGAAGAAGATTTGAGACAATTCCCGAGATTAAGGTAAATGCGACGAAGGAGCTGGAGGACATTAAAAAGAAGCGTACCAGAACTGTTTCAACAAATGGAAACACCGTTGGGATAAGTGTGTGCTTTGGGGAGGAGAGTACTTTGAAGGGGTCCTAGACCTGTAACTTCTAAACAAAGCACATTTTGTTTTATGACGTCAGTCCGACTATTTTATGAACAGACCTCGTATTTAATCCAAATTATTTAAATTTGTACGAAAATATTGAAACACACTCATATAGAGTGTTTTACTGTCAATGTGATGTTATGATGGATTAAATTTGTGTTTTCTTAAATATACAATGATCACGTTTAATTGATAACCAATTACAAAATTCATTAAAATGCTTTTATATTAGCAATTGAATAAGAAAACATCTTCTGCCCAGGTATTTTTAAATACAACATATGATTAATGTAACTTCATCGAAATTTGAAATTACTTGATACTTACATTAAATGGGCGAGTGTGTATATTCTTACATCAAAGTTACATCTGGCTCTATCTGTCTTGTTCACCGATGGGAACTGAATCCCTGACTTTAGTGTTATAAATCTGAAGACTTTTCACTGTTCCACCAGGGGAGTAAATCAAGTGAAATTTAGTCCGAGACTTCTAGAAGACAGTTACTGACGTCTTTAAAAATTACTTATTTACATACATAGAGGGCGGTAGACGTGGTGTTTAAGAAGTTCCTTGATAATATAGATTTTAAATAATGTATTAATATTCTTCTTTTATCAAACTTTACTTTTAACAACTTAAAGTGTTGGCTTTATAAAATCAAAATTTTATTGTTGTAACTGAAACCGAAATAATTCCACCTTCTATTCAATTTAAAAATTATTTCTAACTAGATGGTTAATTTTAACCATGTGCAAACACACGCTGATTGGTACTGAAATTGCAAAAGATAAGATCTAATATTTGCGTCATTCGATGTTGTCAGTCGAAAACCATTCTCATTAAGTATAAATAATTAAATTATAACTAAAAGTTTAACTTTGCTAAAATTATTAATAAATATTTATATAAGGTAAGCTAAATATTTACGTCATAGTAATAAGTAACTAATTCATTACTTAGCCATCTACATATAACAAAATTACCAAAATTACTTAATATTATAAACCAGTGCATACCACTTGCGATCCATTGTTAATAATGGTATTTTATTCGCTCTGCTAACCAATACTGAGTTAAAAACACAACATAATCTTGATATATGTCTCTTTGTTTCTAAGCACAAAGTAATTGATGGGCTATCAATGATTTGCTCATCGTGGGCATCAGAACCCAATTTATAGCGTTATAAACTCTCAAATTTATCTTTTAAAACATTAATAAATATAAAAATAGTGATAATAGTATTCGAAATTATTTTAAACATTAAGAACAATAATATTAATAAAACTAACTTTAAAGACAAATGTATTATAAATGAAAATTGCTTCTTGTGGGACAAATTGTTATTTGTATGGTTACAGCCCTTCATCAGGTATATCGACTACTAATTGAATATTTCATTTAATTATTTGAGAATAAAGTGTGTTGGAACATGCAAAGAGGGTAAAAGCTAGTTGAATTTCTTAAGATTCATAATGGTTATCAATTTATAAAGCCTAAATAAACTTAAAATAATTATATATTTCAATGACTTTCCTCTTGTGCTTTTCTTCATCTAGCCACAAAAACCCGTTAGAAGAGTACATTTTTTATTTAAATATATAAAATAAAGAAACCAAATCAATTTAATAAATGTAACATCATCGGAAAGTAAAATGTAAAAAGAGCACTTCCAAAATTGTGATGATTACAGTTGTGTAAACCATGAAGAATTCCTATATATATATACAAACACACATATATACATATACTGACATATTTAACGTTCAGAGCTCAGGGTGTTCAGATTATTGCTTTTACTCTCTCTGTCAAATGTAGCTATCAGTTTATTTTTTATCAAACTGAAAACGATTTTTTGACAGCAAAAGTCTAAAAAAACATACTGAACTACAGAAAATAGATATAGAGACTGTTTTGAGCACCAGATATTTCGATAATTGTTCATTAATTTCTTAAACTTAGTTCATCCAGTTTAAAATCTCAAAATATTATTGTTTAGGCTTATGATATTGAGTGAGTTCCTCTAGACTGTTATGTAAGAAAAATAAATGGAAAGATCATTCGACGATATTCATAATAAATCTTTTTTTTTTGAAGTACGAGTTTTATGACTTAGCTTAAATAATATTCACTGATAAGCCTAAGCTCACAGCAGACACTTATACAGCTTTTTCTCTTTTTCGCACTCTACAAAACGTATGAAGTATTTTTGTCGTTTCGTCGAGAACACAAACTTAATGTTCCAAACAGAACTAAATAACTCACAAATTCAATTACAAGTACCTAAGACTCAATGTGTGTCATTAACGAACTCAGAAATTAATGATAATTTAATTTAGCGTAACTTACGTTTCATGCTGCTCAAACTTTTCTAAAATATTAGTGAAAGCTCCACACCTCTTATTAGAACTCTGCTAAGTCCAATAACAATACTTTATGTTTAAATTATGAATAAAAGTGAAATAATACACGAAATTTTATTCGAGTATGGCTTAAATTCGAAATAGATTTTAAAATCGCAGAAAAACAAAACAAATAAACTACATTTAAAGAAACATCTAATCCAATTGCTTTGTGTAAATAAAATGTATCTCTCCATTCCTAAAAAACTAAAGTTTATTTTGCGAAAAAAATATGCTCGGGTCGTCAAAGTTATTTTTGTGTGACATAAGAACAGTGTGAACCACAACAAATTTGTGAATTCTCTCAGTGATAAAACTTGTATTAATATTCTACCCTTGACAACTTAAAAATAATTAACTAAATTTATACCTTTTCCAAATCTTTTAAAAATGAAAACAATATTTCAAAATGATCATATTTTATTTTTTAGCATAACTCCACCTTTTCCTCATTGACAATCAATTGTGTGTTTTTCAGTTACCCTTTTGCACATTTGATTAGCATAATAAAGTACAGGATTAAGTAAATTTACGAGAACAATTTAAACGTATTGCCAGTAGAGAAAGTCAAAATCATGATTTTTGTTTTTGGTGTTATCCTATTTATTTCAGTGCCATTTGATATGTCTCTGAGAGTGGTTAAAATAACTAGATTACAACTTTAGTCTCACTTGTTCAACTGTTTTAATTTGTTCCAAAATAAAGTTATCGCATTTCTAATTTTTTTTCTGGAGAAAGTAACTTTTGTGAAACCAAATACCAGAAAAGTATACACGTAATGGGATCACCAGTATCTACTATCCTTATTAATTAACCCAAGTAATGTGTGATATACTCAGCACCTGATACTTTCGAAAACTCCATAAAGATTTAGTAAAATAAATGTTGACGATGTTTGCTCTGCAGCTATACTGAGTAACGTTGAATCTCTTTATCTATATTATCCATCAAGTCCATCAGGAATTCATCATGAAGGAATTGAATCTTTAAGAAGTAGTTATACTCCACTAGTACCCTACAAAATTTCGTTTTTTATTAAATTATTCCTGCGAATTAACAAATTATTCGAACAAAAGTTTAATTTTGGCTAAAATTGTTTGTAATAACGAGACTGTAATTCTCACTATACAACCTGTAAAAGTCAAAGAGTTTTCAGCTATAAGCGCTGAATTGTAGGTTTATTCTTTGCTATTTTGTCTGTTTTAGTCCAACTTATAGTAAACACTCAGGAAATTTTACTTAAACCATTATATTTGTTATAAGGTAATAACGTTATGTTTATTGTATTTCTAAACTACATTCTTTGTGCGATCCCTTTATGCTTTTACCAGAAGAAGGTTTTAAAAGGTGGTTCAAAGTTATATTTTCTATTTTAAAATTTAATAATTAAGTAACTAAGGAAATACAGACATGCAGTTTTCAATATCTTTCAGCCAAACTCAAATGATTTTTGTTGCTAACTTGTTAAAAATCAGGATATCGAAGCCCCCCAGTGGCTCAGCGGTATGTCTGCGGACTTACACGCTAAAATCCGGGTTTCGATACCCGTGGTGGGTAGAGCACAGATAGCCCATTGTGTAGCTTTGTGCTTAATTCAAAACAACAACAACAAATCAGGATATCGAAAGCCATCGTCACTGTAACTGTGGACATGTTGCAGCAAATATGTACTGAAGTTCATGATAACAAGAAACCCACTTGAAGTAAAACATTTAATCTCAAGACAACTAGTATGGGTATGAAGATTTTAATTAAAATAAAGTATACAACAACGTTTCGCCCTTCTTAAGTTAACCTGAAGATGACCTAAGAAGATTGAAACTTTGTTCTGTACTTTATTTTAATTAAAGTTTCAACACCTATACTAGCTGTCTTGAGAATACTTGGATTTAAATCGAATTTCAAATAGAGTTACTGAGAGTCAGTAATAGTGCACGTGTAGAAGTTTACCGATATGTCAATAAAAACGGAGTTTGGTTAAAGGATGTTGAAAACTGCGTGGTTGTGTTTTCTTAGTTAGTTAATTGTTAAATTTCAAAATAGGAAAGATAATTTTATACTTCTCTATATAACTGTATCAACCACATATGTCCATATCCGTATCTGACGATGCGTTTTGCTCAATATCAGAGCTGAGAAAGCTGATTGAAATACAACAAAAACTAAAGACATGCTAACTACTTGTAAAAAGCTTTTGCGCCTGGTGTTTGTTATACCCTAGCCGACCTGATTAGCACTTGTGTAAGCGGAACACATCGTTGGTAATGGATATGGAAGATATGGTGTGGTTGAAATACAATTATAAACTCTTCCTTTTGAACAAAACTCAAAAGGACTGACAGATATAATAGTGTTTAAATACTATTGTCTATGTCAAATGTAACTTGAGTGTAATCAAGCTTTACTTGCAAAAGTTTCCACAGGAAAGCAATGTTATTAAAGAATTGTATAGTAGGTGAACTGAAAGATACAGTTAAATCACTTTCTCTTGAGACTTCTATGAACGGTTTGATTAAAGCTGATTTTGTATGTGCGACTGTACCTTTTCAAAAAACAAAACATAAACAATGGAACTAATTCACTTGATTTTCCAAATTAAAAGTTTATAGTGATTTAAAACAACTGGAACTGAGGAAACAAAAATTAATATTACCAGTTTAGGATTGATGTGTTTGAGTAAATCATGTTATCAACTCTTGTCTGGAAAATTTTGATATTCTTAAGAAGTTCCTTATGTGTGTGTGTGTGTGTGTGCAAAAACATTATTCCAGTCTTTGATGAAACAAAAAACACCGACATATTTTCAAAAGAAAAGGGGAGATTCACCGATTATAGGTTGGTATTTTCAGGTATTTGTCTGTTGAAGACATTTTTAATTACAATAAAGTTGAAGTTGTAACACTTTCCTTCCGTGTATCACATTACATCAAGAGAATATCCTGAAAAACGTGAAACTGGAGAAAAACGTAAACAAACTGTATGTGTTGAACATCAATGTAAATAATGCATATACGAATTAGGTACGTTAAAAGATGATTATAACTGCCAGAAGTCAATTATTCTTGAGTGGTGCTTGAGAACTTTGCCATTAGAACAAAATTGATGGTTAAATCACTGTACTTTAACAAGATGGTGCATGAGCAGATCAATATGAACATAGGAGTAAATGCTGCTTCAATAAACACAAAGTATAAGAGGTTTAACAAACTAGAAAGTTGTGTTGTAAGGTTTAATATCACTAGGTTTGTTTGCCCTTCTGCTACGGGCCTTCTTTAAAGTGTGATCACTGCTTAAATTAGTCCAAAATCTCAAATATATAGAAAAAGACAGTTGAAAACCTTTACTTCAAATTTTGTAAATTCATGAAATGACACTGGTTGGTTGTAAAGTAAAATATTTTAAAATTCTTTTTTACGACTTTAATAATTTAGATCATGATATAAACGAATATCTATTTATATTTTGGGAAGGCAAAACTTATATAAAATCTTAAATATACTGCTGAATACAGGATCAGCTGTTTTCTTAATTGATAGTAAGTATTAATAATTCTGAGTTAGACTACGAGTGTAGAAAAATTACTCAAAGGTTTTTAGGAAGTAAAAAAATCTTGCTATTAGTAAAAGTTTACTGAAAGAGTTTTATTTTTTGAGGAATGTTCATTAGTTGTATTTCTCCGAGTGTTGGGTTTTATACTTAGACTGTAAATGTTACTTTCTAATGTTAAATGGACATAAAAATAAAATATTTCACATTCAGAAGAGCGACTGCACATGATGGTAGTTACAGAAAGATTTACACTTAGTTGATTTATTTGGCAGAAAAGCAAACAAAAGATAGCAACGGTGACATAATTTTTAGTAACGAAGTACATTTTTTTTCTTTTTGAAAACTAGTAACGTTTTGGTATAGAAACGAGATTTTTCAATCAAGTTAGGAAATAATCAAAGAGAAGTAAAAGAATAAATATATGTTGTGTAAAATGACTTTTTAACATAATAATTAAACAAAGGCAGAAACTTTGAAACCAGATTGTCTTGCTTAATTTTTCAAAGAAAAGGGCTGTAGTTATGATGTTTCAGTACTGGTTTTATATGAACACAAGAATGAAAGTTCGAATGTTTGCTTTTAGTAATCTGTGTAAAAGTGTTATAAAAAACCGGAGAATTTTAATGTGATACAGCTAGTGATGATCACCATTGTTAAGCAACAGTTTCAAAAAGTTAGTAATAAAAATTTGCAGTTCTTTTGGAATCACAGCTGATGGTTTTTCTGTATGTTCACTTTAATTACGTTTGACACTAGACCAGGAGCTAGCAACTTATTCTACATAGTGGCCACAACTGTGGCTAATTAAAACAACGTTGGCCACACTATTAGAAAAACAATTGAAATATGCTAGTTTAATCAAATTAATTGCATTTCAACTAACCTTTAATGTGAACATTGAAGTGGGTTTTCATCAAGAAGTTTCGTGAAATTTTGCTTAATATCCATGATCAATGAGCATCTTAGCTCTGCCTCTAAATTAATGTCAGTAAGGCAAGATCTGTATCTAAACTTAAGGAAATCTAGTGTAGGATATGTTGACTCACACGTCCATGTGGATCGAAACATCGAAACAAATTGAAATTGCTATCTCTAAATTTGGAAGGTTCTTATTTATCAGAATAGTGAGTTACATCTCTCTGATAGAACGTTTTTGTTTACCTTGTATGTGTTCCACGCTTTGTAGGGTAGGCATTTCGTCTTCAAATCCGCACTTATCAAAGGACATGTAATTACTTTACTGAAATTTCCTAAGTCATAGTGAAATCAATCATGCAAAATTTCAAATTTCTAAATTCGGAGAAACGTGATTCAAATTTCTTAAACATATTTTTGATCCAGTTTACATAGAGATCATCTTTAGCATCAGATAAATCATAATCCTTAATATTTTCTAGAAAACTATTCAACTTTGCAAAATGTGTGAAATCATTCTTTTGTAATTGTTCCGCAAGGAGGTTTAGTTTTAACGGAAATTTACAAATAGACTGTAATCGCTCGCTTATTATTTTACTTCTTCAATGAAGCTTCGTATTCAAATTATTCAAGTGAGTCATCATGTCGCATAGAAAGTAGAAATCACACTGCAATGATAAAGTTTTAAACAGAAAGTACAAATCACAATGCAATAATAAAGTTTTAAACAGAAAGTACAAATCCCACTGCATTGATAAAGTTTTAATTCAAAGGAAATTTTCAATCTTACCTTTTTCAACGAGATGCTCTTTCATTTAAGGAAATAAGGATGTAAATCGTTTTAAGACTTTTCCTCTACTTAACCATCTTACACTGCAAAATCAGTAAAATCATCAAAAATTCAGTCTCTGCTTTTCTTCAAGGACTCAACAAATTGTCGATGGATGAGAGATTTTCCACTTCTAATATAATTCACAATTTTTACAACAATGTCCATCATATTTTTCAATTCATCAGTTTTTAACATCTGAGAACATAAATTTTCCTGATTCAAAATGCAATGGAAAGACGGCAGCATGTACTTCATATTATTTTCAATTAAATGCTGCTTCAAAAGAGAAACAAATCCTAATTTCGCCCCAGTCATGGCGGAAACACCGTCTGTTGTGACAGAAACAAGTTTTTCTAAAATTCAGACTGAATTTTTTTGACATTTCAAGAAATTTTTAAGATGTTTTTTATACATGTTCGATCTCGTAATTCACAAAGGCCAATTATTTTTTCCCTCACTTGAAGATCTGGTGTTACATATCGAACCCAAAATATCAACTGTGCAGTGTCACTAACATCTGTTGACTCATCTAGTGCTAAAGAAAAATACAAGCTGTCTTTTAGTTGTTCAAGCAATTGATTTTCAATGTCTTTCGCTAACTTTAGCATTTTTTATGTTTTAATTTCGTGCAAGGCTACACGGGGGCTATCTGCGTTAGCCGTCCCTAATTTTACAGTGTAAGATTAGAGAGAAGACAGCTAGTCATCACCAATCACCGCCAACTCCTGGACTACTCTTTTACCAACGAATAGTGGGATTGACCGTCACATTATTTCGCCCTCACGGTTGAAAGGGCCAGCATCTTCAGTGCGACGGGGATTTGAACCCATCACTCTCGGATTAAGAGTCAAAGGCCTTAACTCATCTTAATACACCTTTAACATTCCGCGGACAATTGTTCTTCTACTTAATTGCAAATTATTTACCTTTCGAAGAATATTTTATTTTTGAATCATAATTCTCCAGAGTTTCAATGAAAACAATCAATATTTTTTTTACTAGTTCAGCATCAGGAAATGATTTTTTGAGCTAGAATCCAATATTTTTTAAAGTTAGCTAAAGTAACTAGTTCTATCGATGATAAAAATCTTTTTAGACCTCCCTTTTGTTCATAATGTTGTGCTTTCAGACGGCTAATTTTTTTCATGCGAATTTTGTTATCAACTGGAAATTTTACATCAAATTCGTTTTGAAAATTGTTAAAGTGTTGCTTAAGGTTGAAAACTTTGTTACACAAAAGACACACTGGCTTATTATTTGGTTCAATCACTGCAATTTTCAATTCCCAAATCTCGTTAAATTCTAGTTTCACGTTTTTCCAGTCACGCGCCATTCTCTTTTCGGCAGTAATGCCAGAATCAATTAAACTGTATTTTCTGAGCGTTCACCATCTGGATTCTTTTGTTTTCGAATTATCCACTTATCCATATTATGGGATTAAATATATTTTGTTTTTATTGTGCTTGCAAGCACATACAAAACAACGCACACTCGATAACAAACATCTAAACCAGACTGACGTCACAAAATTGGCGGAGTCTGTTGCAGTGATGAAGTTAATATTACGCTTCGATCAATAACTGTTTTTTTATTATTATTTCTAGGCAAGCAGGATATGCACTTTCAAAATATAAGTGTTGGTTACATCATCAAGTGATATTTACACATGAACTTGATGAGTTAAGCTACTTCATCCAGAACGATGACTTTTTTCCCTCAGGGTTAATATAACTGAAGCCAATAGGTTTCAGTTAAATGGGTTGTTAAAAAAGATTCTCTTGTAATATCTAGCTATTTAGGAACAACTGATGCAGCTAATCATCATGTTGCTGTACGAATTACAATGTGCCAGATGATTATTGTACGAATGAAACAAAATAAAAGAGGAAAATAAAGAGATACCACAGAATGGAGCTCTTGATCCAGTCCATAGTGTATTGTCATTTTGTAGTGTGTTGGTTTCATGTAGGTGGTAGAATAATCACAGAATATCATTTAATTCTATCTCTGTAAGAAAGACTTGCAAGCAAAACAAAGTTGTCAAAACAAAACAAAATACTGTTTTCAACAGTCATCTAGGGTTTTTTTCTTTTAGAGTAATGTCATTTGAAATTCTAATGAATTATTCAAAACGTTCTGTCTAGGCTATCATAATTTTCTGTTGCCTATTTGTATGCATCGCCGTTCGACATCGAAAGAGCATTTAACTCGCCTGTGGACTGAAATTAAACAGACAATAAAAAGTCAAGATGTTAGTACGGATATGCAATGGTCAGATAGCTGAGTTTCATTGTTGAGAGTGGAAAAATTAGATCCAGAACTGCAAATTTTAAAGCCGTAGTTAATTTCCAGCTTTTAACGCATATTATTCCCGATTTTTTGAACCAAGACAATCTTTGCGATTATACGTTAATCCCAGTTACAGTGAGGTAGGAGTTACATTGTTGAGGATAAATGTTGAAACGTTAGAGCACCATGTAACTTCCTACGTACAGAAAACGTATCTTTGGAGTGTCACATTTCTGTTATTTAGGAACAGTATTTGGCTGCAGTGCAACAGTTTGGCTTCTACAAGTGAATTGATTTTAATATGAAATTTAGAGTTTGAAGGTTTTTCTTTAAAGATAAACAGAACTGTAACAGCAATATGGTAAATGATACAATTTTCAGTTTATACGTTTATCTTACCTATATTGGAATCAGCTTATTTCTAAGAACTGTTGTACGAAAAGTTTTAACAAGACAAACCATTAAAACATATGGCAAGTGTGATCGCTACATGAACTCGGAAATACATATGTATTTACGTGTGTGTGTAAAATATAATAAGTTATTCTATTACTATAATTATTGGATAGTAATAATAGTGGATAACGTATTTAAATAATTACGAATTACAAACAAAAGGAAAATGCAACTTATAGGAACAATGTGCTCTGGGGTAATCTATTTATCAAAGGGGACTTAGGCCAATAAACCTGTCAAGAGAGATTGTGAGAAGAGAGGGGGAAGTGGTAAGAAAACACTATGTTCTTATGAGATAGTTCTTAAGAAAGAGAATCCGGCTGTGTATAAAGTAATATAGAGACGATATTTTGAGAACTGTATTTGGAGATAAAAAAGGAATAAAAAGAAAGGGTAATCAAATGCTGACGTAATGTTTGTTCTTGTTTTTCAATATCGCGCAAAGTTACATGACGACAATCTGCGTTAGCCGTCCCTAATTTAGCAGTGTAAGACTAGAAGGAAGGCAGCTACTTATCACCACTTACCGCCAATTCTTAAGCTACTCTTTTACCAACGAATAGTGTGAATGACCCTCACATTATAACGCTCCCACGACTGAAAGGACATGCATGTTTGGTGTGACTGGAATTGGAACCCACGACCCTCAGATTACGAGTCGAGTGCCTTAACCACCTGTCCATGCCGGCCCATATATGTGTTTATTAAAATTCAAACCGAAATGTTACATTTACACACCTCTAATTTGAAATAACCAATGAAAAAATAAGAAGAATATGTGAGAGGACAGGAAAGGAAACTTGCTTTCTAGCATACTTTTTATCACAGATACTAGATTAGACCTATTGTGTTTGATTGCTTTCCTATTTTTGTTTTTACTTTTACACAACTTAATTCGCATTTACAGTGTTTTAAATACCTTTTTTTTCTACAGATAACTTATATGATCAAACACTTAAGTCACCACTGGAAGAGGCCAAGAATTATTCTGTGGTTTGCTCTTTCTCGAGGTAAAGAATCAGAGGAAGAGCTCCTCGGTACAGTCATACTCAGAGACAGTAAAATTCAAGTAACGGATGAAACTATGAGTTACGATTTGATATTAAGAAAAAATCAACATTTTAAGTGGTTCAATTACTACATTGTGATGATTTATCTGTTTAAAAATAGTTTGATGTACAATAAACAGACTTATACATTGATTAATTCAGATTCGTGTTTCTATTTATATTGTAAGAACTACAATATACAATGTTCTAAGAAAGTTATTCCCATTAACTCTTAGTTGGTGTTGCATAAAACTACACAATAGATTAGATCCCCCGTACCAACAAAGAATTCTTCACCTATTGTTTTGTTCTAGTTTTTGTTTCAGCTTGTAGACTTGAAAACAATTATCTATAACCCTACTACGCGCGACTTTGTAATCGTCCAAAATAAACTGACAAAACTTGAAAATTATTAAAACATTAACGCTCAAAAGAAAACATTGTTATGAATAAATAATTGAGTAAATTAGACAAAGTTAAACAATCTAAAAATAAAGTTCAAACACTACATTATCTCTCAACAATGCCAGTGCTTGAACTACCCAAATATAATTAATTATTCTGAAAGAACTACGTTTTCTTGGCTAATTCATATTTCTATTGTTAATTATTTGGAATGCGTTTAAAAAAAACGTGAGAAGTTCAGTTAAATCATTTTAATATAATCATCTTTTGTTATTTTCTTTACAACATCAAGCCCCCGCTAATATAGCAGTATGTCTACGTATTTGCAACGTTAAAATCAGGGAGCTCGATTCCCCTCAGTCGGCTCCGCAAATAGCCCGCTGTAGCTTTGCTATAAGGAAACAAACAAACAAGCACAGTACTGAATGAAAATTAGACAGTAAACTAAAGTTTCCTTTATTGTCAGGCCTGGCATGGCCGAGCGCGTTAAGGCGTGCGCTCGTAATCCGAGGGTCGCGGGTTCGCGCCCGAGTCGCGCTAAACATGCTCGCCCTCCCAGCCGTGGGGGCGTATAATGTGACGGTCAATCCCACTATTCGTTGATAAAAGAGTAGCCCAAGAGTTGGCGGTGGGTGGTGATGACTAGCTGCCTTCCCTCTAGTCTTACACTGCAAAATTAGGGACGGCTAGCACAGATAGCCCTCGAGTAGCTTTGTGCGAAATTCCAAAACAAACAAACCTTTATTGTCTAAAATTTTAATATAATCATCAGTGCTCTTAACGTTATAACCCGTCCCAGTAGCACTGCGGACTCACAACTATAGAAAACGGCTTTCGATACCCGTAGTGGACAGAGCACAGATAGCACATTGTGTAGTTTTGTGCTTAATTCTAAAACAAAGAAACATTGTAATTCTAATTGAAATCATCTTGAAATAACTGCAAACTTATTAAAGTAGTGTTTGTAATTAAAACAACCATTAAACGAACAATTCGTTGTATTGCATTTGTTATTAACATGTCAGTCAATTGAAAAGTTTGTTACATTGTGTTCAGAAGGCTGGGTGTATTTAGCGGTTAGTGTGTTTGAACTGTGAATTCGAGGGTTTGTAATATCAACCAGTTATCGTAAAAATTCGATCCGCACTTGTGGACCGTTAGGGCGCTATGAGAGTTGGCGGCGAGTTCTTTTTATTAGCTGTCTTCTTTACTATCTGTTTGTTCAGATTTTGTGACAGCTCTGCGCAGTTAGACCTTGTCTGGCTTTTGGAGAAAAACCTAAGATAAAAAAAAACCTTCTTACAAAATATTATCTGTTGTGCACATTTAGGATTTCTTGGTGAAGTGAAAATAATTTCAGCTATATCGGTTTGGTCTGTTTCGAATTTCGCGCAAGGCTACACGAGGGCTATCTGCGTTAGCCGTCCCTAATTTTGTAGTGTAAGACTATAACAAAGGCAGCTAGTCATCGCCACCCACCGCCAACTCTTGGGCTACTATTTTACTAACGCATAGTGGGATTGACCGTCACATTATAAAAACCCCACGGCTGAAAGGGCGAAATGTGTGATGGGGATTCGAACCCACGACTTTTGGATAACGAGTCGAACGCCTTAACCACCTGGCCAGATAAACCGGATAAATCCGCCAAATAGAAGATTCGGAAAATGCTGAATGTATACCAGTTGAGTTTAAGTCAAGGAAGAGATAAAAAATTAAATACAATGTGTAACACACAATTAAAGGTATGTTTATTATGACTGTTATGTAAATGTCGTGTAAATGTTTTATAAACGACAACATGTCGTGTTGTGTTTGGATTTTCGTATCTATTACCTATTTATATTTCCATATTTATATTAATGTTTCGAAGTTCAAAACAATAAAATACGTTGTTATTTATTTAAAATAACATTTAGAAATTTCTGGAATTGGGTAGACCAATCATATGTTTATAAATTTATGTAAATGAAATGTTTGGCGGCCTAGTGTCTAGACGAGAAGTCTCGTGCAAAAAGACAGACATGCGCAGATTTCTCTGGAATGTTGGGAAGTTACGCGATTGTTCGAGAAGTCAAGGTCTACAAATATATAAATAGACGAAGAGTCATTAGTTTTTATTCAAAAAAAAGAGAAGAGTCAGTCATTCGTTTGAGAAAGTTTAAGTGTTTGCTGTGAGTTTATTCAACTTTGATTTGTGACTGAAGTTAGATCTACAGAAGCTGTGATTTTATTTCGTCAATCTCTACGATTCATTCGAATTACTGGTTGTGCTGAGGGTCGGCACGTACGGGACTAGCCAGGGGAGACCGGAAAAATTGAAGGCAACAAGTTTGAGACGTTCATCGGAGGCATCGTGAAAAGAACTTCGTCGAATTTATTGAACTGTGAATTGTTTCTGAACTTCTTCATTTAAACTTCGGAATTTCTTCGTGGGACAAAATTCACATCCTAGACTGGAATTTGAGACTTTTATTTTAGATCATTATATTAGATACAGGCCAGTACCATTTTGTGATGTAATTAACTTTGAAGGTTGAAACCAGTACTATTTAGTATTGTAATTAATTTTGAAGGTTTAAACTGAATATCAGTCATTGTTATTATATAATTTATGTTATATCTGTCATATATATAATAGCTTATTGTAATAAATTATACAAGCTGTTATCTGTGTCTTTCTGTTGCGTTTAGTCTACGAAAAACATAAAACAAAAAAAAACGTAACAATGACTTAAAACAAAAACAGTATATGTGCGTTTATTTACTTTACTTTTAGTGTTATTTGTCAAATGAATTTCTTTATTGGATATTATACAAAGGACAGATCAAGTCTAACTGATGAAATTTGACTATTTACAACGTAAACTTGAAATTACCTAGTGCGACTGTTTTAACACATTATAGGTTATACTAATTCTAGAAAAATATGGCTTAAACCTTTAGGTAATACCTGTAAAACTGGGAGACGTCGTTACTCTAACATTAAAGAAGTAAGACTGATCTTCAACGAGTAGTGTCAGCTATTTCCTTATTTCGAAAATGACTAAAACAATGGTAAATTATAGCAAGATCAACTAAACATCTTTTATTGTACATGTGATACGTGAAACATACACTTATTTAGAACAAAAATGAATTTAGAGTAAGTATTAATTCTAAATGGACAAAGAAAGCTATACACGTATTCCTAAATCATACATAGTGTATACTTTTCAAGACGTTTATTATTTCTTTCACTTTCACAGCTTCGACATTAAAGAACTTGAAGAATTGCAAAACTAAGAACGCTAATTTCAGACCTCAGTTTAAAAATGGACAAACGTTGTATTTAGTCGAATGATCTGTTCATCATTAACCCTGGCCAATAATTAAAATGAAAATGGACGTATATATCGCATTCAATTGTGGCACGTGCAAATACATCATACTTAACTGGTAACTTAGATTAATGTTCTTTCATACCTATTAGTAATTTTCTTTCAGTGGAACCAATGTTTTCGTACTGACATAAGGAAAAAGTAAATTTGTAAATAACAAAAAATGATTTTAAAACTGAAATGTGGTCCTTGAATTTAATGAAAAAAATTAGGGTTAGTTGTGTTTGAAAACACTCCTTGGCTTTATTTCAGGTTATACCATGAATGACTTTGCTCTGTTGATTCTAGACAATCAAAAAACGTTTATCCATATAGGATGGATCAATAACTAAAAGTTAGAACCGTCAATAAAACAGTTTGTATCCATAATTCCCTCATCCAAATAACGACTAAGTATTCTGTCGATAACACAACCTGTAAAATAATTTTACATAAAAAGGTTTTAATATTCATAAATTATTTTTATAAGTAATTATATAAGATAAATATCTTGTAAACCCCGTGGAAATAATTTAACCAAATTTCCTTTAATTATATTGCGAATAAGCTAGCAAAGCTAAAAGCGCTCTTTCGTATACTCCACATTTAAACTGTCCACTGTTATTACTGATCAAACTGTTCACTGTTATTACTGATCAAACTGTTCACTGTTATTACTGATCAAACTATCCACTGTTATTACTGATCAAACTGTTCACTGTTATTACTGATCAAACTGTCCACTGCTATTACTGATCAAAACAGTCCACTGTTATTACTGATTAAACTGTCCACTTTTATTACTGATCAAACTATCCACTGTTATTACTGATAAAACTATCCACTGTTATTACTGATCAAACTGTCCACTGTTATTACTGATCAAACTGTCCACTGTTATTACTGATCAAACTATCCACTGTTATTACTGATCAAACTGTCCAAGAATGGAAGTTAATGATTCCCCCATCCGCTATTTTTCTACAATAAATTTAATACTGTTGCGTCTGCTCTTCACAAATTCCAAGAATCGGAAACGTGATGATAATTTTTGAAAATGGCGAGTGTCATCCATGCACCAGCGATTGTTAATATTGTTGTGTGCAATTTTCAACACAGTTTTTCTTATCAGTTTGTGTTGTTTATCAACAATATTTTATTCTGATGCTATAAATAATATTTAGAGAATATTCTAACTCAAAATATTTTCTGTAACAACATATAAAACAACAAGTGGAAGAATGGAATGGAATTTTTGAATTTCGCACAAAGCTACTCGAGAGCTATCTGTGCTAGCCGTCCCTAATTAGTAGTGTAAGACTAGAGGGAAGGCAGCTAGTCATCACCACCCACCGCCAACTCTTGCGCTACTCGTTTACCAACGAATAGTGGGATTGACCGTCACATTATACACCCCCACGGCTGGGAGGGCGAGCATGTTTAGCGCGACCCTCGGATTACGAGTGCACGCCTTAACGCGCTCGGCCATGCCAGGCCACAAGTGGAAGATAACAACAAGTTTTGTGTGTAAATGCAAAAATATCAACTTCTAATAATTTGTCATAAAGTAGAACAAAACTGGTGTAGGATTTAAAACTATATTTTTCTAGTAAAAACACCCACTTCTAAAATATACAAAATTCCACTAATTCGCTTTGATCTATCACGGCTTATTTTAATTGTTCATATTTTCTAAGATTCCAATAATGGCCTTGATTACTTATTATTTGTCACAGTGCAATAGTTAATACAGTTAAAAATAAAATTTATTATATTTTACTACTTAAATATATAATTATAAGACAGAACTAACTGATACTTTGTTTCATTATGAAACCATCTTTTTTAATGCATCATAAATCTCGCGTTTTGTTTTCTGTTGAAACGTAACAAATCTAACGAACACTTACTATGTTTATACTATAGAAAACGACGAATTACTCCAAACATTAAAGAAAATTTAACAGCTAACTTTCAGTTATCAGCCTCTCATCCGGTAGAAAATCATGTCAATTTTGTTCCCTAATAAATCAGTGATAGTTTTACGTACCTACAACGTTTAAATTCTGGATTTGATCCTCCGCGTTGAAAAATGTGCGTATGTGTAGTTTGCATTAGTAAAATAACAATATAAGCGTTCCAGTTTTTGTTTCTCACTGAGCTAATTTCCTATTTCTCAGAGAAATATTTCATCAAAAGTACACGTTATGACAAGCGTATTATAGAGCTTTCATATTCTTCGAGAAAACAAAACTAAGAAATAAAGTGATATAGTTGTCTAAACATTGCTTTTGCATGGTATTTTTTTTCTTACTGCAATGTGATGTTTTCAGCTTGTTTGAACTAGATACTTTTCATGTACAATGTTGTCAACCAGCAACAGCGAGGGCTGTTTCCTTTTGTGGTATATGTTTAATTGTATGTGTATTTATTTTACGCACCTGAACGTATATCTCCGTGTAACGGTAATTAAATAAACAAAAATATTTTTCAATGTACTATAACTAAGAGATGGAATTAACGTTATTTAACACAAAGCACAACATTTTATATATTAGTTACAAAGTTTATACTGGTGACTTACGTGCCTTACTTTACATATAAATTATACTGCTTGATACACTGTAAATGCATTGTTTTTGTAATAGCTTTACACGATGTTGAAGACTTTCTATCAAACTAAAAGATGGAACCAAAATAGTTATTTTTGCTGCACTCTATAACTTTGCGTTTATTTAGTATGAACATGACATATGCCATATACATTTGACATATACCAGTAAATTCAATGTTATTAAAATCTCAATAAAATATACTACATAAGAGTAGTATCAATATACTCAATTGTATTATCTCTGACTGAGATAATTTTACTGCTTACAAATGTGAGTTGTAATTATTAGTCTCACACTTCCATGATAGTTACAAATATTGATTGCACAGAATCAGATATATACAAGTTTTCGTATTCAATTTCAACATAACTTTAACCTGTCCAAAGCAGTGTTGTCCGCAACTATAATTTAAGTGTAAAACATATTTCTACTGTCTCAGAAAACAAAAGACTAATTTATGTGATTAACGATTCTTCTCAGTCTAATTCATACCTCTGTTTCTGAAATGTTTCGTAAGAGCTAAACAAAACCTAAACAACTTTTCCGCTTGATTTTAAAGCTCGATTTTGTCAAGTCTAGAAATTTAGAAAGTTTACTATGAAATTCGAAAATAGCTTACGAACAACATTACCACTGAACATAGCGTCCTATATATATGTAAAACACAAGTTTCAACAAGTAACAGAACAACAGTTCTTTTCTTAAAAGCATAAATTTAAACAAACGGATGTTCCTAGTACGCTTGTAAAATAACCGATGTTTAACCAATTATCAAGAAGACCATCTTTATCTTTAGTTCAACTGATATATTGTTAAGTTTTGAAGCCCTTCTATAAAACGTGAGACATTACGGGTAGGCAACATTACAATATTAAATAAAAATAAACTCGAACTAAGGTTAAATACATTAGTAATAAACAGGGTAGTATTTCTGTTAAAGAATGTCTTTGCATATCTTCACTGTTGTTACTGAGTTAGGAGTGGTATTTTTATTTTTGTGTAATACCTGATTTTGAATTTAATTTGGTTCAACAGTTAGTTACTCTCATGTCGTAACTGTGTGAGAAGTCCACGTTCTATGCATTAAATGTTCAACGCTTGTATTTTACGTTTAGTTTAAACTTTTCAAAGACACTACTAATGTATGTAGTAAACAAATATATACCTGTCTAATGAAAAGTAATTATTGTACTCATTTTGTACTCTAGGTAATAATGTCAAACATCACTGTTCGAATATCTCAGGCTGTTCTTTTATGGAAGGAATAGCTTGGTGTGATCCTGATAAAGACACATGTGTTTGTGGCGATGGAACGATCGAGGTGGCAAAAGTAGAGAAAACATTATGTGCAACTAGTAAGTTTACAGTTTATTTGTATTACACGGGTTTCTTACCTTATGAGATAGATTTCTTTGTAACTAGATTACTAGCTACTAAATCTTTAATATTAATTTTAGAAACAACGTATTATTTATAGATTTATACAGAGGTGTATGAGACCATTACGTCTTAGAACCCTAGGAGTTCATGGGTGTACAGTGTATTTGTATTACATGGGTTTCTTACCTTATTAGATACGTTTCTTTTTAACTGTAGCTTTTAAATCTTTATATATTAATTTTAGAAGAGACTTATTCTTTATAGATTTATACAGAGGTGTAGGAGACTATTACGTTTTGGAACCCTAGAAGTTCTTGGGTTCTGGATTAAAGTTTATGATTTTTTCTAATTTTGATACATTTTTTATTGGGACATGTTAAAAAGAATCCACCTCCCCGTTTCTTTAGTCATTGTTAAATATTAATGTTACAGTTAACTTGCTATGTTTCAATTCATGTTTAATCATACCCTGAAATTATTCTCTCTCTTCTTAAACAGTAATTTTACAAATAGCTTTGTGTTTATCCACTTATGATACTAATGCTACAAACAATTTATTTTGTACCTACTTAGGTATTAATCTTACACCTAACTCACTTTTTGTCGACTCAAAATGTAATATTACACGTCAGTTAACGTTTGTTCACTTGTAAACTAATCTTACAATCAACGTTCTGTCTACTTATTAGTTAATCTTAAAGATAATTTAATCTCTCTTTACTTACTAATATATTAATTTTGTAGGTAACTTACTGTTGTTCTACTTATGCATTAAATTTATAGCTTCCCTCTTCCAATTTGCATTAATGTCACAGGTAACCCACTTTCTATCTAAACATACATTAATCTTATAGGTAACCCACTTTCTATCTAAACATACATTAATCTTATAGGTAACTAACTTTCTATCGCCCGACATAGCCAGGTGGTTAGAGCACTCGACTGTTAATCTGCGGGTCGCGGGTTCGAATACCAACTATTCTCGCACTTTCAGCCAGAAGGTTGTTATTATTTCACGATAAATCTCACTATTCGTTGCTGAAAGAGTGCAGCCTAAGAGATGGCGGTGGTTGAGGGACGGTTAGCGCAAATAGCTCTCATGTGGGTTTGTGCGAAATTAAAATAACGAGATTACCTTTCTAGCTACTTCTATATTAATCTTATAGGTAACTATCTATTATTCTACATAATATTTTTATGGAAAACCAGTTAAGTATCCTTGGAAATCAGTCTATCATATGACAGTCTTACTAATCTTGTTGCCAAACAATCATTCAGGTAATAATGTATACACATTTTAAACAGTCTTCAGTGTATATATCTACACAACCATCTTCTATCTAAATGCCCTCCAGTGACACAACGGAATGGCTGCGGACTTACAACGTTAGAAACCTGGTTTCGATACCTTTTGCAGGCAAAGCACAAATAGCTCATTATATAGCTTTTTGCTTAACTTGAAGTGAATCCATGTAAATATTTACCTTTCTTAATGAGAAAGACTATTTAAAGTAACATCTCGTGTCTCTTCATTTATATTCTTTTAAGTCAATGTTAAAGGTATTTCTATATTGTGTTTAGTGTCTACAAGGTGCTTTGTAGACGAAGCATATTTCTTTAACCTTTAGAAAGATTATTTCTTTCAATATCGATTGTATTTTTTATGTGAATAGTATAACGTGAAGTGAAATAATTATTTGTTTAGAGGCAGTCTTTCAAATGTCTCTCACACCCACTAGCTTGATAGCTTGGCTACTTAAGCTGTGTAACTTCGTTTCTTTTTATGTGTGGGTTTTTTCACATGAGAACCATTTATTTATTTTTCCATGACTATAACAAGCTTCTTTTATAACTATAGGGTTAGTTTTATTTTATCTTTTTCTTAATAAGGTTTATTTCTTTGTTTAATTTGAAATTCTAAAGGTTTAGTTAAGATTCCAGTTTAAACACTTTCTTATTTTTTCACACCATGATGCAGTATTTCTAAACAATAGAAGTTAGTTTGAATGAAACATGAAATGGTTTAATAAAATATGATTTGTTTTAATTTGTTATTAGTCGTGCCCTTGGGAAGAATTTGTGACTACCACGAGCAATGTATAGCGTTCGACATCAACAGTAACTGTGTGGAAGTAGGCGGAAGTTTAAAGCGGGTCTGCCAGTGTCGTCATGGTTATGAAGTTGAATCATTCAGCCAAGATCCGTTAAAACGTTGTATGGAAAGTACGTATGAAATATTAGAGATCCAAATTTGTATTGGCTTTAGTGGACAAAATAAGATACCAATGCAGCTATATCGTAATAAAGTATGAAAAAATATACATTTTTAAAACGATCACGAGTTTTGGTTTAGTGAACTTTTGCAAACGATAATACGATAATTTCGTTGAAAGCGTCCACCACTAGCACAGCGGTATGTCGGAGAACTTACAACACTACTATTCAGGTGTCGTTTCGATAACCGTGCTCGAGGAGCACAGTTAGCATTTTGTCTTGCTTTGTTCTTAACTTCAAACAAGCACACAATTTGTTGAAATCTTCACTGACATATTTCTTTTTATATTACAGTGAATTTTCTAATTCTTTGTAGTTTTTGTGTTTAGTTCGAGCAAAATAGATTTGTACTCTAGTAAATTAAAACACAAAATACTCAAACCCTTTGTAAATCATATTTGTAGTGTTTCACACAAAATTTAAAGACGTATTAATCATGTTGGTCTATAAACTCTGGTGCTTCCAATGGTACAGCAGTATGTCTGCGTACTTACACCGTTAGAAGCCAGGTTTCGATATCCGTGGTGGTGTGGCCTTGTACTTAATTCTAAACAATTAAACGATAACTTCTGATAATTGAGGTATAAATATAATTAAGTGCAGTTGACCTCTAGTAATACAATATTCCATCTTAGAAATACTCAATTTAAGATGAATTAGATATAGATAATTAATTACAAAATAATATATACACACACACACAAAGATATATATTAGAATTTGTTTAAACACTTCATTAATACATTTCATTAGATTTACACTGCACAAATATTTAAAGGTTAATGGTAAATTATAAGTCTATTTGGAAGGATTAGTAAGTTATCATAACTGATACTAAGTTGTGATTGAGCGTGTTACATATGAACAACATTTTGCAATTGTTTGGCGTTTACAGATATTGTGACACTATAGAAAATTGATCGTTTTATTAAAGATGTGCAACAGCTCTTTCCAAACAAAATATTCATACACTCAGGTCATCAAGATTTGTTCAGATCAAGAATTTAGAGTTTCTTAAACGGAGATATTACACTTAATAGCTTTGAGAAACAAAGAAATGTGGATCAATTTGGGACATCAGGACCATTCAGAAAGAGATGTATAATATGTCATATCTCAGCCGTAGTAAGCATAGTTCGGCGTATTATAACAGGTGAGAATCCACAAACCCAGGTCAGTGGGAAAAAAACCCATTAGCATTTTCCAAATAACAGTTAGCAACATCATCTAGAGAGATCTTTATTTGGAAGAATGAGACAAGTTCAGTATACACAAGCTGTTACCACACTATATTTCTTCAACCGTTGCATGCATGAAATAGCTGGAGAACGCTGCGGCTATGTATTTTTGTGTAATTAGGTTGTTGAAACAATTGTCCTCGTATATTAGATACATTACTGAAAGTAAACAGGAAGTAGTGGGTACTTTTGACAAGACAACCTTACATCAGTTCCTTTTTCAAAAGAAACTACACTATATTTTATTTTCAAAATACACAGTCACTAGACAGAGATTAACTGGATGTGGTGAGGGTTCAGTATCATGTTAATATAATGTACTGAACCTATGACAAGGTTAAAAAAGTAGAACCAGTCACATCAAACACGCTCACTCTTTCAGCTGTTGGAGCATTATAATATGATGGTCAATTCCGCTATTCATTGGTAAAATAGTAGCCCAAGAGTTGGCGGTAGGTGCCTTCTCTTTGGTCTTACATGCTAAATTAGGAACGGCTAGCGTAGAGAGCCCTCTTTTGTACCTTTGTGAGAAATAAAAAAAACAAACAAAAGACAGAAAGACAATTCTAAATGAATATCATTCAACCTTCACAATTGTTTGTTTTTCAACTTGGACATCTGATGATCAGGATTTAGTAAACCTTCATAAGTTTTATTTGTAAAAAAAAAACAATCATCAAAGTACTGAAACTGTTTATGCAGTTGGTAATAAGTACTATTAACGCGGGTTTCATAGAACTTTTATACTGTGTTTAAAGGGAAGTAAATGTTGGTCACTTAACTTGAGCAAACAATGTTTTATATAAATACATCCTAGAGTTAGTTCATTATATAATCAGGAAAAAATTCGTAAATAGCTGAGACTATAAGGTATGTGAAAAGTAAAGAAACAACTGACTTGTGAAGAACAACGAGTTGAATAAAGAGCATCTTTTGAAATCAAAGAAGCTAAATGGTGATTTCAAATTTAGAAATAACAGTTAAAACTAACTTAACATATCGATGTTTTTATAGTAAGTTTTAAAGCATAAATATACTGAAAACGCTGAATTAAGTTCGTCGAAAGTTAAAATTAGAATTGTAGCTTTTTATTAATTCAATAGCAAAAATATATTTTCAGACATATTTTAAATATAATAAATAGTCTTAAATAGTTATTCCAGAGCAGTTTAAAGATTTCATTCACAGTTAATTTGTTAATTGATTTGATTTGCGTTTTGCGCAAAGCTACACGATGGATATCTTCGCTAGCCGTCCCTAATTTAGCAATGTAAGTCTAGAGGGAAGGATTCTAGTCATCACCACACACCACCAACTCTTGGAATACTCTTCTACCCACTGATAGTGAAATTAGAAATCACATTATAACGACCCTACGGCTGAAAGGGTGAGCATATTTGATGTGAGGGTGATTCAAACCAGCGACTCTTAAGTCGAAGGCCTTAACCACCTGGTCATGCCGGACATTCACAGTTGATGATAGCTCATCACACATGTGATGAGTAATTTTAGAATAGAACTTTTTCTTTAAAATTTGTTTCAGTTTGTGAATACATCAGATGGTGGGTCCCCCGCTAGTACAGCGGTAAGTCTACAAATTTACAACGTTAAAATAAGGGGTTCGATTCACCTCAATGGACTCAGAAGATAGCCCAATATGGCTTTGCTATAAGAAAACACACACACACACACACACATCATATGATGGTGATTATGAAACATATGTTATGTGAATATACTAAAATTGTTTTCGAAATAAGTAATCTTGTATAGAAATTATTACACATATATATAGATAGATAAATATATGTTTGTCTTCGGTATACTATTTAATAGATCCAGTGGAACAAACAGATCCCATGAGTCTTCGGTTTGGTGAAGGAAGTATTCTTCCCATAGTTCTTAGTGTATTCGCTGCAATTCTCGTTTTGCTTGCTCTAATTTGTGGAATTTTTCATCTCTTCAAATGGAGGTAACTTAATAATATTACAGAGTGGTTCAAAACTAACCTATTTATTTTAATAATTAAGTAACTAAACAAATACAAACATGCAGTTTTCAACACCTTGAAGCTGAACTCAAATAGTTTTTATTGACGTGACATATAATGGCTCTCAGAACGTCTAACCATTATTCTATTTCAGTCATTTTTGCTTCAACACGTCAACAGCTACACTGCCGATGGCGACCGTTATCCTTATCTTTAGTTATAGGTGCACAATACAAAATATCTTTGACATATCCCCATCGAACGAAGTATAGTGGAGTGATATCTGAAGAATGTAGTAAGGAAGAAATTGGTCCACCCCAACCAGTTCAGCATCTCGAAAATGTCTGATTGAGGAAGCATCTCATCAATACGTTTCAATGAGGCGAAACATTATCGAGATGAACGATCATCCATGGTTACATTTCCTCCAGTTGTGTTAATAGCGCTCGAAGCGAAAACGAAAGGACCGATAATCCTATCACATATTAATTGCACCACACGTTTACATTTCGGTTATCAAGTGTGATTTCAGTGTTGTCATGGAAATTTTCCAAGCCCCATATGTATACATTATGACGAGTCACTTTATCCGAGGTATGAAATGTACTCTTATTACTATAAAGTACACAAGCTGGAAATGTGCAGTCAAGGAGGTTCACTGCAAAAGTATTGTGATTTCGTCTGTCACTTGGTTGAAGTGTCTACACCAACTGACATTTGTAGCCATGCAGATGAATGATACATTTATGAATGATACTCTCCGGTTTTTAAGTATATCTATGTGTAAGCAGGATTCTTTAAAGTAAATGTCTGTGATTTGTTGGTGATAAATTTCAAAAATAAATGAACAACACATAATCCACTTATTTTAAAATAATATATTTAAAACAAATACAGTAAAATATATACAAACTTTCGCTACACAGTTAATCACCACAGTTGTATCCAGAACTTTAAATAAACATCTTCTTTCGTCAATACTCTATGCAAGCCGGTTCAGTTATTTTATAACCCATGTTTTAGACGTAGCATTCTTACTTACTCTGTTATCATAATACAATCAGTGGCCTAGCATGGCTAGGTGGTTAAGGCACTCAACTTCGTAATCTTAGGGTCGCGAGCTCGAATCCCCGTTGCACCAAACATGTTTGACCTTTCAGACATGAGGTGTTCTAATGTGACGGTCAATCCCACTGTTCGTTGGTAAAAGAGTAGCTCAAGTGTTGGCGGTGGGTGATGATGACTAGCTGCCTTCCCCTCTTGTCCCAGACTGCTAAATTAGGGACGGCTAGTGCAGGTAGCCCTTTTGTAGCCATCCAGGTGGGTTAAGGCGTTCGACTCATAATTCGAGGGTCGCGGGTTCAAATCCCGGTCTCACCAAACATGCTCGCCCTTTCAGTCATGGGGGCGTTATAATGTTACGGTTAATCCCACTATTCGTTGGTAAAACAGTAGCCCAACAGTTGGCGGTGAGTGGTGATGACTAGCTGCCTTCCCTCTAGTTTTACACTGCTAAATTAGGGACAGCTAGCACAGATAGCCCTCGAGTAGCTTTGTGCGAAATTCAAAAACAAACCAACCCTTTTGTAGCTTTGCGCGAAATTCAAAACAAATCAAACCAAAATACAATCAGCAATAAATTCACTTACGTTACCCTATGGGTTACCACAGTTGTATCCAGTAGTCCAAACAGGCTGGTTTAGTCATTTTGTAACCCAATTGATAAGACGAGTTATTCTTTTTTACTCTGTTATTGCAAAACATCTGCAATTATTACACTTTAAAAGTCGCTATTGTACACCTTTATGGCTAAACACAATATGCATTTATTTGACTTAACAAAAAAGTAACAATTCTCACTTAAAGCAATGAGAAAATTCGGTTTTTAATAACATGACATCAGTTCACAATACTTGAGTTACCCAATAAATGATTTGTAAATTTGCCATAAATAGCTCACTTTAATGCTAACATAACATAAGTTATATAATGCTTTGTATTAAACTTACAATGAACAGTTATGCATATCTAGCAATAAGCACCTCCTTAAGAAATATATTTACAATATTTCTTATACTGTTTACAAAGACTGTTTTCAGTTCATGCACAAAGTATACTCATACAGTTTGCACTAAAATTTGGAGTTCCCTTGATGGCTTCAACGTGGAACTGATAGTGCTAGAGGTACAATATCCATATCGTATTTTGCAATGCTAAAATTAGGGGTTCGATTCCCCTCGTCATCTCAGGAGATAGCCCGATGTGCTTTGCTATAAGAAAAATCACAAACACACACCCTTATCGTATTCTTCAAACTGTTGGTTTTCCACCTCTGGATGCATGCAGGGGGTTGGTAGTCCGTCTGGGTGACTAGCTACTTCCTGGAAAGGTAGTTCTGGAATTTACAGATGACAAGTAACTACGATGAACACATTAAATCACAGAGTAGTTCTCATTACTCAATAACATTTTACTAGCATATATTACAGTAAACATTCCGTCTTCAAGTTATTGTAGGAGCACTGCTCCGAATTTAATATTTGAACCATCGGCCTGAATAATGAACAATTTCTTGAAGTTTGGCATTCTTAGGAATAATAAACTTCCTAATATGTTCATTAACTTTAGGAATGCCATACTCTGTGGTTGTCTCTACTTCACCTTGTTAGTAGGTGTCTCTTGGTTAATTGAGTCAGTGGTGCAGCAACTTCATTGTCATTTGGGATTAGCTTCTTGTAGTATTTCACTAATCCCATGAATACTTTAACTTATTGTTTGGTAAATGGAGCTGGTGCATCTAGTATGGGGGTTAGCTTCTTCGCCTGTTCCATGGTTATCTGTTAGTCACCCACATTGAGGCTAATAAATTTCAGCACAAAATAGCTGATGAAGCACTTAGATGGTTTGGTGGTCAGACCTGCTGCTCTCCTTTGCATAAAAAGCTCTCTGAGTTTCTTTCGGTAGTTTTCGTTTTTTTCTGTGGACCAGAATGTTGTCTACATAATGCTCGATATTGGTGGTTTTGTGCGAAATCTTCCTTGTTTTGTGATTAAATGTTGTTGCTGAGTTTACCAATCCAAATATCATCCTCTTGAACCAGTAACATTATCTTGTGCCAGTAACCTATGTTGAAGATATTCATGGTAAAGAATTTGACTCTGTATAGGTTTAGCATAATAACCTTTGGGTTAGCGAAATATTTGTAGTCGAACTTCATATCGAGGCTCATCTTCCAGAAATATATGTAGAAGGAGTTCAGCCATCCTTCTTCTTTACGACTGTCATTGGTGAAGAGTAGACTGAATTTGAATACTCGATGATTCCAATTTCTAACCATTCTCCTTCTGCCCGACATGGCCAGGTGGTTAGGGCGCTCTACTCATATTCTGAGGGTCGCGTGTTTGAGTCCCTGTCACATTAAACATTCTCACTCTTTCAGCCGTGGAGGCGTTATACTATTCGTTGGTAAAAAAGTAGCCCAAGAGTTGGCAATGTGTGGTGAAGACTAACTGCCTTCCCTCTAGACTTACACCGCTAAATTATGAACGACTAACGCAGATAGCCCTAATGTAGCTTTGCGCAAATATTCAAAACACACAAACAAACCATTCCTCTTCTTCACAAATGCTACTGGTTAACAGCTGACTGACTTCACAGGCTTCATTATTCCAACTTCTAACATTGCTTCAATTTCTTAGTTGATTATTTCTCTCATTGCGTAAAGCATCTGGTTGGGCTTCACTTTAACTTAATCTCTGGTCGTGATCTAAATCTTGTGTTGTACGAGGTTTGTCTTGCTCGGTCCACCTCTTTATAATGACGCAGTACATCTTGAAGATCTTTTTTCTTCTTGCTAGTTAGTTTTTTACAGATGTTGACGTTTTTTGTACTTCTTATCAACACCCAGTGGTATTAGGTCTAGTAGGTTTTAATGTTCTACGACAAAGTCATCATCTTCTGGTTCTGTAACTATGAAAGCCACACCTACAACGTCCATCTGTGGTGCCTCAATAGTTGCACTGATTATGTCTTCTTCACCCTTGAAGTACCTCTTCAACAGGTTGTTGTGGTTGAGCTTTGTCTTTCGTTTCATTTTCACCTTGTAGCCCATTCTGTTGACCCCTTCATGTACTTTAAAAGATTCTTTCCACTGCAGGGCTGTGGGTTTGTTGTTGTCTGTAGATGACAGAACAAAATCTTTTGTCCGACCTTAAAACGTCAATTTATGACCTTCTTGTTATAGAAGTGCTTCTTACTACCTTGAGCTGCATACAAACTCTCTGAAGTGAGTTGAAATGTCTCCTCTTGTCGGTTTCTGAAGTCTAACATATGCTGACGTGTGTTTCTCACTTTGGGGTCTTGTTCACAGCCCTTTAAATATTTGCATCAACTGTTCTTCTGTACTTGCTTGTAGACTTTTTAGTAAGCAAATAATATTACTTGCGGGTACCTGTTTTAGTCACGTATTCTATGTTCGCACATCTTCCTCAGCTCATATTTTAATACGCCATTGACTCTCACACAAAGTCCAATATATTATGAAGTGGTAAAGAGTTCACTAATGTTGATACGTATGCACGTTTATTGTATCAGTCCTGAGATAAACTGGGTATCTTTGTCACTCAAGTCTTCTTTTAGGATTAGTACTCTGCAGAACACTTCCAGGAGGGTTTTTGCTACTCTCTCTGTCTCTATCTGCAATGCGTCCTCCCCACTAGTACAGCGGTAAGTCTACGAACTTACAACGTTAAGATCAGGGGTTTGATTTCCCTCGGTGGGCTTAACAGATAGCCCGATGTGGCTTTGCAATATGAGAACTCACACATACTGTGACTTTGGGATAATGTGTCACATAGTCGACTATTTTTAGCACATACCATTCATGATGTTAGAAAAAAACATGTATGATCAAGAAGTCTAGTATTGAAGTCAGTTACTTTAAAACACAGATGATAAGACGAATTATACTTACCTATTTTATCATCGCAATACAGCCAGTGAAATATTCATTTACGTCACCCCGCGAGTTATTACAGTTGTACCCAGAACTTTAAATAATTCTCTTATGAGTCGAAAGTTCACAGAGACTGGTTCAGTTATTTTTAACCCAACTGACAAGACAAATTATTATTTTCTACTTTGTTATTACAAAACAATATGCAATTATTACACTTTAAAAGTAGTTACTGTACACAGTTAATGATTGAATTTACAAATGGTCTAGATCTATTTGACCATATTAACTTTGTCTTACATTCATTTTCACGAAATTGCTTTAACTTGGTTACCTGCATATATTTACAGCCCAACTGCGGCCTTGAATCATTTATAAATTGCGAGATGTGATAATATAACAACACTCATTTAAAGCAAAGAGAAAATTTAAAAGTTTGAGTTACATTACATCAATTTACAACAATTGAACTTCTCAACAAATGATTTGTAAATAGTTACGTCACCAAACTTGTCATGAGTATCACATCTAACAATAACTTTAACGTTCGCACAATATTAATTAAATAATACTCGTTTATTAAACTTAAAATGAACAGTGGAGTGTATCTAACAGACATTGGGCAGTGACAGGTTTTGCATGTTAAGTTCTCGTGAATCACGCTGAAGCGCTTTTTATGGATTACACTGAAAAAAATCTCGTACTTGTTCCGTTTCTCCTGGTTGCTGTAACGCAGTGCCCGTGTCCAAGAGCTTCTTCAACCACTCCTAGATAGTTGGTTTTGTTAATGGTTCTTTCATGTACCAGCATCTGTAATTACGCTGCACCACACTGACTAAGTCTTTCAGTCTTTCCAAGCCGGACGCCGCCTTTTCATGTACTCTTGCTATTTTATGGGCTAACCCTACCCGCTGTTTGGTTACAAGATGCTCAAATTTGCATGGCTGTATTTCTTTATATTGTTAATTATTAAATTTTAAAATAAGAAAGACACTTTTAAGTCTTCCTGTGTATTAATTACAACTTATTATTAACAATAATTATTTGTAAACGCAGAATATTTCGCAGTTTTGTAATAAAAGGAATGACAAAAAACGAGAAAACCAAACTAAATCTATTAATTAATGGAAAGTGTAAAAAAGTCAGTAAGTACTGGTTTTAACACTAAGTGAAATTTACAAAAAAATAAGTTAGCCCTAACCAAACTACTATTACCTAACAATGCTATTTCTAACAAATGGTAGAATTTTATTCTAATGTATAAATTCAGTTTGAAAAAATAATCTATTAAATGTAACACTTTCAATATCAGCTAGCGGGATTACTTGAATAATCTGCTATTGTTGCTATATTTTACGAGGCCTGGCATGGCCAAACGCGTAAGGCGTGCGGCTTGTAATCCGAGGGTCGCGGGTTCGCGCCCACGTTATGTTAAACATGCTCGCCCTCCCAGCCGTGGGGCGTTATAATGTAACAGCCAATCCCACTTTTCGTTGGTAAAAGAGTAGCCCAAGAGTTGGCGGTGGGTGGTGATGACTAGCTGTCTTACACTACTAAATTAGGGACGGCTAGCACAGATAGCCCTCGAGTAGCTTTATGTGAAATTCCAAAAAACAAAAAGAAAACAAACAAGCTATATTTTTTACGGTTTTACCAAAGCACATTTCGAAAATAACATTACTAAATGTACAATTGGAATTTCCAAGGTTGAAAAGTATTGTTTTATCAGCATCTGAAATAAGAAGGCATTAAAAAGGATTTTACTGTTATAATTAATTCTATAATTAGTGACTAAAGTAGGGTAACTTTTAAAAATATCATAACATTAAAGGAATAGTTGTTATTCATTGTGCTTTTACTTGTAAAAACCAAGATATTTTGGCGGCATTTAATTAAACTTATATAGCCGTCGGGACAACCTTCTGACTGGGAGGCAGAAATGAGAATGTAAGAAAGGAAGATTTTGAGGTCCCGCTTTAATAGTTTCAAGTAGCAATGCACTTCCTTTTTCTCAGGTTTAACACTGAATAAGAGTGCCTCTTCTAGCTCACGAAGGTTTGTCTATTAAGGAATAATACTTTTTATTCGGTGTACTATAAACTGTCATACAATTTGACAAAAATTAAGCTTATGCTGTAAAATGTTTCAACATGAGCTAAATTTCATTTTCTGAGAACACATTGTTCGAAAATATGAAAAAAAAACTCGTTAACTGAAGACTATAACCTTTACTTTGGTGTTTTTATAAATTAAAAGAAAAATAATGTCTGGTGCGAAGATTATTTTACCTTCTGTTTTTCTGTATTGTTATACATTCTCGTTAGTCTCCTTGTCCAAACAGAAAGTTGTTTGTGCTGTCTTGTTAGATCTTGTTAGTTTATTATTGTATTTCGATAGAAGAGGAAGTCGTCTTAAATAATATGATTATTATTGAGTTTTTCAAGTCAAGAATTGGTGGTATTAGCTCGAATTGTGGTAAAATATATGTGTGAAACATTTTACACAGCACGGATTTGGTCTGGTACAGCTATTGTTTTTAAAGTAGAAGTGAAAAAACAAACCAGAAGGGGAATAAATGATAATTTGTTTGGTTGTTTTATACTTTTGTGCAAAGCTGCTAAGACTTTTTGTGTATAGCCATGCCTAATTTTGAAACTGGAAGAAACGCAGCTACTCGACAACAAATTATCGGCAACTCTTGAATTAATCTCTCTCGTCTAATAGCGGGATTTGACCATCATTTTTATATCGTACTCACAGCCCTGATGTACGGAAGATGTTTCTGCAGCAGATTTCTGAGTACTTTTATCAAAATGCCTCATGTCTCCCGAAAATGATCGAAATTAAATATAAATATTGACATATAATAATTTTATTCGGTTTTTGTTTGCTCCGCAGGAATAAAGATATAGCTTTCGAAAGCGTTCGCATTATAGGGTTTTTATCATTTTGTATCAAGGAATATTCTTATATATTGACAATATAGAAATTTATTACTCTTTGAATATTCAGGAAGAAAAGAGATCAAGTACTTAGTAATCCAGATGCAGATGATTCAAAAGAAATTAATGTCTTGAGTGCAAATGGTAAGTTAAGTCCTAATATTTATAGGCTCAGCACAATACACTTTTTATATATTATTAAGAAAATAAACTTAAATAATTTATTAATAATAATAGGAAGAAAATATGTTAGATCATGAGTAGGTTGAAAATAATAATTTTGCTTTCCTATGTCAAAAGGTATTTAATATTTATCTTTATTTAGATAGAAAAACGAAATTGTTTTAAATAATTTTATATTTATTGGCTAAAGTAGGGTAACATGTTTAAAAAGTCATAAAATTGAAGAAATAATTATTATTTTTCACGCTTTATCTTATAACACCAATATATATTTTTAGTATATATATATATGTGTGTGTGTGTGTTTTAATGTATATTTAATAATTTGCCAGGCGATGTTTTCCAAGTGAGCTCTTCCGACAGCCCACGTATTAGAGTGAGTGATTTTTATTTTTTGCTTCTTTGTAGAACAAATGTAAATATATTAAGAAACATTTTAACAAAAATACACTGCCTTTGAATGCAATTAAAAAGATAAAGAATTAACTTTATGTTTTCAACATCTTTTTTGAGATTATACTTGTCTAAGTTATAGTATGTAAGAGTGATGCAACAAAACGTATTGATGTAATCATAGTGACTTTCCCATTACCGACGAACTCTACCAAAGCTACATATTACTCTTTATCAGTGCAACCACGAATGAAATAAGTTGCCAAATGTTTTTTTTCTTCTTCTGACAGCCTAATATATTGGTTTCTCAACATGAATCCTTTACAAAACTAGAGGTTTTTCTGCAATCGCCTACCAGTCAACGGACTCACACTGCTAGAAACAGATAGCGCATTGTGTAGCTTTTTATTTAATTCAAAACAAACAAGCTTCTGCAATTTGATAATTATAAAACCTCCTCCACACTAAGAAGCATTCTCATTCAATTTTACTTTCTTTTAAAATTTAAAATAATTATTATAAAACTGAAAATATATTTGAATTGTGACGAAATAACTGGCTATGATTTTTTTTTAAATTACCATTCAAGTGTGGTGGAAATTACACCACAATAAAAATTTCCTTTAAAACTTATTGTACATGATGGTTGTACACAGTTCTACCATAGATATTTTCAGATTTTACATCACCTCCACTTGACTTCCCAATTGTGTCCTTCTCTTTAGGAGTCTCGGCCATTTATCAGACACATTTATAAGCACGCGTTATGGAGTCGCATCTGTTCTTTGGTTCTCCCATGCAGTTTTCTGAACATATATTCTTATATTGAATATTTACAAGCCCATGTACATGATTGCTTTTGTCTCAGATACTTTGTCGTATGTTCCTGGTTTCATAAACTTCTACAACACATAACACATGAACCGTAACCATAACGCATGAATAATATTATAACAACAGAGCGTATTTTTATTTTTTCTCTAAAATGCTTATTGTTTTATTTTTCTAAACATTTTAGTGTGTTTGAACAACAGTAAGAAAAATTAATGATTTGAACAGTTAACATTCATTCTTCACAAGTAACTGAATCATTCTCTTTCACTTTAATTTCACTCTTGGTAGGTACTCAGTTTCTCAGTGCATTAGCGGTAATTTTACGAACTTAACTCTAGAATCCCTGGTTTGAGTCCTTGTGATGAGCAAAGTACAATTAATTTATTGTGTGGTTAGCACTAAAGCAAAACATAATCTAGAATGTTGTATTTTAAATGTAGAGCGTTGTTTGATGTCAAGCACTCAATACTTGAGTGACTCTTCCCACGATCTAATAATCTCTACAAGACTTCGATTTAAATTAATCCTTTATCGCCACTAATTCTTTCTTCCTATTTCCACTTCTGCTAGTGTTAATAGTTGCTTCTGTTCAATTTCACTGTTCATTTTCTGTTTAAAATGTTGCTAATGTTCTAGTCTTTCTCTTTGACAAAATGAAACTTATAGTGCATAGTGGTAAGTTTGACTGTTCGATCCATTGTGAGGCGTTTTATCTATTTTGATTTATTTTATTGTATTACTGAACACAAACAGGTATAGCAAGTGGATAACTTAATTAACATTTATATAAGAACAATAGAAAAAGAAAAAGAGAAAAAGGTAATTTATAATTTGCTTTTTTGTGTAACTCATTATAAACAGAAGCAGGATTACATTACATTATAATATTAATACGTTTCAATAGTTTTGTACAACAGGAGAAAAATAATTTTGTTTTGAAAATTGAAAAATAATGTCAGATAAAACTGTAGAAATTATTTATAAAGCTAAAACTGGAAGTTTCTGTTTGAATATATTAGAAGAATGTTATTATAGAAATAAAATAAATTTTAATTTAAAATACAGTAGTAGCAACTCCCTAAACATTAAAACCCACGAAAACATATATAATGACAAAATTATTATAAATAAACCCTACAACCTTATATCATTTGATATCAAACACTCAACACTTGAGTGGCCTTTCCCGTAATCTAATATTTTCCACAACGCGACGTGGAATGCTGTAGACGAGGTTATTGATGTAATCCATCATGATTTAATCTCAACTTGTCAATAGAAGGTGCTACCATTTAGTTATGGTTACTGATTTAGGCGCTTTTGGTTTACAATTTTACAGCTCAGCTTTGCACAGCAGTTTTCAATGGGATTACAACTGGAGACTTTGATGTTTGTGACAATCTTGTATAGCCCTTTTGATGGAGATAATCCTGTACAGTATGTGTATTGTGAGCAATGGGATTGTCATACTCGGTAAAAGAAATATTGCAAAACCTTGTCCTAGCATACGGCAGAAATATCATCTCCATGCAATGCCTATAAGTGGTGCCATTGACGTTTCCCTGGAGGATATGGAGAGCAGTTTTCCACCATGTTGAATAGTTGCCCAAACATGTATTGCATTATATCCTGTGTGTTTACTGTGAGAAAGAAAGTTCTTCCTTCATCTGATCACTAGTCAAACGACAAACACGAATTCTACCATCGGCTTAAAAAATCCTTAAACAGGACTCATCAGGAAAAATCATATTTCACCAGTGTCCTAACTGTATGATGGCATATTGCTTTGTCTAAGTAAAATGGTGATGGTGATAAATTTTGGTTAATATCGTTTGTAGATATCACTTCCGGCAAAGTATCTTATTTGGTTAGTTTCCTATTCACCGTTCTCCTGGATATCATGTTTGAAATAAAGTATTGCTTTTGCAAGGTGCTGCAAGACTTTTTTCGACCTTGACGTGCTATACGATCAAACCACAGTCATCTTCTGCAGTGTTTCTTTTGTCTACCAGCAGTCTTTTTGGAACAGTGTTTTCTGTAATCCGATGGTATTTCAGAATTCTAAACACAGTACACTAGGGGTACCCTATTGCTCTGGCAATGTTTGTTTGCTTCATACCGTTTTTGGGCAGTCGAACAAGTTGATGCTATATAACTTTCGGAACGTGAGATGACAAAGTACAGAAAAAACTGTCTGAACATTGAGCTATTTTGAAAAGATTGTACCAAAATCTCACCCTTTTATACTAAATAGGTGTATATGTGTATTTTGATGGATAAATAGTTAAAACAACTTATACAGAACAGAATAACACTGGCATATGTTTGTCCCATCATAAGCTACCTGTTTTGTTATTACTTGGGCATTTACACAATAACTGATCAATGCTTGTAGAGAATAGCATCAATATAGAATAGTATGTAAGCATTTTGGCTAAGATTATACATAGGTAAAGTTCAGGTAAGAAGAATAACCACTCAAACAAAAGGTTTGGACGAATAAGTATTTCAGAGTAAATCTGAATTCTTAAGGTGTTTGAATTAAAGAAAAGAGATTGAATAAAAGCTTGCAGTGTTGAAAGCCAACAGTATTATTATAACACATAGTATATAAACAAACAAAACACAACACATAATAAGATTACTCTTTACCTTTTGTAATTCTTATCTCATATGAAGGTGATCTAAAAGAGACTTAGAGAACTAATCACAGCATAGTTTTTACAATAAGATCAATTCTCTCAGTGTCAACATGTCACTCACGTCACTTGATCATTCCATGAGATGAAATAGAGAAAATCCAGTCTCTTCAGATATTTCTAACCTGTTATATGGCTCAAGTTACTAGAGAACTAAATTAGCATAAAATACCCCTCATCACTACGGGACTTAAAAGGCTCCTTATGATTCATAAAGGGACCATTGTTTCATTTAATTTCCTTCATTAACCCCAGCTAGTCCTATAACTATAGCATGTTGGGAGGCAGAGAATTCAGACCGCAATGTTGTAATATGAACGATGTCAAACATGAGGGTCGATAGATCAAGAAGTAGCCAGGAGTATAATATATGATGCCAAATTAAAGTTAAAATATCTTGAAAAACCTACTCCTAGATCCCACATCCTGCTTTGGTGATCTTTCAGGCGTGTTTGACCCACTTGATAGGAGTACAGTGCCATAAAGATAAGGACATCCCCAAATAGATACCCCGAGACCGTCTACCACGTTTGGTCGTTTATCTTCGATACTGTGAGTGGAGTATGGAGATAAAATAAGCACGTTAACAAACACACAACATGAGTTATTATCTAACGAACGTTGAACATGTGTGCAAAGACGATTGAAAACTTTGCTGAACAAAAGATATGTTCATCTTTCTAACTTAACAGAGAAAGAAATATATGGTGTTTATTTTTCTCAAAGATAGAACATTGCTATTTCAAATTTGTTTCAAATCTGCCTATTTAAACTAAACCTGTAAACTGTGATGTCGAAAAAAAAACCATTTGTGGAGATAAATATATATGTAAAAGAAGAAGGTCGAAACGTTGTTCGCTCCTCTACATAAAATATTTTCTCAATCCAAACGAGCCGTTTCTACATATAAACCTGTAAACTGCTCTGAATTCGGAAACCATTTTAAGTAGAATAGTGAATAGTTATGAATTTGGTTCCAAGTTGGGCTTAAATTCGTTCATAGAAATAGAAGATATAGACAAAAATAAAATTTTGAATGGCTTTTTTTGTTTGAATACTCAAGGTGGGACTAACGCCATTGGCAGTTTTAAGTGTTCTAAGTTTTGTTAAAACTGTCCAAACATTTCTCCTGTTATTTTAAGCACATCTACAGAATGAAGTTTTTCAAAAGATTAACTTGTATAATTTGCAGCAGTTTTTTCCTACGTAGAATAACGTAATAGCCACCATTTTTACATCATCTTTCTTCGTTTAGAAGTTATTACGTTTTAAAATGTGTAGAGCCATTTGAAGCCAGGCCTTATTCAATTAATAATGTTATGTTTTATTACTTGTTTTATCATAGAGAGAAGAGGATGCTACAGGATTTGAACCTGTTTATATGATGGGACTATAAATGCACATTAAAGAGTGTTCTGGTCCTTACTCCTTGTAAATTAATTGTTTTTTCATTCGAATCAATGTAAAGTTTATGTGCTTGTAGCTGCTACAAAATACTCTCGTCTTCTGTGTTTCAAGTTAAGTGACCTTTTTAAATTTGTATTTAGAACATGACTGGAAGGTTCAAGAAATTTTGTTTTGCTAATCCACTAACTTTCTTGTATTATCAAAATTATGTAAAGTGTGTGTGTTTAAAAATACTTTTAGCTTCATGTGTTGTTTATATGATAAACAAAGCAAGGATTATATAAGTACTTTTTACACAACAGTCACTGGTTAGGAAAACTGTTCTAAAACTAAGATTTTAGAATTTTAAAAACAACTAAACAAAGAAAAGTAGACCTATAATTAGACTAAAATGACAAAAATAAATGTTCATTGTTTGAAACATAAGTTATAAAATCTATTATATATTGAAATATTTTATTTTAAATACCTATGCTTTAAGCAAGGGATTTTCTGTACTCTGATGTTTAATTTAAAAGAACTTCTGAACTATTTAAAATACAAACACACAAGCTATGCAGTAATGCAGAAAAAACTTCTAAATATTTGTTTATTTCGATCAATTTAGGGAAACTGGAATATTATTCGCTACCTTTATATGATCCATATTTCTAATTGTATCAGCGATTTTGTTCTTAGTTCTTTTTAATTTGTTTTGCAGGAATATCCGTTCCCATTCTTGGTCAAGCAAATTTTATATTTAATTTGTTGTTATACAGTTTTTAATATTCCGGATAGGCAACAATGTTAAAAGAAGGTAAAGAATATTTAAAAATGACACTTTATTGAAGGATTCGTAAAAATAAATCTCTAATAAGACAGGTCTCATCTATGGTGCCTCATATGTAAAACGAAATGAACAATACATGTGGGTCGTTTGCTTGATGTAGGTTTATTAATTGAATTTCACCTATTGACGTTCATTACATCTACAGATAAATACTGGATAATCACATTCTAAAACTGCGTGCTAAAACATTAAATTAAACTTAATGTAAATAACGTTTTATTTAAAATTTTGTATACAAGAATAAATGGCAAAATTCTCTTTTATTTAGTATGGAACGTGTTGTACGTATATTTAAGTACAACTCTTAAATTTAACGTAAGTTTGAGTGACTTCCTTAAAATCAAGAAAAGTGGATAATTCTTGCGAGTAGTGACAAAGACCCAGATATATTATACATGTATAACGTTTGTAGCAGTATTTTCGTTTCAGAATTTCCTCATTGGAAAAGAAAATATTAATATGTAATGATACTGATCAGCTTCAGAAATATCTTGGACGTAACGTAGTATTGCGTAGTTCTTTACCAAAAACTTTGTGTGAAAACCAGTTAAATTTGACTTTGTACAGACTTAAGTAATAAGAACAAAAATATTTTCACTAATGTGAATAGAATACATCATCATTTAATAAGTGTGATTGCGAGTGGAAGTGTCTCTTTTTATTAGATACTATTAGAAATAAGAATTTGCTTTATTCACAATAAATTTTTACTTCAGTTTTTGCACGCAAGTGATCTAGTTTGTGTGTTTTACAATATAACGACTCGCGAAAAATTGCATTTTCAAATAAAAACAACCTGGGTTAATTTGATTGTAGGATTCGGTCATTTTGTATATGTGTTCAGATGTTTTATAACATATATCAGTAGATGATCTAGTATTTCACGACCAAAGTAGGGACGGCTAACACAGCTTTGCACGAAAATTCATATTTACATAAAATACAAGTTTCAAATTGTATCCATATACAGTAATTACAATTAGATTTACAATTATTATCAGGGCGCACATTCAACTGATAATTTAATCAATTTTACCCTGTAAGTTTTATAACTTGTCCTGATCATATTTTTTAAAAATGAATTTATGATAATCATCTATTATAGCGTTTTTCACACAAATCTATATTTCTGTATTCTGTTGAATGTAGCTACTAATAGATCATGATTTAAAGGTATTTTCATTTCTGTTGTTGTTGTTTTACTTAAGTTCATAAGTTAGACATTTATAACCATATATTTTTGTAAATCGTGGATAAGTTTTGTTTTTCTGGAATTTCGCACAAAACTACTTGAGGGCTATCTATGCTAGCCGTCCCTAATTTTGCAGTGTAAGACTAGAGGGAAGGCAGCTAGTCATCACCACCCACCGCCAACTCTTGGACTATTCTTTTACCAACGAATAGTGGGATTGACCGTCACATTATACACCCCCACGGCTGGGAGGGCGAGCATGTTTTAGCGCGACGCGGGCGCGAACCCGCGACCCTCGGATTACGAGCGCACGCCTTAACGCGCTCGGCCATGCCAGGCCTATCGCGGATAAGAAAACGAAGCAGCGTGTAGTTATTACTAATAATCTCAAACATTAGCTGTGTGTTCCAGACAAGCAAAAAAAAAAACACTATGGGATTATATTATATGACATAATTTGATTATTACTATTACTCTCGCCCTAGAGGTTGAAAGACGAGACTATTGCAGCTGGTTCAGTGTATTTATATGTCTGTCTGTATTTCCACGCATGTATCTCAGAAACCAATGTATATGAAACTTTCACACAAGATGGGAAGTTAGTATGGAACAGTCCTCCCAAAATCTGATCCTGATCCGATTTCCGGATCATTTTGAAGATTTTTTTTCATAATGGGAAGACAGGTCATTTTCGCGGTTTTGAGTTAAATAACTATAAAGTGTGATCGGATTTGTATCATTACACTACAAAAGTTATCCGGATCTTTGATCATTCTGGATTTAAAAAGGATTGTTAGAATTTTTTTAAATGAAATTTATCGTTGTACAATATAAACACATGCAGTCTCTCTGATTACTCTTGTTTTGTAGGAAATCATTTATTTTTCAAACATCAGTCAATAATTTTAGTATTAACCATTATTCCGAAGACCTATCTTTAAATATAAGCAACAGGTATATTGTTTTCACAGAATTAAGACTACGTGTTTTTAAATATTATTTAAGACAAATGTTGGAATTAAGATTAAATCCACATGTTAAATATTACATATATTACATTTATAAAGAGAGAGAGAACAGCCAAATAAAATAAATTGTAACTAACAATAAACAAAAACAACTCATTCGTACTGATATACATAAAACTGGTTTTCTACTTTTCAAGACTTAATGTAGATTTTAATCTTAGTAATATATTTATTAATTTAACCACCCCTGCGCACAGTTCAAGTTAACAATTGAAACAATATTTTTTTTACGTTTAACTGGGACTCAGATTTGATGTCACAACATTGTTAAACTGTGTATATGTATACATGCAGTAGAATCATTTTAAATAATTCTTCACCATTTTAGTATCATCTATCTCAAGTATTACCATGTCGAGAAAGCATGCGACATTTAACTTGTAATTTTTGAAGCTAAAAAACAGCTCTTATCATGTGAACTCATGTAAATTTAACTTAAACTATATCATTTAAGAATTTCAATAATTATGGTTAAATTTGAACCTGTGCAGTTGTTATATAGGTATATATTGCTGTAATATCTCCTTCTTTATCTGTGTTCTGTTTAGATATTAACTCATTTGTCTACTAAACGACATAAAATCTAATAAAATATTGTTTAAGTTTCTCACGTTAATTAAAAAGGATTATTTAATATTTATTAATAAATATACTTTCATGAGAATGCAGATATCTTTTGTGTACTAGAAGCTAACGCAATAATACATTTGGGTTGACTGACAACTACTTGGCAGTGTACTGAGACAAAGTTCACAGTTTTTTGAAAGTTCTGTTACAAAAGGTATTTTCTGATTAGAAACATCTGTATTATATGACAAGTTAGTATAACCATATATGTGTTGTAATTCGTTTTGGTTGTTAATATATTTTAATGTTATGGTATCTAAGTAGTAGATACCAAATATTTTATTGAATTTGAGCTTGTAAATAATAACACAGCTTATATTGCGATATCAAGCTGTGAGAAAAGATGCTACTCCTACAATTCTGTGATTAAATATCCAGTTTTACGCAGTAAAGCGTGTTTTTCATGAAATTTGTGTATTTTATTACTTCAAAAGATTGTAAATACTAATTCACATTTTCTTTGACTTGAATAAGTTGTTTAATTTGCCACTCAGATATTTTTGAAATGTATATTTAAGTATTTATTAAGATATTTTAAATATTTCAAAGTGTAACCAAATGAATCGGCTCACCAACTTAAACAGATAATGAATGTAATGATGCCTTTTGCTTCATTTGGTATCTACATTTTAACTTCTTTTTAGAAATTTGCACCGAGTTTAAAAGCAAACGGAGATATTATTTTGACTTGCTAACTTTATGCTTAGAGCATTATTGTATAGTTTTTGTAGGATCAACTTTTCTTGTATATTCGTAATAACATAGAAACACTTGTTTGTTTACATTGTCTGCAAATAAATTTTTTCTTGACATATATGACTAGCAAATTAATATGTTAGGAATAAAGGAGGTCAAAGATGAAGGAGAAAGAACAATTACTAACAATTTAAACATTTATTACTATGTCACCAAAGTAGTTATTAGTTGTATTTTATAGTTATACAATGTCTGAAGAACATTTGGCGTTCATTTCTAATTCGAGTTTTTGTATAATATTAATAGTAAAAGAAACAGTTCATGTAAATTGTAAACATATTACACTTTTAATGTAAAATTAATTAATTTCAGTCTTTACTGTACAATGTTAATATAAAAGACGTTTTAAAAATAAGGAATAACAGTTGAGTAGAAACTGACACAATATATGGCCAACCCGGACAATTTTCCATAACAACCAGGTTTTAGTATTAAAACAGCATATGAATATCTAAGAAGCGTAAGAAAAATCCATTCGAATTCTTATGTAAGGAAATATTAGTATTATTTTTGTAGGTCAAAGTTATGCCAATACAGTGCAGTTTTTTGAAAACACTACTATTACCCATCGAATCAATTAGCAAACGTTTTTGTACAGAATTTCATTCACAATAAGGCTTAATAAACAACTTAACTTAATTGTTTGCAGTGGCAGATTTAAGATTGTATGGGCCCAAGGGCTAATAATTCTGTGGACCTTACATCTCATGTAATTTTACATAGAATAAAATTATGAATGGGCCTCTATTAACACCATGAACCCTGAAACTGACACTCTCTAGCTCTAACTTAAATACACCATTGACTGCATGAATTTGTAAACATATTGAAACTTTAATATTTTAGGACATCAAGACATTTGTGGATTTTAAGGTGAATGTGCCAAACATAATTAACATTAAACAAAAGCTCTATTCTAAGTCTCAAGTGAAAACTGGCACAAATGATTGTATTTGAGAATAACTATAGTAATTTGATGTCATGTTTTGAATTCAATGATCACATATAAATTCAAAACTATTTAATCACTTAATATAATGGACATTAGTTTAATTTATCAAAAGAGTATTTCAAAACAATAGGTAAAATCATTTACGAATGCTGACAGCAATATTAGAGCTCAGTTGTTGTTTTCAACGCTACTACTGCTGCTACATCTGCTATTAATATACTAGTATTTGCAACACCACTAATTCTGCTTCATCTGTTATTAATTTACTAGTATTTGTAAAACTACTACTTTGTTATTAATATACTAGTATTTGTAACACTACTACTTCTGCTATTAATATACTAGTATTTCTAACACTTGCAACAAATATACTAATATTTGTAACACTACTAATTCTGGTATTTATATACTAATATTTGTAACACTACTAATTCTGGTATTTATATACAAGTATTTGCAACACTACTACTTTTGCTTCATCTCTTATAAATTTACTACTATTTGTAAAACTATTACTCCTGCAACATCTGCTATTAATATATTAGTATTTTTAACACTACCACTTCTGTTGTGTCTGCTACTAATATACTAGTATTTGTAACATTACTACTTCTGTTATTAATATACTGGTATTTGTAACACTACTACTTCTCTTAAATCTGTTATTAATATACTAGTATTTGTAACACTACTACTTCTGATACATCTGCTATTAATATACTGGTATTTTTAATACTACTACTTCTGTTATGTCTGCTATTAATACATTTGTATTTGCTACACTACTACTTCTGTTAAATCTGTTGTTAAGATACTAGTACTTGTAACACTACTACTCCTGCTACATCTGTTATTAATATACTAGTATGTGCAACAATACTACTCCTGCTACATCTGTTATTAATATACTGGTATTTGTAACACTACTACTTCTGCTACATCTGCTATTAATATACTAGTATTTGCAACACCACTAATTCTGCTTCATCTGTTATTAATTTACTAGTATTTGTAAAACTACTACTTTGTTATTAATATACTAGTATTTGTAACACTACTACTTCTGCTATTAATATACTAGTATTTCTAACACTTGCAACAAATATACTAATATTTGTAACACTACTAATTCTGGTATTTATATACTAATATTTGTAACACTACTAATTCTGGTATTTATATACTAGTATTTGCAACACTACTACTTTTGCTTCATCTCTTATAAATTTACTACTATTTGTAAAACTATTACTCCTGCAACATCTGCTATTAATATATTAGTATTTTTAACACTACCACTTCTGTTGTGTCTGCTACTAATATACTAGTATTTGTAACATTACTACTTCTGTTATTAATATACTGGTATTTGTAACACTACTACTTCTCTTAAATCTGTTATTAATATACTAGTATTTGTAACACTACTACTTCTGATACATCTGCTATTAATATACTGGTATTTTTAATACTACTACTTCTGTTATGTCTGCTATTAATACATTTGTATTTGCTACACTACTACTTCTGTTAAATCTGTTGTTAAGATACTAGTACTTGTAACACTACTACTCCTGCTACATCTGTTATTAATATACTAGTATGTGCAACAATACTACTCCTGCTACATCTGTTATTAATATACTGGTATTTGTAACACTACTACTTCTCTTAAATCTGTTATTAATATACTAGTATTTGTAACACAACTACTTCTGCTACATCTGTTATTAATATACTAGGATTTGTAACACTACTACTTCTGCTACATCTGCTGTTAATATACTAGTATTTGTAACACTACTACTTCTGTTGTGTCTGCTACTAATATACTAGTATTTGTAACATTACTACTTCTGTTATTAATATACTGGTATTTGTAACACTACTACTTCTCTTAAATCTGTTATTAATATACTAGTATTTGTAACACTACTACTTCTGATACATCTGCTATTAATATACTGGTATTTTTAATACTACTACTTCTGTTATGTCTGCTATTAATACATTTGTATTTGCTACACTACTACTTCTGTTAAATCTGTTGTTAAGATACTAGTACTTGTAACACTACTACTCCTGCTACATCTGTTATTAATATACTAGTATGTGCAACAATACTACTCCTGCTACATCTGTTATTAATATACTGGTATTTGTAACACTACTACTTCTCTTAAATCTGTTATTAATATACTAGTATTTGTAACACAACTACTTCTGCTACATCTGTTATTAATATACTAGGATTTGTAACACTACTACTTCTGCTACATCTGCTGTTAATATACTAGTATTTGTAACACTACTACTTCTGCTACATCTGCTATTAATATAGTAGTATTTGCAACACTACTACTTCTGCTTCATCTGTTATTAATTTACTAGTATTTGTAAAACTACTACTACTGCTACATCTGCTTTTAATATACCAGTACTTTTAACGCTAATAATCCTGCTACATCTAAAATTAATATATTAATATTTTTAGCAGCACTACTTCTGTTGTGTCTGCTATTAATATACCAGAATTTGTAACATTACTACTTCTGTTATTAATATACTAATATTTGTAACACTACTATTTCTGCTATTAATATACTAGTATTTTAACACTACTATTTCTGCTATTAATATACTAGTATTTGTAAGATTACTACTTCTGTTATTAATATACTATTATTTGTAACACTACTATATCTGCTATTAATATACTAGTATTTGAAACACTACTACTTCTGTTATTTATATACTATTATTTGTAACACTACTATATCTGCTATTAATATACTAGTATTTGAAACACTACTACTTCTGTTAAATCTGTTATTAATATACTAGTATTTGTAACACAAAAACTTCTGTTCAATCTGTTGTTAATATACTAGTGTTTGTAACACTACTACTTCTGCTATTAATATACTAGTATTTCTAACACTGTTACTTCTGTTATTAATATACTAATATTTGTAACACTACTAATTCTGGTATTTATATACTAGTATTTGTAACACTACTACTTTTGCTTCATCTCTTATAAATTTAATACTATTTGTAAAACTATTACTCCTGCAACATCTGCTATTAATATACTAGTATTTTTAACGCTACTACTCCTGCTACATCTGCTATTAATATATTAGTATTTTTAACACTACCACTTCTGTTGTGTCTGCTACTAATATACTAGTATTTGTAACATTACTACTTCTGATACATCTGCTATTAATATACTGGTATTTTTAATACTACTACTTCTGTTACGTCTGCTATTAAGACATTTGTATTTGCTACACTACTACTTCTGTTAAATAAGAAATTATTACATTTTTTGTATGGTTTGTGTTAGTGAAATTTTTGATGGTAGTGGAAGAACATTTGGCTTAAAAGGTTTCTCGGAGCTGCTGAAAAAGATGTGGTTCGCCAGAAAGTGTTATCATCACCTGAAAAATACCTTGTGTACGACAAATGCAACAAGGTTATCATGCTAGGAAGAAACGTAAAATTAGCTCGTCATAGTACTGCTAGACTTGACAAATATAATTATTCATCTCCAAAACTAAGGTCAGATGGAAGTGTAATGAAAATCCAGAATTTACAACAAGCAAAGCATTTGTTTCACATGAGTACATATACAACAAATCAACCACCTTGTTCCACCAAGTCAGACAGAGTGTATAATGTTTCTGCTCTGATTTATTAGATTCCATGGCTCAAAGCCAGAATAATGGACACGATGTTTAACTTCTTGGTATCCACTGTAGTTTGAATAAAGCAAACGTAAAATGCTACATGGGTGATCTTCGATAGATACGAAGTAAAAACGATAAAAGAATCGTAATAGAAGATACCCCGACTACAGCAAATGTCGTGTTCTGACATCGTGACCAACAACAAAGCCACAGTTTTTACAGACAAGGCATCAATTTTATCGAACAAACGTGATAAACAAAATTTTACTACCCTACTGGCAACTCATCTTAACCCACTTCAGGTCAATGTATATCATACAGAACAGGAAGAAGATGCCGGCGTTGTGATAATTCGGAAGACACTTGAACTTGCAGAAGACCATAAATAAATCATTTTTACAGCAGATGATATAGATATTCTAATATTGTTATTACATCACGCAAAATATTCAGCAGGTATTTTTCTACATATAAAGCAGCATTATATTTCAATGTCTGTATGTCACATGACTACATCTACGTATGGAATTGGTAAAGTTAAACATCTCAAAATACTTCAGTCATCAAAAAATGTCTTTCAGAAGTAGTTAGGGACAAATCTTCATTAAACAGCTTGCTATAGGATATCAGTGATACGTTTATGCACGTTTTCTACACGTACTGTGTCAAATCCAAATATGGTGAAGAAATGCTATGCTTGATGATGATGTCGCCAAATTTTGTTCCTATTGAACGAAAAAAACAAAACAGGACCGCCTACTCTCACATTCTTCGAGTTTATCTTAAAGTCAGCACTTGGAGTCTGCTGAATACTGTGGTAAATAAGAGGAGTGTGGGTACAAAGTAGAAAATGGGCCAGTTTTACCTGTAATTACCAACAAAGCACCAATAGAACTTTTTAGAGATGTTAGTTGTTCGTGTAAGAGCAATCAACAACTCTGTATGTCATGTGGGAATTACAAGGATATCACTTATATATTATCTATCACAAGTGTGAAGCATAACACCAAAACACTTCTAGGAACGTTAATGACGAAGAACTTGATTGACTAATATAGATGTTTACTCGTAATATTTGACTGTTGTCGTGCTTTTGACGCACTTTTTAGTATCCGTAATAAACTTAGCGTACTGTTTAGCATTCTATTCTGTTGCTGTATGTCTTATGAGCTTTGCCCCCCAATGGCTCAGCGGTATGTCTGCGGACTTACACACTAAAATCCGGGTTTCGATACCCGTGGTGGGCAGAGCACAGATAGCCCATTGTATAGCTTTGTGCTTAATTCAAAGCAACAACAACTTATGAGCTTTAAAACGTGTAGTGCTATTTTAAGCGTTTGATCATACATTTTTTTCTAATTCTGGAATTATTATTCTCTCTTCTTACTCGTTTTGTTCTCCATGGTGAAACATTTTGTTATTGTGTAAAAGCCAATTGGTATCCGTATATTACTAAACTTATTTATATAACTGACGTTTTTAAGGACATACTTTGACTTGCTCAAAATATTATTTCCCCATATGAGAATTTATCTTACGTAATACTGACATCATATAGAAGCTCCTATTACAAAAATTTGGTTGTTATGGAAAATATCTCGATCCATGTCAGCTATTACTGGGCTATAATGGTAGGAGCAACTTATTTAGTTCTGTAGTAACTTAGACAAAAACTTTACTTGAGCAAAATACTGATAGTTCAATTTCCTATCCTGGATTTTACAATATAATACTCACTTTCAAAATTATAACATCATAGTTTATATTGCTAGTGAAGCGTTCAATCTATTTCATTTTTATTTGTATATATCAGTCTCTTACTGTACATATATCTACACGAATAAGTGTGGCAAAATCTTGTTGATTAAAATATTGTTTTTGTTTTGACACTAAATATATAGTAAAGAAATTTTAAAATAGATATTGTGCCACTGATTGTCATTATGAGAATGAATACGAATAGGTTTTAATTCAAGAAACTACTAGAGCCAACTAAAGTAAATCTTTTGTACTACAAATCGTATTAATAATCTTCAATCGTTACTGTTTCATCTAAACAGTGGTTGTCGTAATCAGTGTAGTCGATCTCTTCTGTAACATGGGGCTGAAAAAGTATGGATCAAAACTTATTAAAACATTTATGAACATTTCCATGAGTAGTATTACAATATTCTGAATATTAAAACAAAAAACCTGAAAAAAAACCTATAACCAAATTGTTTATATATTACTTAATATAATGCTATGGTTTGACTACATAATTGAGATATCTCTGAAAATGTCTAAAATGTATCTGAATTCCTGAAACCGGAAGTATTTAGTTTATCCTATTATATATTTTAATATGATGATAAACAATTTTCTAACCAACTGTTTCTCATCAACAAGTTACACAATAATACCATTAAAATGTGATATAATTTTAATTATCAGACTTAAAACTTTTTACACGAGTTTTCTTTAATAAAACTTACAGAGCTGTAGACGTGAGCGTAAAACTTTTATAGAAGTTTTCAAACTTTATATAATCTACAATAAAATTATTGTGAATGTGAAAAAACTATAAGTTATGAAAAGAGATTAGCCATATAAGATGGAGATATCAGACACACAATCTGTGCTAAGAAGAAAAAATTGAGACAACCTTATATGTCTGATATATGATTTGTGTTATATATTTGGATTCTGTTCATAAGTTGGCATTTTTTACATTGACAATGTTTTTGTCATAGTTTGCTTGTATAATACATAGTATTAGTTCGTTTCTATCTTAAGACATGTTAGTTTAGACATTTTATATTTTTTCTAAAATTTAGAAAGGAGTGTTGATAAAGATTACATAAACGACACAGTAGACGCATTTCAAGACTTATTTTATCGTTGAAAAACAAGTGAAATGTTTTTGAAAAGTAGATGACGTGTAATGTAGTTACAATTGTATCTATCATAAAACATTTGTATTAGGCCTGTTAAATGTTTAAAAAAATGAGTAATCACAATTCAGAGAAACATGAAAGACGTTGTAATCCTTGAGAAAAGCGTAAGCTAAAATGTTGAGTTTGAAAAAAATGGTAATCTTGTGAAGTCCTTTTGTCAGAGATACTCATGTACAATACACATACTGTGAACAGAAGCAGTGCTGTTCTGGAACACAATACTCATGTACAATACACATACTGTAAACAGAAGCAGTGCTGTCCTGGAACACAATACTCATGTTCAATACACATATTGTGGACAGAAGCAGTGCTGTCCTGGAACACAATGCTCATGTACAATACACATACTGTGGACAGAAGCAGCGCTGTCCTGGAACACAATACTCATGTACAATACACATACTGTGGACAGAAGCAGTGCTGTCCTGGAACACAAAGTTATTGCCTCGTAATTTAAGGATCGCGCGTTTTAATGCCCATCACATCAAACATATTCACCCTTTCAGCCGTGAGAGCGTTATAATGTGAGGGTCAATCCTATTATTATTTGGTAAAAGAGTAGTGGAGGAGTAAGATGTGGGTGGTGATGACGAACTGGCATCCATATAATCTTACACTGCTTAAATTAAGGGTGGCTATCTCATATAACCATTTTGTAACTTTCGCTAAATTAAAAAAACAAGTCAATGTCACAAATTTTAGTTGTTGTCCGTAAAACTATAGATTAACCAGTGATGAATACGTTTAGTGTATTTGCTGCTATAATGTAGTTACAACTGTATCTCTCCTAAAATATTAGTATTAGGCTTATTACATGTTAAAAAAAAAACACGAGTAATCACATTCCAGAGAAACTTGAATGACTTTGTAATCATTGAGAAAAACGTAAGCCGAAGTGTTGAGTTTGAATAAAAAAATATTTTTTTCTGGAGTGTGATTAGTCGCTATTTTTATAAACGTGATTTCAAACCCGTGGTAAGCTTCATAAAGTCTAATAACTGATACGTTTCTTTTACGCATGTTACTTTTTTAAATTCGAATATAACGAGTTAACCTAATAAAATACAGTCATTTTGAGCAGTAGTGTTTTTCATCTACCAGTAAACTTTTGCTGACGTTTTTGCTGAGTCTCATAACGTTCAAGTATTGTGGTACACTGCAGATCTGGCAATATCCGTTTGCCTCACACCGTTTCTGGACAGTCGAATAATTTGATGCCATATAACTTTTGAAACACGCGTGACCAAGTACAGAGAAATTATCTGAACAATATTGAATCAAAAACACACCATTTTATAAAAGAAAAAATAGGCGGGTTTGTGTTTTCGACGAATAAATGTACAAAATAAACTATCTTATCTCATTTACTCAAAACCTACTCCATACATGTAGACAATAACATCAATATAGAACAGTGTACAAACATTTAAGCCAAAACTGTATTTACTCAATTAATTTACTGTTTCATTAAGGGACAATGATCATTAAAATTATGCAGGAAAAATAATTCAAAACTTATGATAAGTACGTTTAGCTTTAGACCAGCTAAAGTTATTGATTTTGGAAAGAGTACGGAGATAATTAAGTCTGCTATCCGTATGAGTCAACTAAGGACAAATTACAGATATACATCTTTACTACCGTGTTAATTAAACTAATTATAACTAATTAAACAAGTCTATAAAATATTATTTCAGGATTTACATCCTGAATGTGTAATTTATGTTTCATCAGCAGGTTTTACTTTTCATATGATGTACAATACTATAGTCTGCAACTATTGTCTATAGTTTCTCTGACAGCATGAAATGGCAAAGTATTATCAGTACATTTTTTTAATATTCTTAGATCAAGCATGAAGGTAACCTTGTTTCTCTAGAATATAGTTCTCCAATATAAAGAAACACTCGAGAGGTCCTTTGGACAATTAACCTTTTACTTACTGCTAACATAGTTTGCTATTAAGCACGAAACTACATATTGGGCTATCTGTTGTGTGCCCAAAACGGATATCTGAACGTGAGTTTTAGCGTTAAAATTCCTCAGAATTTTCTCTAAACCACTGGAGGAAGGTAGCGCAAGAACCGAGCCAGTGAGCTTCACCTAGAAATCATCATAGGACATCGGACTATACAACTATACATCTCGTTTTTGATCTTGGTGCTTAAATGTGTGATGCCTTAAACTACATTTGTGCAAACAAGGAAGTGACAAATCTCATCAAAAATCTCAGCTAAACTAAACCAAAACTGGTAAAGGTTATCAATTCTAATCAAAGAATTATTCTAGCTTTACTGAGTGAAACGTGATTGAATAGTGGTCATGTTTGTTGATATGGTTTCCGTTGTACACGATCAGAAACAGAACTGAGTGGACTAACTTGACAAGCTTTTCGAATGTTTTAGAATTACCTTCTGCTATTATATGTCACTGGCTTATTATTTTTGCATATGGCACACTTCAGGAAGCCCTGTTACCCATATCTAAAGCGCTGCAAGACCACAATGACGATCTTTTAGATTTTATACATCATATAAAGAAACTTACAAAAGTATTGAACAGATGTTGAAAGCAAAAGACTTCATCACAATATTTACAATGATAGGGCCACAGTGTGTTAAGCCTATCTTTATATCACGAAAAGCTAAGCATCAAACACAAATGGCCAACTTCATGATAGACGATCCAGAGATATTTACCATCTAACCTACCTCGATAATTGTTTTTGTAGCCTCAGAAAAAGTCAACGATCTCATGCAGAAGGCTGTAAAGCTACAACACCTTAAAAATACAGAATTTTATACGGACATTGATTCAATTTTCGAGTTCTAGAAAAAAATTCGAGTAATTCTCTCACCAGCATAAAAGCTGAATTGGAAAGAGGTAAAATCAGGTGTTTGCGAAAATCTGAAAGAGATATGTTAGCAAAATATTTTGTGACTATATATGACAAAAATTCCTCGGAATACCCATATCATAGCATGTGCACTCTGTTAAACCTCTTTGCAACAGTCTTCATGACTACAACATCCCTTGAATTGTTTCAAGAGACTAAAAAGCTATCTCCGCTCCACCATGGGAGAAAATAATGTGTCTGATCGAGGTATGTTAGAAATAAACCGTTTTGTTGTGCTAGGTGTCTAACGTGTTATTGATCATCTTGCTATATTGGTTTGTTTTGAATTTCGCGCAAAGCTACACAAGGGCTATCTGCGCTAGCTGTCCCTAATTTAGCAGTGTAAGACTAGAAGTAAGGCAGCTAGTCATCACCTCACACCGCCAACTCTTGACCTACTCCTTTACTAACGAATAGAGGGATTGACCGTGACATTATAACGCACGCACGGCTGAAAGGGCGAGCATGTTTAGTGTGATGGGGATTCGAACTCACGACTCTTGGATTACGAGTCTAGTGTCTTTACACCCTGGCCATGCTAGGCCTGTTAATTGAATGAAACATTTGCTGTTGAACAAATACATTTGTAATTTCTGTTGTGATTATTATTGTTTTTATAGATAAATGTTTCTAAACGGACGTAACTGTTTAAAATTGATGATTTTATGATAACAATTAAAACCACGTATTTTCTATGATTGTTTTAAACTAGAATGTTTAAGACATTTCTCTACCTAGTTTTAAAATATTTCTTACAAGAAATAATATTTTTTGTAGATGATCTGGAATACGTTGCAACCAATGGTATAATCAAGTACTGAGGAAAAAAACAAATAACTTTGCGTATTGTCAACTATTTTTCGTATACTTTCATAATAACTTGAAATATATTCGACTGATTTTGTTATCAATTTAAGAAACGTCTATTTTAGAATTTATAAGTGAAATTCTGTTTATATTAGTAAATGATATTCAATGTGTTTTCGAGATACAAAACTGTAACAAATATCAGACATTTTCACTGAACTTGCGAAATCATTCAAGATTTTCTAAAATATGAACTACGTATTTATTAAAGAGGCCTAGTGCTCTTTTTGATTAACTGTACCTTCTACATTAGACTGCAGTTTAACCTATATAAGGCTAATCACCACAGACTGGATCAGCAAACAAAAGAAATACCATTAGGCCTTTTTTTTGAGACAGAAAAAAACACAGCCAAATTTAGGGGAAAATTTCAGAGACGAAAAACGGATATAAAGCGTCTGACTACGTGAACGTAATCTAATAATACAATCTATTAACGCTTCTTCTTCTGATTGAATAATATACTCATTAGTTACATCTGTAAAATGCCTTGTCAGGAACATGTACACAGAAAGGTGACTACTTCTCCTGTGATGTTTGTAGATGCTGCTTACCTTTGGATTTATACATAGTTATATATTTTTTTCATATTATATAAAAAAAAGATTCTAAATAGTAGAGTCAAGTAGTTTATTTCTACCAATCAGCGCATTCTGAGACACAATATTTGACAGTTTAGCGGAAGCCTAGAGGAGGTCGATTTTTCGTGACCGGGGGGTCTTAAAATATCACAGATAAAATGAAAACGATTTATTCATTGTTTTTATCTGATGGCAGTTCAGCAGCAAACTTTATGTTAAATAAAGCTATTTGTGTATGGTTTAATTTTTCACGAAGTTTGAGAATATTCAAATTAGTTAACTGTTTTATGGAAAGAAAAATAATTCTGAAGAATTTAAAGTATGTCAATTTAATTAAATGCTATCTTGACGAATTAAATACATCCTCAAAGGGCACGAAATGTACGAGTGAAATAATTTAGTGCAGTTGAAACTCTTTAGTCCGGCAACTCTAGTGGTCCAGCACAATTTGAACTATCTGCCACCATTAGTTTGAAAATCGACCAACAAGGCAACGCTATTACCAGTGCTAAGGCACCAGGTTTGTTTACATCTGAAATCGAGCGTTTTGGTTATACACTCTTGTTTTAGCTTATATTTTGCCTGTATTTTAAACCTACATTATGTCTTCCAAGAAATCAAGAGTTGTGGAAGATTATGTTAGTGCTGTTTAGGCTTTATTCTACTATTTATTACATGGCAATAAGTATGTAGAATAATCTAATAAGCTAAGGGATAAGATGTTTAGATAAGGGGTTTTAAGGGGCAAATTTTATGGTCAGAAAATTTCTGTAATCTAGCACTTGTAAAGTTCCAACGGTGCAGAAGTTTTAACTGTATTACTTTTTCTAATGCCGCGTCTCAAATTATACACCTTTCAACTCAGTTTAAAAACATTTAAGTTTGGGTGAATCAGAATAAAATTCAGTTTTGTTTCTTGCGCCTCTGGAACATTTCAATTGAATCTAAACTATTATTTGATGAAAGTTTGTTTATGTGTGTGCACTCTTATGAATTATGATCCGCTAAACCAACTATTACCAAATCTGGAATGTGTCGTTCGTGTTTCCTAGGAAACACATACATAGAGAATCAAAGTTTATATCTGACCCCCTGTGATCCCTAAGAGAACACTATGTTTTCCCCTTGCATTGAATGAGTATTCCACTAGTAATCAATATTTGGTGTGCATGTAGACTTCGATATTATACCAATAAGCAACATATTTAAAGCATTTTGAAAAGCCAGTTAAGTATCGCATAAATCTATAGATTTTTTTAAATATATTTTTACTGTCACTTTCTTTCGGTAATTATGTCTAAATTAATATTTAAATTATTTGGAGATCTGATTCTAAAAAATTAATCAGTTTGTTTTGGAATTTCGCACAAAGCTACTCGAGGGCTATCTGTGCTAGCCGTCCCTAATTTTGCAGTGTAAGACTAGAGGGAAGGCAGCTAGTCATCACCACCCACCGCCAACTCTTGGGCTACTCTTTTTACAAACGAATAGTGGGATTGACCGTAACATTATACACCCCCACGGCTGGGAGGGCGAGCATATTTAGCGCGACGCGGGCGCGAACCCTCGACCCTCGGATTACGAGTGCACGCCTTAACGCGCTCGGCCATGCCAGGCTCAAGTAATCAGTATAATCTAATATAGTTCTTAACGTATTACGAGTGTGTAAACCTCTTGTGTTAATTGTTTTTCTATACTAACTCGCTGGTACAACGGTAAGTATCCTGATTTACAAGGATAAAATGAGGCCTTCAGTTCTCCACGGAAGACACAGTAGACAGCTCGATATGACTTTGCTATTCTAACCCTGAATTTTGTGTTAAAATCTATTCGTCAGATTTGAAAGAATTTCAAGGACAAATCTAAACTATACTCAATTATTGAAATTATACGGCATTGGAACTTTCCTTCACATACCGTGTGACTTTCCAAAACTAGTTGAATATTATTTTGTACGATGGTTTTTATACTAAAGACATCAGGACGTGTGTTCATGATGCCATCAGAACGTACCACATGACTATGTACGTTGTCTACCTCGTGGTCGAACTCATCTACAACCCGAGTTTAATTGTTTTGAACATTCTCATTGATTTAGATGTCAATAAAAGACTAATTCATTTTGATGAAATGTTTACGAAAGCTTGTATCATAATAATGTTTCCCTGAGAAATAAAAAGTGGAAACATAAATCTAACAATGTGACTTTCTAAGCGACAAAATAACTTACATTAATCAGTTCTTACTTACTAAAATATATATCGTACACTATACTGGTACAAAAAATTTTGTTAAATCATGTATAATATTTTAAACTATAAAGATAAATTAGGTTGAATCACCTCCGATATAAAGCTTAATTGAGATATATTACCTCATCAAAATTAGGAGCATCTTCAGTCACAACAATATGTGAATTATCGGAAATAGATGAGTCAGAATTACTTCTGGAATGTATTCTAGTCAAAATGGAAAAAAAAAAAATTAACCATTACCAAAAAGGACCACAACAAAATTACATCTGGCAAACGATGGGAAAAAGCAAAAACTAAACAAATAAGTATTGAATGTGAAAAGAACTTTCCGTTACATTTTACATTTCCATTGTTCTTCCATAGCTACAGATGAGGATAATCATGATGCAAGTGAGTAAAATGTTAAAAACTGTTAAGTCTTCTTTTTTGTAAGCACAGTTAAAGAAAATATTAATTGATCAAGTTTCTCATTCTTTACAACAAACATTACTAAAAGCTTAAGCAGAAACTCATTTACTGTTATGCTTAAGCAAGAAGGAAACTGATAAGTTTCTATATGCCATCTGTATTATTATTGATTCAGTTTGCTCTGCATAGGAAACGTTTTAGCAAAATCTGTAACGCTGTTTTAGGGATGGGACATATTTTTCTAATAATTTTCTTTTATATTTGGATGGGATGGATTCTTCTTTACAGCAGGTAATTTGAGTTGTTGGTGATAAATACAATAATAAACAAACCGTACACAGTTCACTTGTTTTAAAATAATACATTAAAACAAGTTTAACTTATATGCAAATTTTCATCACACCCTCAATCACCACAGTTGTATCTAGAGCTTTGAATAATTATTTCTCTTCTTCAAAGTTTACACAGGTTGACTCAGTTACTTGAGAAAAAACGGACAAGACATGTCGTTTATTTCCTACTCTATTATTATAATACAGTCTATGATAATCTCAATTTATTTATGTTGATATGTGTTTATTCATTGAGTACACATGTACAAAAAATACAAAGTGTGACATCACAATATATTCTGTTTCTGTCATGAATAATGTTCTCCTTGAGTTATTCCTAACTACAGGTGGCAGCCCTTATCTAACATTTTTAACACTCCTACTTAATTTTAAGTTTTACACAAACTTACAATCACTGTCAATGATCTTACAGTTATTCTAAATGTTTTACAATTGCTTTCAATCTGTTATTATAATCGTTACTTTATCTAGTTCATTTATCCATTGGTGCCGGTCCAACATTATTTCTGAACCTTTAAAATGCATTTCTAGAAAGTGGCTTGTAAGAATGTCAGCAGTCATATTGTTTGTGGGACAATATTCCAGTTTTACTGATCCGTTCTGCATACATTGGCAAATGAAGTGGTAACGAATATCAATGTATTTTGTTCTTGCATGACCCACTGGATTCTGTGCCATTGCGATTGTTCCTTGGTTATCTTCCATGATACGAACAGGGTCATCAACTTCGGAACCTATTTCTTGCAGTAGTTTTCTCAACATACTGTTTCCTGTACTGCAAGACTCAAGGCTATATACTCTGCCTCTGAGGTGGAGAGGGCCACCGTGGATTGCTTTTTGCTAATCCAACTTACAGCTGCTCCTGCTTGAATAATGGTATTTCTTGATGTGGACTTCCTATCATCCAGGTCTCCAGCAAAATCTGCATCTGAATAACCATAAATGACGTCTCCTGGTACCTTTTCAAACTTAAGACTAAGATCAGCTGTTCCTTTCAAGTAACGTAGGATTCTCTTTGCTGCTGTCAAATGCGCTGTGTTGGGCTGAGCACAATATTTTGATATTGCTCCCACTGCATATACAATATCTGGGCTTGTTCCCATTGCAACGTACAGAAGACTGCCTACCAACGATTGGTACAAACTGTGGTCAACCTGAGTGCTAACACCATTCTCTTGCACTTTCACGTTTACATCTGATAGAGTTGCAACTGCCTTACACTCAGTCATTCCAAATTTCACCAGCATACTTTGGATAAACTGTCTTTGATTTAACCATACACAGCCATTCTTTTCATCCTGATCAATACTGAGTCCAAGGATGTAATGGAGCTTTCCAAGGTCTTTCATGCGGAATTTTTCATTCAGTGCTTCCTTTATAGTGATTGTTTCATCATCATTACCAGCAACAAAAATAATACCATCCACATATACTGCAACTATTGCTAGATTTTCACCCTTCCATACGTGAACACACGGATCTGCTAAACTCTAAACAAATACCAGTTCCATCATCTGTTCATGAAATAATTTGTTCCAATAGCGTGGTGACTGTTTAATCCATACAGTGATTTTTTTCAGTTTACACACAAGGTTTTCCTTCCCTGGAACAACGTAGCCTTTCGGTTGTTTCATGTATATCTCTTCATCCAGATTTCCATTAAAAAATGCAGTTATGACATCCATCTGGTGAATTTTCAAGTTGGTCTGCACAGCAAATGCAATCAAGGAGCGAATTGATGCATAGCGCACCACTGGGGAGAAGGTTTCCTCGTAATCCAGACCATGATTCTGCGAGTAACCTTTAGCCACCAGCCTAATCTTGAATTTCTCTACATATCCAGTATTTCCATACTTAACTTTGAACACCCACTTATAACGGATAGGTTTTTCTCCAACTGGTAATTCCACCTGATTCCAGGTGTCATTTTCTTGTAAAAACTCAAATCCAGATCTGTGGCTCACTTCCACTCCTTTGCATTGTCACTTGACATTGCTTAACTTCCTGTGCTTGGCTTTAACATACTGCATAAGTTTTCAGTGTGACAAACTGATTCATTTGTTGTTGCCATATCAACATACTCATCATATCCATAGCGGATGGTGGTTTTCTGTTTCTTGCTGGTCGTTCATCTTTAACTTCTGTTTATTGGTCCACTATCTGTTCACTTGATGAGATACACTCATTTGTCACAGGCGCTTGACCAAATTCTGTTTCAATAAACATAACATCTCGTCGTACGAAGATCTTTCTGGATTTTTCATCATACAGTCGATATCCCTTGGTTCAGTTATCATATCCAATGAAACGTACCTTCATAGACTTCATGTCAAATTTCTGTCTTGACGCATCTGGCACATGTGCATATGCCAGACATCCGAACACTTTCATGTGTTCTACATCTGGTTTCTTCTCATACCATCTCTCATATGACGTATTACCATCTTTTATTGCCGATGTGGATACTCTGTTACCCACATATGCTGCAGTAGCTACAGCTTCCGCCCGGTACATTCTTGGTAACTTAGCATGTGACAGCATGCTTCTTGCTGATTCCACAAGAGTTCTGTTCCTTCTCTCAGCAACACCATTTTGTTCTGGACAATATGCCACTGACATCTCATGATGAATGTCTCTTGACTTCAAATATTGTTGGAACTCATTTGACGAATATTCTCCGCCATTATCTATGCGCAGGGATTTTATGCACTCTCCAGATTCATTTGAGAACAACTTCTCAAATTCCTTGAATTTTCACAAAGACTTCTGACTTCTGTTTCAAGAAATACATTCTGCAGCATCTTCAGCAATCAATAAATGTAACAAAGTACTTGCTACCTCCAATAAATGGGGCTTGCATAGGACCACAGACATCACTGTATACAGTTGCAGTCTTCCCTTTGATCTGATTTCTCCCACTGACTTAAATGGCTTCCTGTGCATTTTACCTTCAGTGCATCCCTCACAAAAACTGGCTTCATCAGACTTCCGTAATTTGATTCCACTTACATTTCCACTCCTGACAAGCTTCTGTAACAGTGAAACATTAACATGCCCTAGTCGTTGATGCCATATATCCAAGCCATTCATGCTGCTGTTTGAGGCTACTGAGGCATTTTCAATAACACTGGTCTTACAGTCTGGTTGGTATACATCATCATCCTTTTTTGTACCCATGTCATGGAGTTGTCCTGATTTACCTCAGATGTAACAGCGATTAACTACAAACTGCACAATATTTCCTTTTACAATAGCACCTCCTACTGAAAATAGATTGCTAGATAACTTTAGTATATGAAGGACACTCTGCATTGTGACATGCTTTAAATTAATGACTTTAAATGTCATTTCTAGTTTACAGTTTTCAACTCCAAGAGCTTCAACAGTTCTTCCATTGCCAATCGTAACTTGCTGAGGTGTGCTAAACTTGTGATAATTTGATAATATGTTCCTCTGGTGCGTCATATGCCTAGATGCACCAGAATCTACCAACTATTCCCCATTTCCTATTCCATTATCCTGGTTTGTTACAAAGGCAACACCATTGTTTCCATCAGTATAATTTTCCGCCACATTAATATCCACATTCTTAGCTTTGTAGACCATTTCCTTCAGTGTTGGATAATTGCGCTTTATATGTTCCTCTCTGCCACACTTGTAACACTTGAAGCTGTTACCCCTTTTCTTTATTTCTTGTGTTCCATGTGGTTTGAAGTTGTTGTGAGTGGCTAATGCAGTTGATGATGTTTCATTCGATGTGGTCTTTTTCTTCTTTTGTTCTTCATTAATCAATGCCTGTTGCACAAATTTTAATGAGATATCATCAATTTTGGTTTCCAGGGCTGCTACAGTTGTATTTTTTGCTAGCTGGCAGACTACCAAGTAAGGTAACAATCTCATCACCTTCTGCTATTTCCACTCCAACCGCAGCAAGCTGATCCATTAATTCCTTCATGTGTTTCAAATGTTCCTGGACTGTTATGCTTTCTTTCATCTCACGTCGAAAATACTTCTTTTTCAGAAATAGTTTATTGGCTAGTGTGTTCCTATCAAAGTGAGCACGCAGTACAATCCATGCTTCCTAAGGAGTTGTGCATGAAGTGACAAGATAGTTGTGCACCTTGAATATTCAGAACAATTGTTCAAAATGTTCTTTCCCTTTTTCTGTTGAAATCTGCCCTTGTTTTATCATTGGTTGTCTCTGCAAATATCTCTGTTTCAGTTACATGGTCCCATAGGCCTTTTCCTCTCAATAAATGTTCCATTTAAAATGCCCATGTAGCCCAATTATTTTCTTCCAACTTATCAATTTATATTTTATCTTCCATTGTCAAACTATTTCAACCACAACTGAAATATTTCTTTCTTTGATTTAGATCTATTTCTCCCTTTATATGACTTGAGAAAATAGTGTCAATCAATATTTCACTTACAGTTTATCTTGGTATTTCACAATGGCTTCCAGACAAAGGAATTGGATCACCCGCTTGTGATAAAGTATCCACGTAAATATTGTGCCATCCAACAAATATTGTCATCCAAAACTGTTCTACAGTAATCCTCAGTATCTCCTGGATTATTTGTACTAACAATTTTAAAACAGTTTCATCTGTTCAGGCACAATTAGAGCATTCCTGGACCGATAACCTGTTGACAGGGTTTATTCATTGAGTACACATGTACAAAAAAAATAAAGTGTGACATCACAATACTGCCTGTTCCTGTCATGAATAATGTTCTCCTTGAGTTATTCCTAAGTACAGGTGGCAGCACCTATTTCAGTATTCTTAACAATTTATGCCTAAACTCACAATTATCCAGTCTATCTAACTAGCTCTTGTCTTACGATGAAGCTATGTTTTCTACATATATTTATAGCTTGATCAACTAGTCTAAGCGGCATGTTGTGCGATTCCTTCCTTAACTAGTATCACGAAATAAAGTTACGTTAAAAATGTACGGTTCACATTTTAGCAGAAATAGCTGGTTTTCCATTAAAATCGAGAGGCCTAAATGCTTGACATTAAGATATTTGATATATTTAGATTTCGTTCAAAAGTTTTCCTTTGTAGCTAACATATTAAAAATTTTGTCACCGAGCTTTAGTATCATTTAATAAAAATATCGTTTTTCCTAAATCGTCATTGACATATTATAAAATTAAATAAACTTTTATTTAAGTTTTCAGTCTTATTTATTATTTGGAACTTGAGCTTCTGAAATTGCATAACATTTATTTTTAATAATTTTGTGATACGTGAAATGTAACAATATGACGAACATTTCATCGACAAAATTATAATACAAAAAAAAATTAATGCAAGATTTCACATGTGTTTTTTTATTTCTAAATGATAAATAATATTTAAAAATAAATTAGCTTGCTTACTTCGTAATAAAACTGCATATACCACACATCCAAAAGACAAAAGTGCTGAGAACAATGACGACACCAATAACAGTTACAATTATTAAGTCCTTGTTGGCCTTTCCTTCGTTGTAAGGGAGTACGATTTGCTTGACAGAACCTAATAAAGCAAGTAAAGACCACTTTTTACTAATGGTTTGGAAAGTATTAAGTTGTTAATTATACCAACTATTTTCTATTTTATTTTTTGTTATTGCTGTTACAAGTTTTACCTGTTAAGTTATCCACGTACCTAAATACTACAAGTATTAGAAACCATTTCAAACGTTAATACAACATATATATGTAACATATAAACAGATAAGTATACAATTAAAAACAAAATATTTATTTGTTTTTGAATTTCGCGGAAACTTTTATAAGCTGTCTCTAATTTAAACAGTGTAACACTAGAGGGAAGGCAGCTAGTCATAACCACCCACTGTCAACTATTAAGCTACTCTTTTACCAACAAATAATGGGAGTGAACGTCACATTATAACGCTCCCACAGTTGAAATGGTGAGCATGTGTGGTGCAACTGGGATTCGAACACACAACCCTAAGATTACGAGTTAAGATCCATAACCACTAAAAAAATAATAATAATACCATAAATTAGCGTGGATTTGACACATCAAATCCAAATTAACTGAACTGTTATTGAGAAGACGAAAAAGAAAATCAATTTTACGTAGAATATGAATAAAAGAGAAAGTTCGCAGCTGCAAAACAAACATGCACCACCTAGACATACACCATGAGACAAGTAGTTATGAACTGTGTCCTGGTTTCTGAGGTACTGATGGAAGTAAGAGCCATATGTGTTGGAGTACTCCGTTCATTAAATTTAACGTCAGTGTCGCAGGCTTCATAGAATATAAAAATAGAGAGAGCAGATGTGGGTGCTCTAACCCACAACGTCCCACATCCTTACCACTTTTCGATGCTTGCAGCCAGATGTGGGTAGGTCGCTGTTCAAAAATACATGAAATAAGTAAAAAATAAATTAAGAAGAGATAATTGGAATCCATACATCAATGGGGAGGGGAAATAGTACAAGTGTCCAAGTTGGCATTCCAGCTCCCATAATAATACTGGAACATAATTCCACGAAGTTAAGATATCACTATACAAACCCAACCTAAACTGTAGATATACTTCCCATCCTCTACCCATCCATGCTAATATCAAGATCTTAAGGTCCTACAAGAATTACGTAACAGGAAAAGTGACACATCTACATTATTATACCATCACAAGATACAATCCAAATAAGTAACTTCTCCTACAAAAGTTTGAAATTATTGCTTAGTGTCTTTATTATGGTTTTGTTTATACTACTATTTAGAGATGTACATACATATTTTGTATATTGGGCTATTCTTTTACCAACGCACAATGGAATTGACCGTCACTTTAAAACTCCCCTACGATGAAAGGGCAAGCATGTTTGGAATTTAAATCCGCCTTTCTCAGGTTGGCAGTCGAACACCTTAACCGGGCCTATAATGCTCTGTATAGAACTATTCAGTACATTACTGTTTGACAGGGGAAGTCCACAAATTTTTATTGGACTCCAAGGTGTTCACTAACTAGCTGAGGAACCACCAGACACTAATTTGAGTTACCTATGTAAATGGTGCACTATGTTTATTGAAATATAATCAGGTGAGAAACTAGAGGAATACCAGTTAGGAAAATATACTGAGAAGACTATTTGGCTGTGTCTGATATTTTAGACAAAGACGTTGTTTAATATTCATTTCTTTTTACGATTAGAGAGAGATACTTATTGGTGACATGATAAATCTGAACCATGTGTTGAAGCAGAGGCACAAGGTAGCAGATGTAATAATAGTAGTTTCAGGTTTCATCCAGATACAATCTAAAGTCTGTGATTACTTTCAAGACTTAAGAATAGTATCAATTATGAGCTCTTCTGCAGAACATAGTGCAAGGCATTATGTTGCATGATGTAACATTGGTGCTTACAGTCTTATTGTTATGCTTATACCACTAATGTAATAAAAATGGAAACTTAAGAGAAATATCTCTGATGGCATGATTTGAAGTGATAAATATAATCCATGTACTAAAGCACAGGCAGAAACTAGGTTTTTTTACATTTTTGACCCTTGTTGTTGTTAATATTAATGTAAATTTGTCACTGAGTGCAACTAGCTCACGAGTCTCATTTGTTCAATGGGAAAGTCACAATATGAACTGCAAAATGGAACTTATAGTTTTTAAATGATTTATATTTTCATCACCATCTTATCAGTATTATCTGACGTTAAAAGAAACCCTTTATTATCATGCAAGGCTTTTGAAATGAAGTTCTTCTTCAGATTTAGATGGAAACTTAGTTATTTCTCGGTGATCCTAAATGGCTGGTAATGGGGAATTCATGGATGTTCTCATTGGGTTTTCTTGAGTGAAAATCAATGAAAGTTTTGCATCCTTGAACAGAAATATTAGCTACTGTCTAGCCTCATGCAGCAACTGAAGAAAGAGTGAGAAAAATACACTTCCAATTACTAGATGACATGTGATCTAAATACGCCTAAAAACGCCCTGGAGCATACGCTTATTATAATACTGGACTGGCTATTTTAATGGTAGTGATAGCTCCAACAAAACTAAAAGAGCTATCAGCCTCTTGAAATGCAGGAATCCAGTCATCTTCACTCGTGCTCATATACAACTTAGATCTAGCATAATTTATTCTATTAGAGTGGGGGTTGTAAAATTCAGGTCAGATGGTGAAGGATGAAAACTAAAAACTAAACTAAAACTAAACTAACGTGGCAGGGGTTTAGTTTAGAGAGAGAGAAATCAGAAGAGTTCTCTCCCCAACCGGGATGTTCAGGAACGTTGTGGTTCCTCTTCGTCCCCTTTCGTGGATTGTTATTAAGATTAAGTGATGGTTTTGTTTTGTTTTAACTAAATTAATTATTATTATTATTCTTGACTATTTAGGTGGAGGATGTCTCTTCTAAATGTTGTCTTGGGTGGAGGCAAAGGCAGCAGCGGAAAGGAAGCCCGGGACCTGTCCCGAAAGGAAGAGGTTGAGCAGATGTAAACATGAATATTATTCAAATCCAGATCAAAACAAAACAATTCAAACGGCACGATTCAGGGTCTGGCAAAAAAAAGGAATTCGTGTTAGTGACATGGATTTTATTTGTTTAGATTCTTTGTTAAGTAGATTGTGATTCTTGAAATATGTTGTAAGGTGAAATGTATTTTGTTGGTGCACTTGATAATTTGTGTAGTGATGCCGTTAGTTTGTTTCTATTTTCTGCTTTTAGATAATATTTGAGAGAAAGTTCTGTTATTCTATCTCTTATAGTTGGTAAATTACTAATTTGGTGTAGATAGTTTGTTGGCGTAAATGATGGTAGGCTAAATGCGGATTTTAATATTCTGTTTTGCTGCACTTGGATTTTCTGGAGTGTGTTATTTGACATATTGTATGTTACTTGACATCCGTACTCTATTAGTGGACGGATGTAAGCCTTGTATATTTGTATAATGGTGTTCGGTGCGCATTTCGATTGTTTGCCAGCTATGGTCTTTAGATATGAAATCCTTTTTCTGATGGGTGAGTGTATATTGTTTAGGTGTTTTTTCCATGTTAGTTTTGTGTCGAAAGTGACCCCAAGGAATGTGATGTTTTTGCTCATGTTAATGGTTGTGTTTCCAAGTGATAATTTTATTTTTTCTAGATTTTTTCTTTGCTTCTTAAGTTTCCTATAGAAAGTAATTGCTTGTGTTTTTGTTGGGTTTAACACGACTCTCCACTTGTTGCTCCATGTTGAGACGTTGTTTAATGATTCTTGTACGCGGGACATGGCCATTACTGGGTTTCTGGAGGTGCTTCAGATTAAGATGTCGTCTGCGTATTGTGAATTGTGTGTGTATGTTAGATTTGGAAAAGGTATGTCACTGACGAAAATTATGTATAGAAGTGGAGAGAGGACGTCCAAATATATAAACTAGGATGTCAGTGAAACTATTCTTCCCCAGATGAACAAAGTACAGTGTCATTTGTTGCCAACTACATTGTTCAAGTACCTAAAACTAGGGAATTTAGTTACGGCATTAAGGAATCTTGTTGTTAGTTTATTTTCTTCAATTTTGTTCAAAATTACTCGAGAGCTATTCGCAATATGTTTCTAATTTTAAAGTGACGGAATAAAGGGAAGAAAATCAGTCAACACCACTCACCACCAACTCTTGGGTTGTTCTTTATCAATGAATAGTGGATTGACTATGCGAAAATGTTCAGGTACAGGACTAAAACCTGTGACTCTTAGGTTGCGAGTCGAGTGCCCTAAACATTAGACTATGTCAGGCAATCAGTGAAGTATTGTTTATGATAGACCACAAATCTTAGCTCTTTTCCATTTACCGGAAAAATCCCGAGAGATGCCGATACCTTTCCTGTTCCATCCTAAAGACGGCTACAAAAAGAAAGTTCTTGTGTATTAATAATAAATAGATCATTCAATTCAATGATCTTGTTGTTGTATTTAACTCGTTAAACAGAGATACATACACAAAGCATACACTGACATCTTAGCTACTTGTTAACCATTAGCCATAGAATGATTGAACACCCACGACTGCATTTTATAACCATGGATTACTTCTAATGATCAAATCTAGCATATCGTACAAGCTTACATCTGAACAGAAACTGGTGAAAATTTTTATAACATTAGTAGTAACTTGTAAATTAATGTCAAAAAATTGTTATACGGCTTTTAAGATAGCAGTAAATGATCGAAAAATTCTGGTTTATTCAACGACGGAAAATATACTTCATCAGCAGGCAGCAACGGAAATGTAGTAAACGAAATCATTCCTTTCTTTGTTCGAAGTTAAGCATAGAACAACATAATAGGTTATCTTTGCTCTGCTAACCAATGGTACCAAAACCTGGATTCTAGCATTGTACGTCCGCAGTCATACTACTGTGCCATTAGGGGGCTAAAACAAGTAATTCGTTAAAATATACTGATATTGGAGGTCAAGAGAAGATCCTAAAATTTCAGTTACATCTGGGTGTTACTGAGCATGATCGATATAATCCAATGGTAGCTAATATGTTCCAAACTATAAACAAAAAATTAAATATGTTAGAAAAAATAAAAATGGATATAAATCAGAGAATCCATAAATTTTTGTCAACTAAGAATGGTGAAATATCTTTAATACAAGGCAAACATGTGAAAGATATCAAAATATTGAAAAATATGGTTGAAACTCTGACAATAATGACTTATCTTCAAAAATATTAGTTCTAGTTAATGATTTGGAACAGTATGAACGAAAAATTAATTTAGAGATACAAGGTAATCAGGACCTGAAAGATTTTGTACATAGAGTGATTGAAGAGATTAGTATACCAGATAAAAAGATAATTAAGCTCAAAAGAGTTTTGGATAAAAAGAAATGATCGAAAAATAAGATGAAATTGGTCAAAGTAAAACCTAACAAAATATGGAAGAACACAAACGGTTATATAAATAAAAATCTAACAGCTGCTTGTAGAGAACTGTTTTATAAGGGAAGAACAATACTGAAGGAAACAAAATATTTATTTGGACACAAAATGGTAATGCGCTTGTAAGAAAATCAGAAACTGAGAATGTAATAAAATTATACTTGGGCTGTAATTTGGAGATTTATAATTCAATTTATTGTAATCTATGAATACCAATTTAAGAAACAGTAAATATATTCATAAATTATAAAAATAAAGAAATTGTAAATTATGTTACACACAAATTGTTATATATTAAAGATGATATTTTGAATTTACTACGTATTAATATTAATAATATTAAGGAGTGTGTGCTTTTTTATAATAAAGCCACATCTGGCTATCTGTTGAGCCCACGGAGGGTAATCAAACCGCTGATTTTAGTGTTGCAAATCCGTAGACTTACCGCTGCATTAGCGGGGGACACACACAAAAATGGAACTTTTTTCTATAGTTGCTGGTTCGATATTGTTAGATATATTAATAATAACAAATATATTTTTAAAACAGCATGAAATACAAATTCGTAATATGGAAGGCTATAAAATAATTATAAATGTAAAGTAATAGAGGAGGAGGCGGGTTCTAATTTTTTATAAAAATCATTCATCTGTAGGATTAGTAAAATTAATAAATTATCATGTAATCAATACAAATAATGACGAATTGGCTGCTGTAGAAGCATAGAATATAAATCAAGAAGAAATATCTGAATAGCGGTTAGAAGGTAAGAGTTCAGATAAATGTCAGAATGAAACTGTAGTAGAGGAAACAGAAGTAACTAAACTTAGGCGGACTTATTATTATTGGTGGAAACAGTTTGAGGCGCAAATTTAGTGGGATGGATGTAAGAGATAGTTGGGATCAAATATAGACAGCAGTAGAGTTAGTGTATGATGGAATGTTGGCTGGACACCTGATTCTAGCTGAAACGAAAAAGGAGTGTAATGATAGACAGGGATGATATTAAAATTATACCAGGAAAGACGAAAGATCGGTGAAGGAAAAAAGTAATATCCTATCAGCAAGAACAAGATAGTTATCAATTTATGTCTCTTTAATTATAATAATAAACAGTAGTTTGTTATGTTTCGTTCCCCATAAGCCAACTGCTGATAGGAATAAGTACATAATAATAACTTAATTACAACCTATATAAAGTAAAAAAGGTATAAGAAGGAAAAACAAAATGCAAGTAATACGGCCATAACAAAGTGGATCTCTGAGAAAGCACAGATCCCAAACAAATGAAAAATTTGAGGGATCAAATGTAGCAGGTAATATCATGCTATATGGTACTGGAGAATTTTGGTGACTGGAATTCGATATTGCCTTTTATTATATTTGCATATCAAGAAGTCCCTCATTTATAACGGGACTTTCTTACTTTCAGTTATGTAACCAGATGATAAGGGTTAAGTAGATTTATTAAAATGCCGAGTCAGGAAAAGTGTCAGCATATGTAATTAACTTGAGGCAGTGGTCAGAAAAAAAGCAGAAATTAAAGGTTAAAACTACCCAAAAATTTAAAAATAAATTAAAGCTCTGCTGTGGTAAGAATGCAACAAGATGGGAACTTACAATAAATAAGTTAGTTGCAGTATGGGACCCAGTAAAAAACATACTTTAGCAGCAATATGGATAAGTCCTTTCCATAGAATTAAATAGATCGGTAAAATAACAGATGAGCTACATGTAGGAGATGGAAGATTGTTTGTGGGTTTTTTTTTCGAATGGAAGTTTCATCAGTACCTATAATCTTTATCTACAATATTTTATGAGACTTTTCATTGAAATTTATATACAGTAGAGAGATTTAGATTTGCTATCAGATCTCCTACGAATCCAGATCTGTTAAACACTTACAGAACTTGATACTTAGTGTGTAAGACTATGGATCTGAAATTTCCCGTTCCGTTATCGCTAAAATATATAATTTTTCACAGACGTTGGTGTTCTGGATGCTTCATGACAATAACGGTTAAAATCCAATATTCCCTTTGACAAGACTAGTTCAAGAGTTGGTAGTGTGTAATGTTGACTAACTACCTTTCTTCTACCTAACATTTTACGAATTAGCAACAGCAAGCTTAGCTTTGGTGTGGCTTTCCTCGAAACTCAACAAATAAAAAAGATTTAAACTGAATGTTTGTGTAAGTACTGTGTACTCGAGTAGCTTTGCGCGAAACTCAAGAATTGTTTGTTTGTTTGTTTTGGAATTTCGCACAAAGCTACTCGAGGGCTATCTGTGCTAGCCGAGCCTAATTTAGCAGTGTAAGACTAGAGGGAAGGCAGCTAGTCATCACCACCCACCGCCAACTATTGGGCTACTCTTTTACCAACGAATAGTGGGATTGACCGTCACATTATACACCCCCACGGCTGGGAGGGTGAGCATGTTTAGAAACTCAAGAAACAAACAATACATTGACAAATAAAACCATCTTAAAAAACCTACCTTCTGCGAAAAGGAATACATTATGAATCACTAAATATAACCAGGCCGAAAACATAATCTTGTAGAACTGAAAAATACTAAGTAGCCTAAATCACGTCGAATTCAATTTCCAACTGCAGCTCACACACATGCACTTAACAAAATGGCATTTCTATATTAGTAACGGCTTATGTTAGGAAAGTACAATAGATACATTACATATCATTCCACTGACCACCAATACGAACACAAGTTTACTTATAGTTATAAAGGCTACTATCATGTATATGTAGAGCTTGTATTTCCAGGATAACGTCATTTCCGTGTTGTATTTCCTAGAATAAGCAACAGATTCAGTTCATGACACTTATATATAACTTACTATGCAGGAAGGATATTTTTGTTTCTTTTGTCAACCTAAAGAAATTCTTGTTTGTAGTTTTACTGCACAGATGCTAGTTTTAGTACACATTTATTCAATACAATTGCACACATATGAGTTATATTTACATCTTTTGAAAAAAAATTAAATTTGCAATTACTAGATCGCATTGCACATTTAATTATATTAAATCACTCATTACCTAGGCATTGGAAATTAATTTGCTACTAACACAATATGGTCCAAGATGCTAGAACATAAGCGATTACCAGTCGGATGGTGTGGATTTAGTAAGTACTTAGAAAGTCTCACAAAGAATCATACACTTGACCCAATCGTTTGATAAAATCTACAGTATCAAATGTTTTGATGTTTCAACAAAACACACGAGTGATGATAATACAATAAAAACTTAATTCTGGTTGTTACTATAAGTGGTCAAAATGACACTTCACTAACACGGGAATCGTTTTACGAACATAAAGCAGGATTTAAATTTATTTTTACTGATTTCAGTGATAATGTATTAGCTAGACATCAGTTTAGACAATACGTCTTACTTAAAGTGATAATTATACATTTTAAAAAGTGTTTGATTTATTTGAAAATGTGAAAGTAGAGGGCGCTCAATCAATGTGATATCATCGTACTACTTACTGTTCAACCAAAACATATTTTACATGAAATATTTGATGAATGTATACATTTTGCTGGAACAGAGGCTCTAAGTTAAACAGCAAAGAAATAAACATGCAGCAACGACCCCCTATTATATGCCATTGGTTTAATTCACTAATTGTGGAAAAAGGAATAATTTGTAAAGTACTACGAACACAAGTCACACGACATATCGATAAAAGCATAATCCATAGTAGATGAAACCATGACAATTTTTAGATCGGACACGAACCTATGCTACAGCTATAGGTTTTGTGAAAGGCTTCATTTTTTTATTTAAAATCTACTTTAAATTTGGTTGATGAAACTATGTGTCGTTTCACCAAAATTATTCAAATATTATCTGCCTTAACAGTGCGTAAATTTGAAGTAATGAACTACAGGGAAGACAACCAGTCAATGCTACCAACCTCAAATTTTGAAACTACTCTTCTTCAAGGAACAATGGGATTGATCGCAGATTATAATGGTTGTATGGGCAAGTTTGAAATCCGCAAATCGAACGCACTAACATTAGACCAAAATTATGTAAACACTGAAGTAACATCAGGTGAAACCTTAGGTTGCAGAGTTCAACCTTCCGTAACTCAGAACAGTTTTATTTAATCAAAGACGTTAGTTTTCATACAAAAAACTTGAATAACATATATATTTGCAATCAACACAAGTAGGCATTTTAACTAAAGAATATATTTCTTATCAGTAGGGGAATCTCAAATACATTTCACTATCAGTTTTAAACCACAATAACATTACTTGATGTCTGTGTTCTAACATAACGCTATTCAATTATCAGTGCAAATGTAAGTCGAAACGAATCGTGAATCGCCCACGTTGAAGTAATTCGTTACGAAGCCCGAGAACAAAGTCATTGATGCTTTAGCTTCGATAAAAATATCTTTAAAATTGTTCTCATGTGTCTTTGGTAACCATAAATAAAAAACTAACATAACTGCAAATTGCCAATTTCCATAAGAAGCTGCTTTGACAGACGGTGATACTGTGTTCGATCACTTTTCATTCAACTGAATTAAGAAATAGGTTGAAAAATCTCAAAAACATTTATTGAGCATTATAGTAACTACTTATGGGTGGATCACATCCAGAATTTAATATTTACACAAAATTCCAACGACAGCTGTGATAAAAAGTTAATTTTTATAATTAAGTTTTAGCACGAGATTTATGGTATACTTGGCTGTGTTAAGGAGTAAACACTATATATCACAATGAAAGTTTTGTCAGTTTCGTAAAGTTTTAGAATTCAAAATGCGTTTTTTAACTTCAAACGAAATTAAAAGCAAAATGAGAAATAAAGAACAGTGGTGAAGCTCACGATGAACACAATTTATTTTCATGAACAGTTAGAGGATATTGTACAAATATCACAACATCTGTTGCAAGTCAAGTTGTATTACATAAATTTAATACTTAAAGATTATTTTGTTCCAGTTTTATTATCAATTCACCTAAAAAAAATTAACCATTTTCATCATAAAACTTCGCAAAATATTACTTATTAAACCAAGAGCAAGATAACAATACAGTAACTCAATAACAAACTTTATAAATAGACATCACTGTGTTTTTAATTCTAATTTATATGCTGTTCAAACAATATTCTTTTTCAGGAAACTAAAAGCTGTTCATGCAGTAAAAGGTACACGTGGTATAAATGTTACATGAAAACAACTTACAAACTGAACATATAAAACACCGTTTTATGCTTTCAACTTACTCAAAACAAGAGTCAAAACAGGGTGCAAATTACTATATACTATGAAAGCTAAATATATATTGTAATATTGCAAATCTAAAAAAAAAAAATTAAGTGAAAAGACATAAAATCAAATTCAAGACACTTGTTCATTGCGACTTGGTATATAGAATGTTTGTTCGTTTATACACTTTATGTTACTCTATATGAAAAAATTGGCACAAAGTTGCCACATACTGATACATAAAAAGAAACTTGAACACTATCTTAGAGATGATGACACAATATCATTAGAGTACTTGAGACACATTTCAAAGTAACTAGTAAAACAAGAAGTCTTTTTTTAAATATATATAAACAGAAATTAAAACATCTTTAGTATATATATCGGGTGGTGTAACTCTATCGTAAGTTTAAACAATGTGTTCCTTTTAAATTAGCAAACATGTTAATTTACTCAAACAAATGATGAAATCCACTTTTCATTATTATTTCATCATTATAATATGGTGGCGAAAAAAATTTAACACCCTCGAGAATAGACAACAGCCTGTTCTGCTTCTTTATCAATTTATTATTATTTCTGATGCTAAAAAGTAGAATTGCTTGAAATTTATTTCATGTTTGTTTGCTATTTTACCTACATTTTTATTAAACCGTCTCGTGGATGTGATTTTACTTCCAGCCATTCCAAAATCCCCAGTTAGTAATGAACACGACAAGATAATTAAAGTTCAGAATTAGTGCCTAAATAAATGTTTTCAATTAATGACTCGTATGTCTAACGCGTGCATTTTACAATCCCCAAATTATTAATGGTTGACTAGCCTACCAGTTCTTATCTAAATTTATTTCGTTCATTAAATGTCCTTTATTTTAGCTCGTTTTTATTTCTTTGTTTCGTGTCTTATCACATAGAATTAATTTCCGGGGCAGTTCTGAGAAACGCCAAATGCATCAGTTTTATTTATAAATTCTTGAAACATCTCAGTAATAAATTACTTTTCACGGTTTAATATTGGATAACTACACTGGCAGAATGATAGCCTTCGCATATATGTGTGCATAATTTTGCTACTCACCATGAGTTACAATATATTTTGCTTTTTCACATCTATAACATTAGTGAATTTAACTCCTGGACAATATTTAAGTTTGATGCAATCACAAAGAAACTGATGATGTTATAATTGAACGATCAACAAAAAACCATAGCTTGTACAATGCAACTGAAAGTGTGCGTTATATTACGTGTTTAAAGCATTTCACTACTTTGGAACTTTTACCGACATTATAAGAAAGATTGTTCAATTTTTGTTTCTGAAAAATAAAAGCCTTATTTTTATTACGTACTGAACCGACTTTTCTTTCCTCGATCTATAGCCTACTTTGTGGTAGAGAAATGTTCGGACGAGAATACTTCCATAACTTGCAAACCTAAGGTCCAAAAACAAATAATTCTAAAGTAAATTTTAAGAATCGTCTAATTCGAATATACACCAAAAAACGAAGCTCAGTTGAGTTTTAACATTTATTCACCGCTCGCTCCAGTGAAAATCAATTTGACAAATATTTAATTAATTTAATGACTAAAACTCTAGCAATTTTTCTTCAAGACGTTCGTTGAAGGCTCCTAGGTATAAGTAATAATCACAAAACTCTTTACACATAACACTGACAATATCTCTAAAAACATGAAATTGCTGATAAAAAAAACGAAACCCGCCGTCAGTCAATAATATGACATTACATCATAGATGGACGCTATTTAAAGAATGTGTAAATAATCATCGCTAACGGAAATAATTTCGCGAAAGCTGATAACATATACGAAGCAAAGGATGATGACTAGTCAGATGACCAGAAATCTTATGTTACAGAGGACATAGTTTTTGGATAATCAAGGCTAGCTATCTACTTATCTCAATCGAATGCTGAACTCGTTTGCCAGCAGTGCATTGATAAATGCCTCGTTTCATTAAGTACACGGTCATCTTTTGCAAAATGTTCTGCAATATGAAGAAAGATACGCACAAAAAATCGCAATAGTACCATATCTCACACGTTTGTTCTAACAATAAATTGCTGTCAAAAGAGTCGTCTCTGTCAGTGACCTATCAGCCATTTAAAGGAAATAAAGAATAAAAAAGTCGTGATAATTTAACTTAATATTCTGCGAGAACATTAACATCTGTGGCACAGACACCTGATATTTTGTAAAGACAGTTCTATTTAGTGTTTTTTTTGGGTATCTTCTGCTAACGCTTAATAAACTGGGGGAAAAAGTGAATACATGAAGATGGATTCAAAAGTCCTTCCCGTTTTCCAGAGTGCACTGTAGGCTTGATGAAGGATACACATGGCAATGTAAAAACGACTGTTCTATTGTGTCCCGTGTTTCCAGTGGCGGTAGATCAACCTAGAAAAAACCAAGTCAAACACCAAATTCTTCTGTTGTTGATTTTCACATAAAACTACTAGAGTGCTGTTCTTAAGTTTGAATTGGTAGACTAGCTCTTTTGCTACCGAGTTAATGGATTGCGTCGATTTCGTTATCCCAAAGTCATCATTAGTTTTCATAATCTAAATTGTTAAAAGTTTTATATATTTTAATGAACATTTAAGTTTTATTAAGCATTACAGGTGTAACGTTATTCGAGATCGGTCAACTTCACCGATCTCGAAACTACAATAAAACTTTGGTTGAAAAATGCGAAGTGAGTAGTACTATTACATTCGTTTAAAATTTCACAGCACTTCTGCTGATAGTTTTTACTTTCAACTTTATAACATCTATTTCCTATATTTATTTCACTATTAATAGCTGAAATATAAACTTGTTGAACATAAGACAATGAATCACCATTCCTGCAATAAAAACCACTGACTGACTACTTCAACTACAGAAAAGCTAATCACAAAAACATTAACGGTTTCAAATATTTCGTCTGACCAACCGCAACAATTCATGTAATTTGTCTCAGCATGGACAAAGTACGTGATCTTGTGCTAAAGAATACTATTAGAAGTATTAGACATGTAATGGGACAGCTTTCATTTTTCGGGACATTTAAAAAGTATTCCAGATCACTTTAGAAAAGACTTCACCCGTTTTACGACTTTAACAGCCAGACAGAGAAAGACTATTCGCAAAAAAGGGGTATAAAAACTATTTCAATAATGAATCGATTCGTTACAGTTTGAAAGTACATGTTGCAGTGTGTGTTGTGTACAGCATGGGTCGTCAAAATACGGTCCGCAGACCTGACCAGCCCACCACTGCCTTCAACAAATACATTTTAAATTACGAAACTGGTACTAAACTGTGATTAAATCATTAGAATTTTAAAGGAAGGTAAGTTACTTAGTGAGATTTATTCATTTATTATTATATGTGAGTTTTAGTTGCATAGATCCACGTGTGTGAGGTATCGAAATTTTAAAGAATGTTTACCACTTTTATATATTTTTTTTTTGTGTGTGTGTGTGTGTGTGTGTGCCATTTCATAAGCATATCCTATGTCCACAGCCCTGATCTGACTAAGAAGAAAATTTAGGGCAGTCAATTTTAAAGTTTGCAGACTCTAGAAATAATTGTTTAATCATCAAACTTTAATGTAAAAACGCGGAAATAATTAACTCTAATTTAAACTTAACTCATTTTTTTTTCAGCAAACCTCAAGATCACAACAAAACGTACGAAAGTAAATGCTGAATCTCGAGTGTTCCAGAAAGACTTGGACACAGAACTGCTTCTTCGTGGAACACTGTAGCAAACCAGCATGCTTAATCTGTCATGGACCTATAATTGTTAATAAGAAATTTAACGTTAAGCGTCACTACATGACAATACACCAGAAATATAGTGACTTGAATGGACAACTAAGAAAGGATAAAATTGATAAACTGTGGAAACAAATAGTTTAGTATTCACAGAACAAAGTGCAGAAACGGAAAAAAAATACAAGTGCCAGCTGTGCAGTAAATCCATTAACAGCTAAAATTGTTTCGTCACTGAGGGGGAATTTGTTAAGAGATTGATGGTAGTGGTAGACACTGCATGCCCAAATAAAAAGAATTTAATTTCTAACAATAGTCTCTCTGTAAGAACATTTAAACGGGTTGAAGAAATATCTGCTGATGTTAAACAAGTTATACATGACCACTTTGACAAGATCCAGTACTTTTCAATTGCACTCGATGAAGGTGCAGATACAAAAAATACTGCACAGCTCGCAATATTTTTACGCGGTATTAGCTCAGATTTTGATATTGTTGAATAATTCATTCAACTAGTACCATTTAAGGGCACTACTGCTGGAACCGACCTTATGAAGCAGCCCTACATTGTATGAAAGACATGAATTTGGATATCTCAAAATAAATTTCAGACACTACAGATGGTGTTGTGCCATTCAGTAATGGCAGGTGAAAATAAGGGTGATGTGACATTTCTTGAAAAGCACGTTGAAGAAGTTAGCATTCAAAACAAAACTGTCAAATTGCACTGTATCATTTATCAGGAAACACGGTGTGCTAAGGCTTCAGGTATGCAAAAAGGTAATGCAAGTTGTGGTGAAAGCAGTAAACTTCATATTGTATTGAGAACAGAATCATCAATGAGTGATCTCTTTACAGCTCTTTTCCCAGGACCTGTTTTTTCCTCTTATTTCTATCCACTCTTCTGTTGACCATTTAAGTCATAGTGTACACGCACACCGTAGCGCTGGCCAGCATCTGCATGGGTGCTAATTGTTGAGTTTACTGTATTTGTAGGTGACAAGTTACTGTCCACTTGTTGGGGCACTGCCTCTAAGTCCAATGAAGCAGGTAGATAGTAAGAGGTCAGTGCTTGTTGCAAAAGGGCTGCCAGGGTTAGGCGGGCAACGACTGACCAATGGGGCTAAATAGCACCCCCATCATTGTATGCGAGCCCTGGTAGGTATCCTACCACCAATATAAACACACTTAAAACCAGTGACTGGCACCTACCGTGTTGTGTCTGTTGAGGCATCGGTCGTCTAGAAGACTTCTCATCTGCCTGGAGGACAGTTATTCCTCCTCCTTTCTCTCAGGGCGTCTCCTTAGCCTTTAAATAAAAATTCTAATCTGCAAGGCATCAAAACTATTTAACCCATAGTTGGGTCTTGACTGGGGCTTGTCAGGGCATGTCCACACACTGATGAGCCACGCACATCACACCTATGGGGCTCAAGATGATCCAAGATCCCTTGCAGTTTAGTCTGGAGTCGTGAGGTGCCCAGTTACTGTGTGTTGCTACGGAGAGACACTGCAAGAATCCTGGTGCAGGAGAGGTTCTGTACTGGCAGAGGGAGACTTACACAGTCTACTCCTCTTTCCACCTATAGGCTAGCCAGTGGAGGCAGCTGAAATTGAGAGTGTAGAAGTACTACACTAAACTACACTACGCACACTGCCTCAGTAGTTGCATCACTACACCTTGCTGGATTCATCAATCAGAGTAGTCATAATAACCAAGATCATAGAACAATGGTCAAGAAATAAAACTGAAGAGATGGTTAAAGTGAGTGAGCCCATGCAGTGCTTCACCACAGAAAGTGTGATGGATGCCATCAGAACCAGCAAGGAAGAAGCACCCAGACCACATGGCATCACTGTCAAGAATGTTAAAGACCTGCCAACAGATGTGATCCAGAGCTTAGCAAAGGCTTATGAACAGAGCTGGAAGTCAGGAGTTATCCCAGAAGTCTGGACAAATGCTTTTATAAGTGCTGTGCTAAAGCCAGGAAAAGACCACAAAAGCCTCAAGAGATATCGAATAATTGTGGTGCAGAACAATATTGGTAAAGCCCCTGAGAGAGTTGTTGCTTGCTGCATCACCAAACAGGTTGAGCACCTGCTTCCAAATGGTCTTAGATGACATAGATCTCAACGTGAAACTTGGATCAATGCCACTAGCTTCACAGCAGAAATGTGATCTGGTTTTGAACAAAAGGAAAACACTCTAGTAGTTGTGCTTGATCTTGAAGATGCCTATAATAGGGTGCAACTTCCTCTCCTCGCTGACAAGATGTTGCACTTGGGATTCCCAACTCTGTGTATCAGCTCGTTCACACCAGAGATCATGAGAGCAAGTTGAGGATTTGCTGCGTTTCTGGTTAAGTTAGCCCTCAGCCAGCTCTGTGTCATAATGAAACATGGCGAATGGAGGTCAGACTGGTCAATCATAAGCACTGGCCTCCCACAGGGTTCACCTCTGTCACCTATTCTTCATAACATTCACACCCTTGATCTAGCAAGGCTGGACAGACTTGACATCAAAATTAAAACCTTTGCTGATGACATCTTGGTTCATACCAGTAGGCCATCTACAGATATGACTGCAAGTAGGACTGAACCCAGGCTGCACCACATAAGAGATTGGTGTAAAGTTAATGGCATACTGATTAATCCAGCACAAAGCACTGTTCCTTACTCTCAACAATCATGCTGACACATCAGATATTCCCATTACAACCTTCGGAGCCACACAAATTACATAGGAAGGTTCATTGTGCTATCTTGGCATTGTGTTTGATAGGCAACTGAACTTCTCCAAGCATGTGGATGAGCTCACTGCCAAAGCCATAAAAAGAATGAATGCCCTTCATGCTGCAGCAGGCAGTCATGTGGAGGATTGTTACTTGAACATCCTGTACAGAAGCATCGTGCTTTCAGTGGTTGATTTAGCACTGCCCCTGGTACAACTCAACAACAACCAACTTAGAAGACTGTAAAGGCTGTAGAATGCATGTCTCAGGATCATCACAAGTTGCACCAAATAAACTCCAATGCCAGTACTCCATCATCTCACTTGATTTCCCAATATCAAGGACAGGTAAACATCATAGAAAGCCATATTGTTTCCCAAGGCTTGGCAAAATACAAGGCATGGACTTCACATTCTTAAATGTACTCTTTTACTGCTGAATCATCCAACCATCAAAGATGTTCTCTACGCAATGCAAGACTTGAAGTAGCACCTAGGCCTCATCTAGAGAGGAAGTCGTGGCTTGAAGTAGCTGCACTGGCTTGCAAGATCTGATATTCATATTCTCTTTCCAACCAACCTCCATGGCTTTGGTCTGCAGAAGAGGAAAGTCAATGCCAACCTGTAATGATTGTCAAATTCATCAGAGATTATAGAGAACAGCCTCAAGGTGCAGCAGAAGTGGCATGACAGATGTTCCAGTAACTTGGCCATTATCTTATCTTTAATCATTAATCTTATCTTTGCATCATATTTCTCGTTCACACCAGAGATCATGAGAGCAGGTTAGGAATTTGCTGCGTTTCTGGATGGCACACCCATAATTGGGAAGTCTGGAGTATGCACCTTGTACATATGTAGCACCACGATGGAACTTGAGGCTGTCAAGCAAGCTCTTGGATGGTTCATCAGTGAATCCCCCGATGTCACCATAACTGTGTTTGCCACTGGCTCCATGGCAGTGTTGCAAAGAATCCAGTGTGGCTGACTACCTAATGGGTGGAGAGAGGCTGCAACTTATCTTCATGATAAATCTTCCACCTTTGTGTATGTCCCAGACCACGCTGGTGTCAAGTACAATGAGAAAACTGATAAACTTCCAGCAGTAGCAGAACTAACAGATCACAAGTCACTCTTTCCTCAAGATATAACACTTTTGTGCCAGCAGTCAGCATATCAGAGCATCAGAGAGTCTGTCATGGACTCAGAAGAGGGATATATAATTTTCAGTCTCAGGGCCACTTTTGGCATCTATTGTGGCAGCCACAACAAAGGCCCAAACAGATGCCACAGAATCAATTCATTACCAGCAACATTAACAGAAATACACTCGACCTCCTGTTGACTGGAATGGTCAAGGCAGAGAAGATTTGTAATCCACTGGACACATCCTCTAGAATGACCACCAGCCAAGCTAAGTAACCCAAGACAGAATTAGCAGTTTCAATAACCCTTATTAGAAGCAAAGACACACTATTATGATTTATTGTACTTTGGTGATGTTCCCTGGCTCAGCAAAGGTGCCTTGTTAGAAAGAGTTTATGAGCTCTGAGAAGAGATTGCTGTATTCCTGGAAAGTAAAAAGGAGAATGCCTCATAGTTTCATGATCCTGAATGGCTCTCAAATCTTATATGTTTAATGGATATAACTTTCTATTTAAATAAACAAAACTTGCAGCTGGAAGGACGAAGTCAATTAACGAATGTACTTTGCGAACATATAGCATTTGACATGAATCTTCATTTTGAAAATGCCAGCTTGAAAATTTGAACTTTGTGCACATTCGTGAACTACAGGAAAATAAATTCAATGACACATCAAAATGCATCACTGTTATATGTGAACTTAGAACTCAGTTGTCCTTACGTTTTGTAGACATTCCGTTACACAAGGCTGATTTCGAGCTCTTTGCTGCTCCTTTTCATCTAAAAGTGGATAAAATTCTTGAAAATGTTTGAATGGAATTCACTGAATTCCAAAGCCGTGAGCTTATGAAATCAAAATTTTATGCAGAAGGTGTCTCCTTGTTAGTCTTTTACAATAAATATGTGTTTGAAGTTGAAGTTTATTGAAAATTAATAGACTATGCCAAAATATGGCATTTTTTCTGGAAGTACCTATGTATGTGAGCAACGTTTTTCAAAAACAAAAATCACAAACAAGTTGCACACCCAACTTTGATTCACATCTAGATGACATACTGCATCTTGCCTCCTCTAGCCTGGAGACCAATTTAGAAAACCTTTCCTGAGAGAAACAACATCAAGTATCACACTGACTGACAATGGCTCTTTAAATAATTACCCTTAAATTTCAGAGCTTAAAATATTAAACTGATTGAAGATATCATTCAATAAAGTACTTCTTTATTCAAATAACACTGGTGATGAGGCTTATTAAATTTATGGTATTTACAAATGTACAAAAACTTGGAATTTTTTTCCCTTTTACTATCATGGCCTGCACATCTTTCTCTAGCTCTGTCCAAACATAAGGTTGCCAACCCTTGGCTACAATATGGTGACTATGATCTTATTCTAAAGATCTTTGTTCAAATCACCATCATTTTTCCCTGGGATGTCAAGTCAAAAATACGATCATTTATGACAGAATACAAAGGAAATTCATTATGAATAAGTGCCACCTATAGCATAATAATTGTGTTGAAGATATTTTGCATCACTGTCCTGCTGCTAGGATATTGAATAAATAATAGGAAAAATATGTTAAATTGACTGTTTCATTAATTACTTGGAATTAAGCACAAAGCTACACAATGGGCTATCTGTGCTCTGCCTACCACAGATATAAAAAACCAGTTCCTAGTGGTGTAAGACTGCAAACATATTGCTGTGCCACTGCAAGGGGGAAGGCCCAGGATGCTAAAGAAATCTTTCATTTAAATTAAAGCCCAACAATAAGCTTTTTTATGATCTAATTACTTGATAAAAGCATTTTAATATTAAAATGTAAAGACTAAAGTTAAAGCAGAAGCTTGAGGGAACCAAAAGGATGGTTAAATTATGTTAGACAGGATTACAGAAGCACTGAAAGCAAATCCCGAGTGAAGTTGTAGTTAATAAGAGCAATACTTTAGAACTAATTTATTTTCATTCTAGAAATATGAGTGACATGTTTGAACATTTCCTGTAATATTACTTATTATGGAATGTACAGTTTCAAGAAGTTTGGGTTGACAGCAAATATTTGTTTTATGCAGCAACAGTACAAGATAATTAAGTCTATTTGCAAAAGGTAAGAATTCCCAGTGAGGTTCAGTGTGCATGATAATCACTGACAAAGATTTTTCAGAATGCAAGGAACTTGGGTAAGAATTTCCTTATGCAATCATATTGTACTGCCAATGGTATATCATCAATGCTGAGAAGAGTAACAGTGAAGAATGCCATCAAATTACTTAATGCTTAATTTTATTCTTGACGTTAGTACACTTTTTCTGTTGCCAGTAATAACACTAGATCAGAAAATATGGTACGTAATGTTATAAAATAATATACAGTTATATCTGTCCATCTTTTTGTTATATTTATTTAAAATGGCGTTTTGTTAGTTTCATGTTTGACTCTCTCATCTTACAAAAAACAACAAAACAACACCTCCATTTTCCCATGTTAAACCAAATGCTCAACCTAAACACAGTTAGGTTCTTTGAACTTCTAAGAAAAAAATATCAAGAAGCAAAGAAATATTTATGATGACAAAGAAAATACCAGCATTCCTGTTCCAAAAAAGGAAAATTATCTTTTAACACATGTTCTCAAAGTCCTGCTCATCATTCTATGGTACTAAAGGAACGGCAAAGGTAGGTGAATGATAGAATGATTATAATCTTCTTCCCATATACCCTACCAAAATAGTTGTAAAAGTAGCAATTCTTCAAGTGTATAAGCTTGACAGGAAATGCCTTCATTTAGGAAGCATTTCATAAATGCCAAAAGTCTTGAAAACATATATTCTATAACACCAACTTTCAAACTTTGCAGGCAGTTATACAAATGTTGAATTGTGATGACATGTTTCTGTGTGTGTGTGTGCATGCTAAAATACTGAATGTGAACAAAATACTGTCAAAGTGTGTGACAGTTGAAAAACAGGTGATGTAACCATAGATATAAAGGAAACAACTGCAACTTTGTTACACAGTGTAATCAAAGAATGTATCTTGTATTTCCCAAAGTGCAGTAGCAACAGATGGATAAAGCTGCAAAATATTTGTTTCACCATTTGCACTGTCAGGAGGAAAGGACCCATCTTACCTGCCATTTCCTGATGAAGTTAGTTTACTAAAGCATTTGTTTCAGTGCATCATAACAAAAATATTTCCATTTTACAAACCAGGAAAAATGAAAAAGTGAATCTTTAAAATTTACTGGGAAGCCAAAACATTGCAAAATTTAGACAAATGGAAAGTGTTCAAAAAAGCCACCCAATAGCTAGACATAGATGAAGTGGACAAGCCTTTGTCAAACAACCAGGTAATACACTGGGAAAGATGAGGAATGCAAGGGTGAGAAAGACAGAAAACACATTAATGGGACCAAATGTGGAAGGCAAACCATTGCTTTGGTAAATGGATATGGACAAAAGTTGATGGATTGTGAAAGAAAAGATGCAACAAGTGGACTGAATGAGTCCACCTGCAGAGTCAGCAGGTGTGGAATAAGAGACTAAAAAGGAAAAAGTTTGGTGCACCAATGGGTGGCAAAAGTATATACAAGGTGACTTGAGATAGCAATATAGCCACTGAAAGTCCAGTGGACAGAGGGATCACTCTACAGGAAAAAATTTTGTTGGGACAAGATAACTGATCTGCAACTAGATTTAAGGCACTAGAAACATGGTAAGTAATGATTGCAATGTAGTGACTGTGAGTCCAGGAAAGGAGGTCCAAGATATAAAAGCACAGGGAGACTTGGAAGTGGTCTAATTATGACTTGTGATATAAGTGACCACTATGTGCCATAACCACCCTCCCCCACAGTAAAGGAAGAGAGTGGGACACAGCTGAGTAGAAGCTTAACAATAGTAATATTGAGAGAAAACTCCTTGAGCAACCAAAGAGTGGAAATCTTCCAGGAGATGAGATAAGCTGCTTAAACCGGATGAAGCAGGATCCCTGACATGGTCTGGTCTCTGTCTAACCACCAAGCTAGAATGACTGTAATCAGAGAATGAAGAGTAAAAGAGTGGTTCAAGGAATCTTAGTAGAATTTCCACTGATCTAGAAGCTCCCAAGAAAGGGAATGCAGGAATCCAACCCATGGGAATGAAAGCTTCCAAAGAACACCACATCCCCAAAAGAGATAGAATATTTTGAACTGTGAGAGAATGTAAGGTGAAAGCATTTTGAACTACCTGTTCCATATCCCAAAGATAAACAGGAGAAGACTAGGCCCAACTGAAGTAGGAATGATGAAACTCCTCCATGGAATAAGAAATTCAGTGAATTGAGGGTTGTTAATAATGGCCAACATTGATGATAATTAGGATTAAAGCACATATTTGACAATGGCAATAAAAAATATTCAGACAGAACAACGAGTTTTATGTAAATAATAGTAATGATATGCAATATTCAAACTAATGACAGATTCCTAGTTAGAGTGCTTATTAATATCAAATTAAAAAATCCTCAAAACTTACTGAGTCAACAAAATATGTAATATAACAAATATGCAAGCCACTAATATCACATACAAAAACAAAGTAATAATTAATATCCAACTTGAAATTCATCTAAATTATTCTAGATGACAAAGGATAAATATCTAACTTAACAAAGCCTGTGTACTGATAATGTGTGAAACTTAAATCATTCTGTGTGTGAAGTAGAAAAAAGCCATACAAAAGGTATTTAAATTGTGCCTACCATGGATAGGCCCATCATCAGCAATAAGAAGAAAGGAGGAAAAGAACAAACTTACACCAAAGTGAACATAGCATAATAGCAACTGGAGCACTGAAAAGAAAACTTATAAAACTATCCATGTCTTGAACATGTAACAAAATCAGAACATGCATCAATCAATGATTTGATTAATAAACTATAAAAGAAGTGAAAAGACAGACTCCAGAAAAGGTGCAAAGTGTGATAGATCAAAATAAGAAAATGTTGGAAAATGTGTTCAAACAGTTCCTTCCTTAATTGTATTCCTCCTCAGAAATGTTGTCACGTTCAAAATAAGAAGAAACTGCCAGCCAAAATATGAATCTAGTTTCCTGTGAACTAAGGCCAGTATTTCTTCTGCAGTCAAAGTCAAATTGAATTCCTGAAAGGTTATGCCAATAGCGTTTTGACAATCACAGTAATTTTTATAGTCAATATAATGAGCTGTGAATTCATACTAAGATCACTTATAATTCAATAACAAGATACACACAACTGAATACAAATACATTAAAAAAACACAAAACTGTTGTAAGGAAACTTGAAATGGCAAAGAAGAGAAGCATGACCATGAGTACTAGCCACAGTGAATAAAATATCTAAACAATACTGTGTCAATTGAGAAAGTGTGGATTGAATGGAAATAGCAGAGGAAGCTAACTGCACTAACATAGGTGATGCAACACTATTGGTAGAGACTAGTAACATAAGTACACATTAAAAATTGCACAGAACTGATGGGGTATGTAAGCTGGTGTGTTGAATATAAAAAAAATTTAGCAATGCTGAGAGTAAATAAAGAAGACTGAGGTAGTTTTGTGTGAGAAGAAAACATGTAAAACAAATTAAGAGGTCCTGATGAATTAATGGCTGAAGGTTACAAAACATTATGGTCAAAAATTGCAGATAAAACTGTGCATATGCTAAACCAATGTTTGAATGAAGATAATCTTCTATCCTCTCTCAAACTGGAATTATCATATGACATTGTAAAACAGAAGAATCAGAAAGTTTAAATGATTTTAGACCAATCATTTTGAGCAATACAGTAATAGAGTGAAATCTGAGATGCATATAATTTTTATCAATCAAGAGAGTATCTAATAGAGTTAGTAACTTTCTGTTCTTTGTATTTAAAAGATATAATTTCCTAGAAAACTTTATAAATTGAACACAAAATATTTACACTACTGGAACAGCTAAAATAAATGCAAATTGATAATTATTCATTACTGAGGTAGGAGAGTGATGCCTCTTGTACCTAACCTTTTTTTGGCCTTGCCAATCAAATCTCTCATTTCTTCTATAGATCAGTGCCAGAATATTCCAGGTATCTCACTGACCATTAGTTGCATGCAAATGATATAAAACAATATACATTTGGTGGAAGAAAACAGTGTAACTACAGAAGCAAAAGTAAATAGAACTGCAACACAAGTTTTCTGGATAGGTAAAAGCAAATACAGACAAGATAAACTTTAGTGGTTAAAATGGACACAAGGTCTCAAATCTTATATATATACATATTGAATATCAAATACATCATGTATAGCACAGTATCTCTGGCAACTTGTTCCTGTTACTGAAGTGTTTTTTTTTCTTTCTTTACTTGTTAAGAAACTTTAATACACAGATCTGGGAATATTTTAACACTCATACTATATTTGTTTGTTTCTCATTGAAATCCCATGATAGGAATTTAGTTCTTAGAGCTATTGTGATGAAATAGCATACACATTACACACTAAACCAAAATAAGCTAAAAATATTAAAACTATAGATATCTAAGACAATAAAAGTAATGAAAGTTTTTTGCTCCAATCCATCTTCAGTAGACATTCTATGCATACTAAAACCATAACACACAGCTTAAACAAATTATAAATGATGAGTTTACTGTAATTTAATTCAATTCATTAAACAACGAATATCAAGTCTGAATATGGAGATTTTTCTGTTGTGCTTTTTTTATTTTACTTCTCTAAATCATTAAATCTGTTTAACAGTTCAAGATTTTTATACAGTACAGTAGATACAAATCAGATTTAATTCTAGTATTTTTGTACTGGCCTAAGACAAAATCAAGAAGCACATTCAAATAACTGTATTATAATAATATTTAGCTTTGCAATTAAGTATTTTTTTCTCAACACATATATAATAAAATATTTTTAATAAACATTTTGTACTTTAAAAAATGAGATTACTTCATTTATTATCTCAACTATGCAAAATTATTTTAAATTCCTTTTATCTCCTTTTATATAATGCATACAGGTTAAATATTAGTACAGTGTGTGTGTGTGTGTGTGGTTTCTTATAGGAAAGCCATAACAGGCTATCTGCTGCATCCACCTAGGGGAATGGAACCCCTGATTTTAGCATTGTAAATCCAAAGATTTACTGCTGTCCCACTGGGGAGATGGCAACTGTGAAAGCCAACACCTTATAAGAACTTCACAAAGAAAGAAATGATTTCTAGAAAAATAAAACATGGATTTAAATTTTTACTTTTTCGTAGATGATTGTAGATGGAAAACCTTAAGGAATAAATGGTTTCTGATTGTCTGTAATAAAGTTACTACTTGATATTTTTCTGCTACTAATCATTTTGCAAAAATTTTCTTCTTTCACTGGTCATGGTACAATGCAATCACAATTTTCATTACAGAAGTGTGGCGAGGAACGTTTATGCAAAAGCATAAAATACACCATAAACATATATACACAATTTCAAAAGGAAAGACACACCAAAAATGAATAACAGATGAATGGGTGTCTTTAGGCTAGGAAATGTGTAACAGGCTGAATGAGATTGTGTACAGAGTTCTAGTTGTTTCAATTAGGGATATTTTACAAAGATAATTTTCCAGAACATAACTTTATACATTGTGAGTGAAGAAATAAAAAAAAAAACAGTTAACATTTTCCTTAACTCAAAAATGTATTTCTAACAATACATACTTGAACTGAGAATACAGCTATTCTTTGACATCAACTTTGCCTGTCTAAGCATTGGTCTTGCATGCTTCAGTCTTTCATATCCCACTTAAATACCTTTGGCAATATTTGATTTGCAAATGTCTCTACCCTTGCCAAATATTTCCTCTATCCTGGTACTGTATATAAACACCTCACTCACATAATGTAGTCACTTTTTCAAGAATTACCCTGACTTTTAGTGAGGAGGCAGAGTAAGAGTGTCAGCAGAGGTTATTATTATTATTATTTGAAACACATGTTAACTTCCAAAACATACCATATGCTGACAATATAACTAGAATCCAGCACTGAGAAAGTGGAGGGGCAAATTCCAGGCTTGGAATGACAGGATCATGCATGCTGTACTCAACCAAAGAAACAGAACTCATTTAGTCTAGAACTTTGAATACTCAATGTCACTCCCCAACTAAGTAGACAAGGAATATTCCACTTGCCCCTGGAATTATGGAGAGGATGAGAAATATGTGCTCAACCAAGGACCTAGGATTGGACCACCTTGTATTTGCAATTATAGAGATAGTGGACCTCCTACATGGATAATATACAAATACAACTTTGATCATAGAGAATAATTGTGTCAGTCCATAATAATATAGTAATACCATCTTGTAAGCAGCTAGATGGTCTTATGGAACACCTCATTTTCACAGAACCTGTTGCAACCAATAGTGAGAATAACCATATCATTAGCTAGTGTGGAATTGTATTGAGAGAAACACACCTGTTTGAGCAACACTCACCACAAAGTGGAATCCAGTGAAAGCAAGGGAACTGGGAAAATAGAAGGACAAGATAGTGAAAAAAGTACCCTCTCCTCCTACCAGTCCAGCAGATGTTGTTAAAACGAATAAGGGTTAGAGAAAAATTCTCAAAAAAAGAAGCTGCCCAAGCACATAAAGAACATGAAAGAAAAGTACTGGGAGAACTCTGAATATTAGCTCATAAAAAGTCCCTCACTGAGTAAATGAAATGGTCAGCCAAAATCAAGTGGGCTGAATCTGCTGAGATGTAACTCAGAACATACCTCACTTGTAAAAACCAAATATATAAAAGAGATATTTGGAAACCCACCTCTAAGAAAATGAGGAAAATCAAGATAAATTGCAGAATTCCAATGAAAACACAGTCAAGACGATTAATGCAAAAGGAGCAAAAGAGAGTCACATAACACTTCTAGACCTGGCACACCAAAATAAATGATCAGATTACCAAATTGGATTTATGAGAGGCCAATGTAGTACAGAAAGTTCCAGAAAACAGAATCCAAATTTTCCCCATGATCAATAAAAAGATAATTCCAGAAGCCCTAGGAGAAAACACATCAGGCTAAATGAATGTTTCCATCTCTCAGTGGATAAAAAACATGGACAGCTCCACAAAAAGTAACCATCCTACTATAGAGAGATGCTATACAACAAAGGAGGAATATGGAAGGTCGGATTAGCCACCCTACTGACAACAGTAATAGGGGAATACATCAAAGGTGTGTAGTCCGTGGAAGCAAGGGATGCAGTGCTTTTCCAATATATCTTTAAAAAATTAATTTTTTATGTATCAGCTACATATGGAAGTATGAGCTTGCAACTAATACATACAGAAGCACTATACTATACTATATAAAATCAATAATCACTTTGTACAGACGAAAGTACTGTTGAGAAGAATCCAAATCACCAGTCTCAAAATGCTTCCTTTTTTCTTTGAGTTAATTTCAGTTTTTTCCCACTAGAAAAGGCTTTATTCCTAGGCAAAACATTTTTGTAACATAATATATTATTTAAAATATAAAATGCTTCTTACATGAATAACTTTCTGAATAAAAAAATTCAAATTCATAACTGAATTAAAAAACAAACAAACAAACAAATCCTGAATATTGTTTTTGCCTCTTCTATGGCATAAAGGAAGCAATTACCAGTGTGTTTTACCTCAAAAAACCAAAACTGGAACTCACTGAAAATTTATAGTCTATATATTAAATTATTTAAATCACTGAAATTTAAGCAAACTTAATAAATAAGTTATCAATTTTGTAATTACTGCTTTATAAAGTAAAATGTACAATAAACAAATAAACAGAATAACAAAAAATAAATACAGTTAAATTTCTTGCAATATTTGAAAATTTTTGTTTTTTCATGACCTGCACTTCATGCTCATGGCTGTTTGTTATCTCTCTGATGTCATATGATGTGCAGGTGCTTCAAGCATTATATTAAATCATACTGTTATTTTTTGTACGCATAAATTTCTTGTGAAGTGTCACCCTTCATATTTGAATATGGATTCAAAATACAGGGTGTTCGGAAAGTCACTGTGCAGTTTTGTAATCATATTTATTCAGTCTATTTCAAGCCTGCAAGTGATAGCAGTATTTAAAAACAAAATAAAAAGGATCCAAGGCTGTATTGATGCCAACAGGGGTCACTTTTAACATTGTTTATAACTGTCATTCATGTTTACCTCCTGTATTCTTTATCGAAACATGTCTGTTAATAAATATATAAGTGCACAGTGACTTTCCAAACACCCTGTATAATATAAAAAATTGTAACTGTATTATTAAAAGCTTATTAGGAAACAAGTTTGGTAAAAAGAGTGTCAGTGATAAAGAAAACATAATCAGAAAAGGTAGACCAATGAAAGCTCTAAGCCTGACTGGAAGAACAAAGCAGTGCATTCAAGAATTCAGTGTGAACCAATATGACAGGACATCTTGGTTAACTGTTAGTCCTAGCTTGCAGAAACTTTTCTGCTGGCCGTGTTTACTTTTTAAGAGAGAATCTGGAACATGGAACTCAAGGAGATTTGATGATTTAAGTAATATGCATAAAGCAATTAAAAGACATGAAAAATTCCTCCAGTCATATATTTTCAACTTTAGGCTTAACTAGACTGATAATCATGAATTAAATTTCAACTGAACAGCCAACATAAAATAAATGTGCAAATGCAGAATGAAAAGGTAAAGAGGAATAAAGACAGATTAATCAACATAATGTAGAGAATGGAATTAACATATAAAGTAAGTAACCAAATATGTCTTCTTGTTTTTATCTTTAACTGGAAATATTTAATCTTAAATGTGATTAATGACTACCAAAAATTAATTTTATCTTTATTGAATATCCTGTACATTTTTTTTTATCATAATCTACCTTTTATGCTTTAGTTTCCCCATCAGGACAAATCACTGCATGCCTCTTGAATGCATACCCACAAATATAAAATCAAACTTTTTTTAATTGTAATTTAACTGAAATCCACAAGGCAGCACAAAAATTGCAATCCATAATGGAACGATGTGTAACACTTTAGAGAAAATAAAGACTAACACTTTGTTAAGAAAGAAATATTATATTATCCAAATGATGTGCTTACATACAGTACTGGGATAGAAAGTGCATTGATGAGGGAGAGAAATTTACAAATTAGATATTGCCAAGGGCTTTTAAGCGGGATATAAAAAACTAGAGTATGCAAGACCAATATTTAGATTTGGAAAGCCAATGCTGAGAAACAGCTATATGTGGATGGAAAGCATATTTTAGAAATATATTTTCTTTGATACTATGCTATAATTTGTACAGTTGAATATTACTCATTTTCATGAATAATCTCTTAGGTATAATCGAACCATTCAGAGGTTGTGACTCATGTTTTATCAAAATAAAGAACAAATTCCATCATGCATGTGATCTTTTTTCCAAATCTTCTATACTGATTAAAAATTTTTATTTACTTTATATGGTCAAGAAGTATGAACAAAAATATATAAATTTCATGGTTTGTTACTTTTCACCTTGAACTAAATATAAGCCATGCTATGCATCAATTAATCATTTTTATTTCAGGGATAGAACACCATCCTATGAAGTTAAAATTTTCTGAAATTAAGACTGGATGGGATTCTAAATTGTAAGCATGATTTCCACTCCATTTCAACTTTTAACCTCTTGATGGCAACAGGAATGACCATGAAAAAAAGTTGGACTGTATTTACTAGTATTTAATAATAAATACTGATATACTAATTCATTATTAGATAAAATATTGAGTGGAAAAATACTATATTTAAAATCTGAAGGGAATAAACAAACAACACCTGTTTACTAACAAGGTAGTAGAACAACTGATTAAAATGTTTAAGAGCCTGTGATACATGTTGCCAACTAAATGTATTAGCTGCCTGACATCATGTTTAAATTATTTTCTTTCTAAAAGTTTACTAATGAATTTCTTTATGAAGCAATAGTATTCGATGTTTGGATAAGTAAAGAACATAAAACTAACATTAGAATTCATTAACTTCACAACTTAATACAACAGAATAATTGGTTTTCTGATTTATTTGTAATATTTGATGATCTGTTAATGAAATAAAAATAAATTTTTCATTTTGAGCTTTAAAATAATTATCATATAAGAAAAATATAAATTAAATAAAACAACTATTTATCTTGTAAACCATTTCCTGGATTAATGAGCTCACATTACGCCCGATGATCTTCTTTTTCTGGATGAGACAATAAAGTTACTGGAGAGGAATACTTGATAGCCTCTTCATAGCTTGGTGGAAGGTCCTAAAACAAAACAGATGTACTGAAGTGCTCATTAAGAAAATAAAATACCTAATTAAGACAATTTTTTTAGCTAATCAGCCTCAAGTTCATACTTTCCTCTGTTTAGAAGGGCCCCTTTCCTCTTTAAAAGCATAAAGACATATATGACTTTATACTAGTAGGAAGAAGAGTGCAAAGTTGTTAACTGGTATCAAAGATACTATTGAAAATCTTCATAATGTGTGTGTTACCAACTACATCAAGAACATAAAAAATATCGAGCAAATAAATTTTGCTTGTGTAAAAAGTTAAAATTTGTGTCTGAAATGTAAAAATTGCATAGAAATATTGATAGGCAATGCTTCAAACAGCATATAATCATAATGTTTTGTTTTCCTTGTTAATTTTGATAAAATTATTTCAAACTTTAAAAATTGTTTCACTGTAAAAACTGTGTAGAAAATTAACATTTTTCTAAATTAAAAATGTATTTCCAACAACACTTACCACTATTGACACTTGTAGCTACTACTCGACCACCAAGGTTTCTTCTTTGTTTATCTGAGCATTAGTCTGATATTTTCTTGCTTACTCCATTCTTTTATACTTCATTCAATTGCCCTTATTAAAATTTATCTCATGATACTCTCCATCTATATCAACATGTTTGTTGTGGTACTATATATAAACACCTCATTCAAGTAAATTTTGTTACTTTTTTGAGACTGATATCATCCCAGCATCTGACATTGGCTCTTAAAGGGGAGAAAGGGCAGGAGAGTGTCAAAAGTACTATTGGAAATACACTTTCAATTTAAGAAAATATTGACTTACAAACCATACTTACCTCTTCTGTTACTTATAGCTATAAACTCACATTGAGGAGGTGGAAGGGCCAGTGGGGGCATTATCCATATAGAAAGTATCTGTATAGATCATTGGTAAAGTACTAAGATAAGAGTAGTACATCAAAAAAATGTACACGCTTTTAATCCTGAATTAATTCCTGTATTCTGGGTAAAATTTTACACAAGTGATCATCATCATAAGCCAGCTACAACCAGATAGCTAAGGTTCCGTCATTGGTGGTTGGTGCAATTGGACCGTGTTATTTTGTACAGTTATAATTTTGATTGGAGATCAACCTATAGCTATAGAGTATTGTGTTCTGAGCCACTGGAATCATAATGATAAAATAAGCAACACCGAAGCAGACAAATCTTTGACACCTGAGAAAGCCAGCCAGAAAACATTTCAGGCTTAGAATGATAGGATCACCTCTGCCTTACTCAACAAAAGGAACAAAATTAATATGGTTTGGAATTAAAAACATACATCTTCACTTTAACATGATCCCAGATTTATGGTGAGTGTGTGGAAATAAAAATATTCAACCCTCTGGCTAATCTAGCAGAAATATTTAAGATAACTATCAAAGATAGGGAAAAACTTCTGGATCAAGAAACTGTCAGATCAGACAAAGTGAGATTAAAAGTATTGGGAAAGGTTCACATACAACTCTGCACAGTGACTTCCAGTGGGCAATTTGACCAGGTTGCAGAAGGCATAGAAAACAGAAGTCTGATTACACATGAATACTGAAAGATATTTCACCTTCAAAATGACCCAAAATTAAAGGTAAAAATGCAGAGAACTATATATTCACTGAACATGAGCAAGATCAAAATCTAACTGGACATAGCAAAAATGAGTAAGCAGATGAACTGGAGAAAAAAATGAACCCCTTTCCTCTCTGATAGAGCATTGGGTAAGAAGAACTGATTTGAAGAGATAAAAGAATGAGCAAGTGATCTGTGGACAAACAACAAAAAGCAGTTCAACTAGTGGTGTTTGTGGGTCAGTAGACATGAAAAAAACAACCTGCAGATAAAGGAGATACATGGCATAAGAGTAAGGCCACAAACAGGTACACAGAAAGAAAACATAACTTATATCTAACTGTAAAGTAACTGGAATTGTTATTTAAGACCAATTATTCAAAACAATGCAAGGAATCTGAGAAATACTGAGGATTCACAAGTTGTCCCAGTAATTATAGGCCTGCTAATCTTACATCAGTTGTAGGAAAAGTTTGGTGAAGTATCTTTTATGAGACTTCATAAAAGTATGAAAGTTTAGAATTTTATCGAATAGTCACCATGGTTTCACTAAGTGAAAATCTTACCTTACAAATCCTTTGAAAATGTTACAATACAAGAGGATAAGGATGTAGATTTGGTGTATCTAGATTTTCAGAAAGCATTTGACAAAGTGCAACATAAAAGACTTGTAAAGAAACTCATCTCTATAGGTGTGGGTGATAAATTGGATAGAAGAGTGTCTTGATGGAAGAAAGCTGAGTGTTGTTATTAATGAAGTTCAGTATCAGGACTATTGTTCTTTTTGATTTAAACTAATGACACAGATGAAGGAATGATCAATATATTACTTAAATTTGTTATGATATCAAGGTCTTGGGTGTTGCTGGCTGTAAAGAGGATGCTGCTGCTTTACAAAGTGATTTAGATCATTCAGTGAGTTGGACAAATAAATGACAGAGGTGTTTTAATAGTTTTAATTATGATAAATGCAAGGTATTGGATGTAAGTTATCACAACTTGAATTATAAGTACAATTTGGATGAGGACAACCTTAAAAGTGTCACAAAAAAAAAGGATCTTGGAACAATGGTTGAACAGTCTTTTGAGTTATCCAAGCAGTGTGCTGCTGCTAGTAGTAGAGCAAACAGGATTTTAGGTTATGTCTACGTAAATATTAAATACAAGCCTAAAGAGGTTATAATTCAGAGTATATGTCACATGTTACATCATGTTTGGAATAGAGTGTTCAGTCTTAGGCTCCCTACCACAGGAAAGGGTTCAGAAGAGGATTACTGAAATTGTACCTGGAATGAAGGGCTTGTTACATGGAGAGAGATTAAAATCCTTAAAATTGTTTTTTCTTGAAAAAAGAAGAATTAGAGGAGGATCTGACTGAAGTGTTTAAAATTGTAGCAGGAATCGATAGTACTGATGTATCAATATTTTTCATACTTGACAACAAAAATTAGAGAACTAAGGTACACATATATAGATTTAGGCAAGGCAGAAGTCATCTTTAGTTAAGACAATTTTATTTTTAAATATGGTGGTTAGCCTATAGAATGGGTTGCCTTCTGCTGTTATGCAAGCAATAAATTTGAGTGAATTTAAAAAAAATGCTTAATACTTAAATGAATTATAAGGGCTGGCTTAACATTTTTTTTTTAATTTATTTATTTTATAGTTTTAATGTGGCTTAGAGGATGGACCAAAACATCCCTTGTTGTTCACAAACATTGTGTTATGTAGTTGTAATAATCAAAATAGTCAATAAGGTCACTGTAAACAATGGTGATTGTGAAAAATGGAAAGTCCTCTGTGAAGGAGCCAAATCAAAAACCAAGTTATGGTCGACACAACTGGCTGGAAAGGATTCAACTTCCTCACAGTACAATACTGTCAATATAAATGTCATTACCTTCGAGAAAAGTGACTTTTTGGCTAAGAAGGAATTAAAACTGGTGTATATGAACTTTAATAATTAAACCATGTGAAAAGTAGGATACTTTTTTACCAGAAGCTTCAGCTTCTGGATAGATGAATACACCATATCTGATTGTAGTTCTTCCACAGAAACAGCTTAAAAAGAAGTGGAAGAGTTAAAAATACCAGAAGGGGCTGCAGAAGCAGAAACCCAGGTGTATCTGCTAATCAGATCAACATGATCTGACAGTGAATTAGAACAAATCATATTTTGCACCCTGCATGATGTAAGTAGAAAGAAGGTTGAGAGTGAAAATCCTATTGTGTTCAGATGAAAAACATTTATTGGCAAGGTAAAAAAAAAAAGGTACTGAACACCAAATTTCCAGTAGTTGGGTGATCCAATGAGAGGCCAAGCCACCAATTAGAGTTGTTAAATGAAATGTGATCTTGCAGTGCAACATCTATTCTGTTGGGAGAATCTGTCTTCTATCATATGCATCACCCAAGGAACATGGCAAGCTAGAAGGGCAATAAGATAAGACTAATCCTGAGAATGGAGGTCCCAAATTTGAGAATAAGGAGCTCTAGAAGACATACCCCCATGAAAAAAAAAACACAAGACAATTCCGTTGAATAATTAGAGTGAAGCCTCATGATTTACCCCTTAAAAAGTCCAGACTATGAGAAATTGCCTGTTCAAGAATAAGAAGGAAATCATTGTGTAAAAAATCCTCAATGTCCATGCATACTCCTCTGGAATTCTTGACTGTTCATATGCATACCCTATCACTGAAGAAAGACATTTGCAAAGAGAATGGAGCTCTGTATGAGGTGGCAGTAGAAGAACCCAATTTCTAGGAGCATTCTGACTTAGCCCCTAGAGATTGAGGCATGACCCTAACTAAGAAAACTGGAAAATCAGATGTGTATAATTTCAATAAAAGAAACTGCTTGTGTTCTTGTTCCACCAGTGGAGTAGGAGAAGGAGAAATGCATAAGAGTGTGGCTTCCAATTCTAAAGATTTGAGCAGGAAGGGAAACATATTAGCCTGACCAAGAGACAAGATGAAAAAATAAAAAATGTCTAGACTGATGCCATGTTGAATTGGTGCAAAAATAAATTTGCAGATCCAAAATAAAAACCTGCCTGGGTTGTATCTGAAAGCAGAAGTAGAATGTGATGGTCTAACAATTGATGTGATGTTGCCAGCAGTAACTAATCATCCATGGAATAGTGTGTGCATAATATGATGGAAGGAAGGGGATGAGAAAACTTGTACAATAAAGCAAAACCAATGCTAAGCCTATGGAAGAATAAAGGACTCCAAACTACAGTACTTAACCCTTGTACACCACAAATGCTGATACTGGTATAACTCCAAAGTTCAGAAACAAAAAAGACTGAGGATTGGTTGGTTGATTTGGCATTTTACAGTGCAAAGCAACTAGGCTATCTGCACCAAATATCCAGTAACAAGTTAAAATTAAAGTAAATTTATTAAAATTAATAAAAAGGACTCAAGGTAAACCAACACAAAGTTTTTTTGAATTAAACACTTAGATAACATTAAATCCAATTTTTTATCTAGTTTATAGCAGTAAGAGAGAAACTACAGTAATACAAGTTTTAAATGACTTTCTGTTGCATAATTTTAACTATCATAACTTGCCAGAATGACAAACAGGCAAATTCAAACATCACGTTAGTCACCTGAAGTTGCCCTTACCAGTCCTAATTTTGAGTTATTTGACATCACGGCCATTTTCTAATTTCATACTGAACTAGTTCTTAAAAGAAATCCTATTAAAAGAAAGGCCCAATTTATGAATTGAAAACTTGTACAGCATTAAAAAGCTCAAAGGGCTTTGAAAACCTAAAAACACATTTGTAAAGTGGACAGTGTGACCATCGCTAATGGCACTGTCCAATGTTATGAATAAACCTTGGGACAAAAACATGTCTAAAATGATGCCATTGTTGAGAGTCATAATGATGACAAGACAGTGAAATGTCACACAGACAACACACTAGTGCATCAGTCCCAGATAAAAGAAAATGATGAGTTAAAAACAGTGATAAATGCAGTAGTCTGGTTAAAACAACTTCCTCTTTCCAATTCTTACAAAAGCAATACAAAGTCAATTAGAAGGTTCTACTTGGAAAAACATGTTTTCACATTGCTCACTCCAAGTCCACTGCCAACTGGCATGCAGCCATGTTTTGAATACAGGACTATAGTCCATGTACAGAGCACGTTGGATAAAAGTAAATGTTAAAGAGAAATAAGCCAGTTGGTTTTGAATATTGGCGAGAACAGGGTGAGAACTAACATGACGTGACTCCAGGGCCAGTAGAGAATGGAGTCAATTAAAACAGTACAATTTAAGTACTGCTAAACTTCTATGTGATCTAGAGCAAGAGAAATGGCATACAGTTCAGTAGTGAACACAGAAACTGTAGAGGGGATTCTGTGAGCAACCACCAAACCATGGCAGAGCCAACAGAGTCACTTAATTTTGAACCATCTGTATAAATGGGAATGGAAGGATGGTTTGAATGATGCTCAGATGACTTAAAGAAAGGTCACATTTGTGGATTTGTAATAAGCCATGGTGGGATGGGCGACCATTGGATAGAGCAATGCTATCCAAGGATAAACCCGATTCATCCAACTGCACCTGGATATGAAGACCAAAAGGAGCAATGGTAAATCATCTGTTCTGAAAAAGTATGGCACACCAAGGAAGAAAAAACATAACCCCTTGTGGGATATTGTGGTAAGGATCAAAGTTTCGAAGCATAGAGTAAAGGCAGTTGCAAATGGCAGAGGTGTATCAGCAGGTTTCAGAAGTGTTTCCTGTAAGGAAAGACATACAGGGTGGAGGGAAGCAACTAGTGCTTTGATATCGTCAAGATAAAAACGTAAACCTCGGCAGTTTCATTGTATCAAAGTAGCCATTTTTATTTATGTGTAGGCAAATTTGATGGAGAGCTCTTATGTTTTCGACCATGTCTTTTTTCTTTTTTCCTGCACTGGATCAATTGGGCAGGTCTCTGTCGTTGGAAGAGGATTCCAGTGATCAAAATGATTTTCTGTATTTTATTCTAATTAAAGTTTTAATACCCAAACCAGCCATCTTTAGTATACCCTTCAACACTAACCTCAAATATTATCAATTCATATGCAAACCACAAGACAAAAATGTAAATTTTTGTTAACGTATCATCAATAATGAACAACATAATTTTTAATATAAAATTAAAAACATTTTTAAACAATTTCTGCAGTGCCAAGAGCTTACTGTAAAGAACACATTAATTTTTATTTTACAATTCTTATTCTCACCCCAAAGTAAAGGTATTTTTGCTAATAAGCTATAATACATAGATAATACAAGTATCCATGTTTTATTTATCACCTGATTTTCTCCTCTTTCATTGATTTCATAGTACATGTTCATTCCCACCTTTTCATTACATCATAACTTAGCTTTAAAAATAGCTACATGCAAAATTGCGTGTAACATTTAAATCAATGCAGGGTAAATAAAGTAGTGTCAGACATAATTTCTTGTTTTAAGGGAATGCACAAACACAATAATAATGTTGAGGAATCTCATTGGAAGTTTATAAGATATAGGAATAAACCATATCTTTGAATATTTTTGTAGTCTTTTTGAACACTGTTAACTACTGAAAATATATTTGTATCAAATTATCATCTTCATTTGAAAGTGATAAACATTTTCTTCCATGACATTCCATCAGGAAAACTTACTAGGTTTAGCAAATAAGTGATGGCAAAATATTTTGATAATTCAAATACACTTAAATATATAAACTATCATTTATTAAAAAGAAGCTACATTTATTAGATACAGTTAGCAAAAATACAGTTATGTTGCTTAATAAAAGTATTTAATAATAAAGAGTGATACCATTTCAAAAATGCCATCAATTAATCTTTGTCATTTTTTCCAATGTTTTTTTAAATTTATTGCCAATTACGGTTGTCACAACTTATAATTTTAACGAGAGGAAAGTATTTAAAAGACATCTGTTATGAACATCAATCATGTCAAAACTGACTAGATCTACAAAATGGAATATTATTATGAGTAACAAAAATAAATCTTTTAGGACAAAAAAGAAGCATTTTGATGTTTTTTTTTAAATTCTGTTTTGCAACAAAATTTTAAAAATCAGACAATGTAAAAAATGATAGATAAATAAAATTGAATGGAATAAATCTTAAACTGAATTAGATAATACTTGGTAGTCTTGCTCTTCATTTCATATAATTTGAGTATTTTTACTGGTATAGAATGGATTTTTAGGATTGGTTAAGGTTTCAAGTGTCAAATAGAGTAAAAGTGTGAACCAACAGTGATGCCCTGAATAATGGATTCTAAATTTATTTTCAATGAAATCTTACAAAATTTCTGCTTTTTTTATGTTAAGTTTTTAAAAACCTACATATAAAGCTGATGTTAAACATAAGAAAGATTTATATATTCTTCCAGCATAAATCAGTATTGGGAGAGATACGAATAAATTGTTAAAATTAGATGTATTTTGACTGAAATGTTTTATCTCACTTTCTAACCTAAAGGTTTAATGATTTGTTATATTTGGTGCTGTGCCAACATAAATTTAATACTATGAATCATCTCACCTCTTCATTGATGTGAGTAAGAGATATTTCTTCTGCTGGTTGGGTGGTTATTGTTGCTGTGGTAGCTAATAAGATAAATTAATAAGCTGATTGATGTACAAAATAGTAAGAAAAAACAAACAACGAAACAAATATGTTATTTAGTAGGATTAGTACATAAATGTAGAAAACTTTTACTGAGTCAGTTTGCATGAAAGCTAAATTTCATGGTAGGAATAAAAATACTTATTAAAGTTTTAATATTTGCATAGCCTCTGGAACCACCTGAATGAATATCACAAGTTTTTTCATTTAATCAATGTATCTTATCAGCATATTTCTCTGCACAAACTTGATTTCGGAATTTTCAGATATATTATCAAAGTATAATGAAAAAAATAACTGAAAACCAAAAAACAAATTGAGCAACAAAGTTCTTTCTTTCTTTTTCAGTATTGACTGTAAAATTATTGATATCAAAATTTCAAACTTATATTCTTTTATTTACCAATTTTTCTGTTTTGTTCTTATTTTGTTGTATGGAACAATAAGATAAAAATATTCATGAAGTAAGCCATTACAGTGTTTGTGACAAATAGTAACACCGGGTTCGAAAATCATGCAAACATGCGAAGTTGTTGGTTATGTCTCACTAAAGCATTAAATTTGGAAAGAAATTTACATTATGGCTTAGCAATACCTTTAGTGTAAGCAATTTTTGCCAAGCCTAGAGAATCAAGAGTTAAAAAAAAACCCAAAATTGGATAATTTGGCACTCAGATGCATCACATGATACAAATATGTGAAGACTGAGATATTAAATATTTCCTTTTAAAACTGAAACTTACATAATATTAAAATTTGAATTATAAACTTTGATATACATTTATAACAATATTTTATAAACAGGTCATGAGATGCATACCCATACAGATAAGTAGAAAAATAATACATTTTTAGTGACCATATTTATAATTAATAATAAATCTGGTCTACAAAGTAGAAATCTGTAACTCAGCATACCAGTATTTTGTAAAATACAATGAAATTTTGATTACCATATATTACACATTTATATATATCATTAGTACATTAATCATAAAAGCTTAAAATTTAGATATTTTTGTTCAAACATGTAATAATACATTAAATATATACCAGTATATTGTAAAATAAAATGAAATTTTGGTTACCATACACTACGCATTTATGTATATCATTAGTATATTAATCATAAAAGCTTAAAATTTAGATATTTATGTTCAAACATATAACAATAGATTATATATACATAAGAATCATGTTTCCTAGTATGTATAACTGATCAATGACAGCTGAAGCCTGTAACACTGTGGAATCCAAGACACCAAGACATTACTTTGGAAGATATAAAGAATGGATAAAGGAAAGAATTGGAGAAAGGTGGAAGGTAAATGGACTTGAGATAGAAATGTATCTTCCCAAAAAGTTACAACAGCAACTTGGTTTGGTTTGATTTGTTTTAATGTTTAGAATTTCACATGAACTACATAAGGGCTATCTGCAATAGTCATTCCTAATTAAGCAGTGACAGACGAGAGGGAAGGCAGCTAGTCAACACCACCAACTCTTGGGTTACTCTTTTACTAATAAATGTATAATAATGTTCCCATGGCTAAAAGGGTGGGAACATTCAGTGTGACAAACTAACAATACAAGAACTTTTAAGTTCTTAATTCTACAAGGCTATATAAAATATATATATATATCCTTAAATTTCCCCTGGTGTCACAAATGACATTATCTGCAGGCATCTTCTAATCTTTATTTTATCCACCACCACCCATTCAAAAAGTATGAAATTAAATGTAAATTACTTACTATTAACTTGTCACTGCTCAGACAATCTGTAATTTGTACAGCCTTCAATTTTGTTAGGTTACACAGCTATCAAATAAAAAATCAGACTCATTTTACCATATCCATCTGTCACATCCTCTTTTTCAGGATTTGATAGTAGTTCTTTCTTACATCTATATCTTACCTATAACTAATAGAAAGTCAAGGTTTTAATCTATGAAATGACATATTGTATTAAACTGTGTGTTATAAATATAGAAGCATCAATTTCACTTATAATCCAGCTTTGGTTCACAAAAGGAATTACAGCTGTTAGCTTGGATGAACTTGGAATGACTCTTGTGGCATAGTTAGAAAGCCAGAAAAGCTGCTGGAGGAAATTATGTGCTTTTTTGCATATTATTAGTCTGTGTTTTTTAGTGCTTTATTTAATTAAATAAAGATTATTTAGAGCATTCCTACCAACAATGTAAAAAAGTAGGCTTAAGCTTCTTTGATAAGTTAAAGGAAGAAAAAAAGAAAATTGGGTAAGTACTTTATTTCTTGTTCATTCTTTATTATTATAAAAGTAACTAAAATTTAAAAGAAATAGGGATGTTTTCAGGTTAGTAAAGTAAAATAAATAACAATAACAATATAATAAAAATGTTTCACGAGCCACGTATTAGAGCAGCACATAGGCAATGTGATTTAATGGCTTAACATGAGTTGTACATGTCTCGAGTGACTTGCAACTTATAATAGCATGGATAGTAATTAGCCACAATTCAAAGAGCAATACAATAATGAACTTTAATTATAGATATATGTGCACTGTTACAATCTTAAGGCTACTAAGTATAAATTAATGTAGTTTCATGTTACAATCTGAAGCCATTCTAGAAAGAGTAAAAGGTAATTTAGATTTACTTTTACTTTTTATTGGATGGATATAAGGTTGGTCAAATTTATCAATCCCATTTTGAGATAGGGTAGATAAAATAACAGTAAAATACAAAGTTGTACTGAAAATAAAACGTTTGATAGGAATATAGGAGGTTTAAGAGATTATGCCAAAGAAATTTGAGATGAAAAAGAGTGCTCTTAATTTTAACATGAAAATTACTTTACACATGAAATAGTCAAAACAAATATTCAACATATTCATGAAAAAAAATTTTAGGTTATTAAAAAATATTTCACTAAAACATTTTTTTTTATATGTGAAAGACAATGTTGACTAAAAGGTTGCCAAGTTTTGTAAATATATACACACTGTATTGAAAGTTAGAAGCACCAAAACTATAAGGATTTTAAATGAGTACAAAGAAGTTATGTAATCAGACAAACTGACTGAGTCCAATTATAAATTTATATTCAGTTTTATAAATCTCAGGAAAATCAAAATATTTAAATTCACTAAAATGCTGAGGAAAATAATAAGAATTCATGAGCATATAGATATGTAACACTTCTAATGCTGGGTGGTTCTGTTGCATTATGACATCTTCCTTCAGTGACACAAGTTCACATGTTTTCATGCATGATTAAATGAGAGTTTACAAAAGATCAGTGGCTTGTAAATTTCTTTAGCAAAATGCATGAACTCAAGACTCATTTATTTTAGTGATTACAAGGTTGGTCAGATTTGCAATTCCTCTTTTGAGTTGGGTTAGAGAAAATAACATACCAACTAACAAGTTTTACTGAAAAAAAATAAATGTTTGAAATGTATTTAGGAGGCCTTAGGAATTACATAAAGGAAGTTTGTGACTTTTGAGATAAGGAAAAGTATTTTTAATTTAAACTTCAAAATTACTTTGCATGTGGACTACTCAATATATTCATGGATGGATCTTTATTTTATTAGAAATACTTCACTACAAATATGAAAATTACTTTGCATGTGGACTACTCAAAACAAATACTCAATATATTCATGGACAGATCTTTATTTTACTAAAAATACTTCACTACAAACATGAATTTTTGTATATTAAAAATTTACAATATTAAGTGAAAAAGTGCCAAAAATGTGTGAAAATATAAACACTATATTGAAAGTTAGAAGTATTAAATCTACAAGGATTGTAAACGAGTGTAAAAGGTAGTTTGGTCAGTCATATAGACTGACTCCATATTGAAAGAATTATCAAGATTCCTAGTTTTTGCCCTCTCCTGACCCCAAATGATGTTTGACCTGAAAATCATATACAGCTTTTAAGTATTTCTCTATTTTTTAATATGTTTACCTTTGAGAAAAATCAAACAAAATTGCTGGGAGTAGAAACCTTATAAAGATCAGACTTGCAAGAAAAGAGAACAAGTGCTTTACAAGATTTCTACCTTTTGCCTTCTGACCAAAAATGAACTTTGACCCATGAACTGCATTTAACTTTTTTATACCCTTATGCATTTATTACTTTGTCTAGCTTTTGAAAATGAACAGACAAAATTCCTGAGAAGAGAAGTTTGAAAGCCAAATTTCTACCAACAAAATTCAGCACCAACATGTCTGACTACTTGACCAATACTAACAAAAACCAGTATATGGTCTCCAAACAGAAGCCTTTTGGAAATCTTGACAGACAGACAAATAGATAGAAAGACACATTGCACAGTCAAAAGGTCAACATTCTATTTCCAAAGCATTGCTACTACTAGTATTTTTTCACACAAGTTCTAATGTAGGCTACAACTGATAAATGGTACACTAGGCCTACACTACATTGTAGTACATGGTCACAACCTATAAATCACTTATCATCACACATTGCACAATTCACTACTTCTAATTCAGTAATGTTAACCCTAGATAGCTAGCTAATGTAAAAGGCTTAAGCCTTTGGTGGATTTACACATAAAATTTATTGAGCTGAATTACTGACAAAACTGTAATTAGATCTCAAACAAGTCAAAAGATGGCAGAGCTATGAGCTAAAAGTTTGTACTTTAAAAACTCTTTGGAACCATTCTATTAGCTACTATATCCCATGTCTAAAATTCAGAATGTACATATTTAATGATGAAAAAAAAAAAAGGTTCTGGCACTTTGCCATTGCAGAAAAATGTGATGGTATTCTCCCTCTTAACTTGTTCCTTTTTGGGATGTTTAATGCAAGGAGTATTTGTAATCATTCACTTCACTCTGAAAAGTGTATGTACGAGCTGACTTTGATTGTCACACATTGCTTTTCCTGTGAATCTTTGTGTAAGCTCTGAGAGTTTATTGTTTGAATGCCAAGCTGAATTGCTTGCTACTACTAAGAACTTGCAGTATGGTATGAATTAACTATCTGCATGAATGTTTTACTGCAGGATCAAAGCAAAAACTTCACTCCCACCAACGTACATTTTATATCATATATTATGCACAACAGTGTACTTTCTGTAGGTTGTAAGCCCAGTGTTTGTGATCCCAAATGATTTTTTTCATTTTCTGTAGTAAGCAATGTAAATTCACATCATGAAAGCACAATGGCCAAAGAGAAACGAAAGGGCAGCCATGGATATTAATAGTTCTCTGAAGCAACCACAGCCATTTTCAAAAATATGGTGGTAACTGCAACTCCAGATGCTATGAATTTCTTGCTCTAGAATTGTAACCTTTTTTTAATACTTTGTTTTAAATTAAAAAATTAAATCTATACAACAGTGAAATTTAATTTATTTAAAATGTTTCAATTACAAGTATATTGATATGAGACAATAATAGTTTAAAATTTGAATGTAATTAAAATGTCATAACCTGCATATTTTAAACCTACCAATCCACAGTGGTTCATGTTTTCCTAGTCATGGTACTATTTTACTTTCTGGTTTACAGTTTTCATTACAGATTTTTTATATGTCCAATTTCAACGTTTTTACAAGATTTTGAAACAATTCAAGACACAGATAAGAACAAAGGTTAACCTCAATTATAAATTTTGTATCTATTGCACAGACAATATTTTTTTACTGTTCACACACACACATATCTGTACATATATACACTGCTGGCCAAAATCTTAAGGGCAATGAACATAAAGAAAAAATATGCATTTTGCATTTTTAGACTCAAACACTTATTTGAGTAGAGCTTTGAAAAATGAAAACAAGAAAAGGGAAAATAAAAATAAAAACTTTTTTTCACATTTAATAGGGAAAATGTGATTCTATGAAATCAGCTTAAATACTAGCTGGTCAAAAGTTTAAGACCGTACTAAAATGAAGCATTAATCGGTAAACACGTAACGAAATTTAGTCGTTTGTGTTCAAGCATTAGTGTTGTCAACACCTCCCACTGACATCTCCTGTGTTACATTGGGTAAAAACATAGAAAAGGCTAAAAAGTTGACAGAGTGTGAACGTGGCAGAATTGTCGAGCTGCAAAAGCAAAGTTTCTCTCAACGTGCCATTGCTGGTGAAATTGGGTGTGGTAAAACTGCCGTTGCAAATTTCTTAAAAGACCCTGAGGGATATGGAACGAGAATTTCAGGTGATCAGCCCAAAAAAATTTTGTCAGCGTTGAGCAGGAGGATTAAATGGATTGTTCAGTAAGACACCAATCGATTGTTGAACTAAATTAAGGCCCTTATGGTTGCAGAATGTAGCTCAAGAACAATAAGATGGCATCTACGAGAGAAAGGCTTTAAAAACCCATAAACATCTTCAAAGGCTATGCCTCCTTCCACACCACACAACAGTTTGGTTAAACTGTGCTGATAAACACCAAACATGGGATGTAGAAAATTTAACCTGGATGGTCCACATGGCTTCCAACGTTACTGGCATGAGAAAGATATCCCACCAGAGACATTTTCTACACAACACATCATGATCTGGGATGCTTTCTCCTTCCATTGGAACAATGGAGCTTCAGGTTATACAGGGGCATCAAACAGCAGCTGGCTACATTGGTATGTTGGAGAGAGCATCCTTATTGACTGAAAGCCCTTGCTTGAGTAGAAATGACTGAATTTTTCAACAGGACAATGCTGCAATCCACAATGCTCACAGGACAAAGGACTTTTTATGGCAAATAACGTGATTCTTTTGGATCATCCAGCGTGTTACCCAAACTGAACCCCATTGAAAATGTTTGGGGGTGGATGGCAAAGGAAGTCTACAGAAATGAATGTCAGTTCCAAATAGTGCATAATCTTCTTGAAGCTATCTTAACGTTTTGGAATAACATTCCAGCCAGCCTTCTGTAAACAATTATATCAACCATGGCAAAGCGAATGTTTAAAGTTATTTGCAATGACAGCCGTGCAACTCACTACTGAGACCTCTTGTCGGGCATTTCCTACTCTCACTAGGACTTCTTTTTGGTATGGTCTTGAACTTTTGACCAGCTAGTATTTAAGCTAATTACATAGTGTTCAAATTTTCCCTATTAAATTCTCAAAAAGTTTATTTTTATTTTCCTTTTCCTTATTCTCATCTTTCAAAGCTCTACTCAAAAAAGTTGTTGAGTCTAAAATTGGAATTTGCATATTTTTTGTTTATGTTCATTGGACTTAAGATTTTGGCCTGCAGTTTATTCATGTTGTTTTTCCTACTTTGTCTATGATTTTGCATGTTGGAGATGGAGACATTTTATTTTATGGCTAACTGTTTAAATACGCAAGAAATAATACATGAATTAAGACAAATAATATTGGATTTTGGCCTAAGGTGGCCAGTATTATAAGTAGCGCAATTTTATAGAACTTCCTGACTGTAAAAATGGAAATCTTACGTAGATGTTATCTGATTCAGCACACTTTGCCCATACTTACGAAGTGTAGACCTTGCTGAAACCATTGATATCCTCTGTAGATTATTAGTTTCTTCTTCATGATTACTTGGACCAGATCGAAATTGCTGGTGTCGTTTTCTGAAACAATTAAAGCAAAAACCTGCATGTGAATATTAAAAGTGGTAATTCACTGCAATCACAAACTTGTTTCTTAACTCTGATCAAAGGAACCTCAGAACAATAAGTGGATGTACTGCATCATTTTTTTCAATCAAAAGTAAGTTTTAAAACTAAAATTAAACTTTTCAGAAGGTTTTTTTACAAAAGTTATTTTCATTAGTTATTGTCACAAACATATGAAAAACATTATTTTTTATAAAAAAATCTCATTTTGAGACTTTCAGTCTAAACGGAACTTGTATCAGTCTCTCTTTCAGTGCAACCTCATACTGTAATTTTCATCTACTCTAATACAACATTACATTTTAAATAATACAGTTAAATCAACTAAGAGCAATGTTAACTTTGTTTATAATTTTCTTGTTGTACATTTTAATAAACTGTTTTTATGTGATTGTCATGTACATTCCTTGAGTTCAGTCAAATCATTTATATAGAATATTTTCATATTATATTAATGTTTCACAAAAAATTATTTCATATATTTTTTCTAATTATTATATCTTAAAAATCAAGAATATTTTATGAACTGTACCTATATTAGAATTAAAACTATCTAATGTTCTTGAGGTTTGAAATTTAAGCAGTTTGATATAATAGTTAATTATGACTTGTTATATTAAAATATCTGAAATTTTAGAACTCATTTAAGCACAACTACATAGAATAACAAAACACTGAAATCTGGGGTTTAAGATGACCATCATAAAATGCAAAAATGTTTTTCAATATTTGGAAGACTGTTAGCTTTCACTATGAAATATATTTCATGTTTTCATAATCTATTCCTTTCTACCTTAGTTTATATTTTTGCTTTATTAACTTCTTAAATTCAAGCAGATAATTCAACAATGGTTGGAAATTCCAGTTTACACATCAAATGACTACTTCTTTATATATGTACATACATACATACACAAAATTAGCAAAATGGTCTCTTCTGTGTGTAATCAAAGTGGTTTAGCTTGACTACAGGGTAAATGCATAATACATATGCATTTACATATGTGCATAAATATACATATATTTATATATATGTATTATATGCATAATACATATGTGAAAGCTAAAACAACCCAACCATGGAGACAAAGAAGCTTTACAAAGAAATCAAGGATAGAGTTGTAGAGAAGTACAGATCAGAAGGTCACAAGAAAATTTCAAAGTTGTTGATTATGCTAAAGTTCCTCTAAGAAGTGGAATGTGCTTCATACCACTCAGTCACTACCAAGATCAGGCTGCCCTTCCAAACTAAGCAGCTGGACAAGCAGAAAACTGGCTGGGGTTGCCACTTGTAAAACCAACAGTGACTGTGAAAGATTTGAAAAGTTCTATGTCTGAGATGGGAGTCAGTGTTCATACAAGAACAATATCCCAATCTCTACATAAAACACATCTATATGGGGCAAGAAGCACAAAAGAAGCCATTACTTAAAAAGAAAAATTATAAACCTTATATAGTGTTTGTGATAAAGCATGTAAATGATACTTCAGATATACTGTAGATTTTGTGGTCACATAAGATGAAAACTGAAGTTTCTGGTTAAACTGCAAAGCACTGCATCTAGCTCAAGCTCTACATAGCACATCACTCAGTGAATGCCATCTCATCTATCAAGCATTGTAGTGGTAGCATCATGTTATGGAGATAGTTCTCATCAGCAGAGACTAAGAAGCTTGTCAGGATTAAGAAAAAGATGAATGGTGCAAAGTACAGATGAAAACTCGATAAAACCCTACTTTAATCAACAAGAAATCTAAGACTTGGTTGAAAATTTAAATTTCAGCAGGACAATGACCCAAAACACACAACCAAAGCCACTTTAGAGTCATTCCAAAAGAATGGCACAGTCAAAATTCTGACTTGAATCCAATAGAAAATTTATGGAAACACTTGAAGATTGCAGTCCATCAATAATCCTCAATGGATTTGTAAATTTCAAAGTTAAGGTATCAACAGTAATAATACAACTATTACTCTACAAAAAGATAGAAAAAGTTGAGATTTGTAGCATTGTTAGTTGAATAATCAAGTACAATAGTACAATATATCCTGGTATCATAAGGAAGAATTTGTTCCAAGAGTGAACAATTTTCTAAAAAACTCTTAATCACTAACTAATATTTTACCATGTTATTAAAAAACAAAACAAGAAATACAACATTAACAACAACTGAAAGAGAAAACATATCCTAATTGGAACAAAAACATTTTGCGTGGTTGTTAGTAAAAATATTTGTTATTCAGCCAAATCTACATATTTTTTTTATGATGTGAGATAATCTAATTGCTGAAAGGCTAAAATAATTACACATTAAATAGTAGATCTGATATAAACTAGAAAACACACTTTCTTAACAACATCAAAATTAGAGTTAATTGTAAGAGGTATTTCACCTTTAGCAGTTTTTTTACTGATAAAAGTGTGTCATGCATAGAGCTATATCTCACCTCAAAAGTTGAGCTATTCCAGCACTGCATGCAAGAAGAGCCAAACCTGCAGCAACACATCCCATCAATATAGGCACGGAGTCTCTGGTGTCAAAATGTTGGTGAATCCCATTTTTTGGAAAAAATGATCTGTCTAACATGAAATAAGTTTGAAACTGTTAGCACGCTGCTGACTTATTTGATTAAATGCCAGAATCAATCATAAGCTTGAGACTAATACAAAATATACAACTTTATGTAAGATTATAGTTGAATACTTAAATATCACATCCTAATTAAATCTTTTATATGGAGAAAAATGTTACACTGATGTCTATAATCTCCACAGGTTAAATAGCATTCTGTCACTCACATGGTGTATTTGTATAGTTATGAGATGTTTTTAAAAATGTATAAAATTTCAGGAAAGAGTCACACAACTTGGTTTGTTTTGAATTTTACTTAAAGCTACATGAGGGTTATCTTTGCTAGCCATCCCTAATTTAGATGTGATAGATTAAATCAGGAGCTTTTCTTTTAATTTACAAGCTTTTTCTAAAACAAAAACAGATGTTAAAATTTTTTTTACCAATTTTATATCAAAAATAGTGAAGAAAAGGAAAACTAAAGCTATAAAGTTATCAAATCCAAAAGTATACTTTATTGAAGCTTTTATAGGTTTAGAAACATGAAACAAATTATATTTAAAAGTGGAAAGAAAACCTTTAACATATATGCAAACATAAAATAATTAGGATTGGGAAAATGACTCTACCTTAGCTACTGGAACTGTGATTTAGAACAGGTTGTGTTTGTTTTTTTATCAATACTTTGATCTATGATTTATGAACTTACACATACATATCAATTAAAGCATTTCTACAAATTGTTTTTATTACTCATATTGCTGTTAGTTATATTTTACAATAAAAAAGAAATCTTTAGATGCAAAAAACTGTGCACAATGTGTATTGGTTAAAATAATGGTTATTATTCATCAGTTGAAATGTTAGTTAGCATGTAGATATAAACATAACTATTCATTATATACTTAAAGTCAATAATAAATTTGTTTGGTTTAAATTTCCCATAAAGCTACACGAGTGCTACCTGTGCTAGCCATCCCTAATTTAGGAGTGTAAGACTAGAAGGAAGACAACTAGTCATCACCACCCACTGCCAACTTTTAGACTACTCTTTTACCAATAAATAGTGTGATTGACCATAACATTATATTACTCCCATGGTTAAAAGTGTGAGATATTTGGTGTGACAGGGATTTGAACCCATGACCCTCAGATTATGTGTTGAGTGCTTTAATTACCTGGCCATACTGGGCCATCTATAAGAGAAGGGCATTCATTAGTTACAAATCATTTTATTATCACATCATTCAATTTAATAATTAAAAGATGCATTTTAATTAAAATTTTAAAGTTTGAATTTTTTGTGTGCAATATTTTTTTCAGTTAAAACTATAGTAGTACTGAACAATAAACCTGAAAATCAGAAGCATAAAATCAATAAATATTACCAAAGAAATTACTAATGCAGAAATGCCAACTATTTCAAATGACTGAGTGTAATGATTGAAGACAGAGCCTTTTATCATTTGTGTCTACTAGGCCTGACCAATGTCTCTAAGCTGTTTATTATCATATAATAATTATTATAACTATTATTATTTATTACTGCTATAAATTGCTCATTTATGACTTTTTCGTGTATTTAAAAAATTCTTTTGAAATTTTTTTTCATATTTTGAATTCTTACTCAAAAGTGTCGTTATCTGCATCATTTTTGACTCAGCATTTTGTTGACGAGATGCCGATTTTGTATGTCTGGAATAATCATTTATCCTGCCATGTGCCACAGAAAAATCGATGTGACAAACTGTACAAAATGCATGACTCTCACTGACTTTTGATGCAATGACCGGTTATATTGCACTATAATTTTTTCTAAATTTTTGATTCAGAGTTTTAGATTTGCCAGAAACAAGACAATCTGGTAAAGAAGGCTTTTTTTTGTTCCATCTTCTGAACGATCGCATTGGTGTTTCTATGCTGCTTAGGAAACGAGAAATACCCATCCACGTGAGCACTGATTGGCTGACAAGCACTGATGATGTAACTATAGATTCTCCAACGTACCCAATATGGAGAAACACTGCACTCAAACTATTGGTAAATGTCAGAGATACATAAATTTATTATTTCAAGCACAAACATGATTATTGCAAGTAGCCATTTAGACTATGTCTTATTTATTATCAAAATTTAGGTGTATCTCACGAGAAATTTTCCTTTCACCCCTTTCAAGCCTTGGAGGAACAATTTATCATTTTATTGTATAGGCCTACATAATATATAATAATTTGGGAGTTGGAACAAGTCATAATATTTGTCTGTATGAGCGTATAATCGTAATGTATACCCCCAAATCATAATGATTATGCTCAAATTGTAATGGTTGACATCTCTGCTAAATTGGGATGGGGCAAATTTATTGAACAATAAACCTGAAAATCAGAAGCATAAAATCAATAAGTATTACCAAAGAAAATTAAAAACATATAAAACTGTACAACTAATTCTTTCACTAGTCTCTCTGCTAACAGTGGGATGGGGCAAATCTCAGGATTTTATCATCACTTTTTGTAGAGTTTTGAATACACTCAGATAAATCTTACGGTCAAATAAAAACTACAAGATCTTGTTCATTTTGAATAGGATTTTGAAAAGGTAATTTTATATTAAGATTAAAACATAAATAATTTGACCCCTCTAGGGTTGTAATCAGAAGCATACTGCAAGATCTTATAGATTAGTACTGTGTTTGTATTTCTTCTCATCCCAAGAAGTAAACATATACAACATAACATATACACAAAATATGGTTATGACATCAAGTATAATTCACAATGTTTAACAGCAAATTGTCTTCAGGGGTGAGAACAACAAATACAACTTTTGACTTGTTCTGGGTATCAGCTCATAAAGGCATTCAGATGTAATACAGTGTATAACTACTTCTTATTTTATGTCAGTATAATTATAATAGGAAAAATGAATGATGTAGTTTGATTTTTCTTCTTATATAAAAAAAAAATGAGCATGCACACATATGTTTCCATATCAAAGAAGATTATAACTAATGGTTTTCTTTAACTGGAAAAGGTAAAGTTATGCTTTTCCTACACTCATAATGTATTTCTGATACGTTCTCAACTCCTTACCAGAAATAGATATTCTTTTTAAGTGCTGCCCTCTATACATAAGAGGAATTTTTATTCATGCCACAGGCCTTTATCTCTCTTCATGCAAATCATTATGCATCAACCCAACACCAATAAGAGGGTAATACACTCTCATGATGCATGTGCTTCCCTCTATTTGATTCTACCAAACTATTATGAGTTTTAGCAAAAGATGGATGCATCTCGTATGAGAATATACATGAGGTGATAAAAGAATTATCATCTAATCAAATAGTTTCAGCAAAGAAACATCTATTTTTAGAGATAAAATTCTTGATTCAAAGTACATTTATATGCACTTTATCAGGATATATACACTGTCCTATGTTATTAAATTCTGAAAATCTTACAATGAATGTTTTATTGTACTTTCATCACTTCTAAAGTGTTCTAAAAAAGATAAGAAATACTTATAATTACATAAAAGCTCTAAATACATTCAAGCAAATGTATTTTAACCAAAAGACCATTTTCTTTTGCCTGTTATTACTAGCCAGTTCAATGAAAATTAAATGACACAGGAGAAAGGAAATAAAGTTGGAATTACTACATACGAATTACACATGTTGTACTGTTAAGACGAATCTCTTCTTGGGAGTTTGTGTCACACTTGCATGCAGAGGATAAGATACTGGACTCGTAGGTCAGAGTACATGTAGACAATGGGTCCCATTTCTTACACTGTTCTGGTGATTCACACACATCATGGAGTTTAGCTACTGTAATAGATATTGAATTACAGTACAATACACAATGTGCACTTTTTATACAAAACACCTGATAAAGATAGTGCAATTCTCATACATTAAAATAGCACTTCAAAACCTTTTCACTGTGTGTGTGTGTGTGTGTGTGTGTGTGTGTGTGTGTGTGTGTGTGTGTGTGAGAGAGAGAGAGAGAGAGAATAAAAAAAGGCTGTTATGTTTCTCCAAAATAATGTACGGCCACATATAGCAAGGAGCACATCTGCAAAAATTAAAGAGCTAGACTGTGAAAATTTTCCACATCCTCCAGACCTTCCCCATCTGATTATCATTTATTCCAAAATTTGCAGAACTATCTTGATAGAAAAGAGCTTGGAACATATGAATATGCAAAAACTATCCTCTCTACCCTCTATACATATTAGATCATCCCACAAGTAATATTCAATAATTTAATACAGAAAGTGCATCATCATTTATGTGTTTATAGAAGGCTTTAATGATTAAAATATGTAGTAGGACATCTATAAAAATGTTAAGACAAATAAAAAAAAATTAACCCAACTCCACATTTCCAGATCATTAATCAAATACAACCAAACAAGATGAGCATTAACCATCCTCTCTAAGGTCTTACAGACACAGCTCGTCAAAGCAATTGGACAGTAGTTTAAAGGAATCTTGGGATCCTTCCCTGGCTTCATTTTGCTTCTTGGGGAGGGAGAAGAAGATATGCCCAAGGAAATACCTATATCCAGAACCAAAGGAAAAGGATATTGGGATTTGCTAGAATGTATGTTAGGGACAAATATGGGTGTTGGAGTTGATTCATCAATTTTCTTAACCAAGGAGGTCAAAAGATTTTTCATTTGGTTTGAAAGCAATTCTTTTGGATGCACAGAGAGATCCATCTGCACTCCCACTGTAATAGTGCAATAAAGTACAGCAGTGTAGTCTGAGATGAAGTGGTGGACAGTAACTTTCAAGTCTTAGGGTAAGTAATATTTTGAATTGTTTTCAAATGCTGCACCTCTTTTTCTTCTAAACATTTAGGGCAAGAATGAAAAGAGGATGGGTAAGAACCATTGCAATTCACACAATAAGGGTTTGTTTCACACTCATAAGCATTGTTATCCTTGCCACTGCAATGAGCACATGTCAAGGAACCATGACATGAAGTCTTCAAGTGACCAAACTGCTGACACTGGAAATATCTGAGAGTTTGGAATGTATAGCCATATCCTGCAGTTAAGATAACCTGCCTTGATGGTGGTGATGTAAATGTAAGAATGAGGACATTTGTCGACACTATAATTCCATCTTTGCGAGTGGAGATACGCCTCACTGCAGAAACTCCTTGGGTGAAGAAACCAGCAAGAATCTGTGACTTGCAGATGTTCTTCAATCTCTCTCAACAATAACTCCTTGTGATGAATTCAAAGTAGTATGAGGTGTAACCTTAATAGGTATATCCTCAATTGCCTTTGAATGCAAGAGGAGTTCAATGTGTTGAGATGTGGATGTTTCCACCAATATGTCACCAGATTGAAACTTCTTTACTGACTTTGGAGAGCCACCAAGTCCCTCTAGTCCTTTCTGAATGAAAAAGAGAGATATTTGCTCTAAAGGTTTTTCTGAAAGAGAATGTAGTATAATAAAATGAGGTACAACAGGTGTTGCAGATGTTGAAGATTTCTGCTTCGAATCTTCAAGATATGGTCATTTAACTATGGACTGTTTTTCCACTATTTTATTTATGTTTTAATTTCGAGGATCCATAATAAAAAAAAGGAATAATTCATTGCCCACTGACCCATCCACCATGGAACCCTACATGGGGATGCACAATAATGCCAAACAAGGACAATGCAACAACGCTAGGGTTTCGTGAGCACTAAACCCAAACACCAGCATCAGATACAATGTCCACAACCCCTATTGATAACCTCCAACACTGGTACTTGGTTAACCAAGTGGACCAGTTGATTGACTCAGAGTGGGGGGGCAACCACAAGGCTGCCCGTCTACAGGAATTGAAGGCTATAGTGGTGAGTAAGGGTTGGATGCCTTAATTATCAGGATCCTCTCCTCCCCTTTAAGGGTCACCACACAGGCAAACACGTGGGTGGATGTTTAGATCCAAGAGAAAGTAAACTGAAAGAACAATACAGGAATTGTAAAAATGACATGGATTGATTTAGAATGGCCCTCTATGGAGATTGAAATTGATTGTCTGTTCATTAGTTATAAAGCACAAAGCTGCACAATGAGCTATCTCTACTTTACCTACCATAGGTGCCTAAGCATAATATTTAGTGTTATAAAGTAACTTTCTTACTCTTGATCTACCAGGGGAAGGAGCCACAAAATTGATACTTGCAGGAAATGTTATGCATTTGAAGATGTTCTAAATGTATTCACAACTGAGAAAGAAGGAAGTGCACAGCTTTGTCTGTAGAAGGTTCAGTATGCTAGTGGCTGATATCAATGCTGTTTCTTATAGCAGTTATGACTAGAAAGGGGTAGTCACACATTTCTCCGTGTGACTGAGCCTATCTCTCATTTAGCTGATGAGGTAGAGATAGCTACCCTCTATGTCTGCCATGTAGCTGAAATACCTGACTTCTTCATAGTTTCAAAGTGTCACATTTGTGAATTAACTATTGGCATTAACCAGATCAAAGAGTAATATACTCAAAAATGCCTATAAAACTCTGGCAAACACTTTGTGATAATAGAAGCATGAGAACAATCTGCTACTTATCAAACTCCATTTATCTCCTCTAACACAATATCAATTGGCCATTCATGCATGGCTGGATTGTATACATGTCATGTTTTGTTTTGTTTTTAAAAAAGGTGCAATTGATGCTGACCTATATCTGTTTTTGTGAGAATTGATCTTTCCATCATGAGCTGAGTGGAATCAACCTAACTTGTAACCATGAACATATCCATACCATGATTTTTAATAATGTACGTATATCTTTACAATATTTTACAGGTTATTGGTACACATTCAAGGTTTTCATACACAAAATATCAAAGTTTTAAATTAAGTATTAAGATATTTTAATTAAGGATTTTCTCACAAATTTTTTTCTTTCAAAATGTTGACTATTCAACATGCAAAGTAATTTTGCTTTCAAAATTAAAAATACTTTTATACATCTGAATATTTTCAAGTTTTGCACACAAAATCTTTATAACTCTAGGTAATTATCAAATGTTTTTTTTTATAAAAAAAAACGTTTTATATTCTATCTGTTACTTTCACTACTGTATCTCTTTTAAGGGTTAGTTCAATTTGACTGATTTCATAATCTCCACAAAAATTAGAAGGGAAATATAAATCATACTTTTTCATTTCTAGAATGATAAATTATAACATGAAAACATATATGTTAAGTCTAAATAGCTTAAACTTCATAACATTATACATTTATATGTATGTATATATATATATAATTTTTATTATATTGTCCTTTCAGCCATGCTTGGCTAACGTTATTCAAGTTATCATATTCAAAAATAAAATCTGGATTTTACACAGAACTTTTCTTGGCTGCATTTTAGTGGGCTAGTGTTCTGTGAAATATAGTCATGTTTCAGTTTTAATATATACATAATTATATTATTACTATTTAAAATAAGCGATTAAACTTCAGTTAGTTTTCTTAAACATAGAATAGTGAACAATTATTTCTTCTAGTTACAATCTTTGAACTCATTTGCTGCTTGCCACCAGTTGCTAAGCCTTATAAAATTTTGAACATGAAGGATGTGAAACTAAATAAGATTTTTTATGTGTACAATTTGAAATAACCAAAAATCACAAATTGCTACATCAATACCAAAAAAAGTCTACTGTAATTTATCAAGCTTACTAACTAAGCTGTATTTGGTATAAAAAATACAAAATTTTGAGTTCATTAAAAACTTACCTTATCATTTAAAATCTGCCAGGAAAAGAAAGTTTCCAACATAAATACTTTTCAAAGGCTCAGAAAATCCTTCAAGGGACATTTTGAGCTTTTGACTGGTTATTCAGATGTTACAGACAAAAAGAGTTGTATGTAAGCATTTTCAAATATGTAAAGAAATGGGTAAAGTCACTGAGTTTGATTCAGTAAATGCAGAGATATCTCAACAAGTGAGAGATAGGAGGTTCATATTTTGGATTCTAGTTTGTTAATATCAGTAATTTGAGTTCCTAATTTGTGAGAAGTTATAGACTTTGTATTTGGATATCATAAACATTTAATTTTAACAAATGCTGCATTCATCACACAAAAGTCCACCATTCAGGATTTCTTTTTCAATATTTATTTTTAAATAACAGATCATTTCACAAAACACTACACTAGAAAGTAAAAACAAACTTTATGCTGACTTGTATTGGACTAACACTTAAAATTCAGAACAAAAGCTAGAAACAAAAAATTAAAATTTCCAACTTAATTACAATGAAGACTAACCTTTAACACACTTATTGCTTGAACTTAACATAAATGTTCCTCTCTCACATTCACATATTTGACCAAAAGGATTGCACCAGACATAGCCTTTCAGATGAGTACAATCACGTCGTGAATTACAATGATGACGAACTCCCAAAGATGCTGAAATAATACAGTTCAATTGGATAATCTTAAACTATGTTCCTGTTATCTATTTTCAATTTAATACCATGAAACAGTAATACCATATTCACTGACTTTCCTAATTTTTGTTTAAACAAAAAACAGTGAATTATATGAACATTTTGATTATACCTTTTAATGTTTCATTTTCAATGACAGAAAGGAGAACTGTTAACTAACAAATAATGCACTCTTTACTTGAATAAATGATTTCACAAGAATATAGCAAAATCAACAGGTCGTACTAATTACAACAAAATACCACGAACTGATCACAAAATATTCCAAACACATGTGAAACAAGTTCAAATATTCTTGGTCAGAACTACACTATACTTCCAAAAACTATAGAAAAGGTTCACTAGAACAAAGATTAAGCTGTTTTATCTATTTGTCACAGAGTTATTTTTGTTACGCATTTTGTTATTTTACATTACTTGTGTTTTAGATTTATATATATAAATCCATTGATAACCTTATCTTATTTTCATTTCAAAAAAGTTTTCTTGTTGTAAAATGCTTCACTACATGGAAACAAAGTATAATTACTCAAATTGTGCTTTGTGTCTTATTTAATCGTTTTATTGTTTAGTTAGGTACTTGGAAATTACCTTGTGGTTACTTTGGGGAATGTTATAGCAATTAGCAGGACCCAAAACAAGTCTTTATTTTTGCTAAACCTGCCAGTAGAGCTATTTTTTTCTTTTATTATTAAAATACTTTCAATTTTCATAATCAATTACACTAGTACATTAATACTATCAAACAAAGATTGTTTAAAATTGTTCATATTAACACTTAAAAGTAAAGGTAGTGTTACAAATTAGGTATTAATATGTTAAATGAATAGAAAGAATTATCTTATTTTACTTAATAAATATTAAAAATGAAGGATACTACATCTAAGTTTAACTTAATCTAAGCTGTACACACAAAATTGGTGATTATAATAATCACTAACTTTTAATATTAGGTTAAAGCTAACATTAGTATACTTACCAATGTATACACTCATCCAAAACAATATACATATATATACTACTAATATATATGTTTCAGAAAATTTTGTGCACAATAACAGTAAATTTAGTATTTGTGCAAATGATATGTTTGAATATAATACATTGTATAATGTTATATTATTACAGGGGAAATAAATAATGTATATTCATAAGATCTTAGTGTAGTAAGAAATCATACAAATTCTCTATTATGACAGTAACCCAGGCAAGTAGTTGAAAAACATTTGTGTATGTGTTTGTAACATGCAAACCACTGCACAAATTGGCACCAGAACTAGTATGAACTCTTAAAATCTTCCCGGGGAGTGAGACAAGGATGCAAATTGACATTTGGATCTGTTCTCCTACATATCGTATATAACCTACAGCAGCACTTCTTTCTTCCTCTTTCTATATTTTGTCCATTCATAAGTGGTTAACTGCTGGACAAGTTATCACTAAACCTGACATGTATCCTCTATGGGAATAATGCTGGAGAATATAATTCACTTCTTACACTCCTAAAGATCCTATATTTTCCTTAAACAGTTACATTATCTATCAGATAATAATTATTATTACATTCATTATTATTGTTACTACTATTAGCAACAATAGTAGCAGCAATTATGAAGGAAAAATATGTGTTGAAAAATAATTGAAAAAGACTACATGATGGCGAGATCTCTTTCAAGAAACACGTAAATTGTTATCATGTGACACAATGAATCTCCTGTGTATTGTTCAGAAATAGACTGCTGATTTACACATAAAAGTAATCTACTTGTATTTGCAGAAATTAAATCAACTGAAACTAGGGTGAGAAAAGCATAAATCTTTGAATGTTGTAGACCTTCATGCTGATGACAGTAAAGCATACTGATGGTTTTACAAATCTCCAAACACACACGTAAATATAATCAGATAAATAGAAACATCTAACTTAGGAATGAAAAACTTCTTTTAAAAATTAATAGTAAATTGCATCATAACCAAGATACAACATTTAAATGCAGAATTGTTATATAAATACACATGTAAGAACAAAACAAGCTACATAATAATCTGACACTATTACATGTAAGTTATTCTTATAACAATTTGCACTTACATAGGGTGTGGTATGCTAATACTATAGCTTTGTACCAATTACATGTACTCTAAATATTTAACACTAATTTTTATTTTACATTTGGAAAGTTATGACACAAATCTAACAACAACTGCATCAAAATATAACTAGCAACAAATGTTGGCATTATTTACAACTAAATTTTCAATACTGTTTGTCTTTCAGAAAATGGCTTTCAATCAAACTCAAAGTAGAATTTTGTTTTTAATACATGGAAGCAGTATTTGAACTAGTCAATACCAGATAATTCTCATTTATCTTACTGCAAACTGCACAAAGAAATTGAATATCAATTTCCACAAATTAACTAGCACTTTCAAACTATCTTACAATGAATATTTAAAATATTAACGACGTATACAACAGACAGAGTTTGCAACATCACCAACCTACATTGACATCATTGTAAACACAGTTTAGCAATTCTGTAAGTTACGGGTGACTTACATGAATTCAACTTGTATGAGGCAATGGTCATAACAGCCCATAGTTTTACACTGTTCACTATACCTGTTAGTATTATATCACACTCACAGTAACATTTTATCCTGTAGTATAGTATTTTAAAGATAATTACTGTGATTTGTACACTATATTTAACAGTATTTTCTTAAGGTCATGCTTACCTGTATAATTGATTATTAACGGAATGCTACCACATACTTTAACACCAGTCTCGGTACTCAGAAACGTCAAACCTAATGTTAGACACATAAAAACAAACTTAAAAAAATTGATGAATACTGATGGCATCCGAACGTTCATATAATGTGTCTTCTGTAGATTCTGCATTAAAGCAGGTTTTTTATAATAATACAAACACGTGAAATACTATTAGTCTACATAATTAATCCTTCGTTATTAAAACATATTGACCGACTCCACCTCATCATAACAAGTAAAATTATATTAACTCCACAATTATAACATTTTATAGCTAATGTTAATAAGACCGTCAACAATGATTTGACGTATCTAAACGCCTAATTTGGAAAAGAATTGGTTTTACATAGATAATTTCAACAATTATTCAGTGTTTACTAACATCAGTACATGTATCTATAAGTTGTAATGGTCAGCATAGCTCACCCTAGAGGCCTGCAATCTAACAATTAACGCATACAATATTTTTTATTTCATGTAAAAGCATTAGATCAAATAAAAATCATAATATTCTGATAAAATAATAAAGTCGTTCTTTGCGATTGTTAAAACCATAAGATTATTCCTCTTATTAATTACTAATATTTTTTCTGACATACTATTTAACAATTTTAATGAAAAAATGTTCATCAAATGAGAAAACAATACACAATATACAAACGAAACTTGAAATACTTTGACATAAGAAAGGAACAGTTATAATGGCTTAATATAATCATGTAATAATTTCACACAACATTCTATTAATAGTGTAGTAATTAATAACTCCCCGATTCCAACCTTCCGTAATTACAAAAAAAAATCTTCAGGTGTTTTTTTTTGTATATTCTAGAGAAATTCTACCCTTAATACTTGCAATGCTTGTAAACAATTTAAAGGTAATCGCTAAATTTCCTTTATTATTGTCTAAAGCCAAGATTGTATACTACAGTTGTAATTTCAAAGCGTATGCACCCACATAGTCAAATCCTTTTGTTTTCATTATATAATGTACAGGGTGAACCGTAAGTCTCTACTCATCCATATATCTCATGTATCCAGTGTATCTGGATTCTTGCACTCATGTACCCACGTACTTGTCACAATACGCTCTTTAAGTGTAAATGGGCTTACATCGGCCATATTTCTCTGAAAAAAGAAACAAATTTATAATACGTGCATAATTGAATATAACATAATAATATATAGATGGGTAGGGACTTACGAGTCCTTGTAGATTGGGTCGTAACCAAACGTACAGTTACGACAGAAAGTGTTCGTACCCCTGCGTCCCGAGTGGTTTTTTTGCTCATAACTTAAAAAGTATCACGAGTAGGCTAATAGAAGTATGATATATAAATATTATACTAACACACATCTACATAATTTTTTATGTAAATTGAACGACAAATAAACTGTTTATAAACAAATAATCAAACATAGAAGGGGCAGAAAGTGTTCATGCGTCTAAGTTAATGGTTAGTTGTGTAGTCTTTCAGATGAATTACTTGGCGCAATCTCTCCTCAAAGCTCTCAATAATCGTTTGACAGTACTCGACTGGTATTTCCTTCTGTTTTTCTTTGCAGAAGGCCTCCAACTCTTACGAGTTATTCCTATGAAGCTGATGAATCCTGGTTTTCAACTCATGCCAAACGTTTTCAATTGGATTGAGATCGGGTGACTTCGGTGGCCACTCCAGAACGCTTATATGGTTCCTCTGTAACAAGGATTGCACATATTTCGATGTGTGCTTAGGATCATTGTCGTACTTGAAGAACCAATGACGTCCAAACCACAAGTTCCGAGCATTATTCTTGATATAAGTGCCTAATATATCAACGTACTTTTCTTTTTTCATGATTCTGTTGACACAGTGATGGCAGCCTACACCAGCAAAGTTGAAGAAACCCCATAGCATGATCGAGTCACTTTCGTGTTTAATTGTAGGGACGGTTTTCGTTGGAAGATTAAGTTCCCCCTTCTTATGGAAAATATAGTGAACATCATTGTGGACGAAAACCTCGATTTTAGTCTCGTCTGACCAAAGAATACTCTTCCAATAGGTAAAAGGTTTATCTACATGCTTTCTTGCATACCTCAATTGTGCTTTTAAATGAACAGCCTTTAAATATGGAGTTCTACGAGGAAGGCATGCTTTGAACCCAGAAGAGTGTAACATGTTCGTAACTGTAGAAGTGCTTACTTCAACCTCAGTTTTCCTTACCAGTTTCTGTTTGTCATTACGTGTTAAACGAGGGTTCCTACTAGTTTCTCTTAGAACCTTCCTTTTGATTCTCTCCGGAATTTTGGTGGGGAGTCCGGAACGAAGGAGGTTAGCAGTTGATCGTGTAAGCTTAAACTTGGCAATTATTCTTTGAACAGTAGATTTCGGCACAATACTTTGTGTAGCAATAACGGAAAGAGACACACGAGACTTTAATTTTACAACAATTCTGTTTTTGAAATCACTGGACAGTTGTTTCCTGTTCGCCATGATGACCAAGCAGATAATGACGGAGACAACGCTAAATTGCCGTAAGTACATTTTTGCTGTCTAAATTCTAATAATTATAAACTCAGTATCTATGTCTGAAATGGTATAATGTAGTTTATTCGCCAAACTAAACAAAGCTTTAACGGGAATATCAGTTTTTTTCACATGTTCTGAACTGTACAAACATTTTATGCTTCTCCTATTTTTGATTATTTGTTTATAAAAAAGTTTACTTGTCGTTTAATTTACATAAAAATCTATGTAGATCTGTGTTAGTATAATATTTACAATATATTATAAGTCTATTAGCCATATCGTGATACTTTTTAAGTTACGAGCAAAAAACTACTCGGGACGCAGCGGTACGAACACTTTCTGTCGTAACTGTAAGTTTGTAAAGGTTGAATGGGCTGCTAGCTAATTTCCTTCTCCTTGAATGCGTAATGAGAATCACCAACTTGAGTAATCGAAGACTGTAGGATACTGCACAAAGACTTTGGTGTCACTTAGGAATGCTACATATACATAATGACTTACTGTTTTAAATAATACAAATTTCTCCCTTTCACATATGATAAAAATGTATACTTATATATGTATATTCTGTTGTTATTTTTTATTTTCATGGAAATTTCTTGTAATTAGTTATGTATTTATAAATTGAATTTGAAATATTGTAAACTTATGCTAACCTTTTATATTAAACACCAACAGACTTGCTCAGTGTGGGCTAATAGGGGTGAAGTTTTTTATTATAAACATAAATGTTTGATGCTAGATTAATATGGTGGAGCATATCAAGACGCTAGAAAAAGCCGTGTTTGGGGAAATCTGGAAATAAAATGAAGGTAGGAGATATACGAACTTCTTGTTGATAGCTACTTCTTGAGACTGCTGAATATAGAACTGTGATTATGTAAATGAATGACGGATGATCAAGACTGTTCGAAAATTAATACGGTACACGTATAAACAAGTGATTAATTTAGTCAGTTTTATTTGGTGTTTAAATCAGTTAAATAAATTGATTTAGATATCATGAACTGTCATTTAACAAAATCAAAAAGTTGTATTTGGTTTAAGTATGCTAAGGTGTAATCATTTTCAAATTTGGGATATACAGATCCAATCCTTGTTAGTAAATTTTACTGTGGAGGGAAATGTGAGTACCCCAATAAAACACACTTCCGCAGCCAAGACGCTTAATAAAATTGCCCTGACTATACTCAAAAGAAGCTGTTGAAGAGAAATATAAACTGGCATTCATGGTAAGATAAATACACTTGATGTTTTTAATGACAAGTAAAGAGGGTTAAAAATGCTCGATGGTTAATATGTGGATGATAGAATAAATATGTCCTGGTCGTTGTCGGAGTCAGGTTCATTTGAGCTAAGATGGATCAATTGAAGGAATAGCGACTTTCAAAGGACGGTATTTTATGGTTTTGTGGGGCTTCAATACATTGGACTTTAGGAGTCTGACGTTTCTTGGATGATTAGGTTAATCTTTAAAGTCTTTGCTGGGTTGATCCTTAGTCTGTATACAAATATCTTTCCTTCGTTTATTGGTTGATTAGTGTCCATGGAAATGGAGGCATTACACATGTTGATTTTGGGTGTTATAGTCTTGGTCTGTTGTAAAGTATTCATGAGTATAATTGTCTGCGTGTTCTCATCAGGAAACCTGGGTGCAGATTTGTTGCTGGGTGGCAATTTTGAGTATAACTTTGGTAGTCTATTGGTTTGAGGTAACCACAGAAGAGGTTTGCTAATACTGTTTGTAAAATAGACTTGGTTATGGTGCAGGCACTTGACTCTGAAATAAAAAAAGTGATAAGAATAACTATTACAAAAATATAGCTGTATGTAAATTTAAATATTGTGACTAATTTGATGAAGTGGGTAATATGGCATACTGTTCTAGAATGAAGCCTGTGGACTGTATACAAATTCGTCTTGGTGGCTTTTTCTAAGATCTGTTGAATGTGTTCTTGTATTATAGTAGGACCGATGCCCAGAGAAAAAAGTAAAAGTTTAATGGAACTCTTTGGGACTGTGTAAATTACATTAAGGTAGGCATTTCATGGGTTACATAAAAATTAAGGAAGACTTCAAAATTATTTTGTGTGAAATGATGTCCCTAATCATAAGGAAGTCTCAGATTGCTAAGACTTATCAAGAGGCAAATGTATCAGTTGCTGAAGAGCTTACCATACACAATAAAGCTGTCATAGGAAACAAATCTCAGTTTAGTTCAAATATTAAATAAGCATCTAAATCCTAAGTCTATTATAATTGCTGAAGGATTTTGATTTTTTAGAAGTGGTCAAAAGGAGACACAATCCTTGAAAGATTTTCTTGCTGCTATTAGAAGACCATCAGAATATTGTCACTTTGGTGAGAGACTAAGTGAATGTCTAAAAGATAGATTTGTATGTGGCATCAATAACTAAAATATTTGTTTGACAATTGAAGGCATAATTTATGAAATAGTACTAGATAAGGCTTTTGCAATGGAAGTTGCTCACAAAGATTCTGTTGAGGTCCAAAGTAAAAGTCTTCGTCTACATAAAATAAAAAGTAAGAAGACAAAATCCATACTCATATAGTTGATTTGCATAAATATTGAATGAAGATCCGTAGTCCACTCTGCCATGAATATCTTTGTTGTTATACTGACTGGTTACCTTTTAAGTCTTTTGCTGTTTAGACAAGAATAAAACACTAACGTCGATAATACACAGAAAAAAATACTTTACTAAATAATTCAACTGACTTGAAATTACGGTATAATAATTATTCTGATCTCTGTCTCTTTTCAATGCAGATATACGAAATCCTTTCTACCCCAGCAATGACCATAAAAGCTGGTCTTGTGTTGTTTGAATAAATGCCTTTTTTTTCCTTACTTAGTTTCTTTTCTTGTCTGTGGCAGACATTTTTTTCTATATACATTTCTTGAACCCACTGTATTGTGAATTCATATAAATTTCTTTAGAACAGTGGTGCTACTATATATCACAGACTTACATCACTATGTTACAATTTGCATCACGGATCTGTCTGTTTGTTTTTGTGTTAGTTTTAAATTCGATTCTTTTACTACTTAATTCTCTGGTTCTGTAAAGTTTGTAAACTTAAAGGGAATTTTCTAAGTCCAGAACTATACAGTATGGAGTAATAAGTTATGGTTGAAACATTGACATACCACCAGGCGTAAAATTGTTTTAAGAACAAGTTATGTGCCGATTCCTCACCAACCTCATCTTATATTCTCATAAGAGTAAGCCGTTGTTAAGATTAGGAGACAATCTGAGTTTTTTAACTACAATGAGATATATACTTTCATTTTCAATCCATCCTCTTGACCAAAATATTGACAAGTCATTAGGAAAAGTTCTGATTGCAGCACTTGTCTATGAGACACTAGTTAACTAGTAGAGATATTTCTGTCATTACTTTGTGTTATTAGTGACCAAAAAAGTTTTGGAACGTATGTTGTGAGCAAAGTGTAATATCCAAGAATGAACACTCAATCTGCTGACCGACTGAAGTTGTTAGTTGATAATCGTGCGTGTAATTTGAACATTGACACAAAGAAATTAGTACAATGAATGTCCAAGAGGTTTTCTGATGTTCTTGTGGGACCAGTCTATTATTAGTGTGCCTTATTCTTCCTTTAATATTTCATTAGGTTAGAATGTTTAATATATTCAATTTTATTATTATAATTTTATTACAGAAAGTGATTTGCAATTGACTAATCCAAATCTCACCTCTGAAGCTGTCTAGATCTCGTATTTATTATTCTCTTTACAGGAAAAAATATCGCTAACAGCAAGGGTACTAAAATGATGAAATAATGCATTATGATATCAATAAGTATAGAAAGTATATTATTAAATATATTTTAGGTTTGAGCTAAGTAGGTAGCTTGCTATAACCTGAAATTAATGTTAATCACACATTAACACAGTGATAAAATCGAAATGTTTCTAATAAAACAACCGCTGTGTCCTTAAAATATCACTAATGTTGTAAGAACTGAAACTGAATGTTGAAGAGAAAAGTAACACTACCTTTGGAAAGTGCCTGGTAGTTACCTCTAGTGACCATTAGAAAGACGAAAGGAATGCCAAGGTTCTGTGTGGACTTTAAAGGGGTTCCCCTATCGTGTAGATATGGATACTACCAAGTTGAGCTCGATGAAACCTAATACTAATAGGTAGACATAATAGTACTTTTAGTTCTTGAGAGGACTGTATTAATCTTATTTTAACCCATTCAGTTTTTGTATTACTAGCACAGTGTTACTTTTTAAGAGTCAGGCAGAGTTTGTTTTCTGATCGAGAAATAATTGTCCTATAGCCAGTTCACTTTCCAAAACGGGGAGGTTGACAAGTACGTGTTTGTCATTATCAATTGCTACACCAAATAGGCCAAATGGAAAACAATGTTAGACACATTGGTATTGCTTGTGGAAGATGGATTGTTTGAATAATAAATAATTCAATATGAACCACCTGGAGAGATAAAAAGTCAAGGACCTAACTGTAATAAAATGAAAGTTTGAGCCTGATAACTAGATTTGAATGTAGTACATAACTGAAGCTTGTAAACAAGTTTGAGCGACTGAATGACTGAAGAGGTATGTTTCTTGTTGACTATTGAACAAGGGAAATTTTGATTACAGTAGTTTTATGAGGTGTATAAGGTTATTAAGCACATTGACAAACGTAAAACCTAAATTAACAATAAGTCTCAAGAAAGTTTATTAGTTCAGCAAGTATTAATGATTGATCAAATGCATTATACTTCAATAAAAATTTAACAGGTTGTATGATTTCAACACAAACGAGGAGTTTTAAGAAACTAATAGTTCTTATCTGTGTTTGAGAAGAGGGATGAGAAAATACAAGTAGAGGTCAGTCAATGAGAAAATATTAGTAGAAGTTAGTCAATATGCTCTGATGAGAAATAGATATGAGTCGATCTTCTAATCATTTCATCTGAGATGAGTTTGTTAAACAACAGTTAAAATGTTCAATTGATTAAAAATATTAATGAATAAGAAGAAGTGGCTCCATTATTTTCCAAACTGCTAATAAATTTTACATTAGAAGGTTATACTATATTGCATAATTACTATTGACTTATATTACTGCAAGGCGATTAGATGGTTGAAATATCGATAATTGAAGTTGTGTAGTGGTCTTAGATCTTTACGTGTGTCGTTTTTTGATTATCAGATTTAGTGGATTTATCATGATCTCTAAATGGCAACACTGGTTGAAAAACTTGACAGTTTGGTTTGCCTACTGTGTTATTATGACAAAATTAATTTTGCTGTTGTTTGTGGTACTGTTATTACTTTGGACGAATACGAAGTTCAGTATTTTGTAGTTGATAAGGTAAAAAGGACAGATAACTATGGCAGAAATGGTTGTTTCTGCTTATTTCTGTTTATGATTATTTTTATTTTGGTATGCTGTTCAACTTTTTAGCTGGCTTATAAAAAGCCATGTATGTACTTTAAGTAATTGGAAATGCCAAGAGATGCTTTTGCTGTTTGCTCTAGTTATCTGACTTGGTGCTGAATAGAAACAATGATGCGTTTGTAAATGTGCAGTATTGATGTAAATATGTGCGATATTACATACATTTCATTATGTTATATATATACAATAGCAGTATACTAGATCTCTGCAGCTCCAAGAAGTAATTTAGTTTATTGTTGAATGTTTCAGGTGCCCCTCTGAAAGCTACTATCAAATGTATCAGATGTTGTATAGCATACTACTAATTGTTATGTCCGCCTTCAGTATAGAAAACATGGGGATGCAGAATACTGACTGTTCGTGGCAAGATCGCCAGATCCAAGCTGTCACGTCGAATAAAGCATGGTCTCTTATGGAAAAGAAAGTGAAAAAAGGACAATCTTAACTACAAAGGATAATGACATGTCAGAGAGGACCACTTGCTCTGAAATAAGAAAGCCTGTCAGAAACGTGATTTTCAAAAGAGATCTTGCGTTTTGTTTAGAAACGTCATGTTTAATTTCAAACAAACATTGCCTTAAAGGTACAGGTGATTGATATTTTAGTTTATGAAAGAAAATACAACTGTGGCCTGCTCTACTTTATCCTATGATTATGATACATGAATACTCCACGTGTTTTTATCTGGTAGTATCATAATATTTATTATGAATTCATTCTTATTACCGAAAATGTTCAGATAACACGAAGCCATTAAAAACATTTAGTTGATCGTGTTTCAAGTTACATTTATTCCTTTGTTGTGGCCCCCCAGTGGCTCAGCTATATGTCTGCGGACTTACACGCTAAAATCCGGGTTTCGATACCCGTGGTGGGCAGAGTACAGATAGCCCATTGTGTAGCTTTGTGCTTAATTCTAAAAACAAACATCCTTTGTTGTGGCTAAAATAGGTAATACTTGTTACCATCTAGGGACAACATTGATGAATATGATGTCGCTGAGAACATTCACGAAATTGCCCGTAAATGGTTGTTCAGGTGAAGTCTACAGGTTACGTCATAATTTAAGTTTCAATAGGAATGACCAATTAAATGAGCACCACTTGTAACGTTGAGCTAATGCAAAGTTTTTAAGAGCTGTAGCTTCGTGAAACTAGGATATCCTAAGTCATTTACTGTCACTGAGTTTATGGAAGGAATGCAACAAACAGCTTGCACAAAAGATGTGTTCGTCAGCCCAGTTCATTCAGTACTGGATGGGTTTTCATATGTACTTTTCTGAATACAACGGATAGAAATGGAGTTCTTTGTTAACATACACCCTTGTGCAGATTAATTGAAACAAGACGGAAAATTACGATTTTTTTTTAATTTTTTGCGTTTTATTTCTTAGAATACAAAAATTACTCACAAATGAATACATGATACGACCGCCTTTATTTTTCAGAAGGTCATTAATCCGCTTTGGCATCGAGTCCACGAGTTGACTGCAATCTTTACTAGTTTTTGGATCGTGGTACCACACCTCAATTATGGCCTCAATTAGTTTATCTTTTGTAGTACAGTCTTTTCCCCGAAATCTTTCTTTACAAATCGACCAAAGATTTTCAATAGGATTTAAGTCCGGAGAGTTTCCAGGCCAGTCCAGCACCTTTATTCGCGTTGTAGTCATAAAATTCTTCAGAAGTTTTGATGTGTGGCATGGATTCAGATCTTGCTGGAAAAATGCCAGATCCATCTGGAAACATTTTTTTCAATTCTGAAACGAATCTTCTCTGCAAAACTTCGATGTACTGTGGCTTTCGCATCATACCTTCCACGATATGTAAGCATCCGACGCCATGGTAGCTGAAAAAAACCCAAAACACCTTTTTCAAGGGATGTTTTACGAACTGATTATGTGAGATTCTCGAAGTTTCTCACCTGGAGATCTGAGAACATGCAGATTTCTTTGACCCTGTACAAAGTCTCGTCACTGAATAACACCTTCCTCCATTGTTCTTGTGTCTAGTTCTTGTATTTCACACATCATTGATACCATGTTTTCTTCATTGAGCTGCTAAGAAGTTGTTTTTTGATTGGTCTCTTTGCTCGTCTAACGCAATTTCGAATGACGTAATATTCCTTAAAATGTCGTCATATATCCCAAAAATAGATTGACCGTACTGCAAAACACAGCTAATGACGCCGTCTGTGTGAGAAAATGACTATTAAAGAAAATCAACAGGTCAAGCGAGCCTACTGTTGTTGTTGTTGTTTTTGAATTAAGCACAAAGCTACACAATGGGCTATCTGTGCTCTGCCCACCACGGGTATCGAAACCCGGATTTTAGCGTGTAAGTCCGCAGACATACCGCTGAGCCACTGGGAGGCAAGCGAGCCTACACCAGCCGCCATGCTGAAAATATTGTAAAATGACCATTTGTTTCAATTAATTTGCACAAGGGTGTAGCAATGACCAAAATACTGTTTAACTTTGTGATATATCAGATTCTCTAAGAAAAATTACCAGTTAGGCCAATCAACAAGAATTTTACTCTGTCATCTTGAGATCGTGTAGACATGAATGAAAAGGTGATATTCTGACTATGTCTAGGAGGATTTATTTACAGACTAAAAGTAGTTTTCACCAATCTTAGTTTTGACATAAGCATTCTTGGAATACATGTGTTGTGGAGTTTATTGACCAGTTTTATCTGTGCAACATGCAAGTTATCCAATGTTGGCTCGATGGTCCTGAAACAATGGATTGCAAAGGTTGAATAAAAACATCTCAGAGTAACCATTATACACAAGTGATGGGTTGTGACTTTTGGTAAAGAAAGTATCTGGTATGTCTACATCATGTAACACAGTTATTCATATTGACATGTACTGGAGTATTTTACACGACCTTGCAACCGCTATGAAACTACGAATGCATGCATACTATAACGCAGAAAGCACATATCTTCACAATTTGTGGCAAGCTTTCAGTAAACATCAGAAATCTTTTATGTTGTTGCTGTTGTTTTGAATTAAGCACAAAGCTACACAATGGGGTATCTGTGCTCTGCCCACCACGGGTATCGAAACCCAGATTTTAGCAGACACTGGGGGGCAAAATCTTTTATGCAAAAAAAATCATTTTTAATTAAGTAGTTACAAGCTCAATTACAAAAAGTCTTTTATGTTCAAATTAAAATATTTTTAATTTATAGTATTCAAATTCATTCACACAACGTCTTAAACGAGTAACATTCTTTTCACTAAAGTTTTATATTTTCTCTGTTATTTTCTTCACCCTAACTCTTTATTCACTCAGTAATTTGAACAACATAGTAATCAATACAAAAATAAAAAAACAAATATAAATTACTCTTCCTTCATTTTAAAATGTGTGCACATTGTTACAGACAATTTAACAATATTTACTTTTCTAACTTAAGTCCATGGAGCTTTCCATTACTTTTATTTATTTAAGTTTAGATTGCATTGAAACTACAGTTTGTCAAGTGAACCATGAAAAGCTATGCTGTGTTTAGCCAGAGACTTATGATAACTGGGAGATATTCAAAAGTTTTTTGTTAGTGAACTTTTTCATCATTTATTAGCTGTAGGATTATATTCCCACAGTGCATCCCCTCTTCAGTCTATGTTTGAGTTTTAACCATTTGCAGGGTAGTTGTTGTGTCTTTTTTATTTTTCACGTTTAGACAGACATTCATTAGCATTTACCTAATCATAGAATCAACTAATCCTAAAAACATGTTACAGTTACCAAATATCTTGCAGCAGAGACAAAAAAGACACAATCCTTTGATGTGAAGTATATAAGTCATTGACGTGATGTCGAGAAAACCCACTTGTAGAGAAATTTATTTGCGAAAACGTCTCGTTTGGGTTGATAAAATATTTTACATAGAAGGTCGAAACGTTGTTCGCTCTTCTACGTAAAATATTTTCTCAACCCAAACGAGCCGTTTTTGCATATATAAGTCATTGACGATTTGCAAGTCTTTCAATTGCTAGCTTTCATTTGTAGTAGTTTTAGACAACCAACGTCCTCTGTGACCTTTTATTACTACGAAGCCATGGTTAGTCATTTATGTGTTTTAGTCAAAATGCATAATTGTCAAAATTCGGAATATATATGTTTTTTTTTTTACTCATGAACAGAATGTGGATCTTTCCTAGTAGTTTTTGCATTATGGAGCTCTTCGTGTCCACGTCGTTTTGTTTTGTTTATTGAAACTATTTAGTCAGATGCAGCACCAGTGTCTCTACCTTTTTTTTTTTCAAAAATATTGTCATCATTAAATTAATTATTTGGCACTTGAGGTTTGCCAACAGTGTTGTCATTTATGCTTTCATCACTATTTTAAGCATCTTTTTTAAATACATGATTACATTCTGCTGTCTATACCCAATTTTGTTGTGTTTCTTTTCGCAAAAGTTCCTTTAAAAAATGAAGATGGGCCAAAATGTTTGGCAAAAGTTTGCAATAGTACTGGACCATTCTGAGAAAAGATATAAGTTTTGTTATACATGTTAGTTGTTGAACATTGATAATGCCTTTCATTTTATTACTGATTGAATGTAGACCTTAAGGGTCAGTCACATGTTCTAGATATTCAATGCTGGATTACATAATTTGACTAAAAGCTGAATACGAATACGGTAGTGCTATAAATTTTAAAAACAGACTCGAGACGTTGTAGATGCGTGTCCCGTGTTGATCCCATAAGTAGAATATTGTCAAGGTAACATAAGACGCCTTTGAGACCCAGAGTAACTACTTGATCTTATTTTGTGAAACTGCTGTAACAATGACGACACCATACTATTATGAGTTACACTGATAAAGTACCCTGATTTGGTGTTGATAGCTAGTTATTTGCAAGAATCTTCATTAACAATTAATTGTTGTATTGTAGACGATACTGGGCTGTAGTGCAGTCGTACGTCTATTAGAGAAAGTGTTATTTATACAACATAATCAATTTGTAGTCAGATTCCTACATTAGAATAAATAGTTCCTAATTAACAAATATAACAATATTTGTTTATTGCTTACAACTAACAAAGAACGATCTCTTGGTTTACCTGGCCATGCCGAGCAATAAATATGTGTAAAAAGTGCAACAAAAGTATATAAGTGTATCTTTAATTAAGAGATGTGCTGTTTTCAATAATTCTAACAATAGTGATTACACAACCCATTCTAATGCTTAGAAATATACAAAACTGGTGATCTTTCTAAAATTACGGGGAGTTCATCCACATGACTTTTTTCATGTCATTTTTTATCACTGTGTCAATTTTGGTGATGATTGATCAAGATTTATGAAGGAGATCCATTTCAGCTGTATACTGACTTAGGTTGTTGATAGTAGAAATAATTACTAATCTACAAAGTAAATTTGCTCTACTTACGAGTAAAGTTCAACAGAATGTTGTTGAGAAAAATTAGGAGAGATCGCAGGTATGCTGTCTTTCTTCTAATCTTGTTCACATTTTATTGTTATTATTTAAGATATTTATAGCTAATTAACGGATCTGTAAATTACTATTTACATTTTTGGAAGAAAACTAAGAGGCGTTACCGTTACTGATAAAAGAATGAGTCAGGCCACTCTGAGTGAAATTCGATGGCCAAACGTCTTGGAGTACTCGCCAAGTTCTTTTATGTGCTTCCCACTGTAATTGATATGTTGTAAGAGATGACTGAGTGGACTGTCTCAACAACAGCTTTGAAAACTTCTCAATTTCTCTCCGCCATTATATGTTACTTTTTATTACTGTCCTATATGTGTTGGCAGACTTCTAAAAGTTTGTGTAGCCCATACTTCGTGTGCTTCAATATCCGAATATTGATCTTTTTTAGTGTATGCAGCAAATAAAGGATCTAAAAGAAGTACTGCACATATGTAAATAAAGAACTGACGAAGGTTTGATCCTATCTGCAATTTCCTGAAAGAGTTAACGACTACTTAAAAAGGTCTGTGAAGCTACAACATTGTATACATGTTATGTGAACATAGTATCGTTCATATATAATGAACAAGTTGTACAGTGTTACAAAAATGATTCGAGTAATCTGCTCATCAGCATAAAGGCTGAATTCGGAAAAAAATAGCAAATTATTAAGCTACAGAAACTGAAACAAAGGGGTTAGCAAATTCTGTTGGTACTCTAGTTCATGTAAATTCGCTGAAATGCTTTTATCCTATTACTTACGCCCCCCAGTGGCTCAGCGGTATGTCTGCGGACTCACACGCTAAAATCCGGGTTTTGATACCCGTGGTGGGCAGAGCACAGATAGCCCATTGTGTAGCTTTGTGCTTAATTTCAAACAACAACAACAACCTATTACTTACAACCTGTCTGGCGTCTTTGTAACAATCTCCATGATTACATCATCTGAAGAGACTATAAGCCTATCTCTAATCTAGATAGGATATCTAGTCTCACGACGATAGAAACAAATCACACTGCTGGCCAGATATTTTATGTGTCATTTAAACATAAAGATGAACTTTATCTTTAAAAGTTAAATAATAAAAAATGATAAATAAATAGTTTATTAAAATAAATCAATAATAATACTAATTAAATGTGTTAATTAATTCTCCTATGTAGAGTGATAACTGATATATCGTATATGTATATATATATATACCATAGTTAATTTGTTTTTCGCTTGTACCACTGGGCAAGTTAGAATGCTTGTCCAAAAATATTATGTTTACCCGTTACATAAATAGACCTTGTCAGCTCTGAATTTAAGCTATACTCAGTTACCCTGTCCTTGTAAATTCGTCTTCTTTATAACTGTGAATTGCTTTATAACAACATAGAAGTTGAGTCTCAAGTTAATCATGTAAGTGCTAATCTGTACCTTCAAAATATCAGGACAGAAAATTCTATCTTTTAATTTAATTTCTTCCTAAAGATATTTTTCCAAACTCAGGAACAACCAATTCAACTGTTGTAACCACATTCTTAATTACTGATATATAACATTGGCTGTGTGATCGACAAGGAACCTAAGCTGATCAAACAGTTTTGTTTTGTTTTTAATTTCGCACAAAGCTACTCGAGGGCTATCTGTGCTAGCCGTCCCTAATCTAATAGTGTAAGACTAGAGGGAAGGCAGCTTGTCACCACCGCCCACCGCCAACTCTTGGGCTACTCTTTTACCAACGAATAGGGGGATTGACTGTAACATTATAACGCCCCCCACGGCTGAGAGGGCGAGCATGTTTTGCTCTCTTCAAGTTAGTTGTAAGCTGAATCACTCTCAGTTTTTATAATTAACAACTACCTCTAGCCAGCAACTGGAATTGGGCAAAATATGCTTCCAACTGCACTGATCCATTAAATTCCTCGAGTTCTGTTCTTATTCCAATTGTTTGTTTAACTCTTCTGCCTGTCTACTCTACCATCTAGTTGATGTAAGACTTCAGTCTGCTGTTCGGGTGGTTAGTTTTCTAAGTCTTTACTCTACTGTTAAGTCTATTGTTTTAAGATTTCTCATAAATTACTCTTGTTCTTGCATTTTGTTTATTCATTTTCAGTCTGTTGATCTATATTCTCACCAAACAATTATTGGTTGGTAATTAGGGTCTGTAGACCCAACTTAACGTTAAATCCATACATTCGCTAATTGGACTGGAGTATTTGTTAATTTTACTACTGACAAAACCGTTGGATTTGTTAATGTGCTATTTCAACTTGTTGATATAATTTTTCACTGACCTGTTACATTTTGTGATTTATCAATAAAGTGTGTAGTTTATTTGCAAAATCAATTAATTCAACGACGCTACTGGATATTCAGTTTTAACTCTTGCAACTTCATTAAATAATGGACAAAGGATGATTTTTTACGAACAGATCACAAAAACTCCAATCGACTTAAAATTGATACTAGACTTTTATCCTTTCTAAATATGCTACACAGTAACAAGAATACTCATTGCAGCAAATTTTATTTTCTTTTGTAAGAAAAAATGTTGCTGAACCAACACAAAAATTCCGAAATGGTGTAGTAAAAAGTGTCTGATAGTTTCCAAACCAATTTCACATCATTATTCATTCTATAATCTACACATATCAAATAAAGTTATTCATGTATGAATTTGTAATTCTTTTATTAGTGCTAATGCTGCTGGACCAAAAAAGAGTGCCTGGAAGGGGCTTTAAAACGTGCTAGGTCATTTTCTAATATATTTCATATCGTTATTCATTTTCTAATGTAAATAAATAAATAAATAAAAAAGAATTACCAGTCAAACGAGTTTTTTTATTTTAATTATTTACTTTTTATTGTTTTGTACTAAATAAGTTGTTGAGTCCATACAAATTGTCCTCCGCTAGTACAGCGGTAAGCATACGGATCTACAACACTAAAATTAGGGGGTCGATTCCTCTCGGTGGGCTCAGCAGATAGCTTGATGTGGCTTTGTTAAAAAAATACACACATACACACAAATTACCAAAACAACCTAAAAGTTGTGAATATCATCGTATTGGAGCGATAAAAAAAATGTGATTTGCCAAAAATGTTTAATTTTTCCCACTAAATAGCACTTTGATTCATTCGTCGGAATAGTCCATATACAGACCGTTAATTATAGAGGATAAGTTGTATTCTAAAATCTTGCATAAATTTCTTAATGCAGTACTATAACAATCAATATAACAGTTTTTCTATTCACCTACATAATAGTAATATAATTTTTTGCTATGGAGCCAGGAAGTAAAGCTACTGAGGTCGTCTTTTGTATAACAAGATTATTATTATCATTTATAGAATTGTTAATAAGATTATCCCCCTCCGTCATTACTGTTGTGTTATGTTTATTTAGAGAGGGAAAGATGGTGTCGATAGAACAAAGTCCATATGTAACAGCTCAGCCGCAAAGAACGAAACAGTGACAGATTTCACAGTATAAAACAAAATCAATGTCTGGTGAAATTTCACACTTTTACAATTTAAAACAAACAATGGACCATCAATTTACAATACAATGCTACAGAACAAAATAATATTTAATATGTGTCTTTGTTTTTTTTTAATTTCGCGCTAGCCGTCCCTTATTTCGCCTATAGAGAAAACAGCCAGTCATACCATCCAACGTCAATTTATTTTACCAACGAGTAGTAGGATTGACTATTACATTATAACGCTCTTGCGGCTGAAAGAGTGAACATATTTGGTGTGATAGAGATTCGAACACTCGACCCTCAGACTACTAGTTGAGCGTCCTAATCATCTGCCCGTGCTGAGCTAAAAAATCTATCATAGGTAGGAAAGCTAGAATATTAATATGTACTTTAGTATGCTTCATCATCATCAAGGATATCCTAGGTGGAATTTGTAGATCCTCTTTTAGAAATGATCAGGGCTTTGAATTTGTGGACAAAAAACTGGTTTACTAGTTTCATTTTGAGTTTCACTAACTGATTATAAGTGTTATTTTATTACAAGTGCTTGAAAATGATCACATGAGTAATTGAAACATAAAACCTCTTTTAAAATTATTCTTTCTTACTGTAAAAGCTTTTTACTTTTAATTTAATGATAATTCCTTTTCTAGCGTGAAGAATAAATACTTGAGATTCAGTTGTTCTAAGTTTGTTTCATTTCCAGAAGACATAACTGCTACTACAATAAAACAATGGCTCATAAAAACAATTTTTAAAACTTGAATAAAAAGATCCATATTGCACTGTAGTCTGCTAAAAATATATAGGTGTCCTGAAAGTATCCTAAAAATCTGAAATTGACAGTTCAATTTGTGAGTACTTTTCATCAAAATGGTCTATATATGCCTATTGAGTGAGCAGTTTAAAAAAAACAAGACAGTGTAAGATGATCCTATTTGAAGGGATATTTAATAATCAATATCATCTTGAACATTTAACAAAAAATTAATTAATGAGAGAAAGATTCATTTGTCATTTGTTTATGTAAAATGTTTTAACCTAATTTGGTATTATGTCAGTATGATATTGTTTTAGTTTCTCCACTACTTTATAACCTTTTTTGAAAATTGTATTCTTTTTGTTGTTAATACTACTTTGATCAATTCCATTTCTTTAGATTCTTCGTAATATTTTATGCCTGATGAAACTGTACTCCTGTTGTTCAGTTAGTGTATTTAACACAATTATATCAAGTTAATTTCACGCAGATATGTAATTCGATATGTTATGTTGATGCTTAGGACTGTAATATTTATATTTGCTCTTAAGAAATTTGTTTATTTCAAAAGTTCACATATTATTGTATTTTCGTGGACAGCATTAATAATTTTATTGTTATTGTTGTCTTACAAAAAACAATAGTAATTTTGCACATCTTTTGCGAACGGTACTCATTTCAAAAATACAGTCATGTGGAAAAGTTAGGACACTTTATGAAAGCCTGTGTATTTTTGTAACATTTTTGGATATGTAGATATTTTATCTCAATTTCAACAATACTGAGAGATTACAGGAATATAACTAAACAATTAAAACTGAAGAAATACTTTTTTCTGGTTTTACTTCTTTTTGAAACATTAATACAATTGTTTCCTTCCAAGAAACAGAGTTTAAAGAAAGATTAGTACAGTTAAGTGTTCACGCAATTTCTGAGTGCACTTTTTGATAGGATAGTCTGTATACCACCTGATTTTGGGGGGAGATTATTGCTTTCATTAATTCTGTTACTGTGGTTCATTTTGTAATTATTTTTGCAACTTCATTTTGATTGATGTTAGTGTTTATTGATGTATGGAATGTGTCAGCCGGGAATTTTGGAAAGTACATAATTTTATTTTGTTTGTTGAAATTATTAACTTTACTGAAAAACCATGTATGGTTCATAGTGTGTCTTACAAACGTTTTGAGATGTTCTGTGAATAATTCTGCTTTTTCTCAGTTAGTGAATGCTGTAATATTTTGTGATTCAAGAGGTAAGCAGTGTTACGCATTATAATGTTTTCGGACTGGTCTCATATTTACGTCACGTACGTTACTTCTTACCATTTCAAATAGCTGAAGCTTTTAATTTAAATTCAAGTCAATTGAATGTCAGTATTATTAAATTTATGATATTTGCCAACACGATTGGTAAAAACAATTTCTTTCTTAACAGAAATATATTTTAATATACAAACAATAATACAAAACATTATTACAAATTATGGTTTAGACATATAAGTTTTACAGACAATACTGAGTCGTATATCTGGCCTGGAACTGAATATTTTATCAACGGCTCACAAGGAGCGAATTCTATGTTGGTAGTATCACATTTTGGCTAGCCTCGTGCCATTTACAAGCTGTTTTTTCTTCTACAAAGATCTCTAATGTCATCGTAGAAACACTAATGTCCAAAGTTAATTTAATAAATTTAAACTGTTTGTAAAATTCGAAATCTATAAATGTTCCTGGTAAAATATATGTAGTTTTCTCATAAAAAAACATTTATCACAATTACATCTTCCGAGGTTTTCAGCGCACTGACTGCTGGAGACCAGTAATATTACATTGTCTCACCACGTGTTGCGATGCCTAGCTTTTATACTCATGAGGAGAGATTCTCGAAAATTCAGTTGACAATAATACTGGCATTCACGTACGTATATGCTGTTGTGTTACTGTAAGACATTATTATAGAGTTTGTTAGAAAAACTTGAATCATCTACTAGATAGTTTATTCTGTATAAGACATTATTATAGAGTTAGATAAACTTGTTTGTTTTGGAATTTCGCACAAAGCTACTCGAGGGCTATCTGTACTAGCCGTCACTAATTTTGTAGTGTAAGACTAGAGGGAAGGCCGCCTTCCTAAATCTATAGGATTCCTCTAGTCTTACACTGCAAAATTAGGGACGGCTAGCACAGATAGCCCTCGAGTAGCTTTGTGCGAAATTCCAAAACAAACAAACAAACTTATTTGTTGTGTTTATGCTTCAGTAGTGTTTGTTTTCCTGTTATAATAAACTACTCAGAGATTGTTTGAAAATAGACGTATATGTCTGATGCGTTCGTGGCTGTTTTTATAATTTATTTTGGTAAACTGTTTTTAAGATTGATTGGTATTAAAGGTTGTTCCTTTCTTATAGTCAAAATTTTCACTTTGTATTGGCCCGGAATGGCCAAGTGGGTTAAGGCGTTCGACTTGTAATCTGAGGGTTACGGATTCGAATCCCCGTCGCATCAATCATACTCGCTTTTTCAGTTGTAGGGGTGTTATAATGAGACGATCAATCTCACTAACCCACTATTCGTTGGTGAAAGAGTAGCCCAAGAGTTAGCGGTGATGACTAGCTGCTTCCCTCTAGTCTTACACTGCTAAAATAGGGACGGCTAGCGCAGATAGCCCTCGTGTAGCTTTGCACAAAACTACAAACAATTTGTATTAATTTATATTTTGGGATTGAAACTGAAGTTGCTTCAAATAGGAAGATAACCGCTGTCGATATCCTTTCCTAGCTGGAAGTAAACGAATTTTCGACTAGTAGTGAAGGAACACAGACAAAAATCAAGTAAACCATTGGTGCCACAAGCGTGTGTAATAAGCGTCAGTGTTGCGTCGTTTATTAATACCGTATTGGTATTTAGTAAATAATTATACAGTGTTCTACCATTGAGATTAGTTAAGTTACAGGCCCGGCATGGTCAAGCGTGTTAAGGCGTGCGACTCGTAATCTGAGGATCGCGGGTGCGCATCCCCGTCGCGCCAAACATGCTCGCCCTCCCAGCCGTACGGGGCGTTATAACGTGATGGTCAATCCCACTATTCGTTGGTAAAAGAGTAGCCCAAGAGTGGGCGGTGGGTGGTGATGACTAGTTGCCTTCCCTCTGGTTTTACACTGCTAAATTAGGAACCGCTAGCACAGATAGCTCTCGAGTAGCTTTGTGCGAAATTCAAAAAACAAACAAACAAACAGTTAAGTTACAACTCAAATAAGTATGTTTATTGTTAAGATGTCCTATTACTATGTTATTTGCATTGCGATTAAGGCCTGGCATGGCCGAGCGCGTTAATGCGTGCACTCGTAATCCGAGGGTCGCGGGTTCGCGCCCGCGTCGCGCTAAACATGCTCGCCCTCCCAGCCGTGGGGGTGTATAATGTGACGGTCAATCCCACTATTCGTTGGTAAAAGAGTAGCCCAAGAGTTGGCGGTGGGTGGTGATGACTAGCTGCCTTCCCTCTAGTCTTACACTGCTAAATTAGGGACGGCTAGCACAGATAGCCCTCGAGTAGCTTTGTGCGAATTTCCAAAACAAACAAACAAACAAGCATTGCGATTATTCAGGACATTTAGTAGAAATGTATCAATGTTTTTATTTGGTGAGCAGGAGATTCATTAGACCGTTACAATAGATTCATTTACGAATTTTATATGCAAAAACGGCTCGTTTGGGTTGAGAAAATATTTTAAATAGAAGAGCGAACAACGTTTCGACCTTCTTCGGTCATCGTCAGGTTCACAAAGAAAGGAAGTAATTGACCGGAAGCTGACCTCATGTTTGGAAGGGGTTGTGTAACTGAATGTCGCAATGTAGAGGGCGGGGTTAGATGTTTGAATAATGGCGTTCCTTTATATTGGTTTATTTTGGGTTTAAGTTGTTGTATAAGTAAGGCTTCTTTAATTTTGCGTTTGTTTATGTTTGTTTCTTTATTTAGTATTTTTTATGGTTATGTTGTGTTCATTTGACTTGCAGTGTTCGAAAACGTGTGAAGGTGACTTTTTATGTTATTTGAATCTGGTTTCCATTTCTCTACTTGTTTCTCCAGTATAGAAGTCGTGGCAGTTATCACTTTGTATTTTATAAATAATGTTGGTGTGGTGTTTGTCAGTGTAGTTCTTACATAGTATAGACCTTAGTTTTGTGCCTGGTTTTTGAATAAATTTGGTATTAACTGGAATGTTATATTTTATTACTAGTTTTTGCCAAATGTTGGTTATTTGTTTGCTGATGTCAAGAATATATGGTGTACAGCAGTATATGGTTTCGTGATTTTTTGATTCGTGAGATATATTTACTTTTGTTGGTTGATTTTACTTTCTGTATAGGTGTGTGCGTATAATGTTTTCTACTGTTTGTGGAGGAAACTTACTGATGTTGATGAAGTATTGTTTCATTTTACGATTAGAATATCTTCTGTCAAACACCAGTTTGAGGAGGTAACTTGCATCTATTTTTACGCACAATAAGTTCAAATATTTACAATAATAATATTTTTTTTGTTTTGGTCTCTGTTATTAGCTCTATCTTTTCGTCTTGCAACGTAGCTATTAAGTTTAAATGTACGATTTTCATATAAATGTTTCATTTATTACACATATATCTGGTTTTACTATTTTAGTAATGTTTGGAATCTCATATTTCTTGGAAGCTAGTGCATCTTGAAAGCTGATACAAAATACTCCGATTTTTTGGCTGTGAGGTATCCCGTCGCTGATTGTATCGCATGTGGTAAGATTGGTGTTACGTTATTTTGGCTATAGTTATTAACAGGTCTTGGCCAGGTAGGTTAAGGGGTTCTACTCGTAATCCGAGGGTTGCGGATTTGAATACCCGTCGCACCAAACATGCCCGCCCTTTTAGTCGTGGTGGCGTTATAATTGAAGATCAATCCCACTATTAGTTGGTAAAATAATAGCCCAAGAGTTGGCGGTGGGTGGTGATGATTAGCTGCTTTCTTTTTAGTCTTACACTGCTAAATTAAGGACGGGTAGCGCAGATAGCCCTCGAGTAGCTTTGTGCGAAATTCAAAACAAACCAATTATTAGTTCAATGCAATTTTTGGTTTGTATTAGTTTAAAGTATTCTATGATAAAGTGTATAAAAATGTTTTTAATAATGCTCATAAATATTTGGGGTTTTCGTTTTTGTTTCTGCTGGTAAGTCTTTATTAGTTGGAATATGTTTTTGTGCTTCTTGATGGGGATATTGTTTTATGAATGATTGATTGTGCTGGTTGTTTTAACAGTTTATTGTTCCGTTATTTCTGTTAAATTGGTTTTTAAGTTCATAAATTATTTTTGCGTATAAAATTTTCAACAAGTGGGTTTCTCGACATCACTGATTATTTATGCGTTTATACTTCTCACAGCTTTTGTAATTGACCGTGTGTTTTTGGCAAAATCATAATATTTAGGTTGTGGATTTTCTTTAAAGCATCGTGTAACGTGAGATCCATCATCTCCTCCGACGAACCTTAGTGTTGGCGGACATGTCCGAATCATTGCCGATAGAAACATTTAGTTAATCTTATCGCTGATGTTTTTATTTGTTTATCTTTGTCTTTGATACCATAGCAGTATTCTATTATTGCTTATGTTTAAAATCTTGTATGTGCTGTCTGTATCTACTCATGTTGATTGAGTAATGCACTCCATGTTATGAAATATTATGGTTGGGGTTTGCTTCCAAGAAAGTGAACTTAACCTGTCCCGAAGGCATCTTTTCAAAATCCGTTCAGGTCAGCGAATTCTTGTCCTCGTACAAGGAAACCACCCATGGGCAAACGTCTTATGTGTACTATGTAGCATTTGGTTTACACCTTTTTATTTCTGTTGCTAACAGTGTTTAGTTATAGTTTCTTGACATTCCTTCCATAATTATAGAGAATTTTGGCGTTGCTTGCGTATTGGTATTTGAATATTGAGTTTCTTTGTGCGGTGTTGCGTTTTTAACATAACAAGTGTGAACTTTTCTTAATTAGCGTACTCAACTTGTGAGAGTTGTGGCGCTTTGTTTTCTGTTTCATCAATACCTAAGAATTTACTTTGGTTAGTTTCTGTGTTATTGGATGTCTTTGGCTCTACGTTACTGTGTTCACCAAATTTGCAGTTGTAGTGTCCAATCGTTTCTTAGCTTCTGAACAAAGAATTATGAAGGGTGTGTTTAAGAGTTCCTTAACAATTATAAGTTCTTTCTGGCTACCTAACAATCTAGACTTACACTTTTTTGTTGAATTTTCATCCGGTGTTTTTCTTATGTTTTTGTTGATCTTGAGGTGAAATTACGTAATTTCAATGGTTTTGCTGTAGTCAGCAACATTACAGGGAGTGCCAATTTCTCCTTGACGCAAACGGTGCCATAGTTTTCGCTGGAGCTTCACTAGGTTACTGTAGCGTGTGTTCTATGTAAGTTGCATCTTCCTGAGCTGGTTGGTCTGGTGAACGTGACCCGTAGTAATTCTTTTTAAAGTCGGCACGTGTAGCTGAGAGCCTTTCTTTCTTTTGGCATGCACATTACTAATATTATATTGGTCATTTATAATGTTCTTACTTTAGTAACTGTTCTGTTTAGGAGTAATTTCTCTATTCAACTGTGAATTGTATGTATACTGCGCAATCGCAAATTTCGTGCTTTTAATAATTGAATAAAGTGAATTTTACATAAAGATCATATTTAAATGTCAGTAACGTTTTTATATCAAAATATTGCTTGCATATAATAAGTTACAAACTGTGACATGTGAGAATATTAAAAGCTCCAAAAATGCATACCATGTAGTAATGTAGTAGTACCATAATATATATCACTGGCTGTAATTGCTATAATCTTATTTATAATGCGTTTAGATTTTGACAACTATCAGATTAATATGCGATACTAAAATTCATATCGTATAGATGATTTTGATTAACAGAAATGTCTTAAAATGCAGGATTATAAGTTATTTAATAGAGATAGATTATTAAAGAGAGGATAAGACTAACTTTATATGATAAATGTGAGATGTATTCTCTTGAAATTGAGGATATTAAAGGCAAAAGCAAGATCAAATCTACTGGAGTTTATATTAACAGATATAAAAGAAAAAAGCTTTTAGGGGGAATTCGTTACAGGCCACTAAATGGTACTAATGAAATTAGAGAAAATTTATCGTGAGATTAGGATGTCAGCTGTTAATAATATAATAATTATGGGCGATTTTAATTTTAGGCATACTGACTGGGAAATGCTAGAGTAAAACCATGAAGAATGAAGAAGAAAGGTTTTGAAAACTGTTCAAGATGGTTTTCTTCACCAATTCTAGAAACAGTGATATTTTAGGTTTATTTTTAACTTCTAATAATAGCAATTGTAGAGGGTAGTAACTGGGAAACATCTGGCTGCAAGTGATCATTACTGTATAAGGTTTGTTTTACTGCAAATGTAGATCAGGAATAATATTTTCGTCACAGATTAAAAAAAACAGCAACAAATTTTGAAAGGATACAACAAAAATTACCTGCTGTAAATTGGAGACATTGATGAAATGTAGAAAGTATTTAAAGGTACAACTTTTTTAAGTATTCAAAATAAACATACTCTTTAGGGAAAGAAGAGGGTAGCTGTAAGAAAACCAGGTTATCTCTCAAAGGGTATATATAACAGGTGAAATTAAAGAAAAATATCACAAATTTAAAAGTTTTAAATTGAAAGGAGATTCAGAATATTAAGAAAGTTGATTAAACAGAAAATTATGACATGAAAAATAATGTATGGAAAAAAGATTCACTGAAAATGTAAACATTAATGGTAAGGATTTCTGTAAATATATTAAGGGTAGACAATTTTTGGATGAAGGTATGACTTTGAAGGATAAACGTTTTTATCTAATGATTATGAGAGGCTAGGTTATTAAATTATGCTTTTCCTTTAATTCTTACAAATGAATTTAAGAAGTATTCTTCATCATGAGCAATTGATAAATGAAAATGAGGCTGGAGAAGATGACTGCATTAATCTAAGCTCAATGAAAAATTGAGAAGTTTAATAAATGATAAGGCTCCTGGGTCAGCTAATATTTTCTCAGAGGTTTCGAAGGAAGTTAATGATCAGACATGTGTGCTACCATCTACTTTTTTTTGTGAGTCCTTGAAAAGTGAGCAGGTGTTAAAAGATTGAAAGTTAGCTGATGTCAATTCTCTGTTCAAGGGAAATAATAAAAATTGTCCTAGTAATTATAGACCTATTAGGCTTACATCCGTCATTGGAAAAATTTTGGTAAGTCTAATCAAAGACAACTTACAAGAAAGAGATCTTGGTGTAGTGATTAATCAATCTCTTCGGTCATCCAAGTAGTGTGTTGTTGATAATGGTAGGGCAAATAGGATTCTAGATTTGATTTAGATTTTATATTTGAATGAAAATCTAAAGAGGTCAATTTTATTGTATAGGTCACTGATTAGATCACATTTGGAGTATTAAGTTCCACCTTGGGCTTCTTACCTTACAAAGGATACTTAATTGTGGGAAGAAATTCAGAAGAGTGTTACTAGAATAATGCCTGGGATTGATGGGTTGTTTAAAACTGTTTTCTTTTGAAAACAGAAGAGTTAGAAGGGATCTGACTGAGATGTTTAAGATTATAGAGAGAATTGATAGTGTTGATGCATCATCTTTCTTTCATGTTTAATGGTGAGAACATAAGGGCTATGGAACATAAGTACAAATTTTGGCAAGATGTTTTTGAATTTGAGTTTTAAGAGAAAGCTTTAACTATACCAATTATAAGGGCTAATTTTAAGGTTTTCAGTTCAGTTTACAGTATGGGACACTTGAGATAGACCAACAGTTCCCTTGTTTCCCTGAAACATTGTTATGCATTATTTAACCTCAAATTCAGAGTGAAATGGTTAAAACTAACTCTTTGGTTTTAAATCTGTAATTAAAACAACTTTATTTTATTATTATATAGTAAAATGCACATAATTCAAAGTAAAGTTTTTATTTTAGATCTTGCTTTACAATTGGAATTTACAAATGTAAAAGCACTCAATATCATCTAATTATTATTGACATACAACTAAGTCAAGTTATTGTTGAAAAAATATCTAAGTACACGTACAGTATAGAGTTTTGAACAACTGGTCTTGCTTCCCCCTTTTAATTAGTTTAACGACATCCAGCTAAAACATTGCAAAGTTTATTTATCCTACTTAGCATTATTTTCTCTAAAGACAATCATTAGAACATTTATATTTTCACATAAGATTTATACTCACAGTAAAACCTATACAAGCAAAAGTTCAACCTAGAAGTTGTAAGTTTTCCTTTATTCTCTACAAACCACCCTGCTTCTTAAGTATGCATTTTCTGCAATCACTTCAGTGTATACTTAGTTTGACAATTAACTTTATTCACGTTTGATTCCCTTCAGTGCAGTTTGATTTCATCTAATTACTTTCAGTTTGAACAATGTTAGATGCAGATATTTAGTCTGTGGAACTGTGATGTTCAATACGAGAAAACATCGTTTTATTTTTGAATTATATACCTTTTTTCCTTCTGCACTTGTTCTAACATTAATATTTGTACAATAAATCCTTAAGCCTTTAATTATGTTTAGGTGTTATATATCTGAAATACCACAAACATTAATTTTTAAATTATATAAACATTTCATAACAAAAACTTAAAATTATAAAAAATATAATCAATTCTGAGTAGTCTGATGTCAAAGAAATTGCTAAGAATGGTTTGTATGTTACAACCATAAATACTAACTACATAACAATTACAAATTTCCTGAATATTAAATAACCAAATATGATTCAGTTAAATCTATTTAGATAACATTCTTCAAGGGTAAATTTAAGTAAGATAATTACATAATATAACATATAATAATCTAAAACTTTCTACTTATTTTGAACTTTTGTTAATTTTTCTCATGCATTCTGTACTTTAATTCTTAAACAGAGGGAATATTGTGTGTAACAGCATCAATAGATGATGGCTGCCTTTTAAGAGTTAATAGATCTACACCTTATCTGTATAGACAAGATTTATGCAATCAGCATCTAAGAGGTCATTTTTCACTATAAAAACCAACAAATATGTTAATACAAGTTAAAAGTAATTCGTGGCACTACCCTAAGGTTAATTACATTTTATAAGATGTATCTATCATACTTATTCTGAGGGTCATGATTATACACTATTTACCACCACTTAACTTCTGCTGCAACAAGATTAAATCTTCATTTGTTTGTTTGGACACAAGTGCACAGCTACACAATGGACTTTCTAAGCTCTGCCCACCATGGGTATTAAAGCTTGGTTTCTACAAGTGGGAGTCTGCAGACATTGCAGGGCCAAGATTAATCTTGAACCATACAGATTTATAATCTTTTCACAATATGAGCCTTCTTGAATTTCAAATTCTTATTATTTTGTTAATGGTGCCAAGTATATATACATATTTTTGCAGTGTATATTGAAGTTGAAATATTTACTTTTGTAAACATAGCCTTCATTTTTGTTTACAAGGGTATTGCTTGAGATTATTATGGGATGTAGTTATGGAGCTTGTAGCTGTTTTAAATTTCTTTACAGCATGAATTTGTCTTCCTTTGAGAACCTTGAAGGCACCTTTCTTTGAAATGTTGCAGCCTATAACTCCACATTGTTTTATAATTTTATTATGCATGTAGTAAGCTGTTATAAATCACCTTAACATTATTATGTATTGTCAAATGTCTTTTATTGGCCATTAATCAAATATATTGGTGCTAAACAAGTCATGTGTAGTATGTATCATGAAAGTGCAGCACCATTTTCCAATTATTCTTATAACATGCAAGGTAATTTAGTTGATACAGCACTAACTGAACACAGGTCTTTGTAATATCTTTGTACAATCTATGTACTGCTTTTCATGTTCACAGGAAAATAAGTCTCAAAAACATAATTTAAATAAATTTTCATATGCAGAAGTTAGAGCAATGACATATTTTTGTGATGCTTATATTTCATTTCTTGGGTATTTTTTATAATGTTTTGATGTTTTTATAATATCCTTAAAAATACAATAATTTTAAGATCAACAAACATAAGATGAAGTACTCAATGAGATTAGCTATATTTGAAGAAAACTGTATAAGAAGTGTTTAGTCATCAACAACAGCAAACACTTTATCTCCAACATGAACTTCTCCTTTCTCTTCTAATCCCAGGCTACAAGCGAGTATTGGTGTTTTTCCAAACTTCTGTTTCTCCTTTTCATCTTTTGTCACTCTGTAACTGAAATATATGAAAATTATGTAATGCACGTACATTATGAATACTTAAAATATTCCCCAATTTCTCAAATAATAAGAAAATTAACATATTAGTTAGTTTTTCTCTTACAAGATAGAATGACAAAACTTGCTTGTATATACTTTCATGAAGTATTCATACTCATTAAAGAAAAGCAGAAAAATTCATGAAACTTTTTATAACCTGTTTTAACTGCAAATACCTAACTGTAAGTGAACACAATTATTTATTTATTAAGATTTAAAGCTTAATCAAATTTCAGAATTAAATAGTTGCCAAAAGGAAACAAGTGTTAATCAATTATTCAAGAAGGTTATGTAAAATATTTTCTAAATGTCTTTTTATAGATATGAATGTGTGAATAGTAATCTCAACTCTTTTTTTACTGTTTAATTCTCAATAAATGAACTGACTGCTATTAACTTTTGAACAAAGCAAATTTTCTGCTAAATCAGAAGTTAGGATTAATCAAATAATTAATGCAACTAGTTTAATATAGCAGCCTAGCTAAAAGTATGCACAAAATAACATTTTAAGTAATTAGAGTGCATTGATTAATCAGTTGGGAACCTTTATTATCAGCTATGTTTTCTATCATAGAACTAATAACATTTTGCAATAATTATCAAGCTTGAAAAACCTGATTTAGATCTAAAAGTTGGGTCCTCATTTATGTAGTATAGTTACACAACACAAATGAGGACCCACCTTTATATCCTGATTTAGTAGCAATTCACAATTACTAATTAAATTACAACAATTTTACTACAGTGAATTAGGTTACATTTCTTTTCAAATATTTTACATGAAAAAGGCTTTATACTTTTCAGTTACCACTTTTATTCCATTTTAAAAGAATACTTATTTAAACTATAAATAATAAATGATTATTTCAAAGGTAAAAACGCTTATGTGTAACTTCTTTACTGTCTATAAAATATACTCTTCAAAAAAAGAAACGCAAAAGGAATATTTTTGTTATATTAAAGAGAAATATATGTAATAACGTTACAAGCTCAGAGTATGTGATGTTACACGTGTTAAAGCACTGATTGTCAGACAAAAATGACAATAAAAGTTGTGCACTTTGAAAACGGAGGAAAACATTGGATTTTTTGCCAAAACACATTCGTGTCCAATAAATTTGTTTGAGAGATCTGCATGTTCTGCAAGTGCAACATGTGCAAAATCCCTATAAAAGTGACGGGTTCTCTGTTTCCATAGCTCAGTGTTAAGCCACCGACACGCAATACAGTTACGCCAAGACTGACAGAAGCACAATGCAACACTACCATTGGTTGCTTGGAAGCAGGCGAATCTTGATCAGATGTTGTCAGAGCTATAAATGTCCATCCAAGGCTAAGGAATCATTACCAACAACATGGATCAACTTGTGACCTTCTACGATCTGGCAGACCTCATGTGACCACACCCACACAAGATCGCTACATCCGGTTACCTCACCTTCAGAATAGGACCACTACTGTGATGTATACTGCCTCAACCATAATAGGGCTGGGTAGGATTTCTGATCAGATCGTACACAACTGTCGACAAGATTCTTAGGCCCCATGTGTAACCCATCATGGTGAATATCAATGATGTTTTTCAACATGACAACTCCTGTCCTCACACAGCCCAACTCACCACTATCTTCTTGAGACACCACAACATCAACATCCTTCCCTGGCTTTCCAGATTACCAGATTTCAACCCTATCAAACATCTTTGGGAGACGAGTTGGACCGACATCTGCGATGGAGACAACCTCAACCACAGACTCTACCTCAGCTTGCAGAAACTTTGCAGGCTGAGTGGACAGCCATTCCACAGGATGTGATTCGTCATCTCATCATTTCCATGGGCAGGAGATGCCAAGCAGTTATTGATGCTCTCGGGAGGCATACTCGTTATTGACGTTGAGTGACGTTAAACTTTAACTAGTGAGCGTGGACTTTGCCTCTGCAGACTTTGGATGTTCAGCAGTGAATGTGCAAAGTTTCACACATGTCATACAGAATACTACCCAGAATAAACTTGTTAACAATATGTTTCAAATTTTGCCTTTTGCATTTCTTTTTTTGAAGAGTATAGTTTTATTACAACAGTGTATGACATGCTTCCATACTAAATTCATCATGATGCTGCTAATGTTGATTACATACGTTTTCAGGGTTTCAAATGGCTCCTTGTTAGACTTTATACCAGTATCCGGGTTGACGGTTGTCATCAAACACCTAAAGTAGAAAGTACTCAAAAACCTGATAAAATTGTACACATATCACTCTACTAAAAGGGTTAATTGTATTTTTTTGGTTTGCTGTCTTAAGCTGTGCCGAACATTGAATAGGTGAAAATGCAGTACACAGCAGTGTGTGCAGTAAATCTAAGAGTGCATTAGGCTTTTACATCAGATTAGATTTAGATTTTGCCTTAGGTGAAAATAAATCTGTAATATAATCATCAAATAAACAGTAATTATGAAAAGAAAAATATAACATTGCATATGTAAGTGATGAAACACATACAAACAACTAATCCAACTCACATAACATGCATTTACACTACTCACATTACTTATTTTATAACAATGCATTTTTCCCTTTTACGCACTGAACTCCTTAATCAGATCAGAGAAATAAGTTTGTATCCTTTTCTGTACAAATCACTGTCAGCAATTCCAATGTCCTTGAAATATAGTAGAAGAAAGGTAAGTTTTGATAAGCTTCAGATGAGAAAACATCTTGCTACCAAAGCAATGGTAACTGGAACAGTCAGTACTATGCAAAATGTTATATATACATTAAGATAGAACACACATAAGTCATTTTCTATAATAAATTGCCAGGTGTAGCTTATTGTGATATTGGGTGGTATAATCATGCAAAGCAGTTTTTTTTTGTATATCTATAATTTATTGATGGTGCATGAACTCTCAAAAGTTGAGTTTAATCATTAAATATTTGCAATTCCACAAAGTTCTTCTTTAATAGTGTGAAGTTTCAATACATCATATAGTAATTAAAAAAAATTCTTCATATTCTTAAAAGCCTTAAATTGAGTTTCAAGACTTACATAGATTGCATCATTGATAAAATTAGAGTTATGAATCTTCAATACTTCTTTAGAATCATTAATACATTCACCTTCACTTCCTTAACTCAACATTCTTTTAAACTGTTCTTCTCCATTTTGTAATTATTTCTCATTATCTAAACTTTCTGCCATTTGTAACCTACTGATCTGTATTCAGCAATCAAATTAAAAAATCTCTTTTACATAATGCTGTCAGCAATTCTATTTACTGATAGCATTTACATTTATTAAAAGATGATACCATGTAATAAGATACACTAAAATCATAAGAATAATCTTATTAAAGAGAGAATCATATTTTAAAACAATACAGTACTCTTTGAGATGAAATTACACTATGTGGTACCTTCCATCTAATCTTCTGAAAGTAGTTGTAAGGTAATATTGACATTTATACACACACACACACACACACATATGCCATCTGCTTGAAGATGCTGAAAATAAAAACTTCTAAAATAAACCAAAAAATATTTCAGCCATTGTACAAGATGAAATAGCATCTTTTAAAATCAAATTACAACTATGAAAACAACATGGGCAGAAGAAATATCATTGACTGATTTGAAGTATTCTTGCTTTTACACCATACATATTTTAACCATTATCATTTCCTTGTTCATGACAATCATTGTTAGATATACAAAACTTTTTAGTGTAAGTTATTATTTAGTTCACTTAGTAATCTAATATTTGGTGATTATTTAATTTTCCTAACAAAGACTGTTGTAGGTAATTATTTTAATGGTAATAGTTATAACAAATTTTCTTACGTAACTCAGTAAAAGCCATACATTGTGTATAGTTGAAACGTTGTAATTTGACACCACATCACTCAAACCTTCTGTATCTTTTGTTACTTTAGGTGAGTATTTTCACATCATGACATTTTGTAGTTTGTAGAAAGCTCTAGGCATCAGTTTAATTACTTTTATAATAGTAAATAAAATTTAACATGAAAAACAAGAAATATATAGTACTTACATGGGCCTTTTTTCTTTGCTGTTAACTACAGATGAACCTTAAGGGTTTTTTTTTAAACTAATGGTACTACCACACTAATTTTTTTCATTTAATTAAAAATACGTAACTAAGATTAAAAATAATAACAGAAAACTATACAATGTCCTGTAACTATCATATTTTTTCTTGTTTTCTATGAGAAAAAAATAATTTAAAATTCAACTCACTGGGAATAAAGTTTGAACTGAAAGTGACAACTTTCTGTACAAAAACAAAAAAAAAGTGATGTAATAAGTCATTTGGTAGATTAAAACTCTGGCTTTCTGTTGTTTATAAATGGTATAGTATTAAAGATTGGAGACAACTATTTGTGATTTGTGAAATAGAGGATATAACAGTTGGGTTTGGGTTGGCAAGAGAGGTCTGATTTTCTAGTTTATGGCTCATTAACCAAATAAAATAGAAGAATAAAAATCAATTATGCTTTGCTTCAGTATTAACTCTATTATGATGAATAACTTATGCTAAATTATGTATTTCTCAGAGGAGTGGTAAATAAATTACAGAAGAGATAAGTCCTAAAGCAAATGCCACAATTTTTATGCTTACTTATAAACTTGAGAATTTCAAATCTACATAGCATTAAGATGATTCATTAGGTATGTTTCTGTGTAAAGTTTATTTGATAATAAAGCAGTTTAATTACATTTTGAATTTAACTTTGTAAAAGGTTGTGACATACACACTTCGATGCAAACAACAAAGGTGACTGATTTAGAAATGTTTATATTTTTATTCATGAAAAATCACTGGAAAACACACTACTGAGACTTGTTATACCTGCTGCTGTCAGCAGAAATTGATGTTACCCACTCTTAGTATTATGCATTCCTATCATTCTCATACACACTATGAAAAAGATAATACTTGGCTGGTTGACTGCTTGTAAGATTATTTTAAATAAACACTTTCACAGTTAAAATAACTTGACCTTAAGTTAATACACTTCTCTTTCTTCAAGACTGGTTAATCAATTTTCAGAGAGGTTATTTGCTGTAATTAGCAAGTGATAAAGGAGTGATAACACATGTTTGGCACATCTGTCAAGATAGTGTGAAAAACAGTACGATAAGTCATGCTTCATTTTGAAATGAAAACCATTAACACTATGATAATTTTTCAGGTTTATATTTGGATTTTACAGTAGGCAGCAACAGACATTCCAAAACTCTTTACTAGTAAGTCTAGACAAAACGCAGATAGAAGGTGAACAACTGATGAACTGAATATCAGTATAGACTTATTGTAAAACACTGAAATTATTATGGTATTTTGATAAAAGTTAGTTCAAGTTTATGAATTTAAAAGTTTGTGAAAGTTTAACTTGCATATGGAATTTCTTAAAACAAGTAATATATTTATGTAGTTTTGGTTATTAAACTTTAATTTTTCTATTAAATCTAATGAATTATTTCTTAGTGAAAGTGTTATATATTGGTTAGTTTCATTTTGAAATTCTTATGCAATCTGAATGTGTGGCTATCTGTTCATAGCCATTCCTAATTTTAAAGCAAGAGACAAAAGAAAAAATAACCAGTTCATATAATCTATCATCAATGCTTGGGCACTGCTCTTATCTGACTATATGATGGAATTTGCTCATTAATCTTACACCACATTCATGGCTCCAAAATGCAGTGAAAGTGAGTCTAGGTAGTTCAAATACTTATCATGTCATTATGTTTAATTTTTTAGTAATGGATTCCATTATCTGATCATCTTCAGATATAATACCACATAGGACAGAATATTCAAATAAATTAAATTATATCTTGAGTATTAAAACATGTTAAAGTGACTTTTTATAATAATCTTACTAGTATATGCAAACATCTTTTGTATACAGCAGCACCCTCTTTGATACAATGTTTGTTGACCCTATTCACCTGAAATTAGTGTTAAAAATTCAAATTTCTATGTATCTCAATGAGGTCTACTGCTGGGACAGTGGTAAGTCTATGAATTTACAATTCTAAAATCAGGGGTTTGATTCCCCTTGGTGGACACAGCAGATAGCCTGATGTGATATTGCTATAACAAAAACACACATCTCAATGAGATACTACTTTAAATATACTATCTTTGATACTATTAAAAGGCTATTTGTCATAAATTAATGACTGACCATATAAGTTCATATACTGTTTTACTGCAATCAAACAATAAACATAATATTTAGTAAAACAATTATGTATGGTATGCAAATACCACATATCTCATTTATTATATTCTCATAGTATGTATTTCACATTACTAAAATTTCAAAGTGTTTTCTTAAAATTCTTGTTCACACATTGAAGTAGCCATGTATAGTTTAGTACAAAAACAAACAAAAGTACTTCCTGAAAAATTATGCACTTAGTAGTATATATTAAATAATACTACAGAATTTAGCTATGCCATAAAGTCTTCTTGAAACTGACTTTTAAGTTCTAAGATTCTGTAATTAAAATTTACCAGCCCATGGAAATAAATGATATTGGTGACTGTATATAAAATTGAAGCCTTGAATGTATTGTGTTTCACAATAATATATGACAACTACATACATCAATTGATATGTAGTTATGACAAACCTTCCAAACCTGTGACTTCAGGTTTATCAGTCCACTTAAATTAGTGATATTTTTTAAAAGCTACAAAACTGGTGACCCATATGTTCAAATCAGGTTCAGACTTTTTTAAATATTTAATACTCTTAGCTAGTGTTTTCTTAAGAGATTAAAGGCATTAATTATTCTTTTTTATTTGTATGCAAATTCCATGATTTAATTTTCTCACCTAGAAGTATGGCTTATTCGATAAAAGATAGCTTCACCCATCTTGATGAAAGTCCAATTGTCCTAAAGAAGATTTTTATAAAATTACAATGCATTAACTTTAGATATGTACAAATCCTTTAATAAAAAATTGCACTGGTAAATGGTAATAAGTCAAGGAATTTTTTTGTAAAAAAACACATAATGGCTTAAAGGCAAAAGCAGAGTAGGTCATGGTTGGAAAGTGTGATCTCCCTCAATTACTTTTATAATGAAATGACCACCAGTGACATGAGTCTTGCATGTGCTCGAGAAGTGATGGTACTGTTCTGACAATGAGTAGACATCTTGACTAGTCTGCAAATTTTTATGAGTAGTGTATTATTTACTTTCCAGCAACAGCAGTAAGTTTTTATACCCTATCTTTCTTTAAGATTACTTTAATGAACAGTATCTTAATTTTTAATATTATAAAAATTATTTCCTATTGCTAACTTAATTCATTGATTTAGGAGTAACCTAAATTTACTAATGTGGCTAAGTCAAGTGTAATTAATGTTTACTATAGTGTGGTGGGTTTTACTTTAATATGGACCTAAATAACATATAGTTTTACCATATTGTGAATACACAATGTTGGTTAAAATACTTAATATATCTAATTTTATTTTGTATAGTTTAATTTGATGCTTATATAATCATTCTGTATTGTTAGCTTAACATATAGATATATGACTAATGTGCCATCTGAGTTGCTAGACATTGTGAAATATAGAGTTTACAGGCAAAAGCATTGTTAGAAAAGAAGAGTATTCAACTGGTGGAACACTTTGTTTTTAATCATGATAAGTAAAATGATGTGAACATTATATTTAATTAGCTATGCAGATCACTATTTTATATTATTTCTGATCTATGTATGTAGCTGGTTTTTATAAGAAGTTAATATTAAATTTAACTGGTTTTAAAAATGCATGAGTGTGTAGGAATTAGAATGGTTGTTATAGTTGGAATTGAATGATTATATTGCTGTTAAACTTCACAGAAAATAAACTGACCATTAATAAAAAATTAAGGCATACATGTCTATAGGTAAATTACACTGTATACAACACAATTTAAAGAGTGAAAACAAACGTTTTGACTGGTGAAACAAGCAACTAAGAAATGTATGAATATCTTTCTAATCTTTCTCATTATTACCCTAATAAAATTCTAGAATTCCACGAGACAGAAAGCAATACACGTAACAATTACTCTCTCAAAATTCCATTTCTTAAAACCACAGTCTGAAAAATTTGTTAACAATTTCTGGTAAGAATATATATAAAGATTTTTAACACGGATGAAAAATACCAAGGTGACAAGATACACCCACAGAAACATTAACACACAGCCAGAGCTGATTCTCAAAGTAAAACAAGTGTTTACAGGCTTCAAAAAAAAAAAAAAAATCTTGACAGTATATTTACATACTAGAAACTGATTGCTATAGCAGCTGATAAAAAACAAACAAACACATGAATAGCATATTTCTTAACAGATTCAAATTGCAGTTATTCACTGATTACTAATTGATTAACATATAATATATACATTTTTCAGTATGTAGTAATTATTCTAATAACTAATTCTGATCTTAATTAAGCTGGGAAGTGTGCATTTCACATCTGCATCTATTTTCTCTTAGAGGGTTAATTGTTATAATTTAGTTATAAATATTTTCTTTGATTATTTTACTAAGAATAATTTTAACCACTTAGCAGACTCATTAAGGGCTTTTCTACTGAAAAATGTATAAAGTTAGTGTTAGCAACATGCCTCTTCATAAGGTTGACAGTGTTCAATTAGGAAGTTTGGTCGAAAGTTGCGGTAGCTAACTTTTTCTGAAAGTCTAGAATTGAGATCTTCCACAGATTCTTCAGATAACAAGCTGAATGCTGATTCATCTTGAAGAGCAAACTGCAAGAATGAAAGTCAGTGATCTCTTTGAAGTAATACAAAAGACAATTCTTAAAATATAACTATTAATTACAACATCAAATACTAGGTTCTCATATTTTAACATTTTTCTAACCTGAAAATGTATTTCCAACAGATACTCACCTCATTACACAGAATAGCTATATCCCTTACACATTTACCTATAAAATTTGAATGCAATTAGTCATGACTTAAGTCCCACCTAAAATTCATGTTTAATGTAAAATGCACTGGTGCATGATGATGTTATCATGCAACAATAGCCCTTTACCACCAGGAAGGTGACACAATCTCTGTGCACAGTAACCCCTCTCTAGCACTTGCACTTGAAATAACTTTTTTCTTAGATAAGGCAAGAAAAAAGCGCACTGAAATTAAGGAGATTGTGTGAGAAGATATGCATTTATCATCCTTTGAAAAATATATTTTCAGCTAAGGAAAGCATTAACTTCCAAGATAATATCTTTCTTCTACACATAGAATAGCTACAGTTACACATTTAATTGATGAAGATGCCAGTGAAAAATGAAATATACTTGAGCTCTCCATAGGATATGCTGAAAGAGGAATCCCAGAAAATGTGAAACCTGAAGGCAGGGTTTCACAGGAGCACATCTGTGGGAAACAGCACCTTGTCTCAGCCAGAATTTTGTCTTTATTTGGAATGTGAAGGGGGAAGAGAGCAAATAAGTCCAAACAGTCACATGAATGGGCAGAATAAGAACACGATCATCCCAGCACTTGCACACAAGTAGTTAGTGAGCTAATAAGTGTGGTGTAGTTAGTGCACAATTAAACCATATGAGATCTGCTCTTTTCTCAACTGGACAAATTCAGGCTGTAAAGACATTAGGTGTCATATACATACCAGCACGTACAATTTCCTCCAGTGTGTGATGCAATAGAACTGTTGGGGACATTGAAATACATCAAACTTGATGAGATGAGGCCCGAAGAAGTTTTTGTTCCTTCAATGAAAAGCCAGAGTAAGCCATATGATGCAATCACTGAATCCAGCCTGTTGAAGTGGCAGGGAATAAGCTTCTTGATATAATAGAACCCCATTGGATAAAATAAATGGTGACATGAGCCCAAAATGGCTCAATGCACACTACATAATGTCAGAGAGCTTGAACCAGGCTTGAAAAGATGCAAATCCAAGTGATAATATAACTGTGCAATGGAGGGAACATTAATAGATTAGAAAAAAATAATTTCTTTTTTTAGGTGCTGAAGTTTTGGGTAGAAAAGAACTCTCTGGAGACAATAAAACACAAGTGGAATTGTAAAAAGTTCTGTGAAAATGAAGCACAAAGACATTCACATGTCAATGCTCATTACTCAGTAACAGAAGAAAATGAGTGTAAAGTGAAAGATGATATTGTGAACATAACTACAATGTTCAAAAAGTCAAGAAGATAAGGCATGATGAAGCACTGTGATATCCCAAATAGGAAACTAGAAAAATAATTAAAATAGATAACTTGATAAGATTTCATAAGTAATGACAAAACCTGGGACTCAAACACTTTTTCTTCTTAGAAAATGAAAAGTAGCCAATAAAACATTCCCATACAGAGCAGCATAGGAAGACACTAAAGCTTTGTCAAATAAATGTCAGAATTTGAGAGACATGTGGTACATTTATTTATTTTCATTACTGAATACCAAATGAGCATGCAAGTTAGTGATATACATGTGTGTGTGTGTGTGTGTGAACATGCCTGGTCTTGCTTAGAGCACATTGTTATTTAAAACTTTCGAAGTCACTCCTACAGTCACAATTATGAGTTGTATTAACTAAAAATAATAAACATTTCTAAATATTTTACTTGTAATTGTTATCTTATGCATGAATTATGAAAAATATATTAAATACACAATAAGAGATTAGAATTATGATATGCATTAAAAGTGAAATTCTTATTGAATATACTATTTAAGCATAATGCATGTTACATCAGTTTAAGCCTGTAAGTTCATATGGTCAATTCCTAGATATAGTTGTGCGCGACTTTCAACATTTGGAGTCAGAATACAAGTTCCAAGGCTACAGACTAAAAATAAAAATATCCTTAGAAGTATATGATGCTCCACTAGTACAATCACTGCAAAAATACTGAATCACACAATGGCTACTACAGCTGTGACAAGTGCAGGCAGTCTGGAGAATGTGGGTCAAATCAAACAACATGTATTGAAACAAATGCAGAAATATAAATAGATGTTGGTTTTAATGAAATGATAGATGAGGATTATTATCTAGGGCTGTCACCATTCCTTAAGTTACCTCTTAAAATGGTTTCACACTTTCCACTACATTATATGTATTTGGTTAGCTTAGGGGTCAATAGATGCTTGCTACATTTCTGGATGAAAAGACCCCTAATATGTAAGTTGCCTTCTTTTAGTAATTCAGATTTATCAGAAAAACTGATTAGTCTTAAACAGCACAATTCTCTGGAGTTTCATAGGAAACCTAGATCTTTACATTCTTGATTAAGCTGTTCACAAGTAGTTTCAACTATTGTTTGTTGGTATTTATATACTACCAAATCCTAAGTTGTGCTTAACCAATTGTGATTATGCACATAATGTTTTAGCATCTTTTGTACAGCATTATGCCCAAATTTATGGTAATTTGTTCATATATAATATTCAGGGACTGGTTCATCTTACAGATGGTGTTATTTTAAGGTTTTCCATAAGAAAATTTTCTGCAAACAGGTATTCACAATCTTCTACATATGAGTATAACGTGTGTGTCTTTGTATGTCATAAATAGTTCATGTTATTTTAGGTATTCATCCAAATAATGGAAATGGGAGGGGATAAACACATTAAGGAATATAGATGTTTTTGCTATTAAAATTACTAAGAGTTGTATATGTTATATACCATGAAAAATAAATAATGAATTAGAGCAGGGAAGTCATTTTGTTTTGGAAAGGGAAGAGAGGACAACAAACTTTCGGAATAATTTGTCAGAAGTAGTCAGATCAAGGAGAACTGAAGATATATTCACACAGTTTAATAACCTCACTAAAAATAATGAGCATTTCATAATTTAGTGTACATTGTCATACTACTTATATTCATATTTTCATAATTATTTCTAGAGAATTATTCAATTTTTTTTACTTGAATTCATTTATCTTGTACTGGTGTAACTGGAAAAGTCAATATAAATTCACTGTTTAAAATATGTACTATAATTACTGATAGTGTCAATTCACTATAACGTCTTTCTAATCACTACATGTAAAATAAGTTAAATATATTTTAACCACTAATACTAGTAAACATGAAGAGGTGTGGAACATTAAACTTATTTTCACACAGTATGTATAAAGTAAACTAAAATTCTAAGTAACTATATTTGTAATTTTCACAAATCATACCAATAAATATATGATCCAGATTCAGATGATGAAACATACAAACTCAGTTATAAAATAATTTAAAAGAAAAGGACAGACAAGTATTCTTCAGCCACCAGAAATTCCTCTAAGTTTGACAATGAAAATAAAGTTTTAACCAAAGTTTATTAAACTGCGAGAGTAACGTTTGGCTTCATTTGAATTTACTACTAATGATACACAGAAAAGATTTCTTACACTTTATGTATGAATGATGAAATATTAATGCTTATTTTTTCTTTGCAGCTCAACTGAGCAATTCCTTTCAGTGTAGTAAATGTTCAATTTATAATAACTCAATGTTTGGAACCTTCAGCACAAACATCATCACCTGAATCTACAAAATCATGGACACCAAGAAATTCTTCCTTACAAAACATATCAAAACAAACATCATCTGGGCCAACTGAAAATCATGATGAATTTCATGTAGTTGTAATTATTTTTAAGTGTTTGTAATATGTACATCATGCTTTCAAAATGTATTACTTGTATTGAAGTATAATTTGTAAATTGAACGTTGACACCCAACTCAACCTAAATAAATGATTTTAAGTTTCATCAACAGTAATTCAGAGGTATGCTGGTAAATGTTAAAATTGATATTTGTTGATTGTGTAGTATTCAAATATGTTGAGTTCCATTTAGATTTTTTTTTATGCTTCACCTATTGAGACACATTTTAAAACATATTTGAAGTTTTAAAAGGGGAAAGGTATTATGGAATTCAGGTATTTAATATAAAAAATATTCTTTAAGTGGATAACAAACTTATAGGTCATAAATAATTAAAATCATTAATCACACATATAAATTAACCATAAAATACATTTGATATGTTAAATAAGACATATTCAAGATATTTCAATAATATAAAATGTAAATATGATTACATCTGATAACCAATATAAATATACACATACATACTAAATCTACATTAAATGAAAGTTGGCATAGAATTGATGCCTAATGTAGGACCAAAGAAGCCACACCAATATTGGCCTGCTATGCAGAGTGATGCTGGACCTTTCCTAGTATCTGATCTTGGCCCAGTATTTCTGCCAGTACTTGGCTTATATTCTTGTGATATCTACAGAGGAGACTGGAGGAAGTTACTAAAGACTAGAAAGGTCAGTGACAAGTTAACAATTGTTTGTCTTTTTTGGTACTTCAAACAGCTGGAAAAAAAACAAACCTCAAGAGGAGTCAATGCATCCTATGGCTTTTTATGCCAAAGATTCTGAATGGCTTAAGACTGACAGTAGGATGTAAAGAGGATCCTTGAGTTGTGGAAAGCCAAACAATGTGAAAAACAATGGAGGAGGAGATGTAAACTGAATGATGAACCCTTTCCCCAGAACTTGAATGACCAACTAATTTGTGGTGAAGGTCACCCATACTAACACAAACTATTTGAGTCAAGACCTGATTCTATAAGGCAGTCACTGGCACTGTTGCCTGTGTTACACCTTACAGGAGGATATTTGCTGGTATGGTCAAAACAAACCTTGTTTCCCAATGGATTGTGGTGCTGAAGATGGAGGTCTAGAAATGTGAACAAGAGATGCAAGAAACTATCCTATAGAAGATTTTTGGGATAGTTGAGAAGCTAAGGTAGAAAGGGAAGAGTAGCAATGGGCCACATCAACTTTAGATTTCAAAGAATTGGGAATCAAGCAAAAAGATACTGTATGAGGAAAGGAGCTTCTCTGAGAACTCTAAGAACTGAAGTAGACAAGCAAATTCCCTCCAGCAAGGCATCTCTTTTTAAAAGCTCCCAATAAGAAAGTAACCAATATACCATTGAAGAGCACAAGCCAAAAATATGAGTCAATCAAAAATTGTGGATGAGATCTGTGATAAGATCTGTGTTGCAAAGCTATAATTATATGTTTATTTCAGGTATATTTTAAATACACCAATAAAATTATGTATATTAGATTTACATCTATGTTTTTAGATATATTCAAAAAAGTGAAAAACTTACACAGTATTCTTTAGGCTTATGAAAAAAACCCATTTTGACAATGGTACATCTTGGTCTGAAGTCTGGCAAAAACTGAACAAATCGAAAATCATCTTTTTTCAGAAAATTCTGAATCCATTTTGCTGCTTCATCACCACAATCAACTGTTTCTATGGAATCTTGAAATATTCTGGTATAGAATACAAAAGGTTTATTTACAGTAGTACAGAAATATACAATAAATGCTTTATAATAGCTTTAATACTAACTGGTAAAACAGAATGATGATTTTTTGTTTACTTTTTAAATTTAAGAAATTGTTTGAAAAAGCATAAGTACATTACACAAGTAGAAATTTAAAGGCATCTTAAGTAGTTAAAACAACAACAAGAAAAGAGCTGCCTTAACAGCAATTGAAGGTTAGACTAAGTTTGGTTGGATCACCTACCAGGAGATAATAGCTGGAATAACATAAGCTGACCAAAGACCATTCAATCCAATAAAGTCACTTATCATGCAATTTTTCTTATTAAGAAAAACTTTCTCAACCACAAAACTATTGTCCATTAATATTAAAATAATTCAGACAACATACAGAAAAGCATCACCAGATAATTTATTTCACAAAAATTAATAGTTCCAAGATAAAAGTAATTATTTTTTGTAACAAATTAGTATTTAAAGGATGAATGCATAACTGAAAGATGTTTACACTAACAAGCCATTTTAATTGTTATCTAAAAGATCAGCTTACTTCATAAAGCTAAAAATAGAAGCTAGCCCATACACGCATGCCATAAATATTACAATGCTAAATTTTACTAGATCTCTACTTTAATCTAAGACCTTGGTGTACCTTTATTGGTTAGATTTTAATACTCTTTACAAGCAGATAATTTCTTTCCTGATTATAATATCTCCCTAGCTCCAATCAATCAAAGTTTATTCATAAGCCTTCAATTAATTTCTTGATGATGAGAAACTCACTTGAAATAAAAATGTATCTCAGAACAGCTGCTATGGGTATTAACAGTTTTATTGATAAGCAGAAAATAATGTTTCAACCTTCCTAGGTCATCATCAGGTTAACTCTCTTTGTTAACCTGATGATGACCTAGGAAGGTCAAAACATTGTTCTCTGCTTTTCAATAAAAGTGTTGATACCCATACCAGCCATTCTGATATATAAGCTGTCAATTCAACTAGATAAACACACACATTATAGCTAATCTTACAAACAGTACCACAGTTTAACCACTGAGCCATGTATTTTCTTAATTGGTTTGATTTATTATGTACTCAGATCTGACTGGTTTATATGAGTGAAATAATAACTGGTAAATTACCAATTTAACAAATAAGTATGTTAAAATATCTTTCCTAACCAGGATTTAAACATAAGAAGCTTATATAACACTAATGGTATGAAGCTGTTGTTTTTTCAATCGAGATGACCAGAATGCAGATTTCAAGTATAACTCACAATCGCTATAATGCCAAAATATTTTGCTAATGCAGTATACAGATTTTACCCAACTTTTACAAAAATCATTAAAGCTGAAAAGTTTTTAATTTAGTGTTCTTTTATGAAACATCACTACCCTAACTGTTAGTCTCTATAGCCAATACATATTTTTGTTTTGCAAACAGACTTAAATATTAATTTTCTAAAAATATTAAAAAAAACTTTATCAAATCTTTATAGTACAAAAGAGATGTAAGGTTAGCTGCTCTAAGTATGGATTAAAACATGAACCAGATAAGGTCATTTACTGCTGGAGTGAAAAATTAAAATTTATGTTAAAAATTGTTTCTATCTAAATTTCAGAAAGAGATAACTGAAATTAAATTTCAATATTTTAAATGTAACCATCAATTTATATTATTGGTGTTAATGCTTACCTAGATTTTGATACTTTTACACTATGATTTAATTTTTGTAGGCATTCTAGTTTTAATGTCTCCATTCCTGGACCATCAATATGCAACTGATTTCCATGTAAAGATGGTGTCAAAAGTGCCAACTGAGGTTCCTGTCTCTGTGTAATGAAATTTTTACCACTCTTAACAATCATGAAGCATCTAAAATAAAGAAGACACAAGGAATAAGTAAACAAAATTACTAGAAATGTTTTGCTTTAAAAGCAATTTTGTTTGGATAAAAAATTTTAAAGAAATTATCATTCATGTCTTTCAATGATACAGACATTTTACTTGCTGTTAGAAATACTTTAAGTAACATTAAGTAAACTATCCTATAAAGATAACATAGGACACATTAAGAAAAGCTGATGTATTAGTTTTTTTACACAATGGTTGTATTTTATGTTAATGGGCAGATTTACTTACCAGCTTTAAATTTCTTAATTTGATCATGTTTAACAGAGAGACCCATTTTGAAGGACCAGAAGTCATTTATATAATGAAATGTATGGTAGAAAGTACCTCACAATTATGTGACCTTCAGATTAGTATATCTTTACTCACATAAAAGTTGACATTCTACCTTTAACACAACACAAAACTAAATTATATAACTTAGAATCATGAGATGTGCATAGTGTAATTTTATCTAAATGATAAAAAAATGTTTATGTTTGCCATTTTAGAATTATTCAATACCTGTCTTTACATCACTACAATGGGTAATAAAGAGTTTGAAAGAGCACATGAAACTTAAATCCGACTATAGATACTGGTTTCTACTATTTGAATCTAAACCAGTTTTCAGAAAATGGAGGAAAATAAAGTGTGAACTTTACACCAATATTTCTAAGACATCTTGAGTAAATTTACTTTAAAGGTAAAATGGTAAAAATAGTACATATCACTCCTCCATATTACAGAAAAGCTTCTTGATGAGATTTATTTACTATATAATTGTTATACAGGTTCTAGTTTAGCCATATTTTGTGAACACTGAGTGTTATTTTTGTATATATTTGCATATTTTACTTTTTTAAAATCTCCAAATGGCCTTGAAGTTCAAAATCAAAGGATCCCCTCACTAAGCCCTGAGATACCCCACTCATGACATTAATCCAGTTTGACTGAACTTCATATGTAAAAGACTAAATTTTATAACATGATTCTAATATAGTTTACTAATGCATCAATTGTAAGTAGTTTAAATTATATGATTACTAATCTAACACAACTAACAGACCAGCCACCCACCAACTCTATAATTACACATTACAGAAATTTATTTTGCAAGAAAAATAATACGATGGAAATAAACTTTCACTAAATTCACTCTACTGTGTACTCAAATCTTAACTGTAGTTCAACAATACTCTATCTACAAACTAAACATTAAAAACTTACAAGGACTTTATAAAAGACATAATTATGATTATATATTTTTATATGTGGAAAACAGCAGTATGTCACTAACTTTTGCCTTTTCCACAATACTAGCATCAGCAGATGTAAGAAAAACCAATAATCAAACCATTTCACACATAGTGGTTCTAATTTCAAAAGCTAAAAGTGCACTATTTGTTGAAAAACATTTTAAATTATAAGATTATTAAAACAGATAATTGAAAAAATCAAAGAAGTACCTATCTCTCCAGCTCCCTGTTCTTAAACCCAATTCTGTGCACTCCACATGTTCCAGTTCTACTCCTCTTAAAGACTTCACAGGATACAAGATAATTTTCTTTATTTGGGCAACATGAACAAACTTTAAATTTTTATGTTTACTCCAAGTTATGACAATAACAGCAGTCAATCCCATAATGATCAGAGCAACAAGACCAGAGAAAACATTAACTGGAACAGACTGAAACATTGCTGAAGTTTCTATTGAAAATAAAAACAATAAAAGCTTGTGTACATTTTGTCAATGAAAAATTAAATTAAAAATTGGATCTACTTTTGTCTCTAAATTTATTCAGAAAGAATTCCTCATGGAGATGATCTTTTGTGATTTTACAAATATTAAAAATTAATCAAAGCTGAAGAACTGTTGCAACATAACCAAGCATACTTTATATTTTTATCTGTTTGTGTAATTATCTTTTTTCTTTACTTTTGTCTTTATAATCACTACTAGATTAATACATGCTACTCTCTAAATATTACATACAAATCAACAAATCCTTAAACAATTAAAAATACTTTCTATCATCCACAGTGAAAGCAGAAAGCTTTTTCTACACTGGTACCCAAAATTGGTATCTCCACATAATCTAACCCCATATTCATTAAACTTGTAGCCCCAACACAGGTATAAATTATTCAAAACGACCTGAATTTATATTTCTTTCAATGAAAATAATTTTATTACTACTATCAATTTTACAACAAAACAAATAATACATTTAAGTAAAATAATAATTTCATTTGGATTTATATGCTTGAATTTAAATTATAATGGTTCCATCAAATCAACTTTTTCAGAATTTTAATGGGCAAACACATTGTTTGAAAAAAATAACAATGGTGTGTAAATAAAATATGGCAGCTTTGTACGTAATATTACTATAAAATAAAATGTTAAATTCACAAATGCTGTATTGAATTAATTACTGATACTAGTAGCATTATGCAATCTATAGAATTAAATGCTGGTCTTAAAGCTTTCATTTTAAGAGTTTCTTATTGCGTGATGGAATTTTACACATTAATTTGATCAACAAAAGTGTTAAATCTTGGAGAAGTTATCTTTAGACAGCTGCATACTGTTTACTTGATCCCGTTCTTTGTGTAGCCTGAAGTAATTGCAGAACAGCCAGAACCTGTACACTGCTGAATACCAGTCAGGAACGTAAGTAGATCAACAATATTGACACACCGACCCTTTGGAGATATTTATGAGACAATTTAAAAGCATATATCTTCTCCAACAAGATAAACAATAATATTCTGTGATATATTTGTAAAACTTTATACACACATTTTAAACGTTTACTTCTTCTACTCCTTGTCGATGTATTTATATTAAAGAACAGCGCGTGAGAGAGATGATCCTTTACCCTCTGAATGACGATGCTATCTAATAAAAATTCACGATTTTCGCCCCCATCTCCACCCTCCTTCCCGTTCACATGTACATATTAAAGGTCAAATTAAAAACAGATAAATGAATAAACAACAAAATGTATCTAAATCACAAAAATTACTTTTCGAAAAAGCAGAAGAACGCATAACATTTAATTCAGAACCCATGAGCTTCCAGGTACATTCAACATGCCATGAATCTCAGCCATAATGGATGCGCCCCTGTAACACATTCCTTCACATTGTTCCTACAAATAAACCTTTGGTGTTACTTTTTATTTCCGTCTTACACCTCTGCTATATGACTAAGTTAAAGAAGGCCATTTGATCTTAGAATAGGACAAAATGTAATAACACGGATTTAACTCTACTTGTGCAATATACAGAAAAAACAAATTGCGTTTTATGTTGTGTTGCACATTATCACGCAACGTCTAAATATAACTCGTACACTTTAGGAATATCATAAGCTCATAAAGACTAAATTTGTTTGAAACAGTTTGTGTGTTGGGGCTTTTAGTTAATCAACTATTCATTCAAAGAACGGAGAGAGAAGTTTAGTAGGAGCTTTGAAGAGCTATATGGTTGATTCAGATAAAACTGCGTTTTCCTTAATTAGACCTTGTCCAACACAAGTCCGCTTAAAAACGGGAAGCACAAATTACTTGATACACTGATAAATTCTGAATTCTCTAGCTCTGAGTTTTAAAAATCTTGATATAAATGTGCAAAAACACAATTTTACGAACAACAAAATTACGTGCATATTTGACAAAGTGCACCACTTTTGCTGTATATTTCACTTTTTAAGTGCCCTTCAAATTTATATCAATTATAAGATATTTCATAAGATTTGTGAAGATTCCGAATTAAACTTTGGTAGAAAATTACTATTTACAAATAAAAATGTTAATATTCATCAACCACTCTGAGAGTTTGAACTTGAGCAGAACCGTCAAGATGGCATTAAGAGTACATTCCGAGTACATTGAAGAGGGTTTGGATCTGAAGAAGGGAGGGGTGAAACTGACACAGAGATAGAGCCTACATACTACATACAAATCCTTAACCCCAACATGAAAGCTCTTTAGAATGCGCTCGAGAGAGTAAGAGCAACTAACTGAGATTAAGAGATTATAATAATATGCCATGTGAGAAAAAAAGTCCCAATTTTCCCTGTTATTCCTGCTTCAAAGTAAATGTGTAATATTGGAAATCTGTGAACTTAAGGTGTTTATGTAAATTGTACGTTATTTGTCAACTAACACGATGATTTGATATGAAGGTAAAAATAACAAAAGGTCTATCAAGTGCTATCTTTAAAACTATATGTTTCAGATAAAATGTTTTGATACAAAAGTTGTCGAACACAACAGATACATTATTAGAAACGTTACTTTTTTATGAGTTTTGCATTAATTTGCCTAATATTTGAAATCGACAACATAAGTTTGTATAATTTTACTGACACTGTAACCATGAAAGTATACATAACTCCGAATTCGTTATACGTATCTTTAAGTTTTTAGTAAAACATTACAAGTCTTGTTATACACACACACACACACGAATATTTTTTCCTATAAATTTGTGAAATTAGAGTCAGTATGACTCAATCACTGACAAGAATGAATGCAAACTGATTTTAATGTTAAGAATAAAAACTACATCTTTTTATCATACAATCTTTATATTTTATCTGAATTAAATCTTGAATATTTTAAATGAATATAATTTGTTTTCATTAGAAGTTCGTATTTAATCCGTTACTATTTAAACCCCAATATTAACAGCAATCCTACCAGAGGCTAAGCAATAAGATAGCAAAGCTAAAATTCAGGTTTCAATACTCGTGGTGAGTAAAACGTATATAATCTTTAGTGTAGTTGTGTACTTGTTAAAACATCACTATTCGGCAATTTTTTTTGTTTTTTAAGTATGAAATAAAATAAACAATAATTTTTATTTATCTTCGAGTTCTCATATAGCCATATTGTTGCTTTTCTAATATATTAATAATTTCAATTGTGTTCTTTTTTACATATGTCAGGCCATACATTAAGTAATGTCTGATTTTAGGTTCAGAAAAAGAGAAAGGATTTCAAATGCTTTTAATGTTATTTAATCAATATTGTATACTCCATTATCATTAATTACTTCCTGCCAACAATTCACAAGTTTCTGAATGACACTTCCATACAGTTCTTGGGGTTTGTTGGAAAACGAATCTAGAGGAAGTAGTTTTGGCATCCTTTTGTGTTCCAAGCTCTTTTCCATTAAAATACTTCTGCAAACTTCGTAATAGAAGATAATCAGATGGGGCAAGGTCTGGAGAATATGGAGGATGTGGAGGTTTTTCCCAGTCTAGCTCTTCAGTCTTTCCAGATGTGATCCTTGCTAGTTTACGATTGATCAAAGCAGGTCTGTTTTCTTTCAGTGCAACATTCAAGCACTATAACTGTTGACAACAGAAGCTTGATGTAATCGTTACATTGAGTGGCAGCAACCCAAAGTGAATCACGCAACAATATCTCACCAAACGTATAACAAGATTTTCCTCAGGTGGAGGTTCATTTTGGGCTGTGCTTTAGCCAGTTTACCTGCCCTGGGCCATTGTCAGCGGCGCTTAGCATTTGTATAATATATCCATTTTTCATCTTCAGTCACTAACATGTCCAAAAAACGTAAGTTACGTTCGCGAGAGTGCAGAGAAGTGCAAATGTCCACTTTTGTTCTAAGATTGGCTTCTTTCAAATCATGGTAACCCATTTTCCAAGTTTTGGCACCTTTCCAAGCTGTTGAAGATGATGATTAACTGTCTAATGGGTTGAATTAAGCTTCTGCACTAGTTCTTTAACTGTTACAGCACAATCTTCATCAAATGTAGCCAGCAGCAAGTCATCATTAAACTCAACAGGACGACCTGAAAGTCGCGCATAACTTGAGCTGTAGTCACCTGATTTGAACTTTTGAAACCCCTTCGACATTTTTTTCATTGAGAGACTCCGCACTGTAAATACCTTGAACGTTTCGTGTAGTTTCTGCTGCAGTATTGCCTTTCTAAAACTCATAAAACATTATATGCCAAATGTGTTCCTCAGACACATCCGTCTTCATAAGGGTTTATTTAATTAATGATCTGAAAAAGTGGAGTTAGGTTAGTTTCTCTTATTTGTCTGAACATTTTTATATACGTTCTTCTATATATTTTAGTCATTAAAGCCTTTCACAAAGACATTACTTATGGGATGACTGATAGTTTATTTTAATTTCATAGTTTTACTTCCTGCATTATTTTGTAAGCGGTTATGTCACAATACAGAGTAGATTTCGTATGTCACTGAACTTTGCATAGTAATACAGAAAGCTGAATGTACATTCACGAAATTCTCAATATTTGATGGTACAAGAGGAAACGTTTTCAACTTCTAAGTTACCACCTTCTGTTTTTAATCTGGGACTAACATACTTGTCGCTTAAGTATGATATTACAAATATAGCGCAACAAGTTATATACATAAGATAACTTCTTGAAGGTGTGTTCATTAAGACAACTAAAGAAACATCTGTAAAGTCCATCTTATAATTTGGTGTCTAAATAAACACACCTTCAAGAAGTTAGATTATGCTCTTTAATTATGTCTGAGAAGCAAACTCCTCTGACAAGCTGACAACATAATAACCTTTGATATTTACAAATAAAAGAAACTGAAATATGTATGGATTTCCAAGGTTAAATTGACTTTCTTACAATTATGGTACATTTACTTTAGTGTGAATATTTGTAATATACTTGGCAATCTTATACTTTGCTTGTTTCTACCTCCCCTTTTTAAAGAATAAGTATATATATATATGTAAAATATTCATGACTATTACTTTGGTCATTCACGTTTAAAGACAAATAGAGAGGGAAAATATTTTCATCAAATATGAATTTCTAGATCTCATCTTACAAGTTCTGCTAAAATTTGTAAGTACATGTAACTTTTCATTCAAAAAGTCACAACATGACTTTCTAGAAAGTTATTTTTACAACTGAAATATTACAGAGTATATAATCATGATTAATTTTTCAGAGAAAATTTTAAGAAAGAAAAAATGTAAAGCTTCTCACTGAAAATTTCAGTAAACTAATAAAAATAACCCTGTAACCCCCATTGCTATTTTTAACTTTCTTTCCTTGCAGTGTAGTGTATTACAGTTAAAATTTAAGTGAACCACCTTATTATCAATACATGTCAATGAAATTACATTATGATGTATGTTATAATTTAAATTTTACTTTAATGTTATCTGAGTTCTACTTACTTTGTTTCAAAGGAAATCACTCAAAAAATATTTAAGCTATAATTTTCTTGTCACGTGATCACTTTGAAAGATCTCGACTTTAAAAGCAGTTCATTCCTGGCAGTATAAGTTGGCAATGTACATGAGTATGTGGAGTAAGTCCTATAGACGTATTCACTAAGAAAGAGAAACAAATATTTCAATCCTTGATGATTATCAAGCCCAACTTCTGTAATTATCCTTGAAGTCTTCATTGTACGTGTAGTTTGTTAGTTGACATAAAAGTATATATTCGTTATAAAGAGCTCAGTTTACATTGTATGCTGCAGTAATTAATTTGAATGATGTATATTGAGCATGCAGTCTGTTTTGGCTGCAAAGTTTAATCTGGAATGGTGTATAGTAACCAAATGTTTCAATATGTGTAATACCTTACAAGCCTTTACTTATATATACTGATAATAGTACGTGAGTTTTAAGTTGTAGAGGATTGGAATGTAGAAATCCAGATTTAATGTTCAACACGACGGGAACAATCAATTTAGGGATGGATTTCAGGTGCAGGATAAATTTCGGATGGTTTCTAACTTTGGAGAATGCCTTTTATGTTTCATTTATGGTGATTTATTCCACGAAACCAATTAGTTGCTAGAATACGTATGTTTCAAAGGTGTTATTACGTTGTGCTATAAGTCAGTAAAAACATGTTGGATATATAAAATATGAAAGACAATATTTTTTATCGCATGAAACAGCAACTAAAGAGTATATTAATGTATATATTTTACCCCAGTTACTTCAGATTCCGTTTGTTCTTAAAATATTTAAAATAGGATACATGTACACTATATTTGATAAATCTTTGAAAAAGTTATCTTTCTCAGTATCTCATCAAGTTTCACTACTGAGACCTTTCAAATTTAACTCTTTCATTAAATATAAATTCAACAATAAATTTATTCAGTCTTCTCAATGCTGATCTCAAATATGAACCATCAATATTCATCACGATTTTACGTGTTACAAAAATGATAAATTTGATTAAGGTCGTCAATTTCACACTTATTTTTTCAGTTCTGTTGAAAGAGGATACACTTGTTTAGTGTATACATTCATAAGATTTTGTTTACTCTATTGTTTATCTTGATACTGGTTAAACGGGAAAGTTGAAAGCTTGTAACGCTAAAAACGAGATTTCGATACTCTTTATTGGCACACAATAGATAGCCTCATGGGGAGCTTTATGTTTAAGAAACAATTGTTTGTTTGTTTTTTAATTTCGCGCAAAGCTACACGAGGGCTATATGCGCTAGCAGTCCCTAATTTAGCAGTGTGAGACTAGAGGAAAGGCAAATAGTAATCACCACCCACTGCCAACTCTTGAGCTATTATTTTAGCAACGAAGAGTGTGATTGACCGTCACATTATAATGCCCCCACGGTTGATAGAGCGAATTTTGGTGTAAAGGGGAGTTTAATGTATTTCTTCAATTTATTTTCGTTATGAACTGTTGTGTTTAAGTACGTATTAAAATGAGAAAACTGTGAACCTAAATTTGGTCAATCTAAATTTGATAAAACAAAGGGAAACTTATTATATAACACATCAATAATAAGATAATCGAATATCAACAAAATAGAGGAGATATTGTTAACACATGCAACACAAATTATATTATACGATTCCTTCCTTCTAAAAGAAAATATTCTTCAGTATTGCTTTTTACAGATACATAACTGTTTGAGAACCACTGTTTAAATTTCTCTCATTCAATTGAAAAAAAGTGATACTTTCCTTAGTTAGATATAGTTTTCTTTTTCCAAAATCCTTTCACTGTCACATACGAATATTCAAAATGTTCTCATAAGTTGATAAAGTAACAATCATTCCCAGAAGGATAGGAATAAGGTGATTCAGGTGCTTCTTTGTATTTTGTAATAGTAGAGGAACTTAATTGTCGTTTTTTCCTGTTTTACTGGTTCTTCTTCACTGCTAGATTTGATATTTTTTTACCATTTTATTAGTGTCAAAGAACATTAATTTCTTCAAAATAGACCCAAATGTAAAATAATATATAATTAGTAAATCACGGCAAGATTGTTTATTGGTATAGTAAATTAAACTGAAAACAAACATTACTGTGTCAAAAAAACACATGAATTAGTTTTATTGTCAAAAATATACTGGTAACGGCATAGTTACTTTTAAAGAATGGTTAATTTTTCTCTATAACACGTAGCAGAGTTGCATCAGTTTGATTATAAGTGGTGAAAGGGACAGGATATTTATATTTGAAATGTTACCCAGATTTGATTGAATTTTCGACTATTTGTTGTATAAATATAAAAACTAATCAGAAACAGTCAACTCTGTCACCATTTAGGTTCGTAATTCATTGCATTATATAATGAAATCTCCTAGATTTCTAAGATTTGTGAAAATATAATAAATTATAATTGAGACGATCTTTCATTTTGAAGAATTATTCTAAGCCGTCTATTCAGTTTAACACATTACTGTATGTCAGGTAAAGCATAAAATAATTTTGCATAAAATGAACATAGTATTTTGAGAGCAAATACGATGGATTTATAAAATGTAAAATAAAAAATATTTTCTTGCCTGTTGTCCAAAAACGCTTGAAACATACAGAAATAGAAATTCTGGATTCTCGTTCTGTTTTGTAGAAACGAATGCAATACTTTCTTTTAACAAATAATCCTTTTCAGACACAATTACAAAAGGACAGAAAGAATAGGAAACCTAGTTAGAACCATGTTTAGACTAAATACTCACTTACAAACACTTGTTGCCAACACTACAAGATTGGGAAGGAAAGGCTTATGGTAGAAATTTAAAAGATTTTAAGATTTATATACTGTATATCTACTATAGAAACTGAAATTCGGGTCACGCAAAACTCGTAATCACCGAGACAACAATGTTTATTGACAGAATTTTTTTTATTTCAGATTTTGCAAGTATATTGAATCGGACTGAAAACATGATGGAACCAATATATTATAATTTAAAATGATTAAAAGTGAAACAAAAACAATTCCTAAATGAAAATACAAAGAAGATAACATACACTTTAGAAACTTAGTTACACTCTTGGTTGTTGCTTTTTACAATGAACAATATTCGTTTGTAACAGTAAACAATCAATGACGAAGACAAAGCCTAAAATTCTCCATCAAGTGGTAAAATACTAAACACGATTTATTTTTTAAATTGCGCGGCTTCCAGTGTATCAATTTAATTTTGTAAGAACGGGCAAGCAGGTGTTTTATGTTATTACTTTGTAAATAATATATTAATAGTTTCTAGTTCCAATAATGTATTATTTGTAATACAAAAGAAAAATTGTGTGACCATGATATCTGCTCTTTAGAGAATAATATCTTTACAGTATAAATGGAGTTGGTATTATTTTAACGTTCTCAATCGTAATATCATGTATCAAATTTTACTTTTTGTCCCAGTTTCTATTATTTTGCTCATTCTTGGCACTTGCTTATCTTATACGGTAGTACTTATTGTGCAGGGATTGACTGAGAAAACAATAAAACAATAGCTACTAAAATCATTATATTACTCTCTGACATCTACAAATAACTGCTCAGGAATAGATACAGTCTTATTTGAGCACCTAGTGTTCCACAGATTATGAGATTTCTAATATCATTGAAAAGTGTTGATAAAGTCGAGAACTTGTAACTAGCTAAAGAGCCAAAATGTTCGTCTTTCTTTTAATTCCACAAAATTAGTCAAAAATTAGTGAAATGCTTGCAATAGTCTTAGTATGAGAGAAAAGCACTGTAAGAGCTCTTGGGAACAAATTATAACTAAACATGGTATTTAATAGGTACTGATAAACCTGTGAAAATTGTCACTATAGTCACTCAATTACTATATGAAGCTTACAATAACTATTAAAATTAAATTATAGACTTATTTGAGCACCTGATTGCCATTATTAAATGATTCACAGCTTGTGTAATAGTAGTAGTACTCTGTTCTTCTACCACAATGAGAAATTATTAAAAGGAAACTAATACTTAAAAGTAAATTCAGTTTATAACTAAATATACTCTTCAAAAAAAGAAACGCAAAGGGGATATTTTTGTTATTTTAAAGAGAAATATATGTAATAGCGTTACAAGCTCAGAGTATGTGATGTTACACGTGTTAAGACACTGATTGTCAGACCAAAATGACAATAAAAGTTGTGCACTTTGAAAACGGAGAAAAACATCAAATTTTTCGCCAAAACTCATTCGTGCCCAATAAATTTGTTTGAGAGATCTGCATGTTTTGCAAGTGTAATATGTGCAAAATCCCGATAAAAGTGATGGGTTCTCGGTTTCCATAGCTCAGTGTTAAGCAACCGACACGCAATACAGTTAGTCCAAGACTGACTGAAGCACAACGCCATTGGTCGAAGCAGGCGAATCTAGATCAGATGTTGCCAGAGCTATAAATGTCCACCAAAGCACCACACAAGGCTAAGGAATCGTCATCAGCAACATATATCAAATCGTGACCGTCTACGAGCTGGCAGACCTCGTGTGACCACGCCCGCACAAGATCGCTACATCCGGCTACGTCACCTTCGGGATAGGATCACCACTGCGACGTCTACTGCCTGAACCATACTAGGGCTGCGTAGGATTTCGATCATACCGAACGCAACCGTCGACGAGATTCTTAGGCCCCATATGCAATCCATGATGGTGAACATCAACGACGTTTTCCAACATGACAACACCTGTCCTCATACAGCCCGACTCACCACTGTCTTTTTGAGACACCACAACATCAACGTTCTTCCCTGACCCTCCAGATCACCAGATTTAAACCCCATCGAACATCTTTGCGACGAGTTGGACCGGCGTATGCGACGGCGATAACTTCAACCGCAGACTATACCTCAGCTTGCAGCAGCTTTGCAGGCTGAGTGAACAGCCATTCCACAGGATGTGATTCGTTATATTATCGCTTCCATGGGCATGAGATGCCAAGCAGTTATTGATGCTCACGGGGAGCATGCTCGTTATTGCCGTTGAGTGACGTTAAACTTCAACTAGTGAGCGTGGACTTCGCCTCTGCAGACTTTGGATGTTCAGCAGTGAATGTGCAAAGTTTCACACATGTCATACATAACTACCCGGAATAAACTTGTTAACAATTTATCTCAAATTTTGCTTTTTGCGTTTCATTTTTTGAAGAGTACATATATATTATTTCCATGTTTCATAAATAACAGTTTTATTTTTGTCACTAGATCGCAACATAAATTGTACTATATAAAGACCGTTTCTACCTTTTCATTGCACAAACATGATATCTGTCCAAAATTTTCAGTAAAACTAAAGGAAGAAAAGGATAATTAAGAAAATCAAGTATTTCTGCAAGTAACAAATCTATGTATATACTATTGATTTCTGAGTTTAAAAACACCAGTTTCTTCATTATGAAAACAATACATTATACAGCAATCTGCTTTTCTTCATATTTTCAGTGAGATTGAACCGAGAATTTGCGTATGAATGGTATTACACTTGTTGACATGACTATAGAATATGGTGGAGTCGACTATATGCACATGCAGGTAGTTCGTGCGTTTTGAAATGTATGGGTTTTCTAAATATCCTTTTAATATTGGTATAGCATTTTGAGATACTTGTACCATCCTGAAAAAACCATGCCAGCTACACTGGCTCCCATTGTAATCTCAAATTATAGAAACTGACAAAACTCAAATGACTGAAAAAAAAACAATATACATTACTGTTAAAATATTAAAATAAAACAAATAGTCACTCATCAACCTACGTCGGTGAAAATATTTTGAAAAAGAAAGAAAAAAGTAGTACTATATTTTGTAAATATTAACTATAATGAAGGTATTGTAATAGCAAAAGCACAGAAACAATGTCAGGTAATTAAACAAAAACATACAAAAATCCCTAAATAATTAGGCAGTAAGTACTGAGTCAATCTTAATACTTTATGGTTATTAGTCACAATAAAAATATATAGTACCAGTCACTTTTAATAAAATCTCAATTTTTACAACCGACGGGAATTCGACATTTAGTTGTAAATAAAAGTTATTCTTGGAAAGATTTGGATACTTTTATAGTTTTGCTTGTTTGTTTTTATGTATTAATCTCCATCTTGTTTCTTTACATTTTGACATTGACATATCTACATCATACTTAATTTTTACAAAAAGGTTTTTATTAGTTATCTCGATAAACAATGATTATCTTTAGAAAAATCAAATGAAATATTAATATGTCATATAAGTTGCTACAATTTTAACTTCAGTATTAAAGAACATAACATTACAAAAGCGAAACTAAGTGTTCTTTTTGAGGTGACTCCTGAAGAATATTTACATAGTTTGTTATCAACCATTTCTATCATGTGAATAAACTCCTCTCCCAAAACATCACGATAGCCTGCTTGGCTTGGTATAGCTTTAAGACTGGTTGTAGCATCAGAGAATATCAAGTCTGGTGTATGTTGATACAGTCCAAATAAACGAAACGACGAGGACTGAGGTCCAAATGCGTGACCAGCAGTTACTAACAATCTAATAGCATTCATTTTGTCGTTCTCAGAAACGTAGTTTGACATCATGACCTAGGAAAAAAAAAGAGGAACTATATTACTGAGCAATATCTGAACATCTCAGCAGAACAGCTAGCTACATCAACGTTTTGCTTTATAGGAGTCAAAATAACAATTGTTTCGAGGGAGGCAGAGAAAGTCAACAATAATGCCAATTGGAGACTAAGAACGGTTATTTGTTTTAATTAGTTGTTTTAGAGCAAAGCCGCCTTAAGCTATCTGCTGTATTTACATCGGGGAATCAAGTTCCAGATTTTAACGTTGTAAGTTTATTTGTTTTGGAAATTTCGCACAAAGGTACTCGAGGGTTATCTGTGCTTACCTTCCCTAATTTTGTAGTGTAATACTAGAGGGAAGGCAGCTAGTCATCACCACCCACCGCCAACTCCTGGGTTACTCTTTTACTAACGAATAGTGGGATTGACCGTCACATCATAACACTCCCACGGCTAAAATGGCGAGCATGTTTGGCGCGACGGGGATGCGAACCCGCGACCCTCGGATTACGAGTCGCACACCTTAACTCGTTTGGCTATGCCGGGCCAACGTTGTAAGTCCATAGACTTATCAATTTTTTATCTGGTGGTTACCTGTTTTGTAATTTTTTTCGAGTTTTTTTCTCTCTTTGGTATTGAAGAAACTTAAAATTGTCAAAAATTGTGCATGAGAAAACTGTCGAAGCTGAGTTTACTACGTGCAATGAAAAAAAGGCCGAATCTCAACTACAGTCTATATACAATTAACACGGTTATAGGACATACCTAGAGAATATGACAATTTGTAAGTAAAACGTTATATTCAAACAGAGTGTTTTTGCATGTGATAGCTATGTTTACATCTCCTAATAAATGTTTGTGTCTTTAATACAACTGTTTATATAAAAAAAATCTTTCTTCAAAATAATCGTTATGTCAGGTTGATGTTTAGCTTCAAATACACTTGCTTAACTAAAACAGTTACAGTTCAAGTTTCGAAATTCAAAATTTATCGTAGAATTACTACGAAGTGTTAAGATGTACAGTCTATGCCCATTAACGTATCGTTGTTCGTTTATATTTTTTAAAAATTAATACCAATACAACTGTGTGCACTATTTAGCTACCAGCAACAATGCCTATGTGGTTTTACACAGTCAGATATTTCATAATTACCAACTTAACAATTGATCATTATATTTATTTAATACGTTATTATTCATTCATTGTATTAAAGTCCTAAAAAATACATAAAAATGTATTATATTTATATATGTTACTTATGTACAGACTAAAGTGAATTTAAATTTCTAGGCAGTTATTTAAAGTTTCAAAAACAAAACGTTCTAATCGTCAAATTAAATAAAAGCAAGGAAAATTGAAATCAGACTCAGTCTTTAGACCCAACTTTTATAGATTTCATTGAAGGAAGACACAAAAATATAATAAGTGTTAAAACTTGTTCTATTTACCTGGTTGTTGAAATTATCAGCAAAAAATTAATTGTATTATATTTGCACTTGTATTAATGGCAAAGCTACGAGGGTTACCTGCAACCATCTATATCTTGGAACTGCTAACTAGATGGATGTCAGCCATTCAACAGCTTGCTAAAGGTTTGGCTATCTTATAACGAACTCAGAGCTCGATGCGTAGAAAATATTTTTATTTAGTATCAGACAGATTTGAATTTTGCTTATCAACTCTAATATCCAGAACTTAAACACAGTGCTAGCCCATGCTTTTCATTAAAGACTAATCGATGCTACAGTAAAACTATAACATTAATTCGGAATTACTGTGTAAAGTAAGCCTTACAAGTGTTTTTCCATTGTGGAAAATACGAACGGAATCAGTTAGGAAAGTAAAAAATAAAATAAAATTGCAAACTTACGTATTTTGCAGGAATGGCAGCTATGTGACAGGCTTGATAATCCGTTATTCGTCCTTGGCCATCATAGGAACAGAGAAGTCGAAAATCTTCTTGCAGCTGATTAGTCCATATACTGTTGACGTTATCTCTCGAGAAATTATCAAACAAATTAAAATCTAAGAAAGCAACATCACCTTTTCTATCTGACAAGCAGTTGAAAGCACCTTCGTTACCGTAGTAAAGTTCTTTCTTGTTTGGTGAACAGACATGGCTTCCATTGTCACTGCCTACACACAAGTGACAAAATTTATCTATATCAGTTATGCTGACATTTAAAGACGGATCAGCTATACCTGGAACGCAACTACTTGCAAAAAAATTGGCTACGGCTGATGGAATATTGCAAGTTTCTGAAACCACGAGACCAGCATCCATTAATCGTGATACTGGAGCAATCCATCCAGATATGTTCATAACTCCATTGTGGCATGATCGTCTTCCTGTAATAGAGAAAAATGTTTACCATCACTGTGATTATTACAGGAAGATGAATAAAAATTTAAAATTTCTTAGAAACAAATGAAACTAAAATTGAACTGAGATATGGTAAAACATTGTCGAGGACTTTAATCTATTTACAATAAACATAAGATAGCAAAAAAGGCCACACAAAAGAAAAAATTCATATTCTTCCCCAAATACAGTAAAGAAAGTGCAGTATTTATTATATTTTTGGTACTATGTTTTTTACCAAAATATTTATCACGAAAACGTTTTTAAACAAAAATTATGCAAGGAATTTAAAACGATTGCAATCCAATATTGGCTACAATCTGACATGTTATTTCATAGGCCAATTGGCTTTTCACTCTTCTCTTCTTAGCCAGCTTGTCGTGATAAACTTACATGAAAAGAGTTTATTAGAAACATTTTCTCAACTTTTCTTATTTTATATATCATGTTGTATCTCATTGCATGTTGTGTTAATGGCAGATGATATAGTATTACTTTCGAAAAGATGTTGTTCGTATGAATTCGTGTTTGCAAAGAATGTTTTAGAATATTAGACTTGTCTTATCACTTACCAGCTAACTTGAAGACGACTCCAGAGAGGATTTGAAAGCTTTCTACATTATACATATTGAAAATAAAGGTAAAACTTTAACTGGATCAATATTTGTATGACGCCGAAACTAAATTTTCTTTTAATACAGGAAGTAAAAACTTTATGCTGTACCAAACACAATGATAATTTTACATTTAAAATTAAAATCATAATATTAGATATTATGCATGTATTTTTAATTCAGGATAGGGTACGTAACAAGAGTAAAGGTTAAATCCCACTATTCGATTAGAGCATTCAATTGGCGTTGGGTGGCAATTGATTAACAGCCTTGCCTTCAGTCAGTCACTTCGAAATTATATGCTACTAACCCAGACAGACAGCTCTCGAGAATGCTTGCGAGAAACTGAACAAACAACAAACCTTTTAACTCCCTCAGTCTCTTAATGTTTGAATCTCTTCGAACTACTGCCACAGCCCAGGATGAGATATCACTTTCATTGTACCTTTCTCCTATTATTGGTTGGAAGCCATAGTACCTAGACAAATAAAAACAACAACAAAACTTTAACGTTGGTTATTTATAAAGGCAATGTTTTTCTATAAATATTGCAATTCAGGTACTTAATAAAACGAGCTATTTATCAAAACATCACACCAGTTGCGTAGGCGTCTTACCTAAATATATACCAGTAGGCCAGTAAAAAGTGACATGGACCGGAAATATTTGATAACTGTCAAAGTTTGGTGCCAAAAACTTCACATAAGTATAGTGACAATTCACAAAAAAAAATCGACCAAAATCAACCTGAGGAAATGAGAATAAAAAAATTTAAATGTTTCGTACGATACAAACAGAAAGAAGTTTTATTTATCAATTTTCTTTTAAAAACTCGTCTGTTGTGTTTTAACATTCAGTCATACAGCAGCAGTGGTACATGCATCACAAAATTTTACTTTTATAAATTTTCGAAAAATTAAAGGCATTTCGCAATTCATTTATTGCTACATTATTAATATGTTTGTTCTCACACTTCGCTTCGCACTTAAAGTGAATGCTGCAGGGGATTTCTTTCTTAGATAACCACCACCTGTATATAGATGGTTGTAACTATTTAAGGCACACAGTCCAGATTGGAGAAAATGAGAAAGTGTTGCTGCTTGACTTGTGAAAACAGTGGTCGAAATGTTATTGGCTCAGCATGGCCACTTGGGTTAAGGTGTTCGACTTTCAGCCGTGAGAGTGTTATAATACGACGGTCAATCCCACTATTCGTTGGTAAAAGAGTAGCTCAAGAGTTGGCGTGGGTGGTGAAGACTAGATGCATTCCCTCTAGTCTTACACTACTAAATTAGGAATGGCTAGCGCAAATAACCCTTGAGTAGCTTTGCGAGAAATTAAAAAATAATGTTTATTCTTCTCCTTGAATTCATACTCATGGTAACTGGGCAATGTCCTCAACTGAAGTCAAGTGCTAAGTTTCAAATGAACGTGCACAGAAAGATATTTGTAGGCGAAGTACACATGTATCTCAGAACGGCTGGTATGGATATTTAGCCTCAACAGCTCATAGCTAAGATGCATGTTTGTTTGTTTTTGTAATTTTGTGCAAAGCTATAAGAGGTCTATATGCACTAGCTATCTCTAATTTCGCAGTATAAGACAAGAGAAAATGTGGCTAGTTATCACCATCCACCGCCAACTCTTAGGCTACTCTTTTGTCAGTGAATAGTGGGATTGGCCATCACGTTATAACGCTCCCACGGCTGAAAGGGCGAGCTTGTTTGGTGTGACGAGAATTCGAACTCCCTACCCTCATATTGCAAGTCGAGCGCTATAGCCACTGGACCATTCCGGGCTAGGCCAGATGCAAAAAAAAAATATTCTTGCTTTAAAATTGGTAGACAGAGTACTTTTTTGTATAGTTTCTTATGGTTGGTTTGCTAATTCATAAATACCACTCAGGATGACAAACTTCTCGATGATCGAGTTCCTGTGTGGATGTTGAACACCAATTTGGATGACTTGTGAATGATTTCTTTTAGATCTTAGAGAGTGTGCAAATGTAGTCGCTACAACTTTTGCACTCATGTTAAGTTTCTGTGGTTTGATAATGTTTTTGGCGTAGTTTTTCTAACAGCTGCCATGAATAAAAGTCTTATAAAAATAAGTCTATCATTTGTTCCTATCGTCGCCATGTTATTGCGAAACTCTAATAGCGGTGACAATACCTTTTAAGTCAGTTTTTGTACCTCTAATCTCTCCACAAATTAAACAAAGTCCTTTGTTCATCAATTAGCTTTTTCGTCTTCTTCTCTTTGTAAGAGCAAACGAGCAAGTAACAAAAAATAATGAAATTTCCTCTTCTAGAGCTTTTAATTGAGGTCAAAATTCTATCTGTAATTTTATAATCACCTACAAGTGCTTGTATTGCTTTTGCAGGAAGCGTATGTTTAATGTCAGAATGTAAAACTTACAAGTGAGCTTTGCCAGTAGCCACATTGAAGTTAGACCGCCACATTATTCATTGTAGATAAAACTAAACTTTATTTTATGTTACTCAATACAAAACTTAAAAAAAACGCCAGTCAAATTATCTGTAAGAGTTTCGTCGTTATGAACAAACAAGTTAAATTACATGTTTGCCAGTTTTTAATGGAACATGGTTTTAAATGCTGAAAGTTTAAAAGCGCTTCTACTGGCCAAGCATCCAGGATCTGAGCTGTATGACAGACCTAAATATATAATAATTCCAGAACGAGCTAAAACTATCATTTTTACCGTTTACAGGTTGAAGTAAAATTTCACATAAAATTTTACGAAAAAATCAAATATTTAGCGACGCTCTCTCAAGTTTTTGATTAGTATAGTACAAGTAATAAACTTGTAAGATGTTATCTAAGATAAAGCATAGTTTGTTGTGTTCTTTGCTAGTTGTTCCCGTTTTTGCTCTTTATGTTTTCAGAGTAGATACAAAAGCCTTGACCTTGGCGTCAGTGGAATAATTATCACCATCTTTATCAATGGTACTTTTCCGGTTTTAGTGCTACTCGCTTACAGTAATGTTGGACAGATCGTACTGTAGGTTCTAGCTGCAACCCAGAATTCAATTGTTAAAAGTTTCATCAAGCTTGTTCTTTCAGATTGTTCTTTAAGATTGTTAAATAACATAGCAATGCAATTATACATTTTCTGTGATTGCAGTTCTCTAGCAGAGCTTGTTAAACGTCGTTATCAGATAAAAATAATTTTGTATCATCAAATTTCTCACAAATGTCATTCCTAATCCCGTTCATAAAATCATCTGGATCTCCTGGGAGTAGCATGGTACACAGAATACTTTACACAGTTATGCAGAACGCAAGCAATTTACTGCTCATCTCAGGGGCGTGGCCAAGGAGGGTTTGGGGGGTTAAAACTCCCCCAATGATCCAAACTTTTTAGATAAGTTCAGTTGCCACCTGTGAAGTTTCATAAAGATCCGTGATTTCATGGCAGATAATTTTACACAACAAATAGTCAAATACAAATTTCTGATTGAACACTCTTTTAATACAGCAAGTTTTGTCAGAACTAGAGAAATATAATCAAATATCTATGAAAGGCTCAAACGTCTGTTCGTTCTTGCCAGGACATAGACAACACAGTTTGGTTCAACTTTAATATCACGGTGAATGTATTATGAGGCCAGGCTATTCAATCGATCTTCAGTGGTGGTATTTCTCAAATACGTTTTGAGTTTTCTGAGAGTTGAAAACGAACGTTCCACTGAGTTCGTTGACACAGACAGCGTGGCAAATACTTTCAACAGTCTAGAAATGACTGGGAATATTTCTGCATTGCACATTGCATATGCATCTATGACACTTTTTGGTCTGTTATTCGCAAGTGATTTTGTACCAAACCCTAAGTTCACCTACAGCAGCTAGTGAAGTGCTATCAATGTCAGTCTTGTATATATTGACCAACTCTTTAATTTGGTCACATTGTTGTGATGTAGGTTCTGACCGTTCTGTGGTAGATCCTGATGGTAGTAGACACATGAAGTTTGTGAGGAGAATTTTGTGACTGGACAGACGGTCACATATTTGTGAAAGAAAGTGATCAACAAATGGTACAAATATAACAATACGAAAGTTCTCCTCAAGGCTAGTGGTTTGTGGGTAAGCACGATACATCTGTCTTTTAGTCTGCCTTGACATTATGATGTCAATTTGAAGCTCACTACAAAGAGTTTGAGCCTCACAAAAAATGTTATTAAATTCATTCACAGTATTATTTCTGAGTAAAAGGAGTAAATCTTCCACTATCTCTGCGTGATGCATCGCAGCACCTAAATCAATGTTCTGTTGCTGCAGTAAGTTGCACAGAGGTAAACTAAAGGAAAACAATTTAACAATGGTAAGTAGAGTGATGGTGAATTCTGGCTGTGTTATAGAACACAACAATTGATCGGCTAGCGTGGCAAAATCTCTGTCTTGCCAACCTGATATGGTCTCAAGGACATCTGCAACTGCATGGATTAATTCTAGAAAGACAATGATTGAGTCATGCGTCTCAACCCACCGGGAGGGACAGAGACCTTTCAAACTTTTTTTCGATTCAGGTGCTTTATTATCCACCGAAAGAGCCAAAATGTGCTTTCGTTTGGGTGTATTGAGAAAGTTTTCAGTGCTAGAAATTACTCCCATGCAATTTCGTTCAAGAACTTCTTTACAAGCATCAGAAATTGCCAAGTTTAGGGAATAGGCACTGCAGTATACATAGGGTGCAAGTGGGAATTTATCAGTTATATGTCTCTGGACAACATTGAATTTTCCACTCATAAAGGCAGCACTTTCGTACCCTTGTCTTCTCAGGTAAGCCATGTCAATACCATATTTTGTTAGATTGGTTATGATAACATCAGCCAAGTTTCTGTCTGTCACATCATAAACAGGCATAAATTGCAAGAAATCTTTTCTCATTGCAATACAGTTGTCATTGGCATGCAAGTATCTAAAACACAGTGAAAACAGTTCAATGCCTGAAATATCTGTTGTTTCATCAGTTAATGTTGAGAAACACTTTGGAGCATTAACTCTGTTGACCAAAGCATCAAGAACATGAGTATTACAGGCATTAATGATTTTATTTTGAATTTGAGGACTCAGATACGTAGCATTCCTCTTTGTACTTTTAAAACTTGCTGAAAGCTAGACATCACTCTTTGCTCTGTAGCGCAAAATTGCCCGAAAATTCCCATCATTATTGATCAGTGTCACCAACGAACATTGGACCAGAATCTTATTTTCCCCTCAATGCTAAACCCTGTCTCCCACACAGCAATACAGTATCAATAATAGACATTAAATATTGCCGGTTCTTTTCAATTTCTCGCTTGTAAGTTGCATCAAGCTGCAAGTGCACAGATAAACTTGTGTTTACGATCTGTAAAAAAAATGTTAGCTTTTCATTTGCTGTCTTGGTGGTACTGTTTCAATTAATGTGCCTTGAAGTCTTCAACAGCCTTCTTCCAGCTTGTGTATGGAAATTTCACTACTTGTCCCAATTTCCGGCTTCCAACACCAGCACCATCAGGAGTAAAAAGACAGCAGTGCTTGCAGAAAGGACCCTTTGCATGTTGACTGTAGAGTAACCATCTCCACTGTGAAAGCCAAAGATGCTGAAAACGCAGCTTTCTTGGACCACACTGGGGGAAAACATAATCACTCCCTGGCTTACAGACATTCTAAAGGAGGCATATTTTGGTTTCAGAAACAAAAAGATATAGTTCTACTTCAGTTATTTTGCACATTAGAAAGTTTGTTATGAGAGTACAATAACTTTGAAGGGAAAGACTTAGAGTTGTACTTTACAGAGCAAGCCTAACATCCTGTGGCTGTAGGCCTACAATCACTAGTAGCAATTAATATTCAGTCTAAAACTCATCAAAGTGTTTGCATGATTTTTAATACAAAATTAATATAATGAGGAGTCGACTTACCTGTTTACCAATGCTGACATCATCAGAAATGTAATTTCCAGTGTCCCAGACTGGATCTGAGGTGGTAGTGGCAGCACTGGTAGAAGGCCACAGTGATGGCTCTGATAATTCAGTTTACAACTCTGATTCAACCTGATTGACTGCAGCAGATTGATCAGGTTCAGCCTTATGAATGGATTTAAAGAACACATGTAGTGTCTTTTGCTTTTTCAGGCTTAACATACTGAAAGATTGTTTATCGCAACTTCTGTTTGCCAATGGTACTAGGTTAGTGCGATGGTGCTGCCAGTCTCCCACTGTTTATTTGTGAAGTTAATTCTTGATATCCAGGGAATCTGAACATACACTGTCCATTATATTTGAATACAGATTATCGAAACTATACATATATTTTGCACTCTCCTGAATGAATCTATATTTTATATGTTGATGACAGAACTGTAGGCGTACTTTCGTGGGCCTGATAACTTTAAACTATATATTATATAGATATAGGCCTACATATTTTTTATTTTTTTTGTTTTTTTTTAATTTCACACAAAGCTACTCAAGGGCTATCTGTGCTAGCCTTCCCTAATTTAGCAGTGTAAGACTAGAGGGAGGGCAGCTAGTCATCACCACCCACCGCCAACTTTTGGGCTACTCTTTTACCAACGAATAGTGGGATTGACCGTTACATTATAACGCCCTCACGGCTGAAAGGGCGAGCATTTTTGGTGCTACTGGGATGCGAACCCGCGACCCTCAGATTACGAGTCGCACGCCTTACGCGCTTGGCCATGCCGAGACCTATATATTTATTTATGATTACAAAATAAAACACCTCAATGTACCATTTTAAAGTTTGCAAAAAAGAATGCATAATTTAGGTTTTGCTTTTATGTTTTTTTTTAATTTCCTGGGGGCAGACCCACGGATCCCCCTAGCATGGCTTCGCGTCTGCGGCACTTGCATCAAGCACTCAAAACTAACACCCCCCCAAATGGTCATTTCTGGCTATGCCCCTGATTCATCTATGAGCACTTAAACTTGATGTCTTCAGTCAAGATCCTTCATTTGGTACTTGTGATGTCGCTGTGAAGACGTTACAGGACTACTGAATTTGAAAGACGTCATTCCTGCGTTTTGTTGAATTAATGCAACAACACCTTGAGCGTTTTTCTTTCACACTCGAGTTTTTGAATAACCTGCGTCGTTTTTTCGTTAGCACGAAATCCAAGCGATTCTCAGAAACATCACTAGACATTTCATTTTCGTCAATCTCTTATGGAATTGGCCAATCAGCCCTTCCTTTTTCTTTCTTCGTAACTCTCATTTGCTCCGGGGCTGTTTCCAACGTGCTTTTGTGGGTCTAAGCCATTGCATCCACACTGGATGGTTGATTTGGTGTTTAATGGCACAAAGCAGCTAGGCTATTTGCGAGGTATCCACACTGACATCGAGGGGATTTCTCAAAAGTACCGTCTATATACTCTTACACTTACAAGCCATTTTCCTCTTTTCCAATGTTAACGTTGCTTTATCAATACAAGATCAGTAACTTATTCATTCAATGTCAATAGTTTGTCGATATCTGTTTTGTGACCAGATGTGGATCCGGTTTTCACAAAGGCTGTGGCAAATGCTTGTCTTTTTTGTCGAGCCACGTTTTGGCTAAAGTGTTAGTCAGTAAACAAAAGATCTGGAATTAATGAAAATTATAGATTCTGCAAAATTCTGGGTACCTGGCGCGTAGAGGGAGTGTCAATTTTCCCCAAGTTTATTTAGGTTGAACTTTTTGTGAGATATTACAAAACTCATGAGAAAATTTTGGCTGTTACAAACATGTAGCGGTTTTGTCATTTTTACGTGAATTTGTACTGGTCTACAGACTACTAATCTTGATAAGCATTTTAAAATACGAATTTAAAACGTGTTTAAATTATATCAAATCAACAACTTTTTATTTCGAAATGAATCATTTTTATCGACGAATTTTTTTCTTATACGGCTCTCTTAATGTTTAAATATGCTTCACATACAAATGTATTGAAAAAACTTTAGATAAAGCTTCGAAATAATAATACCATGTTGTGGTGAGCTCTATTTCATTGCTATAATTTAGTTCTTTGATAGAAGGTGTTACTCGTGGTGAATAAGAATCAAGAAGCTTCGTCTCATATAAATACAGCAAAACCTGTCTCAGCCGAAAACTGCGTAGGACGAAAACCTGTACAAGCCGGAAATATCAAAATTTTGCAGCATCCTATTAAAATTTCTTTTATAAAAGTCCCTCTATATGGCAGAACCTGCGTAACGTGGACGGAAAACTACCTTTCACCAAACTCATCTATCAACAAACTACATTAGAACCTGAGAAAGGCGGAAAAAATGTTTTTAATTAAATATTGATTTTTAAATTAATTAATAATTGTTTTAAATATTAATAAATTCTTGTTTAATTAATATTTTTTTAAATATTAATAAATTATCGGACATTTTGTTATCATAAATATTAGTTAAATATATTTGTTCTTTTTACTACCCTCATTATTTTTGCAGTCAAATTAGATTCATGATTTGTAAAAATATATCTGTTTCATGCGCAAAATTCTACTCTTTAAATAATTCTCACGAAATAAATAAATTACTCTCTTTCCTAATTTAAAATTTAGGGAAAATTTACTTAATACCCTCATTAAAAAATGTTTGTTTTGGAATTTCGCACAAAGCTACTCGAGTGCTGTCTGTGCTAGCCGTTCCTAATTTAGCAGTGTAAGACAAGAAGGAAGGCAGCTAGTCATTACCACCCACTGCCAACTCTTGGACTACTCTTTTACCGACGAATAATGTTATTGACCGTAACATTATATTTCCCCCACGGCTGAAAGGGCGAGCATCTTTGGCTCGATGGGGATGCGAACCTGCGACTCTCAGATTACAACTCGCACGCCTTAACACGCTTGGCCATGCCGCGCCTTTAAATAAATAAATACCCTAATTTTTAAAAAACGAACTACTAAATACTCTCAATTTTTTTTAAAGTTTTTTTTATTATGATCCTGATGAAATCCAAACTCTAGTTGAAAGGATTGATGCAGATGATTCTGTGAACGCGGAAAGTTTTGTGAACGTTGACAAAATGTTTTAACATAAAATGATGAAACTGATTAAAAACCTATTATAGAATCTCAAGGTAGTAAAAATATGAGAGATTTAGAAGATGAACAAAACGGAAAAGATAGTGAGGAAACAGAAATTCCTACTTCATCGTAAGTGTTAAGTTATAGTAACGCTATCAAATTGTATGCAAAAATGAAGAGGGAAAATGAACTTCATTAAAAGGCCGTAGAACTTTGTTAACCGCATAAAAAGCCCATTAAGAACACGAAACAATTGAAATTGGACACTTTCTTCAAATTAATTTGAGTAAACTTTTGTGTACTTATGTATATTTTGAACGTCTGTTTTTTGTTCTTATTCTAATAACATAGCATAAACAGTAGAATAACTTTATTCACGAACACCTTGAGTCAAGCGAGTATAAAGTTTCGCTCAAAAATCTTACGTAATTTGGAAAGGCAGGTTCACTGTCTTAAGCCAGAATATTTATTCGGTCTCGTGCGATTCCGCCTTAGACAGGTTTTACTGTGTATTTAAAAATACGTAATTTGAAGCACGAGTAGGCAGTTAATGAAATTGATGAGTGTTTATTAAGTAAGTTTATGGCTTTAATGTCAGAAAGACTGTTTACAGTTGTATGTCAGATGTGAGATTTATTGTGTTTACTAATAATCGAACGACGATCAAAGAAATTAAGTAAATAAGGGTTTTTGTTAGTTCGATGTATGTACCACTTATCTCAAAATTTCTGTTGAAGTGTTCTTTGTGCTCTTACGCCTACACGTATCAGTGAAAGTACTTGTATCAAATGTTAAGGAAAAATAAAGTTTTTTTGTTGTTGTTGCAAACTGATTGTGTATTATTTTTGACAGATATTTAACACCAACGCTTCAAACGAAAGAACTTGTTACAACAGTGCGGTTGTTCTTATAATATCAATCAATCTGAATATGTGTTTATTTCAATTATTTACTTTTATATAATAAAAAGTACTACTGGGTAAATGAAAATAAGACTTGACGATATTTGTTTGATTTTTGGCTGATGTATCGATAATTTTTAACTGTAATTCTTTATGATGAAAATTTCTTATCAAAAGGTTAAAGTATTGATTGAAGAATAGATAGTGTTTAGTTTATTTTGAATTTCGTGCAAAACTACACGAGGGCTATATACATACCATTGGAAACTTAGTTATGAATTATATGATGAAATAAACCTGCTCATAATATACAAAGATCATTTGCCTTTTCGTCTCTTAGGCACTGTGCAAGTCCTCTTTCAAGTACATGTATATTTTACTGTGATGATTATATTTTCTATTTGCACCTAAATGTTGATCATGTGGTGAAATAATTAATATTGAGTAACTCACCTGCCTGCGTGGTAAACATTACCACTTTCCAAAATCACTACGTCAGCATTGTTTGATTTTACAGTTTCTATACATTCTAACTCAGACATATTGTTGATACATCTTATTTCTGGTCTCAATCTCCAAGCATAAGCCGCTTTTTCGAAGTCCTTACATTTTTTATAAGCAGCCAAAGAATTAACGCAGAATCTTACAACATTTCTTTCACATGCTGGAAGATGTTTTTCAATAGTTGACAGATAACTTGACCCTATGGAAAAAAACGAATTTGTGTTATTTTATGCAATTACTACATCCCAGAGCATTCTATATTTCCATTATGTAATATATTTTTCGCTTATTTTATTATTATTATTTTATCTATTATGCCATTTATTTGACTTTGTGTTATAGTTTAATGGCACTTTTACAATGATACAAAAGCACATTTATTGGTAACTGTTTCGACATCAACCTCAACTCAAGGCCATAATCCCTATGAAAATCTTTCAAATCACATCAACTTTCAAGCCAGTCATTTCTTTTTTCATGTTACATAAATGTATATTAAAGCCTAACGAATTTTTAATGTTAACTTATATATATATATATATATATATTATGCATTTCGTAAATCACTGAAATAATATTCAGAATTTTTTGAAAAATAATATCTGAATAGTTTTCGTTTTCAATTAAATATACTCATATAAAACTATTTGGACTCTTGCAATGGACATAGTAACTAAATAGGAGCTACTATCCAGTTGTTAAAATGAAATCTTATGAAATAACAACAACCAGCATAAAAGACCTCCATTCTTGATGGCCTGGCATAGCCAGGTGGTTAGGGCGTAATCTGAGGGGAATGGGTTCGAATCCATGTCGCACCAAACATACTCGCCCTTTCCGCCGTGAAAATGAATCCCACTATTCGTTGGCGAAAGAGTAGCCTAGAGTTGGTGGTAGGTGATGATGACTAGCTGTTTTCCCCCTAGTCTTGCACTGCTAAATTAGGAACGACTAGTGCGGATAACTCTTGTGTAACTTTATGCGAAATTTAAAAACAAACCATTCTCGACACTGTTGTAAAATATTAACGTGCCAGTTTAAAATAATATAGAGTTACCTGAATAAAGTAACTAAACAAATCAGAAAGATTTGTTTGTCATTGAAAATTGTCCTTTTCTCTAACCGCTTTCACAGCCAGCTGAATATTAATGTGTATGTTTACACCGGTTTTAAAATATATTAATGTTTTAAGTTAATATAATGCTTTATAAAAGCAGTTTTTGATTTTATTCTTATTATGTTATAAACATAACATTCGAACATCATGCATCTCACACGCATAAAGTACATATTTAATGTTCACAAAATTTTTAAACTTTTCTAAATTTTACAATTAGAATATTGCAAAACCTTTTGAGATCAAGCGTCGGTTAAAGTTGCAGAATAATTCCGCCATGAAACATTTTACTGTATGGATGTTTTTGATGAGAAAAGCAGAATATTTTTCGAAGTTTCTGAGAATCTTTAGCTTCTTTTGAATAACTGAAAGAAATCCAATACATAAAGGTTTTATTTCTTTAAAGAAGTTGCCTCAGCTGGTAAATTATTTTTTTCCGTAGGGATTTAGATTTAATGCACAGGGTATTCGAAAATTAAGCAATTTTTCTTCGTTACGTCTATGGTACAAAAATCTTACACAGTGGAGAAAGTAGAGCAGAAAAAATTGTTTATTTCTACATGTACACCTATTTAACAATATTTGAATGTGCAAAGAAGGCACACACAATACGACGTCAGTCAGAGGAAAACGTTTTTTGCTCTTCAATTGTTGGCAGCGAGGATAAAGAATACAATGGCAACTAATCTGTAATCGGTGGGAAACAGGAAAACCCACTGGGCAGCAGCCTAAATACTACCCGCACAGTGTCCAAGGTGGAACCTGAAAACAGAACTGAAAGTAAAATTATTAATTACGAAATAGCAGTAAAGTAGAGATCACACGTAATAAAAAGCAAACCTTGAACTGTTAACACATAAGAGGAACCGGCTTCTATTCATTTCAGTTGTGGCACATATTTTAGTGAATGCTCGAGGCATTCGCTGTTTAATCATTTCATAGGTCGGTATTTGTGGAAATATTGAGTTTTACATTGAAACTATATGTATTTGCTTTTTCGTGCTATTTTTTTGTAGTAATTTGATGACTTCGTTGGAATCTCTCACAGCAGTTTCTGATATGTTAATCTCATCGACAACAGCTATAAGAGTTATTTGCCTAAGTTTTATTTAACTGATGGATATGTAAAGACGAGTGGTCTTATATTTATCGTATTTTTGGGTTTTTGTAAACTGTTATATATTTTTGGTGTTGTAGCATCTGTGACTTTAACCACTATTATAATTTATTTAGAAAATTTACTTTCTATATCCTTTTTCGAAGGAAAGTATTTAGGTTTTATTCATATATCTTGTCAATGTTTCTGCTAATATTTTCCTATTTAGAATATCAAACATCATAAAATTAATTGTGTTATATGTTAACCTATTTATAAATAAAATTGCATTACCTGTATTTGTTTTATTAATATATATATATGTTTAATTATTTCAGTACAGAGGTTTCATATCTTTTTAGGTTCTGTTTAAGTCTTTCTTGTTTTTAAGTGATTTAATTTGCTTCCTTTGAAAATTCGCTTATAAACAGAGATTCTTAACAATCGTTAGTTGGCAGCCTGAAGTTTAGGGCGCTCGACTCCCAATTTACGGATGGCTGGATCGAAACTCGGTGCTGAACATTCTCGCATTTTCCTAAGGTGGAGGTTGGCTATGTTGACTGGTCGCCTTCGTTTCGGAGGCAGTTCAAAATTAGGAATGGTGGCACATCGCGTTCTCATCTTTGCCAAAGACAATCGTTTAATGGTTTTTGAGAAAATGCTTTGTTTGTTTGTTTGTTTGTTTTGGAATTTCGCACAAAGCTACTCGAGGGCTATCTGTGCTAGCCGTCCCTAATTTTGCAGTGTAAGACTAGAGGGAAGGCAGCTAGTCATCACCACCTACCGCCAACTCTTGGGCTACTCTTTTACCAACGAATAGTGGGATTGACCGTCACATTATACACCCCCACGGCTGGGAGGGCGAGCATGTTTAGCGCGATGCGGGCGCGAACCCGCGACCCTCAGATTACGAAGCGCACGCCTTAACGCGCTCGGCCATGCCAGGCCATGAGAAAATGCATTAATCATTTTATGTCTTTTGTGTTTCTACTATTTTTACTGCTTTGTTTGCAATTTGCCATAAAACTTCTAATTTTTTAATTTTACATGTGTGAACACATTGAGTTTAAGAATTAAGTCATTTTTGTTCAGATTGTATAATTATTTGAGCTTTTATTTAATAATTGTTTTTGCCGTACAGAATATTTTTAGAATTATTTAACTTTCAATTGAAATTTAGTTAAGACTTTTTTGGAGACACTTGAAAGTATCAACTGTTTCATAAGATTTTTGTATCATGTGATAGATCAGCTACAAAAACAGCGCAATTTAGACGCTTTCAGAGAAAGAAAGATTAATTTCTCTTTTTGAAAAGACCAAGATCTGCTCTAAAGTGGTGTGTTTTTATATAGGTTGATCGTTATTCACGCTAACCGTGCTTTGTCATATTTTCCTATGAAGATGGCCCGGCATGGCCTAGCTCGTTAAGGTGTGCGCTTCGTAATCTGAGGGTCGCGGGTTCGCGCCCGAGTCGCGCTAAACATGCTCGCTCTCCCAACCGTGGAGGCGTTATAACGTGACGGTCAATCCCACTATTCGTTGGTAAAAGAGTAGCCCAAGAGTTGGCGGTGGGTGGTGATGACTAGTTGCCTTCCCTCTAGTCTTACACTGTTAAATTAGGGACGGCTAGCACAGATAGCCCTCGAATAGCTTTGTGCGAAATTCAAAAACAAACCTTTGAAGATTATTTTAGTTGTTTGTTTTTGTTTTGTTAGTTTTACTTTAATTTCACCTTTTAAGCTGAACTCGTCTGAATCAATTGTTGAACAATTTTTACTTACGTTTACTTAAGTCTTCTAGATACAACTCAGCATGGTCAGGTGTTTAAAGCACTCTACTTGTTTTCTGAGGATCACGAGTTCGAATCCCTATTACACCAAACACGGTGGACTTTTCTGCCATGGGGGCACTGTAATGTGACGGTCAATCCCACTATTCGTTAGTAAAGGAATAGCCCAAGAATTGGCGGTGGGTGGTAGTCTTACACTGCTAAATTAGGATCGGCTAATGCGGAAAGTCCTCGTGTAACTTTGCGCGAAATTCAAAAACCAAACAAACAAACCTTTGAAATACTAGAAGCAATAAAAAACACCAAAAACAAAGCACCAGGAGAAGATGAAATACAAGCTATTCTCCTAAAAAAGGGCACTCCGAAATTGTTTGACCACCTAAATTCACTATTTAACTTATCGCTATCCTCAGGATATATCCCAGTTTCTTGAAAGCAAGCAAATATTTTAATGTTCCATAAGGAAGTAAAACCAGCAAATAAACCAAATAGCTACCGACCAATCAGTCTGACCAGCTGCGTTGGCAAAATTCTTGAAAGAATAATAAGTAATAGACTCTCCACATTCTTGGAGATAACATCAAAATTACCAGAAGAACAGAATGGATTCAGAAAATTTAGACAAACGACAGACCATTTAATAAGATTAACCGAAACCATAATAGATAGTTTCAACAAAAAAGAATGTACAGTCGCTTGCTTCCTCGATATCGAGAAAGCATTCGACACCGTTTCGCACGACGGTCTAAGGTTACGAATGAATGAAATGGAACTACCGCGAGGAATTATTCGCTGGTTATCTAACTTTCTGTAAAACAGAAAATGTAGAGTAAACGTAGAAGGAACTTTTTCCGAATTCTTTACTCCACTAGCTGGTGTCCCACAGGGAGGGATTGTTAGCCCTATACTCTTCATCATGTATGTAAATAATATGCCATTGAAGGATCCAAATCATGGATTCTCATCACAGTTCGCGGATGATGTGGCAATCTGGAAAAGTGCTGCAACACCCACGATAGCAGCTACAAACATACAACCACAATTAAATAAAATTAGTGAATACTGTGAAAAATATAGAATTAAAATAAACTATACAAAAACTCAGCTCGTACTCTACGAAATCGACAAAACACAAAAAACAACAGCCAGAAATATATATGAATGGCACTCTACTCCAGATTGCCCAATCAGCAAAATGTTTAGGTCTGACTTATGATTCAAAATTAACTTGGATCAATCATGTCAACGAAATTAAAAATAAAATTTGGCGAAGAACCAACTATGTAAGGAGTCCAACTGGTAAACACAGTGGAGCATCTACAGATAACATTTTGAAAATATACAAAACATATATTAGACCAGTAACAGACTATGCAGCTCCAGCATGGGTAACTGTAAGCAATAAAACAATCAAAACTAAACTACAAACAATCCAAAACACACTTCTCACAACTGCATACAGAGTCCCGAGATCAAATTCTTTTCTTTTATGCAGGAGCAGTACACCTGCGTGGTTTTATTATTCTATACTAGGATTAACAGTAAATAATGTTCAACAATATAAATCACAATACGAATCGCTGGAATATATTATGTAACCTGCTTTGAAAGCAACAGAGAATATCATTGAGAAATGTAAAATTAATGCTTACCTAAATAATCTTTCCACGTGTTCGTTGTCGGCGACACAGGAAAGACGTTTGTAACATTTTCACTGGATACAAAGGCTAAATGGCCCCAAGATGGTCTTCCAAGAAGTGTATATCGTGTAAACATTTGCTGGAGGATTCGAACCAATCTATTTTTATTAGAATCTAAAACATTAAAAAAGGTTCACGTGATTATACCATTTATTCTCGAAATTATTCTAATGTAGTAATTATGTAGTAATGTAGAAATTATTATAATTTCCTGCATTATAATGTAGGAAACTGAACAGATATTAAAGAAGAGGAAAACAACAAATAAAACAGATGGAACTTTCAGCTCCGTCCAGAGTTTTGGATAAATATTACTTCAATGCTTCAATGTAAAGCTAATGTGAGTAAAGTTAAGCTTAGCCTTTTAGTATAACAAAAAGATTATGATTTCTAATAGACGAGAAGTCTAGCTTACTTTTTATGACTTTCTTTATGACTTTATATTACATCTGTGATGACAGTTCTCAAATATGCAAAAAGAAATACTGTTTGCTTCCCTTTTCTAAGAAATTTAATGTAACAAACAATAATCAGTTTCGTAATTAACAGAAATAATCAAAACCTGAAGCTCTTTCAAAAGAAATCCAGTGTAACGAACCATATTCAATTTCATAATTAACAGAAGTATTCAGAGTATGGGCACTTTAATATACCAACTTTCAAGTAATCAGAACACTTGCAAATTCTTCATTGAATCCGAAGAGCTTTCTCAAAAGATTACATATACACTAGATTCAAAGCCTAAAAAAGTACTTTTTAAAATATTAGTAATAATCATATACAAAAATACAAGTTTTTGTGTTAATAAAAACCCCAGGTATTGGGAGTAAGTAATAACCGTGTTCAGTTGTAAACAAGCATTTTACATCAATGAAAATAACGTTTTTAATCAGCTATCCATTTTAACTTGAATATGGGTTACATATTTTATATAGTTACCTATTGAATAATGCGGGAATAACTTGGTTTGATGCATATTTTAAATATTAAAAAATTACAATAAACAACAATGTTTCATAGATAAAAACAAATTAAGAAACAGTTGTTGGTAAAGTTAATATTGGTATCAAAATTAAAGGTTCTTTCTAATTCTTGTTGAAAAAATCATCGTTGACGTGTTAAAATAGAACATAAATATTCCAAAATGTCATGAATCACAAATGTTTTGTTCGTAGTATTGGTAAAAAAAATTCAGTTCTATTTTTTATTATCTTATGAATAAATCTTCCTACCCTGTTGTGGTAAGCCTATGAAAGCGTTAGGAGGTAGTTGAGCCCAGTAACATGGTCTTGGATTTTTTAATGACTCTCTGGTCGTATTGAGACATAGGAATTCGTATTTTGCTTCCTGAATTCTTCGATTTTCGAAAAACGTTTGAGTTGCTTCTATTGTTGTGAAAGCAATATCGCTTTCTCCATTTATGAGACACCGGAGCGCTCCCTCGTGGCCAGCAAAACTATTGTTTAAACAAGATGTTCCATTGCCACAGCCACTGCATAGCTGAGGATACTTTTGTCCTGTAGAAAGTATTTCAGTGAAACATGTACTGAAAAACAGTGAAATAGAGTCTAGATCTGGTACATGTGGAAACATTTAATAAAATGTTCAGTACGTTTCAGATAAACTGAAGTTTTTGCACATTAAACTTTAGTTTCAAATGCATTCATTCCTTTATTGCCTTGAACTCTTAGTCTTAAAAGTGACAATTAAAATAAAAGTAGATAAATTTGTAAAATAATAATATAGTAAAGGTTTCACATCATTTGTAAAAAGTAACGAAACGTACATTGTAATTATTTTTTTATTTTTCTTTAGGAGCTACAAGATCAAAACCCTTAAGATTTTGTTTAAAGGAAACATTCTAATTAGGTAACCAAAATACAGGTAATGTAATGCTTATCTCCTTTTCCTTATGTTTCAAAATTATTTTACCTCGGGTGAACTTAGATTTCACCGTTCAAGTATGAGATAAACCTACAATTTGATGGTTTATAGCAATCGCACAAGAAATGAAAAATCACTTGTCGAAAATCTTTTTCAGTGTATACCTATAATGTATTCCGAAACTAAGTTATTAGAAGTTTCGTCATGTTATATTTTCCTATTATTCGTACAACTAAACTTACGAAGTTGTTCTTCCAAAACTGGATCTGTTGACCAGCTACCAGCAACGCAGCTTTCTAAGAAGAAACTTCCTATAGCATGGAGCTCATTTTTACAGTTTTGTGCTATAACATCTGTGCCCATAAGAACACTGATTGGTACGTGCCATCCTACTACATCATTGAATGTTCCATGACACGAACTTTTATTGCGAAGGTCTCCTAAGTTTCTGAGCTCCAAGTCCTTCCTCACTACTGCTGCTGCACGATAAGTATAGGACTCTGTGGAACATCAATAAGGTAAGTTTCTGCAAAGTCCGAGATATTTATTAAAAAATTCTCGAAAGTAAAGAGTACTTGAACTATAATTTGAGAAATATAATAAACAAACACATACCAAGAGTAAATAAGAAATCTTTAGTGCAGAATCTAGTATTGACATCGTCAGGGTTGTTCCGTTGAAACAAATTAATCTCTAGTTGTGCCTGTGCAACGAATGAATTGTATTTCAGTGGGAAAACTGTGCGATACCATCCAGACTGGGCCTAAAAAGAATGCACTGCACGAGTGTATGTTTCATAGAGAGTCAAGATTCTTCTATGTACGCAAGTGGCATTACACAGTTTACTACGAATGAGGTATAATGTTTTGGTACTGTGTTACGTGGTAATAGAAGCTATGCATGAAATGCTCTGGTTCTTGCCTAAATAGTCTTTTGTCAGAAGATGGATGAATTTCTAGTATTGTTCTGAAATTATTAGCAGTTCTTTTTCAACTTTCTGCTGACATAAACACCAACAAAGGAGGGGAAATGAAGGTAAATAAAACTAGCAGTCTCATAAGTATTGCTTTCGTTATGTCTTGCCTGAAAACAAGTACTTATTTGCTAACACAAATGAAATTGCTGGGAAGTAGTCTGTAAGCAATATTAATTAATTACAATGATAGAAATTTAGTGACTTGTGGACTGAATATGACAATGCATTTATGAAACCAGATGGTGATTTGACCAAAGAAAAATAATTCGCAATCACTTAAACACAAGCACCATATGCCATTGAAACAACAACCCTGCAGGCTTACGTGAAGTACTTAAGATAGAACAAGTGCCACAGTATAGTGGATATTAAAGAATATAATTAAACAGCCTTCACAGAGTGCGTCGTCATTTTCATTAATTACTTTCAGGAAGTTAAGCCATGGATATGGGTAGATTACAGTGACCCCCATCGATGACTTTCCACTCCTATAGGCAACTGAATGAATTGAAATAAGTCCACTGGTTCATAATTTTAGACCTAACACTTCGGCACTGGCAAGTCAACTTTGGTGACAAGAGTATTTGAAATGGCTTGTACGACTTTCTTTCACTCCATTCAGTCTGGATGGGCTTATATTAACTGTTAGCATGCCGGATTGTGAATCCGCTAAGTCCGTAACTTGTGTCCAGTTGCTGCAAAAATATCAAGCTAAAATGCTGTAAATGTTTCATAAAGTAATTTTAAAAATCCACTATTTAATTAGGGTTGCATTAAAGTTGGCAGTGAATACTGTTTGCTAGCTGTTTTCTTTCTCATATGTCAGCTGAAACTTAGGGACGATTAGCACAGATTGCAAATATCCGAGATAAAATAAACTGATATCTAAAGAAAGAGAGCACAATATAAAGACATATTTTTTCACTTTTGGATGGTATTTTAAAACAAATGCAAGGCCGAAAAAAACAAACGTTTCACATTAAAAGAACAGACAAATGAAACTGGTGTACAAACTACAATGTGAAAAGTGTATCACAAGTATCTGTGAAAGGGATTAAGAAAGGGGTTGGAATAGAATAACGACCAGATAACGTACACGTTTCTAAGTATTTATTCCAAAGCGTAATTTTTACAAGAAATGTCGTCTCATGTGCGAGTTCAAAACCCAACCAAGATCTATACGTAGCTTCTGCATTACAAACATTCTCTGTTTAAAGAAGGACTTCCTGTACTTAAGGATTTCAACGGAAATCTTATTTATTTTAATTAAATATGCAAGTCGTTTTGAATATGCAGAGGTGATTTGAAACAATATCACTTTTTCGCCTCAGTATTTTAAAACTAAGGTTGCTACAATGACTATTTAGTAATTCATTCATAGAGTTTTCTTCATTTTGTCTTAATCACGATCTCCTCCAAAATTCACGGAATTCAGTCATTTTATCTGAAATTTAATTAATTTTTTAAATCTGAGAAGATTTTAAACCCCAATATTAGCTTATTGTATATTCATGGATTAAATTAGAAAATGGTTGACAACTTTTTAACAGCTGCTCATGCTCATTTACACGTTTATTTTCTGGCACATTTAAATCTCTGTTTGCGGGTGTAATATTGCTTTTAAATACCTCTTCAAAGTCATAGCAAAGATTTTGCAGTGTTGAGAAAGAAAAAATACATATTTGATGTTCTGGATATTTAATGTTATCTTCTAATTTATTTCTTTATGTGAAGTATATAAACTTAAGGCTTACTTTCGTAGGCTGTTGCTTCCATGGCTACTGGTACTAAACTGAAATACCTTCCTCCTATGTAAACCTCTTCTGGAGCTACGTTGACCAAGTCAGCTTGTCTGTCCAAAATAATGTACATACAGTCAAGCCTGAAAAAAAACAATGATGAAGACGGGTCACTAGTCTTATTCAGCTTCATTTAACCTTGTTTTTGTTCAAAAGTAAGTGAAAGTAACCTAATCATCTAAATTAGAATGTACAAAGTGGGTGAGTTTACCAATTGTAATGGGTAAAGGAAGCTATACGTGGCTATTATACTTCCAGATGGGTAAGATAGTATGCTCAACGAAATCAGAATATAATTATTTTAATACAAATTACAGCTTTTTGATAAGGTAAAATATTTTTGAACAGGAACTATGTTTCGATCACTGGAACGATCAATTACAAACTTTAATAATAAAGAAGGTTTTAGCACTTGAATCAACAACGTCGCCCCTGTTCTGAAAAACAAACTTCCTTACAGTTAGTTAGTTAGTTATTATGAATTAAGCACAAAGCTACACAATGGGCTATCTGTGCTCTGCCCACCACGGGTATCGAAACCCGGATTTTAGCGTGTAAGTCCGCAGACATACCGCTGAGCCACTGGGGGGGCCCTTCCTTACAGTAAAAGCTTTAACGAAACTAGGAATTAAAATTAGATTTACTCTTGACACTATTATATTATATTATTTATATTATGTTATGTTATATTATATTATATTATATTACATTATATTATATTAACTTCCCTTTTTTTCTTTTTCTAATGCACTTCTCCTTGCAGTGGCTAAGCGGTAATATACTCTACATAAAAAGAAACGCAAAAAGGATACTTTTTTATTTTAAAGAGAAATATATGTAATAACGTTACAAGCTCAGAGTATGTGATGTTAAACGTGTTAAGGCACTGATTGTAAGACCAAAATGACAATAAAAGTTGTGCACTTTGAAAACGGAGAAAAACATCGAATTTTTCGCCAAAACTCATTCGTGTCCAATAAATTTGTTTGAGAGATCTGCATGTTCTGCAAGTGCAACATGTGCAAAATCCCGATAAAAGTGACGGGTTCTCGGTTTCCATAGCTTAGTGTTAAGCTACCGACACGCAATACAGTTACGCCAAGACTGACTGAAGCATAACGCCATTGGTCGAAGCAGGCGAATCTAGATCAGATGTTGTCAGACCTGTGAATGTCCACCCAAGCACCATCACAAGGCTATGGAATCTTTACCAACAACATGGATCAACTTGTGACCGTCCACGATCTGGCAGACCTCGTGTGACCACGCCCACACAAGATCGTTACATCCGGTTACTTCACCTTCGGGATAGGACCACCACTGCGACGTCTACTGCCTCAACCATACCAGGGCTGCGTAGGATTTTCGATCAGACCATACGTAACCCTCGACGAGATTCTTAGGCCTCATGTGCAACCCATTATGGTGAACGTCAACGACGTTTTTCAACATAACAACGCCCGTCCTCACACAGCCCGACTCACCACTGTTTTCTTGAGACATCACAACATCAACGTTCTTCCCTGGCCCTCCAGATCATCAGATTTAAACCCCATCGAACATCTTTGCGACGAGTTGGACCGACGTCTGCGACGGCGACAACCTCAACTGCAGACTCTACATCATCTTGCAGAAGCTTTGCAGGCTGAGTGGACCGCCATTCCACAGGATGTGATTCGTCATCTCATCATTTCCATGGGCAGGAGATGCCAAGCAGTTATTGATGCTCTCGGGAGGCATACTCGTTATTGACGTTGAGTGACGTTAAACTTTAACTAGTGAGCGTGGACTTTGCCTCTGCAGACTTTGGATGTTCAGCAGTGAATGTGCAAAGTTTCACACATGTCATACAGAACTACCCGGAATAAACTTGTTAAAAAATTTTCTCAAATTTTGCCTTTTGCGTTTCTTTTTTTTTAAGAGTATTTATTTCTTATCTCTCTTTGAATTTCGCACAAACATACACGAGAGTTGATGAAACTTTGTAAAATGGACGTCAACTGCCTGTTGTGGAGACACAAGTGTAGAGAACGACATTTCGAAAGTCTTCCGCTTTTCGTCTTGCCGTCCATTCTACAAAGTTTCGTCATGAATACTCTACCAAAACAATCTATCAAAGAGTACACGAGAGTTATCTCAGCTAGACGTTTTTAATTCAGCAGTGATCAACTAGAGGGAAGGTAGCTTGTCAACAACACCTATTATCAACATTTGGGTCGCTCTTCTACTAAATAATAGTGGGATTGAACGTAACATTATAACACTATCATGGCTGAAAGGGCAAGCGCGTTTGGTGATAGGGATTCAAACCTACGGGAAGTCTGAAGGCTTATAACGTTAAAAACTGGGCTTTGATACTCGTGATGGGCACAGGACAAATAATTCATTGTGTAACTGTGTGATTAACAAGAAACCAAATTGTATCTTTTTCTGAAAAAACTTTAAACAAGAAAATGTCTATTGTGGTGAGTTACTTGTAATATACGTTAATGAATCTAATTCAAAGCCAAAGATCTGACAAACGTTTTCATATAATTTATGAATTGAAAAAAAAACAAAAAAAACGAAACCTTGTATAACATTATTGTTTTCTTTATGGTAAACCTAATAAGGCTATCAGCCGCAGTCTCTAACTTTGAATTACCGACAAAAAGAACAGGAAATTGACTGGCAGCAACCGAATTCAACTTTTGGTCTATTATTTTATTAAAGAATAATGGCACTGACTGAAACTTTATAACTGTTTCACAGCTGATGATAAGGACAAAATTTGGTTGCAGTTTCTTGACCAGCAGATTTCGAATTTAGAGTCCTAACAATCAGGTCATGTAAGGCTCTTTAAACAAGAACCGTCATATAGTTTTTAAATTTTATTAAATTAAAAAATAATACAAAAATATCTTGTTCAAAATAAAACTTCTCTAAAATAAAAATTAAAAAAGTGACGTTCACTTTCAGCAAGACTAGAAATCGTTAAAGGTGAAAATCTGATATCTATTCACTTATCTCTCTGTCCTTACTTGTCTCGTCCTGAAACACATTGAACATAGTTTGGCATTTCTTGAGACATAGCCAAACAAGCCTTCAAATTTTTCTGTGGAATACAAAGTCGAACTGAAAAACAACAATGAATCATTTCTGTAAATGACATGAAAACTGTTATTATTAAGATATGTAAATATTCTTCATATAACAATTCCTAGTCTAATAAATTTAACCATGAATTTCGTATTTCAAACTCCATATCACGTTTGCTGCTTTAATGGGGTTCTTAATATTGTGTTATTTTATTCAATGTCTTTTCTTCATTTGTGACATACTAACCAGTGTTATAATTATCTAGTTAATCCATCCTTGGCGAGTGAAGAGAGGCAGAATTGAGTATACAAATTAAGATACATGCATTCTTTACATATACATTATGCATATTAAATCAAGCCAGTGTTGCAACTATCGACACCATCAAAGATCTTTCTGTCTGTGGACAGATCTCCCTATTAACAAGTTGAACGATTTTTACCCAACTCGGCATGATAAATTAATAGTCCAAGAGTAAAGCAAGTTCTTATTGAACTTTCCTCTACATTGAATAATAAGATCGTTTTATAGAATAATTCTTATATTGTTACTACAGTAGTTATTATAAATAGTAGAGTTTGAACAAAATTCACACCACAACAAAATTCTACAAATTGACGATTGTAAATAAAATTATCAGTCATTTAGATTATTTTCCGTAATAACTAAAACAAACATTAATAAAATATTCAAGTAAAATGCGGATTATTCACCGTAACTAATTCTTCGTTCAAATTTTGTTGAACCTAAGACGGCTAGATTCATCTTCGACTTCTTTCTCTCCCAACAGCAGATTTTTTCTTTTACTTTTTTATTTCAATTGTTGTATCAAATGTTTCTTTCTAAGATAAACTGTGGTATTGTTTAGAGCTTTTGTTTCTTGGTGTTATAGATTGATTAATACAAGTTGTTTCTATGAACACCACGCTGATGATGCTGTGTCCAGGATGCTGATATTTTATTTAATCATCATTCATAGAATTTTTCATGTTATACTTCTCACATTTGAAATACGATAGATTTATTTTTTAGAGTCCGTAAATAAAACTCCACATTGCTCTGTTAAGGCGTGTACATATTATGGGCAGATATCATCAACTTTTAGATAATTACAAATAATTTGTTGATGAAGGTTTACATGAAATCCTGCGTTCACGCTACAGTCTATTACACTAATAATGTATAATTCACATATAAATTTATGTTAGTACACATCAAATAACATTTAAAAAAAGAAAATTATGAATGTATTAGAAAAGTTCTGTAATGCCAAGTACAAAGTTGGCTTATTTATAGTATTATTTTTTTAATTAATAGCAAGAGGTATATCCGATCTTATCCATCATATATGATATACATTTCTGAGTTGCTCGTTAAGCTTTTTTGTTTTATTATTCTTACAGCATTTTAAAGAATTTTCAAGAAGTCTGTCAGATAAACGAGGGATGTTTGGGTATGTGTGTATTCCTTTGTTTGTTTTGAATTTCTCATACATCTACATCAAGCTATCTGTGTCAGCCGTCTCTAATTTAGCAGTGGAAGACTAGGATGAAGGCAACTAGTCATTACCACTCACCGCCGACTTTTGGACTACTTTTTTACCAACGAACAGTAAGATTGACCGTCTCACTATAATGTTACAGCGACTAAAAGAGTTAACATGTTGTATGTAACTTGGATTCAAACCCGCTACTCTCAGAGTCAAGAGCCCTAACCACCTGTTCATGCCTGGCCCAGTATATGTGTAAATGTTAAGTTTATACTAGGTACTTTACAAGCTTTTGTGAGTATGAAGTTTTGTGTTTTATGGCTCAACTACGTTATGCAGGTGGGTTTAAAAACTTTTCTAATGCCTGTTTTACGTATTTTGAGTATGATGTTTCGGTGTTGCTTCTTAATTATTACCTGTCAGACTCGTTTTAAGCCAGATCAGAATTTCGATACTCTTAATATGTCCACTCCATTTTATTTTTAATCGTAGGTTAATCCTAAGAACTTTGCAGGTCGTGACGACTTCGAGTGCCCCATTTATATATAGTTAAGATTTAGTTCTGCTTTGTTTAAATGATGTGTAGAACAACATTATCTGTATTTTATGGGTGTTCATTTTGAGCCTCCATTTGTTATTTTTCGTTTAATAGTAGTCGTATACCGAATGATTCTTTCAAATGGTCACAGCGAACTTTGAGCATTGTGTTGAAGCGAAACGTCGAGATCTGGGAAGGTCAGGTACTACTTAGATTTCCAGTGATGTCGAGAAAACCCACTTATAAAGAAAAATATATATAGAAAAACGGCTCGTTTGGGCTGAGAAAAATTTTTACTTAGAGGAGCGAACAACGTTTCGACCTTCTTCGGTGATCGTCAGGTTCACAAAGAAAGGAAGATGTAACTGACGGGAAGCTGATGAAATGCTTGAAAGGGGTTGTGTCGCTATGTGTCGGAATGTAGAGAGCGTGCTTAAATGTTTGAATATAAAATTTTTTAATATTTATTTTATTATTATTATTTATTATATTATTTATAATATAGGTATTAACCCCTTTCAAACATGTGGTCAGCTTCCTGTCTGTTATCTCTTTCATTCTTTGTGAACCTGACGATGACCGAAGAAAATCGAAATGTTGTTCGCTTCTTTACCTAAAAATTTTCTCAACCCAAACGAGCAGTTTTTACATATATATTTTTCACTACTTAGATTTCTTCCTCTTTCCCGTACTGGTGTTATTTAATCCATTTTAGTTAACAGTATTATTCGGGAAATATTTATACATACTGAACATTTCATAAATTTGGGTTCTGTATTCATGAAAAGTTGCTTACTTAATTATGCTATCCCTATCAGGCTCATGCCCATTTATGTGCAACTTTGAGTATTTGCATTGGAATACACTTTTCTTGATTTGGAATTTCAACAGTCTTACAATTCGCAAACAGTTCTATACATGCCAATAATTGTGCATTAGGTAATATATTTATCGTATATTTAACGATAATACCATAATAATATATACTGACTACACCACACAAATGACGTTGTTAAGTAAGTCTAGTATTAGGTGACATATTTATAAGATAGAAGAACTTAGCTTCACTTCCATCATGTACGATATAACGATCTAGTGAACGTACTACTTTGTTTTCCTTTTAAATTTTTTCTGAAAGTAAATAACCGACCTGTTCAGAAGTCTGTGTTCTTTTCTGCTAGAATCCTTATGTGGTACAGTTACTTCCAGGTTGTGTGTTTTAATTAGTTTACGTGTGTTTGCCGGGTTCATTTCGAGCTGTGAGACCTAGAAATTCTGCTGATGTATCGATTTGCAGAAGGGTTCCATGAATGTAAGTTCTGATTTGTTTTTACGAATTTTATTTGATTTTGTCAACATCAGCAATTTAACTTCCGGTTTACACTAGGGTTAGTATAAATGGTTAAGACTGAATTAGAGAAGTGTTTCATAAGTTAAATTGTATTAAGATATTTTTTAGTTTTTGATGTAGAATATAATTTTCCGCAGAAGTAAAATTCAAGGTCATTATTAAATTTAATGCATCAGTTATGCCAAATATAGGCAGTATAAATCTTGACTACATGTCTACTCTGAACTAAGCTGATTTAAATAAGAAGTGACGCAACTGTTTAGACATTTTTGCCAAGTTTCTCGACTTAAACGTTACAGCTTCTCACTTCCGATCCCCTTATCATGTTTTATGAGAATTTATTAAAAAATGAATGCTAATGAAAACTCTCACTGACATTTTGGTTATTTCTTCAAATGTGTCTGTATTGTCCGCGTTTTGAAGAGAAGAAAAACGAAGGAGTAGAACTTCCTTAAAATAATAAACAAAAGTTTTAAGATAAGTGCATTACAAGAGCTTCAAAAAAAAAGCTCATTATTCTTTGAGAGTTCCCTTCCACTGCCCCCCAGTGGCTCAGCGGTATGTCTGCGGACTTACACTCTAAAATCCGGGTTTCGATACCCGTGGTGGGCAAAGCACAGATAACCCATTGAGTAGCTTTGTGCTTAATTCAAAAACAAAAAAACAACAATCCCTTTTACCAGTAAACTTTCACCGAATCTGTCACACTTATGCTAAAGGCAGAGGTAGGTATGCAATTTGCCGCTCAAAAAAAACGTCTTGTTTTACGTGTAATATTCAGGTGTTGTAAACGTTAACTTAGACAGGAAGTATCGTGGTGGCTGGAGCGAGTGATAACGAAAGTAAATATTTAGGTTTCGTGACCCACTACATAATAAATTTGTTTTATATTTCTATTATAAGAATAACGATAAAATTCAGTATTTTAGAGGAGTAGCCGAGAAACTGGTGGTGAATGCGTTTGACTTATTGTTTTCTTTTAGTCTGTGATGTGAAAATTGAGAATGGTTAGAACAAATTTTTAAATTCGCAAATAACGCTTTTGCTATTTCTACAGCAATTTGTTCGGTCCTTGATTTCCTATCCTCCAGTCTTATTTTTGGTGAATTCGTTTAGTTTATTTAAAACGTTGTTGATAACCAATTATTGTAAGTGATTTGTAACTCAACGTTAAAAATGCTGTTAGCGCAATTATCAAATTTTTACAGGTCCTTTCTGTGCTAAGTTCTACGAACTGACAAAAAACACTAGTTTGAAACGTTATCCTGTATAAACAAAAATATACACTTTTTTCTCTGTTAGTGTCCCATCCATTTATTTTTGTTTTATGTAACTATTTGTTTAGTGCACATCTTATACACCAATTCCGTTTGGTATTTATTTATTACTTCTTACAATTTCAGTCACACAAGAATCACTGTTTTATTTGAAAAAGAGCATAGGTGAATGTTAGAAATTGTGTTTCCAAACGTTATATATTCTGATGCAAGTTTCTTTAACAAGGTAGCATACGTAACGATATAGATGTTTTATTCAGTGCTTATCAACATTTATTATTAGTTTTACATTTTCCGAACAGTATATAATTTGCACGATACTAAATGAAAAAAAAACCTAAAAAACAGCAAAACCAAAACGTATTCACCAATGCTGGCTAATGGCGAAACACGTGTGTAGTTAAGCATATTGAAACAGTACGAAATGAAAAAGGTCTTAGTGGAACTCAATAACATTGATAACTTAGTACAGCGCCTCTTTTGGACATAAATTTTAGTTTGAGGTTGGGTTATGAACTCTTACGTGCTTTTCAGTGTATCAAGGCACTACATAACAAGGTGTGTTAAGGTAGTTGACTCGCATTCTGTCGCGAGTTCGAATCCCCGTTTGCATCAAACATGATCGCCCTTTTAGCCGTGGAGGGGGTAAAATTTAACGGTTAATCCCCCTATTATTTGGTAAAAGAGTAGTCCAAGAGTTGGTGGTGGGTGGTGATGATTAGCTGCCTTTCTTTAGTCTTACACTGTTAAATTAGGGATGACTAGTGGAGATAGCCTTCATGTAGCTTTGCGCGAAATTCACAAACAAACATTTCGCATCCCGTCATTTTGTTCATGTTGTAACAAGATTACTGAACTGATTCTTTTCAGTTGAATTGCATTTTTAAACAACCAATGAATGATTTTCCATTCTCGTATTGTTTCCCTTATGTACGTGTATGCTTTTGTGATCTCTTCCAGTTACGCAGGTCTTTAATGAATTTTACGGGTTTAGTTATTCATATACAGGAAGAACAAACAATTAAAAAATTAAAACATAACAAAAACAGTTTCATTACATGTTAATTAATAATTTATTAGGTTACCCATAATTATAATATCATTACATAATTATTCGTGGATACAGAAAAGCATGTGGAGTTATAACAAAATATGAAAATCTTTATGTTGTTATTAGTGAGTATAACATCTTAATATAATTATCTGATAATATAGCGGTATCATGAAATTCTCCGTGAATGTAAAATACCTCATGTAGTTAACCTTTAATATAACATCATTATGTAAATAACTGCGCTTATAGTAAAATTATGTGGTTATCCGTGGATGTAAAATCCGTGTAGTTATCGATGAATATAAAATTATTACGTGTTATCCGTGGGTGTAAAAATATTAGGTAGTTAACCGTGATAATAAAATTATGTAATTATATTTATCATAACTACATAATCTTATTATCCGGAAATATAACAACTTTATTTAGTTATCTGTAAACATAACTTACGTAGTTATACTGAATGTACATGTATAACTCTACAGCTATCTATAAACACAACAACATTATACATGTGTGTATGACATTACTATATAGTTTTTTCTGTGAATCTAACAACATTAAATAGCTGTTTATGAATATAACATTATGAAGTCATCTGTGACTAGAGAAACATTATTTATTTGTCTGTGCTCATAACAAGCCTATGTAGTCATCTGTATTGGAAGAATATCAGGTAGTTAGTTATTTGGAAATATAGAACATTGTGTAGTTTATCTGTAAGTGTAAAATCACTATGTTGTAAGTATAACAACAACAGGTAAGTATATGCCATATAACAGCTTGGTTTAACAATCTATAATTAAACACATATACGTTTAGCAGTCTCATTATGTATTTTTTATAAAGGCCTATTGCTAATGTCTTTGATTGTACGTGGTCCAATATTCTAGAAAGTAAAACAATTATATGGAACAATTAGGCTGACTAACTACTTGTTAAAAGTTTTCGTGAGAACAGCTTGCAAAACACAATTGAAAAATAAAAACAAAACATAAACGTATTTAATCGAAAACCTTCACTTTTATCGTGCACAAAAGTTCTGCTACCGTATTAGTTTCTACATATAATTAGAAAAAATTATAGGACGTGTAATAAACATGTGTTAAGTGTGGAAGAAAGTAAAATAATATTTTCTTATGGTCAAGAATAAAGTATTTGCAAAAGCGAGATTGATTATTTTTCAGGATGTGACGTTATGGGGGGTATCTTCACTGGTCAAAGTTTTTCGCCTGAGGTAATGGTTGTATTTAGAATCACTTTTTATTGGTATATAGATCAAATTAAATAAATGAACGAACTCAATATTGACTATGGTTTACTTATAATTCCAAACGAAATGAAGAAACATATTTCTATATAACCTACCACCATAGTAAGAAAATATCTAAACTTGTTAATTTTTTATGACTGATGATCAACTGAAGTCCAATCGATTCACAGACAGATAGTGTCAACTAAGGCGAGATGTAGACTTCTCCCGAATAGTTGTGCATAGCATAGTTGTAAAAAAAAAGACAAAAACATTCACATTTGCGTCTCCGTACATGAGTTGTTATGTCTCCTGATACCTTGGATCATTCATTGTACTTTTAACTCGTTGATTGAGATATACTGAGATGCACGATTCCTTCAATATCAGTAATTTACATGTTGATAATTCTGTATAAGAAAAATCATAACGGATCATGGTTAAGTTCAATGAAGCCCAAAGAAACTGGATGTAGTTTGTGACACCATGTGGAACTGAAGATGAGCTAGCTCTACAATAGCAACCGAAACGATTGCGTTTCGAGATTAAATGAAGTCGTCTTTACATTACGACCTTTATTTTTCTTAATCGACTCCTACTTACGTTATCGTGAAAACTTATTTCGATATCAGATATACACTTTCTTAGATGATTTGTGTATCCGAGCTAGAATCATAGAATATCTGATTATAATAAGAAATAATAGCTTGTAAAAATGTTATTTTTAAAGGGATATCAGATAAATCTCTAACATTTCCTTCCTCTCACCACCACTAAATGATATAAGAACACACAAACGATATAGTGGTACTCACAAAGAAAATAGTATCAAAATACACCTGAAAATGTAATAGAGATAAGTATAAAATATGGTTTACCTGGTTCAGTTGAAACAGAAGTTAAATAAAACAGAAGAAAAATCAAAATTGACGGAACCATTTTTCTGTAGGAAACGACAACAAGCAGAGGTAATCAGGGCGCTCGGATTAAATGTTTCCACTTAATAAAGTGAAAGAAGCAATGTTAATAACTCCGTATTATGTGCAGTAATTATACATACAGTAAAAATGAAAGCTGCGCATGCGTAAAAAATTATTGGTTATAAAGAGGTACCAATTCAATTCCCTTATTTTTAAGTAGTTCCTTACTATTATGACACAGGAAACAGAACACACGTTTAGTGTTAAATGTTTCTGAAAATGCCCTACCCTTTCTAAATGCTACTGTTCTTGTTATTCATTGTTTGCTTTGACACGGTTCTGCTTGAAGGTTTGAAGGTCACGTGATAAAGTAAGAGCCAGTGAGGGAAATTGTCTACTCTAGAGGAGACCTCCACCTAGTACGATTGTTTGTTTGTTTGTTTTTAAATTAAGCACAAAGCTACACAATGGGCTATCTGTGCTCTGCCCACCACGGGTATCGAAACCCGGATTTTAGCGTGTAAGTCCGCAGACATACCGCTGAGCCACTGGGGGGCACCTAGTACGAAACTAAAATCATTCGAGAAGGGTGTGTGTGTGTTTTTCTTACAGTAAAGCTACATCGAACCTCTGAGTTTAGCTATTTAAATCCTTAGACTTACCGCTGTCCCAGCGGTGGAGTATTAGCGAAGTTTTCAAGTTTTAGGATGAGCTTTAAATTTTGGTTAGGCACAAATTACCTGAGATAATCAACCACACATGCTTTTCATACTTTATTTGTACATTATTTAAAGGTTAAAGAGTAGCCTGAAAGCTGCCGGTGTGTGGTTAATGCCTAATTGCGTTCCCTCTAGTCTTTGACTGTTAAATTAGGACGGCTAGCGCACATAGTCTTCGTGTATCGTTGCGCGAAATTCAAAACAAAGTCAACAATTCTTTATTACGAGAAACCCACTTGATATAAAACTGTATCTCTCTTTCTTAAAGTAGAACAAAAATTTGACAAAGGGTAATATATTTCTTTCCCCCTGCTGGTACAGCAGTAAGTCTACTGATTTACAACGCTAAAATCAGAGGTTGGATTCCCTTCGGTGGACTCAGCAGGTAGCCCGATGTGGCTTTGCTATAAGAAAACACATATAAACATACATCATTTAAACATATTATAATTATATTGGTATATGAACCGGCAGAGCACGTTTTCTATTTATCCATCTTTTTAAAAACTTCTTCTTTGTCAGTTGGGTAAAATTATAAATGAATACTACAGGTAAAGCAAAACTTATTTTTGTTCACGCAGTAACCCTTTCTTATTTGGGCCTGGTCTATAATTGATATTACACTCGACAGTGTTTTGACACTTTTACACGTCATCTTTAATAGTGCAAATCACAATAACTATGTGTTGTTTATTCTTTCTATCATACCATAATTTGCATATTTTTACAGGATACCATGCCATTTTTACATTATTTTCTGCAAATCACTCATCTCTGTTTAATATATTATTTTTTAAATTTAATTTATATCCTGTAAAAGCATACAAATTAAGATGTACTGAAAAGAGTACAAGTAATAGAACGTTTTTGTGATCTGTACTGCTAAACATGACGTGTTCGAGCTTTGAAACATGTCAAATATAATAGTGAATGTAGATCAGAGTTAAATAAAAATGTTTTACTGCATGAAAAAAAAAGAAAATTATTGTTTTAAGTGCAATATTTATCTATCTTATTCATACACATATCATACCTAAGTAGATTTAGACAGTGACTTCTACCTGGACGCTATAGAATTAACAAATTCCTTAAATTTTTGTTTATCGATGAGAGAATAATTTTTGAAATGTTTTCATACGTACCTGTAGTTATTTCTTGGCGTTATTTATATAGATACCTTACAGTAAAATTTTCAAAATAGATATTTACAATCAGAGATACATATGAAAATACGCAATTATTACCGTAGGAAAGTAGTTAAAAGTCAGTCGTTTCATTTACCACAAGAGGTTATAGAAATAACGCCATGAAATATACTGCTCATAAGTAATTTGATGTCATTTTATTCAGACCTAATAAATAAGTCTAGCCAAAATACATTATATTTATGTTGCAAAATATATATTAAACGCATATTATCTATTGTTTACACCAAGAGATGGCCTTCGCGTGAAAGTGAAATTTAACTGTTTTCCTTGTATTGTTGTTTTCACAAGGTTTACACCTGGTGTAACATAGTAGAAACTGCCAGGATAATAAATGTATATGTCGCACAACCCGAGAGCCTAGTCGTGGTAACCTTGGCGAATTCGGAACCACGCCCTCTCTTGTCAACAGATTTCGCTGTCATTACATATATCTAACGTAAATTTCGTAACTTAACTCTTTGTCCACAGAAGAAAGAATAATTCTTCTTATTTACGTTTGATTTTTTTTAATTTTGAAATTACTTCCTGGTTCTTATAATAATACAATAATTATTTACTAGGTGATATTTATAGTATGTTTTCAAAGTCATGTTTTTTGACTGTCAAAATGTGAAAGTTTTAAACAGGATAATAAAAAAAGAAACACCAACTTATAAACCTTAGTTTTTCTTTTTATGAATTCTTTCCTAATTGTTCTATTCAGGGGCATTTAGAAATGGACAAACAAGGTTACGCCGCTATCCGGATAACTCTGTGCATACAGACTCAGTCATCTTGGTGACCATATTTCTTATTACATGTGTGTACTGTATGTATGTACGATGATATTGGTCATATAAAGGTGTGTGTAAAATATGCGTGTTTAACGTCCTCCTCTACCTAAAAGACTGGTCAAAATTAAATTCTTACACACGTCTATTATTCTATTCTAGATATTGCATCATAAATTTTAGCATAAGATCAAATTTTCACAAATCTGTCTAAACTTTTCTGTTGGTTCTGTATCTAGAAAGCATAGTGTTAACACTAATGATAAAATTTATAGAAAATTGTTATACTGTTTAAAACTAATAACTAATAAACTGGTAATACAAGTTAAAATTAAAGGAGTTGGTAACGAAAATCAAGGTTGTTGTGAGGTAGTGTAGAAACACCATATTTGAAAAAAAAAAGAAAACGAACCGCTATATCACTGCATTCTAGGGAAGAATAACAACAAAAATTATAAAAATTATTTTATGAAAAGAAATATTGTAAAAGTATAGGTTTATCTTATTGATGCTTCAAGTAATCTAGGACAAAACTGTTTAAAATTTGAGCAGTTTTGAGAAATTTCTAACAGAACATGGATTTTATGTGCAAAGCTCATGTCATTCAAACTATTTTGAATTTAATAAATTTGTTAGTGTTCCTACAGACTGCAATACAGAACAATTGTTTACCAACTGTTTAGCATGTACAAATTTTCATATTTAGAAAGGAGCCAGTTAAAAAAATTTCAAGCGTCAAAAATTGTTTGCTGTTAATTAAAATATATTATAATAAATAATGTTTTAAAATACACATCTATACCTGTTAGTCAAATGCCGATAACAGTTTATAGAAAGTTGGATTTAGGATAAACATGTCAAAAGATTTCAGAATACACTTTGTGAAGCACAAGTTTCGTTTTTGAGGAATCAGCTTCTTCAGGTAAATAGTGCCAGTAATTGTTTATGAGAACGACAAAAATATCAAGTCAAACAAAATTTGTCCAATACATTTGGATAAGTCATGAAGTTCATGTCATAAATAACGTAGTAGAAACTTCCAACAAAATTTAAACTGAATTTTACTCTATTTTGTTACTTAATGTACTATTAACCATGACTCAATTTGGTGTGTCAAAGCACATTTTTGACAGTTAAAGTCTACATGTATCTTATACGTCATAACCTCTTTGAATATTTATATTATTACGTTTATTTTTCAGCCACAGGTTCTCTCTGACAACAGCATGTTCTACGACGACAAAATAGCAGACGGTTTACATTTTGAAAGTGAAGATAACTGTAGGTTATACAAGGCTGTTGAGCACAAGAGTTATTGTTTAGTTTATATTTAATATTAAATGATTATTCAGTTTCCGTAACAAAAGTGTTAAAGTTAATTATTTTAAAAGCGATAGTTATGTTAAATCTCCTTACGTAACTCTGTATGAGTCATACGTTGTATATCCAGTTTGATTTTTGTGGCACAACGATATGTCTACAGTCTTAAAATGCAAGAAACCGGTTTCAATACCGGTGGTGGGCAGAAGATAGATACTCCAACGTGTAGCTTTGTGCTCGAATACAAACAAAGAAACAAAAAAGGTTGTTGTACTAGGCTTTTGTCATATGTTGAGACCACCTTACTCGAAGCTTCTAAGTTTTTCTCGTCATGTGATTATTGTTGTCACTAGAGGGATATATATTTTTAGATTTTTCTGTCAATTGTTATAAATACGTGCAGGTACCCAGCGGAAGAGAAAGTTGAAGCTAAGCTAGTGAAAGTGAGACAAAGTTAGTGAGGGATATAAAATTTGTTTTGCCAACTGGACTGCAAGGTAAATGAAACAGACTGTGTGGACTTTATGAGGTAAAAATAATTATTTAAAGCACTATATACAACTATGGTTACCCACGAAGTAACATAAATGAATTTATCACTAATAATGTAAACAATGTAGAGAATAATAATTTGTCATTGTCCAATTTTTAATTGTACATTTTTTGTTGAAATTTATCATCATCAAGTCACAGACACAGACAGTAAAGAAGCACGGCCGTATAAAAGCTGACAATAACTCTATATATATTGAAAAACAAATGCCAAAAAAGAAAGTCTTCACTTAACTTTGCAGTTACTACCAATTTTACCATTGTTTGTTCGTCTCGAAGATTGTTTAAATTGTCTATAAAAGAAAACCACATATTTTATTATAATTGGGTAAATTGATCAACGTTTTACACCATGACAGAAGGAAGTTTTATCTCTTTGTTTTTAGCTATTCCCTTAGTTATGTACTTCTATATCGCACGTTGTGAATGATATATTTACACAAAATCATATACACGTTTGCTTCCATCAAATAAAACTATCTAATGGAGGATTGGGGGGGAATAATTGTTATTCAGTAAACGTATCATAAAAGTTATACGGGATAAAATGCATCAATACGAAAAATACTAAAATTTATATGTATGTGTATGAACATAGATTTATCTAAGTGTATTTAACAATCAGATGCATTTTTATGTATTTTTCTTGAGTCTTACTTATAACAATTGTTTAAAATATATTTTGGAATCTAGATATAAAAGTTTTGACATATTGACAGATATGACTGTAACAGATTAAATTCATTTCATTTTCAAATTCTTCAGAAATTTTTTCTTATGAATTTTACCTTTATCTTTACTTGTTGGCATGAATCGTGTGACTTTTTAAATACCATACACATATTATTCTCTAAATTCCTTCGAATAATAGTGATTTATGGATAACTAAATGGAAACTAAGCTTTTTCTATTGTGGTGGCATCTTAATGCAGTAGTATTTTCAGATGAACTGATTCCTTACCAGAATATTTATGGAGTAACCATTGTTTAATGAGTTTTCTTATGTGCAAACGTATTGGTTTCAAAATTTAATTTAATTGTTAGCTTGAGAAGAAACCTGAAACAGTGAAACGAATAAAAGTAATGTTTAGCATACGTTTTCTATTTGTTTTTAGTAATATAAGATTTTTTTCTTGCTGGAAAATATAAACTGTTGGAGTCACCAGATTGCCTTGTTTTTCACCTTTAGTAGTTATTGCCTACAGTTACGACAGAAAGTGTTCGTACTCCTGCGTCGTGAGTAGTTTTTCTTATAACTTAAAAAGTGATTAGGATAATAGACTTATAATGTATTATAAATATTATACTGACATACATTTACATAACTTTTTATGTAAATTGAACGACAAATAAACTGTTTATAAACAAATAACCAAACAGAGCAGGGGCAGAAAGTGTTCGTGCGTCCACTTTAATGGTCAGTTGTGCAGCCTTTCAAGTGAATTACTTGGCGCAATCTCTCCCCATAGCCCTCCATGATCGTTTGACAATACTCGACTGGTATTTCCTTCTGTTCTTCTTTACAGAAGGCCTCCAACTCTTACGAGTTATTCCTATGAAGCTGATGAATCCTGGTTTTCAATTGGGTTGAGATCGGGTGACTGCGATGGCCACTCCAGAATGCTTATATGGTTCCTCTGCAACAAGGATTGCACATATTTCGATGTGTGCTTAGGGTCATTGTCGTGCTGGAAGATCCAACGACGTCCAAGTCGCAAGTTCTGAACATCATTCTTGATATAAGTACCTAATATATCAACGTACTCTTCTTTTTTCATGATTACGTTGACGCGGTGAAGGCTGCCTACACCAGAAGAGCTGAAGGAACCCATAGCATGATCGAGCCACCTCCATGTTTAACTGTAGGGACGGTGTCCTTTGGAAAATTTTGTTTCCCCTTCTTACGGAAAATAGAGCGAACATCATAGTGGCCGAAAAGCTCGATTTTAGTCTCGTCTGACCAAAGAATACTCTTCCAATAGGTAAAAGGTTTATCTTCACGCTTTCGTGCATGCCTCAATTGTGCTTCTAAATGAACAGGCTTTAAATATGGAGTTCTACGAGGACGACATGCTTTGAACCTAGAAGAGCGTAACATGTTCGTAGCTGTAGAGGTGCTTACTTCAACCGCAGTTTCTCTTTCCAGTTTCTGTATATCATTACGTGTTAAAAGAGGGTTCCTACTAGTTTCTCTTAGACCTTCCTCTTGGTTCTCTCCGAAATTTTGGTGGGGCGTCCAGAATGAAGGAGGTTAGCAGTTGATCCTGTAAGCTTAAACTTGGCAATTATTCTTTAAACAGTAGATTTCGGCATATTAAGTTGTGTAGCAATACCGGAAAGAGACACACGAGACTTGTATTTTACAACAATTCTTTTTTAAATCACTGAACAGTTGTTTCCTGTTCGCTATAATGGCCAAACAGATAATGACGGAGACGGCACTAAATTGCCGGAAGTACATTTTCTGCTGGCTAAAGTTCTATAATTATGAACCCAGTGTCTAGCTCTGGAATAGTATAGTGTAGTTTATTTTCCAAACTAAACAAAGTTTTTACGGGATTATAAGCTTTTCACACATTCTGTGCTGTACGAACACTTTTTACTCCTCCTGTTTTTGGTTATTTGTTTATAAACAGTTTATTTGTCATTTAAGTTACACACAAGTTTATGTAGGTGTGTTTTAGTATAATATTTATAATATATTACAAGTCTATTAGCCTAATCGTGATACTTTTTAAGTTATGAGCAAAACACTACTCAGGACGCAGGGGTACGAACACTTTCTGTCGTAACTGTGTGTGTGGAGTGATACGTTATCTAAGATGTGCTACGCCCAGTAGAGATTGAACAGTCTTGTAATTTTCCATATTCACAAAAACTAAACCACTATGTGAATGAGTTTACTGTTTCAAATGAATCTATTGAGAATTAGAACATATATTATAATTGTTTGGTCGATTTAAGTAAAAACGTTTAACGATCAACTTGTAATTAAACTAAATATTTACTGATTATTAATATTAAATTTTGTCTAAATAAATAAAATTAGAATATTAAATAACCACTCATCATGTATTAAAATTATTGCCTCAAATGCAAGCTCAAAGCATAAAAAAAAATCAATTTTTTTTTACTGGTTGGATGCTCTTTGACCCATTTCTCTTTAAATTAAGCTGCTAGTGGCAACTATATTGTTGCACACTTAATGCCCTACCAGCAAAATGTAACTTTTTCTAGGGCGTGTTTTTGATTTAGATAAAACTGTGGTTTTGTCATCATATGACTCGATTATCTCTTCTTCTAACTCTTTGTTCACTATAAGTTCATTTCAAGAAGATGGTCGACATGTATTACTTCTCAACTTCTGCAACAAGTACATTAATGTATCATTTTGCCGGAGTACAAGACGAAGTCCAATACAGTTAGAGGCAAAAGGCTTCCCTATTATTGGCATACATCATAGTTATATCCAACCTTTCTTTTTGTACAGAAATTCCTTCACTGTCTTACTGTAGCGCCTCTTCTGTTGTCTTTACTTAACTTGAAGACAAAACCAGTCCATATATTACCAGCTACAATAGGGAGCAAAATGCATGGCCGAATATGAGCATATTCAAGAAATAACCTAAAGATATCTGTTCAGTTGCAAAGTATGTCATAATGGTACAGGACAAGTGTTCATTCCATTGGTTTGGTCACGGTTAACAAACTTTGTAAGTCTGTGCTTGACAATATGTATCACTCCTTTCAGTAAACTATCAAATTGGGGAATGTAAGGTGAAGGATGCATTTTCATCACATCTAATACGCTACACAACTCAGAGGGAAGGTTGATGGTTAAAACTAGCTTTCTGATCTTTGTGGACCTGTTCAATTGTTTTGAACAGGGTTCTCCTCTGGTCCACCATCAATCACCCAAGAACTTTTCAAAAGTATCAACCAACTTCGGGAAGTAGTTGATAGTAAATATATATACAGGTGATATGATTTCAGTTCTTGGGGTGAACTAATAATATAGAGAGTAGTATTCTCTTCAAAGGAGAACTAAATATTTTTTACTTTGGTTTATCCTGTTCAAACTGGTACTAAAGCTGTTGATTTTCTACATCAGAAGAATAATAGATGAATGTGAGTATAAGTTACATCTAGCCTCAGTATGATGCAAAGTCTAAAAATATCGTGTTTTAACGTAATGTGGACTACTAGCTGTAACACATTGTTTGGCAGTTGATTTGTTTGTTTTGGAATTTCGCACATAGCTACACGAGGGCTATCTGTGCTAGCCGTCCCTAATTTAGCAGTGTAAGACTAGAGGGAAGGGAGCTTATCATCACCACCCATCGCCAACTCTTGGGCTACTCTTTTACCAACGAATAGTGGGATTGACCGTAACATTATACACCCCCACGGCTGGGAGGGCGAGCATGTTTAGCGAACCCGCGACCCTCGGATTACGAGTTGCACGCCTTACGCGCTTGGCCATGCCAGGCCTTTAGTAGTTGGTAACAATGATACAGCGTACCTTGATGTTCTTACAACTGCTTGTACAAATCTCATAGGCTACATGAATCTTTGCGGTATTCCTCAATATGACTCAGTCATGCTTAAATTGCTGTATGGTAAGGAGTACTTATGCAGGATTTGATTTCTTCATCTTTGCTGACAGAAGTGATGAGTTGTTGCTATCAGAATGTTTTGAATTATCTGCTAACTGAAAATTGGCTATCTCGCCTACTGTACGAGTACTGTTAATTAATATTAACATCATTAATATTTTATGTAATTTGTACAATAACATATTTTTTAATTTGGTGAGCAATTTTTGAAATGTAGACTTAACTTCTAATTTCTAAAATGTTTAGAAAAAAACAAGATTGAAGATATTTGTATTTTTAATTTTTTATATTGATTTGCTATTTTAAGTTTTTAGTAAATTGCTTTTTGACAAGCGATATGTTTACTACTTCTGAAACATTTATTGTATTACATTAACAACAAAGAAATTATTAGACTCTTATTTTTATCAACTGCTAATTACTGTTGCTTTAGTGTGATAAAATAGAAGCCAACTGCAGGTGTTTTTCACATTTCCGGTTCAAATCTGAAGTTTTATTTCTACATACCTCTGAGTATACAGTATACAAATAAAGAGGAATGTTAAAGAAAGACATAAGAAATTGTTATTAACTTGAACTTTATCACACAAATTTAGGGTTATTGGTTTATAATGCTTCATCAGCTTTCAGCGTTTAAATAGTAATATTTATAACTTAATATTTAGCAACAAGATAAAATAGTTTACTTACTGACTAATTATATTTAAAACAAGTTACAGCTTTTACAGTAAGATTTTTTATTAAAGCAGTCACTATGTTTCAGTCACTTATGTACTTGAGAATAATCATAGAAGCAATCGCAAAATCGTACTTTTTCTTAAAACAAAGTTTATTTACTTTAAAAGATGGTTTATAATACAACATGACAGTCTGTTAACTTCAGATTGTTAGTCATAATATATCGTGTTATAAACATTACATAAGAAAGAAAGAAAGAAAATTTGTTACTCAATAAACAAAATACGACAACTTTTACACTTATAGATGAAAGTTGTTATTGTTGTTTTGAATTAAGTACAAAACTACACAATGGGCTATCTGGGCTCTGCTCACCACGGGTATCGAAACCCGGATTTTCACGTGGAAGTCCGCAGACATACCGCTGCGCCATTGGAGGTTGTAGATGGAAGTTTTATGATTGATGCTACAAAATGTTCAAGATAAAATTTTTGCTGTTGAAAAGTGAAAAACAGAAGTTCTTTCTTTAACACTATTTTAATACTGTTTCGGTGGACAGTACTGATGTTTCCACAGTCGACCTCTGGTTACAGAAAATAAAACTTTTATCATTTATCTAATTTGTTAAGAAAAACCATGGAAATCTTCATAATGTTTTGAAATTAAAGAAAAAAAAAGCCTGAAACTCCAAGACGTCTCTAGATGCAGACACAAGGATCTCTTGTCTAGATTTTATTCTAGAGTGTTCCGGATTCTCCATTGATGTCTTGAAAAATTAGAATAGACAGCCATGGCTGATATCATTTGAAGCGTTGAAAACTCTTGCGCCTGGAGGGTCAGACGGCCAGGCATGGCCAGATGGGTTAAGGCGTTCGACTTTTAATTCGAGGGTCACGGGTTCGAATCCCCATCGCACCATACATGCTCGCCCTTTCAGCCATGGAGGCGTGATATTATATGATGGCCAATCCCACTATTTGTTGGTAAAAGAGTAGCCTAAGAGTTGGAGGTTGTTAGGTGTTTCCAACTGACAGGTATGATAAGATTTACAAAACTGAAAAACATCTTGCCTAAATTTTGGAAAACTAATTGTATCATAATTTTGTCACATGTCTTGTAAACATCTAGATAATATATCATGGGTAGTTCTTGGACAAATCTCAATACTTCAGAATTATATGCTCTTGGAACAACAATTTGATAAATTACAGTCAATTCCTCTGAAGCTAGTATATTTGGTGATCTCCATTGTCTCATGAGTATATCATTTTTGAAAAAGTAACCATTGAAAACTTTCTCCAGTTCATCTTTTTGGAGTGCGTATTTAAAAAGTAGAAATTTGGTAATAATTTTTTTGTTCGGCGATCAGTTTATTGGAGCAAACGGAACTTCACCACATGAACTAGATCCATCACATCCATTATTGTCACTCACTGAAGAATTGGTAGTTAGACAAGATCCATGTTGAATCCAAAATTTTCAAAAACAAATTTATAACGTCATCCTATGAACACATTGCTGTCATTTTTTAGCTTAATTACTTAGCCTGAACTCGAGTCACAACACAGGAGGAAAGATATTTGTATTCTCCTCAACCACAATATTATTCTTAGATGAAACACTGATCGACTTGCTAACCATTCTCAGTTTGACAACAATTTTTCACCAGGCAAAGTGTTTCCAACACTTATAATACACCTTTAATTTTCAGTGTAGGTCTTACTGCAGTTACAACTGGCCCAGAAATTAGATCTGATGCTAAATAAATGTTAAGAAGAGGAACATTAACAAAATCAGCCTCAATACCATAAGGAATAACAGACTCGTTGATGGCATAACTCGAATCTGAATCAGTATGCCTTCGAACAACAATGAATGAGTCGCTCCAGTATTATATAGAGTACGTATAAAGATGGAGTTAGTTATGTCATTTGTCAAAGACACAGAACCAACAAACACAAAAGGTCTAAATTCCTCCCTAACTGCACCAGTTTTCTTCGTCAGCATAGGATAATCTGGTGAAACTACGTCCATATGTAGACACAAACGTTCTAGGTGTTGTTGGGTTTTTTTCAAACACCCACAATCGGAATTAACAAGACAAGATCTTTTACAAAAATGGCAGACAGGCCTTAATGATTCTGATAAAATTTTATCCTGACTATCAGATGATATGAAACAAAAAGAGCAGAATATTTAGAAGAATCCTCAACTTCAGTAGATTGATTAAACAAGTACAGCTATTTGCTGAAGTGGTAGAATTTTTTTTATGAAAAGTTATTTTATATGTTAAAGTGTAATCATCAGAAAGAGCAGCTGCTTCTTGCGGTGTTTCAACTTTCTTTTCATCCAAATAAGTTTTGAGGTTGTCATTTGTACAACATTTAAATTCCTCATTTAAAACAGCATTGTCTTAACTTGTCGAAACTATTTCGAATATGCATAGAATTACACCATCCGTTAAAATAAACCTCTTTTTGTGAACAAATTTTATACAAGTTTTTTGGTTATCTAGCTTATGATAAACTTGAAACTTTTGGCGGTAATCGTCTGGTACTAGCTCGTATACTTTGACAATAGTCGCTTTTAATCTTCTCACATTCCATAAATTTTTTTAGAGAAAGAGCAGAATAAGCTTCTTGTACTTTATTAGTTAAAACACAATTTTGTAATAACAATAACAATTTTTCGATGAACCATTCTATGGCTTGGGCAACTTGCTAAAAATGTTTGAAATATTTATTAACTTCATTTTCATTAAATGATGATAGTTTAGTATACCAATTGAGTTTAAAACTGTAATTTTGCCTTGGTTGATGGAAGTTGAGCCTACTTTCCATTTCTTTTAGCCTAATTTCTTTCTCGGCTTCGAAATAAACTTGTTCGGCATGGAGACGTTTATTTCTTTTTATGAGCTTCTAGACGGGCTCTCCTTTCTGGGCTTCAATACGTGTTTGGTTTTTTAACAGGCTAAATACAGGCTTGCTCAAGCTCGATTTGATCCAGTTTTAACTGAATTTCTAACTTATCTTTATCACTCAACTTTGGCAAATAGAAACACAAGAGTCGTCCTTTAACACTTCCCCAGACAGTAAATCATCATTGACTAGCATTTCAATAATAAGCTTTATAGTTCATTTTTCTTATTGATTTCTAAACCTATACTTTTAAAACTTTGACAATTTAAAGGAATTTGATGTTATATCTTTCAATTTGTTTGGGGGAGGGTGATTAAAAGCCATAATAATCAGACATGATAAAATCTTGTTGACACTTATAAACATAAATTAAATTGTGCAGATGGCCCTAGAGTAGCTTTGCGCAAAATTAAAAAGAAAGAAAGAAACAAATTATAAATTGAATTAATATTTGAATTTTAATTTAGAACGAATTTTCTCTTTAATTCAGGTCTCGGACACTTTAGTATTTTACATATTATAACTGATCTCGAACGAGTTTCCGATTTATTATGTTATGCATTACGATTTCAAATATCCTGAAACCAAGTTAACTTATAATTCAAATTTCGAAATTAATTAAATGACGATATGTATCAAATTTATTATATTTGCCAACAAGATTGATACAATTTGCTTTCTGAACACAAATATATTTTAATATACAAACAACAACACAATTTATAATAATAGCTATTACAAATAATGGTCCATATACAAGTGTTTTACAAACAATACTGAATCTTCTATCTGATCTGGTACTTAGTCTTTTATCTGCGGTTTATGGAGAACGAATTAATTCTATGCTGATACACAGATTGACACACTTCTCTTGAAGGGAAAGCCAGCTAGCTCTGTTCTTGACCAACCTTACGGTTTACAACTTCAGTTAATAGGGGAGAATTTCGCAATACTTATTTAACAATATGGGTTTACATGCATTGCTAAATATATATTAAATTGAAACAAATGTAGATATGAAAGTAATTATATAATATTAAGTCCGTTACAAACTTTTGTGTTACTGTTTTAGTAACTTATTACTAAGATATAGAAGTTATGTAGCTTATTATAATATTTTACAGGAGAGTAAAATTATATTGCTGCAATACTTTTATTATACCTATCTATCTAATAGGTTACTTGACTCTGTACACCGTAAATAAATAATTACATTTCCCTTGTAAGTTTTTCAAAATGTTTCCGAAAGCATTATATGAATCATTTAATTTAAATTTGGATACACATGTGACTACGTTTGTGATTTCAGAAGTTCTAATGTAAAATCTATTAACACTTTCATCTGTAGTATGGTGTTTTAATTTGCTATGATTTTGGATATTTCAGAATATTAAACATCTCATACCCTTGAAATTGTCTGTGTTTCATATCTCTACGGTTTACAATGATGCTAAGATTTTCGTTTCAAACAAATAGTTTCATTGTTACAGTTCAGGGTTCTAAAACGCAAGTTTGTTACTGAGGGACTGAAAGTGTATCTTAAAATATACGTTTGTTACTAATCGAGTACAAGTGTGTACCAACACGTAAGCTTGTAAACAAATGACTGAGGAGTGTTCTAATAAATAACGTTTTCGTGATATGTAATGGATTTACTAACGAAATTTATTGTAATATCAATGTTTACTTTAGTTAAATATATATTTGCAAATGCATGTAATATTGTTAAATGTGTATTGTGAAAGTCTCGCTATTCTCTAAATTTGTAAACGATTATCATGTGCAAGACCTAACAATGTGCTATGTGTGTAAGTAAAGTGTTATTGCCAACTGAACTGGCCCAGAATGGTTAGATGGGTTAAGGCTTTTGACTCCTACTCCGAGGGGCACGGGTTAAAATCCCCGTCGCACTAACAATGCTTGCCATTTCAGCTGTGGGGACGTTATAATGTTATCGTCAATCCCGCTAATCGTTGTCAAAAGAGTAGCCCAAGAGTTAGCGGTGGGTTATTATGATTAGCTCCATTCCTTCTAGTTTTACACTGCCAACTTAGGGACGGCTAGCGCAGATAGCCCTTGAGTAGCTTTGCGTGAAATTCCAAACAAATAAGCCAACTGAATTTTCGAGAACTTCGAAAGTTCATAAACTGACGAACGAAAAGGCAGTTTAATATTCTTAATTTGTTAATAGTAGTAATCTATAAACCTTCAAAGCTATAACTGTGATAAATGCTTATTAATCAGAAAATTACAAATATTTGACCAGGAATTTCTTCGAACAATACAAACCATTCAACTTCAGAAAATTGATTTTTGACGTTAATACTTCTATAAAGACACTGTATAACTTCTGCTGTGGAAAACTCACTTGATACCAGCCAGGAATAAAGCTAGCTAGCTCTTCCGTCAAGTGAATTGTACCTGTGTTTCAACAGAGAATTAGTTCACTCGTAGGAAACCGTTAATAATATGTATATATTTCCAGTTTAAATAGAAGATTCAGTATTATTTGTAACTTTTTAAAACTTTTGTATGTAAATCATTATTTGTAGTAACTGTTTATAATACCCTTTATTATAAGTTATGTTATTATTTCTTTTATAAAATACACTTGTGTTAAGAATGGAAATTGTGTGAATCAATCTTGTTGGCAAATATCATAAATTTGATACATAACAATATTTAATTAACTTCTAAATTTGAATTAAAACTTTATGCTATTTGAAATCGTAATACGTAACCTAATAAATATGAAACTTGTTCGACATAAATTATAATATTAACCATATACATATATAACAGATCTCTCTTCAATAAAAGAAATGTGTTATTGATTTAGAGTTATGTAATTTGGTGGTTTGAATTTTGTTGCATTAATTAAAGAATAACCAAACATTTGGAGAGAGCAAGGGGGAGACAAAGTAGGGCATCATATACTTATTTGTAATTTTAACATTACTTGTTATTCCCTCCCAAATTATAGCATGCTAAATTACTTTGAGCTAATGATGGGTTTCAAAAAGTACTTTGTATTAGTTTTAAAGCCCCAATATACTCACAAACCTTGGAAAGGTCAAGTATACAGGAAAAACAAAATCCCATAAAATTTACTGCGCATGGAAACGTGTTTTACTGTTATAAACATTATATTTGCTCTATGTGTAGAATCGAATTGAAGAGCAAGAGTAAAGGATGAAGAATCGCATTGCTACTGATTGTTGAAACACAATGATCTGGAGAGTAAAGGATGAAGACTAGCATCGCTACTGATTGTTGAAACACAATGATCTGGAGAGTAAAGGATGAAGAATAGCATCGCTACTGATTGTTGAAACACAATGATCTGGAGAGTAAAAGATGAAGAATAGCATCGCTACTGATTGTTGAAACATAAAGATTTGGAGAGTAAAGGATGAAGAATAATATTGCTACTGATTGTTGAAACATAATGATCTGGAGAGTAAAAGATGAAGAATAGCATCGCTACTGATTGTTGAAACATAATGATCGGAGCCAATGAAAATATTCAACGCAAAACGGAGGAAGACGAAAATAGCCCACTCCATAACAGAAGTTTTAAAACATTTTAAACATGACGATAGACTAGTACTTTAAATATACAGAAAGTTAGAGAACTCAGTCTTCTTAAGCCTTACAATGTCAGTAGAGAATACAACTAGATCCAGCATTTCTGTTGATAGAGTTAAAGTTCAAGTAATTTTTACAAAATTTTGACATACCTTTCAGTGGTATTGGAGGCGGAGAGGAGGGGGTACTTTTTAATATGTACCAATAAAATCAAAGCTAGGGAAATTAAACTATTTTTAGAAAAATAAAAATAATGTGTAAAACGTAATCCATAATCCAAGTACTTTCAAGAAATTAAGCAATCCCTAGGCCTCAGCCGTATTAAGTATGCTTTTGGTACACGTTCTCTCGGTTAAATAAGCCTTCCACCTTTTAATATCAATCCCTACTTCTCTGCTGTTGTAAAATTTTCTATGAGATGTTTAAATCTGAAATACATGATAGTAACAAAAATGAATACAGTCTTTTGACTAACATGAACGGTATGTCTGCGGACTTACACGCAAAAATCCGGGTTTCGATACCCGTGGTGGGCAGAGCACAGATAGCCCATTGTGTAGCTTTGTGCTTAATTCAAAACAACAAAACAACAACGACTAACATGAAATAAGTGTAAACATTTTTATAATTTAATTTTCTTTGCCGTATAGGTAGAAGGAAAGTGTAATCTTAACAAAAATGCGCTTTCTTTAAAAGTTATGCCTTTTAGTTATTTAACTGACAAGGCACAGATTTTGTGATTCAAAACCATTTGATCCTTAAAGTGATGTTAACTCAATTTATAATAACCTAGGAAAGCGAAAGATATACTTCTTATCAGTGTCAGTGGATGACGGTTTAAATATAAATGTAAGAAATTAGATTAAGACAAAGCTATATATAAAAAATTAGAAACTTGGAATCACTGAATTAGATTTTATCTAATTTGATACAAACAAAAGCAACTCTTTTAACTTATAAAATTGTTAACAGTAGTTCCCATTTTATATTGAAATGAAGGCCTGGCATGGCCGAGCGCGTTAAGGCGTGCACTCGTAATCCGAGGGTCGCGGGTTTGCGCCCGCGTCGTGCTAGACATGCTCGTCCTCCAAGCCGTGGGGGTGTATAATTTGACGGTCAATCCCACTATTCGTTGGTAAAAGAGTAGCCCAAGAGTTGGCGGTGGGTGGGGATGACTAGCTGCCTTCCCTCTAGTCTTACACTGCTAAATTAGGGACGGCTAGCACAGATAGTCCTCGAGTAGCTTTGTGCGAAATTCCAAAACAAACAAACAATATATTGAAATGTGCGACATGTTGTTGTTACTTCTTTGGTGCCATCTAGTAATCATAACTAGTACTTATTTAATTTTTTGAAAATTAAATTATTTTCTTTCCGCTGAAAGGAATATTTCTCCTCCTCTTCTAATAAGTATACTTACGAACGAATAATGTAATTATTGTAATAACATATTCGTCTTATCATGATCATTATACTCGTATCTTAGAAGGCATTGCTTCTTTCATGTAAAACAGCAGGAAATTTATAAAGGAGGTAAATCCTTCAGAGCTCGTGATGACGAAAAACCTACTTGAAGTAAAAATGTATCTCAAGGCAGTTGGTATGGGTGTTAAAACTTTTATTAAAATAAAGTATAAAACAATGTTTCTACCTTCTTAGGTCATCTTCAGATTGACAAAGAGAGTTTGCAACTGATCGTTGCCGATCACGTGTTACGGATGAGCGTGATTGTAGGGGCATTGCAGTATATGTTCCTTTATATTGATTCCAGTTGTTACATAAGTTTGGCTTCTTTGATTTTGCCTTTGTTTATGTTTGTTTCCCTACTTAGTATTGGGTGTTTTCTATAGTTATGTTGTGTTTATTTGGTTTGCAGTGTTCAAAAAACGTGTGAAAGTATTTTTTGTGAGATGTTTGAATCTGGTTTCCATTTTTCTGCTTGTTTTTTGTTTTCAAAAAAGAAGTCGTTGCAGTAGTTGCATTATGTTTTGTAAATAATGTTGTTGTTGTGCTTGACGGCCCGGTATTGCCACATGGGTCAAGGCGTAACCTGAGGGTTTCGGATTCGCGTCCCCGTCGTACCAAACATACACCCTTTTTCAGCCATGGAGACGTTATAATTTCATGGTCAATCCCATTATTCGTTGGTAAAAGAGTAGCCCAAGAGTTGGCGGGGGGTGGTGATGACCAACTGCTTTCCCTATAGTCTTACACTGCTACATTAGGGACGGCTAGCGCAGATAGCCCTCGAGTGGCTTCGCGCGAAATTCAGAAACAAACAAGCAATCTTATTGTGTTTGTCAGTGTAGTTTTTATATGGACTTTAGTTTTGTATCTGCTGTTTGAATAAATTTGGTGTTTACTGGAATGTTGTGTTTTGTTATAATTTTTTTACAAAAAATTTCGTTGATTTTAGGAACGTATGGTATACAGCAGTACAAGGTTTTGTATTTTGCTGTTTCTTGGGGTTTATTATCGTTTGTTTGCTGTTGACCGTGTTGATGATTTAGGTGTGTGTGTGTGTGTGTGTGTATAATTTTGTCAACATTTTTTTGAGAAACTTTGTTGATGCTGACAGAATGTTGTTTTTTATATGTAAAAACGGCTGTTCTGGGCCCAGAAAACACTTCAAATAGAAGAGCGAACAACGTTTCGACCTTCTTCGGTCATCGTCAGGTTCACAAAGAAAGGGTTACTGGTCGGAAGCTGACCACATGTTTGGGAGGGGTTGTATAATTGAGTGTTGCAATGTAGAGGGCGCGGTTTGAATATATAAGTTTGAATATATAATTTTGTCTATAATATTAATTTTGGTATAATGGTGTTCCTTTATATTGGTTTATTTTGGGTTTGAGTTGTTGTATAAGTAAGGCTTCTTTAATTTTTCGTTTGTTTATGTTTGTTTCTTTATTTAGTATTTTAGTGTTTTCTATGGTTATGTTGTGTCCATTTGACTTGCAGTGTTCGAAAACGTGTGAAGGTGACTTTTTATGTTCTTTGAATCTGGTTTCCATTTTTCTACTTGTTTCTCCTATATAGAAGTCGTGGCAGTTATCACATTGTATTTTATAAATAATGTTGGTGTGGTGTTTGTCAGTGTAGTTCTTACATAGTATAGACCTTAGTTTTGTGCCTGGTTTTTGAATAAATTTAGTGTTAACTGGAATGTTATATTTTGTTACTAGTTTTTGCCAAATGTTGGTTATTTGTTTGCTGATGTCAGGAATATATGGTATACAGCAGTATATGGTTTCGAGATTTTTTGATTCGTGAGATATATTTACTTTTGTTGGTTGATTTTGCTTTCTGTCTAGGTGTGTGCGTATAATGTTTTCTACGGTTTGTGGAGGAAACTTATTAATGTTGATGAAGTGTTGTTTTATTTTATCTAATTCATCGTTAATTTTATCTGGTGAGCATAGTTTTATGGCTGTGTTTATCTGGTTTCTTAGTATGTTGAGTTTTTGTTTTGTTTCATGTGCTGAGTCCCAAGGAATGTATAGTCCAGTATGGGTGATTTTTCGGTGGATTTCTGTTTTGAATTGTGTGTCGGTTCTTATAATTTTGACCGACACACAATTCAAAACAGAAATCCACCGAAAAATCACCCATACTGGACTATACATTCCTTGGGACTCAGCACATGAAACAAAACAAAAACTCAACATACTAAGAAACCAGATAAACACAGCCATAAAACTATGCTCACCAGATAAAATTAACGATGAATTAGATAAAATAAAACAACACTTCATCAACATTAATAAGTTTCCTCCACAAACCGTAGAAAACATTATACGCACACACCTAGACAGAAAGCAAAATCAACCAACAAAAGTAAATATATCTCACGAATCAAAAAATCTCGAAACCATATACTGCTGTATACCATATATTCCTGACATCAGCAAACAAATAACCAACATTTGGCAAAAACTAGTAACAAAATATAACATTCCAGTTAACACTAAATTTATTCAAAAACCAGGCACAAAACTAAGGTCTATACTATGTAAGAACTACACTGACAAACACCACACCAACATTATTTATAAAATACAATGTGATAACTGCCACGACTTCTATATAGGAGAAACAAGTAGAAAAATGGAAACCAGATTCAAAGAACATAAAAAGTCACCTTCACACGTTTTCGAACACTGCAAGTCAAATGGACACAACATAACCATAGAAAACACTAAAATACTAAATAAAGAAACAAACATAAACAAACGAAAAATTAAAGAAGCCTTACTTATACAACAACTCAAACCCAAAATAAACCAATATAAAGGAACACCATTATACCAAAATTAATATTATAGACAAAATTATATATTCAAACTTATATATTCAAACCGCGCCCTCTACATTGCAACACTCAATTATACAACCCCTCCCAAACATGTGGTCAGCTTCCGACCAGTAACCCTTTCTTTGTGAACCTGACGATGACCGAAGAAGGTCGAAACGTTGTTCGCTCTTCTATTTGAAGTGTTTTCTGGGCCCAGAACAGCCGTTTTTACATATAAAAGTTCTCAACAAGTGGGTTTCTCGACATCACAGAATGTTGTTTTAGTTTGTTGATTTCATTGTTAATTTTATCAGGTGAGTATGGTTTTGTAACTGTGTTTATTTGGTTTATTAATACATTAAGTTTTTGTTTTGTTTCTTGTGCTGAGCCCCAGGGAATGTATTGTTCAGTATGGGTTATTTTTCTGTGAATTTCTATTTTGAATTGTATATCGGTTTTTGTGATCTTGAGATTGGAAAATGCTGTTTGGTTGGTTTATCATGTTCACAGGTGAACTTAACATTAGGGTGTATCGAGTTAACGTGGTTTGAAAAATTAAGTGTGTGCTTTGTAAATATGAATCCAGCAGTTGTATCATGAACATATCTTTACCAGTATAGTGGTGGGTGTAAGGCTGAATTGATCGTTTGAGATTCAATCTGTGTTGTGAAAATGTTGGCTAGAAGTGGTGATGTGGGATTAAACATTAGAACATTTCAGATCTAAACCAAAGTAAGACACTGTAAAAATGTAACATTAAAAGTGATTTTTTATAACAAATAAAATAAAAATAAGTTGCGTACAGTGTAAGAGGACAGAACAGTTTTATGTCTAGAGATTTTATTGAGTTTTATTTTCATATCATGCTTTAATAATAAATGAAAAATTTGATCTCACAAACATATTCCACGAAGCCAGGTTTTCATTTAGATTGCTAAAATTTTGATTCAGTTAATATCACGTAATTTTAATTCCCTGTCTGTCTGTTTCAAAACACATGTATGCGCATGTCTTAAGTGAATTAAAATGTTTTAAAAAGTCACAAGAATAGCGTATTTCAGTTGAATACTACTTCTATTGACAGTAAATTTTCCATATTTATATTTCGACAGGTTTGAGAACACGTGTTTTGTTCATCACATTTTATTTTCCTGGGTTGATTGATGGTGTGTCATTGAACCTGAATTCTTTTGTTATTTATGTGAAATACGAAAAAACAAAACGTTTTTAAGACGTGATTTATGAAGAAAACAGAATATTATTCTATGTTTTTTGGAGTCACAATAATCAAATAAACAATTTTTCAATTCGAAATTCCTTTTTAACTTTCAAATTAACTTTTATAAATAATTTATAATTAGATTCACAAGTAGTCACAAAGCAACAATTATTACAGGTAGCGATTGTATGAATAACGTATATAATTAACATATATATCCCAACTTAAGATTTTTATTATCTAACAATTTTCATGTGTTATTTGTTCTGAAATTCACATTTAACTCACTGTATCATGTTTGTTTTTGAATTTCGCTCAAAACCACATGAGGGCTATCTGCGCTTATTTATCATAAACACTGCATTATACACTTCAGTTAGGAAGACGAGGATTGAGAAATGTTCATGTTCTAGGCCAGGTGTATGTATTCATTCATTATTAATCTGTCTTGGAGCAACGTTGGAAAACTGGAAAAATACACACATCTTAATCTGGATGTTTTAACTGCAGCTATTACTAAATGTTGGATTTGGTATGAGAACAACGTTCTGATTTGCTAGGGCATATTCATTTAAAGGTCTTCACAAAAACTTTCAAAACTTGTAGACTACGACTGTTTGAGCTTCTCAACTCAAATTTAATCTCCAACCAAACATCTTCTGAAGTTGTTCTCCGAATATTTGTTTTGAATTTCGCGCAAAAAAACACGAAGGCTATCTGCGCTAGCTGCCCCTAATTTAGAGGGAAGGTAGCTAGTCACCAACACCCACCACCAGTTCTGCTCTTTTAGTAACGAATAGTTGGATTGATTGTCACATTATAATGCCCACGCGGCTGACATGCGGACATGTTCGGTGTGACAGGGATTTGAACCCGCCACCCTCAGACTGCGAGTTGATCGCGATATATATTTGACCGTTGTGCTAAAGAAGAAACACACTCTCTATTTTAATTTGTTTAGAAATGTTTGAACCACTAAATATATCATTCAGACGTGTTTTGTACATTGTAAAAAATGTATTGTAAATCAAAACAAACGCTGTTTAATATTATATTATAAGTTGTATTATCTAAACTCGAGCGCCCTAGCCACCTGGTCATACTGGGCCTGTCTTAATCAAATATATTATCCAGAATATAAAACAATTCTGTCTTTCACACAACATAGTTTTAATCTATTTAGAATGTTAATGTTCTAACATCGTTGTATAACAAGTGCCTACTGGATATTTCTGGAAATTTGCTCGTTTTCTTCTCTATCTTTACTTCTTCAAAGTTAAAAGCAGCTGTTTATTAAACACATATTGATATCATATGGCAAAAACCCTTCGCAGTTGTTAAAACTATAAGGAAACAGAGAAGTTTTGGGTATATTTATCTTTAAAGTTTTATTTAAACTAACATTCCAAGGATAAGTAAACAATCTGAAAAACGAAGTATGTAAGTGAATAAATCACATTTTTATAATAAGGATATTTTACATAAATGAAATATTGGTTGAAAATATAACTTTTGATAAAATGTTTTGTTATTTATTGTTACTAACAATTTATTATAAAGCTACTTACCAAATCGCATGCCCGCTAGACAAAGATGCACCGCACATCATTCAAAGATCAGATATATACTGAGTGCACTGTTTACTTCACACTTATGGCCGGCATGGCCAGGTGGATTAAGGCGTTCGACTCATAATCTGAAGGTCGGGGTTTCAATCCTAGTAGCACCAAACAAGCTCTCCCTTTCAGCCGTGGAAAAGTTATAATGTTACGGTCAATCCCACTATTCATTGGTAAAAGAGTAGCCCAAGAGTTGCGGTGTGTGGTGATGACTAGCTGCCTTCCCTTTAGTTTTACACTGCTAAATTAGGGACGGCTAGCACAGATAGCCCTCGAGTAGCTTTGTACAAAATTCTAAAAAAACAAACAAACATTTTTATTCGTGATTCGTGATTCGTTAGCTTTTATTCGTCTTTGTTTATTTGCTATAAAAATCCACAAAGTTACGGGTTGTACAATAGCATTGCTGGATACCTTGGGCTCTACCCCCCGCCATGGCACAAGAGAATTTCTGCAAACTCACAATGCTGAAATTTGGGTTTTGATAGCCGTGTTGCGCAGAGTATAGATAACCCACTTTGTTGCTTTGTGCTTGACTTCAAACAAACAAACACGACAACTAGTGACAAAAAATGTGTTATTTACACGAGTCTTATATTTTTTTGGTTCTCTTTCGTTAATTTTACTTTTTTCTTCTCGCCCCTATCCCGTTTTCTCATACTTTATCTTCTCTCTTCTTTCAGATCTAACGTGACGTAGTGACCTGGGCGCTCGACCCCTGTCAGCTGGTTGTGAGTTCGAATTTATTCATTCAACATATCACTCTTTCATATATTTTTTTGGTTTGGTTTGTTTTGTATTTTGCGCAAAACTTCATGAGAGTTACCTGCACTAGCGGTCTCTAATTTAGTAGCGAAAGACTAGATGGAAGGCAGAAAATCATCACCACCCACCTCCAATTCTTGGGCTACTCTTTTACCAAGGAATAGTGGGATTGAACAAACAGTATAATGTATCCGTAGCTGAAAAGTTGAGTATGCTTGGTGGGACAGGGATTCGAACCCTCGACCCTCAAACTGCGAGTTGAGCGCCCAATCTATTTGAGCGTTGTGCTTAAGAAGAAACACACTCTCTACTTTAATTATTTTTATAAATGTTTGAACCATTAAATATATTATTTAGACGTGTGTTGTACATTGTAAAAAAAATGTATTGTAAATCAAAACAAACGCTGCATAATTTTACATTATAAATCGTATTATCTAAACACAGAACTGTGTGAGCTATAGAAAATTATATGAAAATATTTTAAAATATTTATGTTAGCGTATTATACGACAACAACAGCTGGTATATAATTGGTGGGACAAAACGTATCAGAGATACACACATTTTGACATTGCTTGACATTATTCAGGAAATGCGAAACGTCCGTAAATCGATGAGTTCTGGGAAGAGGAAGGTTGCAATCGTTTCGGTCGCAAAACATTTATACATTTAAGTTTTGTACTTAATTGTGTAGAAAAATACAATAGAATACAGATCAGCTTGGGCATCCAGAACCATAAAAAAAAAGAGACCCGCATGGAGTTGTGACCTAGCTATGATAAACAAAGTGCCCCATCTTGCAATAGGTGAGAATCTCCGAACACAAAGGTCAGGGGCAAACGCTGTCTTCATACTCCAAACAAAAGTACTCAACTAAAAACGAGAATCTTCGTCTGCAAAAGCGTCACTAATTACGTGTACACCCGTTGCATCCTAAATATTATCTGCTCAATCGTGGTATACGACAAACAGCTGCAGCATGAAATTGGTATTATGACATACTTATGAAGTCGCTTGACGTAACGCCGATTTATTTTTGTGTGATAGGCTGTTGAAACAGGAGCTGGGAAATTTTCATTTCGTAACTAGATGAATTATGGAAAACTTGCAGAGAGGAGCAGTGTGCTTTTAAAATGAAAGATCCCCAACGGAATATTTTGAAAGAGAAAGCATCGTACAAAGATATTTTAAAGATTAGTCATATGGAGTTCGACAGGATCTGATGATATTGAGTTATAACGACGAGATGAAACTCCAAATTTGTTTAAACTACCCAACACTGAATAACACAGATATAAATATCGAACTTTTTCCAACTATAAAAGTAGCACGCAGTTTTCAAATGAATTTTTTTTTAAATATATTGTTTTGTTATGAAAATACATTGTTATTTAGTTAAATATACGTTAGATGTCATTAAACGTTTTGTGCACCAACGAACATATTTGTGTTTTGCTTAATTAGTCGAGAATAATTGTGTTGCTTTTTAGTGTTGTTTATGTTTTGTTTTGAATTAAGCACAAAGCTCTCTGTGCTCTGCCCACCACGGGCATCGAAACCCGGTTTTTAGCATTGTAAGTCCGCAGGCATACCGCTGAACCACTGGGGAAAGGGGGCTTGTTGTTTATGTAGAAACCATTCAAATACCAGAAGTGCGTCCCACAAAACAGGAGTTGTGCTACTTACACAAGTTAATGTGTGTTTTGCTGAAGGTGTGACTTTATCTTTTTATATATATGACTGTGATTATATTGTATATATGTTCGTGATGGTAATTCAAGCGATGTGTTAATACTGTAATTTACGTATTTATTTAATTATTGAGAGTTTATGTGTTGTACATATTTGCAAACCGAGGTTAAGGTCAGTAGACAGGGTATCTCTACCGCTATATGGGTCCTACTACTGCAGTCACGTCCAAGTCAGGACAAATTTGATAATCCTTATCAAAGTCTGCAACATTTTACTGTGCAGTGTTTTGTCAAGTTTTGTTTCGAGTTATAAATAGGTTTTATTTCATCAGAGACATCGTTTTTGCTATTTGTAAAACAGTTCTTTCTTTTTAATGTAAATATTAACTGTTTAGTTTGTGCTTGCATTACATATGTATATACACACCCATATCTATTTAAAGAAGACAGAAAATTCTTCAATATTTATATTCAAGCTTTTCATGTTTCTTTACAGTACAGATTCTATGTGAAGTAAAATCACCGTTTCATTGACAAAACTTACCATTAACACGTTTACACATAGAGGTAAAGTAAATAAATAATCAATATACAGTAAATTAAATAATAATTAAAAACACTGCAGATTTTCATAGTTCGTATTTATTTTTCATTTTTTCAATGAACTATTTCGGTTTAAATTTATATCTATATAAACACAGACATATAAATATACCTAATATCTTTTAATGTCTTTCTTTATATTATTTGAAACTATCTATGATAGAAGACACGTGTGTTAGTCTCATGGACTCATTATTAAAGTTCTATGTTAAAACTGAAAAGTCTAATAACTAAAACAGCGAAAATATGTATCGAAATTAATTATGATTTATCAAAATAAAATACGATTTACGAATTTAACCACTGCGTGTAGTCTTCCAGCCTGTCATATTTTAACTTGTCATTCTTACTTTTGCTTGTCTCACTTTTCACTTAAAAAGCATTGTAACATGAAACCAAATCATTACTGTTCAAGGATGCTGATACACAACCAATTGTGGTTTCTCTAACAGAAAGTGTACGTTATTGTTACCTAATACTTTTATGGGTCAAAGAATGCGTTAAAAACTGATTCTGACAAAAACTGAGTTACAAATTAATAGAAAAAGAGAAAATCTCACTTTAGTTTCGAAAATTTAGAATTGTTATTGTCAAGAGTTTATTCTAATAGAGATTGAAGAAATAAGGCGGAGATAATCGCTAAAACTGATGTATTATTTAGTGTATTAATTTAAAGTTTGTATTCTGTTGGTACGTTATATTACGCGTTTCTTTTACATTCATGAATAGTTTGGTAATACAGCAAAATATTTCAATTTTTAATACATGTACTTCAAATTAATTGTACGGCTTCTAAAGAACTGAAGCGTATCAAAACACCTACTAACATTCAGATAAATTACCAAAGCTTTGTTAAGTAGATTGTATTAACAATGCTCTTACTAATAATTCAATCTGTGTCAATGACTTACCAATACAGTTTTAAATGGGTTAACAATGCTCCTACCAACTACGTAGACTATGTTAAATAAGCTATTATTTGTCTTTTATTTGAATTACGTTTCTGTCCTAGTTGAAATAAAGAACAGTACTTTTTGTTCAGTATTCTAGTTTGGACCCATACTGTATATTATCTCCGTCCATTTGTGCTTAATTGTGTTAAAAGTATGATGGGAGGGTAAGTCTAAGGAAGGACTAACGGAGGAAAGAGGCTAGAAACACATATAAAGTGGAGAGGTAAGGTTTCCTTCTACACCTCTAATTAGGTCTAAGGGAATTTGCGAGCTGTATTAAAATAGTACACTGGTTCTAATTTTCTTAGATCTGTTTTAAAACAAAATTATAATGTAGTGGTAAAACATAAGTTATCTTAGTGCGAATGAAAATGTAGGCTAACTGTTTTCGACCCTGCAAATAAATCTAACACAAGCATATATCTCCGTTCATTAAAATATAGGACATATTGTATGTACTTCGTGCCACAAGAAAATGACGGGGAAATACGACTTTGTTGTGTGTGTTTTCTTATATCAAAGCCATATCAGGCTATCTGTTGAGCCTACCTGAAAATCGAACCCCTTATTTTAGGATTGTAAATCCGTGGACATACCGCTGTACTAGCGTACTAGCATGCGTGTGTTATTTGATTATAAATGTTAGTAGAACTGACACAGATATTATATGCAAAGGGAAATATAAAAGTAGAGCTCAAAACGTACAGCAGCAGACTGCTGTTTGTTCTTTTATTAAACAAACTGGTTATTGGTGCTTGTAATGAAACAAAATAGATTTTTTATTTAAACATTGTTAAATCACGTACACAGTTAACCATATTATAAGTTTTGCTATAAATGGTTTTGTTTGTTGAATGTTTCGCAACAAGAAAGCCACAAAAGAGCTATCGCTCCATCGGTCTCTAAGTTGGATCTGATGTACTAAATAGTTCTAATTGGCGTATTTTTCTATAATAGACCAGGGAAAATCTTGCTGTTCCACTTTAAATTATAATTCAGAATTGAGAAAATAGATTATGAGTGATATACACAATTGTATTTTGAAAGTAAAGACGGTAAAAAAATAATAGTTTGTCACATTTATGGAATATGGACCTAGTCCTTAGGTTGTAAATGTATTTTGTTGGATCACCTTTAAATTAAAGGTTTATTAATTAGAGAATCCATATTAGTACATAGTTGACTTTTAATTAATCTGTATATTCTTATTCAGTTTCGTATTTCCAAACATGAAAAACAAATACTTAATAAGTGTCATTTATTACAGATTTTGAAGTATTAGAGAGATTTCATAAATGTAAAGAAAATAATGTCAAGTTAAATAAATGTAGTTTAGTTTAAATATTCCTAACAAATGTGAAGTATGTGAATTAGTCCCAGACTTCTTAAACTTCAAGACTACTACTTTTAGATTAATAAATATGAAGCAATATAAAGGTTTAGGGGAGCTGGAATTGAACGGAAAGAATAAAAGATTATAATTGAGGATCAGGGCTATAACTGTAGAGTTTCTTCTTGCGAATTTTAAAACGAAGCAACAATAAATTATGTGAAATAGCAACTAAAGAATTGCATTTTTTTTAAAAGAAAGGTATGCTATTAAATAGATGGAGTTAGTATGAGGTTTAGTTTGGCTCCTATGCTAGTAAATGTGTATGTGTTATTATGAAAATACTGGGTTATCGGCACATCCAAAAGATATAAAAGTGTACGATACATCTACTGTATTTGAGAATGAAGAACAGGTGGAGAAATCTCTTGAATATCTAAACAAACAATAATTAATTTACTTTGGAAGATAAAAAACGAAGACTATTTCAAATCGAACCAAGAAATCTTGGTCATAAAATACACTGGGAAGTTTATTATGAAGTTACATTTTCAAGGTTTATATTTTAACTACAAAACTCTCATATCAACGAAATGTAATAACTCTAACATTTTTGCGTACAGGATTGATAAATATACTAGTAATATCGAACTGTTAACAAAATAAACAAATAACATTAAATGCTATTTCAATAAAATTTGTTTTCCAACGAAACTAATAACTAGAATATTCTTTAGATTATTATCTAATTTGAGATTTCAAAAAATAAATTTGTAACGAGTGTAATCCACACTGTATATTTTAGAGAGGTGTTAGAGAAATTTCGAAAATATGGAAAAGCCTACGTCAAGACTTTATGTGTATATAATAAATATAGTTTCAAAATATGTTCACTAATTATCTACATTGGCCTCAGACTGAAGAAAACAGCATAATGTCATACTTTTCTATAGTTAGTAGGATTACACTGTCCATACAGTAGTAATGATAGCTCGACACATAAACGATCTGTTTTTGAATTTCGTGCAAAGCTACACGACGGCTATCTGCGCTAGCCGTCCCTAATTTAGCAATGTAAGACTAAAGGGAAAGCAGCTAGTCATCACAACCCACTGCCAACTTTTGGGATACACTTTTACCAACGAATAATTGAATTAATCGTCCACTTATAACACCCTCACGGCTGAAAGGGCGAACATATTTGATGCGACTGGGATTCGAACCCGCAACCCTTGGATTACGACTCGAGCGCCTCAACCCACCTAGCCATGCCGGGTTCACATGAGCGAAGAGATCAAAGAGTACAGTTTGACGGTCGGTACAGTTTCTAACTAACAACAGTTAGCAACAGAGCTTTACAGCCATGTTCTCCAAAGTGATTTCCACCTGTAGGTAAAAATTATTTTATCCGAATAAAATTTTGTTAGAGTATCAAATTTATGTTTATATTTAAATTTATCTTTCTATTTATATAACCAAGCAGTAATTTCTGTCATGAAGAAATATCAATGAACACCTCATATTTTTAGGTTAATTTGCAGTAAGGATGATAACTAATAAAGATGCCTCCTGAGTTACCATGGGAACGGCAAGTAGAGCTATCAGAGTATAACATGCCAAAACTTTACACTTTATAAGGAAATGATGGAAGCCCAAAATGTTTCTCTTTACGCATTTTTGGCCACTTCTGTCAACTTAAATCCAATGAAATATTCACCACTAGAAGAATATCATGCATTCTACTAAGTATCATAAATATAAACCTATCTGCAATGAATGTATTGGTTTTTCATTCAAATACTGTAATGAGTAAAGTTGTATAAGAATAAGAAGATTTCAGTTTGATTAGAAAGAAACTAGAATCTGTGTGTGTATGTGCGTGTTTCGTTATAGCAAAGCCACATCGAGCTATCTGCTGAGTCTACTGAGGGGAATTTTAAAGGAAGTAGCGCAACTGAGCATCAGCTGGCTCGTGGTAGTTACCACGTTTTGTTTTCACTTCCAGTCTTGTGAACCTGTCATTCCAATATATTTTTAATTTCCATAAAAAAGAACTACTTTTGGAACTAGTGAATAAATATTCCTGGTTTGAAAATATAATTAATAGGTATGTAAAGAGAAAAGACCGGAGAACTGATCTTCCTTAGAGGTAGGGCTAAATTAAGGCCGTTATTAAAATATAAACAAACTGATTGTCTAGCTCTATTTATGCTAATATAATTTACATATTTAGTTACTAAAAACGATGATAAAATATCTTATTGAAAGTATTATTTCTAAACAATTATTACAGGCATAAATTAGGGTATATAACACTTTATAATATATTCTATATATATATAGATATAAATACATGATATAATGTAGATAATTTGGGACTTTCCAAATATCCCTGGCTACCATCTCCCACTGGTATTACTATCTCTACAACTTTGTTTCACTACAAGAAATCAAATTAAAGAACCGTCAGATTTTCATTTATCAATATATGACGTAACGTGTAATAAAAAGTATTTTATTCTGAACTGTTTAGTAAAATTAGGGTTGATTTTGTCCATTAGACAAAATTAACAACTTCAAAAAATACCTCTGATACTTACAATAAAAACTAAACTATTTTGAAATAAATGCACAGATGACCGTCACCATACTTCCTACGATTTATTTTAAAAGGCTGGTGTGGAAATAGTTATTTTTTGTCTCTTTAATAGTGTTAAAAGTAAGGAATATGCCACTATGAAGAATAATCTATTATTTTTGAAATCCATGAATAGAGAGTGACAGTAAAAAAAGGAAAATAATAAACTGTAATTGTGGGAGTAAAATTTAAATGCACTGACATTAAGAAACGAAGCTCCACCTACACACTCCTTGTCTAGACATTAAAAGTTTATTCGTTCTTCTAACTCTTTGGTGCCCTAATTTGAAATAAGACCAGGCTCATAACTTAATATCCTTCTTTCTTTTGTTGTTGTTGTTTCAAGGAATCATCAGTTATCTACTTGTAAACTACAATCTTCAAGTTGCTTAATCGCACAATATCCTTGGCCTACGATAAATATCGTTAGTCATCAAGTTTCTTTGAGTGCAGCCACTTATCTTTGAAGAAGAAACTTGTTTTTCCATGAGAAAAACATGCATTTCTTTAAATATATTTTTTTCTTAATTTCATTATCGTTGGTGTAAAAGCTTGTTACAGATTTATTAAAAAATACAATGAATAAACAGAATAATTTACTATGATATAGTTCTTTCTTTGTTGAGTTTCGTGCAAAGCTGTCGTTGGATATCTGTGTTAGCTGTCAATAATTTAAAATTGATTGGTCACTCTAGCTGAACAAAGGGTTTGACCATGACATTAGACAACTTTGGCTGAATCCATAACCCACAGATTGCCTTAACCACCATACCTACACAAGTACGAAAGGAATGACTCTTAAGTTAATGATAGAGAAATAGTTTGTTTGTTTGTAGTTAATCACAAAACTCCACAATCAGCTACTTGTGTTGTGCCTACCACGGGTATCAAAACCAAGTTTTTAACGTTATAGGTCCACAAACTTGCCGCTGTGCCACTGGTGAAGAAAAAATTTAGATATGTTAAAATATAGAGCATATAGTAAAATACATAACACATCGGCTAAAATCTATATCTATATTTGTTATGATTTTTTTAACTTATGATTATTAGCTTTCTTCTTCATATGAACCGCACATTTTTCAGCAGAAGTTATTTTTATTTATTTTCCTGTGAATGAAACGAATTTTAGATAATTTTGTTGGTTTTTGTTGAGTTTTTCTCAGTTTTATTTTTAACTAATTTTTTTTGTACTTTCCGACTCACATACTGAAACTTCTGTTTAAATATTCACCTTTTCAAGTACTGATAAATCGCTGAACACGTTTAATTGTGAGACATTATAATTATGACAGTTAATTCAATTATTTGGTTACGAATAGCCACACAAATGATAGATGATGAAGCATTTTAATTATGAGAGGTAATTCCAAAATTCGGTTAATGTTATTGGTGTGAAGCAAAGTTCCAAATTGTCCAGAATTTATAACTAAGTGTGGAGATCAGAGTCCCAAGACGTTCAACATTATTAACTAAATAAGGAGATCAACATTTAATGCTGTTTACTTCAATATTGATAATTATAAAAACCGTTGCTGCAGTTGATAATTTAGTAATAAATGTAAAGACCAACGTCTCAGGTTGTTTCGTACTGGGGCCCGACACGGCCAAGCGTGTAAAGGCGTGCGACTCGTAATCTGAGGGTCGCGGGTTCGCATCCCCGTAGCGCCAAACATGCTCGCCCTTTCAGCCGTAGGGGCGTTATAATGTGACGGTCAACCCCACTATTCGTTGGTAAAAGAGTAGCCCAAGAGTTTGCGGTGGGTGGTGATGACTAGCTGCTTTCCCTCTAGTTTTACACTGCTAAATTAGGGACGGGTAGCGCAGATAGCCCTCAAGTTACTTTGCGCGAAATAAAAAAAAACAATTGTTATTAAGCACGAAGGTACACACCACGGGTATCGAAACAAACAACAGTAATAAATGAACAAGGATAATATATAATAGTAGTAGTAATTTGGAGTAATAAACTGATAATAGTGGTATTAATCAGCTCTAGTAGTAACAGAATTATACAGCAGTAGTAATTTGTTTGTTGTAGTTAAATACAAAGAGATGCAATGAGCTAACTGTACTATGCCCACCATGAGTATCGATACCATGTTACTAGCAGTATAAATCCGCAGATATACCGCTGTGCCACTAGGGATAAACGTCTCCACTTGTTACGTGTGGAGATCAGCATTTTAAGTTGTTAGTATTAGTAAATATATGATAAGTTCATCTTCTCAACACTTTTATTTTCACATTAGTAATTAATTATGAAAACCACCAGTCTGATTGTTGTTCATAAAACGTGTGTAGACAAACGTCCCAGGTTCTTTAACATTTATAACTTTGAGGAAGTAGGTCGAATAAAAATCAACTTTATTTTGAGTTGATTTTACTGATAAAATCAGTCAACGTAGATAAAATAATTTATTTTCAGTTTGTAAAATTAATTTGTAATTTCTACCAAACAACATGTACATTTATTTTCCTAAGTGAAATTAATCATGATGCTTTTTGGTTAATTTCCTGGCTGGGGAACAATTACTAGAAAACTATTATAAAAAAGTGTTTGTGAGTGTTTGTTGTTAGACTCTTTAGGTTACAGAATGTTATTATATAGAAAAACACTTTGAACCATTCGAAATGAAAAAAAACAGGTGGTAAGAAAACACAGTTTCTTGAGAGAGTTTTGGAATTTCAACGTCTTTAATACTACGGTTTTGAAGTCATATTGTGCAAAATTGCTGAATCAAATCTAGTCAAATGACTAATTTAATAGTCTAATTGACAATATAATTTTATTACAACAGTAAAATATAATTTAACTAGTTATATAGATGAAGATAATGTAAAACATAATATATTTAATTACGAAGTCTTTCTTGTTTTCACAATCAATTTACGGTATATTTTTGTACATATTTTAATACTTGTAATTATGATACCGTAATATCGTTTAAACTTTTTATTCATTTCAAAGATGATCTCAGTGTAAGTATAGAATACACGTTGGAAACCATCTTAATGTTTTGTTTGTCTCTTCATCTTTTTCTTATTTAGAAATCGTAATGTTTTAATAGCTTTTTTTTAGGATGAAACCTGATCCTCAACTGAAAAAGCCTTGTGTTAAGATCAAGTGGGGCATCTGTATAATAGTTTGACACCAGTGTGACCTACGTCCAGATGTTGAGCAGTAATAAGTTAGATTCTACGTTTGTGTTACACTCACGTGATTTATTCCTGCCACAGCGAAGCGTACAGCACAGATCGTGAGACAAATGTGACGGCACTGTTTGATTTCTCCTTCAACTTAAGAGTGATCTTTCTGATTTCTGTAGGTTGCGTAAGAAACCCTTTCTGAAGGGTGTACAGCATGTGCTAGATGATGTAACTATACAAATATAACATTATTGGGAAATAAATCACCCTTGAGTAGTGTTCTAAAGTCAGAGATTTTCAACAGTTCATCCGTTTCTGGTTTAATTGAAATTAATTCTCCTCTAACACAGAAATAAATATAATTAAATACATGTAAAATCAACGTCGAATCACATGTTCTTGTAACGCTCTTCAGGGTTTCAAATAATGTATTAAACTAATTTTTTTTTTCAACTGGAAGAGCAGTTGTACCACAAAATACTTACAAGTGAGTCGTCCCAACTATTCCAGATTTAACTAAATCATTGTTTCCTTCTCATTCATAATGTTAGTAAATTTTATTAAGTTTTAAATGTTTTCATAACCTCCTTACTAGCATGTTTTATTCAATTCAAAAATGAGGACTAATCATTGAGTTTTATTTAGATAAAACTTCGTGCATACTCTTACCTATACAACATTTGGTCAAATTATTATTATATACTTTAACTCGAATTATCCTTTTTAAAGCTAAAAGATAATGTTCATAAATAATATTATTAAACGTAGCTATGACGTCATAAAAATGAAATTACTTCTAAATAATAATCAGAGATTTTTAAAATTTAAAATCATATGTTCTATTATTATACGAGCCTTGCTGTAAATCATTGTTGATGACTATAAGCAACACAATAGGAGGACTTTCAATTCTTATTGGTGAATATAATCAATACAACTGGCAAACTTCTTTTTCTTGTTTTTTTACTATAAACAATATAACAGAAAACTTGCCTTTCTTGTTAATGACTATAATCAGTGCAACAGGAAAATTTACCATTGTTTTCGATTACTACAAAAAATATAACTGGAAAGCTTGCCATTGATTTTGATGACTATAGTATGCAAACAATGAGAAGTTACAGATTTCTGGCGCACAAAATACTCCAGAAACTTTTAAAAGTAAACGATAATTAGTAAGCACTTATTATAAAACGGAAGTGTTTTCTACATTAAAAGAACTATATTCTAAGAAACACGTACCTTTTCTTGGGAAGGTTAGGATAATCTTTTCACTATCTTGCAGTGTTAGAACGCAATCATTTTCTTGGAAAGGTTAGGATAATCTCTTACTATCTTGCAATGTTAGAATGCATACCTTTTCTTGGAATGGTTAGGATAATCTTTTCACTATCTTGCAATGTTAGAACGCATACATTTTCTTGGAAAGGTTAGGATAATCTTTTTACTATCTTGCAATGTTAGAATGAACACATTTTCTTGAAGCAATTTGAAATGTTTATTTTGTTTTTTTAAATGTGATATGTAAAGATTTGTATAACAGTAATTTATTTTGAGTTTTAGGCCGGTAAAAATAATTGAGACTATTGGAATGAAACTTATAACTAAGTGAAATAAAGAAACAAACATTAAACAGTCAGATTGACGTAATCAAAGTTTTTAATACCCATACCAGCTGTCTTTAGAATATAGAAAACATTCCTGTCCATAAAGTTAATAGCTTTGTGATTTATTTTATTTTTCATTATAGGTAAATAACAATGTTTATATAATAGATATTCAACAGGTAGCATATTAAAATATGCTTTTAATTGGAAACATGATTTAAACCATAAACAAGGCCAATGACTATATTTTTGGTCATACTCACCATTACAAAAGGAAAATAATAAAACGTGTATTCATTAATTAACTAAAGAAATTTTCTCGTGTAAAAAAAGAAAGAAAGTGAATGTTGACTTGATCCATTTCTGGATAGTAGCGTCTCCTGTGATGTATCAAAAAAAGTTGCAAATGTTTTGATAATTTGGCTTTGTGCAAGAATCATAAAAATACGTTCAAAATGTATATGTTTGTACTAATGAAGGTGTTTGGCATTTCCACCATAAACGTCATATTATGCCACAGCTGGTCCGGTTAGAAATCTCATCGTTTAGGTAAAGCTGTTCTTAATTTTAAACTTCTAATAAGATGGAGGGTGAACATTTAGAAGTGACAGTCGCTTGCATGATTATTCTTCACCGAATAGCGATATTAACTACCACTTTTATACTGTTTACATAACTGAACGTGCAACGTGTGGTCAGAGGAACGTCATGAGCTTCAACTACAGCCTTCTGTTAAATAATGGAAAAATATTAAAAAGGAATATAAAAAAAATATTTGCACAATAAATAAACTTTATTAAAAACAAGTTAGTTTTGATTGTAATCAACCACAAAAGTGGCTATTTGTGCTCTGCCCACCACAGGTATCGAAACCTGGTTTCTATGGTTGTAAGTCCACAGACATGTTGCTCTGCCACTGTAGGGCGTAAGGAAGGAAAGCATCACTTTAAAATGTCTTATTCTAATTTTAACATTCTTTAATATTTGTTTAGAGGTGTACATGTATTTAACTAAATGTCTGAGATGTCGAAAAAACCCACTTGTAGAGAAATATATATGCAAAAACGTCTCGTTTAGGTTGAGAAAATATTTTACATAGAAGAGCGAACAATGTTTCGACCTTCTTCGGTCATTATTGGAAGGTCGAAACGTTGTTCGCTCTTCCATGTAAAATATTTTCTCAACCCAAACGAGCCGTTTTTGCATATATATTTAACTAAATATTTTAAGATTAACTGACAGAACCCTCTATCTTTATACGTAGTTAGTGCGTAAAAATATTTGAACGACAAAAAATAAAATCTTACGTAAATCAGAATAACATAGAAGTAAGCAAATATGTAAAAGTAACTTAATCAGTATTGTGAGTTTTTTAAATAAATGCTCAATTTAAATCTTATTTTATCCGATACATTTATCACTTAAACACCATTCATCCGCAAGAAACGCTCAATACTAGATTCTATAAAAGTTAGATGGTAAAAGATATTATGTATTAAAGGAAGTAGACAACAGTAGTAGATTAATAACGGTATTAATAGAAGTAAACAATGGTAATAGGTGGACAATAATAACGAAGTAATAAAAGTAAATAGTTGCAGTAGATGGGAAAATGTATTATACAGTAATGTAAGTAAATAACAGATTGATAATAATATTATATAGTAATGTAAATAAACAACAGTAATAGACTGATAATAATATTGTATAGTAATGTAAGTAAACAACAGTGACAAATTGATAATAGTATTATACAGTAATGTAAATAAACAACAGTAATAGACTGATAATAATATTATATAGTAATGTAAGTAAAGAACAGTAACAGATTGATAATAATATTATATAGTAATATAAGTAAACAACACATTGATAATAATATTACATAGTAATGTAAGTAAACGTGTTTGTGTTTTTCATATAGCAAAGCCACAAAAGCCACCGATTGGAATCGAACCCCTGATTTTAGTGGTGTAAATCCGGAGACATACCGCTGTACTAGCGGGGGGACGTGAAAGTAAATGCCAGTAACAGATTGATAATAATGTTATATAGTAATAAATAGAAACAAAAAGGCGTAATAAAAGGAGGACGATATTATATTATAATAGAAGTAGACAGCACTAATAGATAGCTGATGATTTTATGTATTAACAAAAGTAGTAAAAGTGGCAGAATATTGCATAGCAATAGAAGTAAACAGCGGTAATAAAGGGGCAATTATATTACATAGCAACAGATGTAAACAGGAGTAGTAGATGGGTAATAATTATAAATAGTAATTGATTTAAATAATCATAGTAAGTGGACAAGTATATTATCTAATAACAGAAGTAACAAGCAGTAATAGAGGGGTAGATATATTAAAAATAACAAAAGTACACAGCAGTGATTATAAACGTTAATAAAAGTAAATAGCAATAACAGATGGGCAAGAATAGTATATAGCAAAATATATGAGAGAAAATATTACGTAGTGATACAAGTACCAGTAACAGACGCTTAAAAATTACTTAATGATCAAAGTAAACAGCAAAAGAAATGGACTAATATATTTTACAATAGGATAATTAAACAGCAGCGATAAATAATTAAGAATAGTAAATAGCAAAAGAAGAAGAATGTAGTTAAAGATAAGCAAAGATGGTAATGAGAAGTAATGTATTGGAAAATATATTCTATATTACCAGGAATAACTTGTAATGGGTGGATAATCATATTAGATACTAATAGAAGTAAATAGCAATAATTAATGGATAAGAGTATTACAAAGTACTATAAGTAGAGGGGGCGTAATAGATGGGTAAGGATAGTATATAATAATACAATTAGATAACATAAACAGATTGATGATAATATTAGGTAGTAATAGAAGAAAACAGTAGTAATAAATGTAGTAATAGGAGTAAACTAGAGTAATAGGTTGATAACAATTGTAGTAATCAGCAACAATATTAACATAATTATACAGTAGTGGTAGTTTTATATGCAAAAAACGATGACCGAAGAAGGTCGAAACGTTGTTCGCTCTTCTATGTAAAATATTTTCTCAACCCAACGAGCCGTTTTTGCACATAAAATTCTCAACAAGTGGGTTTCTCGACATCACTGATCACCAAGTAACACAATGGACTATCTGTGCTCTGCCTACCATTAGTATCGAAATCCGGTTGCTGGCGTTGTAATTCTTCAGATATACATGAAAGAGTAGTAAAATATTAAAGGAGTAAACATCAATAAAAACAGACAAAGATATTAAATAACAATATAAGTAAACATCAATAAAAACAGACAAAGATATTAAATAACAATATAAGTAAACATCAATAAAAACAGACAAAGATACTAAATAACAATATAAGTAAACATCAATAAAAACAGTCAAAGATATTAAATAACAATATAAGTAAACAGCAATAAAAACAGACAAAGATATTAAGCAGTAAGAAAAGTAAACAGCACCAGTGAAAGTGCTTTCGTTGCTTTACCCCATCCTGCCTCGACATCAAGGGGTTTCTACGTCTACTGAATGCTCCTTGAAAATATAACTCACAAATTATCTAGAAACTTAAGATTCGATGATACGAGTATTTTGATCATTTCCACAATTTTCTATTCCCTTACAAACAAATGAAAGATATTTCATTTCATTCATTTACTTAATAACATTATTATCGAACTATTTATTAAATCTTTGAATTAAAATATTTAGGGAATTCATCTCAGATATTATCAATTAACTCAATTATAATATTTTGCCAAATCGATATTTAATTAATTTTCAGTTTAGAGTTCCATAATTTACCTTTTGTATTTAGTTTACTCATTTTACAAGTTTCGATGTATCGATGTTTTACAATTGTACTAATTTATTTTACAACTTTTATTTATACGTTATAAATTAATGCTTACCTTTGTATGAAAAATGTTAATACTATATGTTGTTTGTCATCATTCAAGCTAAGGGCTTCCTTGTTAACTGGAACAAAATATATTTCATACTTTATACTTCTGATTATATTAGTATTTTTATACGCATATATTTTTGATTAAATAAATATTTTTAAAATGCAATTCTAGTTTTAACAATAACTTACTTACACTCTTAGACTTATAAAATCTGTCACTTTCTTTATTTGTAAAGCATATATCTTAGATTTAAACCATACAAATCTAGTCAATATTCTCCATTGTATCTGTCTTTCATTCTACCTAAAAAGTTTTTGTTTACTAACCCAAAGAATTATATTTTGAATAGTATGAAACATTAAAGAAATTAACATTTTATTTTTTATTTTATAGATATCGTCGGATTTTGTTCCATAAACATAAGAATCGAAAGATTGGGGACCCGGCATGGCCAGGTAGTTAGGATGCTCATCTCGCAATCTGAGAATCGATGGGCTCAAAATCCCCGTCACAATGCTCAATCTTTCAGCTTTGAAGGCAGTGTAATATGATGGTCAATCTTACTATTCATTGGTAAAATGAGTAGCCCAAGAGTTTGCAGTGGATGGTGATGACTAGCTGCCTTCTCTCTAGTCTTACACTACTAAATTAGGGACACCTAGCGAAGATAGCCATCGCATAGTTTTGTGTGAAATTCAAAACAAACAAACTTAATGCATTATATTTATTGATATGAATAGATACAATTCGAGCTTTCTACAAATTATTCTTTAGCATTAAAATCTATGTCAGTGGGTATCACGAAACAAAATTGATAAAACATTTAAAAACATGCTTTTAAATATTATAATGCCAATATGTGTAATGGAGTCGCAACTGAAAATTGAAATTATATTCTACATAAAATGAATTATTGTTTATGTTAAACTATTTAATGTAGATGATATTCTTACAAAATCTGGAATTTAGTTTGCAAATTCATGGTTTATAATCAAATTCCCTCAAACCAACAGCTTGACTTAACTGAAAATAAGTTTCAGGAAATATCAGGATTTGATTCTGATTAAGAATAGAGAAGAAAACATACAACCAGACTCCCTAGAGGTGTAGACGACATTCACATTCATTATCATGTTTCTAATGAAGTATTATATAGTAATGAGTGTTTAATGAAGTTTTAAATTGGTTTACTCATTGTGCTCCACCATAAATTTTAATTACAATTAAAGAAACAAATTCAGTAGGTGCAGATATTAATACATTAGATTATATTTGTAAAACAAGAGTGAAAGTTACAGATTAAAACAATGGTCCAACGAAATCGTCTTGTGTATAGATTATATAAACTACTTCTAAGCAAAAATAAATGAATTATAATAACCATTGTTTGTTTGTAAAATGCCAAAGTTTGAGAAAGGTATTTTTGCTGATATTTTGCACAAAACAACAGATAAAGCTTTTGAAATTTCAAAGAGTAAAGAAAAAGAGTTCATAAAAAGTAAAATGAGTAATATATTAAGAAAATCTACTATTTTAAATAAGAAACCTTAAACGCAATATGAAATTGTACTTGAAAGATTTAGATTTAAAATAAATGGAAATAATTTGGGATTTAACGAGCATGTCTAATTATTAACAAATCATCATAAACTTTTCAATGCAAACAACATTGCGACGATAGGGATATCAACGGAACATGAGAATGCTAAACATGAATTCTACATTAAAGATATAAATTATATCATTTTATATTCTAATGATTATATTTGTCCAAACTTAAAACTTACAAAGCAAGATGATTCCTCGACTGGGATGTGTAAGTTAATATTCGTTAATACAGGAAATATTTTCAAAAGTTGAATTACACATCGGCAATTGATTGAATAAATTAAGTTACACTGCCTCGCTCATCACATCATGTAAAGAACCAATAAATATCACGAGCGATTACATCATAAGTGAGTAACTGGATATGTTGGTCTATATCGTTACTTTAGAAACTACAAGTAACAAGATCCTGGTATTTGATGACAATGGACCTAAAATATTTGAAATTTCAGATAGTAAGAATGGAACTGATAAGTAATATCAACATGAAGCCTCTTACGATGGTGGATTCATCAAAAAATGGATTCAATTTGGATTCTTTAACAATTTCAAAAAATATCTCAAACAGTGATGGGAAATTTGTTTCCTCTGAAAGTAAATGTAAATACATAATTTATAGTAATATAGTTAACAAAAATTATAAAGTTGTTATAAGAGATATTTTTACTGTTACTTCGCATTAAACTGTACCCTAAACAACAAACTGAATACAGTAGTTTTGTACGAATTGCTGAAAGCGATACATTAAAAATATTTATATTGTTTTCCAGTTTCAAGATAAAAAAAGCATAATGACGAAAACAGTATAACATTCATGTATCTCAAAGAGGTTTCTTGTCATCACAAGTATAATATTCAATAATCTTGATATTTTAAGAACGTGGGTTAGAATTAATAAAGATAGATATCACTCTGAAAGCTACAGTATTTCAGGCAAAAATGAAAAACTGGATTATTGTAGATATAACTGAAATTCATTAGCAGCTGGGTTAAATAACATTAATACAGAAATTGGATATTTATCAATCACCATAGGTGGGTAAGGATATATTATACACTGTTATAAATAAACAACAGCAATAAATATACAATGGTATTATACAGTATTATTGGTAAGCAGCATCAATAAACGTAAAAGTACACTATATTGTAATAGAAGTAACCAACAGTATTAGACATTACACATAAATAGATCTATTATCTATGTATTGAATTATATAGGTTTTTCTCTTCTCTGCGTTACAATAGTTTTATTTGAAAGTGCCACCTCAGTAGCTCATAAGTACGTTTGCGGGCTTAACCCTAATAACATAGATTCAATACCCGTGGTGGACAAAGCAGAGACACCCCTTTGTGTACCTCTATGTTTAATTCAAAAATAAAAAGCAAATGTTATTTGCAAACGCTTGACCCTTTTACCAGAGCCTTTATCAAATTTTGGCTTGATGAAGGCTCCGGTAAGAGATTCAAGAGCTTTCAAATAAAACCGTTTTAACGTAGAGAAAAATTAATGTATAATTATAAACATTCATTTATCTACTCTATGAATTTAAAAAAAACTAAAAAAAGCTATCTGTTCCTTGCCTTTGACGAGTACCCAAATACACTTTTAGCGTTCCAAGTATTCTGACGTACACTGCTGGCCAAACTTTTCAGACCATTGAACATAAAGAAAAAATAAGCATTTTGCGTTGTTAGACTCCACCACTTATTTGAGTAGTGCTTCGAAAAAGGAAAATAAAAAACTTTGTGAGCATTTAATATCGAAAATGAAATTAGCCTAAATACTAGCTGGTCAAAAGTTCAAGACCATACCAAAAAGGAGTCCTAAGCAGGGTAAGAAATGCCCAACAAAAGATCTCAGTAGTGAGTTGCACGGCCATCATTGCGAATAACTTCAAACATTCGCTTTGGCATGGTAGATATAAGCGTTTTCAGAAGGCTGGTTGGAATGTTATTTCAAGTGGTGAAGATGGCTTCACAAAGATCATGCATTATTTGAAATTGACGTCAATTTCTACAGACTTACCTTCAAATTCATCCTTAAACATTTTCAATGGGGTTCAGTTCGGCGACCACGCTGAATGGTCCAAAAGAATCATGTTATTCGCCATGAAAAAATCTTTTGTCCTGTGGGCATCGTGGATTGCAGCGTTGTTATGCTGAAAGATCCAGTCATTTTCACACAAGCGAGGACCTTCAGTCAATAAAGATGCTCTCTCTAACATGCCAATGTAGCCAGCTGCCGTTTGACGCCCCTGTATAACTTGAAACTTTATTGTTCCATGGAAAGAGAAAGCACCCCAGATCATGATGGAACCTCCTCCACTGTGTCGTGTAGAAAATGTTTCTGGTGGGATATTATTATGGTGTTAGTAACGTTGGAAGCCATCTTAACTATTCAGGTTAATTTTTTTCTGATCAGAAAACAAAACCTTCATCCACTTTTCTACGTCTCATGTTTGGTGCTTCTCAGCAAAGTTCAACCGAGCTGTTTCGTGGTGTGGAAGGAGGCGTGGCCTATGAAGACGTTTATGGTTTTTAAAACCTTTCTCTTGTAGATGCCGTCTTATTGTTCTTGAGTTGCATTCTGCGTCCTTAAGGGCCATAATCTGGTTCAATGATCGGCTGGTGTCTTGTTAGACAACCCGTCTAATCCTCCTGCTTAACGCCGGCAAAAGTTTCTTGGTCCGATCACTTGAAATTCTCGTTCCGTATCCCTCAGGGTCTTTTAAGAAATTTGCAACGGCAGTTTTACCACACCCAATCTCTCAAGCGATGGCACGTTGAGAGAGAGCTTAATTTTGCAGCTCGACAATCCTGCCACGTTCAAACTCTGTCAACTTTTTAGCTTTTGTCATGTTTTTACCCAATGTAACACAGGAGATGTCGGTGGGAAATGTTGACAACGATAATGCTTGAACACAAATGACTAAATTTTGTTACGTGTTTACCGATTAACGCTTCGTTTCAGGATGGTCTTAAACTTTAGACCAGCTAGTATTTTGGCTAATTTCATAGTGTTCACATTTTTTCTATTAAATTCTAAAAAAGTTTTTTATTTTTACTTCCCCTTTTCTTATTTTCATTTTTCGAAGATCTACTCAAATAAGTTGTTGAGTTTAACAACTCAAAATGCATATTTTTTCTTCGTGTTCATTGGCCTTAAGATTTTGGCCAGCAGTGTATATATTGTCTACTGCAGCAAATAATAATGGAAGTAAACACCTGTAAGAGATGGGTAAGAATATTATACTATAGTAAAATTCATAAACAGCAAGATATCAGTTTTGTAAGACACATAATACGCAAGCAATATTTATTATTATTATCATTGTTATCTATAGTATGTTACTTTATTCCAACCTAAAGTCTATATTCAGTTACCACGTTTTCATACAAAAGTTATAGCAAATGTTTTCTTTATGTGCCTTAAATCTTTTTAGGCTTATTTGCATCTGCTGTTAACCTTTTTTCTAATATATAAATATCCTAAGTCAATTTTCTTTTATTTAGAGACTAGTATTTATGGCACATGTATGTGCAATTTACTCTTCTATGACCTACAATTTATGTACAACTAGCAACCTTCAGTGTGCAACATCATTTTTCTACACCCAAAGGAATAGTGTCAGTGTCACTGTGTTTCTGTGTCACAGAAGATATACTTACGCCTCCTCATAGTCGATTTCCTGCGTGCGTCCTAGTTGTAGCGTCACCTATCATTTATCAATCTATGCATCCATTGATTGATGTATCTATATCAAATTTTTCCGGAAGATGGCAATACATGTACTTTTTCATACCCTTTATAAATTGTGAATGATCCATTTTATTTATAACTATTTTAAGAAGACAAAACGTCAAACTATGAACATAATTTTCATTAGATAAAAATATGTTGATTCAATGTTGAAGCTTTTCTTTCATTTTAATGTATATTTTATGTTGCGTTAACATTTTCTAGGGAAATTCTTCCATGTTTCCAGACTAACTAAAGACTTTTCTTCAAGCTATGGTTTTAAATGTAGGATGATCTGACTTCTTACAATACAACCCTAAGAGAAAGAAACAGAAGACAATACGATTGTCTGGTGCTTGATGATCTATTTTGTTATCTACTTTAATTACAAGCAAATAATTTTATTCTTGAACTTTAAAACTAGGTTAGTAGAACTGTATTATTAGTTTCCTTAGTTTAACCCATCCTTTCTTCTAGCGGACTAACATTTAGTGGGTCATTTTCCTAATAAACATTGAGAAGGTGGGGCTACTTACGCATACTCCTCCCCAACATTTTAAACTGACCAATTATTTTATTACATCAAGATTTGACGTAACTTGTATGTTATATGGAAGGAGACTATAAATAAGCATTCATCCTCTTTGGTTCTTAAGAAATCAAGATTTTGTAATAAGGTAATGAAAAAGTCCATTTTACACAAAATGGTACACAGTATTAGTGGGCAGAGGCCAGTAAAATGGGGCTTGTTAATAACATGTATCTTTGCCGTAGTGGTTAAAGCTTCTCGGTATTGTTCGGAAAACAAGCTCATTGTCTATAAGATGTCACTGGTCACAGAGTGGTCAGAGGAAAAGTTCCCGAAACAGTATCCCCAGTGGAGACCTCACGCTCAATGGTCGAAAACCTTGGGTAAGTATTAGAGAAGTCTTGAAAATTACATATTTTTCTTACGTCACGTTATACACACACACACATATAAACTGAAGTTTTTATAGGACATTTTTCACATATGTTTAGAACTTCCAAACATGAATTCTGCGTCGCAGGAAAGAAATATTGTACTAAAAATAGTAAACATGTATAAATGATGGTTGTGACATTTTATGTTATTTATGTTTCCAATAACTTTACTTATTTCTATAAGAAATGTTTACAAAGTTTTGAATAACAGTAAAAATTATTCTGTAAATAACTTTCAGAGTTTTCAAATATTAGTTATTAAGAATTTTTTCAACTTTCTATTTGTATGTATTTTCTTTAAAGATGATTTTAGAAAGTTTACTAAAACGACTTGATCACAAAAATATATATTATATACCATGTTTATCAGACGTTACAGACTAGCACAAATACTATAACTAGCAATGCAAATGAAACAGGAATATTTATAAAACTATCAGATTACATGAAACAACAAAATAAAAATTAAAATACAAGTGTAAAAAGTACAAGAATGTTAGAACAGGTTTAAATGGAAAGAAGATTATAAAATGTTAAGCGTAGTGAGGAATTATTTGAATTACATTTTATAATATTTATCGGTAATTAAAATGGTAACGTTTGGTAAAAGAATCTCATGTTCCATATTTCCGTTGGATTAATTTATTACAATTCGATTAGGATCGCCGAATTTATTATTTGTTAGAACTAGCGAACTTACATCTCTGCATATAAACAGCTTTGCCTAGTTTGTTCTTGAAACTATATATTTGTTCAGTCATTATCAGGCATGAAAACATAATTAATAGAGCTTTTTATTGCTGTGTGTTTATAATACCAGGCTAAAACTTACAAATAAATCAACACTGATTAATTTCTTATGTTCTAATTTCGAATAACGTGTTACAATGTATATTATAGGTTATTAAAAAAAATAACTAATGTGCAAACAAGATAGGGAGAATATGATCTTGAAATCAAGATCTTAGACTAGTGTGTTTAAGGTGTTTGAGAGCCTTAAGTTGAAAATTTAGACAACCTGCACTAAGTAGCATCTCGCTTTACACGTCGTAAAACAATCTGGCTCGATTACAGTTAAATCTTTAAAAAAAACAACAATAATTCAAATATTTTTTTAACATCTAGTGTCTTCAGTTATCGCTATGATTACAATTGTGACCATCTGAAAACTGTTTAGTAAAAGAAGTCATTCTAAACTAACTCTCTTTTCACTTTTATTAATATTAATTGAAAATATGACCGATAAAATTGTTTTTAGTCATCGTAAACCAGATATTCTCTCCAAAAACACTTTAAGAAATAACAGTTAATTTAAGGACATGAAAGAATAAAGTGTTTAAAACAAAACCTTAACAGGCTATCTGCTGTGTCCACTGCGTTAAATAGTTCTAAGCCTCTGGGGGATAAAGAAGTGAAACTCTGGAGCAAAATGGATCTATATTTGATCACGTGACAGATTTTATTCCTTCACATTCTGTTCTTAATATTTTTCTACGAATTATTCCGTGATGATGTAACAACCGTAAAACATTTATCTAAAAAGTCATAATGATGGTACTTTAAAAATGAGTTTTGTGAAATAATTGATCAAATCAACCGATATATCTTTATTTTCTTGCTTCTCCTGAACTTATTACCATGCACTTTTACTTTATGCAAAGAATTCTTGCATAATTAAAATCCATATGGTGTGAATATATACATATATATATGTATTACAACCATAAGCACATTAAAATTAAACAAAATACGCTAGATCCTTGGGTACAAGCTACAACGTGGGATTATAAAATGTATCCTCGGTTTTGGAAGTGACTGAAGAAGTAGAACCCACATTCCGGTGGGGATACACCGTCTATCAGTCATAACCTCCAGTTCACTAGTCTCATATAAGAAGATTAGAAATTAGGAGAGCGAGATGTGGGTGCTCAAGCTCACAACGTCCGAAACAGTTGTAAGGAAGTGACTACTCTCCCATGTTAATATCAGAATAAAAAAAGATAAACATAAGAAGATAAAAACTAAAAATAAAATAGATCATAAATTGTAAGTTTATAGCATGTTACCAACTTTAACGTTCAGTTTCGAAATTTTGTTATTAACATTGTGTTTATTATAGTTTTATTTCTATGAAACGCAATGTCACCCCACTTAGCACATAAAACATGTGTAAACTCGTTTTCTTTCGTCGGAAAAATTCTCATAATTCTCCAGCAATAAATGTGACATTACTATCAAGTAAAGTATATTTACATTTTGCATGTATTACTAATTTCAAACATTATTAAATATCCAAAAACGCTTAACTTGAAAGCGAGATATATATATATATACGAAAACTATGCTGCAGGAATATTGTTATTAGCAAGACCGTCAAATGTATCATGACCGGACGTGGCGACATGGACTATAATGACGTGGTGAAGCTATAGAATTGGTTTTATATAACCCACTAAACCTTTGAAATCTATAACATTTATCGAAGAAGTCTCATCTTCAGCGTAAACATTTAACATTGCCCCAAGTTTTTGATTTGTTTTTTATAATTTTACTGTTTTTTATTATTTTAAAATAAAATATTCCTGTTAAATTTGTTTCATCGTATTTTTCTTGGCAAGGTTTCTAGTACATAAAAACTCGTAACCATACTCTTTTGTAGGCGCCAAGCAGTCTCTTCTGACACTATAATCGCTCATTCTAACTGCTGTTTCTTTTGCCAAGTTGTTAGACTCCCACTGTACTAAAAGGATCTTCGAAGATTAAGTAATAATAATAACAACAGAAAAAAACAAAAAAACAAAAGCGAAACGATGTTAGACGCTCAAGGTTTCGCAGATGTGTCGAAAGGATGACACGCAAACTGAGTTATCAGCAGAAAGAAATAGGGGGTACTTTGATACAACGTCTTGTTAACATCACTAAAATAGACGTATGACAAAACATCATATTTGTGGTTGGATTAATAAAAGTTTAAAACCATTTCTCAAACAATTAAGCTGGTAAAATAAAACAAATTCTTTTCTGTGCACAACTGTATTCATTACATATGTAATATTTTATTACTGTAAATTTACATTCTTTATACAAGTGTTTAAAACTACTCCCAAAACAGTTTTAAAATTTAACTTTTTCGTTTTGTTAGCTATGAAAGTAAACTAAAACGTCTGATAGATGTGTAATGCCCAAAACAATTGTCGAATGATTTTAGTAAATATCAATGAGTTTAAAACCTATTTACAACGGATAAAATTGAGGATAGAAAACAAAATTCATAATAATTTATTTTAAATGTTCTTAAACTCAGAGATTGTCAATAAGCGTTTCAAATAATTTGTGAGTTTTTTAAATAAAATATAATGTTAAAATTATGAAAAAAGGCTAAAATAACTGCATAAACTATAACTCTCACAGATTCAAACCACGCCTGAATTAGTCATGTAGTCTTCATAAATTAAATGGAGTGGCTGTGCCTATGTAATATCAGCCCTCCATAATATTGCAGTCCAATTATATCAGAACTCTTATAAAATACCCCATTCTAGTACAGCGGTAAGTCTACGGATTAAAAACACTAAAATCAGAGGCTCGATTCTCCTCGGTGGGCTCAGCAGATAGCTTGATGTGGCTTTGTTATAAGAAACCACATATACACTGCATAAGAGATTCATAATTTATTATTACTTTTTATGTTTTTTTTTATTTCTAGTTTTGTAGAAGTCAAGAATGATAAAAATTAGATAATATTGTTATTGATTTTACTTTACAGTTTTTCAGCCAGATAATATTGTCAGATTATCATTTTTATATACAGATTAAAAGTAAATAGCATTTATTGATGTAAATTTAGGAAATAAACAAATTATGTTCACTGGACAAAATAAGGAAAATATGACGTTAATAATTCTTAAAATCATGGTTAGATAGCTAACGCATCTGGCTTATTGTATAGATTAAATTTTAAAAAATAAAGAAACCGCACTAACAGACGGCTTGTAGGTAAGTCATAATCTTGATTGAATTTGAACTATAATATTGATAATAAGAAATTAGAATCCGTAATAAATCACAAAATTAATTAATTAATCAGCTAATCAGTGTCTAGATTTTGAAAGCTATGTTGTGGTCTACAAAAAACGTATAAAATTATTAAGCTTGAACGTTTCCTGAGAATATAATTGATACTTTCTATAGAGATCAACTAAAACAACTGAACAACATTTATTTTCACGTTATGTTAATTTTTTTTGTTTCTAGATATTCCTTACGGGGTCTGCATATACATTGAATTAATATGACCTCCGAAAAACATTTCATTTGCATAGCAGTGAGTCCTTATATATTTGAACTTAAGGCTAATTACCTACAGTATTACTCATCTTTGTTACTCGAAAGTTTTGTGAAATGTTCCAACCCAAATGTCGCACAGATAACTGTTACATGTCATCCTTTAATACCTTGTTCCTATTCACGAGTAAAGTGAGGAAGTTGGTGTTCTATTCAGGATTTCTGAAGTTTAAAGGACTATTTACGTAACGAAGTTAGCATCCAAGTAATTATTTCTTACATGTATACACTTGTAAAAAGTAGTATTGCCTATGACAATAAGCTAACACATATCTCAAATAAACAGAATTTGTTTCATGTTCCACTTGCTCTTTCGTCAAATATCAATCTTTATATAAAATATACAACACAAACTGCTCAGCTGAAATGAAGTATTTTAATTAATACCTTGAAATTAAATAAGACGAAACAACAAAGAATTATTTTTGAATCGACTAATTAGCCTACTACATTGTTAAGATTAGGATTGACGTCATGAAGAAAAGATGACACTGAACACCTTGAGATTAAGTTATACTTTATGCCTATTGTGTGCAACAAAACTTATTTGAACAAAAGCCCAGAGTTGACGAAAAAAAAAACAGATAATTTTGAAAGATGAAATTCAGCTGGTTAAGCCTGATGAAGGACATTTGCTCAAAACGATTCTTGAAAAAACTTTTTTTTTAGTTTTGGATCTTGTTTAATTTTTTTTTCATGTTAGTTGTATATATTTTCGAATTTCTGTATATTCCTAATATGCAACTTTTCCCACTTGCTGTAATCAAGCCCATACTATACCAATTCTATAATTTCAAACATATGTAGGTGCTGCTGCATTTGTAGTTTAAATACGTGTGTGTTTATGTGTCTTTTCTTATAGCAAAGCCACATCAGGCTATCTACCCAATCCCCCGAGTGGAATCAAACGCTGATTGGAGGATTGTAAATCCGTAGACTTACCTCTGTACCAGCGTGGAACCGTAGTTTAAATAAATACATTTTTAATATAAACCACTTATAGACAGCATGCTTACGTTTATAATAGAAAAGAAATTTCAATACTTAAGAAAACATGAGAATTTTTATTTTATTTAATCAAATACAGCAATCATTGAAATTAAAAATCAGATTTCAATGATATGCTTTGGTCAATATATGTGTCAGCTGGAAATTAGAACTCAGTGAACTGGGCGATCCACATTTCTTTATATATTCTTAATTGAAAATAATTACGAATTATTCATTGCCTTATGGGCAAAGTTAGCAATTTCAGTGACATTTTAAACGCTTTCACTGTAAGTTTAAAGCATTGAGATAATACAACAGAAAGTGTTTCATTATATAGTCCTCAGATACTTAAATCGAAATAAAATTGCTTAATTTATTATGTTTAGATAATTAAGTTAACAGTTATAACCACTTAGGATGTATTCAACAATAAAAACATTTGTATTTTTACTTCTTTTTCTTTAATAGTCTGTTTACTCTCAAGAAAAGTTGAAAAATATGCAATTTTGTCACAAACCTTGTAAATCTGAAGTCTGAAAAAAGTAACTTTATGATCTCACTTTGACTCGTTACGGCTATCAAAAATATAGTCTCCGTACTTATAACGCTAGAAACCGGGTTTCGATACCCGTGATGGGCAGAGCATAGATAGCTTGTGTAGTTTTGTGCTTGACTACAAACAAACAAAAATATGGCGAAATTCTAACACAATTGTGGGACGTTATCCAAACAGATTAATTATCATTGGGCGTAGTGATCGTACATGTGTTAAGATAAAGATTTTTATAATTACTTCCATTCTAGCCAGTCGCTTACAAAAAGGTGAAACGTATGAACAAACCTTTTCTTTTTAAATCACCAATCGTAGGTTGTAATTATAAGATTTAGCATTTTGCATTTCCGATAACTCATGTTGTCTTCTTAAGTGAATAAAATGTGCTTGCTTCCTTGTAAGTTCTTTTGTCGCTTTTAAACGACCCAGCATGGCCAAGCGTGTTCAGGCGTGCGACTCGTAATCTGAGAGTCGCGTATTCGCATCACGGTCGCAGCAAATATGTTCGTCCCTTTTAGCCGTAGGGGCGTTATAAAGTTACGGACAATCCCAGTATCGTTGATAAAAGAGTAGCCCAAGAGTTGGCGGTGGGTGGTGATGACTAGCTGCCTTCCCTCTAGTCTTACACTGTTAAATTAGGGACGGCTAGCATAGATAGCCCTCCAGTAGCTTTGAGCGAAATTCGAAAACAAAAAACGCTTTTAAATTTTCAATGCCAAACTATATAACTGTCTTCGATAATACTGTATAAGGCTAGTAAACGGAATTACTATTGTAATTATTAAAGAAAGGACCATGACTACTTCATCAGTTGAGTATCTTAAGTCACAACCTTAGTGTTTTACGAGGTTACGTCGTCACATTAATAGATTTGGGTTGGTCTCTAATCTATATAAACGTAATACTACTGTGTGTCTTATGACTATTTAACTAATTCGTCCCCTGTAAATGGATCTTTATGAAATTTGGTATGGAAGTTTATTGGGTCCATGTGGAGATACATATAAATATTTAGTTTTATGATTTTTATAGGCGTGTTTGTACTTTTTAACACATTCTCATTTCCAGTAGGTAACTTTCCACCAAATTTGGTATGAGGATACACTTACAAAATTTGTGGTTTCTAGTTCTTTATGGGTGTTTTTCAATTTTTTGTGTGTGTTTTACAATTAAATATAAGGAAAGGTACCTTTCATGTTGTAATATAATCTTTCATTAATCATTACTTTATATAACTTTCGTCCAGTAAACGGGCACTCATGATAGTCAATACATTATTCTTGGCCAACATGTTAACTAAATTTTATTATTTGTTTCTTAGATCAAGGAGTTGATCTATTTCCCCATTGAATTTTATAGAAACTGTTTAAACAAAGTGTAAAAATAGTTTCTAAAATATCAATCGAAATCGCAGAGTGTTAGGGAGAAAAAGTAGTTACATTAACAGTTTCATAACGGATAACATGAGCGCGAAGGCTGTTAGCAATACGCATTTGTAACTATCCAAATCACAATCTACCAAATGACTCAAAGAAATTGTACTATTTTTCCCGAAACACTGTAAAAGAACAAAGATTATTCTATTTGTCGTCGCTGTTTCTTATCTTTAGTAAACGTTTTTGTACTTCAGTTTACATGATAGTAAAAATACACATTTTTCTAACATGACAGAATAAACCTTTAAGCGAATATCAGAAAAAAGAGTGATAAATGAGAGAAAAAGAACATGTGTTCTCCACCTCTCTAGCTTGTTATTAAACTGAAGAATGATTTAGTATTTTTTCTACACAAATTTCCTCTGTACAGCCATAACGTTGCAACTTATTTTCAATTTCAGACTATATTCTGTTGCTCATAATTGACTTCATTTAGAGTTGTTCTTGTAATTAACTTCCATGTATTATTTACAAATTCATCATCTATTCTTTTCGTTTACTTGTGCAGGTCGCTCTCACAACAGCAGCTACAAGCTATGGAGACTTGGAGAGGAAGCGACTGATAGCATCAAGTCGTTTGCAGAAGGAGGTCACTCAGAGATACTAGATCAGTTTTCTCAAGGTGAAGGTGGGGTTTATGACGTATTTTCTGCTCCTCCAATAAACAGTGGAGTTGGTCGAACCGAAGCCGAGTTCTTTGTTGATGGTAATCATTCAAAGGTAATAAAATCTCACGGCATTTCACAAACCTCTTGTGAATTGAAATTTCATGTTAAATTTTAACATCCAGTCATTGACAAAACAAATATCAATCAGATAAAATTTATAAACATCTTATGTTAACTCTCTCAATACGGACTCTGTTTGAAAGACCGACCACATGGCAATTTCATACTAATATATAGTTGTTGTTGTTGTTGTTTTGAATTGAGCACAAAGCTACACAATGGGCTATCTGTCTCTGCCCACCACTGGTATCTAAACCCGGATTTTAGCGTTTTAAGTCCGCAGACATACCGCTCAGCCACTGGGGGCAACATATAGTTTTAATGTTTGTTTTGTTTGTTTTGGAATTTCGCACAAAGCTACTCGAGGGCTATCTGTGCTAGCCGTCCCTAATTTAGCAGTGTAAGACTAGAGGGAAGGCAGCTAGTCATCACCACCCACCGCCAACTCTTGGGCTACTCTTTTACTAACGAAAAGTGGGATTGACCGTCACATTATACACCCCCACGGCTGGGAGGGCGAGCATGTTTAGCGCGACCCTCGGATTACGAGTGCACGCCTTAACGCGCTCGGCCATGCCAGGCTATAGTTTTAATACTATAACTTTTAATACATACACTATGTGTATCTTCAGAACATTTCATAGATGTTTAGCGAACCTTATAAGTCGTTCTTACACAAAAATAAGTAATTTTAATGAAGTATGTTTGCTATGAACATAGATATTTTTTCCTTAACTAGTCCGAGGACAAAAACATACTTATCCTCGTTTCAAAAGCTTCGAATTTCAATTGTATGATCTTTAATATCTCTTAGATATATTTCAAACATTTTTATAAGTAAAACTTAATATTTTATCTCTTATTTCTTCTTTACTAATTCTATACAGAGCTGTCGGTCAATTTGACCGAACTCATAACCACCAAAATCAAAATCGAAATAATTCTAAATTGTAACTGTTTTCCTTGAGAATGACTTCAAGTTATAGCACGAAGCTACATTTGTTTATTCTAAAATAGTTATGAACTCGCAACAGTAAAAATTTATGTATTCTTACCTTTTACTGTTTTATAACCCATTAAACCGTGTTTAACGACTATAGAGACCATTATAAGTCATAAATCACTGGAAAATGTACAGCTCATGTTACGCTCTCAAAATACACTACGCACGAGCGCACCTAGAGAGAAAGTTCCATTATAATTTTATTCATTTTACGTAATTTAACTTTAAATAACTTAAAATGTTGAATATCAGAGAACAAGGTTTGGTTAATTCGAAGATAGGCGCTGAACTTTATGGTTATAGTGAGTATAGTTCAGCTCAGAAGCTGTCGCAATGGTGATCGAGATACAGAGGATACCATACAACCATCAAAGGATAAATTCAGAATTGAAGTATTTTTAGTGTGGTCGATTAACTTGTCACTGAATTGAAATACCATCTTAATGTGTGTGTTTTTCTTAGAGCAAAGTCTCATCGGGCTATCTGCTCAGCCCACCGAAGGGAATCGAACCCCTAATTTTAGCGTTGTAAATCAGGAGACATACCGCTGCACTAGAGGGGGCTAAATCATTCAAGCCGCAAATGTTTTATCTATTCTTTTGTTAACGATATGGCCCCCGCTAGTACAGTGGTATGTCTTCGGACTTACAACGCAAAATCAGGGGTCCGATTCACCTCGGTGGGCTCAGCAGATAGCTCGATGTGGCTTTGCTATAAGAAAACACACACAAACACACACTGAACGATATTAAAACCTGGATAGAGAAATAATTGATCCAGCTTTCCACATTGGCAATTTCAGAGCTTTGACGCTTATTTACACAATCTGAACCAACAGAATCAGTGGAATTAAATATTGTTGTCTTTCTTCACAGACATGCTCTTATTAAAAAATTTTCTAATCTTGAGATAGTGCTGAAATATATTTGTCTGTAGTGGTATCAAACTGTAGCGATTGTTTTGGAAATTGAAACAAACAAAAATGGCTCAATAACAGAATAGGATAAATCTGTCTGTAACGAACATAAACTGTGACATATTTTGAAAGCTACACTTTTCGAAACTCACCGACGACCTCAGATATAAATAAGCCATAAAAAGACAATCCTAGCTTTATACAAGTACACGCATATTCTAATCAAGTTGTCTCCTTGAGTGCTAAAATATATTTCCATACGTTCATGGGTTTTCTGTATTGTTTTCAATATTACAAGGCTATGTATATCATTAAAATATTTTCACAGGTATACGCTTGACAGTATGAATTTGACATTTAAGTTGACTTCGTTCGCTTTAGGTCAATATATTGATAATTGGAATGGCAGGAGAATGACTTTCTTCTCCTATCGTGTGGGGCTTAAACGACTCTTAATCGCAAACGCAAAACGCAAACTAATGTGGCAGGGGTTTTAGTTCAGAGAGAGAGAAATCAGAAGAATTCTCTCTCCAACTGGGGTGTTCAGGATCGTTGTGGTTCCCCTTTGTCCTCTTACATGAAAATTTTTTGAAATATCCGTGGAATTTTTACTTTATTTTTAATATTTCAAAAATTGAGTGGGGTGTTTGTGAGTGATAGGAAGGACGGGAGAACTGGACGAGAGCAGCGAAAGTTAAGTGAGCCAGACCTTGGATCGAGGACGAATTGATTTTTAAAATTTACTGTGATTGGTTTGATTCCCTGTGACTGGGTAAACGGCCCTTTTCAGAATGAGGCTGGGACCTACAGGTCCGATGCCAAAGATTTTGCTGTGGGGGAAAACGGGAGTACCCCGAGAAAACCCACTTTCACGCTGTAACCAGTTTTATAGAGAAAAATGATCAGAGAAACTGAAATATACCATAACGTAAATGAATACTTAACTAGTTAGAAATCAGGTGATATTTATCACTTTACAAATATTTCAGCTGTTAATGCCAACTTATGGCAGTCTATTAGCTAAATGCATAGTAAGTTTATCATAGCATTAAAACGCACTGGAAATTTATTTTCATACTCATATGAATTTATTGTTACGTTTTAAACATTTCAAATATGTTTACACGTTCATTTTTTTTCAAAATTGTTTTATATTATGTTTCATTTGCAAAATATTTCGAATATTGTAAACTTACTGCACATTTTGTTTTTCAAGAAGCTTTCCAAAATAATAGAAGTGGTGTGTCTTTAAAATAATTGCATAAGAATAATTAAGCAATACGAAAAAGTGCGTGCTTATCATCAACCTTATTACTTGTTATTATTTGGCTTACTAATTAATATTTTTTATATTACAATGATAAGTTTTTACTTGTTTATTGAAGGTCTCCATGATAACTCGACTTATTCCAAGCCCTGACTGGTTTATTGGAGTGGACAGTTTTGAGCTATGTGTGAACGGTAAGTGGGTAGACACTATTATATTGGATGTTGATCCGTTAGACGCTGGAACCGACAACGGCTTTACTTTTACTGCTCCAAACTGGCAGACAGAACCCAGAAACAAAATTTCTCGGATCACTTCCCAACATCCCAGTCATCCAGCTAATTCTTTCTACTACCCTCAGTTGAATAAACTTCCCAGAATTGCTTTCTTCCAATTCACCAAAACTAAAGTCTATGAATTAAGTGAAGTGTTTTCTCATGTGAAGAATAAAACCATTACCGAAGACGAAGAAGAATCAGAAGAAAATAAACTAGAGAGAAAGGTTATTATAATGGAAGCCAACACCGTCGGTTATGAAGGGACCGTTAATGGTCTTAGGATTAAAATCATAGAAAATGATGAAGAAACAGAGGATGCAGCAAGAAGTCAAACCAAAAGACTGAGAGAATTATTAAAACAGAGAAGAAGAGGATTCCGAATTCGTTCCACATCACACCGTTCAACATATCGTAAGTCCAAAAACACCTCATTTATTATTTCTTATGCGGAAGAAGGTTTGAAACGTTAGGTATTAAATGATTAAATGAAGGTTTGCTAATATAATGGCAAGTTGCACAATAAACTATTCCTCATAAATTTTTATTTTCGTATTGTTAGATACTTTTATAGGTTGATTTTACTCATTTTGTATTAATTTCCTGAGCATCTTTTCTTTATAGTTACATCTCATTTAGCTAAAGATAATAAATGATTAGTTTCAGAAATTTCATTTTTGCATTTCACTTTTGTACGTTTATATATTTACCAAAGGAACTGTATTGTGCTCAGTAAAAGTAAAACAAATTGGTTGAGTACATTATACTAAAACTATTTCAGTGTCTCACAATGTTTTTATAGTCCATGTCGCCACTTCCGGTCATCATCTGCAGTTTGACAATAGTTCTACATTATAGGTTACATTAAGAAAAGGCGTTGTCGTGATGCTTTTTTATACAGGGCACACCATTTCTCCAAACAGAAATACCGTAATCTATCTAGTGTATGAGGAAGACGGTTTCCCATTTCCTGTTTCAACTGTCCGATTGCAAAGAAACCAATAGGCGTCTCGTATGGAAAAATATGAGTTCCGTTTTATTTTGCAACTTCTTAAGTTGTGATGCTTTTGTAAGGGTAGGTGTTACTGGAAGCCATCCTTACCTTGGTGAATCTATAACCTTTTGACTTTGCTTGTAGTTGTGATACTATTGTGAGGGTAGGTGTTACTGGAAGCCGTCCTTACTTTGGTGAACCCCTTACCTTTTGACCTTGCTTGTAGACGAAAATTCTTGCGGGGACACGTCTGTAACTTTTGTCACTTATCTTTGTTTACCCCGAATAGGATATGACTTATTACAGGTTTCTTTGTGAACAAACATTGTTCCTAAAGGGTATCAATAGTTCTTTGTTTTCTAACGTCATTAAGTAAAAGGGAGATCCTCTGTTTGGCAGACCTAAATCTCCGATCTGAACAAATATGAATGCCTTTACTAAAAACGATCAGTTTTCGGTCGCATCACACAACCTAAGTAACGCCAATAGTTATCAAAATGTAGTTCTGGTATATGCTGTATTATACCACGATTTCTTATAGGATGTAGCTGTCATGTGACTTGTTACTTTGATATTCAAAACCCACCCAATTCTCTTTTAATAGCGACATAAGTGTAGTGATATTTAAAGAATTTGTTTATTTGATTTTTTGGAATTTCGCACAAAGCTACTCGAGGGCTATCTGTGTTAGCCGTCCCTAATTTAGCAGTGTAAGACTAGAGGGAAGGCAGCTAGTCATTACCACCAACCGCCAACTCTTAGGCTACTCTTTTACCAACGAAAAGTGGGATTGACCGTCACGGCTGGGAGGGCGAGCATGTTTGGCGCGATTCGGGCGCGAACCCGCGACCCTCAGATTACGAAGCGCACACCCTAACGCGCCAGGCCACGCCAGGCCAATATTTAAAGAAAAATACATGTATATATACACATATATATACTTACGTTTTTAACACGTCCTATAGGTAGACCTCGTCCCTGCAAGGTCAGCGACTGGTCAGAATGGTCATCATGTAGTCAGACCTGTGATTTCGGCAAATCTACTCGAACGAGAAGAGTAATCAGACACGCCAAGCGTGGAGGGTCTCCTTGTCCACTCTTACAGGAAACCCGATGGTGTCGGGGAAGCAGAAACTGTCGTTTGGAAAATAAAAGACATTTCTTTTGGTGAAAACAAAACAAAGAAAAACATGTTCAGCTTATTATCACACATCTGATATTTTCCAGAGGAGTTAACATTAATTTTTAGCCTCAGCGTGTAAATTAAAACAATTTATCTTTGCACAGAAGCTGCGTATAAAACAAGAGCTAATAATTTTTTATGGCAACAAGACTTCTTTATTTTCAGAATTGTGGTAAATTTTCTAAGATCACATTTACGTAATTTACTAAACTATTTCATTAGCAGCGTACATTAAAGATCGATGTACACAAATTATGAATTTCCGAAACATCTCTAAACTTTTTTTTTATTTAAAATGTTTAGATTAAACTAACGCTGTACTGGTTTATCTTAAGAAAAAATTGTATATGAATCACTTTAAAAACTATTATGTGTGTTTTAAATTAATTTGATTTTGGTGCTATTTCAAAATATTACAAAATTTTTACGTTTTTCTGCAACAAAACATATTAACTGCTTTGAAAACAATGGGCATATTGAGTGGAGTGTATATAGTTCTGTTTGAACGAATCTTACAGTTGTTTGATTTAGAAATAAAGTTTAGCATGTATTTATTGTTTCAGTAATTTCTGCCAACTAATTATCTGTCCAGATGTTTATGGAGTTCAGTTGTATCATTTTTATGAAATGCATGTATAAATTGCGTTTTTCTGGTATACTTTCACGGCCCAAACTTTCACAGTGATCGTTACTTCATTTTAATAATGATTTAGTGTCTTTTTTTACTTTAATAGTTGTGTTGTGTTGATTGTTCTCAGTTAACTTAGTAATTACCAAAAAAACAAACAGTTTTTAGGTGTTGAATTAATTTCTACGTTTCAGGTAGAAAAAAAAATTATCATATTTCGTGTTTGAAAATTTGTTGTTTACATTTTATGATATATTATTAAGGCTCATTTTGCGCTTTTCCAAATGTTCATTTAAATGTTAAAAGTAACAAGCTATAAATTTCCTACTTGTGTTGGAAATCTAAGAAACATTAGTTTACATAATTGCCCAGTGTTGAAAGTGTATATTTGTATATTTTGTGGCTCTTTTTTACTACTTTCATGTTATAAAAATTCATTGATTAGATTGTAAACCAAACATGTTTTAAGATTTAGTGATTGCTCTAAATAGTCATGAGTACTTTACGTTTTACAACAGAACATTTAGTAACAAGATTCAGATGAAATATATATACAATTTACACCTGTTGGCTAACAAACAGGGGCTAACTTGAACAAAATGGCCATTCATATATATACATATATACATATATATATATATAAACACATTGTAAGTTGTAATTTGTATATTTAACTCTAAAACGGCGGCCATCACCAGTTGATGCTGGTATTTACAACACATCCCCTGCTGATACAGCAGCAAGTCTACGGATTTACTACACTAAAATCAGGAGTTCGATACTCCTCGAACTGACTCAGCAGTCAGCCCGATGTAGCTTTGCGTTAAAAAACATATACAATCACACCTAAAACATTTCAGTTGTTTAAGGGTTAAAGTTGACGACGAGTTAAAAATCTATTCTGAATATTTTTTTTTATAATTTACAGATCACACTTTAATTCTTCATTGACCTCAACAACGATCGTTCTTCTTTTACACATCGATACGATTTTCAGCTAATACCCAGACAACCACCAGAGAATAACGATTTAAGCATTTGTAAGCAGGATAGCTGCTTAAATTATGCTAACATCACATTTTGAAACAGTTATTGAAATAAAATTCTTCAATTTTGTAAGATCATTTATAGTATTAAGTTATTGTTCCAAACTTAGATTACATTTTTGTTGAATTCAATGAGAAAAAAATCTTATTAAGGAAAACTGTAATTTGTAAGTTTCAGATTTTTAATGTTTTTTGTACCTGTCGAAGAAAAAGAAAAGAAAGTCTGTGATTGTTGTTTTAAACACTAAACTTCTATTTTGACTTTTGTCAACAGACCATAAAATATCATGTACTCTTTCTGATTGAGTATCAATTTGACTTGTGTTGTTTTTACATGGATTTGTTTATATGAATACTTTATGGTTTTGAATAATAAACTTTCTTTTTATAACCAGGCATAAAACTCTGCTTGCAAGTTAATGTATATCCTCAGTTTTGAGGTTACTTTATGCTTTGACCTTTAGAAGTTACAACTTTCCGAAATTCATTTACATTATAGACTTACATTTAGAGAACACTGACAGTGTTAACTTTTAAAGGGAACTAGACATATGTTACCTGCTGTTTCGATTGCCGTCCTGGATTCATATATATAATTCACTCATTACAGCCAAAATTTTTGTTTGTTAATTTCTGGTTCTCAAGTATTAAGCACAAAACTATGCCACGGATATTCTGAGCGCTGCCCACGGCCAGTATCGAAACATAAATTCTAGCAAACTGAGCCACAAGTAGATCAAGATTTTGAGAACGTTTGAGAAACCAAAATTTCGATGATTTTTTTTTTAAATTTCAACCTTCCATAATGATTCTGGACGTTTATTTTCATTCATAGAACACCTATTATAATGACTGTTTAAAGGGGGTTTAATTTATATTTTTTACAGAAAGTACTAACTGGCATTCTCAGTTTAATGAATCAAAATCTTAAATTCATCAGCGGTAATCTTTGGTACAGATATTAACTTTATATTGTTAGTTATTGTCTTTGGAATGGGTTTCACCAGATTTTACTTAGTCCCCGCTAGGACAGCGATTTGTTTTGTTTTTAATTTCGCGCAAAGTTACTCGAGGGCTATCTGCGCTAGCCGTCCCTAATTTAGCAGTGTAAGACTAGAAAGAAGGCAGCTAGTCATTGCCACCCACCGCCAACTCTTAGACTGCTCTTTTACCAACGAATAGTTGGATTTACCGTCACATTAAAACGTCCTCACGGCTGAAAGGACGAGTATGTTTTGGTGCGACTGGGATTCGAACCCACAACCCTCGGATTACGAGTCGAACGCCTTAATACGCTTGCCCATGCCGGGGCAGGACAGCGGTAAATCTTCGGATTTATGATGTAAAAATCAGGGTTTATATTTCCCTTGGTAGATACAGTAGCTAGCTTGATGTAGCTTAGCTATTAGAATAACACACATTTTGTTTAATAACAGAAAAGTTCATGTCGCGAGTACTTTATACGTGAAAACTGTTTGTATCAGAAACACAAATTCAGATCAATCATAACCAATATTCTCATTCCATATGCTCTCAAAATATTCATTATTTAATAAAAATATGTCTTGGAGTTCATATGCAGTTGTTTAAAAAGATAACAAATACTGCTATTTGAACCGTATCTGAAAGTTTGAAACTTTGTGACAAACGTGTTGAGATCAGAGATAGTTAACTTATAATGTAAACTATAAGAGAGCTTCTTAAACAGATTTTATACATATCTTCATATGATTCCTAATCCAGTTAAATCACTATTATAATATAACACTATTACAAATTATTGTATTATTTAGCTTAAGCGGAAATATACTTTAAAATAAACTTTCTACTGTTATAGAAACATTAACGCTTATTAAAATAAATTACGGTATGCAAAGAAACCTGAGCAACTGCAGAGATATAACAAACCGAAAAAGCATTGTAACTGATCTTTAGTCATTATAAGTCGTATGTTGACAATAACGAGAAACACTTATTATCTACAAATAATGTTCTCATGATCTGTATTCAATCACACTTTTGATACCGTCACACTTACACACAGTTAAAACACATTTCTTCAACTTTCAAAAACGAATGCGTGTCTTTCACGTGATTATCACATAACCATAACGAGGCTGTAACAAAGTGTTTTATTTAATTGTAACCTCAGTTTTTACTCAAAATATCATTCAGTACTAAATATAGGTGAAATTATCTTTTTTTTTTTACTGTTTTGTAACTATCTATCTTAATTTGAAATGTTTCTTCGCCGTAAGTGTCGACTATATATTATAATATGGTTTGTGGTTGTACATATTAAAAAGTGGAAAAATATTTTTTTCAATTCAATTCTGTTTTCAAGAGTAATTCAAAGAGAACATGGTTCAGTTTACCAACACGTTTCTACCACATGTGTCACGTCGTATCTCTTTAATAATAACATATGTTCTTTCAACTAGTTCAACATACATATATGTTCACCAAGGACATCATACTTGAACAAGTGGAACATCAAACTACGTTAAGTCACGAAGATGAATATGAAAGCCCTAATGTACAAATACGTAGGTGTAAGCGCTAACTAAAGTACATGTTAAAAGGAACTTTTTTTTCTCTCTTATTATATTCGCGAATATGCAAGAAAACTTTAGTAATATTAAACCACAATGCTTTATATTATTCTGTACTAGAGACATCATATCTGCAACAATATATTACACGTATTAACGGTAAAACATTTAAAAACAGTAATTTACATAAGGAAGAAGTGTAAATTATATAGAATACAGAGTGTTGGAGATTACAAACATGAAACAGTATTACATGTGAAATTACACAAAATTTCTCTTTATTACATACTAGTTTTAACTTACATGTCTTAGAACTGAATTAAGTGCATACATAATAATATAACATAACTAATTATATATATTAACATTTGTATACAATTTTGAACTCTGTATTTTATTACATGATTTCGATCGGATATTTTTATACAGTTAAAAGATCATAGCAATCTATAAAAATGCTTTTGTACTTTTGTATAAAAATGTCTGTACATGAACAATCCACAAAACTAGCCATAATATCTTTAAACATTTCACTGCATTTTGACTTCGAAGAATCTCTAGTAAGAAGTGAATTTGCACTACTCTAGCATGATGTAAGCCACCAATTCATCTACCAACACTAGAGTATTTTCTTTTTTTTTCAACTGAAATGTGATTTGTAACCGTTGTTGATGATAACATAAAAGTTGACATTTTCTCTAAAATGTCATTATTAATTTTATTACGGGTGTAATGTTTCATTTCATTTATTACTCAGAAGAGTAGATCACACTCTCAACTTATTCGTTTAGTAGTGCCATCTGTTGAATAAAAACATTTTTTTAAATGATTTACCCTGTAGTTTTTGAAACTCAAATGACTTAAGAAAATTATTGAAAGTAGCAGAAACTCCGCCCTACAGGAAGGAAGCTGTTTGTGCTAGTAAATAATAGTCGTAGTATTCACACTTTGTTGTAAAAAGTTTTGAGAAACTTAATACTTTCTTTAAAAAATGAAAAGTGTTCAAATTGTGCTGATATAAATTGTAATTTTATATATATTAAAATTAGAAGGATCTACTGCAAACATTTTTTAAGATCTGCATTTTAATAATGCATTTACAAATTACATACTCAAACCCTAACCTATAGCTCAAGTAAAAGTAGTGTTCTTGTTCTTAAAAGAGCGCTCTTAATTAAAATTATATTATGTGATAAAGACATTATTGTGGTACATATCGTACTTATTTTACTAATCATATGAATCTTGAAAGTGTGAAGGTTTTTATGAATTTCTGTTTGTGATGCCATTCAACAAATGGCACCGCATTGTATTTATTATTTCGGTCTCATACATAGATACATATATACACGTTACGTTCATTATTATAAATAAACTAAGCGTTCCAAAAATTGTTTAATTTCGAGGTTAAACGGAAGTCTAGTTCAGTCCACACTTTGATCAACATATGTAATTGTGTTATTCTAGTTTCAAAGAATTCTACCCCTCCTCAGTAACCATGAACACATGTTAACTAGAGAGAAATAACCTGGATCTGGTGTGAGCATGCTTTGTATTCGCTATAAGGGATACCTATTGTATAAATAGATGAATAAAAAGTCATTGGCAATTATTGAACTATTTACGTTATATACAGAATAACAGAAATAATAAATACACTTATTATCCGAAAACTGTTTAATTTTGAAGTCTACGTCAAGGGAAGTCCACTTGAATCTAACAGACAAGAAATAGTTGTGAGTATTATTATTTTTCCATTGACTTTTTTTGTCTCTTCTTTTGACATATCCCAACATCCAAGCCTGTCTTTCAGCAAAAATTCCCTGTGTTGAGTCTTAATCGAATATAGTCTAAATTCATAGGCCATAAAAGCCAATCATGCATAGTTAATAATTTCGTGTATATAGAAGAAACAATGAAATATATATCACTTAAATAAAAACAACATAATCAACGGTGTTTGGGCCCGGCATGGCTATGTGGGTTAAGACGCTCGACTCGTAATCTGAGGGTCGCGGACTCAAATCCCCGTCGCATCAAACATGCTCGCCTTTTCAACCGTTATAATGTGTTGATCAATCCCACTATTCGTTGGTAAAAGAGTAGCTTAAAAGTTGGCGGTGGCGGTAAGTGTTGATGATTAATTGCCTTCCCCTCTAGTCTTTCACTGCTAAATTAAGATCGGCTAGCGCAGATAGCCCTCGTGTAACTTTGCGTGAACTTCAAATACAAACAAATAAACGTGTATTATAAAGTTTATGAAGTGTTTATAACATGTTCAAGATAAATGAATCGACTATAAATATTTAATTAGAAAAAAAAATTCCATTCTATAGTTAATGTAAGTGAATTTCATTTAATTGATAAAACTAAGCAAAAAAAAATTCTATTTGTGTATTATGCATAAATTACGTGTAAAGAATTTAATAAGCAAACACCGTATTTGTTTGTCTGGTAAACTAATGTTTTCCTTTTATTATATAAATTAGTTGATGTTTGGTTTGGCATGGCCTCGCTGTTAAAGAATCGAAAATGCTTACCCTTTTGGCTTGGGGCAATGTAATATGACGATCAATCGCACTATTTATTCATGAAGAGTAGCGCAAGATTTGGCAGTAAGTGACGTTTACTTCGAGAAACGGTAGCCCTTCAGTAGTTCGGTACGAAATTCAATAAACAAGCAAAACTTCATATTCAGTACTACTTACTGGAACACTGTAAAAAAACTATAACATAAATTCAACATTTTAGTGAGTACTTTAAATATAAAAGATAATTATTTGTTTAATAAAAATATACATTACATCCACTCACTGAGAAAATATTTAAACAATTATCTTTCTCACTCGCTCTGCTTATGCTACAAGCTAGTCTGGTGTAATATATATGTACCTTAAAATATAATACATTTGCAATTTTAGGAAACATAGTGCGTTTCAATTTGTTGACAATATGGATATGTCTAAATTTACTGCAATATAAGTAGTTTGCTAAATATATATAGTTTTATACAACTTTCGTTAGATTACTGTGTTAATTATGATATATTTTTTTTGGTAAATCATGGATGTTTTGGTTTTCATTTTGTAACTAGATTGCATTTAAACATATTTACTTGGCTATGTGCCCAAACTTTTGAGGAATATGTTACCGAGCTACATGGCAACAAAAACCCCAGTGACAAAAATTGCCAAGCTGTGCTCAACCCATCGAGGGATGTATTACCATGTTGTGTTTCATATAAATCCCTAGCTACAAAAGCTGACAAATTATGATATAGTTAAAGTTCTCCCGACATGTGTCGATAAACTGTGGAACATCTAACATCTTATCTATGTTGTGTTTGAAGCCCTCGAGGGAAATGTTATGTGCGTAATACGGTGCGTCTGAAACCTTTGTTACAAAAACTTCAAGCTATGCTGCTCTTGAATTTCTAAAGAGATGTGGCAGCAAGTTACTTTATATTTAAAAGTTTTTTATACAAAATCTTCCAAACTGTTTGTATATGTGTGCGTATGATTGGTCTTCATGTATAAGTTCTCCACACCCATGTGGAAAAAATAATATGATAATGCCATCTAGTAGAAGCTAACTGAAATAAATAATTTACGTTAACAAAGAATTTTTAAGTAAATATATTACGTCTTGAATAATTAATTTACTGTACAAAGCATCACGAGGTCACACGTGCCACTAAGCAGATAACCATGTGATCATATGAGTTACTGGTAAAGTGTCATTGTGGAGGTTTTTCATATCAGTGACTTTAAAATAACTTCTAGTTTTTAAACATGTTACTGTCGATGGCTATCGTCTTCCATTCTCTACATTTTTATTTAAAACATTAAACCTTTGCAAAAATACACCATATAGTTTTAAAAAATGTTATTTCTCAGTCTTAATATAAACAAAGATATAAGGTCTTAATACGGCTGGACTTGCTGGTTTAGTTCACAAAAGCAATAAAGGCTTGGTATGGCCAGGTGGTTAAGGCACTCGACTCGTAATCCAAGGATCGCTGATTCGAATTCCCGTCACACCAGACATGCTCGCTCTTTCAGCCGTCGGAGCGTTATAATGTGATGGTCACTCTCACTATTCGTTGGGAATAGCGTAGTCCGATATCTAGCAGTGGCTGGTGATGATTAACCGCCTTCCCTCTAGTCTTATGCCTTTAAATTAGGGACGGCTACCGCAAAAGCCCTCGTATAGCTTTGAGCGAAATTCAAAAACAAACAAAACAAGCACTATAGTGATGATACTGGATGTTCTAACGTTTGCCAGTTGTGTAATTTGTTAAAACATTTTGTTGACAATGTGCCGTATTCTGCAGAAGCAGATCAATAAATGGAAATGTGTTTTTCAACATTACTTTATTTATCTACAATTCGTGTTATATATTTATGTGCAGTTAACATAGAGTTTACGAACTACAGTTTTGAGCATAGATAGTGGGGTGTCATTTTACCTTCTTAAAGAAAGAATAGGTTAACCGACTTGTTGCATGAATCGTACAAAAGAATTAGTAAATAGGAACAAATTTCAACTTGAAACATTATATGAATAGACTTACTCTTCGTGTCGCCTTTTACACTGTGAAATTTCCACAATCTTGTTGTTGTTGTTTTGAATTAAGCACAAAGCTACACAATGGGCTATCTGTGATCTGCCCACCACGGGTATCGAAACCCGGATTTTAGCGTGCAAGTCCGCAGACATACCGCTGAGCCACTGGGGGGGGGGCAATCTTGTTGAAACACAGTTCTGAAATAAAATTACTTCTTTTCCCCTTAGGTTTTCGATTTCTTTACTGTTGTTTTGAAAGTCGCATTTTGTATAATTCAATATCTAGTTGCTTTACATTCCTTAACTTGATTATGTTGACACATTATTTGGTTGATTGCAGTAATCGCAATATATGTATATAAATCTTTAAAAAGAAGAAACTATAAAAACTAAGGTTTATCGGTGACCTTTGGCCTAACTTATTAAATTTGATTAAGTAATGTTATTTATACTAACGGTATTCTTAGTCGAAGTCAATTTATTTCCAATAAATTTAAGTTTTAAAACATTGATTGTTTGTTTTTGAATTTCGCTATACAAGGGCTATCTGCGCTAGCCGTTCCTAATTTAGCAGTGTAAGACTAGAGGAATGGCAGTTAGTTATCGCCTCCCATCTCCAACTCTTGGCTTACTCTTTTATCAACGAATAGTAGGATTTAACGTCACGTTATAATGCCTCCGCGGCTGAAAGGGCGAACATGATTACGAGTCGAACGCCTTAATCCTCCTTCTATGCCGGGTCTTTTTTAAAGATAAATGTACGATGTTTTAAATATTTTAGTTTAAATGCCGAAAGCCAGCGTAATATTAAAAAATCAAGAAACGTATAAATTAGTTGTTGACAAGTTCAAAGCTACACAATGCGCTATCTGTGCTGTACCCATCATGGGTTTCGAAACCTGAATTTTAGAGTTGTAATCTCTTAGACTTACATCTGATCCATTGGAAAAACAGGTAAAACAACTTAATTGTATTAATACACACATTTCTCTTAATTTGTCGGTTCCAGCATTTAAACAATATATCCTGAAATACTGTATAGTAGATAGTGTTTTATAAAACTTTAAAGTCTTACCCTCTAGTCCAGCTTCTGAGTTTTGGTATTGAATTTAAATCTTATTTCTGTAAACTGGCATTCAAATCAAGCGTTCTGCTTCCGATCGTAAAACATGAAACAGTACTCTCTAAATCTAACTTGGACTACATAATGTCTGATTATAGAAGAATATGATTGTAGCTTTCAAACTACCATCTAAATATTTTTAAGAACAAAGATAATTTTTAACAAACTTTAAAATAACTTTTCTCGTTCCTAAGCTTCCCAACAAAATCATGAATTACTTCTCCCACAACTTTATTTAGTGTACCCTGACATAAATAATCTACAATCTCTCTATTTTCAAAACTGTGTTCCCTTAGTAGTTGTTCAAATCACATGTTTTGAGGTCATGAAATAGGTAGAAAAAAGGTGTACTAATGAATCACCGGGTAAAAAAGACATTGAGAATTAGTTCACGAGTAATGATCTATTCTGAGGAAATAACGTAGTTTTGTACTTGTACTATAGACGGGCTGAAAAATTCTCAAAAACTATAAGAGTTTTGTTTATAGACGATACTTCTCGGAGCTGTGGTAAATGTAAATTCGATTACATTTTTTACTTTTTGTTTGCAAATTATGCCTAAATAGATGTTATAAAATAACAAATATCAATTCTAAAACACTTTTCAGTGAAACTTTGTTAAAGTAGAGTTAGAGTTGTTAACTTTAGTTGTATTTTAAAAACTGATATGTAGACATGAACTAAACACCTAAACGGTGCATATACGTACAGATAGGGTTAAGTAATAGAGAAAAAAATATTTATATAAACACACAGTCGTATATTGGCTTGAATTTTTTCGTTATTTTTTCTCGAAACTATTTGAAATTTAATACATTAATTCACTGTTATTTTTCTTCCAATTTAAACTTCTTTTATTTTCACACAAATAGTTTAAGGAATTTTCAAGAATTTTTATACTGCTTGAACTGTTATTTTCTGTATGTAGCACAATTTCTATTAACTCGCCCATTTCAGGATTCTGAGGTCGATGGATATGAAAACAATGAAGAAACCAAATATTGTAAGATTTAAAAAAATGTTCATTCAACTTTTATGTAAATAAAATATTAAATTCTGCATTCACTGCACCAACAACCAATTGTAAGAAATGAGAGCCTTTCTAATCTAATTATCAAGTTGTTGATTAACGACAGCAAATAGAATCGAATTTCTCTGAAGAATTACAGTGGCATATTCGACAAAAAAATGTTTGTATGTTCGTATTGATGGTAGTTTATAAACTAGAATGTTGGTTTTTTTCCATGTCACTATTATCTCACTATGATTCACGTTGCAATGTTCCATATCATAATATTTATAGAAACGTGTTTGTGATATACTATACCGACTAATACCTCCGAGACCCTGTGGGAGAAAATCGACAGATCGAGAAGAGGAGATGCAAACTTTGGTTATACGGGCTGATAAACATAGAAAGTTGTTATAGTATTGTCATACAAGACAGTGAAAAACTGCAAATAAGACATAGTGCAGAATTTGGCAATGAACTTGTATCTTTCTGCTTCACCGCCACAAAATAGCTGGCAACTTCTGGTTGGTCTAGCTCGCTACACTAAGGTGTTGAAGTACTTTATTAAAGCTATTCATATTGTGAGTCCTGAGCCCACGTATCTCATCAGCTTCTGGACCACACTGATCAACACACAATTTTCCGCCACATCACACCGCGACGCATCTCAACGCGTAATGTCCAAAAGCTGTATTCTCAGGGGACAGTCCCGACAATCTCAGTTCGTGTTACTTGTGAGTGAAACGAGGTGTTCAGCGAAACGTCATGCATGAAATATCTAGTGACGTTTCTGTAATGTTATTGGATGAACAGAAAAAGTCACTGATAGAAAAGTCAGTGCTGACTGTTTGGCATAAAATCGTGTTGCTAATGGCTCGATCAATTGGACAAGATCAATAAGTTAATAGTTCACAATGTGTAGAAAATAATTTGGTAATCCATACAACACAACTGTTTTTAGGTAGTTGAATTACACCTGTCGTTAAGACTACCTAACATATAATTTTAGTGTTTTTCTATAGGAGGTACGGTGAATAGGTTTTTTAGGTGTATATGAAAGATAACAATAATGAAAACTGGAAAGAGACACTTATTATTGGATTAAGTAAAAGAAAATTAGCCGTAATTAAAGTTAGAGACTTATAAGCTGAGGCACTTCGTAGCTTTGAGAATTGATTGTCATTAGAAAGACCTAAGAATGAAATTAAAGAAGAATGTGAACAAATAAGTCAACTGCATTATATCTGCTGCTTCCGATGCCGAAGAGGTCTTTCATCAATACCAGTGTTGATCAGGCCTGGTAGGACATAATAAACACATTAAGTTTCTAGGTGTTATTTATAATGTCATATTGTATATTGTGTAAAGTTATTTTTAAAGTAAAGAAAAATTAATATTTTTATTTTAAAAATACATTGCATTAAACGTCTCAGCAATAAGTAAATATTTTGAGCAAATTACTACTTCGTATCGTGAAAGTTTTTAGGAACAAGAAAAATGAATTATTAACAATTAAAACTAAAAATTAAACTAATGACCAAATAATAATACTTCTTTACAAGTATATTAACGACAATTATCCATATATTTATGTTTCTTCCTAACGCACCTTCAGCGACATTCGAAACATGACTGACTATTGTTTCTATATTATTATAGCAAGAAATACACTGTTTATACACCATTGTTAATAAGTACACTTAAAGTAATACATTAATTATTAAATACTGTTCAGGGTTTTACTATGTCTTTAGATTTGACCATCTAAATGCAATGAGTGAGAAATAAACAAAATAAGATATAGGCAATATACAGTATCGTGCAAAAGTGTTAGGACATTAAACATTCTGTTATATTTTTCCATATTATGGGGCTAATTCTTCTATTCTATGTCATTACACGATGACAATTTCAACACTATTGTCATGTTTATCTGATCCCTGTTGACAAACGATGAAGTCAAGGTGAGAATACTTATACTTTAGAAAACTCATATGTTTGTACTGAGGGTATTACATAATGGTTCTGCTTTACTAAACATACTGAACAAATCTGAGGTGTGAAATAACTGTCATGGTACCGCACGCAGTGTTTTAACTATATAGTAAGAAGCTAGGAAGTAGGTAGCATATGGTACCAGTATATGATAAAAGAAACCAGTTTAATAGCTATAAATAAATAAACCTTGATAAAACAAAAAAGTTTAACACTATATATTAAGCTTTATTGTCATGTCACAGTCGAAAAGCATAAAGAATTATTCGAATAACGGAGAGTTTGCATGAAAGCTTTACATGATGCTTCTTGGACTCTGACAAATTCATGATGACGAAAAACCCACTTGAAGTAAAAGTGTATTCTAAACATGGATAGTGGGGATATTAAAATTTTAATTAAAATAAAGTTCAGACAGGTTTGTCTGTATTTTATTTTAATCAAAGTTTTAATACTCATACCAGCCGACTCTGACAAATTGTTGCAGAAAAGAAATGTTTCCAAACAATGTCAACTACAACCTACATCGTGAGACCAAGACAAGTAAATATGAAAATATAAAAGCAAAACCCACAACACCTAAAATCAATGATATTGATGTTAAGTGTCTTTGTTTATGCTGCTTTTGAGACAAAAGGAAAACTGTCACTGATCTCAAGCATGAGACAAACAATCATGTATCAAAAGATGGAAAAGTGTCAAGAAAGACTCAACGAGAATGAAATATTTGATCGTATAGCAGTTAAAAGAACCTTTACTTTGATCTCCAAGTGTTGCAAAGAGATTAATTTGCCCAAACATACAAACATTGAACTGTTTATGTTTGGAAAATGGTGTTATGAATGGATAAGCCCAAGTTTGAAATATCTGGTTCAAAGTGTAGGTTGTACGTCTGGTGAAACAAAGGTGAAAATACTATGAAACATAGTTTAGGCAATGTGATTATTTTGGTTTTTCTGCCTAAGTACCATCAGATACTGATCCGTCATGGTATAGCCAGTAGTTTGCAGATTATTAATAAAGGATTCTCCTATCAAGAAAATAATGATGCTAAACACTCATCCAACCTAAGCAAAAATTGCTCAATTGAGAAAGTAGCTGATGGAGTCACACAAGAGACGCAATGGATCCCATAGAGCGTATCTGGAGTTAGATAGATCAAAACTTGACAAATCAAAAGTTACTTCAATAGAACTTTATGTAAGTGTATTAGAGACATTAGAAGTAAAATCTCAAAGAACAATATGTTACAAGAAAGCAAGACTGTCTCTAGTTATTAAAATAAAAGGAAGACACGAAATATTTATTGAATGCTGAACTCAAGCACTTTCACTGAGTTTGTTATGCTAAACACCAAAATTAATAAAATGTTAATGTGTCACCTGTGATTTACCTTCCACTGTTCTTTGAAAGTAATCAGTTATCTTTGCCCTAAAATGCTTGCACAGTGCTTTTAGACATCGAAAACCTCCTTTTCTTTTCAGATTATCTGGAGAGTAAAGGTGTTTTTTTTAACTTTACTGCAAAAAAACAGAAAACACAAAGTAACAGGTTAAATATGAAAGGTTATTATTGTGACATAATATCATGGAATAAACAGTTTTCTTATCACAGCAGATACCTAGTTGTAGAAATAGTTTGCAATTTAGAGACAACAGATTATCACACACAATGTTACTTGCAGCACAATGTATATTATTATTTACCTTATTTGATAACAACGCCAGTAATGTTTAATCATTGTAGTATACAGAAGATATTAGATATTCGAAACGCCGTCTCTAAACCTAGTCTTCTTACTAGTCAAATACGAATAAAATGCGTTAATTTTTTAGAATAGGTCAATCAGCTTTTCTAAGTATTAAGGCTACTTTGACTTAAATTCAAACGTTTAAGAAACAAAGTTATAATTGTCTGCCAGTATCTCAGTTAATAAGTTTATACGTTACATTTTACTATTTAGTTATTATTTTAATAAACATGTGCGTATAATTATTACATCAACATTATATGTAGTCCATGATATAAAACTATGTGAATTAATTTGTAACGAGAAACCTACTGAATTGAGTAGTTAATTCAAAATATAGTAACAGCAGTTATTTTAATGATAACAACGTCTGGACCCATGATATCGAGTTATAATCAGTATAAACCATTCCAAAAATTTGCAACCTTATTAACTATCTCAACTTAATTCAAGGACGTCTCTTTCAATTTCAAGGCTTATTTATCTGTATATTCCTTTGGAACTATTAGTACTGTTCGAAACTTGCCTGATGATTATTGAATACTACAGGTCAGAACGTTCACATGATTAAAATAAGAATGTGCCTATTTTAAACGTTATTTTTATAATTATTATATTTATAATAAACTGTGTAAATGTAAACTGATTGTTTAGTTTCAGGATTGGAAACATTAATATTATTAGCGCAGATAGACCTCGTGTAGCTTTGCGCGAAACTCAAAACATTACTGCATGAATTTCACACAAAGCTACTCAAGGGCTATCTGTGTTAGCCGTCCCTAACTTGAAAGCGTAAGACTAGGGAGAAGGCAGCTAGTCATCATCACCCACCGCCAACTCTTGGGCTACTTTTTTACCAACGAATAGTGAGATTTACTGTAACATTATAACTCCCCCACGGCTATAAGAGCGAGTATGTTCAGTTCGACAGAGATTCAAACCCGCGACCCTCAGATTACGACTCCAGCGCCTTAACCCAACTGGTCATGCTGGGCCATAATATTATTTCTAGCTTGAAGCCATAAATCATTAAAAGTATTTATTATTATCACTTTATGCAATTTAAAACGTGTGTTCTGTACGTTGTTAAGATAATGGGTCACGCTTGGGTGCTGCATTTTCTTATAATAATTACTAGTAATGACTTAATAAAATCACGTCGACACGTTATGCTACACTCTGTCCGTATTTTTGCTGGACAATTCCGTAATTACTATTCAGTTTTACAAAATATAGTTATTTTGATTTATAAGTGGAAAACCCTAATTTATGATAATTTTCTTCTGAAAAATTTCTTTCTTATTTATGCCCACCGGTGGATCAACGGTAAGCCAGCGGACCTGTAATGTTAGACATCGGGTTTTCGTTATCTGTGGTGGGCAGATCACATATACCCAGTTGTGCAGTGTTGTACTTTAAAACAAACAGACAAAACCTATTATTCAGTTTCTACTTATGTCGGCTAAACCGTTTTGTAGGCTAATGTTATTTTTTCGTAAAAAGCCTAAAGTAATAAAAATAACGTTTTTATCAACAAAGTTCAGCCTCTTGTCGGACTTAAATGTATTGTCTGTTACGGAATCTTCTATGTACTTATCCTTTTACAACCCTAAAATACCGATTTTAAAACAACAATTATTATTACACAGTTCTGAAAATATGACAGATTCCAGTCTCAAAAAAACAACAATATATTACAAATAATTTACTATACAAGATTCAATTTGGTATAAAAACCGATGAGACTAATATACAATTCGATACACTTTACATCTATTCACGTATATCATTCATCTTCCTCAGGTGTATAATGTTTTGTAAAATATATCCTTTACTTATACAATTACCATAAGATCAATTTGCTATTAAAGAATTTTATGCCATCTATTGACAACATTTCCATCAGTTTTATCATGCTTATTTAATAATTTTAATTTACTTTTTATGTTTAGTTGTTTCAATAAATTCACGCATATATGTAAACAGTTCTTTCTCATTAAATTCTATGTTTAGCTTCACTGGTATTTTGTTAAACGTGAAACAGTAAAATTATGGTTTTTACCCTTTTCTTGTCTTCATTAATTTTGAATTTTAAATTTCTTCTGGTTTGTCCCATGTAAGCTCGTTTACATTCACATTTTTATATTAAAACAATTTTATCTTTAACTCTATTAATAATTTGGCTAATTTTCTTTATCGGTTTGTATATCAAAAATATTTATTGGTTTTTTTTATTATTATTTCACAGGATAAGCCTGGTATAAATGACAGTACCGATCACTCTCGTTTACATTTTTCATCAGATAGTTTTAACTTATTATTTTTATTTCTGATTCTTAGTTTCTTAACAGCTATCAAAAAACAGCAGGATTCAAACTTCTTCCTACAGATATGTGCTTACTTAATAATAACTATCAAATAATAATTGTCAATATCATTCTCTTTACAACACAATTTTAGTATCCTATTCATATAACAGTAAAAAAAAAATATTTTTTTTTAGATTTGGTGTGTCAAGATTTTTGATGTGGTGGAATGATTACAGAGCTCTCCCCATTATTCATAAAAACAATAAAATATTGAAAAGTAGTTATAAAATAATGACTTCTAATACTTGCTTTATACATCTGTGTAATTCCTTGACACTGAATAATTTTCAATTTATAAGCTGCTTTCGTGCATATTACAGACCAGAGCACAACGCTTCCAACAACAGAACATGTGGAAGTATTAACTTGTAACGAGCTCATGAAGAATTATAAACCCGAGAGTTACGTTGACACTCCGCTAAGAATACAAGTGTCTTACGAAATGAACTGATGAAGTTGTAACTTGCATTAGTTTTCGTCATTTCTCATTGCAGTTTTCTCCCCAGTCGGTCGTTTACTCGACATTATAGACTGAGTTTCAAATCGATTGTTTGATGTTTTCATTTAATATTGTGTGCCCTTTGGTGTGGTTAAATCCATCTTATCAAACAACTTGATAATGTTAAAATAATTGAAAGAATAGAAAACGTATACTGTTATATCAAATGTTGTTCTTATAGTAATCCGAAATCTTTCAGTTTCTGTTGCATTATTCTGGATTATTTTACTAAACGTTTCTCATCAATTATTAAGAATGAATTTCAAACTGATGTAATGTTGATTTCTTAAGATATGTATCATTGTTGAAAGTTTTTTCGTTTTAATATATAAAAATAAAAGGGTGTTTTTATGTGTGTGTGATCGCCAAAGCTCCGAGAGGGAAAAAAACTCTAAAAACCTGAAATTTTGCGCCCATACTAAGTGGACCCTGAGAGTGAGTACCTGGGCATTATTACTTCTCTTATCAACATGCGTGCTCACATGCACGCCTCATAGTATACTCCGTAGTATATCAATTAGATTAACAACTTCTAATGCATATAAAAAAAACAGTGCGTTTTGATAAGAAAGCGCTACAATGCTTTAATACCATGTTGGCCTATCAACAAAAGTATAACCTAATATTGTTGTTAGTCTATGTACTGAAAGTGTAAAATAAAACGTATAAACAACAAACTGGAAAGATATTTGTTATTTTCTTAATTTAAAGTGTTTGTTAATTAAAGAGGCTTGTTTCTAATTAGAAGCTTTGGTAATGTAACAGAAAATAACTTAATTCAGAAACGATTTAAGTTTCAAATGAATCGATTTGTTTACTTTCATGATAAATTTTATGAAGTTGCTAATATATATGAACCTAATAACCAGTGCAAAGCCAGGTATTTTCGCTAGTTTACAAATAAATATAACGACCGCAAAGTTAAGAAAATCTAAACAGTTTTCCTAACTCGAAAGCGTGGCTGCTGCCTTAGAACAGTAGTCTGAAGTTTGTGAGTTCGAGGTTTCCCGCGGACGTTGCTGTATACTTAAGTAAGGCACTTCATCTCACTAAGTTCAGTTTAACACAGACTTTATTATGGATATCACCAGGTACCTGCAGGGTATCCTGCGATGGATCGGGATCATTATAACCAGAATTCAGTAGTGATTCCTAAGTACTGGTTAACTATGAGACGGATTTTACTGACCACACAGGCTGATATTGTTCGAATCGTATCTTAGAAGTCATCTAACTCAGTCTGAGATACTTCAGGTGCAACGTCTACTTGCTTTATTAAAAGAACAATGTGAGTGCATGTGTATACAACTTTTTAAACATTTTTTGAGTTTTAACACTTACTTCCTATTGCAGAGATCTGAAAAATATTCTATATCTCACTGGATAAGTCGATCGGTTATCACTTTTGTTTAGACCATTCGGCTCAAAGCGTTTTCTCTTCACTGGAGGTTTTATGAAGTATTGTGAAATACATTTAACCTTGCAGACACCGACGCCCCATGCATCCATCAGATTTACTTGTAATTCTATGCAATTAATCTAACACACGAGCAGTCTAGACAGGTCACTTGACTGTTTTTATTACTTTAAATACAGAACAATGTCTTTGTATTTTATAAATTAAACGCATTCAGAGACAAGTATTACAACAGTGCTTAGTACATATATGCTTTATTCAAAATGTTCTTAATGTAATTGTGTCGGCTATAATTTCTTCATAAATTTCAAGCCATTCATTTTTGACCACATCTTTCCGGTGTTCCGAATGATAACAAAGCATATTATAATTGGCTTATCGTGAAAAAGAAGAAAAACTAGGATATTCTAATTCTGCATATAGTATATCTCATTTTGTGAGTATAATGAAATAGTGATGGCTGAGAAAGATGTGTGTATATTTCTATTTCATGAAAAAAGGTGAGTTTTGTATTTTTTTCCACAATTAAAATTATTTTGTGTATTCCATGAACAACGAAAGTCTTCTGAAGCTAAGGTAGGCAAACATAATCATTCCTGTAGTATCATGGGGGATTTTAAGTACACAAAATCATTTAGCTGTAAAGCTTACAGGACTTCTCTAAACCCCTGAATGAAAAACAAGTGAAACATCCTACCACGCTCATGTATCCCAGATATGTTAAAACCAATCTTGACGAAACCCTTTAAAGAAAATCGTGGATCCGCGAAACGTGTGGATTTCAGTATGAAACAAGTTAATACTCAGTTCCCACATGATCCAAGACCAGTCTACACTTTGTTCAAGTTGTTCATAACTTGGTTATTTATTTTTAATCTGTTATCCTCTTATACAAAGTGTTTATTTATTCATAAATCAGTTGTCATGTATGCAATTATGATTTGTTGTTAATTTGCGGCTGGTTTACCCTTGGAGACATTGCACGTATATTCAACACTCCAACCGTCTGTTTCGTGTTTGAATTTCTCCAAAGAGTTTACATAAAATATCTTCTTTAACTCAAACCTTTCTTTTTCTGTCATATTATATCTGACTTGTTTCATTATGACTGACCTATCACTTTATATTTACTTTGACTCTGTTATGATTTTCTGCTTTTTCGTACAAAGTTTCTTCTTTCCTTGCTTTAATGTTTTAACCTATTCCTTGTGTGCTCAGTGTACTATGATCCAATTCCTGTAAACAGTTTTTCCAGTTAGTCATAAGCTGTTTCTTTATTCTTAATTTCCAGTTCTTTCATGTGTAAATTGTTTATATATGTCATCAACAACTTCAAAATTTATCTATTGATTTATATAAAATTAATTTTGGTTATCCATTCTATGTTTGATTACTATTAATACACACAGTTATACATGACACGCCATTTTACATTATACATTATATGTTAAGATTTATACCCAAGCTTTTATATTAGAACTGTACTATTAAACATAATTTATCAAATTATACACGAGTTCTCTGTTTGCATGAATTGATCTCTAAAATTTAGTGTATGATTTCGTCATTATATACGAAACGTTATAAATCTCGTTTTTAATAATACCTGTCATTTATTTACATTGTATTTTTACTTTTTAAATATAGTTGTTAATTATTTTTTGAAATATTAAATGCAGAATGACATTAACTTAAAATGTTTGAAGAGCAAGAACATTAGTCTTTTAAAAAAGTACAAAAATTCAAACACATTTAAAATAACGCTAACAGAAGTCATATTTTTATTATATTTTTCTAATAAAACTACCGAAGTTATATGATTCAAAATGAAATTAAGAAATTTTATGCGATATACCTGAGTCAAGAATTAGTGATATAAATGGAAGGAAGTGAAGTTTTGTTTACTATTTTATGTAATATGGATCATATTTCTTTATTTCTCCGGATGAAGAAAAATGAATGCGCACAGTAAGAATTAGACGAAACATTAATCGCCAGGCCTGACAAGGGTAGTTTCTGCTTGCAGGAATTTGCGAAAAGTTCTCTTTGCTGGGACTAAACTCATACTCGTAATATGCCTTTACGCACTATCATGTTTCTAAATGCCAGAGGCTGAGATTTTAGAGACCATATTGACCATTAACAAGAGCTTTCGAACCTCTGAAGTCAAATTAACTTACCTATAAATAAACATGCTGATGGGGAAGCCTCTGCCAAGCGACCTGCGAGGACATTACGTACCAAATCAGTTAATAGACTATCCGAGTAAGCTTTATTAAGTCATTACTATCAATTTACCGTTTGTGTCTCAAGGGATTGACTTTGTTCACGTTCATAGAATGTAGGAAAAACTATGGAACGAAAACAGTTTTTGTCAAGATAACGTGATAACAGCCATTGCACGGATAACATTATAGTTTTAATTACTGATGTGAAATTTTTACTGACATATTTTGTAGACAAAACAAAAAGAAAGATGGAATATACTGAAAAGTAGTTTTTCTGAAAATTGTGCAAACATAATTTCAACAGAAGCAGTTAATTATAATTATATGTTTAACGTTCACATAGTCGGTTAAGCTTTTCACCTCATCAGTTAACTTTAATATGAAAGAATTATTCGTTTTGTATGTCTTAGCAAAAATTACACAATGGCCTATCTTCGTTTTTGATCACGAAGAGGAATCGAATACCGGATTTTAGAGTAATAACTCCGTAAACCAACAGCTAACTTATTTGGGTATTGAATATAAAATAAATACTATTCCGAATATGTGACGAACAAGTTCGTTTTAATTACCGACACGTTTGAATATTGTGTATGTATGTGCGTGTTTTCTTACAGAAAAACCACATGGGGCTATCTGCTGACTCCCCCAACGGGAATCGAAAGCCTGATGGTAGCTTTGTAAATCCGTAGAGTTATCGCTGTACTAGCGGGAACCTTGTATCCATCTTTAATTTTATGAATCTGTTTTCTCCTCGTAAATAGTTATTTCTATGTTTATATAGAGACCACAGATTTATTTATTTTCAGATAAAAATCCTGCAGCAATACTGACTTACACTCTCATAGTAACCTTTTAAACTATACTTTTCAGCTTTGATATGTGTATCTGTTATATCTATTGTTTATTGGGCATGATTATTTTCTTAACAAACAGAATTAAAATTTGTAGTCTTGTTTACACGACATATCTGTCCAATCAATCACGTTTGAAAAATTTCTCAGATAATCGGTTATAAAAATGTCGAAAAAAACGTATTGAATGTAATTTTCAATGTTTCCACTTTTTTACAATTGAGTGCCTTTTAATTATTACACTACACAACAAAATATTTGCTTCTTGAACACTGTTGGGTGTTCCTTATAGATTTTTGACTGCCGATCACGAAAAATCACATCAAAATTTGCGCATAAAGAACCGTTTCATCGAAATATTCAGTTTTCTGTTTTTTTTTATATCTTTGTCAAAAAATTTTCGTTTCTGTAAGTGTCCTATGAACAATGTTTTGTGCAGTCTGGGCATGTTCAGGCATGAAATCAGGCCAGGTTGGAAGCTGTTCTGACGGAGTATGCAGCCCGAGCATGCCTGGGCAGGCCGGAGTCAGTTGGACACTGTCTCAGCAGGCTATAAAAGTGGCTTGCATACACAGATGCTGCTTATTGATTTAACAAAGACCTTATATTGTGTACGTATTGTTTCAGAATATAGCATTGCTTCAGTAGCACTGGAACAAGTAAGTTAGATGTTATAGACGTTTGGTATCAGTCAATACGTCTCGTCAATGTCGTAACAGCCACGATAAATTCTGCTATATTTGTATGCTTGTTCATCAGAGACGCTCAATGACTGTTCTTATGAAGAAAGCATATTATCTGTACTTCGGCTGTAAAATTTGTGATCAAGACCAGGAATGGGCGCCTCACATTTGTTGTGTGACATGTGCTGTCTGTCTGAGAGCTTGGCTCAGAGGCACTCGAAAGACAATGCCGTTTGCTGTCCCAATGATATGGAGAGAACAGAAAGACCATGTGACGGACTATTACTTCTGTTTGACTAATGTGTCTGGTTTCTCTGCCAAAAACAAAAAGTCAATTGAATACCCTAACCTTCCTTCAGCAATAAAACACATGCCACATGACGACAGTCTTCTAATTACGAAACAACCAGAGGAATGGACCTTAAACAAACCAGATGAAGAAACTACAATGCATGGAACTAGCAGTGACATGATCCGGATTTTGAACCGTACTCCTCAGGCGATCCACATCTCATAACACATTCAGAATTAAACGATTTGGTCAGAGATTTGGGTCTGTCAAAAGCAAAAGTCAAATTGCTGGGTTCGAGACTGCAATAATGGTGTTTGCTGTCACCAGGTACGAAAATTTCTGTTTTTTGAAGTCGCCAAGATGATATAACCAAATCATTTGCACAAGTTGACAGTCTATGTTTCTGTGTTTATATCGAAGGATTGTTCTCTGCTTTTGGTTGAGACCATGACCCGCAAGAGTGGCGTCTCTTTATTGATTCATCAATGCTAAGCCTCAAAGCTGTTTTGTTTCACAATCACAACGTTCACCCTTTAATATCTGTTAGCACACATGAAAGAAACCTACGAGAACATCCACTACAGCAAGTACAACTGGAATATCTGTGGAAATCTGAAAGTTGTTGCTCTGTTATTGGGACTGCAGCTCGACTATACAAAGTACTGTTGTTTCCTCTGTGAATGGGACAATCGTGTCAAAGAGTCACATGATTCTAGACAGAGCTGGCCATTCTGTAAAAAGTTAGTTCCAGGACAGAAAATGTGGCGCATGAACCGCTTGTCGACCCGTCAAAGATTTTTTTGCCTCCTCTTCACATAAAGTTGGGTCTTATGAAGAATTTTGTGAAAGCAATGAACAAAGAAGGCGAAGGTTTTCGTTATTTAAGATAGATGTTCCCAAGAATAACTGAAGTCAAGATCAAAGAGGGCATTTTTGTTGGCCCTCAGATCAGACATGTTATGAGTGACAAGCGGTTCAAAGATCTGTTAGTTGGGCCGAAAAAGATTGTCTGAAGAGCCTCAAAGACGTTGTTGACAATTTTCTTGGCAATTACAGAGCTCCACATTACATTCAGCTGGTAGACAAACTTCTCAAAGCATACAAAACAATGAAGTGCAACATGTCACTCAAGATTCATTTCCTCCACTCACACTTGGACTTCTTCCTCGCAAATCTCGGTGCTCTCAGTGACGAACATGGTAAAAGATTTCACCAGGACATTTCTACAATGGAAAAACGTTATCAGGGCAACTGGAATCCGTCAATGCTTGCTGACTACTGTTGAATATCAGACATTGAATACAAACGAAAATCAGGAGCAAAATACTTTTAATTATGTTGAACTTAATAGCGCATTAGAAACATAAACGCAATTAAATACGTAATTGCTGGTAAAGAGTTAACTGTCTATTTCTCAGAGTTCCTACGTGATGAAGCAAAACCAAAACTATATTTGTGCATATCCACCAGGAATCTGTTACAATCAGTAAAAACTTTTCAGGAAGCAAAATTTTTCAAAAAATTGTTGCACAGTGTTATCGTACCTGCTGTAGATTTGAAGATTCAAGGTTCGGTTATCTTGTCATTGGCTTAAAAAGGAGGTAAATTTCTTTTTACAAAAGGTTCTGCTGATTAACTGACTTCTTTTGGTCAATAGCTCGGAACTATAGACGGCTATATCTGAATCCTAGAATTCTCTGACCTGGCCGTTTGTGGTTAAGTACCGTATTGTATTTACTGTTTAGTGAACGCAAAGCTAGTTACACAATGGCCTACCTGTGATAATTCCGCCGAAACCTGATTTTAGCATTGTAAGTTTGTTGTTGTTTATAAATAAGCACAAAGCTGTACGATGTGATGTCAGCTCTTTCCACAACACGGGTAATTAAACCCATTTTCTAACGCTGTAAGTCCGCAGACATACAACTGTGTCACTTCGGGTCAATGTAGGTTAGTAAACTTGCTACTAACCCACAGTGGAACTTATATAGAAGTATTATTACGCTCAGCCCTAAATTAGATCATTAAAAAGTTTAAACTGAACAAAGAGAAAACTGCTTCAATCAGACTACATTCCGCAGTTGTTCACGTTAAATATTTCTTGCTTAACAAATGTGTATAACATATTGTTCTGTACGTTATACTAATTAAAGTATTTAATGCCCATACCAGTCGTTATGAGATTCTTCAGGTGGGTTTCTCTTCATCATGAATAACAATCTGCTTCTTCTGGATTTATTAACCGTATAAGGAAAGATATGTATTATTCTTTATCTTAAAAATAAACTTAAAATACATTCAAATAGAATTTCTAGAATGATTTGTTTGATTTTAATTTCGCACAAAGCTACACAAGGGCTATCTGCGCTAGCCGTCCCTAATTTAGCAGTTGTAAGACTAGAGAGGAAACACCTAGTCAGCACCACCCACTGTCAACTCTTGGGTTACTCATTTTACCAATGAATAGTGGGACTGACCGTCATACTATAACGCTTCCACGGCTGAAAGGACTAGCATGTTTGGTGTGAAAGAGATTCGAATCCGCAACCCTCAGATTACGAGTCAAGTGCCTTAACAACCTGGCTATGCCAGGCCTTCTAGATTCATTGTCCGTTTTGTATAAGCGATCAAAGTACTTGTTTTTGGAGTGTTCTCTGTCTGTTTATATCTAAAAGGTTTCTTTTATGATATGAATAAATATTCAAATAGTACAATTTGAGTATGTGCGATACTTTACAATTATTGATTTTAAAGGTCAATTTTAAACTCTTAGTAAATTGTATGGGTGATTTAGTTTTCGAATGTTTTTATAATTTCTAAAAACAACTGATCACTTGTATAAAGTAAATATTAATTAACGTTTATTATTATAATAACTGTTGCTTTTTGTTATAAACAATGAATTGTTTGCAAAAATTTAATCACGTGGTTTATCGACTAATTATGTATTATTGCATATAAATTTGTTCATTCTAGACATGATTTTCTCTGTCTCTCGTATATATAGAATTTTAGCTTACTGTACAATGCAATGCAAATTAAACAGTCAAGTCAAAACTACGCTTTTATCAATCTCTAAAACGTCATATTTATTTGGTTTGTTAAGTGCTGGTGATGTCAGTATGTCCAAAGTACAGTCTCAGTTCTTTCATCTTAGTCGTTAAGTAATGTTAAACAGTTCGTCTGCCTTGTGTCTGACCTTTGTACTTCTTAAAAGTCTGTGTCCAAAATTTACGTGTGCAATAATATCTTATTATTGCCCTAGCGTTAGACAGTTTGAAAGTTCTGTTGTTTTAAACTACAGTCATCAGAATTCGTTCACTTATTGTATTTAGTTGTAAAGCGATTATTGGTTAGGTATGACTTCTGAATCATTTGTTTTTGCCGAAAGAAGCTATAAACAGTTCAGAACTGCATTCCGTATTTTTGTAAGATGTGTGTACGTTTGAGCTGAATAATGATTATATCGAAAATAAACTAATACGCAGTAAGTCACTCACTTGTTATTTTTATCTCAGATAACGGATTTTAAAATAATTAAATCCAGACGTTGATGACATGTGTACAATCCTACGGACAGTCGTTAGAATAATAGTTTTGACATGCGGAATTCTCATATTACACGAGTAAAATATTTTGCTACAAATTAACAAAATTTTTAATTACTACATAATAAACGTTTTGTTAAATATTTTGATGTATAAAGTGGAACTTTTATTTATAGCATAATAACGTCTTCTTTAGATTAAGTTAAGCCAATAGTCATGTGTTGTATGTGTTAAAATGAGGAAGACAGTCGATCCTCAATGCCACAGCGTTGTGTCCGCGACCTTAAAACACTAGAAACCGTAGCACACGTAGCTCATTGTGTAGCTTTGTACTTAACTTCAAACAAACAATATATATAGTCCTTTTAGGACAGTAAATGTAATAATTTTACACTGAAAATATTTAATCGCTTGATTAAGTCTTAATTATTATTCTTGTAGCACTAATTAAGTGATAAGGACATATAATTTCTTTTAAGGATGAATTAATTATAAATGAATCAGTGTCAAATTTACTTTTTATGACAATTTAATTATGATTGATTTAATGAATTAATTATACATTATTTGATTAATTAGTATTAAGCATCCTTTTTATGACGATTTAATTATAACTATGTTAATGATATAGTACTGAAAATCTTTAAACAATAAATTTTAATTATTGTATTGTCCTTTTAGAACAAATTAATTATAATTTTTTAAATTAATTTTTCAAAGTAATGATCAATTACGTTCGTGTTAAAACATACATTGTTTCATGGCAACCTAGGTACATTCTGTACTTTGTGTTACGTAGTCATCCATTATGGCCGTCTGTCCGATATCGAAATATAACTTCAATACTGTGATACCACGGCCGTCTGTCATAGCGGTGAGCAACCCAATCCTAACTACACGCCATCTAGTGTTAAATCTTGTATCATATCCGCCTGTCATGGCGGCCTAGCAGAGCATTGTCCATAACCACAAATATTGTAACTACCAATTGGTATTAGGACTTCGTCATATTTCATAACATCACACCCTCCCCCCTCCGCTTTTGTATGCCGAAGTGGTGCTCTTTATTATTCACGTATGTGGTGACAACATACGAAGTGGTAACCACAATTACGTTACCTGGAGAAAAGAAAAACTGACAAAAAAGTTGAGAAACAGTGATGGTATTTTGTTCAGGTCGAGCATAGACAGAATGCCTACAGCTCCTGCTAAAATAGAAGCAATGGTAAGCTAACCAAAACTAAGATTAAGAAATAAACTTAATTTTTTTTTAGCTATGCTTCATATTTTAGATGTTTTGTGGTCAAATTCTTCATGCTAGTGCGTCCTTCTGTCTCAACCAAGGTTGTTTCCCACTTTACGTGATTGAAGACTTTGTTATGTCATAGAATCAATAAAAACGTGGAGCTAAATTCTTTCTAAGTTTGTAAGCTCAGATCAAACTATAGGAATTTATTACCTGCCATATATGAATATGGTATAGTGTGTAACAGGTCAAAATAAGTATCTGTTTATCAAATATTAAGACGTTTGTGAAAGAAATTGTCCTCACAATACATTTCACATATGAAGTACCACCTGCTCTTATAATAATATGTGGAGTGATTGAAATCCATGCTAATACTGAACTCACCTATGAACAAATGAGATTGGTGGTAAAGAGCCGCAGACTGTTGTGATCAGACATATAAATAACATCTGTTTAGGAAAGTAAACCGAGTATGGCTCTGTTATATAGATCTACAACAGCAGCACATAGACGTTTTATATCCGACTTGAATGGATCTTATATTTTGCTGCAGACTCAGTTTACCAAATTACGAAATATAATGAAGCAGTGAGAGTAAAATACCTCGATGAATTGAAATTATATATAACATAATATATCTGAAACACTCTTAAATAAGTTGAACTTACACATGATGACGAGATTCTCATAAAATATTGATTTGTTTGTCCTAGTGAAGAAACAAAACGTTTTGAACCTTCTCTACTTGTTCAGAGTAAATGACTGAGCAGAACATGATGTCAAAGCAACTAATTTAATTGGAAACACAGCGGATCTCGACTTTTAAGTTGTTACGTGTTAAGTATTTATAACGTCTTTTCTGACCACGGATCAAGGTAGAACTAAGTTTCTTATTTTTGTGAATTCCTGGTGAACGTATAAGCATGTTTACAATATAGACTATTTAGAATTCACTGTGTTTCTACATTTTAGTAAATACTGATAGCTAGAGAACCTAGAATTTAAAAACTGGCTCAGAGATATGATATATAGGTTGGTCAGGATATTGTTGCTTTGCTTGTTTTGAATTTTGCGCAAAGCTACTCAAAGGCTATCTGCGCTAGTTGTCCCTAATTTAGCAGTGTAATACTAGATGGAAGGCACCTAGTCATAACCACCCACCGCCACCTCTTGGGATACTCTTTTATCAACGAATAATGGGATTGACCGTAACGGCTGAAAGGGCTGATCAGAATATTGTTAACACTCTTTGAAACACATTTTTAATTTCGTAAGTCGTTTATTAGAGCTTCAAATGTGTATGTAAGTGCCATATTATAGTTCCTGTGTAACATTACAGTCATCTGTAAGATGTTATAAAACAGATAAAGGAATGAAGTTACTTACGATTTTTTTCATACAATTCTACTAGTGACGGAATGCAGGAAGAGCGAGTGGAAATAACAAGAGAGAAAAATAGGGAAAAATAATATCTGGAGAAAGGCATATACACTTTCTATGACGGTGTCATACAGTACCTGTGAAGTATTGCAGAAATAACTGGATGCCGAATCTAATATTGTGTCCAGCAAATTCTCATTATTTAACTGTTACACGTCAGTACACGTAAAAGAGGTACAAATTATAGTTACATTTTTTATTTCTTCTGATACAAAAACTTATACGTTAGTATCAGCAAAAATAGAGCATCTTTAAGATGTAAAAAAGATGTACATGTAAAATAGTACACCCAGTTTTACCTTCTGAAGAGGCATCGGGGTGCAGGTGATAGTAGCTAGATTTCATTAGATTCTACCTGATGCTAACTTCTTGGCTCTTGGCAAATAAGTGAACCCGGCATGGCCAGATGGTTTAAGGTGTTCGACTCGTAATCTGAGGATCGCGGGTTAGAATTCCCATCGCACCAAACGTGCGCGGCCTTTCAGCCCAAGAGTTAGCAGTGGGTGGTGATGACTAACTGCCTTCACTCTAGTCTTATACTACTAAATTATGGACGGCTAGCGCAGATAGCCCTCGAGTAGCTTTGCACGGAATTCAAAAAACAATGCTCTTGGCAGATAGGTAGATTAGTGTTTCCCCACCCTAACCTGATTTTGCTCGATACAGAGATCATTCTTAGTAGATTGATTTAGACCATTAACTAATAAGTTTCGTTAACTTGTGCTTTCAAGACGTTGTTTATTATTGGCATGGAAAACTAGGCAGACCTAAATATCTACGTTGCAACATAATTTGAAAGGCATGTTAAGCACACTAGCAAATAGTTGAAGCTCAACTTCTTAATTTCTTCCTCTGTATTTCAGATTGGTTGTTACAACTTCGTTTATTTTTTACTTTGTTGTTCCAACTTTATCATTCACTCAACCATCACTGCAATATTAATCAACTCAATGATAATCATAGCAGTAGAAACAGAAAAAGGAGTCATCACTAAAGTCTAAATAATTTGCTTCCTGTCAATCAGAAACTGTCAATCCAGAGAAGAGTTCTGGAATGCAATTAATTATGGGGTTAACCTTAAAAAAACAAACTTAAAGTTTACGTTATTCTGAGCGGAAAAATTACTCAGTTCGATAATTCATCCTACTCAGTGATGATTGTTAACTAGACGACCCACGCTAGATACAAGAGATAATTTTATATCTCACAATGTTGACTTCAGCTAACCTGTGACAACTACTTTAGCGGTTTTAACAACTCCGTCATTACTGTTAAATAGATACTTCATGACTGTGAGTTATTTCAGAAAGAAGAAAATTGATTATGACTTTAAATGACCAGTCAATCACTTTTAAGTACTTCTGCTAAACTACATAGGTATATGTTCTTTAGATAATATATTTTCCCTTATATATATAAAAATATTCCTAGTTTCATACTGTTAAAAATATGTTTAAAGAATGTTTCTACTTTCTATTATATATTTTTTTAAATGAGCTATTTTATTGGACACTTCTGTTCTACTATCACGTATGCAGAAGGCTGATTCTGAATCATTAAAAATTATGTTTCCTTCTGTTTTATAAATTTTTGAAAACATTTCTTTTTATTTATCTAATAATACTCTGACTGTTTTGTTATTGTATTTTGTAAATACGAGAATATCAGTTTTATTGTATGTGAGCATGTCACTCGATATTACTCACATGCTAAGTTATGCCATTCTCTTTTTTGTAATACAGTAAATCCATAGAGGCATTCATTTTTTTATATTTTAATAGGTGTCTAACCTGACAAATCAAACTTTACATTTTGTGTGCTGATTTTATTTGTTTCATCAGTTGTTTTACGTAGTTTCCAATGTTATGTATTTTACACACTCTCGGTGAGTCAGCTGGAGGTGTTTTTCTATAATGTTAAAGTTTATGTTTTTACTATTTTTTTCAATTTTTGTGTATATTCATTATGAATGCATTAACTCCACCTATATTTATGCAAAATGCTTTTTAATGTGTTACTGTTTTAATTTTGAAGTGATTTTAAATAAATTATCTTATGTATTACCAATACAACTGTGCAACAGGTACTTGTTACATGTATTGAAGAACTGATTTCAGGTATTATTATGACGTCATTAAGGAGGTATGCTAATTATGAATGGCGTATCCACATCTTATTGCATTATTACTCATTGAATAACATATTGTGTAATTTTTGCATAATATCAAAACAGATCATTACTATTATATTACATTATTTTTTTTTATAGAGAAGTGTGTTAGAGTTTTCTTATAGGAAAGCCACATCCGGCTATGAGCTGAGTCCACCGAGGGGAATCGAACCACTAAATTTAGGATTGTAAATACATACCGTTGTACTAACGGGCGCGTTATAGGGAAGTAATTATAGCTCTTAAACCAATAAAGAATACATTTTTTAAAAAATTTACTATGTGCTTGTATCAGGTCAACCCACAAGTAGTGTCCAAAAATTAAATACAGAAAGTACATCATCATTTCTGTCTTTGTAGAAGGCTTTAATGACTAAAATATGTAGCAGGATGTGTATACAATTGTTCAGACAAGTACAAGAAACTAACCAAACTCTATTTTTTCAGATCATTAATCAAGTAAACCCTTATGAAGATCTATGTTTTTGTTGAACAAATTAGACTTATAATGCTTTATGAGTTTAAAAAGGCAATAATGTGTAGAAACTACACGAAAAATTGAAGGTGTTTATGGTGCAGAGTCTTTCATTGAAAAATATTTCGAAGGTGGTTTCAGAAGTTCACATCAGGTGACTAGGGCTTAAGTGATGTGCCACGTTCAGGTCGTCCTGTTGAGTTTAACCTGTCAATGCCGTAGACGAGATAACTCTTCCAAGCCGATTGGTAACACAGTGTCACGGACAAGTTTATTCGTTTTCAGTAATACCTAACATTAACGCTAGATGTCAGCACCATACATGCATTTGACCTACTTACAAATTGTTTCACTTTCGATCCAAAATAACGTGACGAAAAAAGTTCCAAAATGAAGAAGCATTAGAGTTGTATTTTGCACTAAACATTTCACATGAAAGTGAATTATGAAATGTGTCATGTATTTCAATACCCAAAAATGACATTTTGTGCATTATTGTTTCATGTTATGTATATATTTCTTCATTTTGTGTACTATTATAAGTTTGGCTTAGAGAAAAAATAGTATTTGTTGCTTATTTTCTTTGTTTTAAAAATGCCTAATTTTGCTGAAAAAAACCGGCATAGGAGCTGCCGTAGCAGCTGAAATACTTGACAGTCAACAGGTTAATGATGACTTGCTGCTAGCAGTACTTGATGAAGATTGTGTTGTCACAGTTAAAGAACTAGCACAGAAGCTTAATTCAATCCATTCAGCAGAGTTCACCATTATCTGCAGCAACCTGGAAAGGTGTCAAAACTTGGAAAATTGGTCCTCTATGATTTGACAGAAGCCAACCTAAGAGCAAGAGTGGATATTTTCACTTCTCTACACTCTCGTAAACGTAACTCACCTTGTTTGACCAGGTTAGTGACTAGAGATAAAAATGTTAAGCGCCAAATACAATGGCTCACTGCAAGTATACTGGATAAAATACAGCCCAAAATGGTTCTCCACCACAGGAAGGTCTTGTTAAGTGTTTGTTAAACATTATTTAAAAGATGGCCTGATATATCAACCATACCATCAAAACTGTATTTAGTTTTATTCAAAATGTGCTATTTTAATTATCTTTGTTATATTTCAAATAGCTGATGTATGTATATTACATTTAGTTAAAGGCGATTTATACGGTATTAAAACTTCGTATGCATTTAAATAAATTTCCTTCCTAGCTTTATGTTAATGATACTCTGTAACACACATTTTGTTCCTGAATAATATGTATTATTTCTTAAATGCTTATGTTGTAAGAGTACAAAAAATGGCCATTATTCTCTTCAAACTTTGCTTTTGTGACCTGGATAATGAAATTTAGAAATTAACCTATTTTCTATGTAAAAACTGGCAAATCTGCACATTTTTATTTACATAGGATTTGAATAAAACAACATACGAATCAAGATTTACATATATTTGTACTAAAGATATACAAAAATGTTTAAAAGTGAGTAGTTTTTTGGGATTTGCGACTATAATGTAAATAACTTTCACGTAACAGCCCACAAATATAGTCTTGGCATTGGACTTCGTTAGACCAAGATCTATGATCAAGTCATTGAGGTCTCTTTGGTTGGCGTAGTATGGATTTCTCTCACCAGTTGCATCTCTAAAATTGAAATTGGGATCTTCAACGTCTACCTCCTCTTCTGATTTCCTGCTCTCATCTGAGGATTGCTGCTTTCTCTCTGGAGGAATGGGTACATGGAAATCAGGGTAGTGTAGCATTGGTGCGATGAATGATGAAAGGTTCGGATGCATGATAGCAGATGCATTCTTGCCAGCCCGACGTTTGGAAGGGTCTACCATGCAGAAGTAGCAATTGCTTGAGTGGTCAGTAGGTTCACGCCAAATTCTTACAATAGCGAACTTCATGACTTTCTTTTCCCCTCTGTACCATCCTGCAAAAGAGCAAAATCAATTTGTTGTTATGAAGAATAAATTTATTTATTTCACAACTAATGTGTAAGAGATTCATGTAAAATATTTTATATGTGATATTTTTTCTATACCGTTGGCAATTAAAAAATAAATTAAAAGATATGTAAATTTTGAAAGGTCTAACATTTCTATAATATAAAATCTTATTATTCAAGCAAGCAATAACTGTCCGTCTTACCCTCTAGAGTTTATTTGGAGTGCTCGCAGGTAAAATGAGGTGCATAGGGCTTGTTTTGATCCCCGATAGGCACTTTTTTTCTCTTATCTTGATAAATTGACTGTATACACAGCAGAACAAGTCTGGAGAATGCTTGCAGTTTCTTAATGCCATGTCTGATAAAATTAGATAGGTCTATGTGTTCACTTAATCAACTAGAACTACACTGAAGTGGTAATTCGTGAGCTCCTGTATATATATTACTATGGAAAGTTCTAGAAAATTCTAAAGACTTTTTGAAAATTCTCGTCAGTTCTACAACATTCTAGAAAATTCTCTATCCGCTACTTAGCACTGAATATACCTGGAATGTTCTGGAAAATGGGTAAATTGAACTTTCATTACCCAAGTCATAAAAGCAAAGTTTGAAGAAGAAACTAGGTCTTTTCCGTTTAATTTAGGCATAAGTAGTTTAGAAATAACACTTTCTGCCCAGGAACGAAAAAATGTATAAAAAAAATTACATAGTGTAATTTAATTAACTGTTTGTGTTTTAATTGAAGATGATAGTTTTACTGAGCCCTCTTATGTTCATCTATTTAGTGCATTGATGTATTGTGGTCCTGCTTAATGTTCGGGATAACTGAAAGCAATAATTTCCATGTGGTTTAACAAGATTGAGTTGTACTTTGTATATAACTTTCAAGCTTAAAGTCAGCTTGAAGACAACTTAAGGTAAAGAATAAATTGTATGTAGGTATCACATTTCCTAGTAACTTATAGAACACATGTTCAAAATAGAAGTAATAATTTTGAATATTTCTTAAGCTTATTGATTATAATTAGATAAATCAGATCTAACTCATTGCTCAGGTAATCTTTACTATATTATTCTCTATTGCGTAGGTTAATCAAGAATGATATTTTCTCTTTTTGCATCCAATTCCACACAGAATGAAGCTATTTTGAGACTGTCACTGTGATCCATATTGTGTTTGTTTGGCTATAGAAAAAACTATTGATTTCAATGGTCTTTACTTTTGACACTTTTGAATGATGATTTTTAAGTCTGGAAGACTCAAGATGTTCTGGGAGTGTTATATACATTTTATGTCAAAGGTAAAGGCCCAGTGTGTAGTTGTAATTCATACATTACTTTAAAGTATGTTTTATTTTCACTAATATAGTTTTGCATTACCTTTTACCTTCAATCACTTTCACTTGCTTAATTCCGTATTCTGTATTTGCTACCATTGTCAACTTTTATTTAAAATGATGTCCTACTTTAGTTATCAGGGGATTTTCACTGTTTTTCTTCATATCGAGTATTTTCTCTAGAATTTAACTAAACAAGCTACTACACTAGTCCTTCTGCATATTAAACCTAGAGTAGTTATCTCATTTTTCCAGTGATCACGTAACTGTGTATTTTTCTCTTTTTCTTGCCTTGGAATATCATAACTACAAAATTAAGCTACAAGTAAGATTAGCGAGTTTCATAAACAGTTACTTAGTATTAATAAAAACGTGATGTCTGACTTCCAGTTAATAATTTTGGATACAGGTAATTAAACAGAAACAAGCACCTTTGATAGGTAAACCTTTATTAGTTCTGTCTATTTGTATTTCTGTTCAGGTCATTAGGTTTCTTCAATTATGTTGGAAAAACTTATTTATAATTCTTTGTATTTCATCTGTGTCATACTATAAATACTCGTTACTTCTTTCATATTGAAACTGAGGAATAGTAATATTTCGTTTTGGACATGTTTTACTGAAAACAAATGTTCTAGGATTCGGCTGGAATGCAGGATCAGACGAGATTTAAATATTTGAGCTGAGTTATTACTTACACTCCCAGCACTAAATACTCAAACTAAGTGAATTAAAATTTATAATATGAAAGTTGGTTATGAAACACGTTTCTCTAGGTAACTAATCCTAATATGATTGTTTGTTTGTTTTTTGGAATTTCGCACAAAGCTACTCGAGGGCTATCTGTGCTAGCCGTCCCTAATTTAGCAGTGTAAGACTAGAGAGAAGGCAGCTAGTCATCACCACCCACCGCCAACTCTTGGGCTACTCTTTTACCAACGAATAGTGGGATTGACCGTAACATTACACACCCCCACGGCTGGGAGGGCGAGCATGTTTAGCGCGACGCGGGCGCGAACCCGCGACCCTCGGATTACGAGCGCACGCCTTAACGCGCTCGGCCATGCCAGGCCTCCTAATATGAATTTCTACAAATTGTTTTGGTGTGTACGTCTTTTACAAGCTGAAAAATAATTATTACAATTATAATTGTCAAAAACGTTACATTTTCAAACGCTGTTTTATTTAATTAAAGTTTAATGTCTTATGATGTGAGTGTAATCACATACCTAAAAGTCCCCCACTGGTACAGTGTAAATCTTTCAATTTACAACCTAAAATCAGGATTCGATTCCCTTGATGGACAGAGTAGACAGCCCAACGTTGTTTTGCTATAAGAAAACACACGCACGTATTCCTTTAAAAAATAACCAATTTTTCTTTCCACAGTGTAGTTCGCTTTACATTAAAATTTGTTGGCACGTAGTAGAAAGACAACTTTCTTTGAAAGTCAGAAAGACAGAAAAAGAATCGTAACATATTTTAAAACCCAGAATTTCTGCTGTCTCTCATTAACATGTAATAAACTGTTGCACGAGTTTCATCGTTGAAAAGAAACCGAATTTCTATTTGCACTCCATGTAACATCTAATTTCTTTATGTTAAATGACTTCGCATTGATAAAACATCCATTCATTTTTAAATTATTAAATTTCAGTGATATTGATTTTCATTCTTCCTAAAATTTAACTACCATTCTTGTTTTATCTAACTGTTTATAATTTCGTCGAAAATCATCTAACGTTTTCATAAAAGGTTGTTCACATTCCCAGGAACATCTACTCTTCAAATTAGCACTCATTTCTACAAACTATACTTATAAAAATCAAGACGTCATGCAAACAAGATTATACATTATTTAAATAAAAATACAACTCCTGTGGACATTGTGTTTCTTTTTTTTATTTTTATCCCATAAAAAGTAGATTAGCGTAAACACAATTATGTAGACAGATAGAAAAAATAAACTCTTTTAATGTACCCTAAATAGATCGTGCAGTGTAATTAAATATCCTTTATTGATTATTCGTAATTTTGGTTTACAAAGAGCTTACATTCAGATTAATTAGAGAGCCTATTTAGTGAGGTAAATTAACTTTCATCTTTTTCAGGTGTGCTCTGTTATATTTCTATAAGTGCGTACAGAAAAGGTTCCACTCTATTCTCGCACGCATCGTAAATGTATGGTCGCTCTGAAAGACATCATCGTAACGTAACACACAGCACCAAGTTCTTATATATATATATATATATATATATATATAATCCGTTTTTCCCCATTTTAAAAGAACATTTTTAGTGCATTAGACTAGAAACGGTTGATGACATTAGCTTTAACGCCGTGAGCAACACGAGGAGAGACTTCAACGAAGCAACATTTTTCCATTGGATAAAAACGGATCTTGAAATCTGCTTTAAAATCTTGAAAGGAAATGTGATTCATAATCCTCATGGGAAGGCAAGCGGCCCTGTTACTAGCATATAGAATGTTTTCAAAAGGATTTTAATGCCCCTACCAATCAGAAACTGACATCTTTCAGTAATCATTTATAACTGGTAAGCCATTAGGTACAAAGTGGAAAGGGGAAATCCCAGAGACAGACTACAGCCTGCCACTTATTATGTGTTCTTCAATAGTACTAGAGATATCAGATAATTTCGTCGTCAAGCTGAAAGATTTCAATGCTTGACAAACAGCCAGTGCAATGTTAAAAAGTTTTTAAATTTTCACGTTTCAGATATAGCCACATATGAGACTAAAAATTGAAGTAACTTGCTTTCCAATGTTTATTTAGACATATCGTTTGTTTGGACCACATGGTCTGATTATCAATTAAACAACACATATTAAAACATTTGATTTTTTCTGCAAACAGCGTATGCATGAAAATCGTTTCCTTTTTTGCTAATTGAGCAAAAGACTTCATCAATAAACTAAAAATTCTCTTAGTAATGTTAACATGGGTACCAGGGGGAGGCGCGACATTTATTTATTTGAATTTAGAAGGATAATGGAATGACGCGTGTGTGCTTCATTCGCCGACACTAAGCTTATAGAGAGGATGATAGGGTATATGGCTATAAAAATTATTAAAAAATTTATGAGAAAATGTGGGATATTCAGAAATCCCTATTTGTTTGATGGTGACCAGAGTCGGGAACTTTGAAAACATTCGTCTAGGCCAGACCGGCGCAAGCTATTTTCTCATATAGGTTCCCATATTGTAAATAAACTCAATTTTTTTTTCAAATAAGTTTACTTTCACAGATTTCGAGAAAGGTACCAAAATGTGTGCAATTTATGTTTACCTCAAACTTTAGTAATTGTTTAAAACACTATAGTGGTCATCTCATGTCCGATTTTATGTTCCGTAAAAGAGAAATGTTTTCAAACGCTTTTAATGTTATTTAATCAATAATGTTTATTCCATTATCATTAATTACTTCCTGCCAACGATTCACAAGCTTCTAAATACCACTTCTATAAAGTTTTTGGGGTTTGGAGGAAAAGAATGTAGAGAGGGTAGTTTGGCATCTTTATGTGTTCCAAGCTCTTTTCCATCAAGATGGTTCTGCACTTTGGAATATATGATAATAATACGGTGCAAGGTCTAAAAAATAAGAAGGATGTGGAAATTTTTCCCAATCTAGCTCTTCGGTCTTTTCAGGTGTGATCCTTGCTATACGGGGCCGTGAATTATCCTGGTGTGACTGACACAATACCTCTTTTCTTTCAGTGCAATTCAAGCGCCCTAACTGTTAACTGTAATAGTTACATTAAGAGGCAGGAAATCGAAATGGATCACACCAACAACAACCCACCAAACACTTAACAAGACTTTCCTAGGATGGAGGTCCATTTTAGGCTGTTCTTTAGACAGTTTACCTACACTGAACCAAGGTGAGTTATATTTAGAGTGCAGGGAAGTGCAAATGTCCATTCTTGCCCTAAGGTTGGCTTCTTTCAAATCATGGTGACCCATTTTCCAAGTTTTGACACCTTTCCAAGCTGTTGCAGATGACGGTGAACTATTGAATTAGTTGAATTAAGCTTTTGTGCTAGTTCTTCAACACTTACAGCACAATCTTCATCACGTGCAGCCAGCAGCAAGTCATAATTAAACTCAACTGGACAGCCTGAACGTGACGCATTACTTGAACTGTAGTCACCTGATCAGAACTTTTGAAACCACCTTAGACATTTTTTTCAGTGAGAGACTTCACATCATAAACACCTTGAATATTTTATGTAGTTTCTGCTGTACTATTTTTTAATATCATAAAGCATTATATGCCTAATTTGTTTCTCAGACACCTCCATATTCATAAGAGTTAAGTTGATTAATGATCTAAGAAAGGGAAGTTGCGTTAGTTTTTTTTATTTGTCTGAACATTTTTATACATTTCCTATTACATATTTTGGTCATTTAAGCCTTCTACAAAGACAGAAATGATGATGCACTTTTTTATTAAAGTTTCGAATATTAATTATGAGATGACCTGATATTTGCTACGGTACTGTTGTTAACAGTGTCCTATTGTTCTACTCAAAGAAACAACTGTTTTTTATGACTAGAAAAATATTGATATCACAATACAAATAAAAAAAATGGTTTTTGTTTTTGGACTTTCGGTGTTTTGCAGAATTCTTTATACATTTGTGTTTGCGCTTCTAAACACGATGTGTTTGAAACTCTTTGATAAGTGCTATCTCTTTTCCATGCTAATAAATCCGGATTCCTTACCATCAACGTTTAAAAAATAACGTCAACGATTAAAGTAAACTATATATAAAATGCTTTTTATTTAACTATCTTGATTAGATTCAGTACGAACATTCTAAAACTGAAAGCAAGTGGACTGTAAATATTTTTTATCGAGATCCTTACAGATAGAATGGTGACAATAAATAAAAACATGAGCTTCTACCTTTATTTATTTTATACTTCTTAAAACAGAGTTTTCTCCCTTTACTTTGATCTTTTTATAAAAAGAAAAATATCTGTGTAATTAAAACAAACGAGTAAGTGAGTTTGTTATTGGACGTAGCGTCTTGGTTATTTTTATTCTTCCTTCTCGTGATACAAGAGTTCACAGAAATAATTTTACGTTTATCAATTTATTAAAAAAACAACATTAACACCATACATTTGTTACAACTATGATATATACATTTTTTAGTGTGACTCTTTCTCGTACACAAGTAGTATATACTTATTTACATATACACTATAGCGACCAACAGTATTATAGATATCCCTTCTAATTAGAAGGTTCATCTATTTCCGCTATTAAGTGTATAAAATCAAGCATAAAGCCATGCAGTCTCCAAAGATAAACAATGGCAATGGAATAGAGCTGAGAGATATTCAACGTGGCACTCATAAGATACCACCTTTCTAACAAGTCAATTCATCAAATATTTGCCATTACAGAGCTTTTCCCAAGCAATGTAAGTGCTGTTTTTGTAAAGTAGAAACGTTTAGGAGCAACAACAGCTCAGCCACGAAGCGGTAGACCATACAAGATCGCAGAAGTGAACCGCCGAGTGCTGAAGCGCGTAAAAGTCATCTGCCTACAGTTGCAGTAGTCACTACCTAGCTCCAAACTGCCTCTGGAAGCAAATTCGGCACAATAACTGTTCGTCGAGAGCTTCATGAAATAGATTTCTGTAGCCAAGCAGCCGTAACTTAAGTTTAAGATCACCATGTGCAATGCGGCTGAAGTGGTGTAAAGCACACTTTCGTTGGTGCAGCGGAAATGCATTCTTTGGAGTGATGAATCACGCTTCATTATCTGGCAGTCTAACGGATAAATATGGGTCTGGCGGATGCCAGAAGAACGCTACCTGCCTGGATGCATAGTGCTAACTGTAAAGTGTCTTTGAGAAGAAATAATGGTATAGAGCTGTTTTTCATGGTTTGGGCTAGGCCCTTTAGTTCTAGTGAAGATAAATCTTAATGCTACACATACAATAACATTATAAAGAACTGTGTCTTCCAACTCTGAGTCAACATTTCGGGGAAGGTCTTTTTTTGTATCAGCATGACAATACCCCCGTGCACAAAGCAAAATCTATAAAGACATGGTTTGCCGAGATTGGTGTGAAATAGCTTGACTGGCCTGCACAGATCCCTGACCTCAACCCCATTGAACACCTTTGTAATGAATCTGAACACCAACTGCGAGCCAGACCTTCTCGCCCGACCTCACTAATGCTCTTGTGACTGAATTGGAGCGAATCCTCGCAGCCATGTTCCAAAATCTAGTGAAAAGCCTTCCCAAAAGAAAGGATGTTGTTATAGCAGCAAAAGGGAGATCAACTCTGCATTAATGCCCATGGTTTTGAAATCAGGTGTTCAACAAGCACATATGGTTGTAATGGTCCACATACTTTTCGCCATGCAGAGTATATTTTGCAGATCACATATGTAATCTGTTAAAATATTACACAGAAATATTCACTTTTGATCATGTTGACATATTGTTCAGACATAATTTGTATTCATAAATTATTACACTCTTAAGAATTTCTATTAACATTAGATTACTTGGAAATCTGAAATCAGTATGAACTAAAACTTGGGAAAGTATTGAATAATTTAATGATAATAAGAGGTGTATTCCTTTAAGAATTATAAGCGATTAGAATGCTATTTAGTGTCAATTGTCCATTTGCTAACACGGCTGGTTTTTTCATTATTTCTTCCGTCGTAAGTCATTGATGTCTTTGTTTATTTGTTTTCAATGTGAATGAAACCTTATTGAGAATTACTTTGAAACCACAAAGCTGCGAATTCTTCATTCATTCTTAATAATATTATCAAAATTTGAAGCTTCTGGACCAATTATCGATAGTGCTTTGTTTTCTGTTGTTGTTTTATCTTTCTTTCTCTCTCTTAGAAGTAATCATAAAAACTTTCCACTTTCAATTTGTTCAACTGGGAGAGTGTTTTCAAACCGTTATCTTTGTTGTTTCACTGAATCACCAACCTACAAGATTTTTATTGAATCTTATTTAACATACTGCCATGCACCCTCTACAGAACCAGTGAGGAGTAGGGAGACTGATTTCTGGTTACTATAATTTAGTTAAAAAAAACACACCTAATGTGGGGGAAAGAAAATGTTTGATGCAAAATGTGGGCATTCACTCTTTTTTTTCTATTTGCATTATTATATTTAAAATTTTAAAAACCAAAATTTTGTGTAAAAACTTTCTAAGAATTCGATGATTGATGTCATGCATTTGTCACATAATCAATGACATCAAAAGAATACTGAGGTCGCGTGACGCCATTATAGTTTTATTTATTTTCCTTGTTTATTCTTTTTTCCATTTTGCGCAAATTTAGATGAGAGCTACCGGAGATAGCCGTCCCTAATTTAGCAGTGTAAGACTAGAGGAAAAGCAGCTAGTCATCACCATCCACCGGTAATGTAAGACTAGAGGAAAAGCAGCTAGTCATCACCATCCACCGGTAACTTTTGAGCTACACTTTTACCAATGAATAATTGGATTAATCGTCAGATTATGAAGCCCTAACAGCTGAAATGGCAAGCATGTTTGGTGCTACGGAGTTCGAACCCACAACCCTTAGATTACGAGTGAATCACCTTAAACATCTGTCCATGCAGGGTCTAGTTTGATGAATATAATTAATATGAAAAGGTTCTACTGACGCCATCTGCTTAGAGTTTGTTTTCAGACGACGTTTTCATATTCTAGCAAAGATTCTAATTATTTCTTCCTTTTAGAAAAAAAATGATTACCTGACTCTGACAGATAATCTGCCTGTGAATCAAAAGCAGTCCTCTGTTTACTGAAGTGTATTTAGTTGTTCCATTCTCCTCTGAAACGATAAGTATTTCTGTGCAAGTATTCTATTTACAAATTATTTTAACTGTTATTCATTTTATCTCTATAAGTGTTTTATTTCACTTACATATAATGCGTAATTTAATGTTATCAAATATAATTATTTTATTTTACCATAATAATGTTCACTATATTTATTATATCTTAATGTTAAGAAATAGATTAACTTGTAAGAATGATAAATATATCTCAGGACGGGGGTTAACACTTACTAATAAAGCAGAGAACTCCTGTCTTCAACATATATATTTCTTTCAATCAGTTGACCCTGAAATTCCATCAAATTTTTATTTTTAATAAGTATTTTCTGAGATTGATCGCTTAGCACATACCAAGATTGACGGGTCTATCTTGATATTGTTATGAAACTTTAGGAATTGTAAAGTAACTACTTATATATATATATATATATATACATATTTTTTGATTAACAGTTATATAGCTGTTATTTAGATAGACGATCAAATACTTTTTTTGGTGATTATGGATTGAAGCAGAAAATTATTGTATCTTGAAATGAAATTAAAAACTCATAATTTTGTTGATATCTTATCTTCCATTTTTCTTTCGTTTACTTGAAAATTCAGAATCAAATTCTCATATCATAATTTATATAGCCCTCTACTTCATCGAACTTGTTATTATTTATAAATCACAAATAATATTAATACTCTCTTGTTTTACATTCATCTATTATTTCCTATTCACTAAGAAATGTTTTCGTGCATGTGCGTTGACGGTTTATATGTAACGTTGTCTTATTTGGAAAGCGGGTTAAAGCGTTCGACTCGTAATCTGAGGGTCGCGGCTTCGAATCCCGGTCGCACCAAACATGCTCGTCTACCCAGCCGTGGAGGCGTTATAATGTGATGGTCAATCCCACTATTCATTGGTAAAAGGGTAGCCCAAGAGTTGGCGTTGTGTGGTGATGACGAGCTGCCTTCCCTCTAGTCTTACACTGCTAAATTAGGGGCCCTCCAGTGGCTCAGCGGTATGTCTGCGGAGTTACACGCTAAAATCCGGGTTTCGATACCCGTGGTGGGCAGAGCACAGATAGCCAATTGTGTAGCTTTGTGCTTAATTCAAAACAACAACTTATCTTATTAAAACTTCCACTTTGGACAGTTACATATAACGATTATATTAGCCCCCCAGTGGCTCAGCGGTATGTCTGCGGACTTACACGCTAAAATCCGGGTTTCGATACCCGTGGTGGGCAGAGCACAGATAGCCCATTGTGTAGCTTTGTGCTTAATTCAAAACAACGACAATAAATTAGGGACGGCTAGCGAAGATAGATTGATGCAGCTTTACTATGAAAACATCCACACATTTATTTAAAAAAATAAAACTGTATATAGTTTGAATTTGCCCAGTCATATTGTAAAATGCATCAGTACTTTTGTGGCGCATATTACTTACATCTAAATAAACGATTATTTCATATATTTTGTCGTAGCTGTTTCTTTTATCGTTCATTTCGAATACCCACGCAAAGCTACATAAGAGCTATTTGCATGTAACCGTCCCTAATTTTAGATGACAGACTAAGGGGGATGTGTCTATTCAATAGCACCCAGAAACAGCTCATGAACTAAGTTTTGGGTAATGAGATTTGACAGTCACTCTGACAACGAGCCCATGGCCCCAAAGAGCGGGGCGAAATTTGTTGCAAGGAACGTGAGACGAACTGTGGAACTTTGTATTCACAGTCCGACAAGCAAACAATAAGGTCATGTCCAATTTAATTCATAAAATGTACATTTAAATATTTTTTTTTATTTCAATGATATACAACCGCGTAAGATACCATTTTATTAAAATAATATGAGCCTGTAATTCACTGGAAGGTTCGTACGGTCAACATCCAATCAATTAGATATTATTTGAAAAACGTATACTTCTACAATCACTTTAATTATAGATCACTCAATAAGTAAATCGTTTTTGTTTATTCACATGTTCATCAAATATATGTGTATTATTTTCATAATGCTAAATTGGTTATCTTTACGTTCAACAAGGTTTCATTAACACGTATACAATTTTCATTACGGAATTCTATCACAACAGTTTCTTTGGAATAAAATACAGTTTCCATTATTTGCATGAAGCACTTCAAACACGATAATGTTTATTTGTAATTGAAATTTCGTAAGCAATTTCTAATTATATGGATTAAAAATTCATGAGTCGTTTTGTTCATCATACTTCATAAACTTATGCTATCTTTATTCTTAATATTACTGTACGGATTTTATTTTATAAAGTTTTAGAGCTACCTCCACTCTAGTATTTCAGGGCTAACTTAGAGACGTGTTTTTTTTATAGCAAAGCTACATCGGGCTATCTGCTCAGCCCACCGAGGGGAATTGAACCCATGATTTTAGTGTTGTAAATCCGGAGACATAAACTTAAAGACAGCTCGCCCAAATAGCTCTCATGTAAGTTTGTGCACAATTCAAAAGAAACCAAACCATAACATTTTCCAAAAAAAGTAAAAAGTATGTTGTAACTCTATTGTTTTAAATCTTCTGCTCTCTGTCTTTTCTATTTATTTTTTCTTAATAACTCATTAGTATAATATACAGTGTTTGAAACTTTTGGTAAGAAAGTAAGGTACTAATCATGTTTTCCATAATCTGTCTAGTTTATGAATACTAAGGTATCCTTGTGACAATTTCAACAGTCTGATTATAAAGGAATTCATAGCTGTTTTATTCAGCAACCGACCACCTTATTCGTGCATTCTCATCTTGAGCAGCACGTCACAATTTTCTTACCACGGTCGTAACGACCTTTCCGTATATCTCTTTGTTGAGCGTCCGCGCTCTCGTGGTTATCCATATTCCCTTGTTTTCAGATGAAATTAATTACAAGGGATACTGACGGACTTGAATTTTCTAAATCCTTTCTCTGAACACATCTTCGTATATCTGAGTGCATGGATGTTTTTTATTAGAAAGACTGATACGTATATTCAAAAACAATCACTTTTCAGTGGCTGTTGCTTTGTTGTTGTTTTGAATTAAGCACAAAACTACACAATGGGCTATCTGTGCTCTGCCCACCACGGGTATCAAAACCCGGATTTTAGCGTGTAAGTCCACAGACATACCGCTGAGCCACTGGGGGGCTTTTTCAGTGGCATCAAACTATTTACAATGTCAAAACGTGCTTCCCTTACACGCTATTTCACCACTTTCTATCATCTGTGGTTTTAAAGTTGTTACTTGCTGATTTGTATATTCAAAATCACTTCAATATAACGTATTAAATGCTAATTTTCATTAAATTACCTACGAATTTATTTCGATTTTCCATAATTCAGCTTTGCAGATTTCTAAAATTATATAATTTTTTATGTAAAGATTTTTTACAAACCGGGAAGAAAAACTTGTACTTAAATCAAATTTACAACAAATTTATCGCATATATAATAGAATATGTTTAGTTCATTTACACTACCTCTTGTTACCATAGTGACGAATAAAAATATTAAAAAGAAAAAAATAATGTAAAAGTGCGCACACAAACAAATACTATCCAGAAATGGCACGTCATGCGACACTTTTAACTGTTTATATACTAGTGGTGTGTTTCATGTGGTTTCTAGAAACACTCTGAAATCCGGGTTTCGATACCCGTGGTGGGCAGAGCACAGATAGCCCATTGTGTAGCTTTGTGTTTAATTCAAAACAACAACAAAAAGGTTTCTAGAACGATCGTTAAGACTATCACGTCGCGATTGGTCTAAAGAAATGTATACTTAGTGATTGTCAATATCTTAAGTATAATAAAATGTGACCCCGATTTCAATGAAAATGTTTCAGTTATTTTTTAAAAGCATATGTGACGTTTTGTGAAAAAAATCTGTACATGACGGAAAACAATGTATATCATTTTTCAGCTTCAGCGTACAGGATTGTTTGTTTGTTTTGGAATTTCGCACAAAGCTACTCGAGGGCTATCTGTGCTAGCCGTCCCTAATTTAGCAGTGTAAGACTAGAGGGAAGGCACCTAGTCATCACCACCCACCGCCAACTCTTGGGCTACTCTTTTACCAACGAATAGTGAGATTGACCGTCAAATTATACGCCCCCACGGATGAGAGGGCGAGCATGTTTAGCATGACGTGGGCGCGAACCCGCGACCCTCGGATTACGAGTCGCACGCCTTACGCGCTTGGCCATGCCAGGCCTTTCAGCGTACAGGAAAAAATATGTAAACATTTCATGACAATAAAATAATCGCAGGCCTGTGTTATCTATTTTTATGTTTTCCTGTACGTCTTTGTCTGAAATTCTAACTGCAGTGTGTGCTTGAGCTCATTTCCGTTTGTTCATCAAAGATCTAATCTTTAATTTAATCGTTAATCTTTAAAAGCTTTGACTTTTACCGAAGTTTGATCATTATCAGAATGAGAATAATCAAAATTACCTCTACCTCTATTACAATGCGCACATTTATTTTCTGGTGAAAATACTTGTATGACACACATGCGCCACAGACTGAACTCAGAAATATAATTACAATAAACAATATTTATTCAAACAAATGCAGTGAAAACTGAATTTACTTGTCACCTCTACTAAAGCGTTTTAGTTTTGAAGTCGTTCTACCTAATTTATACGAGGTCATAAGCAACTCTAGTTCTCTTAATAGTATATTCCAAATTGAAGAAATCCTTTGTTTTTAGTAAAGCCGTTAATATCAGTTTACTCAGAGTGACTAATGCTTCACGTGATGGCTATACCCAATGAAGCATAAGTAAGAGAGGTCAATTACCTCAAGAGATAGATCACTAGACTGCCAGTGTAAATGTTAGCTGTCATACGTTATACTGCAAGTACGTTTAAAGCTATCTTTACCACGGGATACTAAAAGGTACTACTTCAGTTGAATGACGCAGAACAATAGGTAGCTGGAATAATGGAAACTTAACGAACTTTTTAACTACTGTGGTGTGTAAAAATCTTACATGCATGCACAAATAACAATTTTTGAAAAATTTCTATGTTAATGTAAGAAGAAAAAAAATGCATGTTATGCTTAAAAACCACAAACAAAAGAGGGATATAAAGAAGGCTTGATTCAGTGCAATGTTTGTAAAAACAAACAAACCAAAGAAACACTCTCAACACTCGATAAATTATTAAAACCCGCAGAAAACAAAATACGAATATCTTCATCTAAACAAAGTTACTAGTAAAAAAATAGGTACAAATTTTCTGATGTTTTCAACCGATATTTTGATAAGCTGTAAATTAAGAAACTTATGATTCCAATTTCATTCATATTTCTAATGGTTAGTTTTAATAATTTGTTGTAAGTTACAAGGATGTTGATTGTAAAAGTATTTGTTTTAAGCATCTTTTTTAATGGTACTTCCCTAGACAATTAGAAGTAAATCATCATTTCGTCTCTACCTGAAAATTAGTTACAGATGATGAACAATGTTTTAAAGTCGTGTAATTTGTGAAATAACAAAATGTTTTATTGAAAATAGCTAATTGTTTGAAGAGAACGTAAAAATGAACAATAATAATAGTTATTATTTCTTTTTTGTCGAAAAAATAAAAACTGCATAGAATCTACCATATTCACGTTTAATTTTTAAATAAAAATTGCAAACCAGCTCGTATAACTTGTTCTAAGAATGATTCACGTTTCTAAAGATTTCCAAAGTAGATAGAGACACAACGTGAAATTAATAACATTATTATTTTTCATTAAGTAATGTAAACCGTCCATATTTCAGTTGACAGTTGTCTTTCAGATTTCTACCTGGTGGTGAACTGATCAACTTGGAATAACTTTACGTGAAGCTCATAAACATTACAAGTTATTTTTCTAAGTACTAATAGAAATAATAAATTTTTAGAAGTGTCATTTACATTTTTTTTTTTACATATTTGTATGTTTATGAGATAACGAGCTAATCTCGTAAATAAAATGTATTTAGAGATGTGTCTAGCAATGTCTAGGTAGGATATTCTGAGAAAATATTCACGCTTCTCTCTCTGTCTCAGGGTTATACAAATATTAACGTAACAAACTATATTTTCAGAACGAAACTTAAAAATATTACTGTCATTTAGTCGTGGTTTCAAGTTAAAAACGGAACATTTCATAATATGTCTTTTATCATGTATATATTTTATTAAGGTAGTTTTCAAGCAGGAATTTTGCAGGCATACCGTGAAACAGCTTATGACGTAATGTACTAATAAGGAACATAGGTGTATTTTCAATTGATCTAGCGTAAAAATCAACGAGCATAATTAATATGTATGTGGGGAACAAGTTCAACATACAACACAAAAATATAATATTTAAATATTTGACCCCCCATCTCTCAGAGACAACTCTGGAGCTTATGGCACTAAAATCGGCTTTAGATACTGTTAGTGGGCAGAAAAAAAACAATCGGTTCTGTAATTTTGTAAACAAAATTAGTCTAATTCTAGAAAAATGTCATCGTCACAAAAATTGAAAATTGGTCTAAAAACTGTTTAAAAAACCTTCTGTTTTCAGAATTGATACAGTGTAAGTAAAACATGTTAACTTTTTGTCAGTTTAATTTCAATGTTTTTATGTTTGTTTAATATGAAGACTCTTAATAAGATTTCTAGTTTACAAAGAAATATTTCCTTTATTCAGTTTAAAAAACTCTGTAAAATTTTCTACTTTTTTGAACTTTTATCAAGTTTTTAAAACTAAGTTATATTTTTCATTCTCTAAAATGTTGAATACAATTATATTAGAAGTCTGCAGAGACTAGGATGGATTATCACATTTTCAAATTTCTAAGTTTCTTAGCCCTAAGATTCTTTGCTAATTTTTTTTAAATCCTTGAAAACACTTTCGGTCTTCAAGAAACATTGTGAACCTTCCATAAATATTACGAAGTCTTCGTTATGGTTATAATCGTTTCCAAAATCATAACGAAATATTTGTGCGGAAAAGAAGAGTTGAGAGAATATAGAATTAATTCAAGTAACTTGGTAATTTTATTATTTAGTATGAATAAAACCATCAATGACCAATAACACTTTTGTAAAATACACTTACAAACGTGCATTAACACCTAAACTTTTTCCCATTCATAAAATCTTTCTTTTTTAGAACAAAAAAATAAATTTTTTTGTACAACTCGACAGCGTGCAAACGAAATAATTTAAATACATTTTTAAGCCGTTAACGAGAGTAACGAAATAATATGGTTGCACGTACACATTTCACTCACCATACATATTTCCAGTATGTTAACACGAAGTTCTTAAGATGTTGAGGTACTTAAGAATAATGTTTTGTAATAAAATATTTTCTCTTAATTAAAAAACAACTGTCCACAAACTCGTAAGTTTAAAAAAAACGCGACAGTGAGATGTCTGTTTTAGCCACCGCGCAGAATCAAACCCCGAATTTTACCGTAAACTTACAGCTATTCCAACGGGGAACTCCAACAAACTATGATGTCAAACAGATAATATTATTGACATTTTTTCATTGATGTATTAATGCTTCGAGAATAAATAAACTTATTAATGGTTTAGAGGATGAATTGACACGTTACACGATAGATTAGCATATTAATGTCTAGAGGATTTGTTGAGATGCTAATTTATGATTAATGTATTGATTTTTATGAAGTAGATTTTTCTCATTAAATAGTAAAATATTTCTATCAATAAGTATTATAAGTTATACACCTCTACTTCAAAATCTGAAACTAAGCTCCTTCTTGAACAAATTTTTGTTTGTTTGTTTTTGAATTTAGCGCAAAGCTACACGAGAGCTATCTGCGCTAGCCGTCCCTAATTTAGCAGTGTAAGACTAGAGGGAAGGCAGCTAGTCATCATCACCCACCGCCAACTCTTGGGCTACTCTTTTACCAACGAATAGCGAGATAACATCACATTATAATGCCAACACTGCTGAAAGAGCGAACATGTTTGGTGCGACGGGGATTTGAATCTGCGACCCTAAGATTACGAGTCAAACGCCTTAACCCACCTGGCCATGCAGGGCCCTGAACAAATTCACACGAATCATAACAAGAAAACTACCTTCAGTATCAGCACATAACTTGCAGCTGCTCTCCAACATTAATACAACCTCTTCCTCTGATCGCTGATCTACACCGGCTCAGAATCCAGCAAGCTATAGTTACAATTATGACATACCTTATTTCATTGAAAGTGAAATACGTTTTATAATTAAAAATATCCAATATCTCGCCTTTTATTGACAAGCGAATAAAACATCTAAACATTATGATGTTAATGACAATTTCTCAGAGATATTAATTATTCGGATTTATAATCTCCTAAAAGAAATCCGAAAGTGAGATTTAGCTTTAATCAGCACAGATGTGTTATTTTATGCTAGAGTAGTTGGTTTTGACCATTAAAAGATCCCGGCATGGCCAGGTGGGTTAAGGCGTTCGACTCGTAATCTGAGAGTCACGGGTTCGACTCGCGGTCGCATCAAACATGCTCTCTCTTTCAACCGTGTGGTCCTTATAATGTGATGGTCAATCCCACTATTCCTTTGTAAAAGAGTAGCCCAAAAGTTGGCGGTGGGTAGTGATGACTATTTGCCTTTCCTCTAGTCTTACACTGCTAAATTAGGGACGGCTAGCGCAGATAGCCCTCGAGTAGCTTTGCGCTAAATTCAAAACAAACAGACACTTGAAAATTTGTTTCCTAACTTGTGACATTTGCATTTATCTATGCGTCACTGTAGAAGGACTAAAAATAGAGTTTTAGAAAATTTTGAAACAATAAACTAATATTTATGCTTACTTAAATAAAAAGGTACAAGTTGAACAACAAAGGTGAGATTATTATCGCTATTACACGTTTATTACATTCTACTAGTACACGGTGCTTATATCAGCTTTAAGTGCTGTACAATAATCAACATACAATATGGAAAGACTTATATGACATCTTGTTATTTACATTTATTACACAACATTTAGGCCTAGTTCTCACACATCAACGTCTTATCTCGTTCAGCAACGAAGTAAAATTACAACATTAGTTTTTTTGGAACTAAGAAAAAATTTACACAATGGGCTATCTGTTATCTGCCCACTACAGGTATCAAAAACCCAGTTTATAAATGTGTTAGTCCGCAAACATGTCTATGTGCCATCAACAAAGAGAGAGAGAAATATCCAAAGCTTTAGTATTTCAAACATTCTCTCACTAGTATCAACAAGTATCACACTAATCTGATAAGAATATTCGTCATACAGTTGTTATTTACTTTCCTGTCTTTTTGGTGTTAAAATCCCTCTTCTTATTATAAAAGTTCCCGAAACGCTATGCGATGCGTGTAACAGAATTACACCATAGATGACAAAGATCGTATGGTGCTCTGACTATAGTTGTATGAGGGGTGGAAAAAGAAAGATGAGCAAGTTGTTAGGCTCACAGGGGAGGTTAAGGTGACTAGGTCCGGAGTGCGGGAGCGACTAGCGGGAGTACCGTTATCGTGATACAGAATCGGCACTCGAACGACTCTTTGAACAGTAGTAGCAGCTCTTGCAATGGTAGCGGCTTCCATTTCGGCGGCAAGTTGTCGTTTCCACTTGTTCCGCCGATTCTGAAACCAGATCTTTACTTGGGTCTCAGTGAGACGAAGACAAGCAGCTAAGGTCGCCCGCTCAGAGCTGGAAAGATATCTTTTCAAATCAAATGTGGATTCTAGCTGAAAAACCTGACTTCGAGTGAACACTGTTCTTGTTTTCTTTTTTCTCCGATTTTTCTTGCTTTTTTCATCTCGAAATCCACTACTTGAGGATGTTCCGTTCTCCCCCACCTGACTCTCAGTAACCGTTGAAATTTTCTTTACCACCTGTGAACCAATCAATACTTCAGGACCGGACAAGTCCGCAGCGGTGTTGAAGATACAAGGATACTTGTTATACATTTGATTGTTGGTTCTTTCTAAACAAACAAAATGATTTATTTTGTTATATATAAAATAAATAATCACGTCCTTAATAGAAAATCTGAACATAATCACTTACATAAAAACAAATGATAAACGCTGTGTTGTTTCTATTTCTGATAACATAACTGAAAATACCATTAAACAATAGAGTTCTGCCGTTCTTCTAAAAGAATTTACATTCTACCAAAACAAGCCTGGAACTTTGTTTTAGACACTATAGATTAATTAGTTAAAATAAAAACAGTTCGTGTTAGCGCTAGAAAATTTATATCTTTACTTTTCTTAAATTGGAATTATCCAAGTAAAATTATAGTTATTAAACTATAGAGAAAATTGTTTGGTTCAACTAACTTTACAACAGTTTATTATAACGTTCGTCGCAAATAGTCTGACTGTATGCATATTATTGCCGTATATTCTATCAGATGTTATGACAAAACATAATATTTTAGTGTTTATATTCATTTCATGCATTTTACACAACAATAAACCTAAAATATTTACATGCATTTTCATGGCCTGGCATGGTCAGGTGGTTAGGGTGCTCGACTTGTAATCTGAACGGTGAGCATTCGAATCCCGTTACACCAAACATACTCGTCTTTTTCAGCTGTGTGGTTGTTATAATGTGACAGCCAATCCCACTATTCGTGACTAAAAGGGTAGCCTAACAGTTGGCGGTGTGTGGTTAATGACCAGCTGCGTTCTCTCTAGTCTTTGATTGCTAAATTAGAAACGGTTAGCGCACATAGCCCTGGTGTATCGTTGCGTGAAATTCAAAACAAAGTAAAACAAAAATTTAACAAAGGGTAATATATTTCTTTTAAAATATAGTTGGAGCAAAAGTATTTCCGAAAGAATTTAATAACTAGAGGGTAATATCAGACAATCAGACATATTACTGAAAATTGCACTGTTTACTGCCTTACTACTTCTTTTCATTTTGACACGACGATATTCAGTTTGAATGCTTTAAGTTAACAATAATAACAGTCTTTTCAGAAACGATGTATTTGTAGGATAATCAAGCGTAAAGTAGCCATATTTGTTTGTTTGTTTTATTTTTGAATGCCGCGAAAAACTACTCAAGGGGTATCTGCGCTAGCCGTCCCTAATTTAGCAGTGTAAGAATAGAGGAAAGGCAGCTAGTCATCACCACCCACCGCCAACTAACATGAAAAAAATACGTATATATTTATATGTTGTACATTAAACTTATATATATATCGCATTACCCTTGTCGGTCCAGGTTGCCAACGTATTTTCTAGCAGATAGTATCTGTTGTAAGAGCACCCAAACGCGTTGGGGATATCCCATCTATCAGACAAAATCTAAACGATGATTTTAAAACAGTCAATAATGTCATTCATGGAAAATCCAATAAGGGTAGGAAGCTAAGCACTTACACTCACCACGTCTCAGCTTTTGCACTATTTCAATCCCTATAGCCAATTGCGGGAAGTCACTTAGCCTCAAACTTCTTAAAATAGAATTTAGACCACCCAAATATTTCTACTAAATGAACTACCACCCTCTACCCTTATAAAAGATATTAAATAGCAACACTATATGCAAACTGCTAGAAGATACAAAAAGTTGAGTCTTTAATAGCCATACATACATACATGACAAACAATGTAGGGACAATTACCCTTTCCCTGTGGAATATCTACTTCTGGATAAAAATACTTCAATTCGATGCCTTCAACACTGACTATGACATTTTCATCTTCTAAAAATTTATATAATCAGCGAATAATCATGCACAAAAATTTCATTTGAGAAATTTGGCATCTTGGACTACTGTGCTAAACACTATCGAAAGTGTTTGCCATTGTTGTTTACAATTTTCTCTAAAGCTTTATATTGGTGACTCTCTAGTTTTTTAGATTATTCGCTGATTTCCCTTTCTTTGCGAAAGTAAGTAAGCCAACTTGTTTCCAAGCGGCAAGTGTGAATTCTAATTTAAATAATAAATCGAATAACGCTGTTAGATGTTCGTATAATCTCAAAAGCACTTTTTCTTTTAGAAATTTCTCTATTTTAGTATACGACACTAGTGTGCGTCAACGTACAGTAATCTAGTAAGATTCTATCTGAATATTCAAGAGAGAGAACAAATGGTCTTTCATTTCTGTTACTTAGTTTAACAAAGATGTTACTAGTTGTATTACCTGCAAGTCATGTTCATTGTTATGGTATTCGATATCATATTAAAACTTTATATCGAGATGGCTCTTTGGTCTATACAAGTCAGCTATTGTTGGGAAACGTTGAGTCAGATGTTTTCAGCAATATAAATATAACTGAATTGTTTATATACTAAAAAGGTCTCTAGTTCGGATTAATCATTTTCTTGACTCTTAGATAGCCTGGTATGTTACATTTAGTGTTTATACATCGTAGTTTACGATAATAAGTCCATTTTCGAATATTGTAGGAAGTCCTCGATCTCATGACACTTGGAATCTAGGCTTCTTTGTATAATGGCGTGAAGAGTTAACATATTCATGTTGTGTTCAAGAGGTCCATAATTTTGTGAATGCATTATTATTGCGTGTGCTAAATGTTTTCTAGTAATAAGATTATCATAGTCAGTAAACCTCTTTTGTTGTCTGCTTTACTGATTTCCTGCAATAAATTTTCAACCATGTTTGTAAAAGCTGTGGCCATATCTGTGTGCTCGTGGGTATTGTTTCAGCTTACGTTTCGTCAGTTCGTGAGACATTTATTTCTACAGTTGTGCGGTTGTTAGTCTCAGTTTGCCTATCATTTTATTACTTCTGAGTATATTCACATTTATTTTTGGGGGGGATTGTCTATAGTTTTATTTTGTTGAAGTTTAGAAGTCTCTGGTGTTGAAAGAAGTGGAACTTTTTGTTGATTATATGTTTATTGAAGACAGTTGTTCTTTCTAATATTATAGAGTCTTGTTATTATTATCTTATATATTGGACAGTCTTTATAGTTGGCACTATGATACTCTTTGCATCTGCAGCATTCGGTTTTTCTCGTGTGTGCGTGCACATTAGGTAACCATATGATTCTAACCGTATCCTAACCAGCGGAACATTGAGCTACACGCCAAAGTTATGAGGACACATCTCTGGCGGTTGAAAGATTGCGTAATTGTAATTTCTAGGTTTTTAGCTTTTTCCACTGTGTATTTGCTATACCTCGTTATAAATCCGTCATTTATATGTTTTATTCTTCTACATTTTCTTACTTTTGATAAATACTGCTAAAATTATTTCAATTTTAGTAAAATTTATTCTCTATACGAATTCTCCTTTGCCTGGTCCACTCTATGGAGTGGTGAATGCCCCATTACAATGATTTTTAACTGTGGTCCACTTCCTGATAAGCGTACTCTAATATTTCTCAGTTGAAAAGCGTCTTGTGGACCTTTTTAAAGTAGGATACTGATATTTTAGTTCTACACCCCTTTTCCAAGAATTTAACTCGTCTTTCTTTGCTTTTGTTTTGCTTTTATTTTTTCTTTGCATCTCTCTATCTTAGACTGAGACACACCCTATTATAGCCTTTGGGAATTCGTTCTTTTGCTATTTATTGCTTTTGGTTGGGTACCGTTTTGGGCGTTCTTGGGTGTTTGTTTTAATAATAACGCTACTATTGATTTATTTTTGAATTTCGTTCAAAACTATTCGACGGCTATCTGCACCAGCTATTTCTAAGATAACAGTGACGGACTAAAGAGAAGGCACTTAGTGAAATCATCGACAGCCAGCTTTTAGACTTCACTTACCAACTAATACTGGGATTGACAGACACATTATACCATCCCCACGGCAGAAAAATTTCGGTGACAAGGACTCGAACTCTCTACCATAACTAACAATCCACGCCAGGCTGCGCAGAGACTAATATCGTGTCAAATACCATTGTTTTAATTATATGTAATGATACAGCTTGACAGTCAGTAACAACGTCTGGTAGTTTGACAGCAAACCACGTATAATAAAACCCCTACTCTTGCACCACAGAACGCATTCTCGACCATCTCGCTACGTTTTCAATAACTATCCTGGTAAAATAGTTGAGCTTTCAGTTCTGGGTCAACAATACATAAAACTATGACGTTAAAGATCTCTCACCACTTACATCTTTTCTCACCAATGATTTTCACTGAGGTGGCTACATTTAAGACAGTAAACGCTCTTTAACTCCTATGAACTATCGTGTTATCCGCATCTGAGAGTCGAGCCTCAGATTTTAGCGTTGTATGCTCATAAATATACCGCTGACTTACCGAGAATGTGGATTATGGCTTCCTGCAGTTTCACGGTGCTTCTCGTTGTTTCTCTTCACTTTGTTACCCATTACCTATCAGACTTTTTGATAGGGCTGAGATCAAGGCTTTGCTCAGTCAGCGTAATATCTCGATCTTTGCTCTTTGAAGAATCCTTCACCTGAAGCAATGAAATAAGACCGAAGAAGACTTTTAAATACACGTAGAGTGAAATTTCCTTTTTCTTTCACGTATAGAACGCATAAATACCATTAACTTTTTATCCGTGTAGTATGAAGCGAATTAATTTGGATGTGCATTGCTCAGCATATGCGACATTAACAATCATTTTTATAAAATGCAGACGTCCAACACCTTGACCAAAGATGAATCCCCATATCACCTGACTCTGCAGTGCTTCATAGCTTGATCCAAAAACGCTAGATGAAAGTGTTCTCCACACCGACGTCGTACAAAGTGATCTTCATCAAACACATGCAGGTTGAAATCGGATTCGTATGAAAAAAATCACTTTAGTATAAATTGGTTTAGTCCAGTCATCTTGCTCCTTGACCCAGTTAAACCTCATCTTTTTTGTGAGGAAGGATTTCTTTTTTGGCCTTCTTGCTGGATGACCAATTGAGACCGGATATTGTTTACATGGTAACACTAACCCATGAAGTTTTCTTACATGCTTTTTTGACGACAACTGACGATTCTGCTGGTTCATCATTTGAGAACATGATAGTCAGCAGCTGTGGAAGTATTTTTCCAGTTTCTTTCCTTTCTGCTGGTCCAGACAGCCATCCTATATATCTCGGCATCCAGTGGCTTACACTTGACTTGTTAACTTTAATTATTCTAGCAGCCTGTATTGCTAGAAATCACTTTTTGTTCAAGGAGACAATTACTTTTTTCGTCGACGTAACTTGCAACTATTGGCCATCGTACGTTGCAGCACATAGGCCTCTGAAGTCACTCTGAGTAAGAACTTGTAAACTATTCAAAAACAAAACACGCAAAAAGCAAAATTTGAGACAAATTGTTAACAAGTTTATTCTGGGTAGTTCTGTATGACATGTGTGAAACTTTGCACATTCACTGCTGAACATCCAAAGTCTGCAAATGCAAAGTCCACGTTCACTAGTTGAAGTTTAACATCACTCAACGTCAATAACGAGTATGCCCCCCGTGAATATAAATAACTGCTTGGCATCTCCTTCCCATGGAAGCAACGAGATGACGAATCACATCGTGTGGAATGGCTGTCCACTCAGCCTGCAAAGCTGTTGCAAGCTGAGGTAGAGTCTGCGGTTGAGGTTGTCGCCGTCGCAGACGTCGGTCCAACTCGTCACAAAGATGTTCGATGTGGTTTAAATCTGGTGATCTGGAGGGTCAGGGATGTTGTGGTGTCTCAAGAAGACAGTGGTGAGTCGGGCTGTGTGAGGACGGGCGTTGTCATGTTGAAAAACGTCATTGACGTTCACCCTCATGGGTTGCACATGGGGCCTAAGAATCTCGTCGACGTATCGTTGATCCGTAAGATTCCCTCGAATGAGCAGAAGGTCTCTTCTGGCACTGTAGGAGATGGCAGCCCACATCATGACGCTGCCACCACCAAATATGTCAACTTTGTGCACATAGTTTGCTGCAAAACGTTCACCTCGGCGACGGTAAACACGGGTCCTTCCATCCTGTATACGAAGCATAAAACGTGATTCATCGCTGAACCAAATCCATCGTCGATGAGGCCATACCTGATGTGCCTGCATCCAATGCAGCAGTGCTTGAGGATGTTGCCTCTGACTGGACGTCGAGGTCGGATTCCTGCATCTCGTAGACGGTTGCGTACGGTCTGATCGGAAAACCTATGCAGCCCCGGTATGATTGAGGCAGTAGACGTCGCAGTGGTGGTCCTATCCCGAAGGTGAAGTAATCGGATGTAGCGATCTTGTGCGGGCGAGGTCACGCGAGCTCTGCCAGATTGTGGACGGTCACGAGTTGATCCATGTTGTTGGTAACGATTCCATAGTCTTATAATGGTGCTTGGGTGGACATTCATAGCTTTGGCAACATCTGATCGAGATTCGTCTGCTTCCAAACGACCAATGGCGTTGTTGCGTTGTGCTTCAGTCAATCTTGACGTAACTATATTGCGTGTCGGTGGCTTAACAATGAGCTATGGAAACCGATAACCCGTCACTTTTATAGGAATTTTGCACATGTTGTAGTTGCAGAACATGCAGATCTCTGAAACACATTTATTGGACACGAATACGTTTTGGCGAAAAATCCGATGTTTCCCTCCGTTTTCAAAGTGCACAAATTTTATTGTCATTTTGGTCTGACAATCAGTGCCTTAATACGTGTAACATCACATACTCTGAGCCTGTAACGTTATTACACATATTTCTCTTTAAAATAAAACAAATATCCCTTTTGCGTTTCTTCTTTTGAAGGGTATATTTCTGACCAAATCTTAGCTAATGCAGTACCTAGATAACTTATAAAGCTACTGGTTTACTAATTAAGCAGTAGTGCATCATCCATGAAACCCATTTGTTCCTACACGAATTTGGGCTTCAAAACGGATGATGATTCTGAAGAAGTTTAAAGAATTAGGCTATGCAATAAACTATTCCAGCACTGTACAGAAGTTGTGTCGTGTTAAATATTAAGCACATATTTATTTACGATTGTTCTTTCATACTACTTCCTAACTTGTGTTGGGAATTGAGTGTTGTGATTGTTGAAAGAGATGAAAGAAAAATGTTGTAAATCAAACTCTCAAGAAGTTAAATACACATATGTATATACTATTGTCGATAAAACGTTTCGGATAATTGTTTGTTTGTTTTTAAATTTCGCGCAAAGCTACACGAGGGCTATCGGCACTAGCCGTCCCTAATTTATCAGTGCAAGACAAAAGGGAAGTCAGCTAGTCATCACCACGCACCGCCAACTCTTGTGCCACACTTTTAACAACGAATAGTGGGATTGATTGTATCATTACAAAGCCCCTACGGCTGAAAGAGCGAGCATGTTTGTGCGAGGGGGGATTCAAATATATATATATATACTTGCGTGTGTGTATACACACACCTTCACACCCTCCTGTTGTTTTAAGTACTTGCAGGCATGTGAGCATTGTTTTACATGTTCATTTGTTAGATTGTCACGTGATCTTTGATTTAGAATTGTTTCGTTTATAGATTTACTGTTCAATTAGTGATATTTGAAGAAGAGCATTGCCTGAAACGTTGTATTCACAAACGTATACATGTATATATATTCATTTATTTAAAACCTAAAATAATTGATAATGATATCCATCTAAGTATTTTTGATAAAAGAAAATGTTTCGCTTTTCTAACACATGATTTATCCTCTTTAATAGTAATGTACCACACTCTTTTGTTATAAGCATTATAACTTCACCATTATTCAGATTTTGTAAAATTCGAAATAAATTACAATATTTTATTACTAATGTTGAAATATTGACTCAAAAAATAATACTAAATAGATTTAATAAAAACAAACTTTAAAAAAATATTAAATATTCTGTGCTAAATATAATAATACATTTATTAAATACAAAAGTATAAATTAAAGAAATTTTACTGAACGTTTCTGAAAACCATTTTTAATTGTTAATAAGGTCATTTAAACGACATGGCACTTCTGCATGTGAATATATAGGCTTCTTTAGAATCTGAAAATTTGTAGTCACAGTGGACTTAATGAGTACGGCTTTACCTTAAATAACTCGAATACGAGTAAACAAATAATTATAACACAAAGTCATCTGAACTCAAGTCTGGTATGATCTTGCAATTTGTAGATGATTGATTCGAAAAATTAACAAACTAAACAATAAAATGAGACTAAACTTGTACGAGATATTAGGTTCAAGGCCCGGAATGGTCAAGCGTGTTAAGGCATTCGACTCGTAATTCGTTGGTAAAAGAGTAGCCCAAGAGTTGGCGGTGGGTGGTGATGACTAGCTGCCTTCCCTCTAGTCTTACACTGCTAAATTAGGAACGGCTAGCACAGATAGCCCTCGAATTGCTTTGCGTGAAATTAAAAAAAACAAACAAACAAAACATTTGTTCAATAAATTAATCAAATTCTTTTGCGAAACTCGTAGTGATAAAATATACAGACTAAACAATAAATTCAATCTAAACTTACGACATATTGGCTAAAGTATAAGTTAAACAAAATAATTAAACTAAATATTTCCATAAGGTTTCTAATTATGATAACTTTAGAAAATAAAGAACAAACAGAAAATAAAATCCATACTGGTATACATAAGTTAATAACAATAGTAAACTAACAGAAACAAAAAAGACAAAATCTTTAGTTTTACGTTGCATTATTACAAAAAAAGAAATAAAAAACGTGTCAATTACTGTTTTATGCAAATTAATTACATTATTGCAATGATAAAATTCAGAATAGTTCCTTTAGCGTTTTTAATTAAAATATCTATGATTGAACATTATGGTTTACTACTATAGGTACAGCTACGAATAAATTTACATTTAGAGATGACTATGCTTCTTATTAGCTTATAAAAGTATAGAAATATATACTAAATTTGGGTTACTTATAGTAAGTGAAATAAGGTTTGCTTTCTTTAAGAGGGAAGAAAGAATTGAACAAAAGTATTCAGCTAAAATATTTCTTGAATGGTAGATAGATAAGCTCGAGCTATTCTTTGACAGATTGTCAGGCACAATGTTCATGGAATCAAGCACGCGTTGGACAAACGCAAAGAAGACTCGCGGAAATATAAAAATCGGCCATTGCAGAACACACTGTGTAAATTGGACACAAAACGCTATTATCGACACAGATAAATTTTGGAAAACAAGAAAAAATAAAGAATCCTTTTACATTAACACAATAAAAGCATTCATTAAACATTGGTTGAAGCCACAGAAAGACTCTCCATCAACCAAACAGCGATAAACCAACTATTAATATTTCGTGTGTGTTATTTTATTACTTACCTGAATACCTCTATACGTATGTTTCTACAGCAGGCAGTTGCCATCCATTCAACCAAATTTCATCATGAATACCCTCACAAAAAATATCGATCAAATAATACCTCTAGATATATTACTGACTTGCTTCTATTAAGAATATTCATCTACAACAATAATACTACCAAGCCTGTACACTGCTCTAATCACATAGCCTTCCTACTACATTCCTGAGATACATCATCTTGAACTTTCTGATATCCAAAGCAACTTTCGGCAGAATTAGAAAAAACAAAAGTTCTCGACATTACAAAAAAGATAACGTGAGAAGCACCACTTAATCAAGACAGCTGGAACACAACTCGCTGGGATTCAACTACTTTTCACGTCAAATGCACTATACATTCCCTACACTCAAAAAGAAATAAATCCAAACATTCAACAGACTTAACAAGAAAGATAATCCTATGTCTACAAACATAGTTCACAATTACAGTTAAAGACTAGTAAATGACGCAGAGGTCAAGATTCTCAACCTAGGTCTAAACGTTGTCATACAACCTTGCAAAATTCCAACTATTGACACAACTCCAATCATAGAATCTGATGCACAAACATTCCGAAACTTATGGTTGAATAATTCCGACATGATTGGTACGATTCATTGGTAAAAGAGTAGCCCAAGAGTTGACGGTGTGTGTTAGTGACCAGCTGCCTTTTCTCTATTCTTACACTGTTAAATTAGGGACGACTAGCACAGCAGCTCTCGTGTAGATTTGTGCAAAAATAAAGAAAAAAAAACTGCCTGAAGAAGACCACAACAGAAAGATTAAAAAATACCACTACTTATCTCCTCTACTGCAAAATTTCAGTAAAAAAAATCAAATGTTTACCAAGAAATCCACGTTGGCCGTCCGATAAAAAATTTATATGACATTAAAATTCATTTTGGTGAAAAATAACCAGAGATCTCCCAACAAAAAACACAAGAATGTCATTTATGAAATTCCGTATTCCTGCAACGAAACATACATTGGAGAAACGGAAGAAGTCAAGCGACGAGAATAAAAAAAAAATATAAAAATAGTACAAGACTCATACAAACATAAAATATGGGAACCTGACGATGACCAAAGAAGGTCGAAACGTTGTTCGCTCTTCTATGTAAAATATTTTCTCAACCCAAACGAGCCGTTTTTGCATATAAAATAAAATATGACTGTTTTAGAACACTCAATATCAACAGGACACGTAATAAAATGAAAAAAAAACTATAAAAAAATATGGAAGACATAAGCAAGTGAAGAGTCTTTTTACCTTAACAAAATAAATAGATTCTGTGTTAGAGGTAAGACTTAAAATATTTAAAATCATAATACCTGTCAAGAATTGGATTGGTTAGACACTCTGATCTGAAGACAATGTGGAAGACTTTCGAAACGCCCTCCTCTATTACTTGTTTTTCTACAACAGACAGTTGTAGAAATGTATCCAAAGATGGCTTGCATGGGTATTAAATCTTTTATTAAAATAAAGCAGAAAATAATGTTTTGATCTTTCTACGTCATCTTCAGGTCAAAAAAGGCAGTTTGTAACTGACCGTTGCCTAACACGTCTTAGGGACGAAGTGTAAACGGATACGAGATTGCAGGGGACGTTGCAAAATCAAAGAAGCCCTACTTATACAAGAACTGAAACCAACATTAAATCAAATAAACGAACATCTTTACACCTACACTAATTAATAAACTAACATTTACTACAACGCCTTCTACAATCCCGTATCCGTTTACACTTCGTCTCTAAAACATGTGTCCGTCAACGGTCACTTGCAAACTCTCGTTGTTAACTCAAAGATGACATAAGAATGTCGAAACTTTGTTCTTTACTTTATTTTAATAAAAGTTTTAATATCCATACCAACCGTCTTTATATACATTTTTACTTCAAATGGGTTTCTTCTCATCACGAATAGGTAGTTGTGATCTATTCAACCATATTTTATGTTCTAGCTAGTTTACTTGATTGGCTGAAATATCTTAATTATTATTCACTGCTAGAGTTCAAATCCAAAATGATTAGAGGGTAAATGTAACCATTGGCTGCAAACGCACTTCATCTTTGTAAAGATAATGATACTGAACTTTGTACTTGTTTATGAATAAAACATTTAGTTATATTAACTGTCATTAGGCCAGATCATAGGTTAAACAAATTAACAGATGTCATAGCATTACAAAGTCCTCAGTTTAACTGCCACACTTCAAAAACAGTATCTGAGTTACCTATAGAAAAGAAGAAAAGATTGTAAACATTTTTGAGCATGCAAGTTGGAATACTATTTAACTGTTGTTTTAACCAGCACTCTTGTTTGTTTGTTTTTGAATTTCGCAAAAAGCTACACGAGGGCTATCTGTGCTAGTCGTCCCTAATTTAGCAATGTAAGGCTAGCGGGAAGGCAGCTAGTCATCACCACCTACCGCCAACTCTTGGGCTACTCTTTTACCAACGAATAGTGGGATTAACTGTCACATTTTAACGCCCCCACGGCTGAAAGAGCGAGCATGTTTGGCGCGACGGAGATGCGAATCCGCGACCCTCAGATTACGAGTCGCACGCTTTAACATGCCGGGCCTCACCAGCATTTTTATCATGCCCTAAAGTGCGGATATTTATTTATTTTTATTTTTTTAACCGAAACGAGATGCGAATCATGAAGTCTTTGATCTACCTGACTGGAAACCTGTAATAATTATTATATAAATTTTGTAGACAACATAATGCGGTTTTCTATGCAAAATTTTCAAGAAAAGTATTCACACCAGTAGTATTTAACTGAATAAGTCCAACTTTAAGAGCTTGTTTATACACTGGACGTTGTAGTGTACACTTTTCTATCCTCATCAGGCTCGGCATGGTCAGGTGGGTTAAGACGTTCGAGTCGTACTTTGAGGGGCGCAGGTTCGAATCTCCGGTGCACGAAGCTTTCTCGCCCTTTCAGCCTCATAGGCGTTCTAATGTTACAGTCAATCTCATTATTAGTTGGTAAAAGAGTAGTCCAAGCGTTGGCGGTGGGTGGTGATAACTAGCTGCCTTCCATCTAGTCTTACACTGCTATTTTAGGGACAGCTAGTGCAGATAGGCCTTATGTAGCTTTGCGCGAAATCCAAAACAAATCTCCTCATAACTTTTGGGCATTTGTACAAAGTTTGTTCCACATGTTTTTTTTTTACTAAACTCTCTAACCCCATACTGTTATTGTAATTTTTTCAAATGATTTTTAACGTTTGACGCTCTTTTCCGAGAAAATATTACATTGTTCTGAAAGTACTGATCTTAGTTAAAAGAAAACAAATTAACTTCAATAAAATATTTTTGATCCACCGTTTCTATTATACGAATTAAAAACCTCAGGAGCGACGATTTTAGAGAAAAAAAAACAAATCTGTTTCTTTTTTAAACACATCTTTTGATGCAACTGATTTAATAAGTACCTGTGAGAAAAGTCTTCCACAGTTATTATGAAAGTAACGATTCTAAACAAAAGTTGAAAATTTAGATATTAATAACTACACAACAAATCTGCCTTAAACAACGACTAATAATGAAATAAGCCCCCCAGTGGCTCAGCGGTATGTCTGCGGACTTGCACGCTAAAATCCAGGTTTCGATACCCGTGGTGGGCAGGGCACAGATAGCCCATTGTGTAGCTTTGTGCTTAATACAAAACAAACAAATAATGAAATAAAGTTTAAGTGTGTGTGTGCTGTTGGAAGGAATGCAGTATTAGTTATTGTTCTTTTTAGCTTTAATATTTCTACCTTAAGGTTTAAAACAAAACTGTAGTTTAACGTTACTTTTACAGATTGAAACTACTTAACATATGCTGAAGAAATCGTACAAAAACGTAATAATCATAAAAGTCAACTTTTTTGTTGCATTCCTCTATTAATGTACTTCAAAGTGAAAGTATGTAAAAATCGCATTATAAATTATTTTCTCTGTCATGTATTAATTAAACCTCAACACTGAATTTTATTCATCGTGTAAAGTAGCACTTTTTACAGAAGTTTATCTGTTAACATAATGAGTTCTGAATTGAACGAAAGATCTAATGACATCTTACGAAAATACTATTTTTACACGGTTTTTACAGAGTGATTATGCAATATCCGAGGAAAAATCCAACTAATGTGATTTGTGTTATTAATATCTGACCAATCGGACTATTAAGTTTTCAGTTATGCAATAAACGATAATTCTTTATTTAAAGCACATGTTGTTGCTATACTAACGCCATATCAAAAGAATAACAACCTCCTTAAAATGAAAGTTGAGTACATTATTTTTGAAGGATTTTGTAATCTCAACACAGCGTTATCAAATCATACTTCATCTGAAAACTGTAAATCTCGACATGAATTCTGTTACAAAAGGCTCCCTTTTAAAGATATGTTTAGAAAAAAATTAATGTTTCTTTAACTTTACCATAATCCGTCTAGTGCTCGGGGGACGGTTTCAAACAGTTTTGTATTTGTTCAGAAATCTATAGGCGACTTGACTGGTATAGAATAGCGCGGACACTTGTTTCATTCTCTAGTTGAATGAGGTATGTGACGGTCTAACAAGCTAAATGACCGTAAGTCTCATCTTATTTAACCTGTTGACCTCGTTTTTAGAAGGGTGTCCTGTGTTGGGAACCATTGTTGACTTCAAATTAAATCTGTTTTAAAACAAATAAATGTCAATAGTATATTTACGAAACTTTTTAAACCAGTATTTACTCTTTTTTTCCTTCTTATGTACCAATATTTTATTATAAATCAGCTATGTGTGTATGTGTATTGTATATCACTATTGAGTTCTTGAAAACTGAACTTTTCAATTTATTGGAACGTAATCTTTGAAATCTCAAGATTATTATGTTTTATACAGCGAATATGCTTAAGGAAAACGAAAACAAAAAGTTTCTAACAATGTTCTTCCTCGTAAAATAATTATTTTTAAAGTTATTAAGGAGAATCTTAGTAAAAATGGTAATCCTATTTCAAACTTCAATCTTGTATGTGACATCCTTTGCTAGTATGTACACAGAGTGATACATATATATTTTATGTAATTATAGGTAAAACATAAGAAGCTTGTTTTATTAATGAATCTTTTATGAACATACGAATCGAAAGTTTAGCGTCATTGTTTTTGTTTATTTCTCTTTTTTTTACATATCTCAACACATAAAGCAGAGTATTTGTTGTGTATTATTTGAAAATCTCTTCTTACGAAGGAGGAGGAAATACAACTCTAAAACACAGACCTTACAAAATGAAAAATAGCTTTGGTCTATAATTGTATATTTATATGTATAGCATGAAATAAATATTCCTTTTCCGTTTGCGACTCAAATATTTTGAACTTCGTATACAAAAAGAAATTGCCTTGAGGTATTATAAATTCAAAACACAACAAAATATAATATTTTTGTATTAGCAAGTAAAAAGAACACCAACATTCATAAAAAATAATAAAAGGTCCTAACATTGCGTAAGCCCATTTATCTAATGCATTTTGTTTCTTAATAGATTCAGCTTCGAAAACTTCTTAAAAATTTAGATCAGCTTGGTTGGCTGCTGTAAATGATTATACCTTCATTTTCATTGTTTCAACAACACATTATTTAAATTTATTCGTCGCTGAAATTAATATATATATATATATATCGACTGATATTCTAGACAGTTAATTTTGAGAAGAAATAACGGTGGTACGTGAAGATATATATGTTGTACAGTAAATTTGGTTATAATTTTCAACACCTTCACAAGTAATACAGTGGTATGTGTTGGAGCTTGCAACACTAGAAACCGAACTTCGATACCCGTCATTGGCATAATACACTGTGTAGCTTTGTGCTTAATTGCAAACAGAAAAATACATTGCAATATAATTTTTTAAAATTTAATGATTATTATAATATTTATACCGTCGAGAAAAAGTAAAAGATAAAAAGTCACTCCCGCTGTTCTTTTGTTTGTTTGTTTGTTTTGGAATTTCGCACAAAGCTACTCGAGGGCTATCTGTGCTAGCCGTCCCTAATTTAGCAGTGTAAGACTAGAGGGAAGGCAGCTAGTCATCACCACCCACCGCCAACTCTTGGCCTACTCTTTTACCAACGAATAGTGTGATTGACCGTCACTTTATACGCCCCCACGGCTGGGAGGACGAGCATGTTTACCTCCACGCGGGCGCGAACCCGCGACCGTTGGATTACGAGTCGCACGTCTTACGCGCTTGGCCACACCAGGCCTCGCACTGTTCTTCTTCATCAAAGAAGTTTTTGAAAAGTTAATGAAGAGAATCTCGTAAAAATATTGTAATCCTAATTTGAACTTCCATCTTAAATGTGATATCCTCCTTTTGTGATACACATTTTAAGTATTTATAAGAAAAATTAAAAGTATGATGTTTTATTCGTGTATCTTTCATGATGCTCACTACAAGCTGAGGTTACACAACCCCTCAGTGAAAATAAACAAATATTTAAAATTTACTTTGATAAGTATAGTTAATAAGTGCAAACATTCATAATCAGAGAGAAGAAACAAATATCATAAGATTCTATGAAAATTGTAACGAGTTTAATACGAGTGTTCTTTTAAAGTACATAATTAATATGCATCTATGCTGTATTGCAGTTTTGATTAATTAAATTAGAGAACGTAGCTTTATAAGTAGTTAATAAGACACTTTTTAATTACGTTTAATTGAGTTAGAAATTATTATGTAAAACAATTAAATGAAACAAAATAAATATAATTTGCTTTTAATTTGTGTAACAAATAGTATTTATGGGAAAAACACTTCAATAACAGTGCATTTAATTTTCAAAGCAACATAATTTTCTGCAAAAAGGTTTTACGAAAATAAACGGGAAAGATGTGATTTTGAAGATGAGTTCTATGGATCCAAAGTTGGCACGCTTAGCCTAAAATCAACTTTGTTACCATATGATTAGATCTCTAGCATTTATCATAATTTCGGCCCGGCATGGACAAGCGTGTTAAGGCGTGCGACTCGTAATCTGAGGGTCGCGAGTTCACATCCCGGTCGCGCTAAACATGCTCGTCCTTTTAGCCGTGAAGGCGTTATAATGTTACGACCAATCCCACTATTTGTTGGGAAAAGAGTAGCCCAAGAGTTGGCGGTGGGTTGTGATGATAGCTGCCTTCCCTCTAGTTTTACACTGTTAAATTAGAAACGGCTAGCACAGATAGCCCTCGAGTAGCTTTGTGCGAAATTCCAAAAACTTTATGATAATTTACAATTGTGCATAATGCTACTTTCATTAACAATATTCCTTAAAATAATTAATATTTCTCATTTTTGTTATGACGCGAATGACTTTTCCAAGTTCTCGAAATGCGGTTGTAGTTACTTATGTATGTCGTATAGGGCCTATATAAATAATGTTCCTATCGGTGTTATGTCTATGTCATCTCAATTGGTCTGATGAGCTTTTAATTGAGCGAAACGCAGTAGATATGACGAACATTGTATGCTGGAATACCATCATTATACATTCTAAAATCCTTAAGAAACTGACAAAGAATGGAATGTTAAAAATGTTATATTAATCTCTCAAACGAGTATGATTATTTATCTCTAATTTTATAATAGTTTTTTTATACTAAAGATTAGTTTACACTAATAGCTTAGTATATGATTTTAGCGCTAAGCTAAACCTTGTAAGATGGCCAATTCTAGTGAGATATTACTGTGATTAAAGTAGAAAATTTCGTTAACAGTGAGAATGTCGAACTATTGAAACAATGTTGTTTAATTATTTTAAGTAAGAACGCAAGAAAATTTTATTTAAATAAATGTTTTCATTACCAGGTATATTTTCACTTACGATCTTTGTTAAACAGCTTGTTCTCTTAGCACAAACCTACTAAGTGAACTGTTTGCATTCTGTTATCGAGGGTATTCAAACCAATGAATTTAGTTTTATTAGCATGTAAACCTATCTTTGACTCACTGGTGGGCTTAATATTAATTATTAGAGCAGATTTGATAGATTATTTTTAAAGAAGCGTGTAAAGGGAAAGAAGATGTTGCAACATTGAAATTCATAAAAACTTCATTTCTTGCATATTCATTTATTTATTTTATTCTAATAGTAAATCCATGAACATTTAATTTTATTCATGTTAAAATAATGCGTTTCAGATTTAATAGCATAGCAGAGATGTGACGAAAACGGTATGATATTTCATTTCTGAGACCCGGCATGGCCAGGTGGGTTAAGGCGCTCGAATCATAATCCGCGCGAGTTCGAATCCCCGTCGCACCAAAAGTGCTTGCCTTTTAAGCCGTGGGGGTGTTATAATGCGACGGTCAATCCTACTATAAGTTGTTAAAAAAATAGCCCATGAGTTGGCGGTGGGTGGTGATGACTAGCTGCCTTCCCTCTAGCGCAAATAGTCCTCCTATAGCTTTGCGCGAAATTCAAAAGCAATCAAACTATTTAATTTCTGAGATAAGGCAAGAAAAGTGGCATATAATAATTGTTTTTAATTTTAAGAAGCAAGAACAGGGTTGCCTGTTTAAATTTAGGAACGATGTACGTTCGACCGGGATTATTTTGATATTTTAATTTAAACCTTATTTTTATTTAAATTACCATAATACGTATATTTATATTATATAGAAAAGTGATCCAGAAACCTCGTTTTTCATTCTACATCATGTCTTTAACAAATTAAACTTAAAGTTAAAGACACATAAAATCGTCACCTTGTGAAAGCGAGTCAAGTGACAATGATAAATCAAGTGCACTTGTAATTCTCTGACTATTCTCTTGTCAATCTCTTCGTTTGAGCTAAAATAAAATCACATGAAGAATAATTCTGTTTAATTTCTCAAAACTATCTGATAAAATGAAAGAATTTAAAAGGTAAAGGTGTATTTTCTTAGCAGTTTTCAAATATGTCTTTTTGCAGGACTGGGTCAGTGCATATTTAGGCAATATTCAGTTTATTGATATTGTAATAATGCAATTATACAAAACATTGTAACAAACAAAGGTTTATGCTACTGCTTGTAAACACTTTATATTGGACAAAGTGACCTTTATACAACTTGATATGAAAAGTCATAATTATAAGAGTTTTTAATAAAAATTCCATTGCTTATTTATTATATTTGTTTTTCTCTTGAAATACAATCAAATTTAAGTAGTTCACTAAAATACGACGATAAAAACGTTAGTTTTGAAATGAGAAATCTCGTATACAGACTAAACACTCGCTTTTCTTACCTGTTTTTTTTTCTTAACAAAATACATGTTAATTTTTAACAAATATGAAATATAATACAATAAAATAGCTTAAATTTACAGTAATCAAATATATCCAAACAAATATGTTATTACTTCACATGTGTTTTATTTGCTACTATCTTCCACTCACCAAAATTCGCAAAAGTTGTGCTGTTTTTCTTTTTATTCCACTATCAGACTGTATGAACGTTTGTAAACAAGTGTTTTATAATTCCTTAATATCATATTTTATTGTTTTTGTTTGTTTTTCTCTAATATCTCACTGCACGAATGTTTATGAACAAGTAGCATCTTACTCTCTAATAGCATGTTTTATGTTGTATTCTTTACTATTCGACTGCCTGAATGTTTGTGAACAAGCGGTTTATAAAATCCCAATGTCACTCCGAACTTGATTATGACTCAGAGGAGGCTGAGGATTTACACTTTTCTAGTAAACGGTTTTTAAACTGGATCTCAAAGGACTACGATTCTCTTTTTGTTTGTCACTTTTATTGCTCTCGACGCCTAAGGGATTATGTGATTGGTAAAACACAATAGACAACTGTAAACCAGCGTGAACGAGCTCCAATGTAAGTAAACAGCTGTAGAAGATCACCAACTCTTTCGATCTTCGGCATATTAACGATCATTGTTACAATACAAAATAATCCGAATATGTTTCAAAAATTTGTAATAATACACAAATAAGAACTTGTATGAATAACATCTTCAATGGTGGATATAGAAGCAATTTGAAAAATGTAAAACTACGATTTTGAAATAAGCAGTTTTAAGGGTAAGTTTCTTCTGATCATCGTCTACTTAACACAATTACCTCTAACATTCAATATTTTCTTGGCACTTCAATTTTTACATAATGAGCAATATCAATAAATTGAGAATTTTTTATAAACTGTGTTGCTTGAGGCAAACTTTAAAAGTAATATTTTAACACCTTCATATATATTTTTTATTTCACGTTACTACTGAGTTTGCGAAAGGCAGTGATTTGATCGAAACGTCCTCAATATTGTTATAAGACACCACTAACAAGCAGAAATTTGTATAAACATTTTTGATGAATTCTAATGTGATTTTGACTAATAGAAATATAGTCATAAATATCCTGTATAAAATTTTAGTGAACTTTACAAATGAAGATATTGCACAGTAACCACATACTTACATTTCATATTTAGATCAAGCACCAGCAGACAACAGAAATGGTTGTAAAATAGAAAGAAAATAAATACATTTAACCTCATATGTTTTAAACAAGATATGCAATTTTTAAACTTTTTTAAAATTTAGTTTATATTTAATCAAGTTAGATTGTCTATAATTTTAGTTCAATAATTTATGAATAATATGAACAATTGTGCACCACTAACTACAAAGAAAAATATAACATCTTTAATTATTATAGAAAATAGCTTGTTGTTGTTTTTTTGAATATTTGTGCAAATCTATTCGTAGCTTGTCTGCTTTGACTGTCACTAACTTTGAACTGATAGCACCCGCCACAATATTTTATGTTATTCTTATCTTACGGTTTGGTTTGAAATACGCGTAAGGCTACACAATGGTTATCTGCGCTAGACGTCCCTAATTTAGCAGTGTAAGTCTAGAGGGAAGGCAGCTAGTCATCACCACCCACCGTCAACTCTTGAACTACTCTTTTACAAACGAATAGTGGGATTGACTATCACATAATAATGCCCCCACGGCTGAAAAAGCGAGCATGTTTGGTGCAACGGAGATGCAAACTCGCGACCCTCATATTACGAGTCGAACGCCTTAACACGCTTGGCCATGCCGGGCCCTTATCTTACAGAAAAGTGGTATTTGGGCATTATATAATACACTTATGGTCATCAAGTCATTAACGCGATTTCTTTTGCTTTCATTAACGGAAAGCATATGAATAATAGCAGTTCCACAGTTCTGCACGTTAACCATACTTGGTTTTATTATACTTGAGCAATGCACGTTTATGTGTATTTGTGTTTATTAACTAATGTGGTCTAAAACTGTGCAAGATCCTCATAGCTATAATAACTTACTGTGATAGCCCAATTTTAGATACCCCTTAGTAAAATACCGCTATATGTAAAGTTAAAAGGCTTCTAGGTTACATCTCAAGATTATCTTTTATATTATTGTAGAAACTACTGCTAAGACTACAAATATTGTAAGCAAATAGTTATAGTTTTGGAATTTTTGCTTTGTTACAAAAAATCTCAGCTGAAAAAATTTCGTTTTATTATTTTCTTTTTGTTTACTTGTGTGAATAAATATTTAGGTCGAGTAAAATGTACTAATGCTCTTTCGGATAACGATAATTGAAATTCGAACGTTCATTAATATTTGTTTTCTAATCTAGTATTATACATTCTCTTTATAAAAGTGTAGAAAGTACATTATTACAACGAACGCTAAATAAAAAGAAATACAAATTATTTTGTTTAGCTTCAACGTCATTTAGCCTTTAGTTTTTCGTGAAATAAAATATTTTCTATTGACTTGTGATTACATAATTTTGCTCCCCTGATCTCAGACTTGTTGTGTTGTTATATTTGTAAAATTTCTAGCATAAAGGTTTGCAAGCTTAGAAATTTTAGCAATCAAAGGATATAGTTTAAAGGAATATTTAGTAATTTATCAACGTTTCTCTTCTTATTATACATTTTCTATAATTATTCTGAAATACATTCAAATTACTGCCTCACTGAAGATCACATTGCAGAAATGATCGATTTACTTCTGTAATTTCTTTGAAGACAAGCTTGCCGAATCATCAATTCTTATGAATGGTGAAAAGAATTAATTCAAATAAAAATAAATAACGTTAAAGAATAACTAATGCTGAAAATAAATAAGATTGTGCTATTAATCCAATTTTCATTTGTAAGTAACTTGTTTAACTAATTGATAAAATTATATTTCACTAGCTTAACTCAGTTCACACCATAATAGTTGTTGCTGATAGATCTGATAATTTGTTGTTGTTTTTTTTAATTAAGCACAAAGCTACTCAATGGGCTATCTGTGCTCTGCCCACCACGGGTATCGAAACCCGGATTTTAGCGTGTAAGTCCGCAGACATACCGCTGAGCCACTGGGGAGCAGATCTGGTAATATAAATACCAGTTGACTTGATACGTTTTGCTTATTTCAAAAACTTTTGGTTCTTATTTTTGAGACATATCAGGATTTGGGAAAGTTGTTAAGCTTGCATGAGGAAGAGACTGGAATTTGACATAATTGAATGAGTGAATGTGTTTCATACACACTTTCTATAAACACTCAAAATTGGACTTAAAATACATTAAAATACAGTAGTCAACCATTTGTATATCATTATTTACCTTATAAATCATACGAACAGAGTATCACAAATATACGTAGAAAAATAACTTGTCGTTTTGGTGTCTTTTCTGTTGTTTACAACGACAAACCGCTGACTAACCTCATAATTAACAGATCCGACCGACAATTAAACACAGACGAGATACATCTACTTAACAAAAGACTCAACTTTGCTATAGCACCAAGGTACATTCCAACCATAGAAATCAAAACATGTTTAGAAGACCTAGCCAGGAGACTTGTGATACTTTCCAAAGAAAACAAAAACAAGGAAAAAACCGAAAACAACCAACAGAAAGAAGACAACTTAGATAATTTTATTGACATCCAACAGCCAAACTTCCCAGGTAAAATTACGAATTTATATTTTCCAGAAACACCTAAAAACAACATCTTAAACGATTTTTTTCAAAGAATTTTCTTACAAAACCATCAACATAATTTCACAAAACAGAAAACTAAAAAACAACCTTACAAAAAGAGACATTAATTCCATTAAAAACCTAAAACAAGACAGAAACATAAAAATTCTAAAAGCAGATAAAGGTAACGCTATAGTAATAATGAACACGAATGAATACATACAAAAAATGAATAACATCCTATCAGACACGAACAAATTTAAACCAATACACACAAATCCAACAAAAACACGAGACGCAACTGAACAAATTACTACTACAAATGAAAAAAGCCAACACAATTTCACAAACACTTTACTCCTACCTACGTAAAACCGACTCAAGCACACCACAAATATACGGCATCCCCAAACCTCATAAACCAGATTGTTCATTATGACCAATAATGTCAACATATGAATCGTTTAATTACAATCTTGGTAAATACATAGCATGGGCATTCTCCAAATATGTAACATCAGCCAGCTAATTTATCAAAGACTCTTTTAATTTCAAGTCTAATCTAAATCAACTTAATCATAAAGCCTTAATGGCCAGTTTCGATGTTATATCCCTCTTTACAGAAGTTCCAACAACAGAAGCCTGCAAGATAGCCTTAGAACTCTATAGCCGAGACCCTAACCTAATTATAGACATTCCCAGTAACCAGTTAGCAACCCTCATAGAATTCACCACAATAAAAACAAACTTCATGTTCAACAACCAAAACTATATACAAACAAATGGCCTAAGCATGAGCAACCCAGTATCACCAGTTCTAGCCAATATTTTTATGACACAAATTGAAACACAAGCAATTAATACAGCATTACATCCACCACTATACTGGTACAGATATGTAGATGACACGGTTGCGGGATTCAAATCTACAGAACACATACTTAATTTTTTCAATCACATTAACTCTATACATCCCAACATTAACTTCACATGTGAACAGGAAGAAAGCAATCAAATATCATTTCTTAACCTCAAAATTATAAGAACCGACACACAATTCAAAATCGAAATCCACCGAAAAATCACCCATACTGGACTATACATTCCTTGGGACTCAGCACATGAAACAAAACAAAAACTTAACATACTAAGAAACCAGATAAACACAGCCATAAAACTATGCTCACCAGACAAAATTAACGATGAATTAGACAAAATAAAACAATACTTCATCAACATCAATAAGTTTCCTCCACAAACCGTAGAAAACATTATACGCAGACACCTAGACAGAAAGCAAAATCAACCAACAAAGGTAAATATATCTCACGAATCAAAAAATCACGAAACCATATACTGCTGTATACCATATATTCCTGACATCAGCAAACAAATAACCAACATTTGGCAAAAACTAGTAACAAAATATAACATTCCAGTTAATACTAAATTTATTCAAAAACCAGGCACAAAACTAAGGTCTATACTATGTAAAAACTACACTGACAAACATCGCACCAACATTATTTATAAAATACAATGTGATAACTGCCACGACTATATTGGAGAAAGAAGTAGAAAAATGGAAACCAGATTCAAAGAACATAAAAAGTCACCTTCATACGTTTTCGAACACTGCAAGTCAAATGAACACAACATAACCATAGAAAACACTAAAATACTAAATAAAGAAACAAACATAAACAAACGCAAAATTAAAGAAGCCTTACTTATACAACAACTAAAACCCAAAATAAACCAATATAAAGGAACGCCATTATACCTATACTAATATTATAGATAAAATTATATATTCAAACATCTAACCCCGCCCTCTACATTACGACACTCAGTTACACAACCCCTTCCAAACATGTGGTCAGTTACCTCTTTCTTTGTGAACCTGACAATGACCGAAGAAGGTCGAAACGTTGTTCGCTCTTCTATTTGAAATATTTTCTCAACCCAAAAGAGCCGTTTCTGCATATAAAATTCTCAACAAGTGGGTTTCTCGACATCACTGAATAATTAAGTCTATTTTCTAAAAAAAGTAAGTTGCGAGATTCAAATAACTGTAATTGTCAATTGTCCGGTTCTTCAGCGTGTAATAAATTAAAAAAAACCATTTAATTTGCAATTTTCAATTTGTCAGGGACAAAATTTAGGGCTTTTAAAGTTTAAATTCGGAATTCTATCTGTCTAGCAAACACAACGCATTAATAAGTTTTCAGGTTTGCACTAAAAGTAATACACTTTTAACTTTTATAAAAGCGTGACATATCTAAGATGGTAAATTATCTCAATTAAGACAGAAAATCATTTAATATTAATTGGTTGCATATCTATTGTAAACATTCTTGTGTTCAGCTGAACGTACAGCACCATACAGCATTTCTGTTTGTACAATGACGCATAGATTTGCGATATTAATTCTTTGTTGTTCAGTTTTACCTTTCTGTCTTTAATGTTAAATTATTAAAATTTACGTGCAAATGACGTCCAGTAATTAGTATCATAGAAACGTTAAGTCCTCGGTTGTATTTTTTAGACCTGCTGACCAGCTAGGTGACACAAGACATTTTATGAACCCAATATCCACACTCAAAGGAGGATGACGACTTAAATTTGTTAGGAGTAGCCACAGAATGTAATGTTCTTTTTTGTTCAGTTTTCAGTTTAAAAACGTCTAGTCTTATTCCAACATAAAATCCAGCTCAGCCCATTTTAACAAAGCTTTAGTTTGGTGTGTATTCTAGTTTAAGAGAAAATTTCACTTTTGCAAGTGTCAGTTTCTAACGCTTTTACTGAGAAGCCGGGAAAAGGCAGAATTAAAGACCTGCAAGTGGTGTATAGAACAAATAAAACCTGGTAAAGCACTCCAGTTCCAACCAATCATGTTCTCATCACTCACTTTTATGAATGTTTTTGTTCCATTATAGGAGTTATAGTTTTCTATGTGTCACGATAAATATTGTTTTTTATTCAAGCAGTGCTTCTGTGTTCCTTTTTTGTGCTGCGTGATCAAACAGCCAGAATTGTTATTTTGCTTTTATTTAAACAGCAGATTATTTAAGCTTCGAACCTTCCCTTATTGTGGAAGTAACTTACTTGTGAATTCATTCTTAAAATAAATTACAGTATGAGAGAAATAACTTACTTTAGCTGTATTGCAAACAAACAATAGCTAGTAAATAAATAATATAGACTTATGCGCGTGAGAATGATACGATTTAAGAATAAGATTTGATATTATCTTTCAAAAATAAAAATTATAGAAAGATGTACCATATCTGGTTATATTTTCATGTAATATTTTATAAGGAACTGTTTAATTATTTGCACTTAAGTGTATTGCTCTTGCAGTGTACTTACAACTATAAACATTTTCAAGCTATAGAAAATAAATTTACCTCTTACGTGCACCGAATTAAGCAATACGCTGCAGTGTGTATAGTACATCCAGCAAATGTGTGATGCACATATAAAACACAACGCATGTTGGTAACGCATGCATTTTTTATTTTATTTTTTTCCTGACAATAAATGAAATATCTCGCTTACATCCCGATTTGAAAAATGTATTGTTTGTTTGTTTTTGAATTTCGCACAAAGCTACTCGAGAGCTATCTGTGCTAGCCGTCCCTAATTTAGCAGTGTAAGACTAGAGGGAAGGCAGTTAGTCATCACCACCCACTGCCAACTCCTGGGCTACTCTTTTACCAACGAATAGTGGGACTGACAGCACATTATAATGCCCCCACAGCTGAAAGGGAGAGCATGTTTGGTGTGACGGGGATGCAAACCCGCGATCCTCAGATTACGAGTCGCACGCCTTAACACGCTTGACCATGAAAGATGTAATGTAACTCTTGAATATCTTACCTGTTTCGTAGACACCTTTAGACTCATTGATAATACACTTTGGATCAGCCCATGGTTTCCAGGGAACGCTTGTATTGTTAGACAAGTGACTAGCATTGAATGGTAGTAATGCTGGTGGCCGGATTATGGTAGGAAGGCGGTGGTCAAAAAACAACTGGACCATGGAGTTTTCGCCAGTGAAGCCAGTTTTAGGAAATGTAGTCATCTTAGAGAGACTGTGTTTTTTGGATTCATTACCTTCTAGAATGCTACTTATAGAAAATGGGTTCTTTACAGCTGGAAGCATAGAAGTGGAACTTGCACTGGTCTTTGTTGTTATGTCATCGTTATCAGTCTTTGAATCGACGACCGAAATATTTTTATTATTCGCTTCCTCGTTCATTATTGTTTGTCCTGTTGACTGCTTTTATCGCTAAGGTATTATAATACACCAACGTTAGATTCGAATCGGCTTTAATTTTATACAGCTATTCGGTAGAGTTTGTACATACACACACACACACACACATACACGTACACGTAGATATCTATATATATATATATGTTTGTTTGGGGAAATCAAGTCAGAACATGATATTCAAAATGATGGCGAAGTTTCGCTGTTTATTTCGGTTCAAAACCCGAGAGCAAAACGAGTCTTTAATAATATTGAGCTAACTGCATTAGTTTACATCGGTTCTAGGTGAGATATACGACGTTTTATGACAGTGCTCGGTTTGGACGAGGTTTAAACTATTTCGTTATAAGTTACAGAGAGAGCTGCAGGCTAGTCCAACTTTTGACAAGCGATCAATTCCGATGACGTGATTGGCTATGAGAACGACTGGTTGTATCGTGTGAATGGAGGGAAAAACTATACCACGCCTCTCAGATTACTAGCTGTTGAACAACGAACAGCTGAATAGTTACGGATGAGTGGTCGAAGATAATTTTCTGTTTGTGTGTACTAACAAGTAATGTCCTCATTTAATATTTGCTTGGAATAAACTTGACAGGCTGTCAGTGATGGCTCATGCCATACGTAAGTGGATCTCTTGTACCTACATTTAATTAAACAGAGCATATATATATATATATATATATGTTTAATTTTCAACTTGAAGTGTATGCTTAAATGTGGGCAGTTTGTTAGCAGAAAATACATTTTCTTATTCTTTTGTCCTTAATACAAAATATACTATCCTGCATTTTTCTTATTAGAACCAAACATTGATACAGTGGGAGATATGCATTGAATATTTGTGGTAATGTTGGTCAAAATTGTTTCTTTACTTTAAGCACACATTTCCCAATGTCTTATCTAAGAACACCACTAGTGGAAAACCTTACATTAATTTAAAAGAAAACGAAAACAACAAAAGAGATTAGCCCTAAAATGTGTCACGATAGATGACACTTCCATAGCTAAACAAAGCAACAGAGAGAGATAAATTAAAAAATGCTTTGAAAGAAGAATGAAAGCTAGAGTGTCATGTACTGTATTATCAGAATGCCAATATTGTACATAAGTACAATAATATATAAGTATTAACCAGTATGTGTTAATTTTCATAATCGTGACAGAGAGAGAATAAAAATTAATGTTTTCTGTCATAACACTTTAGTAGCATGATTACATGATTAAAACAAAATAATTTGGCAAATATTAATAATCCTGCTTAATTTCTTACTGAGTGTCAAGTTTGAAAGTAGAAAAATGTCTCATAATATCCGGATATCTGACAATTTTAAGTTGTAAAAAAGCTCCATAAGAATTAGCACTGGTGTGTTAAGCCTAAAGCAAGAGAACTCACCTGGAAAAGAAGAGATATCGAATTCAATCCTACACGTAAAAAACGCAAAAATTTGATTACCACAAAAAATATTAACACCCTAAGTGAGCTCGTCTCACGACGCTGAAAGAAGGATCGAAGATGAGCCTTGTTCCAAGTGTTTCATTTTAAATATCTCATTTATATTACATGAAAGTACGCAGCATGATATCAATATTTAGATTTTCAAACAATTTAGCTTTCAAAATTAGTTGCTATATTTGTAAAAAGTTTGAATAATTAATTATAAAAATTATAAAAAGACAAAGTTTTCTCGAAATCCCACTCTTCCTTTCTTTCCTAATCCTGCAGACAAACCTTTGTGGGTGGACAGTCATCTAGTCTGAAAATATCAAATTCCACTCAAAAACAAACATATACTGAGGCATATAACTATAGTGATACAAGAAGCAAACTAAAATACAAGCAATGCAAAACGTTAATAACAAAAAGGAAAAAAGAAAAGCACAACAAATAAATTTGGCTTAAGATTTGTAAAACTGTTTTACGTGTTCATTGCATTCAATAATTTTGAGAGTCCCAAAATTTAAAACACAAAGTTTTCACGAATATTACGTTCTAGATTCATTTAGTATTTGTTGGGGAAAATATTATGTAAAACATGGTAGGGATTACACGCTCATAGCGTTTCTATAGCTATATCTAAGTTTACAAACAACAAAAATATATATTGCTTATACAAGCGAAGCAGATGTGATAGTTCTTTTAAAATCTCTTAGAGTACTGAAACAAAGGAATCCTGTGTTAGAATTTTATGCTTTATCAACCTAGAATATAAAAAATATTTTGCAAGTTTAATTACATATGAAAAATTTATATATTTTAACTTTTAAAGTATCTACTGATATATGATAAAAATGTGTGTGAAAAATCTGAGAATCAGTGTGTCAAAATCCTAAATGCGAACCCGCTAAACGTATGACAAAGTATTTTGATTCTTATATGCTGAAACTTGTAAACAATTATCATTCAAAATTTGTAAGAGTTGTCTGCCAAACATTATGACGGATTACCTTTTCAAACACACTCTATAAAAATTTGTTCTGAAGACACCTAGTATGGGTATTAAAACTAATTAATATAAAGTTTGTTTGTTTGTTTTGAATTTCACGCAAAGCTACTCGAGGTCGTCCCTAATTTGGCAGTGTAAGACTAGAGGAAAGGCATCTAGTTTTCACAACCCACCGCCTACTCTTGGGCTATTCTTTTATGGCTGAAAGGGCGAGCATGTTTGGTGCGACCAGGATTCAAACCCGCGTCCCTCGGGTTACCAGTCGAACGTCTTAACACGCTTGGCCATGTTGGACTATTTAATATAAAGTACAGAACAACGTTTCGACCTTCTTAGGTTTGCAACTCTCCTTGTTGACATGAAGATAACCTAAGAAGGTCGAAACGTTGTTCTGTACTTTTTATTAATTAAAGTTTTATTACCCATACCAGCCGTCTGAAGATTATTATTAGTTAGCTACAGTCAGTGAAGCCTCTGAAACTATAATTGTGGTTAATGTTTATCAATCGTAAAACTACAGAGTTTGACCAAGAACGTTTATTGATTTTAAACATTAGAAACCGTTCAACTTAGTGAATTAACTACGAACGTTAATATTTCTACGAGGACATTAAATGTTGTCGTCGGCGAAAACTTACGGTTGTAAGCTGTGCAAAGCCAAGTAAGTTAGCTAGCTAAAACAAGGTGTGATAACACCAGCTCAAAATTAATTTGCTTCTCGTGGACCTGAACCGTCGATAAAATATTTGGTTCTATACCAGAAAGAAGACTCAGAATAATTTTTAAGTTTGTAAAACTCTGTAAACAAACCATTATTTGTAACAACTGTTTGTAACAACCGTTGTTATAAATTATAATATTTTTCTGTTTGTATATTAAAATATATTTCAGTTAAAAAGAAAATTTTCTGTATCAATCTTGTTGGCAAATATCATAAATCTTATATATATTAACATTTAATGAAGCTCAAAATTTAAATTGAAATTTCCGGTTCTTTTAAATAGTAATACGTAACGTACGTAGCATAATAAATCGGAAACCCGTCCGAAATAAATCATAATGCGTAAAAATATTTTAATTTGTTTAACATTTAAGAAATGAAGGTAAGATATGCTTGATTTCATTACTTCCTGCCAGGGAAGAACACATGACAACAATTTAAAAAAGAGTAGACGCCATACAAGCATACATTTTGCCTCTCTGTTTTTGAGAACTTCAAATTCTGCATAATTTTATATTATGTATATTTTTCTCACTATGTTAACAATAGTATTGCAATGGGCTCAGAAGTCGTTCGAGCACAATGTTCTGTACTTTATTTTAATTAAAGTTTTAATACCCATGCCAGCCGTCTTGAGAACACATTTTTAGTATAAATGGGTTTCTTGTCATCACAAAATACTCTATAAAAATGAGCTATTTTATGTTAAAGCCTGCGAAGGATTATTTATCCAAACCTGTCACACAGCTAGTTGCTCATTATCCAAATCAGAATGTCTGTTTCCGGCAAACGTGTGTGAATAATATAACATTTGTTTTATTTACTAACAATTTCTTTTTCTTGAAAACCTGGGCATTGATACAATAAATATACTTCCACTTAACAGGCGAACAGGTTGATAGGTAATGTAAATAGCGTTTGATATTGTAGTTTGTTGCATTTAAAATTATTCCAGTAAAATAGTAACACACAAAATCATTGAATGAAGTTTTACATCCATAACTCTAAACACGAGACGCTCACGTGAGACTTATATTTCGTCGATTCATCAAGTCTACAAGAGCCATCAAGTATAATACTACAAATATACAGCCTGTGTAAGGCCAGGTGGGACAATAGCGGTGTAGAATTTCATCAACGCGCGTACTATATCGTCATTAATGGCCATCAGTAAAGAACAGAAGTAATGGGTCGGTAGGGCTCTGCGGCAGCCCCGAGTTAATCTCCTGCCGAATAGGGTGGTTATTGTACCGACTTTTGACTCTCATCTTCTAACAGATTAGTCTCTTCTGACGCATAATCCTCAGGAGACCTAACTATATCACGGACAAGACTGTTGCACAGTGGCCACTGGCTTGTTCAAAGTACTCGCTTTTGTTCAGAAGATCCTGCTAAATGGCTTATAATGACAAACGTTACTAGATTAATTTGTAGTGCAGCGAATAGCAAATCGATGTGCATCCTTGCCTGTGGTGACGAGCTGTTAGTGGGTGGAATAAAGAGTCAATGGAGCTCGACGATTACACATTTTATTTGTTTAACTACAAGCACGTGAATAGTATTATACGGCAAGAGAGTGGTGGAAATAAACAAACATTACCTCAAAACGTCAGTCGTGTTGCCATGTTCACATTGTTAGGTAGTATAATAGGATTACGTCATCTACTCCAGGGGCGTGAAGCTATAAAATTATTTAGCTTGTATTTTTCTGGCTATCTGCGCTAGGCGTCCCTAATTTTGCAGTGTAAGACTAGAGGGAAGGCAGCTAGTCATCACCACCCACCGCCAACTCTTGGGCTACTCTTTTACCAACGAATAGTGGGATTAATCGTCATATTATACATCCCCACGGCTGGGAGGGCGAGCATGTTTAGCGCGACGCGGGCGCGAACCCACGACCCTCGGATTACGAGCGCACGCCTTAACGCACTCGGCCATGCCAGGCCCTGGCGTTTATGAATTTTTCCAATATAAAATTCTTTCATAAATATTGCTTATTTAAAACTGTGTGTATAATGCTAGATACTTGAATTCTCATCAAAGAATGTATGTAAAATCACAAACGATAAAAGCTGTGGTCACACATACTAAAACATTTATTCACAAAACTTCAACAGGTTATGATTCTAGATCAATCCGTTCATAAGTAAATGTGTACTGAAAACCTGTGTGAAAGACCAGTCAGTAGATGTTCATTATAAATATTAGTTAGAAGTGAGAAACATTCATTAGTAGAGGAGATGTGTAAACATAGCTTTCTTTTAGAAGATTGTCTTGTTTCGTTTGCATGCGATGTTCTTATGGTATAGAAAGATTGATGTCCGTTACACCAAATGTTGTTTCCTTTATCAAACATAGTACAACAATGAGTGTCACATTTGGTATACATTTAAAGGTGTATCTAGTAAATGCATTTTACTTCAAATTGTCTGCTGTAACAAATAAATCAGTAATGACTACATCACTCTGTGATTCTCAAATAAGTTATGTATATTCAAGATTTACACAACGACATGCTTTATAGTCTTTAAAGTAAGACATCTGATAATAGACAAAACATAAACATTATTTTCACATATCAAATCACTTTTTACTCTTTTATAGCTTTCTTAGGGTCGCGGATTCGAATCTCTGTCACACTAAACATGCTTGCCCTTTCCGCAGTGGGGGCGTTTATAATGTGATAGTAAATCCCACTATTCGTTGGTAAAAGAGTAGCCCAAGAGATGGCGGTGAGAGATGATGACTAGTTGCCTTTACTCTAGTCTTACACTGCTAAATTAGGGACGGCTAGCGCAAGTAGCCCTCATGTAGCTTCGAGCGAAATTAAAAAACAAACGAACTTTTATAATTTAGGGATATGTTTGAAAGTTGTTTTAAACCATGTATAAGCTTACTCGTTATTTTCATGTGAATAAATATGTTATGTGCCTGACACACACGCCTCACACAATAACCTTTAATTAGTTCTATTAATATTGTCGACAGTGAAAAGCTATTATATTAGATGAAATCAATTATTTCACTCCTGAATCTTTAATAAATTAAATATTTCGTGATAATAAATGTATCTTCAAAGCTGAAAGATAACTTAAAATAAATAAATAAACTTAAAGAGCAAACGCTTAATCTTAAAACCTTGTGAATGTTATACTAGTATATATTTTTACTTTTTTTACAACTAAACGTGTTTGACAGTACCTTGTGATTTATTCTGAATTTTGTGGGATTTGTTTATAGTCGAATACATTGTAACATGAAAAACATTTAATCTGATAGAATGAGATATTATGACTAACTGACGATTGCAGTTTCTAATTATAAAAATTGTCATTAATTCATTTAGATCGAACATAGAAGATGTTCTCCAACATGAGCATAACGGTTCATACAGCAATCTACAATCTGACCAAATAAAAATAAATATCTTTAAGTCTAGGTTGCCTTAAACAGCCAACAGAAACATATAATTAATCTGTACAACGAACTGTCACCTGATTCAAGCAAAGCATCAATAAACAGGTTTCCTTCTCAATACTGAAAATATTAATGCTTTGGAAGTTGGAAAACAGTATATCCAGACAAATGGTGATAAAATGTGGAGCTTTGAAATAAAAAGAAAGTTTTAAATGTCAAAGAGGAAAGGTTACAACAGGATTCAATTGGAACCTGGAAATTATACACGAAATTATGAGTCCCAAAACAAAAAGCTTCTTTTCATCTGTACGATAATACCACAGTGAGATGAATTGCGTACTTTTAACACATCTCAACGCTCTAATCTGGCCTGTTATAGTACATGGACAAACTAAAGAGGACAGACTGCTGATGTTATTTATATTAATTTCAGAAAGAACATAAAATGAGAAAACAACATGCTGAAAAAGACAGTGATATGGAGGAGTATGATTCCTAGAAAATAAAAGCTCGTAATTTGTGAAATTTACAAATACATATTGTTTTTTCAGGTAAATAGAAAGTTAGATAAGTAGATAGGTAGCTATAGACACTTAATACCAGCTATGTAGTTTGTTATTTTATTAATTTATAACGTATTATCTTCTGACAATACATTCTTTATTGAAAAATAAACTTAGTGAGTTTGACGAAAGTGTTTGTATAAAAAACATTTACGAGATTCGATAAGTTTTAATTTCCTTAAAAATGGATGAAAAATCTCATTGGCATCTTGAAGATCACACATAAAAATATATATCTTCACCAGAGCATCCGACCAGAATCCTTACTAAAATAAAATATATCTTAAACAAGGGAAGAAAATACACTTCTCTCTAAGAATAAACTGAAAATAATAAGTTAGACATATTGCCGACAAGTAAAGATGGTTGGAGAACCATTTTCCAAATCTGCTGCGTTGCAACAAACTACATTATTGGCTTTTAGTAGACAGGCGGTGATGATACCTTTGTGACACAAATCGGAGTCTTTGAGGTAGCGGTCCGGAAAATTTCTATCTATCATGATCTACAAGTTTTACTTTTAGTACTTCAACGATTTCGCGTTGAACAAAAGACCCGACAGCAAATCGAATTTGAGGTTGTACAAACGAGAGGCCGCTTTGGATCAATGTTGTAGAATGACAAACGAATCTCATTGGAATTCCAGTGTTATTTTTTTCATTTTGAGATATCACTACATTTATTTTTTTCATATAAAACTGATCTTTTGAAAAGAGAATAAAACAAATTTAACTTGCAACTAAAATGTTTTATGAGAAATTATCGCCACTATATTCCTTATTTCTTACACAATAATACCGACTAAATATAAGAATTACAATGTAATTTTTATTTTAATCTTTTTTGTTTGCATCCAAGTACGCCATCAATTTTTATGGAAGTTAGAGGCTAAAAACAGATGACTGAATATAGAAAAAAACTTGTAGAAAAATGAACGAACAGATGTACAGATAATCAGAAATGTTCTCTTTCTGAAATCCTATCACAGTTTTCTCTTTTATTATACTTTATTTTTAAGCCTATTATTGTTTTAATTTTGTATGTTTCTCTCTTGTTCTTTTTAAAAGATTAATCTTATAATGTACATATCATCATATAGTAACTTATTTTAAATCTTTGTTCATTGAAATCCCGATTTAAAAACAGAATACAACGAAATCATTTATAAAACTACAGAGTGAAACTGTTATATAAATACACATACTTAATGATAATAATAATAATAATACGCCAGAGTATTCCTCATTTAAACTTGACATATGATTAAATGATATCTTTTCTTGCTAAAAACAGATATGGAAAGTATACAAAACTAGATGTATATAAAAGGCTAGGCATCGTTTGGTAGTTAGCATTCCAGACCGTAAATTAGAAAGTCCACGGCTCAAACCTATGAATGCAATTATCATCTTCCGTACTATTTATTTAGCTGTTTATTGTTTTAAAGGTGACAATTAATCCCTCTATTAGAAAGGCACAAGCTGGAATGCTAACTTCAAGAGGTAAATTTTTAGCTTACTTACCTCCAAAGAGTGGTATTTTATTTTTATTATTTTTATTTCTCAGTTAATCTATTATTTACTTTGTCCGCAGGCAGTAAAGAGTGATTAAGATGTGGGACGTTGTGGGTTTGAGCACCTATATTCTCCAAATTTCATTTTTTTCTATATCTATTGCCACTCCTCTATTTTATTTTTTTATGTGAGACTGGCGAAGGGAGGTTAAGACTGATAGATGGTGTATCCCCACCGCAATGTAGGTCCTATTTCCGTAGTTACCTCCAAAACCTATGGTAATTTTATGTCCCACATTATAGCTTGTATCCTGAGATCTTTTTAATTAGTGCAGAGTTTTTTGTTTTTGTTTCAGCCCGTTTTCGGATTATGACAAACTAATATAATTATTCAAAGTTTTTTTGTTTTATTTAAATAACTTTATTAGTATTACTAGGAAGCATGTTATTAGATACTGGTTATTTGTAGACTATATTCTCAACTAAAAAAAAATTAGGAGATCCAAATCGAATAAAGCTTAATAACATACAGGAAATTAATGTTGTTGTAAGACCTGCTCTTGAATAAAGCCATTTATTAGCACAATTTTAGTTACTTTTAATTTTACGTAGTCTTCCGCTGGAACAGCAGTAAGTCTAAAGATTTGCAACACTAAAATCAAGCGTTCGATTTCACTCGCTGAGTTAGCAGATAGCCCGATGTGGCTTTAATATAAGAAAAAACACACAGGCACCCTATTACGTAGATGTGATATCTATACGACAAACTTTAAATTTCATTTTAACAACATGTGATCACCATGTGACAAAGTTTGAGCTCCTTCTCTCTGTATAGAAGAATAAGATTTATTGTATGTTATTTATGAACTAATTGTTTGTCTATTTTTTTTTTATCTTTTCTCAAACAGCATAAATCGAAAAACAATACTTTAAAATGTATTAAGAAACATCAACCAGACATAAATTTGGACAAAGGTATTGATTATTTTTATGTGAGGAAATGACAAGTTAACATTGATCGAATCCTTTTATGCTCACAGGAGCTTTTCTTAAAGTATTATCTATCAAATAGTTTAGAATCTCGACGTAAGTTTGCATCTGATATAAAACAATGTTGTTACTTCATTCTAGCTTTCAAAAACCCAGCATTTGAGAAAGCACAGAAAACTAAAGAAATGTTATCGCTACCTGAGAAGTTAACTACTTCAAGAACGAAAACTGTATGACATATATATGTATTATTCAACTAAATAATCTATAAACTCTCATTTAAATGTCGAAAAACGGCCACGACTGTAAAATTCAACTTTCGCACAGTATTGATTTTATAGTCAGCGTTTTATCTCAGTCGGTTGATTTTGCTGGTAGACCGCAAAATTTACTCTTACAACTATACCTAACAGTAGTTAATTTGTTTTGTTTTTTGTATGTTAAAATGCTTGTTATTGTACCATTAATCTCGACTGCATTTTCAATACCTCGTTTGCCAGCATTTAACCTTACAATGCATTTCTACAGAGGAAAACTGTAATGGTGGAAAAACATTTTACATCAGCCAGTTTCTTCATACTTTTATTATTTCTTATAATTTCTCACAACATTGTGCATTTTGGAAGTGTCAGGACTAGTGTTAAACGATTCTGGACATCATGTGGTGTAAGTTGACCATATTTAAGTCATTCAAACAAACCGTAAAAAATGTATTAGAGCAGATGATAAACAAATTATTTCTCAAATGTTCTCTAAGTAAAGAAACCTAGATTTAAAGATAATGCAGCTAATGTAAATGACAAAACGTGTCACAGAGTCTATTTTTTGTTTAATATTTAGTTGTATCTATCCTTACCGGTTTTGATAACTGTTTGGCATTGTCGTGGTGTAGAGTGCACGAGGGACAGAAAATAGGTAGGGATACGTTCATGATACCACACGCACGTGAGAGCTTCCTGCAGTTACAAGTTGTACCTTGTTGCTGTTACGTGTCATAATTTATCTTGGACGAGTCACCGATTAATAACCGATTAGGAATGTGTTACCAACGCTATTTATTACGATTTCAAATACACAGAAATTTTAATTTTAATTTAGAATTTATTGAATTTCGACATGTATCAAATTTATTACATTTGCTAATAAGATTGATACACACAATTTTCTATCTTAACACAGATATATTTTAATATACAAACAACAATACAGTGTACAATAACGATCATTACAAATGCTTATTCCCAATATTGGTTTATATATAAGAATTTTACAAACTTACAAACTGTACTGAATCTTCTAACATGTCTAGAAATTAATATTTTATTGACGGTCCAGGTCCACGACAAGCAAATTAAATATAAATTGATATTGTTATATTTCGCTTAATTTAGCTAGCTGTCTTTTCTTGGCTGGCCTCACACCGCTTACAAGCTAGCTTTTTACCAACGAAAATATTTAATATCCTCGTAGAAGGATATTCCACTGAAGTGGAACAGTTTATAATATTCAAAATCTGGTAAAATTCTGTAATTTTCTGAATAATAAGAGTTAATCACAATTATAATTTCTGAGGTTTATAGTATACTGACTGTAGCTGACCAACAATATTCTATTACTGTTTCTCAACTTATTGCGATGGCTAGTTTATGTACTCATTAAGCGAGATTCTTTAAAGTTCAACAATATTGCAAAACATACATTGTTGATTCCTCAGTACTATGTATACTGTATATTTTAAGAATAACTGCTTTAACCTTGTCATTATTTGTACAGTCTTCTAGAGAGAGAGCGGCATAAACTTCTTGTGTTTTACCGGTTAAAACACTCTGTTATAATAATTACTATATTTTGATGGGTCATATTATGGTTTGGGCCATTTTCTTAAAATGTTGGAAATATCTATCAACTTTGTTTTCATTAACTGGTGGTACTTTAACATAGCAATTAAGCTCAAAGTTTTTATTTTGCTTGGTCGATCAAAGTTGAGTCTAATTTCTATTTCTTTTAGCCTAATACTTCTATCGGGTTCGATAAGGGCTTGTTGGGCCTCGAGACAATTATTTTCTCTTTCAGCTTCGATAAGGGGTTGCTCTTTCTGAGATTCGATACGGGCTTGTTCAAGTTCGATTTGTTTGAGTTCTAATTGGATTTCTAACTTATCTTTATCACTCAACTTTGGTTGACTAGTGCTTTTTCAGACAACAAATCATCGTTGATTAGAATTTCAATACACTTTTTATCAATTTTTTTCATTAACTTGTTGATTTCTAATTCTAAGATTTTGGCAATTTAAAACAATTTATTTTTGTTATAATTTTCTACTTTTCAGAGGAAGTGTGATTAAAAAAAAACCTTGATAATTAAACATGATAGGATGTTGTCTGGTTAACGTAATGTGTTGATCCTCTTCTTTCAGAAATAGTCCTTCATCAGAAGCAATAAAATAAAACCCACAGGGTTTTTCAAAACATGCAAAGTGAAATTTCATTTTTATTCACCGCCTACTGCTTAAATTGTATGAATATTACTAACAGATTTTGTTTTGTGGTGTGGAGCAGAGTCGTCTTAGAATGTATAATGATCAGATCCACCAAACCGATTCTCCATTATTAGCTTTAGCTGAGACTCCAGGATCTTAAAGTGCTTATTGAATTGACAGTACTGATTTCAACATGAAGGCATCCCACATCCTCTCCACAGATGCACGCTTACAGTACCTAATTCTGCAGGTGTTTCACAGTTACATTCAATCAATCTGAATGAAACTCTTTTTACACACCAATATCCTACAGGTTGAACTTTGATTCGTCTGCTCCATATTGCTTCAGTCTAGTTAGAGTGCTGTTTGGTCTAGATAAGCCTCATCATATTGGTGAGGAAGGATTTATTTCTTGCCCATCTTGCTGAGAAGACCAACTGAACACAGGTGAGACCGGATGGTACACATAGTAACAGTGATCAAACAAGTCTTTTTGCCATACTCTGTTGATGTATGTAGACAACAGTGAGCGATCATGCGGGCACATGAATTTCAGAACATGATGATCAGATTTTTCACCCATTGTATTCAGCTAGTAACAGGCTTGAAAGTATTTATCAAGTTTTATAATCTATAAGACTAACCTCGTGGTCGCTTTTTTTCTAATTGTAAAAATGTAATAATTTGTCTTAACATTTTTAGATAAGATGTTATTTCTGCCTTATGATACACATTTTTGTTGTCTTTTGGGGAAACATCTGTTAATTGAAGAAAAATAAACTAAATTCACGATATTTATTTTTTTCGTTAATCATATTTTAATGGATAAAAACAACACTAACGTCCTATTTGCGCTTTCCATTTTCATAATAAAAATTATTTTTTGACGTCATAAAAATTCTAAGCTGATTTTACGAGAGGAATATTACTGATTCTGATACTGATGTACTTAACAAAACTCCGACGAAAGGAATGAGCTTATCTTAATTTAATTTTCTTCAAGAGCGATTGAATTAAACAATCTCCCCCCTTTGTTAAGTATAAAACTAATTGACGATTAAAATAAAATGCAAGATTTGATTTTTTGTTCTGGATGTCCATGTCTCTGTAGAAAGAATTTATGAAGTAAGAGATAAGTATCACACAAGAGATTTACGTAAAACAAATAAAACAGAAAATACTTCTTTATGTATTTACTCTATGGAATGCAAGAATTTATTCAACATAATTTTTTAATTGACCAGAAAATGTCTTTCTTTCCGTGTCTAAAGACTACTGGAAACCCCCTAAAAACAAATTATTGCTTACTAAACCGAGTTATTGCAAAGTCAATGTTTAATAAATTTAAACATTATCATGTGAAAACATTAACTGGTAATCACATTAATGATGAACTGCTTATAGTTTATTGTGAAGCTACATTACTACACTTTCGACATCATGACAACCTCTGTGTGAAATGCTGGCTTTCTTAGACAAGAAAACAAACCCAAAACAGGACGTTTGTTGTGTTTAACTTATATTAGCAATCAAATTCATGTAAACTTCTTAATGGTCCTTATCCTTTCAACAACTTTGCTATATCCTGTAGTTATACATTTACAGGCTGACCAAGTGTAACAGATGTTTCCTTATTGTGAACTCTATTGTGTATAAACATTTTATGCAAACATTTCGATGTTGCTTCTGCTAAAACAAAAGAAATAAAACTTACTAAAATATATATTAAATATTTTAAGAAACTGTATCTCAGAACGGCAGGTACAGGTATTAACACTTTTACTAATAAAGCAGAGAACGACGTTTCGACCTTCCTAGGTTATCTTCAGGTTAATGCTAATCTTATTTTTAAAATTTTGTTAACTTCCTGTTTTTGTTTTATAATAGTGTTGGAGAAATGTCGTAAAACGTCTGTGTATCATAAGTAATGACTTGCTGCCATCTGAATTGAGCTATGGTTCACGTGACCTCGTATATATGAGCAATGGTGGATAGGTGCTAATGTGACTGATAAATAGTAACTTCAATTTTTCTTTACTGAATAATTTCGATTCAAAAAATAAATACTTTGTATGGTTAAACTATAGATTATACAGAAAAGTTCATATTGTCGATTTTTTAAAAAAAATAAGAGATTATAGACAGTCGAATGGAAGAAACACAGTTCAAGTTCACTGATTTTTCACAATGTGGGATTGCTGTATGACAAATGATTTGGGTTAAGACACATTCTCTCGCAGCTCCCTCACAATATGCTTTTATCATATGTCAATGACTTTTTTCCATCATCGTCCCATGTCATTACCCACGTTTTTTGTCATTGTCCTAAATAATTCGCAGATTGCACACTTAGCACAGTCTTTATCTTAGGTGTACCACAATTATTATATGACACATAATTCTGATTTGCGAAGTTAGCGTCCACTGTATTTAAAAAAAAATTGTTTGGTTATTTGGAATTATGCACAAAATTACACAATGGGCTATCTGTGCTCTGTCCATTACGGGTATCGAAACCCTATTTCTCGCGGTGAGAGTTCTCTGTGCCACTAGAATAAGTATTGGGCAGATCGAAAATACTTATATATCCACAGTTTAGAACTTCAAATTAAACAAATTGAAGTACATAAATCTTAAAAAGTAGAATCATAAGCTAATTTATGAAGCCTTCTAACTACCAATTAAATTTCCCTTACCTTTTAATTGATTATGAGTTAAATTTTGTTTTCAACTAGCCGATTTCTGTCAATCGAGCTACTCCGTTATGACAAGGAAGTGTTGATATTTACTGCTATTGACTTAAGATTTAGGCGTGTGCCGTTAAAAGTAATATTCTCTGTGCAATTAGAGATAAAATGCATTAATTTTTCTTGCTACCAAAATAACATGTATGTTTTATTATTTCTGTATACCTTATAACGGTTATTTGTATATTTTTTGAAAAAAATCACCTTTTATGTCTAGCGGAGAAATCGAACCTTGTTATAATCTATAGATTTCTTATTGTGCCAACAGGGACTGTTTCTTTTGAGAATGGAAAGAAAAATATTATTGTAAACTTAAAGATTCAATGATATAGGTATTGTTTTTTATTATTTCAACACACAAACACAAATATACTCAATACATTTATTTCAATAAATAGTTAATATAGCTAGTTTTACATGCATTTTTGTGTGTTCTTACGAAGGTGATAAAAATCATCTTACCACTCAGTTATATATTATGTATCTCGTAAACTACTAAAATTTATTCATTTAAACAGCGTTTTACGTTTGAAATTTTCCTCTTGACAAACAGATATACACGAAATACCAGTTATTACACTAAAAATGTACAAATGTATTGTTCTTGAGATTATTGACGTGACCATTGGCTATTCTATTTCTTAAAACACTTCACACAGAATAGAAATAGATGTACTAAAATATTTCAGAAATTATACTTTATGTTTAGAAACTAACAGAACTGTGAATGACGTAAATTATTATAGTGAAAGGCTCAAAATACATCTGTTGTTTAGTGGAATTAGAGGTAGAAAAGAATAGATAACTTATAAAGAAGTATATAGTTGTTGCACCAGTGTGTGATGTTTTTAAAACAATAAAGAAGAAAATCCCCAACATAAATCCAGTTAAATCGTAATATTTCAGACTTTTAATTGTAAGATACTGTGTGAGGAAAATTTATTACTTGTCTTTACCAGAAAATATTTGTTAATATGCAGTTTAGCCTTGAGTGCTGAGAAGAAGCTGTTTCTTTGAGCCAGTTATGGAAAGTCATTGGAATTGTTTCTCTTTACCGCCGTCCTACTATAAAATAGTTCCATATTTTAATCTTGAAGTCTTTAACTTAAAATATTTTAATTTACTCCAATATAAGGTTCACTTAGCATAGCTTGGTGGTTAAGGCGAATACCTCACAATATGCTGGTGGCAATCCCATAACTCGTTAGGAAACACGCATCAGACTTTCCGTTAGTTACAAGTTGGTTACCTTCCAGTCTATCACTTATAAATTGAAACATATAGCACTCATCAAACTACTAATATTTTTAACACATGCATATATTAAAGTTCAAACTTTTCTCAGTTTGTCACAGACAATTTTGTTTGAAAAACTTTGTTGTTAAATATTTCTTTTTGTTGAGCGTTTTAAGGCACCCGACTAGTAATCTGAGGATCACGGCTTCCAATTCCCGTCACACCAAACATGCTCGCCCTTTCATCAGTGGGAGCGTTATAATTTTCGATCAATTCCACTATGGTAAAAGGTAAGCACAAGAGTTGGCGATGGGTGGTGATGACTAGCTTCCTTCCTTCTAGTCTTACACTGCTAAATTATGGACGGCTAGCGCAGATAGCCCTCGAGTTGCTTTGCATGAAATTCAAAACAAGCGTTTCAAGTCATGAAAAACATTTACACAGATTGTAGAATCCTAGGCCCCACAATTCGGCATTATTCTAGAATGAAAAATACATTGAAATGAAACAATGTTAATATTTTGATGCTACCAAAGTATCGGAATTCACACGCCACTAGTTTCTGTGAATCAGACAGACTACAACGATCTATTATTATAGAATGTTGTTGGATATTACTAAAACTTACCGATATCAGCGTTTAAACAATGATTTAAGCGATTTAAAAACAACATGTATTTTAAAACGCCGTTGTTATACGAAAGATTGAACCGTCTTACCCATCAAAAATATCATTATTTTTCACTATCCAGACATGCCTTTATGCAAATTTTAGTTTAACCGGAAATGGTATTTGTGATAAATTTATGTTCATTAAAAATTCTTACTTTTCCAATATTTTCGTCTTACTTATAATTAACAGTGGCCACCATAATCATCTTTTACCTAATTTATCTGGTTTAGCGTGAATTATTATGTTAATTTTGTATGATCGCATTTAACCATCAAAATTTTTATCAGTGGAATTTCGCACAAAACTACTCGAGGGCTATCTGTGCTAGCCGTCCCTAATTTAGCAGTGTAAAACTAGAGGAAAAGCAGCAAGTCATCACTACCAACCGCCAACTCTTGTGCAACTCTTTTGCCAACGAATAGTGTGATTGACCGTCACATTATAACGCCCCCATGGCTGAAAGGGCGAACATATTTGGCTTGACGGGGATGCGAACTCGCGACCCTCAGAATACGCTTAACACTCTTGGCTATGCCAGGCCATCACTGGAATATGCGATGCTTTAATTTCGACTTTGTATACTGCGTTAATGTAATTTAAAAATACATCTGCATGTAAACTGTATAACGATCTGCCATTAAGATATAGAGCTGTGGAGGGTAATACCGTCACCTGTGACGTAAATGATTTATTAACCAACGCGAATTGAAATACAGGTTGAATAGCGCGGGAAATTTTCAGGGAAAGTTTTGCTTACCAACGATTGTGTTTGTCAACGGCGAGTGATAATACGTCAAATTGAGTATTATGGTTTATAATTCCTTACCTATTGATGACACATGGGAATATCTTGATAAGCGGTGTTCATATCGGACACAGTAAGAGAAAACTTATATTCCACTAAAATTGAAAATGAGAACAACAAACTTCAATCATTATTCATTAAAGAAAATGCACAACAGATTGTCGGAGGCTGCTATAGTAAATGACCTTGAAAGGTTACAGGACCAGGCATGACAACATTACCCATCCAGAAATTCAATGTTCGGGTTATATCGTCACATTGCAGGTCAAAGGAAAATCTTGAAAATTCTTAATTTGCATTTTAATTGTTCCAGGTAAATGAATGTAACATCACATGTGATTATGTGGACATGAAATTTAAGTTAGAATACCAATTCTTGGAAGCGATTATTTTCACATATAGCAATATTGTAGCAGCAATCAAGTGTGGCGTATGAGCAACCTGGGTGGGAAAAGCAAATTAATGCTCTGTATACTTCAATCTGCAACTCTTATTTTGAATTTTACAGATGTCATCTCAATTAGCTATCGGGAAGAAGAGGCGGCAGTACGATGAAGGGAAAATGAGCTATTACAGCCATCAGGGGCGGTATGTCGAAGATGGGTGCTGCAAAGAGATTTAATGTCTCCCTCATGACCCTCTCTGATAAGGTTCAAGGGAATACGAATGAAGTTTGTCCTTTGGGTCGGCTGCCAATTATACGTATAGCAGAAGAAAATGTATTAGGAGAATATTTAGTGAATATAGGCAAGAAATGAGGGGATATCAAGGAAGATGGTTGATTCTGGGAGTGAGAAAGAAGATGAATAAGAAATTCAATACATGGATGATAATGAACTAGTTGAAAGCAACACCAATGTGTGCGCTGAATGTGGGGACAGCTACGCGGAGGAAAAAGTGAAAAATTGGGTAGGATGTGACAGGTGCCCCATTATTGGCACATTAAGTGCACGGATGACTGTGTCCTCATGACCCTGACAACAACGAAGGACATTGAAGACCATGTGCTCCTCTGCAAATGTTGTTAGTTGCATTTTGTAAATGATTCAATGACTATCTTGTTATTATTATTATATAATTGTTATTGTAATTGTTCATCTTTATCAGTCATTATGTATTAAAAATTTTGTAGAAACCTCATAATGAACTTCAGATTAATGCCAACATTGCTTCTTCCCGACAACAAGGTATTTTATAAAAAAGAGAAGAAATGATACAAGGATTCACAATTAACTCTTTTAATTCAAAATGATATGAGATGAACACGTTCAGCAACAACAACAACAAAACTTTAGTGACGAAATTACGGCTGGGAGGGCAAGCATGTTTGGCGCGACCGGGATTTTTTAAAAGCAAGACTACAGTATTGTTATACTTTATTCTTCACATTCGACAGGTAATAAAAAAAGATGAAAAAATGTTTAAAATATCCACAATGTTTTACAATTTTGTAAAGTGTGCTCAATCATTCAACTAATGATTAATTATTCTTAAGTTTCTAGTTAATTTTATGAAATATTAACCCCTTTATAAATGTATATAAATACTCGAAGAAATATTTTCGAGACGCATAGTAGCAAGAAGACAAAATAGGTGGAAACAAAAGCCTTGAAAATGGTAAATAAACATGTTTTTTTTCAAAATCAAGAACACACAAACCGTTTTGAAACGACAGATAAATTAATTGTTAATATACCGTAGTTATTTGTACAATATTTCTGAAAAATTTACAAAGAGTTTCCGTTACGCCGGATTAATTTTAAATCTAAAAAAAAATGTAAACGATATTTAAACTATATTACTTAGATCAAACAACTTTGTTCGGACACTTCAGTACCAAGAGTGATTCCTGTATTAATACTGTTTGTTGTTTAAAACATTCGAAAATACGTTTTTATTTTTTATTTTGCAAACCTATTCTTAACAGCAGTATTTTTTCATCTTAATATAATACCCGTTTTCTTTCTCAGAAACTAAATCCAATAAATGGCACGATTCCAGACGAAGTTGAAAGAAAGAGAACTTAACCTTTGTTTTAGTATTATTAAAAATATCTGATATATATTAGATCTTGTTTTCTCTTTGCAGAAAAATTCAAAAATATTTAATCTGATCTCATTAACTGATTGAAATCAGGAAACTGAGGCTCAAATTATTTAAAGTCTAAGACGTAACTTTGAGTTTAAAGCATTAATAATCTTATATCCAGCAGCTACTACCTTCAAACAGAAATAAAACTTATATAAAAGTAGAATGTGTTAATACCGAAATTTTATAAACCTATCAAAATACTGAAACAGCTTTTCTTAATTAAATAAGTCCGTCTTTAAAAAATAAAAGTAAGTTTACATATGACGAACTTTCTTTTAATGTTTCATTAACATGGAAACTGAAGGATACATTTGATCACATTCTAGGTATTATTATTATTTACCCCGTCTTGCGTGAATAAGACAATTGCCTATTTTTTTCTTTTGTGTAAATTTTGTTAAATTCCAAAACATATTCGGGGGAACATCAAAAAAGTGAGGATACTTATTGCGAGTATACATATTAAAATTGCGGTTTTAATTAACACAAACTTCTAATTAAAAGAAAACTAGCAAAATCTAAGGAAAAAGAAAACGAATCCACCAACAAGCACAGCTACCCAAGTAAACCGTTCTCTTCTTAAAGAACTAATAATACATTACTTCATCAGTTGATTAACTCGTTGTTAACGTCATTTTCGGCATTAAACCCAAGAGTAACTTATGAGACTTGACCAGTGTAAGAGATTCAGTAGGTTAATCCTAAAGCTATATAATAAGCTAATAACGCAAAATAATGGTTATAAATAAATAAAATAACAAGTTAAAGTTTTTGAAAATAAATTTATTAAAATTGCAATACATACACTGTCGACGTAAAGAGTACTGAAGAAAGAATACAGTAAACATTACTTAAGGGACATATCAACAATAGTTTCCTAAATCCATATAATAAGATAATAATACAAGGTAACCTATAAAATATACTTAAAATAATAAATTAAACTCAATAAAAATTAACACGCCAAGCATATTAACTAACAATATCAGCTAAAAAAAACAAAATCAAAATGGAGTAAATATCAATTCTGCAAAAGTTTATTACAGTCTCTCTCACTATGTATGAAAATTCAAGTTCTGATAATATAAATATGAAACTTGTGGGTTGAAGTTCTTTGTTACACAAAAAAACAACAACTCAGATATAGAGCTTTATGCCATGTTTTCAAGATCTGAACTTTTTGCTTTTCTTTTTGTTACAAGTTGTAATAAAAACAACTTCACATGTCAAACTCTTAACATGTCCTTTCTTCGATATGAAGAACCTAGCTTCACCTGTGAATGATAACACTTCGTTTTGTGGTATTTATGTTGTTCTTTTTTTACCACGAGGTATAGCATGTCGTTCTTATTTTTAGAGATTAGTTGTTTTATTTAGTTATGCTAGATATAACTTTATATTTAAATTATTTCTTTGATTCAAAGTTACAAGAAGTAACTTCATTTAGTAAGGTTTTTACCAAGTTTGAAATAATCATTTCTTGCTTCAGGATACATTGTAAACAGGTGCACTTATAACATTTTATACAAAGTTTTGACAGCTATTTTTTGCTTCATGATATACTAAACAACATTTCACTTGTAGAGATTTTTTTTTACTTCCTGTTTGTAGACACAAGATGTACAAGGGTTGATCCAGGTCTGTCCATTACAAGTATCGAAATCGGGTTTGTCCGCAGACACACCACCGTGTCACTGAAGACATTCAGTTTTTTATTTTCTTGCTTTCTCTTAAATTTTTTTGGAAAAATATTGACATATAAAGGTTTAATGCGTGTTTAGACATTCGAACTTTGAGACAACTTAACATTTTTCCTGTGTTTTGAGAAACCTCTTCTTCTTTCTGTAAGATCTACTCAAAACAAAATTCGTTTTAAATCCTCATAATGCGTTTTCAGAAGCTCAGACTATTAGATATTACGAAAAGCAGCCTAACTTGTAAATACTTGTATTACGTTTATGTATATATATATATATATTTGCTACAAGATGTATATAATGCATTTCTGTCGTGAGATAACCATTATTTATTCCATGGTGAATTTTCATGCATAACATCTTTTATATTATTTTGAAGCAAGATGCTCTCGAAGTAAACTTATGTATGAAGGTTTGTACTGCGTTTAAAAGTATACGTTATTTGTTTTAAAGTTGCTGTGAAGGTCTGTAATACGTTTTGATTTATTCGTCCTTGCATACAAAAGTATTGAAAGTATTTTCGTCTGCAAAGATTTTGTATTCGATTTTGAGACAGACACCATTTTCTATAAGATGTGCTGAAAATATCTTTATCTGTAAACGTTTAGTCAACATTTTAAAATGAACAGTCGTAACTAAAACACTGGTTTATATTGCGTTTTAAAATCATTCTTTGTCAGAAAATACATGATCAAGCGACTTCACTCGTCGAGGTTCTTTGATCTCTTCCCTGTTATCGTTTTAATATTTAAAAATTACTTCATTGGAAATATTATTTCCATACTACTTACATTTCAATGCTAATGAATTCTAATGCTGTACATCGTAAACTACTTTTTGATATACTGGAGGGACACAGGTATGATGCACGTACACAGTTTCTCGTGCAGAAAGTGGATGATAAAAACTTTTTTGAAAATATCATTTAACCAGGAGATCATGCAAACGGAAGACATACTGAGAAACATCAAAGAAAGAAAAACAACAACATGTAATTAAAGCATGTGTTACCTGTGAAAGGTAAAACCAAATATTTTGAATACTTTTAATAGTCAGGTTTTACCAACTCATTATGCATAGTTTCCTTGCACTTAAATTTTATAAGAGATAGATAAATAGCTTTCCTAATTTGTTAAAATAAACGATGGTGGACAGGCACACATCACTTACAGATAGAGAAAAAGGATAAATATAAAAACAAAGAGAGAGAAATTGAAGTTTATCATAAACTATTTTAAAATAAAGTAGGCAGACAAACAGATAATATTATTGGCCAGACTTCACGATGAATGCTAAATATTTTGACTAATTACGCACAGACCAATTAGTTAAAATACAAGACCTCCATCACTGGTGTCAACATACCTCCGAGAGAACGCTACACTTACTGAACATATAACAATACAAAAAATAATATCGGTCGTTCCTAAACAGGATAATGACTCTTGCTCTGTGCTGGTAATAACGCAAGGATATTTGAAACTATCACACAATCAGCTTCAGTCGTGGAGTGGGTAATTACGTCTCTAATTACCATCCAGTCGTATGTTCTGTTGGACATCACATTATTTAATTATGAAACTTTAGACTCTAAAACTCTTTGTAGAAAAATGGATTATTGTAAGTTTGTAGAACCCTAAAAGAAAAGATTTTAATTCCGAATAAAAAAAATTAACGAAAGTAAAAATATGATCGCCAACAAACATATTTTTAAGAAAACCAGGAGTGAACATTGTTGAAAACATACGACACAATCCTTTCATTCTTATTATAAGGAATTCCTAATTTGTTTAAAATAAGTTTGTTGGCGATGACATCACATTTAATGAACTATCAAAAAAACGTTTAAGTTTTTTCAGAATTCCATTGCAAAAATACTTAAAAATGATTAAATAAATTGAGTTGTCCATGAGCATCAATTTAGAAAACTTAATTTTCATCTAATAAGATAAGTATTTTTTGTGAATTGTATACAAATGTTATTGTACATATAAATTATTTGAAACTCTATAAAATAGAGACTAACTTTTGATTGAGAAAAATGAAACACTATATAGGAAAATGTATGGGATGGTCAAGACGAGATATATATTGATGAAACGAAAATTTGTGAATGACAATATATATATATCGGTAAAAACCAGTAAAAAATCTAGATCATAACGCATATTTTCGTGGTAATAGGAACAATTAGCTAATGTAAGAGAACCGGAATAACTAGTTCTGGCTTCTCAAGTATACGAAAGCTGACCTACAAGGTTCAGCAAGAACCAAACTCGTCTATTTGTATGCTGGGTTCTCTAGTATAGTTAGAACCAACTAGTTCATGGAAAGATAATGGACAGCTAGAAGAATTACTAACCTATAGAAACTCAAAGGAATATTTTATTTGAATTTCTAAAGAATACCAGACATACATTTATAATCTAAAACAACGATAAATGTTTCATCAAAGAATAACCGTAACTGGATGTGGCAGATCTTCAATGTATTTGGTTTGTATGAGATAAAATATGGAACAAATATAGTAAGATCCACATATACAACTTTCGGTGTTACTGTTTTACGAGGCCAATCAAACATCTATACTATACATTTTTTTTTAAAAAGTCACCATGTTTTGATGAAATTCGCATGTATAAAAACTGCTAGATTTGTATTGTTGTACAATATCTAGTTACAAAAATAAACCCATTACTGTATTTAAATTTATTAGTTATATTAATAATGGCTTTATAGTGTTGTAGTTTACTACATTGAGAAATCTGTAACTTAAACACTAAATTGACAAAAACATACAAAAGTTCTGTAATAATGTGTTTACTCACTAGTTTTCAAATTGTTCGTTTCTAATTTTACAAGTCTAGGTAATAAACCAAAGCAAGAAATTCGACATTTCTCAAATAATAATCATTTCTGTAGATATAAGTCCCGCAAATCACTCGTTAAATTACAAGTCGTTACCTAAAGACAACGTTTACTGAACTGCTCGAGAACGTCATGAAGGAAGAAAAGTGTTCATCTTAAGTTTCTACTCAAGTTCAAATGTCCTTAAGGCTTTACTTTTCACCCTACTAATTTTATTTTTCTACACCTTGCAAACTGAAGACGTAGGCTTTTAATAAGACTTAGTGCCTCTGTAAAGAAATAAAGACACTAAATGAAGAAACACTTAGTGGTGTAGTTCACATTCTCTAGTAATGCGCGTCGAGTGACAAGATAAAGCTTGTGATTACTTAGAATGACATCCTTAGCGGGTTAATGATATTTGTTTAGTTATTATGGAATTCCTATTACGTAAATACCTGTCAGATATTCGATCATTTATCAACAAAAATGAATAGGCAAATATTTGTTCAGACATAGCATCACGATTACGGTATTCTCATTCATGGCTATTCAATCAATTAATTTCTTCAGACTTCTGTTTGATTTTGGTTCTACGACTCTTTGTCGCAAATTACTTAGAATTAACCTAAATTGTAAGTGCTTAAAATAGTGAAATGATTGTTATATTTAAATTTGTATCTAATTTCGTATATAAAAAAGACCATACAGACTCTTTATTTATACTTTTGATGTGACATATGCCATAAATCAATGAGATTTCGATGTAATAAATGAAAAATAATGTGTTAAGCTTAAACTTTTATTAAACCTAAAACTCGCGATCGCAAAGCCCGGCATCGCAAGGTCGGTTAAGGCGTGCGACTCGTAATCCGGGGGGCGCGAGTTCGCATCCGCGTCACGCCAAACATGCTCGCCCTCCCAGCCGTTGGGGCGTTATAATGTGACGGTCAGTCCCACTATTCGTTGGTAAAAGAGTAGCCCAAGAGTTGGCGGTGGGTAGTGATGACTAGCTGCCTTCCCTCTAATCTTACACTGCAAAATTAGGGACGGCTAGCGCAGATAGCCCTTGAGTAACTTCGCGCGAAATTCAAAAACAAAAACAATGCTATCACAAACAACTATGTAGTACATGATAAACAAAGTTGTAAATACCTCTCTTCTACAAATATATATTTAAGAAATATAAAACAAGCTGGCCGCCACACTCTAGACGCTTAAAATTAGTTTTATTTTATTTTACCTTACTTTATTTTTATTCTTTATTATTATTATTTGTATTTCATATATATGAAAAATATATATATATATGTACAAGTGAAGAAAAAACACACAAGAAAGCGAATAGAAATGTTGAAAAACACTTTTAATAAAAAAAGGGCAAATCAAAACTATACATGGACATTGCCCCGAAAAGGACCTGAGTACGGGCCAAAGTTCTACCCAATAACACACTCCAAAGAGTAAACGACATGAATGTTAAGGATGGAGGAAGAGGTCTCGTGCACCTGACCCTCCTGGGTATTCAAAAATTAACCTTCCAAAATACCCACACAGAAGAAGCGAAGCGAAAACAACTATGTTAAATAAATAAATGTGTGTATATATATTTATATATATGTATGTATATTGACTTTGTTAGCTTTCTTAAAAGCTCAATGTAATTTCTCTAATGTCTAAATGGGTCTTCCTAACACTAAATGTATTTAAACATATAGTCTAAGTGGGCCATCATTACAGTAACTGAAGCTACCCATACCTTAAATAAGTCTTCATCACATTAAGGGTATACGTCATAGTCTAGGCCATTATTACACTACCTTAGCGCTTTATAGTTTAACAGGGTCACCACTAACTGAACTAATGGATATTTCTCTCACCAATTCGGGTTTTCGATATTACACTAAACAAGTTTTCTGTAGCCCACATAAACCGTCATTATACTAAATGGATTGTCTCTAGCCTGACCAATAGCCACCATTAGACTAACTGAGCACTTAATAGCCTAACTGAGCCATCATGGCGCTAACATAGTACTCAATAGCATAACTGGACTATCACTACAATATGAAATACACTATAGCTTATCTGGGTTATAAATATACAAAATAATCTATATACAGATTAACTAAATATTAATTACACCAGCTAAGTCATCTATAGCTTAACTGTGTCATCACTCCAATATTTGACCACTTTATGGCCTAATGTGGCCATTATTATCCCATATAAACACTCTATAGCCTAAATGGTCCATAAATACTCTAATTGAACTCTCTATAATCTAACTCTATAATCACACTAAATGACTCATCATTAATCTAATCATGACATCTATAAGCAGCCTGACTCTTCATTACATTAAGTGAAACATCTTAGGGCTAACTGGTATATCATTCCCATAAATTAGACATCAATGACCTAACTTTAGTTTTGTGTGTGTGATATGGAAGTATGTCAGTTCGATTACAAAAAGCATCATCAGCTGCACTGAACAGGTAGGTCTGTCCTGATAATGTCACCGGCGATGGACTTAATTATCACTTTTCAGAGAATGGAAACCAAACACAAAACTCAAGAAGATATGCAGTAAGAACACATCTGTTATCAGATTTACCAGCAACTTTGTCCCAGTAATCAGGATTTTCTTATAAAATTACTTGTTTGTTACAGACGTTTGTGCAAAGCTGCATAAAAAAAGTCATCTGTACTTAGCAGCCCGCAATTTTTTAACAGCTATATTAAAGAAAAAAGCAATTATAATTAACAGCAACTTTTTAGCTAATCTTGTCTGACTAAATAGTAAGTTTTGACTGTCACTTACAGCACACCCAAAAGAGAATGCATTTTGCGCAATAGCACATTATTCACTGTCTGTGGAAATACTAACCAAGAAACTACGCCCTGTTTACCAAAACTTTTCGTTTATTTCTTTTAAAAATAACATGAACACTTTTGTTTTTCTACTTTCAAAGAGCTATAGATATTTTTTTCAGAGATTAAGGTCAAAAGTCAATTTATCTAGCTCATCTCAGCTCTTATCCTGTTTCACTTCCATCGAATGACCCATTTTATATTTTCTAAATTATCTGATAAACATCAGTGATCAATGCCACCTGCTGAGAGCTTACACGTCTTGACTAATTTACTTAAAATTGCACAAATGACATTTGTGAAATGAATTTAAACTATAAAACACATTATTCAAAAATGTCTCATGAAAAAAGTAGTTTTAAATGACCCAAGACAGAGAATCTCTATTGTTATTAAACCTACAGATGAAGGAGAAATCATTAATTTATAACCTCGATGTGGACTCTAGGATCTTATCATCTACCTACGTGTTTTCCGTGCGTGACCACTCGTGAAGTGGAAGAGAAGATCCTGATGGTTCAGGGGTCCACCTTCAACACATCGCGTTGGCCTTGAATTTCTGTAGACGAGCTAACTTGAGATGCTTCCCATTGATAATCAGCTGATCTTTTTGGACCAACGTTAACTGAGTACCGTTGTTGGACGTTCTAAATAGGTGTCGTGGACACTGTATCTGATCCTGGTATTTGGGTATAGTTTTCACGAAACCATAACATTGCTGCATTGCTCTTGTTTGGTAATAATTGGTAAATAGACACGTACGGACGACAATGTTGCACAGTCACCATCACAGTCTGATTCCTCATTATTCATTCATTGTTTGAGAAATCCTTAGGGCAGATATCTCTCTTTTTCATTCAGAAGGGCTTAGAATCAAAACGTTGCGCTCTGAAGAGTGTTTTGTGGAAACATCAAGACCACAACAAATGAAACTTCTCGTGAATTTGAAGACGATTGAGGATATAACCATCGAGGTTACTTTCCTCAAAATTACAAGAACCGATACACTCTTTAACACAGAAATCTATCGAAAAAAATCACCCATACTGAACTATACATTCCTTGTGACTCAACACATGAAACAAAACAAAATCTCAACATACTAAGAACAAATAAACACAGTCATAAAGTTATGCTCACCAGATAAAATTAACGATGAATTAAACAAAATAAAACAATACTTCATCAACATCAATATTTCCTCCACAAACCGTAGAAAACATTATACGCACACACACATAGACATAAAGCAAAATCAACTAACAAAAGTAAAATAAAAAAATCACGAAACCATATACTACTGCATACCATATATTCCCGACATCAGCAAAAAAATAACCAACATTTGGCAAAACTAGTAACAAAATATGACATTTAATACCAAATTTATTCAAACACCAGGCACAAAACTGAGGTTTATACTGTGTAAAAACTAAACTGACAAACATCACACCAACATAATTCATAAAATACAATGTGATAACTTCCACGACTTCTAAACTGGAAAACAAGTAGACAAATGGAAACCAAATTCAAAGAACACAAAAAAGTCACCTTTCGAGTTTTCGAGCACTGCAAATGAAATAAACACAACATAACCACAAAAAATACCCAAATGCTTAATGAAAAAAAACAAACAAATATAAACAACGCAAAATTAAAGAAGCCTTACTTATACAACAACTCAAGCCCAAAATAAACCAATACAAAGAAACACCTTTATATCTATATCAATAAATATAATCAAACATCTAAGCACGCCCTCTATATTCTTACACTCAGTTACACAACCCCCTTCAAACTGACCTATTGGTCAGTTACTTCCTTCTTTCTTTGTGTGGCTCAGCGGTATGTCTGCGGACTTACACGCTAAAATCCGGGTTTCGATACCCGTGGTGGGCAGACCACAGATAGCCCATTGTGTAGCTTTGTGCTTAATTCCAAAACAATAACAACTTTCTTTGTGAACCTCACGATGATCGTAGATGGTCGAAGCGTTGTTTGCTCCTCTACGTAAAAATTTTCTCGATCCATACCAGCCATTTTTAAATATGTATGTAATAAAACAATGTTATCCTCATGCCTTTTTCTCTTAATCCTAGCCCTAGGTTAAATAACTTGGTTACACCATACTACACAACCCTGATCACAAATTATCAATGCTTTGTACACGACGCCACTCTTGTTTTATCTTTATTTCAGTGCATACAAATTACAAGCGAATGAACTACATTTTCGCCATAGAGATGAAATTATATTACATCTCAACTTTGATTCTGCCATAAACATTATATAGCTTTGGTTACTAAACTGGCTCTTACTTTAAACGCTTTCACTTTTAAACTACGAAAGTTAGTGTTGCAAAATAGAATCAAAACTATTTTTTCTCTATTATTATATCTATGACTTTATTTAAGTGGTTAAAGCCGTTGCTTTCTGCATTTGCTAAAATTGAGAATACAGTAAAATACAGTAATTTCAATTTCATTAAAACCGTGCACTAATATTCATTATAACTGAGCGACATCACCTGAAAACAAGTTGTAAAGCTGTATAAATACATTTTAACAAAGAAAAGCAAAGATGACCCTAGAGGTTTATTGGCTCTTTTCAAGAATAAAAACCCTATTAACCTTGTAAACTACAAACATTTTACACTACTAGATTTGAAATCCTGATTCACGTAAGTTGTTTTCGAATAAAATTTCCCTACAGTGGCACAACGGTACGTCTGCGGACTTCCAACGCTAGAAACTGGCGGACAGAGCACTGACAGCCCATTGTGTAGCTTTATGCTTAACGAAAAAGAAAGGAACAAAAAATCAAACACGTGTATGTAACTACCTTGTTATCTTTTGGTATGCTAAACAAACATTTTATTATATTTATCAAATGTGTGTAAGTCACAAAAATGCATATCATTTCATATGTATGACGTTTGCCGTCTCGTTTTTCTTACTGCTACAGCTAAACACTTCATTCTGGATATCACTTTTAATGTTTGTTTAGTCAAGTTTACGGTGCTAATCCACAAAAGCAATCTTTATCAAAGGTGTTGACTCAAATAAAATATTTATCAGCTTTGCTCTTTTCTTCTTTTTCAACCCAAAATCACAAATATTAATTAATGAATATTATTTATACAAAGTTTAATATCTCTAGGATTAGAGTATAAATAATGGATAAATTACGTGCGATCATTTTGATTTTCTTTAATCTGTTTTTAGCATGATTATTGTTTCAAAACACAATAAAATCACTATCTTTCACATCTTTCTGTGATAGGATATCTAAATGACCTTAAGGCGTAATAAGGTTAATGCACTATAATGAAATCCGAAATGAAAAACTACTTTGATAACAGAAAAGGCAATCAATCCCCTACAAAAACTGCTCTTAGTTTTAACGATTAACTTGTACAGGATAAGAATTAAGTTAACACTTCAACGGTCAAGGCGCTTGATTCGTAATTCGATGTCGCGGGTTCGAATCCTCGTCCGCACTCAACATGCCCCCTTTCAGCCGTGGTAGCGTTATAATGTAACTGTCAATCCCACTATTTATTGGTAAAGGAGTTTGCGGTGGGTGGTGATGACTAGCTATCTTTTCTCTAGTCTTACATTGCTAAATTAGGGGCGAATAGCGCAGATAACCACTGTGTAGCTTTGCACAAAATTCAAAAACAAACAAACACTTAGCTGACACATTTTCTTTGAAAAACTGTTTGTTTGACTCAATTTTTTGAAAATTAATTCATAAAATATCTACTAATCATCCATTTTATTTTAGCTACCAGATTATTTCTCCTCTCTAACACTTTTTCATCATTTTCGTTCTCATGTCGCATTAAATTTTCAAACATAAGAATCACAATATTCATGAAGAAATGTTTTGAATACAAACATTCATTCGATTATATGAGAACAGATGGCAGCACTAAAAAGTTAACTAACAATATGCTGCCGCAAACGGTAAATTGACAAGCATTTTTTGCTGCTTTTTTAAAGTTAAGCACAAAGTTTCACAAAGTAACAAGAACATTGCTCAAGAAGTGTTTGTGTTACGGTCAGCTTTTATATATATGTTAAAATCATTTGAAAATGAATCACAAAGTTATTGCAAGATACAATTTACAAGGCTGTTCTTTCAAAGCTGTACACTCTATATCGTGATATATAGTTACAGAAATGCTAAAAAACAACAAACAACAAATTAAATAGACTAATTCAATAACTGAATGACTTCAACTGATATTTAACATTTAAAGGTATTTTTAGTTTTCGTTTTGTTGCAAAAAAAGAAGTAAGCTGTTTCTTAGTGTTTTCAAGTTGCCTTTCTGTACGTGTTAGTCAAGAACTCTTGCTGTGGATGTTTAACTCTTTACAAACTGATATATGTTCATTAAATGTTTTCGGAATATGTTGTACTCATACTCAAGTAATAGTATTTGGAACAAAATAAATATTTACATAACTATCAATATACACTACATGACCAAAAGTATGTGGATACCCGACCATCACAGCCATATGTGTTTGTTAAACATCTCATTCCAAAACCATGGGCATTGACCTGGAGTTGGTACCTCATCTGATGCTATAACAACCTCCTCTCTTTTGGGAAGGCTTTTCACTAGATTTTAGAACATGGCTGCGGAGATTCGCTCCTATTCAGCCATAAGAGCAATATTGAGGTCAGGCAATAATGTCGAGCGAGAAGGTCTGGCTCACAATTGGCATTCCAAATCATCCAAATGGTGTTCGATGGGGTTGAGGTCAGAGATCTGCGCAGGCCAATCAAGTTCTTTTACACCAACCATGTCTTTATGTTCCTCGCTTTGAGCACGGGAGCATTGTCATGCTGACACAAAAATGGGCCTTACCCAAATTGTTGCCACAAAGTTGGAAGCACACAATTCTCTATAATGTCATTGCATGCTGTTGCAATAAGCTTTCCCTTATCTGGAACTAAAGAGCCTAGCCCAAACCATTATTCCTCCTCCACAAAACTTTATAGTTGGCACTACGCATTCAGACAGGTAGTGTTTACCTGGCATCCGCCAGACCCAGATTCGTCCGTCAGACTGCCAAATGGTATAGCGTGATTCATCACTCCAAAGAACGCGTTTCCATTGCTCCAGAGCCCAATGGCGGTGCGCTTTAAACCACTTAAGCCGACGCTTGGCAGGTCTGCAACTGCTTGGCTATGAAAACATATTTCATGAACTTCCCGACGAACAGTTATTGTGCTGACGTTGCTTCCAGAGGCAGTTTGGAACTTGGTAGTGAGTATTGCAACTGGGTACAGACGAGTTTTACACGCAAATTTCTTTCTCAAAATATGTGATCGATTGGATTACCGCAGTCTGACATGCAAAAGGTAGAAAATCGCTAAGATATCACTCCTGTTAATAATGTAAAGTGTGTCCTACTGTAGGTTGGCCCCCCAGTGGCTCAGCGGTATGTCTGCGGACTTGCACGCTAAAATCCGGGTTTCGATATCCGTGGTGGGCAGAGCACAGATAGCCCATTCTGTAGCTTTGTGCTTAATACAAAACAACAACTACTGTAGGTTGTTTTAGCCGCCGCATGCCACATTACCGTTAAAAGAATATAATTGCTCTAGTCTTGTTGCAATAAATTATCTCTTGTATTGGAGGAACTATGCTTCTTTGAAATGTAAAATAAATGTTGCACTTGGAAAAGAAAATTCGTATGAAAGGTGATCGACTGAATCATATCTTGTCCTGGAGAAAGGTATATTGTATACAGCTTGATCCATTGCGATGTCTGTTGTATTGTGAAAAGTAATACTGAAAAAAATTATTATACTGAAATATATGCTTTATTGGAGATGTATAATTCTAAATAGGTTAGTGTTTAAAATATCTGTTGTGAAGGAGAGAAGTGTAATTCTATGAAACGTCCTCCAAAGAAATATATGTTGTACTAGCGAGAGTTAAATTGTATGTGACTTAATCCAATACAATGTTGCCCCACAGCAATATGCCTGCGGACTTACAATGTCAGAAATCTGGTCTCAATGGATGACAGAGCACAGATAGTCCATTGTATAACTCTGTGCTTAATTCCAAACAAACCAATGAACTATTTGTTATACCAGAGAAAAAATATTATACGAGACTTTTGTACCAAAGAATAATTGTATGAGACTTTTCCCATTAAAGTATCAGCTCTATTGGATAAAGTATAAATATAAGTAGCTTGTACATTTGAAATATCTGTTATACTGTAGAATATATCTGTGATACAGACGTTCGTTAAAATATAAAGCAACTGTTAGAATGGATGAATCCAGTGTAACTGGATAAAATATTATTGTATGAAGATTTTTTCCAGTAAATTATCTAGAGTACTGGAGAAAATACAATGGCATAAATTGTGTTTCAATGGAATATATGTTGAATTGTAAAATGTAAAATTGTATGAAGCTTATTTCAAGAAATATCTGTTGTACTGTAGAAAAGCTGTTATATGGTGTTTGTTTCAGCAAATATCTACTGTTATGGACAAATTTTAATTGATTGAATAGTGTTCCTGTGAATTATCTGTTGTGCTGTAGAAAGTGAACTAGATTTAGACTTGCTCAGGGATATATCTGTTGCATTAGAGTCAGTATAGACATGTAAAGGTTTTTCAGAAAATCTCTGTTGAATTGACGAAAGTATAATTGTAACTAACACGTTCTATTGAATATCTATTATTGTAGCGAAACCAAAATTATAAGAATATTTTTCAGTTGAAGTAGTGGTTGTAATGTAGAAAGTATAACTACGACAGTTCTGTTCTATTGAATTACTTGTCATACTGAAGAAGGTATGACTGAAAATCTCATTCTTCTGCAATATTTATTTTTTTGGAGAAGTCGGATTTTGAGAAACAGATTCCAGTAAAATTTATGTTTTACTGCAGTAAGTATAAGTTTATGGTGTTTGTTTCAGTGAAATATTTATCATACTGGAGAAATTATAATTGAACGGATGGTGTTTCAATGTAATCAAGACACACGGTTGTGTGTAGTGCGTCCCAAACAACTGCTGTGTTATGAACATAACTGATTGTTTAGAGAATTTTCCACCTTCTATTTCTCAGAATGTGGTAATCCAAACTATTATATATTTTCATTGGATGTGCTCTACTGGATTCTTAATACACTTACTAAATTTCAACCCATTAAGATATAACTGAGATATAAAGTATCCAATTTTGATTGAATTTCTTCCTATTTTTTGTCTTTACACCAAAAATGTGAAATCTTTATTTGATAGAAAAACACTTACATTTTATGGGTTTTTTTCACGCTTAGTACACTGATAGATCATTTCAACCTACTGTTAGGAGTCTCATTCGGTATAAATACAAGTCACGTGTGCTAAGTTATTTATCAAAAACTACTCAAAAAAGAACTGAGTGTACGACTTAAAGAAGGATAATCAAAACTGGTGGCCAATTGTAGTTACACTTGTAATATTGATAAAATGTACAGCAAATATTCATTCATTAGTTAAACAGGTCGTGTGTTTTGTTCAACTTGGTATATGATGGTAGGTAAAACAAAACACGCGGCCTCGCTAACTAACAAATGAATATTTTCTGTAAAAAAAAAACATTAAACAATACAATTTTTTGGCCACCAGTTTTGATATAATTCCTTTAAGTCACACACTCATGTTTGTCCATAACGTTTTTCACACCTAAGGTGTTTAGGATTAGATATTATTCTATTGTAGTTAGTATTACTCTGTGAGCTTCATTCCAGTAAAATATTTGTTGTACTGTACAATATTTTACTTTATTCCAGTAAAATTTCTATTGCACTTTATTCCAGTAAAATATCTATTGTACTATACAAAGTGAGACATATTTTGTACTAGAGAAAGTACAATTGCCTTAAACATATTCTAGTGAAAGAGCTGTTGTACAGTAGAAAGTATATTGTTTGAAAGGTGTTACAATGAAGTACCTGTTGTACAGTAGAAGATATACTTGTATGAAAGGTGTTACAGTAAAATATCTGTTTTTCTGAAGAAAGTATAATTGTATGAATCGTGTTTTGGTGAAATACTAACCTTATTGTGTGAAGTATAACAACTCTCTGTAGCGTGTTCCAATTTATATCCGGTATGTTTTATAATGTATGTACATCTAAAGTGTGGTTTAGTAAAATGTCAGTTGAATTGTAAAACAAGGAATTCAAGTATCTTTTGGTTTTTGAGGAAGAAAAATATTTTTATTCCACAATTTCACTTTTTTATTTGCCCTTCTTCTGGAATAAAAACAACAATATCTTTTGTGTTTGTTTTCTTTTATCACAGTTTATACAAAATATGTGGAAAGATGGAACTTGAGAAGTAAAGTATATAAGATTTTAAGCACGAACTATAATCACAGATCACCAAGGTCTGTCTAATGAGACTATAATAATGCGCTTTCAGAGTTGAACAAAGACGCTCATACATTAATAAGTGGTAGTAGGTGTGACTTCCAGGATCTTACACATGAACTATTATTTTTATTCTAAAAGGCTCCTTACAGATCTCACGCTGAAGCACTTGAGTTAAGGCTTCAGAGGCGGCAATTATGACCCTCGTGAAATATAACCTTGTATTCGCGTTTACTATTATGTCTATAAACGGTAGTATTAAACTGTAAATTAATAGCATCTCTGCACTGTCCTTAGAGGAAGGATATTTGAGAAGATTACATTTAATTAGCTCTCTTTCTCATGTTTCATACTGTTGTGTATAATCAATAGAGCTAAGTAATTATGCTAAATACTGACTTATTGCGTTCTCTGCACAGCATATCTTTAGTTGTTAATAGTTATTGATATCCTTATCTAGAAGCAGCTTCTCAGTAAAAAGTTTATATGTATCTTTTTATGTCGTAACTCATAAACCACAAGAGGTTCTCAGGCAAGCATTACGTAATTATCTTAAGTTTAAATGGATGTTTGTGAGATTATATAAAACCATGTGGCTTCAACAGAAGCAATTTGAGCCATTTTCTAAGTAAACAATGTAATTTTACCTTGGATCAGTTTATAACAGTGCTACCATAATGATATCACATGAATATTTGCATCTTCATGCATAAAAATATATTTTTAAGTACTGTATTTCGTATTTGATTTTAGTTTAATGAAGTGTAAACTTTGCCTTTCTACTTACAAACAATTATTGAAAATTTATACACCTGCAACTCTTCGTAACAAGCAATAGACTTTGAACTCTCCTTATTCACAGAGTGATAATGTTTAGAAGAATGATTTCAGAGGGCGCCACTGCCACCACACGAGAATTCTTATTTAACCCAACTAGAAAGTGCAAGGAATCGTAGTAGTAGTTTTGGACGGAAGGTGTTATTTTGAATATTTGTTCGTTGTATCTCAGCTTCCAAAGTAGAAGCGTTATCTTAATAGCATTCCAATTTAACATAAAACTGTTTAACATTACTGGCAGTGTATAAAGTATCTTTCTGAACCACGCTTTTTTTTATTCTTTGGGATCCTTTAAATTATAAGTTAACATCCTATTGCTACGTTTGTTAAATTTACTGTTAACACTCTGTTTTTATCAGAAAGTTTATGTACAACTGGAAAAATCCTATTTAATCAAGTTAAATTTAATCGTAAATCATACTGGCAATACCTTTCGTTCAGTTAATGGAATAGATCATTTGTCACTCAACTAGATAGAAGTTACTTTGTTTTATTGACTAAATTAAAATTGAAGTTATGTGTGTTTCGATTTCACAAACTCATGTTGCTCTCATTGACCTAAGCTGGACCATTTGTGATCCTGTACAATTAAAAAGTTGCTTCCGCTTTAAAATCCATGTTTGTCATTATTTTCTTCTAATATCAATGTGAAATATTCATTTTTCTGGATGAGGGATTAACGTTAGTTCATTGTTGAATGTTGTTTGTAACATAAAGTGTAAATAAAAATAGCAGAAATATTAAAAAGTACTCTAACTTACAAAATACATTTATAAAAAAAATCGCTGTTAATGTACAGTAAATAGACTAATATCTGAGCTCTTACACATTTCACAGTAATAATAAGTTTAGCACTTTAAACTAGTTCACTCTGTCTTCTGTTTAATTCACAGTAATTCACCATTAAATTATATTGGAATTAACCCTAAAGTAACCATTTAGGTTGGTATATTGAGTGTATTTTTATCGTTATTCTACAATGAAATACCCTTAAATGAAAGGTCATTCCACAAAAGTAGTTTTACCATGTATTTATAATCATTCTACAAAAAATATTTTAAAATTAATCATTAATGTACATAAAATAGTGGGTGTTTCATATATTCTAGGTTTTTATTTCCTTTTTGTAACATTTGCGCAGCCTAACTAATCAATAAATGAATATTTACTGTAAAATTATCAGTGCTATAAACGTAGCTATCAGCTGGGCAACAATTTTGATTTTATTTCTTTAAGTAGCACATTCACTTCTTTTTGCACTTTCTTTCACGCCCAGTGTTTCAGCTATCAAGCTTTTTCTTAAAACACACCAACAAACCATACCAAGTAAGAAAGTAATACTTGACAGTAATCAGCATTAGATTTAGGATCGCAGCCCTATTATTCGTAACAGAGCTTTGCTTTACATAGCCAAAAATGCTATTTAAAATATATGATGATGTTTTATTCTCTCTAAAACAGTATTAATAGCTTCTTATATAGTAATGCCATGTAATTTATACTAACAGTTCCTTTTCATGGCCCCCCAGTGGCTCAGCGGTACGTCTGCGGACTTACACGCTAAAATCCGGGTTTCGATACCCGTGGTAGGCAGAGCACAGATAGTCCATTGTGTAGCTTTGTGCTTAATTTAAAACAACAACAACAACATCCTTTTCATGACCCCCATGCTATCGGTGTAGCCGTATCAAGCACCATTATTTATGCTAATTGGCTAAGCCGATATCACGTGACGTTAAACAATCTTTAGTTAGGATTATTAATAAAATTAATAAATTTGTTTTGAAAAGTTGGCAATTAATAATCAATAACAACCGTACACTTGTATGATTCTTTAAAAAACTTGATACACTTATGTATCTGCACAATGCTTCACATTGTTGTTTTGCTGTTATAAGTCAGCCGTTTTTAACCTTAATAACATAAAACTAAACAAGATCAACTTTTGCTCGTAGATAAATCTGTAGTAAAATTGTCAGACCGACAGCTCACGTGACTTTTTGAGTCGATGAGCGCAAATATTTTTGTCACAGCAGTTTTTGTTGTATAACGTTGCACACGAGGCACATGTTTACACAAAGTAAAACTCGTAATTGCAGGCTGGAAAGGTCTATCAGTGTATCAAATTTCAAAATAGTCATAAAAGTTAAGTATGTTTTTATACCAAATAAAATATCCATACTTTAGGTATGTGTGTGTGTTTTCTTATGGGAAAGCCACATCAGTCTATCTGCTGTGTCCACCGATGGGAATCGAGCCCTGATTGTAAATCCGTAGGCTTACCGCTGTCCCAGCGGAGCATCCATGCTTTTAGAGCGAAGATAAACAATAGGAAGAAATAGAACCAAAATTGTAGATACTCCATCTCAGTTATTTCTTGATTGATTGCCTTGAAATTTAATATATGAAGTACGAGTCCAGTAGAACTTATCCATTAAGAATACATAATAGTTTTAGATGACTAAAGTCCGAGATACAGATGGTGAAAGTCGTTAAACTATAAGTCCTGTTGATAACACATAATGTGTAGTGCGGTCAAAACGCCCTGCTGCAGTCACAATGTGTCTACAATGCATCATTAGCCAAAAGTAATTCTATCTTTAATTTTACCTACACTATTTAATTCATGTGTTTTTTTATTTTACCTCAGTTTGCATAATTAAGCACACACGTTTTACCTAACTGCACCATCATAATAATGCAGAAATCTTTTGGCTGTTTTTACTATCATCATGACACTTGAACATAACAACTGAAAGTCTGTCAGTTTATCCCTGGACCATTTAAAGTACATAAATGTTTTTTTTTTTAATTTTAAAAGTGAATTATATTTATAAATTTAACATAAAGGTAAAATTAGTTGTTTATTGTAATGTAGATGTTAGTTCTTCATTATCATCTTTATCTTAACAATAACAATGTGATATTTACCAGATAAAAGTAATTATTGTAGACATATATCATATTAATAAATCATGTCGAAGTTCTTAATCATACAAAAACTTAAAGTGCTTATTTTTAAAGATAACTGATGTGATTAGATACTTTGGTGGAATTGCAGTAATTTTATAAACATACAACACTAAAACCAGAAGTTTGTTTTATGTGGCTTTACTTTGAAACACACAAATCAAATACGAGTTTGCAACATCATATATACATATATATATATATATTATTTTGCTATTAAACCGAATATGAAAACGTATAAGCATTCTTTTGTATCTAGTAATTGCTCGGAGATCTGATAGTTACTTAGTACATTGTATAGTTTTGTTGATGGTAAGCTGATTTTCTGTTAACAAAAAGACATTTACTGATTCGAGTAAATATCAGTTTAGAAGACGCACTTGGGAACTTATAATACGTTTATCAAACATTCATATAGAAAAGGTAAGAGGGATTAAATCGGGACTAAAGGAATATCCAGCTTTGTGAACTACTTCGCCATAACTCCAACCGTGATCACAGCCGAATCCCTCTGCGACAAACTTAAAAGTGGAATGCTGGATTTTTTTTTTTTTAAGTAGAGCATGTTTACGTAGTAAATCCAATTTCTCTTTGAAAAAAGGTTGTCGGTGAAAATCAAATTTGCTCAACCGAGCACTAAAAACCATTGATTATACGACTATGTTTACGTTTAGTCAGTTCAGTTTCCCATTTTTTATGGTTGTTAAGCAATATTATAACTCTAGAGAAAGAGGTGGGGACAGCTTTGATTCTTTCAATGTTTTTCTTTTGTGTGTATATAGAAAGGGGAAGGGGCAGAACCTAAATCTCCTTAAGAAAATCCTTGGACAAGAAGACTTCTCCATAAATGTTTACTGTACATATAAACCAATATAGTGGAGATGTGAAATGTCAATTATGTTTATTCTGTCTTCCGTAAATTGATCTTAATGCATTAAGCCCCTGTAACTAAGCAATAAGCTGGATTCGATATTCATGAAGGGGCGGAGTACAGAGCTCATAAGTTATTGTGTAGCTTTTTATTTAACTACAAATGAACAAACTAAGTGCATTAAACATCTTCGAGTGTGGAATGACCACAAAAAAGATCCACTCTAGTTTGACTTTAATCTAAGTTTACTGTGTAAAGCCAAACACAATCATTTTCTATTTCTGAGAGTTGGTTTATAGCAAAACCACATTGTGCTGTCTGCTGCGTCTACCGTGATAAATTTAACCCTGAATCTATGAGTTTTAAATCTTTACCTTACTGCTGATCCACATTACTAAACGTCAGCTACAAAATCATGATAGTAGTTATGAAGAACACAGCCGGAAAGAGAAGCGATCAATGTACTTAACTAATGTTTCAACGATAGGCCTTAAGTGAATGTACTAAATTATTTATGAAAAACACGTGCTATTTCATAAAAGTTAACTTTATGTAAAGGTTTTTTAACAAAGCCTTTCTCCTTTTAGAAATTCCAGCACAAGCATTTGTTTAATGTGGGACGTTCTCCCAGTGTTGTTAGGCATGGGAAATAAGTGTGGAAAACTGAACAAATCACAACTGATATCACTCAAGTAACACTAATCTTTTACTGTGGTAGTTGGAAAATTTCTTATTTAATTCTATAACAGATAAAGGCAGGTCAAAGAAATAAAGAGTTAATGAACATTTATTATAAAGTCGATAACAAAGTTAAAAACCAATTTGCATTACAAATTGAAAGCTACCAGACAATAAGATACACTCTCAATATACAGCTGAGCTCTATATGTAAGGAAAGAAACACAGTTGATTCAATAACACGTCACCACCTGGGAGTACGACATTAGTCACAACGAGATTTATCGCTACTAATAATCTCATTATATAATTTTTTGCTCGACCACGATGATCCTTAGTTATTTTTAAGCTCATCATGTACATATATATCTGTATAATAGTTCAGTTTAATGAAATACGTAGCTGGTGCATAAAGCTCTCTTGGAAAACAATGATAACTTTCTGTTATCAGTGACAGCGGTTCTAATTGTATAATCACTATGATGCGTAGTGATCAATATAATACATGTTATGTATATGGTTGTAAAATATATATATATATATGTGTGTGTATAGTTATTTATATCCTATATATATATAGACATTCTGTAAACACTGAATTGGACGGACTAATGAACTGTACTGGAATGGTCCACAAACTGGATTATTTAATCACATGAGTTTCATTTTATAGATACACGGACATGTAATGCGTGTTGGCTAGTATTGATATCTGTAAACATGCAGGTTTAACGGTGTTTAAAGTTGTAGGCTGTATGTATAGACGGTCATATAAATTTTTCAAGTTGTATAGATGCATACATAGGTATTCAATACAAATATGAAACAATGTGTGATAACATAATAACCATATGTCTAAAAATAATGAAATTTAATATCTCTATAGTTGTTATATTTCCCCTTTCTCCTTCTATCCGCTGGTCATTGTAAAACCGGTTATGATTTCGCTGCTGGACAGATTTTCTCTTACAGTGACATTATGTACACTCTCATAAGTGAAAAAACGTGTTGTTAACAATTACAAATTCGCTACACCTTTCCTCTCCTTCATTTCCGATAGAGTTGTGATACTTCAACTACCCTAAACTCCCTGAGTCGTCGCTGCTGCTTACTTTGTCCAAAACTAATACTTTCGAAGTAAAATATTTAGCTACGAAATTATTCACTCACTATTACTATCATTTTCACCATCTTCTGCTTCCATGATTTCTGCAGCTTCTTATAGTCAGATTCAAAAATAGCTGCCGTGTCTGCAGTATCTGTAATATTCTTAATCATGAGATTTTGGATATAATTTAACACTTGAGCCATCACCGAGATTACTGATCCGGTGCTCGACACTGTGTTTGGTGCCATCATTTAAACTATGGATTAATATTTTCTCTTGTGGGAGACATCCTATATATTCATATAACGTTTTAGACTTTTGTGTGATGTGGCCGAAATTGATCATGCAGTGATTAAAAATATTGTGATCCTGGGCAGGAACCCTATACATGAAGAAATGATACGTGAAATTAATACAATTGCAAAAATAAGTTACTAATTGCTGTTGTACGTGTGCCATGCCTATCATATAAACATTAAATTATATCCATCGTCTGCACGCAGCTATATGCGTACGTATGTAGTAAATTATGAGGCTCCATATAAACTACAGATTGCATTAAAATGATTGGGTATGAATCGTTATAAAGCCTCTGTTAGTTGCTAAGTAATCAAATACATTTAAAAACTATCCTTCACAATGCCCAACGACATGTTTAGTAGTACTTCTCAGGTTATATTGTAATTCTCATTGTTATTTTTGTTGTACAATATTAAAAATAATAGAGATGGACAACTATCGTGGTTCACGATCGTATAACATTCAAAAGCTAAGAAAATTACACAACTGTGATGTTGAAATTAATGTACAATCAAGACAACTGTTATACACAGCTGTCGACTTGATTGCGACTGATTGAACTGTTTGTAACATTAACGTGTAGAATGCCCATGTTTTGATACAGTTATGATTTTGATACAATCTCTTGTTGACCTGAGTGCAATCACAACAACAAATATAGTCAATAATTTATCTCATTGAGACCTTAAAATTAAAATTTACGATAGTTATTCTTGTGGTCATAGGTAACTAAGAGACGTTCCATGAAATTGTTACTAATAAAAATTTACGTTATTTCAGGTCAGCTTAATGTTTATATAATCTCTTTGCAAAGGAGTCTCAAACCAGCTACAGAATTGTCCACCAAAATATTCAAATATTTATGTTTAAGATTTCGTTAATCATTTCCATTAAAACTTCAGAAGATTTTCATAAAAGGTCCAGTTACAATGAAGTTCAAAGAATATTTTGTCTCTCCAGTTACTATCACAGTGTAAGGATACAATCAGATTATTTGAGTTATTAAGAATAATCTGTAAACGAATGTAATTAGGCTAATGGCCAGTTTTCGTGCTCTTGTTGTTGTTGTGAACTGAGAGTGAAACTGTGGAAGTAAACGTTCATTATAATAACTGTAACTTCAGGAAGAAGAACAAATTCTAGTGAGTAGTTGAGGTACAAGTTGTTGAGAGAATTAAATAGAAAAACACTTTGATGTGTAGAGGTCATTTTAATAACAAACTGTGCATGTGTAGATAGATATAACTACATCCTTGAAACTCTTTAGGATACGTGTACTAGTATTGTATTGTAGTAGTGCCACTTCACTTCTTAAAGGAAAGTTAAATAAAGAATAGAGTATCACTTTTAAAATGTTTGACCTTGAGAAAAGTTTCAGTAAAACTATAAACATGACAAAAGTTTCGATTAAATTACACATAAAGGATTCATAATATCAAATATCAATTTTCAAATTAGAAATTAGAAATAATAGTTTTAATTTCGCTTTGCTTTTACAGTATAAGCTAGTTGTAAAACGCAGACAGATGGTATAAAATGTAATATTAAATACATTTTGTAAAATAGCTTATCATGGAAGAGTACTCTCTCGTCCATTCCTATTTGGAGTTGTTTTCTTGAAGCTAAGATTGATCACAATTAAGGAATCAAGTAATTTATATTTCTTCTTTTAATCTCTTATCAACGTTTCCATAAAACTTTTATGGATATGTCATCCTCCAATAAACACAATTTAATGTTTCACCCTATCCATGCGATACACGTGATTAGTATTATTCACAAATACTCGCTAATAAATGACATAACAGACAGTATCTATTTTATATTCGAACTTTGTACATTTTTCTTTCCAATCATCCATATCATCAGAACTTTGTCTAAGGAAACTATGTTCTTTATTTAAAACAGTTACCATTTCAGTTCCATGTTCAGTAACTCGTTCTCTAATTTGCGAATGTGATTCTGCCATTCTCATCTACACCTTTATAGTATTTATTTATTGTTTATTTAAGCACAGAACTACACGTGTTATTGCCCCTGTCCGGTAGGACTGGGTAATCCGTTGAGCCACCTTCGTGATAGGGATAGGGGCTTGTAATTATTCCCCTTGAACGAGGAATTCCCAGTAAGCACGAGCCATCAGCTCGTGTTGATTACGTCCCTCATTGCTTTTATGAGCCTTCAAACTTACCGTTGAACCGCTTCCATATTAAGCTGTAATGTTATCGAATTTCTACTCGTATTGTGCGATGATTTTTAAAAGTTCTACTTGAATAATTTCGAGCAATCATGGAAACGCAATTTGTTTTGAACTTCAAGGGTAAATTTCTCTCATGCCGAAAGCTTATCTCACAAATTAACTGTATTACGTTTGCATAAATAATGCAAAATGTAATTTGGTATCAAATTAGTTCGTTGAAACAAGGCACTTATTTCATGTTGAAGCAGCACTGGGTCAGACACGATTTGCTGATCCTATTTTTGCTCTGCCACCAATGTTGCTACAACAAGCAATTTAATTATGTCGACATGAGCACCACCCCTTCGTCACGGGTGGGCAAGGAAAAATAAACCAAATCAGATAAAATCGTTATATTAAACCTCGGCGTCGATTGTCGTGCACTCAACTTGCCCTTGATGACTTTTTAATGAAATTATTTTCGTCGCACACCCGAGTTTTTAATTTTAGAAAAAGGAAATATTAAAGTAAACACGCTAGACACATATAATGAATTTATTTAATGTATTTTGTGTGATAATTTGTTTGAGATTCAATAAATTTGTTTTGCAGAAATAAAACGAACAGATTACATATGTAATCCATTTCTTCCTTTCAGACATATCTCTATAGGTGCATTTTTCTTATTTCCTAGAAATGTTTTTTAAATGTACACCATATATAATTGAGCATAGAAACTAAGCCATGACTAGAGCACACAACTCGTTTGTAGCTTTTACTCACTGTTGGAACACATTTAAGCGAAGGCGTGATAAATCAGTGACTAAATTAACTATTTGAAATCGTTGTTGATAACTTGAACTGTAGTTCATTATTGTTGAACATTATGCAAAATACATTCTAAAGCTTCATTGACTTAGACATAAACAGTCACATGAGAGGACAGTATAAAAAACTTTATCATAATGTAGATACAGTCGATAAGATAACATCTAAGGACACTTTTAAGAGAAAAATATAGTACAAAACGCACTAAACAAGACAAAAACAAGGTATTAAATCCTAATATTCGATGAAAACAGTAAATGTAAAAGAGATGATAACCACCACTCAGGAGATTGAACAGTAAACAACCTTTATGATTGTGTCTTTCGGGATATCTTTTTGGGTTGGCAAGTCAAGCATTAAGTACATTATACTTGGAATATTAGGAACTTCACCATTATTCAGATATAATACGTATCCTACGTATCCGCAGTAACGACATAAATTATAATAGTAAAACTATCAACATCCTACACGTTTTTTTAAAAACGTGGCTATCCTACCTTCTCTTTCATCACACAAAAGATAACCTACCCACTAAAAATAAACGTTCAAATTTAGCTTTCCAAGATTTGCTTAGCTTAAATAATATTAGTAATTATAACACCAATACCATAAAAAAACCTCAACACTTCTAATTACACACACTTAACCTCACTTCAACTGACGCACTCTTACTTCCACTGATCACCAAGACATTATTCTCTACATCATAACACGTAATGACGGCTCGGCGTGGTCAAGTGGTTAAGACGCTCGACTCGTAATCCGAGAATCGTAGGTTCGAATCCCTGATACACAAAACATACTCGCCCTTTCAGCCTTGGGGGTTATAATGTGACGGTCAACCCCACTATTCGTTGTTAAAAGAGTAGCCCAAGAGCTGGTGGTGAGTGTTGATGACTAGCTGACTTCTCTCTAATGTTACACTGTTAAATTAGGGACAACTAGCGCAGATAACCCTCGTATAGCTTTGCGTGAAATTCAAAACAAACAAACAAATACAAGACATTACCACTGGTCACATGACCCTAACAGAACTGTAGTTTTTTTATAAGAGAGATACTAGCATTAATGATATACTAGTCCATAGTCGACATCATAACAACGTACAACTATCACATGCTACTCAAGTTGGTATGTACAGTTATCAAATACAACAGTTGCTCTTACATAGATCACAGAACATCTTTTACAGCCCCTAAAAGAACGTATTCTCTGAATATCTATTTGTCTGTTCATTTAAATATTTAGTTTATTGTATTATTTGTAACAACTATGACCAAAATTACGTAAAAGAAACTTGCTAAATGCCATCTGAAAGTACACGAGAACAATTACGTAGCATCTTGATTAAAGATCAAGATAAACCAGTAGCTCGACACTTCAACAAATATAATAATTCCCTTGAGCACTTTCAAGTATCTATCTTATATTTTGTTCCCTCAAATACCAATAAAAGAAACAAAATCAAAAAATAAATAATTTTTAAAATTTGGTGTTTAAGGTATTAGTGAATAATTTAGGTTTTCATAATGTCGTAAATACATTTTTCATTATCTTAAACAGTTTAAGTTATTTTTTCTTTGCAATGTAAAGTTGTTAAATATTTCTAATAAATTACAATACTGTTTTTTCTTCAGCTTTACTATATTGTTTAATTCTAGTTCTATCTCATATTGCATTCTGTTTTTGTATTGTTTTATTTCGAAACGTTTCTGTCATTGTCATAAACCGACAGGCTTGTTTGTGGTTTGAAAAAGAGCATTTGCTTGAAATGTCACCAGCTAAATAAAATACTATCATGGTTATTTCAAGGTAATTTTTCACCAAACGTCCAATATATTTTTATATGCATACAATAAATTCGAATTTCCAAACGGTATACATTTACAGAAATTCATCTGAAATTTCCAAACACCACATAATTTGCATATAACTAATGCTCTTTACAGCGACAAATATTTACTGATTTATTTATCTTCATATATACAGTTATTAAATGTAATAAAATTGAAAATAAACTAGCAAAATAATCAAAGGAAAATAGAAAGAAATAATTTTAAAAATAAAGATAATATAAGGAAATAAAATACATATTTATCTGAAAATAAATCTATAATATAATGTTTATAGATATAATACTTATTGTATTTAAAAAGATAATATACAGAAAGTATTCTAAAGAAACTTTAAAAACAACTGATTATATTACATAGATTATATAAAACCGTTTACCATGATATAATCTTGAATGTCTAACTGTATCATAAATCTTAAATGTATTTACAGTAACTTTACGCAGTAGGATAAGAAAAGTATATTACCAGGTCCTTAAATTAACCTGTATATCATCTATTTTGTTATCATGTTTAGCTGTTATCTAAGTGAGACACTTCTTTTAAAACATCTTTGAAGAAACTCATTATAAAAAAGTCGATTAATTACTGAGAAATGTATACAATTATTACGTAATTTTTCTCTTGCCTATGAGCAGCTTAGTTAGATATTTCCTACATATATTGATAACAAACAAACTGCCACGTGGTTTTAACTTCCGTAAGTCCATTAGCTAATATGTTAGCGTAAAAACTTCTCTTCTAGTAATCGTAATTTCTCGCAATATAAATTTACTATACGATGTCAGTATGGGTCATTTATTTACTAAAAAAATAATTAAAATTCCGTAATTATATATATATATTCTACAGTAATTAATACGACATGCTAGACATTTGTTCTTTGTAACTCATTTGTAATCTCAGACTTATCTGAAACTAAACATTGAAGTTTTCTTCTAGTCTTTCATTATCTCTGAAGATCTAGAACTGGGGTGAAATTATGGGATTTCCATTATACAAAGGGAGAAAGTACTTCTTTAATACAAAATATAATTCTGAGAATATGCTTGAAATAAAACCAAAGTTTAAAAATTAGAGTTTGGACAAAAACATTTCTAATAAGAATATTTTCTGAAATTTTATGGATTAAGAATTTTCTTGAGATTCAGAAAAACATACGGACAAATAAAAACATGAAACAATTTCGGTAGACACAGCAAGTACATGCGGTTATAATGTTCGACTTCTACTCTAAGTGGAAGGGGCGGGTTCGAATCCCTGTCACAACAAACATGAGCGGTCTTTCAGCCATAGGGGCCTAATACTGTTACGGTCAATCCCACTAATCGTTGGTAAAAAAGTAACCCAAGAGTTGGCGGTGTCTAGGGATAACTGGATGCATTCCCTCTAGTCTTAGGCTGCACAAAATTAAAAGCAAACCACTATTTTAAGCTACAGAGTAAACGATAAACAAATCCATAAAAAGACTATATACATTTTTACACATTGACAATACACCCACGAATGTCTACCAAAAAGACTATATATATATTTACATATTGATAGAACACCCACGTATGTCTAGCAAATAAATAAATAAAATTAGCAATCTATAGCTATCGTGATAAAATCGTGTTAATCTATTTATGACAACCTTCTAAATCCTGAAACGTTCTCTAGTAAATTATGCTTCATATTGACGTAGATATTCATTCTATATCAAATCGATATAACATTCTATATGCTCCATGTAGCTTATTTTACAACTGTTAATTCTTGTGAATTTACTTTAATTACTAGGAATGTTTAATATATATTAAATTGAATTACTGGTGGAAAGATCAGTTAAAAAGTACATACACTCCCAAAACACGTAAGGTGACCGTAGCCTCAGTTTTAACTTCTCGGGTGAAAAACTCCAAAGTTCGACCCGGCATTAAACACGTTCTGCACTTTCAGCTGTGGTTGCATTACTAAAAGTAGTTTTCTGTCTTCAATACGTTTAATGTATTCACTTATGTGACAGGTGTTGCTGATATTTTTCCTTGTTTTGGTCCACAGTTCAAGATAAAGAACGACTATGTCTTAACCTTGAATTTTAAAATGTTCCTCAAATATTAAACTGATCGAAACTTTCAGTGGTGATAAAATAATATTTCTAAACCATCAATAGTGTTTGATTTATGTATAAGAAGTTCACATAATTTACGCTATAAATAAAGAAGGTATTTTTACACATAATAATTTTCCAAAATCTTAGAATTATAAAGTCGTAATCTGAGGTTGTGGATTCGAATCCTCATTACACCATATATGCTCGCCCTTTCAGCCGTAGGAACGTTATAGTGTGACGGTCAATTCCATTATTCATTGGTAGAAGAGTAGCCCAAGAATTGGCGGTGGTTGATGATGGGTAGATCTAGTCTCTCTAGTCTTACACTGCTAAATTAGTGACGGCTAGCGCTGATATCCTTGATGTACCTTTGCGCGAAATTCAAAACAAACAAACAAACAAAACAAAATCTTCACTACAAATTAATAAACCAGTTTATGTTTATAAATCAAAATATTTTGCTCTTGAATTTATGTAAGGAATGGAAGTAGACTACTAGTCTTATAATTAGTACATTACAGCTTAAAGTATTATCTCTATAACTAACATATATGTCTGTGGAATGTACTAGATTTGTATAATGTCAAAGTCTGCCTTCCATAAAAGGTAATTTACAATTTAGTAAATGGACCCGTTTCATCTAAACTCTATTTAGCAGAATAGTTAATTGGTCACGGTTTCTGGAGAAAGATGTGATGAACAATTCGCATGCCAACACGTGCTTGTTACGTTCTTGTTTTCCGTTTCAAATTATTGATAACTCTTATCGAACCATACTGTAATAATAACACTAACAAATATGTTATCATGTTTCATAAACAACGTTATTCAAACTGATAGTTTGCCCCTGATGATACTGTTTCCAGTTTGTAAACAATAATTCTGGTTCCTAGAGAATCCATAAGATATATCAGACATGATGGTATTTCTTGGAAATTTTAATTTAACGCAAATTCAGAGAATATGGGTGAAATAATGAATTTTTCGAACTTTTATGATAAAATTTGTGATGTTACAAGTTTAAAACCGATAAAAATTGCACATAGAATGATGTTATTTATACTTTTAATGGTATAATCCTAAAAATTACTAGTTCACAATGAAATAAAAAGTAAAATGGAAAATGGTAGTATTTCCGACAGAAATGCCCCCCAGTGGCTCAGCGGTATGTCTGTGGACTTATACTGCTAAAAACCGGGTTTCGATACTCGTGGTGGGCAGAGCACAGATAACCCATTGTGTAGCTTTGTGCTTAATTAAAAAAACAAAATAAACCGACTGAAATATTATTATTTTTAATGTACAGGGTGTTCGGAAAGTCACTATGCACTTATAAATTTACTAACAGACATGTTTCAATGTAGAATACAGGAGGTAAATATGAATGACAATTATAAACAATGTTGAAAGTGACCCCTGTTGTTATCAGTACAGGCCTGGATCCTTCTTATTTTGTTTCTAAACACCGCTATCAGTTGTTGGCTTGAAATAGACTGAATGAATGCTGTACAGTGACTTTCCGAACACCCTGTACAATTAGTTTTATATGTTTTAAATTTCGCGCAAAACTACACATGACATTCTGTGCTATCTATCTCTAATTTAACAGTGATAGACAAGAAGAAAAGCAAATAGTCAATTTAACCCGTTGCTAGCTTTCGGACTACCAATTTAACAGCGAAACTGGGGTTGACCGTCACAGCTAAAAGGACAAACATGTTCGGTGATTTACTGTACACAAATTCTCGTTTGAATTAAATTAAGTTTTATCACTCCTTACTGTTTTAGTTTCATTACTCCTTACTGTTTTTTTCCAGATGTCATGGTTAAAACAAGATGCCGACGTTTAAATACTTTTGAGAATGAATTAGTATACAATAACAACATTTGATTATTACTATTTGACTGGATAATACTTAACGTTATGCATGTCTTAGATAATCACTTTTAAGTTTTACCTGCTATTCAAATCGGGCACATAGTATTATAAGGGTTGAAAGTATAAATTTTAAAAATTAGTCCTCTACCGAAATACTTAACATAATAATATCACACCATCTGTAAGTTCTTTCGATGTGTTGTGAAAGTCAAGGTGCCAACAGGAATATATGGTAAGATTATAAGAATTTAGTTTGAGTTACCATAGCGTTATGACATGTACGAAGCAAAGCATGCACGTTGACTGTAAACCTTTTATACTCGTGAATAAGGTGTTTCACGCATGCATTTGGCTAATCGGGGACAGTTTGAGAATCGTTTACTGGCACTTCCCGCGACACTGCTCTAAATTCGTGTCCTGTGTCTGAAAATCGGAAGCACATAAATTATTATTATAAAAAATACGCACCGACTTATACACACCAAATTATATCAACTCGTTTCTTGTTGCAGCTTTTTATGAGATGAGAAATTCTTGGTATTAGGACATTTTCGATGTATATGAAACGTTTGCTATTAACTGTCGTTAACAAGCTTGAGAACAAACAAAAACATTTTTAGGAAAGTTGTTTTTTACTTCTTGCTCTCTTCAAATAACTAAAACATAATGGCTGTGGTTGCACATAGGTAGGCTTCACTTGGAAAGAGGCATCATATTTCATGTTACAAAATATACTAATGTGTTCTCAGTTCACTATATTTTATACATCGAAAATGTTGGTATTGTATGAAATTGGATCAAGTGTGGATTAATGGTTAGCTGACCGCAAATCCAAGAAATCACGTTTTATGTTCCTTTCCGCAAAATATGTTCTCTAAATTTTGGAATCTTGGTTGAGTTTCAACGGTGATGTTAAAACATAACAATTCCACAAAACTATTCGCCGTGAGTGCATAAGGAGAATAATGGTCAGCCCCTGTTGGATGACAGAGTGCTGATGATTAGTTGAAACTTTACAATTAATCCTTTCATCTTAACTATTTCATTTGTGTGTAAGTAGTTTGGAATGTAAATGGAAATAATACATGAATCCATCACTGTATTGTGAAATATGTGTACTTCTCCTAAAATATGAATTAGATTCATGAAATTTACTTTGAATAATATACATATATATAAATGTAAATGTTTGTCCAGCTTTTAAGTCTATTACGTTTACTCCTAACATGCTGTACAACATTGCACTCAACACCAGTTGTAGTTTAGACGACAGAAAATTCGATTCGAAAGCTATACGTTTATATGCAAGACAATTTCCAAAACCAATAGTGGCCCGGCATGGCCAAGCACGTTAAGGCGTGCGACTCGTAATCTGAGGGCCGCGGGTTCGCATCCCGGTCGCGCCAAACATGCTCGCCCTTTCAGCCGTGAGGGCTTTATAATGTGACGGTTAATCCCGCTATTCGTTGGTTAAAGAGTAGCCCAAGAGTTGGCGGTGGGTGATGATAACTAGCTGCCTTCCACTCTAGTCTTACACTGCTAAATTAGGAACGGCTAGCACAGATAGCCCTCGAGTAGCTTTGTGCTAAATTCGAAAACAAACAATCAAAACCAATGCTTCCTCAGCGATATTGTGACGTAATCTCTCTCAGATCCTTCTTCTGTTTCAAAACCATGCATAACAGTGTAATGTTTTTGTTTTATTATCAGAACAAGAGGGAAATAACTTCTGTTTTTCAGTTATGTTGTATGTTTGAAGTAAACAACTCGCCTCTGCTCCTTGTTGAACACTATACAAAAAGTTTGCTAGAAATTAATAAAGGTTCTACTAACTGAGGATCTTCCAGTTAAAGTCGACTTTTAGACGGTAGTAGGGTTTCCGTTTTCCATAGATGGAAAGCTAATTTGAAGTATTTGTTAGGAAAAGACTATGTTTCTGGAGATATCAGTTAAAGTTAGACATTAAAGGCCCGGGGTTCGGCTTAATTCGATATATTAACGAGCGTGAGCTCATTAGTCACGAGGATAGTTTCATTTGAGTATATTAACAATAACGCGTTACTTCGTAATTATTACTAGTTTAAATAATTAACTGCATATATCACAGACGATAAATATATATAATTTGACTCTTTCAAGTGTTTTTGGCCGCGCCCACAAAACTCGACAACTTTTATCATTAAAAATTCCGCCAACCACGATGCGTCTCATCTCTCAGTCGCACATTAGACAAACAAGCATAGACAGAGGTTGGTTACAGCACATAAGCTATTATATCATCCCGCTTAATATTAGTTCAGACAATTTGTTTAGCGATAAACATTTTCGGTTTTCACGGTGAACTGACAAAGATTTGAAGTTACCTCTTGAAGATAAACTGTCAGATTAGAGGCACGTTGATATTTATATCTCATTCTATAAACATTTCTTGCACTATCTTCGTGAGCATAGTTCGGACATGGAGTTCGCAGTGACCAGCTCAGATTTGTTCACACGTCATTATGGACCACATGTAGACACCGCTGATATTACGCGACCGCCGAGAAAGTCGCAAGACCGTTGGGGATACCATCTTGAAGAAAAGCGGTGTATGCATCATTTCATCCTGGGCCATTCACCAACCTCGTTCTCAGTTGACGATATTCTTGATCCGACAAAATTCATTGGGGCTGTAGGGCTCCATTCTTCCTGGAACAGTCACTTGAAAGACTTGGATACCGATAGACAGAGGGAATGTCGGGGTGGTAAAGGTGAGATAGCCTATCTCTCTGCCTCTCATATTTTGACTCAAAAAATCAAATTTGATCTCAAAGTATTCGCGAAAAATAATTTATTGTACCATTGTCTCTATAACAAATGATTGTTTATCATTCTCAGGACTCTTTGGACTTTAATTCATGCAATATTCAGGATATAACTAAATAAAGCTTCGAAAATCTACACCACGATGCTTTTAATCAGTGCTTATTTTCACACAAAAAACACTCTCTAAACTCGTTGTGCTGTGAAAGAGATGATCAAATCGGACTATTAGATCAGAAGAGTAGCTATGTGGAATTAGTCAATCTTTAGCTCTGAGAAAAAAGTAAAGTATGTGTAAGGTGAAATATCGATTTTAAAACTTTGAAGACACGTTCGTTTCACTTGGAATAACATCAGAGATGGGAAAATTAATACATTTTATTGACTGGAATATTAGGAACTTCACCATTATTCAGATATAATACTGCAGAGCCTACGTATCCGCAGTAACGACATAAGTTATAATAGTAAAACTATCAACGTCCTACACGTGTTCTAAAAACGTGGTTATCCTACCTGTCTCTTTCAACACACAAAAGATAACCTACCCACTAAAAATAAATGTTCGAATTTAGCTTTCCAAGATTTGCTTAGCTTAAATAATATCAGTAATTATAACACCAATACCATAAAAAACCCTCTAAACTTATAATTACACGCGCTCAACCACACTTCAACCTGACGATGACCGAAGAAGGTCGAAACGTTGTTCGCTCTTCTATGTAAAATATTTTCTCAACCCAAACGAGCCGTTTTTGCATAAATATAACGCACTCCACCTTCCACTGATCATCAAGACATTCTTCCCAACATCAGGAGACATGCTGACAGCTCGGCATGGTCAGGTTCGAATCCCTGCTACACAAAACGTGCTTACCCTTTCAGCTGTGGGGGGAATCAAACAGAATGCAATACAATTACAGTATCCACAACCAATAAAGAACTCTATTTTAAAAAATCAGAATATTCTGTGTTTTCACCACCAACTACAGCAATTAGTTACTTTTAACGTGACTGAGCTACATGTAAAGCATACAAAGAGATGTTCATTAATTTAATTTCGAAAGAGTAGAAAACTGCACAAGTTTTATATATACATATATTACATAGGAAAGAGGCATTACAGATGTTACCAATACAATAATAATTGTCATCTTTTTCTAAAATACCTGTGGCAGCAGAGAAAACAATAGATATCATTCAGGCCATCTATACTATATAAGAAGCTGTAATTAAACTTAATAAAACAATTAAATAGCTCTGTGACTTGTGTGACTGTTAAAAATTGTAAAAAGAGGCAGAAAATGCTTATAACCTGAATGAAGTGGACACCTCCAAACCACGAGAATGTCTAGTCAAATTTAAATTATTAAACTTCTAAATCTAAGTTTGTTATAAGAAAAATAATTTATGTTTCAAACGTATAATTATCACATTGTTTATGTAATCAACATATGATAGAATAATATTCTTAACTTTTACATAAAACAATACTTCCTCAAAGAGAACTGTGTTTTACATAAAATATTGAAATAATTTTTTTTAATTTTATTTTAGTTGAAACTTTCATGTGAGTTTATTACTTACTTAAGTAAGTACAATGCTGTCTTTATCTGTGCATACAATGGCATCTGTACACCTAAATATATGAAAAAGTGCATTTCTTTAAATTTGATCTAGAAATAAGGATTCAGATTATTGGAAATTAATAATTCGTTCATTCGTTATTTCAATTCAAGCGACTTGTCTGTTAAAGTGTTATGTAAACCGAAACTTATATTCTTTACTGAAAGATGTTTTAATGCGTCATTTAATAAGCTGTACTTATTTATGATGAGATCTTCTCTCACAAGTGTCACTAATATGTTTAATCATATACGCGCTTACTAAGCAAACTCTCGTAAGTGCTAACGCACAACCATACACAGATTTTTATGTGTATTATGTCACCTTATGTACTGACTTTACAAATATTTGCCTCATATATGTAACATTTACGTATATATGTATCTCAATGATTTCTCATTCCACAAAAGAAAAAATAAACATTAAAGTTGAACATTATGCTTCAGGTTTGTAGCTTATAGGTTTGTGATTAATCATAACAGACTATATCAATGATGATCTCTATGCGATTCCTTATTTTGTAATCAGTTAAAAGAAAAATAAGATTACGCTGTATTTTTCATTTTTTGAGAAATATCAAACTTATTTCAGATCAGGTCAAATTTATACAGGATCTTTATTTTATAAATGCTTAAACTAAAATAATTTTACCAAATCGACCAATCACAACAAAATGGTGTCGTATCAATTAACTCGTGAAAGTAATTAGATGAACCGCATAGCCTACAGCTAGCCATAACATTTGAGAAAAACATTTAAGTTTTGGTTTACAGTTAAAACCATAAAAGTTCTAAACTCTCCGTCGACAACCCGACATGGCACTCGACTCGTAATCTGAGGATCGAGGATTCAAATCCCCGTCGCGCCAAACATGCTCGCCCTTTCAGTCGTGGGGGCGTTATAATGTGACGGTCAATCCCACTATTCGTTGGTAAAACAGTAGCCCAAGAGTTGGCGGTGGGTGGTGATGACTAGCTGCCTTCCCTCTAGTCTTACACTGCTAAATTAGGGACGGCTAGCCCAGATAGCCCTCGAGTAGCTTTGTGCGCAATTCCAAAGCAAACAATTTTAGCAGGGCACATGGACGGCTTTTGCCACTGACCTTTGTGCTCAGAGATTTTTTGCTTGTTAAGAGACATCGCAATTTGCTTATTACAAATTAGCAATAACTTGTTCCAAGTCTCTTTCTGAATTGTCCTGATGCATAAAGTATAAAAGATGTCCATGTCTTGGGCATCCTAAATATCCTATCTGAAGAATATTCATATGATCTGAGTGTGTGAATATCAGAAAAGGTTGTTTACATAACATTCCCTATAACAACATATTTTAGAGTGGTATCACACAACTTAAGTAGTATTAAACATTTTCAAAATGTAGTTCTGAATCACTTATTTCACCGCAATTTTACATCGATTTGGTAGTTAAGAGACTTGATTATAAAAATCATTTTACTATATCAACCTTCAACAATTTCGTGAGAGAAACAAATCTCTACAAAGCAGAAGCAGCACCAACATTTAATAGTCATATTCTGATACGCTTTATAGTAAATATATTCCACGTAAATCACTATATTTGAATTCAAAATTCAGTAGATAAACAAACATTGTCTAATTGTCACCTGAAAGATACAATATTTTTCTGGAAAATCCCCTAATAATTAATGGGAGTTATGCTCGTGTATGTTAAAATACCGAGTTTAGGATTTAGGTCTAGCTTTCTCTGATTTTATACTGTCCAGAAGAATATAGCCAGCCAACAGTACTCGTTTTCAAAAGGCGTTTGTTCTTCTCTTTAAACCGAATAAACGGCCTGTCATGGCCAAGCGCGTAAGGCGTGTAACTCGTAATCCGAGGGTCGCGGGTTCGCGCCCGCGTCGCGCCAAACATGCTCGCCCTCCCAACCGTGGGGGCGTTATAATGTCACGGTCAATCCCACTATTCGTTGGTAAAAGAGTAGCCCAAGAGTTGGCGGTGGGTGGTGATGACTAGCTGCCTACCCTCTAGTCTTACACTGCTAAATTAGGGACGGCTAGCACAGATGGCTCTTGAGTAGCTTTGTGCGAAATTCCAAAACAAACAAACAAAACAATTAAACGATAACGATATTTACTTCGACTTCTATAATGCGTCCGTACCTGAAATTGCAAAGCACACCCAATGCTAATTTGTTTCGAACTCGGCCCATATGATCCAAGCAATGGTTAAAGAAAGACTGTTAATTTGATAATTAACTGATAATGGTATTAAAGTATTAGGCAGTCTCTAACACGTCGGTCATCGAAATAAATGATAACGAAATTTAAGAAATAGATGATGTGAAAAATGTAGTAATATTTTGAAGAGTGTTTGTTATTTAATATTCTGTTCAACTAGTAGATTAGGAAAGCCAGACTGCTATAGGTATGCACATAGAAACCTACACTTTGGATCGACTGGAAACAGCAAATATATTTGTTTATCCATACTGCAAGTTTCAGAAATTCTTTGGTGATCTGCACAGTAAATTTTAATTCATTAATTATCAGTATCACTTTTCTATCGAAACGTAACTTTTACATCAATACCGATGTCTTTATTTTGTAACAGATCTATCGTTATACGTTTATTTCAAAACCAACATGCCCCCCCAGTGACTCAGCGGTATGTCTGCGGACTTACACGCTAAAATCCGGGTTTCGATACCCGTGGTGGGCAGAGCACAGATAGCCCATTATGCAGCTTTGTGCTTGATTCTAAACAACAAAACCAACGTTTCTTTCAGTACAGTTTTCTTTTTACATGTGACGTATATTCTTAACTGTGTATTGCGCAAGTCCTGCTTGTACTCGAAATGTGTAGAGAATATTTGAAAGTGAAAATCAACAGTGTACTAGGTGTAAATTTTATACTCGTAATTGACAGTATTGTTGCAAGCAAATGCTAATAAATGTTCTAGGTCTCGCGTGATTTAGTTTATAAAAACCGACGCTCCGAGAGACAAATAGACGACTATTATTGGACAGCTACAGTCAGTACACTATAGGCATAGGAAACTATAATTGTGATTAACGCCTATTAATCGGAAAAATACAGACTATGACCAGGAACATTTATAGATTTTGAACATCACAAACCGTTCAATTTTAGTGAATTACTTCGGACGTTAGTATTTTTACGAGGACATTAAAGATCTTCATTAGGAAAAGTCAGCTTATGAGCGGCGTAAGGCCATTTGAACTAGCTAGCTTAAGCGAGGTGTGTGACATTATTAAGTAAAAACTAATTTGTTCCTCAATAGAATATTCATTTTTAGACTGGATATAAAATTCAGTATTGTCTGTATGTTTTTAAAACTATTGTATATAAATCATTATTTATAGAAACTATTAGTAACTGCCATAATTGTAAATAGTATTGTTTTTGTTTGTTTGCATATTAAAATATATGTGTGTTAAAAAAAAATTGTGTGTATCAAACTTATTGGCAAATGACATAACTTTAATACACATTAACATTTAATTAAGAACCAAATTAAAATTAAAATTTCCGTTTATTTCAAATAGTAATACGTAACGTATGTTATATAATAATTTATATATAGATAGTAATAGGAATAATGCATATAAATGATATAGTTTGATTTTATAATAATGGCTCGGTGTGTGCATTTATAATATTTGGTTTTATTTACCACTAGATAATTTTACTGCCTGTCAATCCAAATTTATATTTATTTATTAATGTATGTTTCTATTCGCCTGTTATTATTCAAACGTACTTTTTTTTAATATGCGATTTTGTATACCTGTAAATAAGTAATAACCTTAATATATATACATACACACAACAAACGTATTTTTAACAGGTTTTTCTAATTGTTTGTCAACATATGATTTTTTTGCTTATAAATATACATCACAAAAACGTTAATTGTGGTATAGTGAAAAAATAATAATTCAAGGTAAATGTAAACTGATAAACATTAACTCGGTCGCAAAATGTATTCTTTAAACAAGCATCAGTCTAAATGTATTGTAGGCTAACTACCAATGTATGACCAGTTTCAGAAAAAGTGGTATTACTAAATAATTTAGTCTCAGCTTCATGGTCGCAACCATTAGGCTCTCTCGAATACTCGATCATTCTTTAATCGCTGCACAACAAAAGTATTAGATTTTGTTGAAGTACGCTATGCAACACTAGAAAAATTATTATATTTCATTGGAACAAGTTATTTTTTGTTAGTAGACAGTAAAGGAGTAAACTTCACTTTTCTTTATCCAAATTATCAGAACATGTAAACTTACTGATGTTCAGGCTTAAAATTATGTATTTTCTCGATATAGAACCACACAGACATCTCTATCTGTGGATAAACTTCACATGTGCACTGTACTGTTGTATACTCAAAATTTTATGCTGACATGTTTTAGTTTGTATATATTGACAGAACTACAGAGGCTATCTGATGTATATATGACAAAACTACAGAGGCTATCTGATGTATATATGACAGAGCTACAGAGGCTATCTGATGTATATATGACAAAGCTACTGAGGCTATCTGATGCTGTCTCTATTTTTTAAAATATACTGATCTACTGACTAGAAATAAAATAAAAATAAATCCGAGCAATTTCGAAAGGTGACCCATGAAGAAGAAAGATCCACCATTCAAAAGCACTCGAATAATAGTGTTTTTATTTATTTCTATCAAAACTTCTTGAACTTACGTAGTTTTCTAACGTCATGAAGTTACACGTGTAACATATCTACCTCTTCAAACTTAACTCATCAGCTTCCAAATCTATTATGGTAAAATATTGCTATTGATTTCTTATACGCAAAAAAATTTAAAAGTAAAAGTCATTTGTGTAAAATAAAGTTTATCAGTACAATGAAATATTTTGTTTTTGGGACAACACACAACATGTTTCAAAAGAACATTAGTTTATCTTCCTCACCATGTAATTCCATGAATTTCTTCACAAACTGTAAACTCGTACATTTTTCCTCTAGCATAGAACCTACTTAATTATTTTTAAGTTCATCAGGATCTGATCCAAAGAGTTTTGGAAATAGACCAACTCTGGCCGATATAGCATCGTTTGTTAATGTATAGTACAGCTTTACTGGAAGTATAAGAGTTGTTATGTGCTACAAATCACGATTTTTATGAAGAATAGTTACAGAACTATTCTAGGCTCTCTTTATCTGCTCATATTGAACAATATATTTTAACTTCTCACAGGAATTTGTGACAGAGATGGTAATTTCATTTTAAGTCAGTTTGTTTGTTTGCTTGTAGTTAAGCACAAAACTACATACTGGGCTATTGTGCTCTGTCCATCATGGGTATCGAAAACCGGTTTCTAACGTTGTAAGTCTGTAGATATACCGTTTTGTCACTGAAGAGCAATTAAACCAAAAGGATAGCATCTGCATGCTTAAGTGATTTGTAAATAGTGCATTCATCTAAAATTATATGAAAGCGTTTACGATTCCGTAATTGGACAAATATATTTATCCAACTATTTATTTAAATAGATAAAAAGGTAATAAAGAAAATAGCCGTAATAAAATAAAAAAATAAAAAATATGAATTAATATTTTACTATAAATTCGAGTCAGCCTCTACTGACTACCTGTTGCATATAGGCTTATAAGCTAAACATTTAGACCCAAATCCTATACGAATTACGTCATTCAAAGCAAATCAACAGGCTTGATCAGATTTACATGTATGCGCCTTTGGATCTCACATTTAAATGAGGGAACTTTTTGTGTGGCCCATGTTTCAATTAGAGGAAGAAGAATAAAGTAAACATTTTACAGAAAGACCAGAAGTTAAGTCTAAATAAAACAAAGACTTAATAGAAAGATCACAGGTGAAGCTTAAATAACTTATTGTAAAAACAAATAAACGGTTATTTGGGCAAATTCAGGTTACAACAAAATGTTATGAATTAATTATTCACTATGGAAATTTCAGATCTTCTTCTTCACCAGAAACGTTTGCTAAATTAATTAAAACATAAACATTGGGCCATTAGATTGATATTCTGTACGTTATCCACAATCCCAGTTAAACATCGAATATTAAGTGTTTGAGAAAGTGATGTTTAGTTGGAGTATATATTATTTACTTTCAGACCATAATAGAGTCTTGTTTCTAATATTAATTGAAATTTGTTACAAAAAAAGTGTATAACACTTCTCAGGAAAAAAAAATTAAACAACAGATGAAAATGACAGGCTCTAATATCTGATGAAACAAGAGTGTGTTCATTAACCACTTTTATCCGCACATAAACAATTATATATTTAGTTCTAGCTTTTTATTTTCTAATTTTATTTTGAATTTATTTCGTCGTTTATTAAATTATTCAGAGGGAGAGTGTAAGACTTTCATATAAATGCAATATTTATTCTGCTGTTTCTGATAGTCGTCATATTTACTTAATTAGGTTACTAGGGTATAGGGCCTTAATTTTTTATTTTAACTCTACTGCAATTAGTATTGCAAACAACCATGGATAGTGCATGGTACTTGAGTTTGCTACGTTTTGTACTTAAGCACCCAGACTGTACATCTTTGTAACGAATTAACTGTCGTACATTTATTTGGTTATCTACGTTTGCTTCATCAACAAAAGTATAACCGACCTAAATACTAGAACTGAAAAACTAGAGGGAAAACAGTTATAGTCAATAGCCAGTTTTTTTTATGACCGAAGAGTGGGATTTGACTGTCACCCTTATAACAGCCCGATGGTTCTAAAGTACGGAGCGTGTTTAAGTAAATAACTAAAATACAATTTGCAATAACGAAAATTTATCAAAATCTAAAATACACAATTAATGTACGTGTAAGTCTGCTTGTTATTCAGTGTTGGTGTTTGATATAAAGAGTTTCGTTAATCAATAATTAAATATTTGTGTTGCCCTTGCAAACGACGCGGTCTTATGTTGAATTGTTCATTTTCTTAGTATGTTCAGTATTTTTGTTTGCTACTCCATCACTTTCTGTGTTTCAATTTTTATTAAATTATAATTATAGTAGCATTGCATTTTAGTTATTTACTTAGAAGTGTTTTAATTATTATATTTTGCTTTAGCTAGGCCCGGCATGGCCGGGTGGGCTAAGGCGTTCGACTCGTAATCTGAGGGTCGCGGGTTCGAATCCCCGTCGCATCAAACATGCTTGCCCTGTCAGACGTGAAAACGTTATAAGGTAACGATCAATCCGACTATTCGTTAATAAAAGAGTAGCCCAAGATTTGGCGGTGGGTGGTGATAACTAGCTGCCTTCCCTCTAGCCTTATACTGCTAAATTAGGGACGGCTAGCATAGATATCCCTCGTGTAGCTTTACGCGAAAATAAAAAAAACAACAACAAACAACTCTATAGCGGATGTTTTTGCTGCAACGTGACATAAACAGTTAATTCACACTCTGGGTGCAATAACCATGACAACGTCTTTCTTATTGACTTAACATGACTAACTATCATTGTTTAAATTTCATTTTCGCATTTTATATACTAATCAAAAACTGCTTATTAATTGCAAAAACAAATTGTGTGTTTTTAAACTGAGGCTCATCTTACCCACTGCAATGATTAAAAATTAAATCCAGAGACTAACATTGTGCTGTCTCTTAAGTTTATCGTAACTATGTTTATATTACGGGAAGATACCTAGTGATGTATCTTTAAAAGATGTACTTTTAATTGGAATACCAGTGATAATGAAGATGTCATGGGAAGTAATATTGTGTATTAATATAGCAATGCTGATCAGAATGTCACGGTAAGTATAAACATGTGTACATTTTTAACATTGTATTCAAATTATCAGTAAATTCTGTAAAACTCTGTTTTACAATTTCACGTTTTCTTCAGATTATGTCTTTTTCGTATATTTTAATTATTATTCTTTCCATCTTACTTGTTAAGGTTACTGTTTGATTTGTCTTTGTAAATTTAAAAACAAATAACTTCAGTGATCTTATACTTTACTTTCCGTACAGGTGACATTAGTAGAGCACAAGACACATCAGTTGTTTCTGAAGTATCTTCGATAAAACCATACCATAAAACTAGGAGTGTAAACGTAAAACCTGAACTCTACAGCCTTGCGATTAACGAAAAATCGCACATTGTAAACTCAAAATATTCAAAGAAGAAGAAATCGGTGATTGACAATAAACCTAGACGAACGAGAACTGCCTTTACTTACGAGCAACTGGTGACATTAGAAAACAAATTCAGAAATACACGTTACCTGTCGGTTTGTGAAAGGCTTAACTTAGCCCTTTCACTCAGGCTCACCGAAACTCAAGTAAAAATCTGGTTTCAAAACCGCCGAACGAAGTGGAAAAAACAAAACCCTGGTATGAGTGCTAGTAGCCTTAAAATTCCTCCCATGCTGTCAAATACTGACCTGCTCACCGCTTATCGGAGGATTTCGCCATACCAACATCCAACAGTGGCAGGACAGATCCATGGCTCTCCGCTGACTTTTCTCACAACCACGCAGGACCCTCTGTCACACTCGTTGTTTCCTTCTGGAGCTCAGTCATCGTTTTTACTTTCACAAACTCAATTTGACATTTTTTAGAATCCTAAGGCGATTGATAAATATAAGAGAAACAATATTTAACGGTTGGTTATGTTATTTGTGCTGAGTTTAAAGCAAAGTGCAGAGTAAGCAAAACATGAACATACGATTTACACTACGCCTAAAATCAATGAAATTGTATTATTTTATAATTTACGGTAGAGTATAAGAATATTTACTTCTATAGTATTAACATGCATCTAGAATATACGTTTCCATCTAAGAACAAGATTGCTCAAGTAATTAGTAACTTAAATCAAATGCGAATTGAGTTTTTTGGACAACTTTCTAAATAAGAATGTTTTTAGAAAAGTACGTTGCTTATAAATAGCTTGAATAGACACTAGTTAGTAAATCTACTATGCTTTAGTTTAATTTGAGAGTGAAAATAAACATTATCATTGGAAAGCACTTGATAAACCATTACTTTGTGCAGAGAAACACGTAAAGCACAGTGCTGTATATTGCATTGCCGGTAGTGGTATAGTTTTCGACGTAAACGCACGTGCACGTCTATGCGTCCAAAAAAAACAAAACAGAACGAATTACAAAATCTTAATGAACCTTGCCAAACATCATAAAAAAGTTCGTAATACAAAACAGGTTCTATATGCATGAAATTTAAACCGAAACACAAGCAAACGAATCATTAAATATCTGAGTTATACAATAACTACAACGCACAGATAAATCAAGACGTCTATCTACTAATAACTAGTTTAACGCGTTGATTGTGAGTTTCCTGTTTTAACTATATTTGTAAATAACCTGCTCATATAAAAAACCTTATTATGTTATTTTTACTTATCTTACTATATAAAAATATAAGGAGATAATTGCATTTACCCCTCAGTTTAACATATTTTTTATATGAGAAGGGTAAAATAGATGGGTGATCCATATTCGTCATTTACCATCAAAATATTGAACTAAACAAATACGACTTCATACGCTTCGTACAAATAAATTCCATTCCTATGCAGTTTGATGGTTAGGATTGTACGTTAATATAGATTCTGCGACAGGTTAATGTTTGTTTTTAAGTTATATTGTACAGAATATTAATGAAAATAGCATTTTATAAAATAGACAATATTGTCTGAAATGTCAGCTTTGTAATGTACTCACACATCAATTGTATATTTATGTTAGAAGTTCGTGATAGGTATGAACTGAAAGATGTTATATTGACTGTGTCCCGATTTACCCCCTTTTATGATCCTCAGTTTTTTGTGTGGAACAAAATAAATACACAAATTAAATGTATTTTATTTTTTATGTAAAATGTATTCCACAAGCAGAAAACTTTCAACCTAGTTATATCAGATGTTAAAGTCACGAGAAACATGATTTTGTTAACTTGTTTACTATTTTACATAAGTATTATTCCTTGTGATCTCACGAAACGGTGTATAGATTAATACACTACGTTACCGCATTACTTTTGGCTTTACGATGTAATGTCCAGGCTATTATTTTAGACTATTGTTACTACACTTTAGTTCGTAGAAAAATGTCATAGGATATAGTTGGTTATATTTGACAACTGTAATTACGATGACTTTCTTGTGCATTGTCCAGGTGAGTATATTACATTACTGTAATTATTTTTGATCTCACGAAGCAGTATTCAGATAAATTTATTGTGCTACAGTAATTATTTTGATTTTTACAATGCAGACCAATGTTATTATACAGGAATAATAATAAATTTTTGGATAATATTAAATTATAATCCAGAGTTAAATAAAACAAAAACTGTAACACTGATTCATTGAATGAGAAACTTGTTCAAACGAACGATGAACTTATTTAAACAAACAACTTATTGTTCATTGTTATAAGGAACATTTATTGTCACTATTAAAATTACGAAATGAACACTTTTAGAATTGTTTACTAAAATATCCGTGAATTAAACATGGAAAAACATCATAACTATATAATACGCTAGAAACTTAGCCGGCAGTACATACAGATAATTATAAATGCCGACTCATTTCTTCACTCTTTTTAAAATAATTATCAGGTTGTTACGTTTTTTTTTTATGTGGATTGAACGCAACAGAAAGACACAGATAACAGTTTGTATAATTTATCACACTAAACTATTATATATATGTAACAGATATAACATAAATTATATAATAACAATGACAGATATTCAGTTTCAACATTCAAAATTAATTACAATACAAAATAGTACTGGTTTCAACCTTCAAAGTTAATTATAATACAAAATGGTACTAGTTTCAACCTTCAATGTTAATTACGATACAAAATGTTACTGGCCTGTGTCCAATATAATGATCTAGAATAAAAGTTCAAAAGTTCAGATCAGAAATCCAAAATTCCGGTCTAGGGTGTGAATTTGGTCCCACGAAGAAATACCGAAGTTTGAATGGAGAATGACGAAGTCCTTTTTACGGTGTTTTCGATGAGCGTTTCAAACTTATCACCTTCCAATTTTCCCGTTCTCCCCAAAACAGTATTACACGTTTTGACTTTCAGTATAACTAGTAATTCAAATGAATCGCAGAGATTGACGAAATAAAATCACAGCTTCTGTAGATCTAGCTTTGGTCACAAATCCAAGTTGAATAAAATCACAGCAAACACTTAAACTTTCTCAAACGAATGACTGACTTCTCTTTTCTCGTGCGTCTCCGTCTCTTTATATATTAGTAGGCCTAGACTTCTCGAACCATCGCGTAACTTCCACAGAACTCCAGAGCAATCCGCGCCACAGAACTCCAGAGCAATCCGCGCATGTACGTTCTTGCACGAGACTCAACGTCTAGACACTAGGCCGCCGTACACTTCCGTTTATAGTCATATATTTGATCTGCCTAATTCTAGAAATTTCTAAATGAATAACAACATATTTTATTGGTTTAAGCTTTGAAACAATAATATAAATATGGAAATATAAATAATAGAAATGAAAATTTAAAAACAACACGACATGTTGTCGTTTACAAAACATTTACATAACACAGGTTTATTTGTATTTTACGCTTGACTTAAACTGACAGGCCTGATACGCTATACCCATATTTTGTCAAATTATATCAACGCAACTTTTTTCTTTTTTTCCGGTTAACAGAAATCCCAACAAATTTAACAGCTTTAAATTCGCTTCATTGAGAATAACATAGCAGTGGAAACTCTTCCAATTATTTCTCGTTCTGTTTGGGATATTTTTAGCTATTATTTTAAAATGTGACAAATAAATTGTTGGATTGGTAAAAATAACTGTTAGTGCAGTTCAAATAACTTATTATATTTTTGATAATGTTACTGTCAAGAGAAGGATAATTTAAATATTAAAGAAACAGGTAAAATAAAAGTGGTTACCAAGCAATTGTTTATAAAGTTTATTATCAGAAGTCAGAGTGAAAAAGGGACTAGAAACGTTGCGATTTTGTGATGTATAATAACTAAAATATGCATTTGTTTTTCACCATACAAAATGTACAGGTATATGGATTTAGTTTACTTATGATAAATGCGATTTATATACTTCAGAAACTTATTTAAAATAATCATAAAACTTTTACAAAGCAGCTGAGCTTTCTAGGCCTCATTAGTAAAATATTAAAACCGCTACCGAATCTGAAATAAAGCTTTCCTTCTTTAACCAGAATCTACAATTTCTTAGTTAACCATTTAGTCCGTAAATTTTCAAGAACTACATTACTTGCTTTTACGATAGCCCGTTGTTTAGCTTTGTGCTTAATTTGAAGCAAATAAACAAGACTTGTTCCTGTAATATTAGCCTCTCCCTGGTGGTTAAACGGGAAAGTTGAAAGCTTGTAACGCTAAAAACGAGATTTCGATACTCTTTATTGGCACACAACAGATAGCCTCATGGGGAGCTTTATGTTTAAGAAACAATTGTTTGTTTGGTTTTTAAATTCGCACAAAGCTACACGAGGGCTATATGTGCTAGCCGTCCCTAATTTTACATGGTAAGACTAAACGGAAGGCAGCAAGTCACCACCACCACTCACTACCAACTGTTGGGCTACTCTTTTACCAACGAATAGTGGGATTGACCGTCACATTATAACGCCCCATGGCTGAAAGGACGAGCATGTTTGGCGCTAGGAGGATGCGAACCCGCGACTCTCAGATTACGAGTCGTACGCCTTAACATGCCGGGCCAGTTAAGAAACAAGATATACTAATGTTTATATTTGAGTAATACAACATTAAACGTGTGTTTGTGTGTTTTTCGTATAGTAAAGCCACGAAGGGCTATCTGCTCAGCTCACCGAGGGGAATCGAACCCCTAATTTTAGCGTTTTAAGTCCGAAGACATACCGCTGTACTAGCGGGGGCAAAAGGTGTGTGTGTTTTTCGTATATCAAAGCCACAACGGGCTATCTGCTCAGCCCACCGAGGGGAACAACATTAAACAGAGAAATGATTTTAACGATTATTGGATTGTTATTGAAGAAGATAATTACGTTTCGTAATAGATACACAATGAAATTTATAGATATTATATGCTTTTTATGCATTTAAACTCTATTAATGCGTCCATTTGAAACTAAAATACAAAACACCAAACTTATCTTAATAGATTTATAGAAGCGTTGTATGCATAAATACAAATTATTCTAAGCTTTACTGCAGTAAAACAAACAAATCATTCAGAACCCGAAAGCTGTTTCATACAATACCCAATATACTCATGTTACCTAATCATCAAGCTTTGGAGAATTCACCATTAACTATATCGGTTAAACAAATCTTCTCTTGTTAGCAGTATTTTGAAAAAAAGCAGCAAACTAATCAGTGAAGATTTTTCTAATAAAGACAACAAAAATTGTCTCATACAACTTCCCACGTGTGTTTTTTTTTATTTAAGTAATTCTTAACTGGTACCGTCATTTCCCTATTTTGTAATATTTATTTCTAACATTATTTAAATTGCAAGTTTGTCTTCCCAGTGCACCCCCTCCTGTTGCACAGCAGCGTGTTTTTGAAGTTAATAAGATAAAATCAAAAGATCGATTCACTGTGGTGGATAGAGTGCACCTAAACCATTCTATAGATTTGCGTTTAAATGAACAATATCGTCTTCGTTACATTCAAATCAGTCAATGATGTCAGTAAAAATCTTATTGGTACTTACAATAGCCTACATTTAAATCTAACACCTTTTCAAATATCCTACAATTCTTTGATCAATTCTTCCTTCTAACTTTTAATAACTAGAGCTATCAGATTTATTTGCGTGTTTTAACATTACAAGTCTCCAGACTTACCGCAGGATCACCATGATGAAATAGAGAGTTTTATAAGATAAATTTATATTTATAGTTACAAATAACGGAATTATCATGGTGAAATTAATTAAAATGATACTTAACTTTAACAATACATTTTTCAGGTGATTATAAATTATATGCTATAGCGTTAATTCTTTTTTAAAAGAACATGTTTTGTTTTTTTACGGCTCAATAATTAGTTGATGTTTCCTTCACAACCACCAGACGAACTTACTTACTCATAGTAAACATCATATAAGAAAAAATTAAAGTAAGCTCAAGTTAAACCTTTTTATTTGGATGATTGATTGCTGTTTGCATTTATTATGTTTTTGCTAGTCGACTGATGCATTAATTTATTTTTACTAATGAAACATTTTTTTTTTGTACTCAAGGGCTACTTGGGTTATCTTTCCCAACTTGTAATATGATAGATTACGAAGGAAGGCAGTTGGTCAACTTCATCAATTCTTGGAGTACTTTTTACTAACAAACGATGAGAATATCCGTGACAAAGTTTCCATGGTTAAAAACATATGATTGAATCACCTAAAAAGTGACTATGTGTTCTCAAGACAACTGGTGTGGGTGTTAGCACTTTAATTAAAATAAAGTACAGAGCAACTTTTCGACCTTCTTAAGTCATCTTCAGGCATACTTTGCCGGGCGAACGTATTAGGGTCAAAAGTGTAAATAGGTACGGGATTGTGGGGGGCGATGCAATTACCGTATTTTCCGCCTAATAAGCCGAATTTCTGGCCCCAAATTTTGGACCTGATTTTTGGGGGTCGGCTTATTGGCCGATCACCAGCTTTGGACCAAAAAATACCGAAGACCAAAATCGGCCCCAAAATCATACTTTTGGTCTCACAGTTACGGCAGAGTTATTTCAGTTGAATAAACTTTATTTATTAATAGAAAAAGGTCTATACATTACGAATGACATGTATTCATAGAAATAACAAAATTCATAAAAAAATACACACTTTAATCTCAGAAATTTAGTAAAATCCATCAAATTCATCATCTTCGTTTTCTCTCGAAGTACAAAGCTGTGTCGCTTCATGAAGCGGGTACACCAGCTGTTAGTTGCCTTGAATTTTCTTTATTTCGACCAGCTCACTTAAGTGCAAAAATACGGATCTGGGCACGCGTGACAGTCAGGCCACTCTGCCGGTTTTCATTCCCCATGTCGCTACATCTTCTTCCAGGTTTAGCCACTTCGGTTGATTTTTCTGGTTGCATTGTTTTCGACATTTCTTTTAGCACACATTCTGCTTTCTAACATTCACGGGCCTGTTTTTCATTCACACAGTAATTGCGAGCGGCATTCATATTTGAGGTTTTTAAGGCTAGCTCTACTACTTTCAGTTTAAAAGCAGCATCATAACGCATTCTTTTTTTGCAGGTGTAGACATCTTTGGCTTTTGACGGTACAATGATAAACCCCCACTACATACCCCTGGTATTTATACCCTGGGTTAGTGATTTTAATTACTGAGTAAAAATTCTGGAATTTCATTGGCTACCTAATTACAGTGAGTGGAGCCAATAACGAATGACATATTGATTCCATCTCTCCTCGGCTTATTGGGCGGTAATAAGCAAAAACCCTCATTTTCAGAGCTGAAAATTGGCCTCGGCTTATTCGGCGATTCGGTTTATTAACCGGAAAATACGGTAGATGTTAGGTTATTAATTAGTATAGGTATAAAGGTGCTCCTTTATATTGGTTTAATTTTGGTTTTAGTTGTATAAGTAGGGGTTCTTTGCTTCTGCGTCTATTTTTATATTTGTTTCCCTACTTAGTATCTGGATGTTTTCTATAGTTACGTTGTGTTTATTTAATTTGCAATGTTCATAAACGCGTGAAAATGAGATTTTTTTTTTAAATCTGGTTTCCATTTCTTTGCTTGTTTCTCCAACTGTTGCATTGTATTTTATATATTATGTTGGCGTTATGTTTGTCAATGTAGTTTTTACATAGTATGGATTTCAGTTTTGTACCTGGTTTTTGAATAAATTTGGTATTTACTGGAATGTTGCGTTTTGTTATAAGTTTTTTTTCTAAATGTTGGTTATTTTTTCACTGATGTAGGGAATATATGGTATGCAGCAGTATAAAGTTTTGCAGTTTGTTCTCTCTTCGGACTTATTATTGTTTGTTTGTTGTGTGCGTATAATTTTTTCAACGGTTTTTGAAGGTAATTTGTTGGTGTTAATGAAATATTGTTTTATTCCCTTGATTTCATCCTTTATTTTATCAGGTGAACACAATTTTATTGTTTATTTGGTTTTTTAATATGTTGACTTTTGGTTTTGTTTACAAAATTCACTACCACCAAAACTAACTTTATCTTCAATTACCAAAACTACCATCAAATAAATGGCCAAAGTACGGGCAATCCCGTGTCACTAGTTCAAGCCAACATTTTTAAACACAGAATGAATATCAAGCAATCAATTCAGCCTTACACCCATTAAAATACTATTATAGATATGTTAACGACACAATTGCTGGATTCATATCCACAGAACACGTTAACTCTATTCACCTCAACATTAAATTTACCTGTGAACTGAAGAAAGCTTACTAAATAGCACTTCTCAATATCAAGATCACAAGAACCGATACACAGTTTAAAATAGAAATCCACAGAAAAATCACCCATACCAGACAAACATTCCCTGGGACGCAACTCATGAAACAAACGTATATAGGTGCTCGCGGACGATACAGCGTGATCATCACCAGAAATACTTTAGTTTCTGCCATGATGTTTTTGCTCTCGCTTAATAACATCAACCTTGTAGAGTGATGAAAACTTTGTGTTATATTAAAAAGTTAGCAGAATAAAGGTGACTCTTATTTGTCTCTGGAAGTGGACCACCGATATCTACAATAATTTTCGGTAAAAGAGAACTAACAATTCCTTTCTGGAGTTTGACCTTATTAAGCTAAGTACAATATTCACATCATTGACAAATGTCTTGATTTAAATAAAGGCAAAAGAATAGCTGTTGAATGCTAGAACAAGTTTGTCTAACACCTTGGTGTCAATATGTTTTGGAAATGCTGGAGAATTTTATGTCTCAAAGCCCATGGAATCATTAGCCACAACAAAGGCTGAAAAATAATTTCTTTGCAGTCAGTAACAGTGGTACAACAAACTTTCTTTTTCTCGTAACGTTTTATAGATTGCTTGCTCTCGTGTTCTATTCCTCAGTCTGAATTGTACATATTTTACCTCGCTGTATCACAAGGAACACATGCTATATTGTAACTTCCATAATGTTAGTTACAGTATCCATCTGTTACTGAAATCTACTACTATGTCATTATGGTAGAAATACTCTTACTTCCTACACAATGTTCAGGGTCTGAATTTTAAATTTAAAGGACCTCATAAATAGAACCTCGTCTGAAGGAGAGATGACCCACCTGTATTTCCATTTTGCAGGTCTGAGCAAATGCGTATGATTAAATGATGCTCATCCAATGTTGTTATTTAGTAAGTTTTACTTTTTTTTTAAAGTTCATCAACGATTTCAGTGACACGTAAACTACTCAATCAATAATTTTTTCTACAGTTGAACTAATTTCTGAAGTATTTTACAAAGACAATAACATCAAATATTCTTTTTTGTCGTGTAGTATCTGTATTCAAGAGTCATAGTGTACAACTAGCTTATGTGATAACTCAATTTTTGTTATCTTGCAGCCGTGACACCACTACTTCAATTCCACTATTGTTAAGTTTTGTGTACTGTAGAAAGTTTTAATTCTTTAATGGATATGCTAAGACTTTGCAAGTTTTCTTGTTGAAGTTTTATTAACCTCTCAACAGTAGTGGGTAGAGTACGCAGTCCGAATGACATTACAAAGTATCCAGACAACTGTTTCTGCTTTCTTTGTGTATTTCAGCTCCTCAGAATCCAGATGCCGTATCTAATTTGTTGATCTAATGGGCCCCTTTCAACGAGTTCAAACATTTATCCATTTATGGTAAGAGAAAGGTGTTAATAAATGCTACAACATTAACGTACTTAAAGTCAATACAAAATTTATTCATACCTTCCATATTTTTTATAATAACTATCAGAGATAAATAAGCACATTCTAAAAGTTGTATGATCCTATTTTATAACATACATTGAATTTTGGCTTTTGGAACTCGTTACGTTGTTAGGACCCAAGGAAAACCTACCCAATGGCTGTTTAACTAAATGTGTCACTTGTATCTATGTGACGTTGAATGACTGTACAACTTAATATTTGATCCATAAATAGATTAGTATGTTCTAGCAACAATTATTTGACTTTTTATCTCTGGCTTGAATTTAAGTTATAAGAAAAGTCTTCAACTAATGATCTCCGGTTCGTTAGTACAATAATGTTTACTTTTAGACACAGTGTGAATGAATTATTGCTACTATTGGTTATACTCATTTTGATTTTGTATCGACTATCATTTCACTTTTTCACTGTATAGCTAGCCATCCATAATTGCAGAACAACATTAGAACTTTATTCCCTTTTTGATAAATAACTACTCTAGCTAATTGTGCTTACTTTCTGAATGAGAAACAAACCATTTCATGCATAGGGTTAATAACTGAATTACACAATACTAATTTATTAGACGAGATTTGCATTAAGCCTGTGCAGACTATTGTTTCTGTGTCCTTCTGACTAGTACTAAATGTTTTTACCATAAAATATAAGTTCACCAGTTGCATAGTGAAATCACTGGTGAGAAACTGCAATGTATCTATTCCAATAATAATGATTCCAGAACTAAGTTCAAGGCTATAATTATTTTCCAAGAATTCTGATTCCAGGGCTGAAATTAACAAAAACTACCTTTAATCTATAAGGAAGTCTTTAGGAGCTTAGGTCGAGCATGACCTCTCCATTAATGTTTAGATTCTCTTTGTTTACCAGAAATAAATATGCGTCAATTATCTATAGTTTCATATAGAATTCATAATATACTACGCGATCTACCAGTATTCTGGCTACCCCCTGTATCCAATAAGAATTTTAATTCTTACCCTTCTATATACTAAGTTCTTATTCAGTCTGAAAGAGTCAACCTGACCATCATTGCGCTCTCATTTCCAAATTAATGGCCAGATCCATCCCGAACTAGGTTCTCTAGTTCTCTGCTACTACAGCCGTAGAATTCACCATTATCTTTTTGGCTGAGGAAGACTTGTTAGAAGGATTAGGATAACACCGCCTTTTAACTGGAAATTAGTGTTGTTGTACTGAAACTCCAGTGTTTATGAATGGTTTATTAACCGAAAGATGATTCAACTAGAATGGTCTGTTAGGCTCCAAGTCATAGTAGCTGCTGTTATGAACTTCTTTCTTTTCCGCAAGTGATTCAAAGTTACTACTAGTCTCTCTTGTTTTAAATAATCTGATAGGTTTTTTTCCTATTTATTGTGATCCCCATTGGTACAATAGTATGTCTACGGAATTACAATACTAGAAACCTGTTTTCGATACTTATGGTTAGCAGAGCACAGATGGCCCATGTGTTGCTTTGTGCTTACCTTGAAACATAACAGAACTAGTTAGCTTGTAACATTATACGGATTACAGAATAAATCAGGGTAAAACTGTCAAGTTGATAAATTTGTATATATTTCATAATGAAACCTGCTAAATCTTTCCAGCTGATAACAACATACAGGATTCAAGATGAAATGTACTAAATCTAGCCAGTTTATAACATTATACAAAATCCAAAATGAAACATCCTAAAAATGGATATTTGATATCCGTATGCAGATATCAGAATAAAAAATTGTGCGTAACGGAGAATGAGCTATGCTAAAAGTAGCCAACTGATACATTATATATGATTCAAGTGAAACATGTTAAAAATGGCCCTCTGATAACATGTTAAAGATTCAAAATGAAACTTGTTGGAAGATTTTAGCTGATAATGTTATACAGGATTCTGAATGAAATATAAAAGGTCACCTGATAGCATTATATGGGAATGAGATGAAACCATACTACAAATGGACAAATAATATTGTAAAGGCCTTGGAAAGAAACATATTAAAATTATCTAGATTATATCATTTGACCGGATTAAGAATGAAACATCCTAAACAAGACCAGCTAATAATATCATTCAAATACATAAATCAGGATCCAAAAGTTCGCACATCTATTGCTACCAGAATCAACCTGTTCATAATTGATAACATTTAAATCACAGATAGGCCAAATATACAACTATTCATGACATGCACCTCTCACTATCTCACATATAAACATATTTCATTCAAACGAGACGACATTACCTAAAACAAACTAGAACTATAATGCTTGAGTACATAAGACGACGCCCAGCATTGTTAGGTGGATATGGCACTCAACTTATACTCTGAGGGTGGCGGGTTCGAATTCCGGTCGCGCCGAACATGCTCGCCCTCATAATGCTCGGCGTTATAATGTGATAGTCAATCTCACTCTTCGTTAGTAAAAGAGCAGTTTAAGAGTTGGTGATGGATGGTAATGACAAGGTGCCTTCCCTCTAGTCTTACACTGCTAAATTAGGGAAAGCTAACAAAGATAGTCTTCCTGTAGCTTTGCGTGAAATTAAAAAACAAACAAGCACAAGACAAATATATATTCCATCCACATTTAGCCGTTATCCATAAGGTTGGAAGACCATATGCTAGCTGTCGAAGGTTCACTTATAATTTTTAAGAAGTTTTACATAATTATCTAGTTTCCATAGCTTGGTAAAAACAATGTAAAAAAATACAGTAAGCCATATAACGTGGAAGATATGATGTAACACGTCACATATAAAATGTAAGTACTAACTTATAATTTGCTAGTCAGACATATAGTTTATTCGTATAAGTAATAAAAGAGTACTCGTTACTAAAACAATGATTGTCTAATTTAAATACTTATGTAAAATTATTTAGCAAGACATTAACTTCTTTGGAAATACTGATACAATTCTTTCCTTTAGTAACAAAGTGTTGATGATACATATAAATATCAACACTGACTTATTCTAAAAAATAAAGGCATCAAATTCAAGTTGACTATTACTATAGACTAATATTATCCACACTTCATAAAAACAGCAGAAAGGTATTGACAGAGCCTTTTGTTTTCCCTACCGATATTAGGCCTGACATGGGTAGATGGCTAAGGCACTCGACTCGTAATCCGAGGGTCACACCAAACATGCTCACCCTTTCAGACGTGGGGTCGTTATAATGTGACGATCAATCCCACCATTTTTTTGGTAAAAGAGTAGCCCAAAAGCTGGCATTGAGTGGTAATGACTAGCTACCTTCCCTATAGTCTTACACTGCTAAATTACGGATGACTAGCGCAGACAGCCCTCGTGTAGCTTTGCGCGAAATGAAAACAAACAAACAAATAAACCTACTAATACGTTCGTATATTCTTATTAAAAATAGTTCGTTAAATTTCTGGTGGATTTGTGACTGTGTTTACAATATTTTTCAGGTTAATAGTGTAGCCGTGTTTATATTTTTCAAGGTTTCTGTATATTTTATGACTTAAGGGTGAAATCATGTTACTATTTTTCACATTTTCTCTGTATTTCAAGGTTTAGCCATGTTTGTAAGATTTTATATATTTTCTCACTTACAGATTAAAACATATTTGGTTTTTCCAAGATATTTATGTATTTTATGGCTTCCGAGTCGAACCCTGTCTGTATTTTGGGAGGTTACTGTGAATTTACTAGGTTACGAGTGCCATCTTGTACGTCCTAAAGTTTCTGTCCCAACCCCCGTTGGGCAGAGACAGCCCGAATGAATTCGCTGTAAAAACATATTAAAAGTGTCAGTATTTCGCAAGGTTTCTCTTCGTTTGTGCAATTACAGTGATACCATGCATTCTGTTTGTGCATTTGGTAAGTTCTAGCATAACCATACTTGTATTTTTCAAGATTTCTAAGCATTTGACAAGTTATGTGTATAGCCATACTTTATTTTGTTTTTGTGTTTTTCACTCTCATTATACAATAAAAAGTTAATAAATATGTCTCTTACATTGTGATAAAATCATGGGTTCAATTCCCTTCAATTGGCTTAGCAGATAGCCCAATGTGACTTTGCTATAAGAAAAGACACAAGACGCTTTCACATTGTGAAAAAAAAAGGTATGGTTATCTTACATCAGTTTTCCTCTGTTTATTTTACTTTATTTTTTTTAGCCAACAGCTATATCAGTTTGATCATCATATAGTTCCCAGTGTCTACACAGGGGGGCGTGCATGCAGGAAATACGCTAGTTGACTAGGGAACGATAAACGACATAAAGAGGCAACACTTCGAATCACCCAGAGCTTAATAAGTATAACGTTCCTTGAACAAAAAGATCTTTGATTCGTTGAAGAGCGTCTCGTGGCTTAAGAGCCCTCGCTAACAGCTTAGTTTACAAGGCATTAACATTTAGTGCTCATCGATGCATGAGTTTTTATCACCTGAAACGCCCCTATTTCCCACACAAAAAACACTTCGTCACAGAAAATTAAACAAAAAGCAACCAAGAACAAAAATCTAAAGCTAAAACCAATAATAGCTGCATTTTATGTTGGAATTTTTACAATTATCATTTAAAGAAATGAATATGACTATTTAAAGAACACAAACTCCTGTCTTCCTCAGAGCATCACAGCACAGACTGAACAATGATTTCTTTGTTATATGTTTCTAAGATTATTATACCAAAAACGCATTATTCAATGTTCTCTATCGAAATTTAAACTACGATATTAAGTGGAATGAACCTAAAGTAAATTGTTTGTAATGAGTCAACAATTAAATTATATGCGACTTAAAACAAACAGTGTTTGTATTGGAACAAAGACTTCGTTCATTTCATTGACTTATTTTAAACATATAAGTACACTGTTATTACTGTTTAGACAACTTCAGTACATTAATGATAAACTTCTTGAATGCAATTTGAAGTTAGTAGTGACGTAACATTGCAATATGGATTACAGAAGCGACTTAATTGGACAAAGTTTAAATCAACATTGATTTTCTTACTAAGTCCCATTTTATCTTAATTTTACAATATTATGTGAATATTTCTATGTTTTTGTATTCCTATCTGATGCTGAAAAATGTTTTAACAATCATCTCACAACCAGAGGGTAATAAATTGTCTGTATCTGTTTCTTCGACAGGCGACATCTAACGTCACAACTCTTCCTCTAAAAGTTTCTGTTTTATTTAGAATCAACAGTGTGACGACAGATGGCAAAAAGAACAATTCCAAGCTTCGAAGATCATGTCACCATTGATCACACAAAACTGACGTGAGACCTAAATTAAATTAAACCTTTCGTTCAGACTACGATATCATAGGAAAATAAACCCTTATCGGCATCAAAGTATACGACACAATCTGTACCCTGCATGTACACCATAACATCTTATGATACGAAATAATCTGTACCCTGCATGTACACCATAACATCTTACGATACGAAACAATCTGTACCCTGCATGTACACCATAACATCTTATGATAAGAAACAATCTGTACCCTGCATGTACACCATAACATCTTATGATTAAGTTGCAGAATTAGAAATTATGAAAAATAAGACGAACAAACTAAAAATTAGTTTTTAAATGTAATTTTGAAGTAAAAGACCTATAGGTTAGTATAACAGCAATATCTACTCATCTTAACTTATTAATTATAAAAAAATAATTCCGCCTAAATATGTATATTAAATTCTAGAGTAAAGATTTTTGTAATTTCTTATTCTCATAAATTTGCAAGTTTTTCAGTTTATTTCACTGAACTGTAACTAAATTTATTCTCTTCATATTTACGAAAAATAAGCTTAGTTTCAATATCTAACTAATGACTTTCAAATAAATATCAAGAATTTATAGTTTCATCTCAACCAAATTATAAATTTTTCAGATTCAGGTTTTATTTACTTTTGTATACATTATTGTTATTAATGTAACATAAGATTTAATGCACTAAAATTTTATCAAAGCATGATATATATATGTATGATCAAGTGGAAAAATTATAATTAATAAACATAGCTTTAACCAAGCTAAAATAAGAATTATTACACATAGCCAAAATAAATATCAAGCATATTGTACTTAAATGATGCCCCCCAGTGGCTCAGCGGTATGTCTGCGGATTTACACGCTAAAATCCGGATTTCGAGCACAGATAGCCCATTGTGTAGCTTTGTGCTTAATTCAAAACAACAACAACAACTTAAATGATGACTTTGTTTTGCATGGCACTTTACGAAAAAAAGGTGAATAATGAAACAAAATGTCGTTAGCATGCTTGGACTATAAATACCAGGGTTATTGGTAGAGTTATTATCGCAAAATCTTGTTCTCCACGTTGATGCAGTGAATGTGCTAGAACATGGTCTTTTGAACTATGATCCGCTGAGCCCTTGAGCTCCGCGAGGAAATTTTAGAATGTTTATATTTTTTTCTAAAACAATAAAATTGAATCAGAATACGCTATAATAAAGTAAAATATAACTTTCATATAACACGATAATCGTGTATTGAGCCTTTTAATGTTTTATTTTGCCTAATGCCAGACGATTTCATTTAGCTTAAGGGAAGTTCTCACGATGAAAGAGTTAATACAATCTCAATTGACTTCGTCAGTAGCATCACCTCAAGATTGCATGCGTCATTGGAGATGCAAGTTAGCCTTGTAAGTTTCGTATGAAACGTCGGTCAACGACGGGAAGTGAGGCCAACTGTCTTTTAAAAGCTATATATGGGTTACCGGTTAAATTTCAAACGAAATGAAACGTGACATTATAGTTGAAACTTGTTCAAAATTCGAAACATTGTGATGTAATTAGATGCAGTATTAAATGTTTCAATTTCAACGGCCTGGCATGGCCAAGCGCGTAAGGCGTGCGACTCGTAATCCGAGGGTTGTGGGTTCGCGCCCGCGTCGCGCCAAACATGCTCGTCCTCCCAGCCATAAGGGCGTTATAATGTGACTGGCAATCCCACTATTCGTTGGTAAAAGAGTAACCCAAGAGTTAGCGGTGATGACTAGCTGCCTTCCCTCTAGTCTTACACTGCTAGCACAGATAGCCCTCGAGTAGCTTTGTGCGAAATTCCAAAACCAACAATATCAACGTATATTTAAATGAAGTATAATTAAATTTATTGCAATTATAATTGGTAATTGTTAAGTTAAGCTAGATTCGCTGTAGTGCAATTAGACAAACTTCATACCAATGAGCTCTATGACGTCGTATACTTGCATGACGTCATGTTTCATTTGATTCGAGATTTAGTCGCATATCAGATCTGGCTTAATATTTTGTTATTTGGCTTGAAGCTTTGTGTTAAAAACAAAAACTGTAAAAAATAACAGGTTACTATTTTTCTTAAGAAAAATATATTATTCTAACGGCCTAGCCCTTATTCCACAAATCTTTATTTCTGACTTCGTTTTGGCAACACTGATCTCAGGTCAGCATGTTATTGTATGATGATAAAACTTAAGAGTGAGTTTTCAGTAAGAAGCTGCATTATATGGGTAAATATAATGAAATATGAATACCTCTTATAATTAGTGGGTTCGGCTATTTCAGCCACATCAATTGCTAACAGGCTCAAAAACTCAAGCACACAGCCATGCAATCTCCCTAGACAAACAGTGGCAGTAGAATGGGTCGTACTGAGGAGCTTAGTGACTCTCAACGTGGCACTGTTATTAGATGCCAACTTTCAAACAAGACACTTCGTTAAATTTCTGCCTAGCTAGAGCTGCCTCGAGCAGTGTAAGTACTGTTATTGTGAAGTAAAAACGTTTAGGAGCAACAATAGTTCATCCATGAAGAGGTAGACCTCAAAACTCACAGAAAGCGACCGCTAAGTGCTCAAGAGCGTAACGCGTAAAATTCGTCTGTTCACAGTTGCAGTACTCACTGATGAGTTCCAAACTGCCTCTGAAAGCAACGTCAACACAAAAACTGTTCGTCGGGAGCTTTATGAAATGGATTTCCATTGCTGAGCAGCTGAACACAAACATAAGATCACCTTGTGCAATGCCAAGCATCGGCTGAAATGGTGTAAAGCATAACCCCATTGGACTCTGGAGCAATGGAAACGCGTTCTCTGGAGTGATGAATCATGCTTTCTAATCTGGTAGTCTGGCGGACAAATATCGGTTTGGCGGATGCCAGAAGAATGCTACCTGCTTGAATGCATAGCGCCAACTGTAAAGTTTTGTATAAGAGGAATAATGATCTGGGCTGTTTTTCATGGTTTGGGCAAAGCTCTTTAGTTCCAGTAAAGAGAAAGCTAATTGTTACAGCATACGAGGACATTATAGAGAATTGTGTGCTTCCAAATTTGTGGCAACAATTTGGGTAAGTGTTACGTATCTTTTATGTTTTATGTTCTTCGTAGACTAAACGCAACAGAAAAACGCAGATAACAGCTTGTATAATTTATTACACTAAACTATTAACAAATATAACAGATATAACATAAATTATATAATAACAGTGACAGATATTACGTTATAACATTCGAAATTAATTACAAAACAAAATAATACTAGTTTCAAACTTCAAAATTAATCGCAATACAAAATGGTACTGGCCTGTATCTAATATAATGATCTAAAATGAAAGTCTCAAATTCCAGTCTAGGGTGTGAATTTGGTCCCACGAAGAAATTCCGAAACAGTTCAATAAATTCGCCGTCTCTCAGCACAAGCAGTAATTCAGATGTATCGTAGAGATTGACGAAATAAAATCACAGCTTCCGTAGATCTAACTTCAATCACAAATCCAAGTTGAATATTCACAGCAAACACTTAATCGTTCTCAAATAACTAACTCTCTTCTTTTGAAATAAAACTAATGACTGAATCTCTTGCATCTTCGTCTGTTTATATATTGTATGCCTAAAATCCTCGAAAGACCGCGAAAGTTCTACAGGTCTCCAGAGCAATCCACGCATATCCGTTCTTGCACGAGACTACACGTCTAGACACGAAGTCACCAGCACTCATTTACAAACATATGATTGGTCTACTTAATTCAAGAACATTCTAAATGTTACCCTAAATGAATAACAAAATATTAGTTTAAACTTCGAAACAATAATATCAATATGGAAAATAAATAATAGAAATGAAAATTTAAACACAACACGACATGTTGTCGTTTACAAGATATTTACACATATACATAACAGTAAGGCACTTTTTTGTTTGAGCATGACAATGCCTCGTGCTGAAAGCGAGATCCATATAAACATGGTTTGCCGCAATTGGTGTGGAAGAACTTGACTGACCTGCACAGATCTCTAACCTCAACCTCATCGAACATCTTTGGGATGATTTGGAACGCCGACTGCGAGCCAGGCCTTCTCGCCCGACATCATTGACCGACCTCACTAATGCTCTTGTGTCTGAATAGGAGCGAATCCCCGCAGCCATGTTCGAAAATCTATTAACAAGCTTTCCTATAAAAGTGGCGGTTGTTATAGCAGCAAAGGGAGGACCAACTCCATATTAGTGCCCATGAAATAGGAATGAGGTGTTCAACAAGCACATATGGGCGTGATTGTCGAGTGTCCACATATCTTTGGCCATGTAGTGTATTTTGTGTTCATGAAAACAGTTTTGAAGTGTCAAAAATATAAGATTACGTTTTTGACAAATTAATAATTAGTTGTTACCCTTATAATGGATAAGCGGCTGAATATCAGTAATAAATCAGATAAGAGTAAAAATCTTCCTAAGCTTAGGCGTTATCGTCGTGTGCAAGCAGTTCATTGCAGGATGATGCAAGAAGTACCGAAACAAGAAAGAAAATAAAGTATGATGAAAGTTTTGTTGAATATGGTTTCACATGGACAGGCAATTAAGATGGATATAGTGGATTATGTACTGAATGTTGAACAGTGTTGAGTAACAGTAGTTTGCATCCATCAAAGTTAAAACAACATCCAGAAACATCAAGCTTTGCTCAAGTATTTGTGCTGATGGGGCTGCAGCTACAATTGAAAAATAAATATTTGATGCGCATTGGGACGCATAAAAAGAAAAACCCAGACATCAAGAGTATTCACTGCTGTCTTTACTGTCATGTACTTGCAATGAAACGAATGCCAGGAAACTTGAGTGATGTCATAAAAATAGTTAATTTTATAAAATCAAGATCACTCAATGTGAGGATATTGGAAATTTTCATAAAATTTGCTGCTTCAAACTGAAGTCCGATGGATTTTTCGAGATGCTTGCTTGGTTTTACGAACTGCGTAAGGACATAGATTACTTTTATCTGAATGCCATTTTGAATTTGTTCACAAATTAAGGGACAAATGCTGGATACAGAAAGTGTGTTATCTTTCGGACGTATTTTACTATATAATTGAATTGTATGCTACAATGCAGAGTACCATGGTAACGTACTTCAAAGTTCAAAGTAAAATGGAAACACTTTGACGTAAGATAAAAGGTGAATGTATATTTATGGAAGAACTTGATTGTTTCGAAAATATCAGTGGTTTTTTTACTTATGAGTGAAATTTCCTTCAGTGAAGATACAAAAGTTTCAGTCCTGCAGCACATTATATCATTTGTGAACAACTAATTAGTAAGGAATTTTTAAAACGAAAAATTGTATAACACTAATCATACTAAAAACACGTTGAATAGAAAAACTGACAAAAACCTTTTCAGTCGTGTCCAGTATTTCAAAACTATTTCTTTTTATCTTCAAATGTTATCCTTACGTACAAAAGTTTTGGTTTGTTTTGAAACGCTACATGAGAGCTATATGCACTAACTGTACCCAATTTAGCAATGTAAAATCAGAGGGACGGTAGCTAGTCATCGCCACCCATAGCCAACTCTTGGGCTACTCTTTCACAAACGGATAGTTGGATTGATAGTCACATTACAACGTCCCCACGGTTGAAAGGGCGAGCATGTTTGGTGTGACGGGGATTTCAACCTACGACCATCGAATTATGAAGGTACTTTAACCACCTGGCCATGCCAGGCCACATACAAAGGAAACATCAATAATTAATTCTGTGGAAAACTATAAAAAAAAAAAAATCTGGTATAAGCTTTCGATTCTAATAACATTCCAGTAACATTCGTTACATTTCCAAATTTCTGTATTAATGATTTAAGAAATGTATGCTGATGAGATATTACACACTTTATGGAAAATGATCTTTTAAACTTTGAAAGAATAAATTGCTTGAAAACGCTTCCAGTAAGCTAATATATATAAAATAAAATATTTTATTCAATGAATACTGAGAGTACAGCATATCTATTTGAAGACACAAAAATGGAAAATTATCTTTTATTTCAACCCAATCATTAGTATTGATATTTCGTACATAATTTCATGTCAACATCATAAATGACGTCACAGATGGTAGACACATCTGGGGATTAAAATTAATCTTACAATTATTTTTCTGTCAAACGTTTTATTTTACTTCTCTGTATACATAAACAATTAAGCAAAAAGCAATGACTTTGCAAATCAATAACACTTTTGATCCACTTTGACAACATTTGAGAAAAAACAAACACCTTCCTTCTATAAATTCAGTTCCATAATAACCTTTATTTAAAGTCTCACACATCATTTATTTTCTTTAAATAATTATTGACAAGTCGATGATGTTGTTTGTTTTTGTAAGGAAAGAGTTTTATCATGCACAGAAGCCACAGCAATTTGCACTTAACCTTGTAAAGCTTGTGACAATATCATAAAAGTAGAAGATATTATAAAGATTAATGCTAACATTAAAAATGATTCTTTGATGCATAACTTGTACCTTAACCTTTTACTTCAAACTTAAGTGATTCGCATTCAATCTTAGCATCCTGTACATTTATTATCAAGTTATTAGCCGATGTACCGATAATGTAAGTTAACGTATAAATTTGCCATAACCTCGATCGAGATAACTTTTTAACATGGGTATTTTAAACTTGCTGATTGGCTGAACAAACTAGTCTTAAACTGTTAAAATTCAGGTTTAACTGAACTAATTTTGAGCTACCGACCAGAGGATAGGGAGCTAGTTAGCAGCATTTAATATCACAAGAGCTTTGTTCAGCTTGAAACTAAATAAAATAATTAACAATATTCTTACAACACAACAACAACTGAAATCACAGAATTTGTTAGCAACATTACTCTTGAAGCTTGGACCTTTTAATATGTAGCCCAGCGCGTTAGCCACTAATTTAATTCTTGTCTAGTAGTTAATAATATAATCATACAAATGAGCTCCTTGGAGTAACTGATGGATGCCTCCACCAAAGAGCTGTAAGAAACAAAAACAACATTGTTATGTTGAAAAACAATGGTTGTATTTTTTATATATATGTTATACACGTTGATTGTGATTTTATTGTATACAAGAGTGTGTGTTTTTCGTATAGCAAAGCCACAAAGGGCTATCTGCTCAGCCCACCGAAGGGAATCGAGCCCCTGATTTTAGCGTATTGTATACAAGAAAGATCGTTTTCAATCTTTAAATGAGAAATAAACGACTCCATTTTAAAGTGAAAGTCTTGACTATATTTTACACATTTAGAATTTATAAGAAAAATACGGTAATCTCTTTTGTGATTTTTGTGCCTGTTTGCTCTCAACTGTTTAGAGATAATGGATTAAAGTTTATGACACTCTCTTGTAAAGAAGTGGTTCACCAGACAATAAATACAGGAGTCGAACAAAAGAAGGTAGCATAACAGCCGAAAGAACTTCATATTTAGAACGCGAAATAGGTTGAAAGTCATATAAATTAATAACATGTAATAAAACAAATACTACGACTGAAATTCAGCGTCGAAAACGGCAGTTAATTGTATAACATCAACATGGGTTAGAAATTTAGTGTTGTTGACTTGTAACTCACAGTAGTAGCCTGAAAGACGAAAAACAAATAACTAAACAAACATTTATGAGAAAGTTTAGGCAAAGAAAATGAATCATAACTCTGAACCTGTAGGTTTCGTTTCCTCGATTATCTAAATTTGGCGACCTTTCTGTCTCGACCTTACGATTTCAGGCATCTAGGTTTCGTTATCTTGATTCTTTAGAGTGGACAACTTTCCAGTCTCCGCACAATAAATAAAAATTCAATAAGAGAAAGTGGAGAAGGTGCTTGGGTCGCAATCTGTGAGTTGTAAGATCGAAACCCGCCGCAGAACATGTTACACTTTCAGCTGTAGGAGTGTTATAATGTGACAGTTAAACACTGTTCTTTAGTAAAAGGTAACCCAAAGGTAAGCGATGGGTGGTGTTGACTAACTGCCTACACTCTAATCTAATTCAAAATCAGGCACAAATAACATAGATAGCTTTCGAGAGCATTGTGCGTACTTAAACATGCAAACTAACAGTTATGCGAGCTCTGCAATTACAGTTTGTGCTCTTATTTTCTATCTCCATTTCTAATCTTTCCTTTCATTTTCTTCTTTATCTCTTTGTGTTCTTATTCTTTCTCTTTCTATTTCCAGCTCTCTCTTCTTCTAATTTTCTTCTCGAATATTTTTCTCTTTGTCTTTCTTTTTCTTTTACTAACACAGTAAATTTTATTTCTTTTCCTTCTTGTCAGTCAGATTGATACTTATATTGATATCTTTATACGCTTTATCTTCACTCAATGTTTTTAGGCTCACTGGGTCCTCATATTCTCCATTTGTAACAGCCACATCTGCTATGTATATCAATAGTTGCACATGTAAAATCCTCTTCTCTCTCGAAGAACCTCTTCAACAGATTGGCATGATAGACCTTCGTCATTCTATTCACTGTCTAGTGAATTCTGTTAACAACTTTTTGTACTTCAAAAAGTCCTTTACATTGTTAAGTTGAATTTGTTGTGGTCTGTGGACAGCAGAACTAAGACCATCTGTCAGACCTTGAAATGTCAACTCTTGGTCTTTCTGTTATAAACAATATCTAACTGTCTTTAGGTTTAGCTTCACCGGTAAAACTGTTTTAATAGGCTTGGTTTAATACTTTTTTCATATTCCTTGTTTTGTAATTTTCTTTCCTTTTATATTGTGTTTGACTTTCTCACGGGCACTTCCTAAAGTTCCTCCGATGAAATGTTTTTCTTTTGCACTTTTTTCGGCTACCAGGAAACTACAATCGAGTTTGATATCCTGTTTCCTCTTTTTCCTTTGAAGTTTTCTAATAATACAGTTGCTTTGGCTGTCTTCCATTCATCTAGTTCTTCTAAATTATTCTACCTGTTAGGTTTCCTGTCACCAAGTCGTATAGTGGTTCCTTCGTACGCATGAACTCAAGTATTCTACATAATACAGAGTAATCATTTTTATTTTTGACACTGTCCCACAATTTAGCACTCAAAAGCATAACTTACCTGACATCTGATCATCGGACACTATATTGATTCTAATGCTCTACCACTCTACACAGTATCTCGTAGAACCTTTTTTATCTCCAACATAATCTTTACATATTGGCATATTATTATTTGTTGGCATTTCTTAATATTCATTACATGCTCCCATAACTTTTGGCACTTTTGGTCCATTTTCTGACTTGAGCCAATCATTAGTCGTGCACTGATAAAATATGTTTTTTTGTATTTAACCTGACGTGTAGTCTTGATTCTCTTTCTTCTAGCACCAGCATCTATAGTGCCCATCACTATTTTTTTGTTTATTATCAGCACTGTCATTGTAAATACCTCCAGCTACCTTGTGTTGAGGTTTCTGCTGTTGTATGCTGGTAATGAATTGGCATTCCCTTGTAATATGCTTCATTTCGTAATAAACATAGCATCTCTTCTTTATTTTGTCTCTTAACTTCATTTTATCTTTGGAACTCTTGCTTCTGGTCAGCCATCACTGGTTTCGAATTTAATTGAATATTTTTGGACTTGCTAATTATGTTATCTCCATTGGCTTCCATATACTGTTCTTTCAACTTGATCATCTTGTCTACATCTTTTGGTGCTCTTTCCTTTAAAAACAGTGACATGTCAGCTGAACACGTTATCATGAACTGTTTTTGCACTAATAAGTATGTCAGTCTCTCAAAAATGTAAAATATATTTTGATATTTGGCCATGTCAGCCCATCTGGTGAAATATCACTATATATGTGCAACAAACTGGAGTAAAATTTCTCCTCTGTCGGGTTTAATTCCTCTGAACTTCTGATGATAACTTCCATGAGTGACTTCTTATCGTTTCAGTAAAGGCACTTTTAATTTTTTGTAATCCATAGAATTTTCTGATGTGAAGCCTGCATACACTTGTAGACCTTTTCATGCGTGAAGTAAGCTAGGTGACACTGTACAGTCGCATTTGTCACAGTTCTGAGTTTTGCCAAATATTTCGTATCCCTCCGGGAAAACATCCATGTTATCTTTATGTTCATCAAATTATGGCAGCTTGGGTCGGTTGGCGTTGACTCCATTGTCATTCTTAGGTGTTTTATTCTTCAGTTAGGTGAGTTCTGCAATTATAGTTTGTGCTCTTATTCTCTCTCTCCATTTCTAATTTTTCCTTTCATTTTCTTCTTCATCTCTTTGTGTTGTTATTCTTTCTCTCTCTATTTCCAGCTCTCCCTTTTTCTAATTTTCTTCGAGAATTTTTTTCTCTTTCTCTTTCTTATGCGTTACATGGCCAGGTGATTTGGGTGCGCGATATGTTGTTTAAGAATTGCGGATTTGAATCCACATTCAACCAAACTTGTTTGCAATGGGTGCATTATAATGTTATGGTCAATCCCACTATTCGTTAGTAAACGAGTACCGCATATGTCCCTCCCTTAACTATGTGAAAATGTAAACCAATATTTTTCTTCTTTTATTCTTTCTTTCTCCTTTCTCCGTCTACGTTCTAAACTCTCCAGTTTTGTTGCTGTTTGGGAAACTGTTGGAGCTCACTCTCTCTTAACCCAAAACGACTGTTTCCTAAATTTGTAGAAGATTCTCGAGTGTAGGAAACAACAATATATGTTTTAAGAATATCTTAGCATATTGTTGGACCAACTGAATTTTCGAGAATTTCGCCTAATGAGAATAAAAGATAGCTATCGCGGGGAGACAACAGGAAATTGTTTGGTCGCTACAGTCAATATATTATAAGCCTCGGAAGGTATAATTGTGACAAACGCTTATTTATCGGAAAACTACATGTATTTGACCAGAAACATTTATAAATTTCAACCACTATGAACGTTAGCATTTCTACAAAGTCATCCTATAACTTCAGCATAAAAATGTTAGTGCTAGCTAGCATTTCCGTCAAATGAAGTGTATCTGAGTACTAACATGAAAGTAATTTGTGCCTCGTGGACTTGGATCGTCGACAAAATAATCAGTTCCAGAGCAGAAAAAAAAAGATTGAATATTGTTTGTGAGTTTGTAACAATTTATAATAATTGTTATTATAAATTGTATTGTTCTTTGTATATTAAGATATATTTCTGTTAAGAAAGAAAATTGTGTGTATTAATCTTGTTGGCAAATGCCATAAATTTAATAAATATTGACATTGAATTAACTTCTAAATTCAACTTAATTTCCAATTATTTGAAATCGTTATACGTAATATATGTAACATAATAAATTGGAGACTCGTCTGAGATAAATTGTAATACTTAACACGCTCTTTTAGAAAAGACGATTCAATACAATATCCCTGAATAACTGCAGACATCATTGTCACTCCCAGTTTTTGTCACAGCTTTCAGAGAAACAGAGAATTAAGACGCCTACTAAAATCTCTCTTCCATGGCTATTAAATATAGCCAACCTAGTATGAATGGTACGAACTGAATAAAATATTTCAAAAGCCACTGAAGTTTATCACACAACACAGCAAAATACAATTTCTGTATATTGTGTTACGAATATTCCATGATATTATTTGTGTACAACAACAACAACAAAATAAGTGTTCTTAATTACTATTCAGAATTATAGCAAAACAAAATTATATTGGCTTAAATAGAAGATGTTCAAAAATAAATTTGTTTTTTTATTAAACGTTTCAAAGTGGGGAAGAATGAATCAATATTCACTTCTGAGCTTGTTCCGATTATATGTTAAGACTTCTTGCCTCAGAGAAGAAAACAACTAAAATTTTGATAAATTATGTCTATTTTATTCAGTAACATAATACAGGAATGTTACTTACTGGATGAAAACGTTTTAACCAATTGTAAAAAAATTCAAGATTTCCTATGTGTAATTCTGTCAAGATGATTTGCGGGGCCTTTACAAATCATCATTAGAAAAATAGATATTAAGTTAATTTGTACTAGATAAAGACCTGCCATTTACAGATATAATAAATAATGCAGGAATTAATAACCCCTTTACGTATTTCTAGGACGAAATTCTTCGAGTATGACTCATGAACATTTACTTTAACTCCTCTACCGTTGAGAAGGTATGAAAATCATTTTTTTCTTCCTGAAATTATTACGACTTTCATCTGGCGAGCGACAATATTTAAGAATATTTCATCACCATGTTCAAATATAATTTAAATAAGCACTAGTAATTACAGAAAAAACCTTCACATGGTTTGTGAACACTATTATAATTTAAAGTAAAATTATTTATCTTGTAAGTAAGTTAAAAAGGGTTTCATGTACACTGCTGGCCAAAATCTTAAGGCCAATGAACATAAAGAAAAACTATGCATTTTGCGTTGTTACACTTAACCACTTAGTTGAGAAGAACTTCGAAAGATGAAAATAAGAAAAGGGAAAATATAAATTTTTTTTTTAGCATTCCATAGGGAAAATGTAAACACTATGAAATTAGCTTAAATAAAAGGTGGTCAAAAATTTTAGACCATACTGAAACAAAGCGCTGATCGGTAAACACGTAACGAAATTTAGTCACTTGTGTTCAAGCATTAGCGTTGTCAACATCTCCTACTGACATCTCCTGTGTTACACTTGGTAAAAATATGGCAAAGGCAAAAAAGTTGACAGAGTTTGAACGTGGCAGAATTTTCGACCTGCAAAAGCAAGGTCTCTCTCAACGTACCATCACTGGTGACAATGGACGCAGTAAAACTGCTGTTGCAAATTTCTTACAAGACCCTGAGGGATACGGAACGAGAATTTCTAGTGGTCGGCCCAAGAAAATTTTGCCGGCATTGAGCTGGAGGATTCGAGTGGTTGTCCGGCGAGACACCAGCCAATCGTTGAACCAGATAAAGGCCCTTGCAGACGCAGAATGCAGCTTAAGAACAATAAGGCGGCATCTAAGAGAGAAAGACTTTAAAAACCGTAAACGTCTTCAAAGGCCACGTTTCCTTTCACACCCCGAAATAACTCGGTTAAACTCTGCTGAGAAGCATCAAACATGGGATGTAGAAAAGTGGACAAAGGTTTTGTTCTCTTATGAGAAAACATTAACCTGGATAGTCCAGATGGCTTCAAACGTTACTAGCACTATAAGAATATCCCACTGGATACATTTTCTACACGACACATTGGAGGAGGTTTCATCATTATCTTGGGCGCTTTCTCCTTCCATTGGAACAATGGAGCTTCAGGTTATACAGGGGTGTCAAACAGCAGCTGGCTACGTTAGCATGTTGGAGAGAGCATCTTTATTGACTGAATGTCCTCGCTTGTGTGAAAATGACTGGATATTTCAGCAGGACAATTTTGCAATCCACAATGCCCGCAGGACAAAGGACTTTTTCGTGGCAAATAAGCATGATTCTTTTCGACCATCCAGCGTGCTCACCCGAAGTGAGCCCCAATAAAAATGTTTGGGGGTGGATGGCAAGGGTAGTCTATAGAAATGGACGTCAATTCCAACTAGTACATGATCTTTGTGAAGCCATCTATACCACTTGGAATAACATTCCAGCCAGCCTTTTAAAAACGCTTATATCGACCATGTTAAAGCGAAAGTTTGCAGTTATTCGCAATGAAGGCCGCGTAACTCACTATTGAGACCTCTGGTTGGGCATTTCCTACCTTGTTTAGGACTTCTTTTTGTTATGCTCTTAAACTTTTGACCCACTAGTATTTAGGTTGATTTCATAGTGTACACATTTTCTCTATTAAATGCTAAAAAGTTTTTTATTTTATTTTCCCTTTCATTATTTTCATCTTTCAAAGCACTACTCAAATAAGTGGTTGATTCTATCAACGCGAAATGCATATATTTTCTTTATGTTCATTGGCCTTAAGATTTTGGCCAGCAGTGTATATTATTCTTTTATCTCAAAATAATATTTTTTTTAAATATTAATGTCTACGAGAATTCAAATGTCTTAATACCATGCTTTTAAAGCGTTCCTATTTTATGTGGTAAATCATGTTTTTTATGTTATATGTTCTCTGATATTTAATAACGGAAAAGTATGTATTTACATTTGAAATTACAAAATATTTATTTGTTCAATTCATTTTTTAAAGTATTATAATACGAAAATAACGGAAAAGCTAGGGGGAGTAAACGCTGCAAATTTGTTTCCCGCGAGCGAAGAATGGATATGATTGATGATTTAGGTGATTTGTCGCTATTAGAAAGATTAAGATTATGCCAGTTTGAACTTGTACAAAGAATAAATTCTATATCAGATGAAGAAGAGAAGAAAAATCACATCGTACAATATTTTAATGATATTATTTGCACTAATACTGAAGTATATTGTCCAGATTTTCTACCAGGTACTGGGTTTAGTTAAAAATAGTATTAATTATATAAGTAATTTGCATAACATGATTGAAAAGCAAATAGGGTAAGTCTTTATGTAAGACAATAAGAGTACGATTTAAAATACCCATTAATGTGGTTTATTGACATTATTGTAGCAAGTTTTGTCATTGGATGGTTTATCCATAGTTTAATACATTGATATAACTTGTTTATAATATAAGTTCAGTCCGTCCACGTAATCATTGGTAATGATAAAAAAATAATTTTTTCTACAATAATTTATTAAATGTTTGCCGCAGTTGTGTTTACTTTTAAGTTATAGACCTAATTTGATAAGATAATTTTACAGGGTAAACTCTAAAACTAATGACCTACTATTACGAACAGTGTTTCAGTAGACATGATGGTAATGCCATGGTGAGTATACCGATTTCAATTAGTATTGATATATGAATTTGTAACTGAATAGCAAAATAGATAAATTCATTGCTAATGCAGAATGTATTATCTAATGCCAAAGTGTCCCACTCAATCAATTGTAAAGGCTAGAATATACATGGTTACTTGCATATATTTTAGCCTTTAATGTTTAACTCACTTGGTCTTTATATTAGTGTAATCACTTGCTTCTTCCAGCAGACTTTTAAACTCAAACGTTAAAAACTTAGTTTATAACTGTATTATTTACAAATTTAGATTCTTTGCTGACTCTTCTATTATCAGTGTCATTAATGAAAATGAAAAAAATCATTAGTATTAACTCAGAATGCCAGTAATATTGAAATGTTTTGACTTTTCTCCATCAGTAACAACAATCAATGACCTAACCAACTGTCAGTCTATTTAACTAGTGTATTTTCCAACAAAAAAAAAGATGGAATATATTTGAGAAGTCGCTTATCAAAACTTTCTTTGCTTTATTAGTAAAATTGTTAATACCCATATCAACTATCCCAAGATACATTTTTACTTTGAGTGGGTTTTTTGTCATCACGGATCATCCTTTTTTGTTTCTGGTGATGAAAACAGTGAGAACAGAGGATACAAATTCATAATATTTGGCAAAGGAGCAGTTATTTTCAGCTAAGACATCTTTATTTTTCTGACAAAATAGTTACTTTTTGTTATGAATTACATTCAGATATGTTGGGAGTAGTTAATTTAAAGGTGTTTAAGGGAATGCATGATATATATTTGAATAATGAAGGCTGGCTGTGGTGTTTTAAAGTTTAGTATAGTGGGTGGATTGGCTTAGATGAACCAAGAAATCCCTCATTAAGTTGTGTGCACATATACAAATGTGAAGAGTATGTTGCATACAAAAAATCAAATTTTTTAATAAATTATTTTAACTAGAGATTTGTCTGAGAATTTACTGAATAATTTTGTGTGAAAGACAAATTTCATTATAAAAAACAGAAATACTTATTTTCACTTTTTAAAGTTATATTTTACTTGCATAACCTTTAAACCTCCTCAAGGAATAACAAATGTTTTTATGGTAACATTGTGTATTATGTGTAGATGTTTTAAAACAAATGGCATATTCTATGATATTTTGAGAAATCATCCAGGTAAGGTGATGATAATAGTTACAAACTTGGTGTCTTCTGATTGTATTTACAGTGGCATTGTGATGTAGAAGGTGCGAGTTTAAAAGGACCTGCCTGTACTTAATACTGTTGTGTATACAGTTGTCGAGTTTGGTCTGAAACGTAATGCTAGTTGCTGTGGTAAAGGCCTGAATGTACATAATTATATTATTATTGTGTTGCTACAAATTATACTGTGGATTTATGTTATTATGTTTTGAATTGGATGAGCCTCTTCATCAATTTCATGATGGGCTTTTAATGGTGACTGGTATCATGATTTTTATCTTGTGCTATTTCCCTAACCATATGGTTTCTCTGTTACTGAGATCCATGTGTTAGAATATCTTGTGTGTTGTGTCAACTATATTTTATCTACAAAGAAAAAGTAAATATTCAAATTTGTATTTTTTTCTTTTTTCATGTAAGAAATAATTGTTATTAAATTGAAAGTATAAATTCTGTTGTTACAGAATAGTTTGTTTTTTTTAACTTTTACTGCTTTCTATATGTACAGACTTTTACTTGATACTGTCATCTACTCTCACATGTTTACATGTGAGGTAGCTGCATGATAGCATGCAAATGAGTGTGTAACAACATTCACCAAGATGAACATAATACAGCTCTTAGTGCTGCTTACTTTCTTTATCCAGTTAAGTTCATCTTCACTTCTTAGTTGGCATTCTGTGATCAGATGGGTTTTTGTGTTTTTCTTTATGGAATTTTCTATCTGTTTCTTCTGTTTTTGGTTTTATTAATTTCTTAATTTTTTCACATTTGTTACTCCTGTTTTAAATTTTAGTATGTGTTAGTATTATGTGTCTTTGATTATAATACTTGATTCTCTGGAACTCCCTCTTTGAATTTTGCTACTTCCACTCTATGTTAAAATTCTGAATCTGATGGTATAGCTACTATCATTGCTCTTCTTCCTGCAGTTTACCTTACTAAAAAAGTTAATTACTTTGGCTTTAGGTCCACAATTTTCAGTAGGAAATGTTATTGCCTTGGCTTGCCAGGAGTTTACATGCATGCTGGCTCCTAATTTGCTTGTGGATTTTCCTTTCATGTTTTGAAACAAGAAATATGATTTTGACAGCTTTTCTTCTGCCTTTGCTTCATGATCATGTTTAGCTCCTGTGGCAACACCTGGATCTTCTCCTCATTTCTTGGAATTAATAAATCTGGTATTTTACCTTTTGTCTTACCCTTTCAAGGGAGAAACATTTGGACCAATTTTTGTTTTTCCCCATGCCACTGGATATTGGGATTTATGCCATTAAGGTTGTAGACCAGTTATATTCTGGAGTCAGTATGCTTTAAACCCCATACCATATGGAAGGTCCTGCTGTGGCTTATCATATATCTGCTTTTCCTTCTTTGGAATTCCAGTAGATAAATTCTCTTCTGCTTTTGTGTGGTTTTGATTCTACTACTTCAGTAAATTTTTCAATATCTGTCATCCTCCTTTTCCTTTTCTTGATTCAACTTCTGTCTGAGGCTCTTAATCAGTTCCATGATGAGCTTTTAATTGTGACTGGTATCATGATTTTTTGTGCTTGGATGATTTTTATCTTATGCTATTTCCCTATCCATTGGTTTCTCTGCTACTGAGATCCATGTGTTGGAATATCATGTCATTTACCACAGCCTCCATAGGAAATATTTGCATTACTCTCTTTCTTTATGCAAGATGGCTTTGGGAGTTTTCTTGACACTCTGGTGACTAGAGTCAAGTCTGCATTTTCACACCTCTCTTTCTTTATTGGCTTCCTGTTTGTCTCTATTTCATCCTGCATTTATTTCATGTCTCATCCTGTTTTTCCTCTCTTTTACCATTAGCTGTTCTGCAGGTTTCCAAGGTTCACAGTCATTTCATTCATTAATTTCTTCAGTCCCCTGGTGATCCAGGTAACTACATGGTGGGGCCATGATTTTGGAAGTTCTTCACCACAGATCTTTGAATTATTTGGGTTCTTTTCACAAGCTCATTCTCCAGTTTAGTTCCCCTTCTTCCTTGTCCTTTTGTTTAACATCACTCCCACTCTTCAGAATTCCAGCCATTTTTTCTGAAGCAGTTCTGGATTTCTTCACCAGGTTGTTGTAGAACAGGAAAGTTCTTCTAAGACATATTGTTATGTCTATTTGTCTATAGTCTCCCAGAAGACTGGTACCCCATCATTGATATCTCTTTCATGAACTGCTTTCTAGACCTTCCTTGATTTACCATGGATTTATCCTATTTTTTTCTTCTGTGGAATTTCAGTCTTGATCTTTGGATGAAGTTAGATGTCTTTGATGCTGACCTCCTCATTCTCATCTTTCCAGCATTTTGTTTTGTTTTTGTTATTCTGTCCATAATGACTGCACCTATCAGTTCCAGGCATCATTTTGGGCTAGCTTTGGTTACTTATGTTTTTGGTGGGCTGTTAAAGCCTTTGGTTATCTTTTCCATTTCATGATCCTTTGTTCCACTTTTATACGGGTGATTGGCTCTTTCTAGCTCCATCATGTGCCAATATCAGTTTCTGTTTCTTCTTCAAGAGGCTGCAGAGGTTGGTTGGCTAGTTAATAGGGTCTTGCCTAAAAACAAAAAAATTAAAATTATCCCTCTTTATTTTATTTTATGCTGAATACAAATATATATATTTGTATACCAAATTTAGGACATTTTACTCCAGTTTTACCTCTGCACATGCCATTTGAAGGTCTAAGTAGGCTGTCTTGTGTGAAAAATATGGCAAAAAAACAAACATATAGTGGTATAAATACTTAATAGTTTTTACTTTAACTGTACTTTGTAAGTCAGAAGTTACAGAGTGCATGCAAAATGAGTATGATAGTCATATAACCAAAAATATTACAACCAGTAACCTAAACTTATGAACAATCTGTGATTTTTTAACACAAAGAATTACAACATGGTATATGTACTCTAATCACTACTTAACATGCATATGAACCATAGTTAGCAGTAAAATATTATTGAGGGTGCTCTTTTTTAGGTCAGGAATGATCTTTCAACACTGCTTTACAACATACAGAAGGTACTGTTTTTACATTTTATCATTTGTCATTCTCTTTGTAATTTGAACTGCTTGCTTTGACAAGTCATTTGTCACTTTCTAATTTTGAAGAAATAAATCTTCTTATTCAGAAAACAAGACTTAGGGCCAATCAGATTTATGAGTTTGGTGCTTTGGTTCAATTTCTTAAAAATAGCAACATCTCATTCATAGCTGCTTGGTTTTGGAACTTCAGACAGTTTCAGAGTTATTCATGACCAAAGAGAATCAGGCAACTATTTTGAAAACAGAGAGAAAATCACACCTTTCTCAGAAAAGTAACAGACATGTTTCAGAACACTCAGTGCAGCATTGGTAACTTGTGGATAATCAACTTAATCAGTTAAAGATCATTATTTGGAGCATTAGGAGCCACTAAACATAAAAGCTGCTTTTGTACCTAAAGCAAAGCATTGAATTTACTTTGTGCTTCCAATTTTGAATAATGAACTGGTCATAATTAGTTTCTGCACAAAAGCAAATATCTTCACCAGTTATAAAATTGAATTAATTGAGCATAGTAAGCAATACCTGGTTTTATCCAGAGTTTTCCACATTCTTTAGTGTCTCAAAGTGAGTTGCATAAATTCTGTGTACCTGTAATACTTTTATGTAGTTTATTCTGTTACAGTGTGAAAGAATTCCTTTCAGCAACTGAATTACACAATTATTTTTTTTTACTTTTCAGATATCATGATTGGAACTTTAATATTCTGTGATGTCATGAAAACCCACTTGTGCAGAAATATATATGCAAAAACAGCTCATTTGGGTTAAGAAAATATTTTACATAGAAGAGTGAACAATGTTTCGACCTTCTTTGGTCATCGTCAGGTTCACAAAGAAAGAAAGAGGTAATTGATAGGAAGCTGACCACATGTTTGAAAGTGGCTGTTTAACTGAGTGTCAGAATGTAGAGGGCAGTGTTAGATGTTTGAATATATAATTTTATTTTATTATATTTAATATAGATATAAAGGTGTTCCTTTATATTTGTTTACTTTGGGTTTAAGTTGTTGTATAAGTAAGGCTTGCTCTTGTAAGTAAAATATTTTCTCAACCTAAATGAGCCATTTTTGCGTATATATTTAATATTCTGTGTTTTTATTTTCATTTATGTTTGTACAAACTGAATCTTGAAATTTGATAAAGTGAGCATTTTAAGATTCTCATGTTTAAGTAAAGATCTCTTTATATACATTACATAAAATGCACTCAACAGCATGGTGTCCATTATGTTTTCTAGTTATACACAGGATTCACTTTTTCAACCAGAATTTTATACTGTTGTGTCAAGACCAAACCTTGAGTATTATCAATGAATTACTTTCTGGTAGGTTTAAATGAAGCTTTTGCTTGACTTTCACATGTTATACTTGTTATTACAGGTACTCCAAAGAGTTTAGTTTATGATTTGGATTTTCAGATATCAGAATTGACAGTCATTCTTTGTTTTTATTCTGGACTTCTGGAACGAACTTCCCATTCCAGTGTAAGAATGTGTGTTTCAGTGGAACAAATGTGCAGATGTTTTCACAAGCAGTCTTGCATACCTTTCTTCCTGCTTGCTATCTGCTTCTGACTGACAGAGCACTATCATACAATGACACAACTTCCTCAGGAAGAAAAACAGCTTTCAATACAGTATGTACTTCTTTTGATAAATTCAGTCTGCTAGCTATTGTTGTGCTCTTGCCACTAGATCAAGAATTATGCTGAAGTTTCAGAGATTTGGTTTTGGATTGTTTTTGTTGAAGAGTTGTTGAGAATTTTTGACATGCTCATCAGACAAGTTCAGAAGTTCTTTATTCTGAGTTCTTTGTTTTTTTCCTGTTGTTTTCATTGATTAATAGGCATTTGCTTTCTTTGCAACTTTTGGTAGTATTTTCTGTCCAGTGACCTTAATTCCATTTCTTTGGAATTTTACTGGGCTTCTTAAAGGTCTTCTGTGATTATAACTTTTGTTCTATAAGTGCAGTACTTAATTATATGAATGGTCTTTTCATGGGCAATATCAAAAAGCAAAGCTAAAAATTCCAGGAAGGCACCTCCATCTCTAAAAAATATGTGACTGTTTTTGTTTTATTACAAGTTTTTAATAGCTGTTGATTGGTTTTGTGAGTTTAACAATGGAATGATCGTCTCGTATAAATGTTGTTGGAATGCCTACACTTTTAAGATGACGACATTGATAACCTATTACTGACTGGCTTTCAGTAATAGCCCACAATTTAAGAAAAAAAAGTAGAACATCACCATTCTTAGGTAACTATGAATCTTTCTTTGGTTCCAATCCAACAATCAATTTTCCAAGAATCCAGACTTGTGTAACTCCACTCAAGATTGAGTGATGACCTGGTTCTTACTTCAGCCATGTCTGCACTAGAAAAGGAGAAAACAAAAGTTTGTAATGTGTAGTTAAATATCCACTGTTTAGTCACAGACATGAGATTTTAATACAAAGATTGGCATGACATATGTTTGATCTGATATAACTTAACATTATTTGATTGGAACCTACACGATTCATGACTTTGAGATAAATTGAAATTACTTAAGGTTACGTAACTGAGCTTGAGATGGACTAAATGGACTGGCTTGTATTGATCATGTGACATTTTGACTGTTGATTACTTTCACTTTTTAATTTTTTATTTATTCATTTTTTATACCCATATTTCATTAATTGATGTTTTACATCTTTATACCATTCTTGTTCATATATTTTGTGGCATAGACAGTCTATTTTGACCTTCATATGACCTGTGCAGGTATCATACTTGAGTAAAATACCCTAGAATGTCATATAGATATATTTTTATATTTATCGTATGATAGGAGAAGAAAACTTGTCAATTTTGGAACTTTGGTTGTTGTTTTTTTTTGCGAGACTATGTTTCAAGGTAGCTAAGTCCTTCTCCCACTGTCAATACCTTATTCATTTTGGTAGTTTTCAATTACCATTAGAGCTAGGCCTATTCCATTTTTTGCAATCTATGAAACTTCTGGTTCAGAATATATCCTGCTTTCTCTTTCCTATTCCCCTCGGAGTGGATTCCTGTACGTGGTGAGGGGACCTCCCAGGGAAGGTTCTGTTCTGTCTGGTTACCTTCTCTGGGAACTAAACATCCACCCACGTGTTTGCCGTGCGTGGCGACCCGTGAAGGGGAGGAGAGGATCCTGGTGGTTGAGGGGTCCAACCCTAACACACCACTTTGGCCTCGAATTCCTGTAGACTGGCGGCTCTTGGGTGGCCCCCCTTGGGTCAATCGGCTGGTCCACCTGGGCTAGAGCCAACCAAGTACCAGTGTTGGAAGTTCTCAACGGGTGTTGTGGACATTGTGCCTGATGCTGGTGTTTGGGTATAGTGCTCACAAAACCCTGGCGTTGCTGCATTGTCCTTGCATGACTTTGTAGTGCGTCCCCTTGTAGGGCTCCATGGTGAGTGGGGTCAGTGAGTACCAAAACTTTTCTCTTTCCTATGGATCCTACAAAAAATTTAAATAAAATTGTGAAAAAACAGTCAATGGGTAAGCGACCACGTCTTGAATACTCAGAACAGCAATCTCCAACATCAGTAACACACGTATCTCATTTTCTCATATTGCATTCTCTTTCGGAAAAACCTTTAGGGCAAATGTCCCCTTTTTTTATTCAAAAGGGGCTAGAGGGACTTGCTGGCTCTCCAAAGTCAGTAAAGAAGCTTCAATCTGGTGACATATTGGTTGAAACATCCACATCCCAACACAGTGAACTCCTCTTGAAATCAAAGGCAATTGGCGATATACCTATTGAGGTTACACCCCATGCTACTTTGAATACTTCACAAGGAGTTATTGTTGAAAGGGATTTGAAGAATGTTCCTGAATCGGAGATTCTCGCTGGTCTCTCCACTCAAGGAGTTTCTGCAGTGAGGTGCATCTCCAATCGCAAAGATGGAGTTACACTGCCAACAGATACCCTCGTTTTAACATTCACTTCACCACGTGCACCTGTCACCATCAAAGCAGGTTATCTCATTTGCAGGGTTCGGCCATACATTCCAAACCCTCTTCGATGTTTTCGATGTCAGAGATTCGGCCACTCAAAGACATCTTGTCGTGGTTCCCTGACATGTGCTCGTTGTGGAGGCAAGGACCACGATGCCTATGATTGTGACATAAACCCACATTGCGTCAACTGCAATGGGTCTCACCCCTCTTACTTTCATTCTTGTCCAAAATGGTTGGAGGAAAAAGAGGTGCAGCGTTTGAAAACGACACATAACATTAGTTATCCTGAGGCTCGGAAATTGCTGTCCACAATCCCATCTCGGACATATGCTGCTGCACTCCATTCCACAACTACAGTAGAAGTGCAGACAGATCTCTCTGTGCCTCCAAGAGAATCGTTTTCAAAACAAATGAAAAGCCTTTTGACCTCCGTGGTTAAAAAAGTAGATGAATCGACTTCCACACCCATCTCTGTTCCCATATCTTCCAACAAACCTCAAGATCCACGTCCTTCAGTTTCAAATACAGGCATTTCTTCTGATACATCATTTTCTCCCACCACAATAAACAAAACAATTATTCGTTCGCGTCCTCAGTCACTTGATTCCTCTTCCAATAACAAAAACCTGCCCACTCGACCCAGAGCAGGATCCATGGAGGTTGAAAGAACTCCTCCGAAGAAAGACAGTAAAGAAAAAAGACAAGGTCGTAAACCGAAGGGTTCTCCAACCACTTCACCTGCCCGTTCTTAAAAATGGCCTCCTTGATACAATGGAACTGTCAAGGTTTACGTTCTAATCTGGATGATATCAAAACACTGATTGCTTCCTACCAGCCTGTTTGTCTTTCTCTACAAGAAACATTTCTCAAATCTGCTGATTCAGTCTCCATTTGGCAGTTTTCTCTGTACAGAAATGACAAGTTGTGTGATGGTCGAGTACATGGAGGGGTGGCACTTTTGGTTGATCAACATGTGCCCACCCTGTCTTTGTCACTCAATACACCCTTGGAAGCTGTAGCCATTCGTATTTCCTTGGGTCGTACCATCACTGTTTGTTCTCTGTACCTGTCCCCTGGAGAGACATATGATGAATCAGACCTGGATGCTCTCGTTGAACAGTTGCCATCTCCATTTCTAATCCTGGGGGATTTTAATGGACACCATCCCCTCTGGGGAAGTGTTGTTATTGATGGGAGGGGTCGATCTGTAGAGCAGATGCTCTCTGATCACAATCTTTCTCTTTTCAATACTGGTTCTTCCACTTACTTTCATGCACCAAGTCAGTCCTTCACCGCTATTGATCTCTCAGTTTGCTCCCCTTCATTATTCTTCCATTTTTCATGGAGGGTTGACAGTAATCCACTAGGCAGTGATCATTTTCCGATCGTTTTGAGAGAGACTGGCCGTGGTCGATGCCACCCTACCCGCGTGCCCCGGTGGAAGCTGGATCAGGCAGACTGGTCCACTTTCACTGCTCTCGCTGAACTTGATCCTGCCATCATAGATCAGCCATCAATAGACGACTGTGTTGCAGCAGTAACTGATTGTATTATTCATGCAGCTGCTCAGTGTATTCCTAAAACCTCGACACGTTTCCCACGATATCCTCGTCCATGGTGGAATTCTGCTTGCAACTTAGCATGGAAGGCTCAAAAACGGGCCTGGGATACTTTTCGTAGATATCCCACACTTTCATATCGGGTTGCTTTCCAACGGGCCCAAGCACATGCTAGGTGGGTAAGACGTCAAAGCCAGAAGGAATCTTGGATTAAGTTCACAACCAGCATATCTTCTACCACCAGTTCCAAGATCATATGGGACAAGATTCAAAAGGTTAATGGGCACTACAATTCTGTTCCCCTTTCGATCTTACTCTCTGATGGTCAGGAGGTGACTGATGTCCGAAACATCGCTAACACTCTAGGTGAAAGCTTTTGCCGGATATCTAGCACTTCTGCTTGTTCCTCCACCTTCCTGGCCATCAAGACTTGGGCAGAGCGATCACCTCTTTCCTTTCAAACTGACTGTTTCTTTGACTATAATAATCCCTTTACCCTGGTGGAACTAAAAATGGCCCTTCATCGGTCTGCCAGTACTTCTGTTGGACCAGATGATATTCATTATGACATGCTGCACCATCTATCTCCTGATTCTCTTGTTGTCCTTCTGATTATCTTCAACTGGATTTGGCAGGAGAATGTTTTTCCTGATGCCTGGCACCAGGCTATTATTTTACCTTTCTCTAAGCCAGGGAAAGATCCGAAGATTCCTTCAAACTATCGTCCAATTGCTCTGACGAGCTGTCTCTGTAAGACCTTAGAAAGGATGGTTAATGCTCGTCTTGTTTGGTTCCTTGAATCAAACAACCTCCTCTTGCCCACCTAGTGTGGGTTCCGTCGACAGCACTCCACCATAGACCACCTAATTCGTCTTGAAACATCTATCAGAGAGGCCTTTCTCAACCGCCAACACCTTGTATCAATATTCTTTGACATACAGAAGGCTTACGACACAACATGGAGGTATGGCATTTTGCGAGACCTCTATTTATATGGGTTACGTGGTCATCTATCCATGTTTATTAAAAAAATTTTTAATGGACAGGAGATTCCAAGTTCGTGTAGGTTTGGCACTTTCACGTTCTTTTGTACAGGAACTTGGAGTCCCTCAAGGCTGTATATTGAGTGTCACACTCTTCAGTATAAAGATAAATGCCATCACTGAACAACTCCCTCTCACCGTTACGAATGAGCTATATGTTGACGACTTTCACATCTCATGTCAGTCATCAAACATGAGATATATTGAGCGGCAACTACAAACTGCCCTCAATCGTGTACGGAAGTGGACTCTTGCGAATGGCTTTAATTTCTCTCTTTCCAAAACTGTATGCATGCACTTTTGCCGTCGACGAGGTATTCACCCTGATCCTGAACTTCATATCGGTGAAGTTTTGCTGCCAGTGGTCCCGGAGACAAAGTTCTTGGGGCTTATCTATGATCGTAAACTGACCTTTATACCACACTTAAAGCAGCTTCGGGTCAAATGCACAAGAGCACTGAACATCCTCCGTGTCCTCTCTTCTACCAGTTGGGGGCAGATCGCCGTTCAATGTTAAAGGTATATCGTGCACTTATTACATCGAAACTTGACTATGGATCAATGGTCTATGGCTCTGCCAGACCCTCGGCCTTAAAGATATTGGACCCCATTCATCACCAAGGACTTCAACTCTGCACTGGAGCTTTCTGTACCTCTCCAGTTCAAAGCATATACATTGAATCTCATGAACCTCCTCTACACTTTCGCCGTTTGCAACTGTCTTTACAGTATACTTCGAAACTTCGTTCCTTACCAAAGCATCCCACCTGGGAATGTGTTTTCCTTCCTTGGTGGGCAGTACTTTTTCAGAACAGACGATCTGTTATTGCTCCGTTTGGCCTTTGCATCCGGGCGCAATTGGATGAATTGGGTCTGTCCTTGGATAACATTGCAGATTCCACAGGTCGACGCATCCCACCATGGCTTATTACAGTCCCCAAGTGTGACCTTTCAATCACCTCTAAAAGGCAGATACTCCAGACTGGAAGTACCGTCTTTTATTCAATGAATATCTTTCAAACAATCATTCAGTTCCCATTTATACAGATGGTTCAAAATCAGGTGATTCAATGGGCTCTGCTATGGTTTGCTATGGGTCAGTAGTTGCATGCAGAATCCCCTCTACAGCTTCTGTGTTCACTGCTGAACTGTATGCCATATTTCTTGCCCTTGATCATATTGCAGCTGAGCAGTACTCCAACTGCATTATTTATACTGACTCGCTTAGTTCTATACTTGCCTTGGAATCACTTCACATTAACTCACATCCTATTCTCGCAGATATTCAAAACCGACTGGCCAATTTCTCATTAGCAGCTACTTCAATCCAGTTTTTCTGGATACCAGGCCATGTTGGTATTCATGGGAACGAGCTTGCAGACATGGCAGCTAAATATGTCTGCCTCAGCACCATCACCCCTATGCCTATTCCATACATGGACTATGGTGTTGTCTTCAAGGCTCGGCTCCGTGCCAGTTGGCAGTCCACTTGGAGTGAACAACGCGACAATAAACTTTTTCAAATCAAACCCAAAATTGGAGTTTGGCCATCTAGCTTCCGTAAAGTTCGGAGGGAAGAAGTTGTTCTCACTAGGCTACGCATTGGTCACAGTTTTTTAACTCATCATTTTCTTTTATCTGGAACTGATGCACCAATGTGTAGTTTGTGTAACACTCAAATCACTATCAGCCACGTTTTACTTTCATGCCATCGTTACAATTCTCAACGACGGCACTACTTTAAACATATTTTTTCCCAGCGTCAGTCTGTAACATTGGACAGAGTTATTGGTGATGGTGACTCTGTCCACCTTAATAACGTTTTTAATTTTTTATTGGCCATTAATCTTTTTAATCTCATTTAAGTGTGGTATATTTATTCATTACACCTTTTTAATTGTGGCTCCTTTTTTACAGTTTTATTCTCTCTCATTCAGTGTGACATTAAACAATGGCCAGAACATTAAATAACTCGACACCAGGACTTGAAAAGCCAACTTCAGGTGACTAATGCTTCTGTTTGAACTGTCTGTTTGAACTACTCGTTAGTCTTCCTGGCGAGTTACTATTATACTTTCGCTGCATATCATTTCACACTTTTACAACCTTTTTGTACTGGCCATATTGACTCGTAACCCGGAACCAGGACGGAAAGACCAACTTCAGGTGGCTGACGGTGGTTTATATACTACCTGTTAGTCTTCCTGGCGGGTTATGATCATTCCCATTCTGCTACAGGTTGTCCTTTACAACTTTGTTGACTGGATGTCGTCATTGGTTTTTGCACCATTTCCTGTTTTAATTGCCATTTTGCTTTTATCTTCAATTACCTTTACACATTTTACTCCATTTACTTGACTTTTATGTTTTTACTGGACATTTGGCTACTCTTTATTACGATTTTGCTGAGTGTCTTTTAAAACTTTTATTCCATTACATTTTGATAATAGCTACTATGACACAAAACCTGGAACCAGGACTGGAAAGGCCAACTTCAGGTGACTGATGGTGGTTCTTGAACTTATTCGTTAGTCTTCCTGGCGGGTTATGATCTTTATTATTATACTATGAGTAAATAGTTTATAACTTTGAAGACTGAATGTCACCATTGCTTTTTACACCATTTTCTGTTTTAATTGCTATTTTGTTATTACCTTCATTTACTTTTACAAATTTTACTCCATTTACATGACTTTTCTCTTTTTCCTGAACATTTGGCTACTCATTGTTGTGATTTTACTGTGTGTCTTATAATACTTCTATTATTTTACATTTTGATACTGGTTGCTGTGACACATAACCCAGAACCAGGACTGTAAAGACCAACTTCAGGTGACTGACGATGGGTCTTGTACCTGCCTGTTAGTCTTCCTGGCGGGTTATGATTGTACCTTTTTGATAGAGTAAATACCTTACAACTTTTTACACTCTGCCTTCTATCTTAACCTTGTAGACTAGGTGTCAACATTGGTTTTATACCTTTTTTGTTTTACCTTCATTTCCATTTATGTCTTTTACTACATTTTTACCGGTTGTTTGGCGCAGATAGCCTCGTTGCTTTGTGCCATAAAACACTAAATCAATCAATCAATCAATCAATCTCTTTCCTATTACATGAGAAGTTCTGTTCCCTTTGGTGACACTATCTTGTATTTTTCTTCATTGAAAATGTATTTCTGAAAGATTGGTACCTCCTTTCACACTTTCTGCCTTTCCACTTCTGATGTCTTTTATATTGCCCAGTCTCAAAACAAAGTTAAGCTAAGATGGAGAGAGAAGTTAGCTGTGTCATACTCTTATTGGTTGAGGTTTTTTGCATGTTTACTTTCATTCTGTGTAGTTGTTGCCTCTTGAAAATGTGTGAGTAGGTCAGTGTATCAAGGCCAAATGATCAGTATGGGATAACTGTACATTTGAAAAAGAAACCAATTAACAGCTGTGTGGTCATTTATAGTTGCCATTAGTAATTCATTTACTAAGTGACATATCTCTAGATTATCTTTAAACACAGTTTGTGTGAATTTTTTTTTTTGAATGAAAAATGTTTTTGGAAAATGTTTAACTGGAACCTTAGATTGTCTTTTGTGTGAGATGAAAGACAATTTTAATATTATTTAAAATACCAAAACTAGGTTAAAATAGGAAGATTGATAATATGTTAGAACATTTTTGAAGAATGTAGTTGTTTACAAGGATGATCCCCTTTTGTTTTTTTCTTATTTTGTGCTTGTACAAAGAATCATCTGTCATGTTGTCAGCAGTGCTGTACTAACTGATTGATGAGACTGTCAGTTAAATCACCTATCAAATACTACTTATCATTCAGCACTTGTCTGCCCACTATTGATCACATTTGTTTACTTTTGCCTGTTCAATCTGAAATTAAGATCTCAACTAAATAGTTTTTCCCTACCAATGGAATTTTCATGCAAAATATCTTTGTAGCAACTATCATTTTTTTCATATCATTCAGATAACTATTTTGCTTGAAAAAATGGTAACAGATCGGTCACACAAGAGCTTGTCGTCTAAATCTGTGTTGACTTTCTTTAATGTCATAGGATATGTTAAGTTTCTAAATGGTTGAAATAAATGCAAAATGTTTTAATGATGCTGTAACATTACTTGCAATAGTTTTAACTATGTTAAAACTTTGATTAGTATAGAGATACCAAAAGCTTCTTTTTGTTAAATTATTTGTAAGATTCTTCATTTTATACTTTTGTATAAACTTAATGTGATAAAGTAATGGTATTTTAGAACCTTTGGATTTTTTTTTCGGTAGATTTGGACTGGCTGAATGTAGAACAACCTCTATCACTTTTAAAAAATTTGAACAAGAAAATTGTTGTACTTGATTTCTTCACATACTGCTGTATCAACTGTATGCACATTCTTCCTGATCTCCACAATCTAGAATTGAGATTTCCAGAGAATAGGGAATTAATCATTGTTGGGGTCCATTCAGCAAAATTTGAAAATGAAAAAGTTTTATCTAATCTTGTGAGTGCTGTTCTTCGATATAATATTTCTCATCCTGTGGTAAATGATCCACAGGGTTGGTTATGGAAAGAACTTAATGTAATATGCTGGCCAACACTTGTTATTTTAGGTAAGTTTTTCAATTGCATTTAAAACTACTTTTCTTTACTTATTGTGTTTTTTTTATCTTTTATACATTTAGGTTGTGTTTATGTAATGCAACAAATTAATTGTGAAGATATTGAAGTGAGATATTTGAAGTACAAAGACAATTCCTTTAAATAAAACATTACATAACTAATAGGAACATAATCCATGAGAAACAGCAAGGATTCTCTTAGTCTATTGTGGCTGAATTTATAAAAGAAATAAAGTTGTAATTTATATTTCAAATTTCATTAATGTAATGTATTCTTTTAACTTTCTGTTATTTAATGTGATAATAAATTGTCTTATGCAAAACTATCATAATTCCAAGGGTAGTCAAATTGTCATGATAAAAATGAAATAAGTAATATATGTTTGTGTGCATGTGTATACACCTACAAACTGTTTTGTATAATTTTAATGGTGTGACTTGCTTTCATAATAATAACCAAGAGGATAAAATATAATGTAATATCCAGTGTCGATTAATTTTTGTAATAGTTTGAAAATGAACAGAAGTGTTTTGGACATTGATATATCTGTCTTCTACTTAGCTCATGAACTGTTTTCTACGTTACTTAAATTTTCAAAAGAAAATTGTGGCTGTTTCATTCAATTAATCAGAATCCATCTGCCTCTATAGCCATCCCATACTCGTCTATTAATCAAGCTCTTCTCTGAACTCTCCTGATTGTTGTGTTTACCTTGTTATAAGTTAATTTATTCCAAATTTTAACCACCCTATTCAAAAAATAAAATAAAATAATTTACAGATAATTTCTACTTTGCAAAATCTTAAATCCAGGTTTACAGTTCTTTACTCTTAAACATAATTTCAATACTCTGTCTTTCTCTCATGTAAAGCTTTACTTTCTCTCACATAATAGCTTTTCTTGACTTGTGCTGCCCTTTGTTTGTGCAAATCTTTTCTCACTTCTAGTTTTCAAGCTTTTGTCTACATTCATGGAACATGCTATAGCTGTGCTGTAGCATGCAAAAAACCATCCACCTTCAAGAGTTTAACACACCCTCTTAGTGCAGCTGATTCCCTCTATGTTGCTCTTAAGTGCAATCTGCCATTTATTTGTACAATACACTAAATTATCCAAATCTCTTTGTAAAACAACAGTATCTTCTAATCAGAAGTGTAAGGAATAAATGCTTGATATACATTTTACTCAAGAGTAGTAAAATAATGTTTGTGTTAGCCAGTAGTATCTGGAGTTGTAAAGCAACTTTTGTTATGAAGGGAAGCTTACAGGTTTGGATTTCGTTTCTTTTGTGCATAGAAGAATTTGGATTATCTTGATTCAGGTGCATAAATTGTTAAACATTTGGAAGTTTGTTTATTACTTATTTGAGTAGTGGAATGGAAAGAATGGTCATACAAATATTTAATAATAGAATGAGTAGGTTAATCTGATAACATAGATGTAGACTTGTTTTTCAGAGAGAATATTCATCCAAGTTGATAGTTACGAAGTTAGGAAAGGTTAGTCTAATGGTATTGTATGTTCATTTGAATAATAGTGTTAATGATTAATGCTAAGCCACATATATACTTGTTACTGAGGTGTTCCATACCATAAGACTTGCCTCATAAATGGTAATATAAGTAGTACTTCAACCAACTTGATGAGCTGTTATAAAGTAAAAGTTTTTGGTAGCAGAAGCATACTACAAATTAGATTATAGTTGAATACTATTATTAGTAGAAACTTGTAGTGGCCTAGTAAAGAATAATTTATTATATATTTTATTGCATGCCTGTTAAATTTCATGTGAAGCTTTTTGAGGGCTGTCTGCACTGTTTTATTGCAATACAACACACACACGTATGTGCTTATATATTATATATGAGAGATTACAGTTTATTTTTTCTAAATTTGACATTTTGATAGGTAGTTCCTAGTATCTGGCTATCTATATCCATTAATTACAATGGATATTTTTTTCCTTGTATTTTAATTGAGAAATATAACAATTTCTGGAGTTTCCAGATACAGAAAAATTCAAAAGTGTAAATTGTGGACTTGGAAACAGAAGCTTAGATAAAAAGCTCTTGCTTAAAAAGAATGCTAGCTTTATGGAGATGAAGCTTTGACATGAATGTTTTGAAAAACTTTAAATCTGTAACTGAGTGTTTAGATGTGATGAATAAAATTACAAACTGTTATTAAAATCTGTCTCCAAATCTTTAAAATATAAGGCTATAAAGATTATTGTTAACTTACAAATAGAACTCTTTTGTCCTCATTTGTTGTACTGTGCTCAGATTTAATGGCCTTGGTATTGGAAGAATATCAGTCTGATAGAGAAAGTGCAGAGATGGATTACCAAAGTAATAACAGAATGAAAAACAATAGTTGTGAAGTAACTCTACTCATTGTTCCCAGAAGAAATATAATGCATGTGTATCACATAAAACATTTTAAATTGTTTATGTTTATTATTATGAACTTTAATATATTTCTTCAATGGTCTAAGGTCCTCAAAGCCAAGTTCTTTTTACCCTGGTGGGAGAAAATGAAAGAGAATACTTGCAGCTATTTTGTGAGACAGCTGTAGAATATTTTAGGATGAGAGGAAGCATAATTTCTTCACCTGTGCCTGTTAAGCTTTTGCGTGAATCTCTACCTGTTTCTCCTTTACTTTTTCCTGGTAAAGTCTGTGTGGATGGAGTTGGCAAAAGAATTGTAATAGCAGATTCCGGTCACCATAGGATTCTGATACTCAATCGAGAAGGAGTAGTTGAGGTTAGTTTTAAAAGGAATACTGTGCTAAGAGAAAAATTTTAACAGGCCACTCACAAGTCAGTAGGGAACATTTTTGTTGAGAAAAAGCAAATTAGCCATTCCGGTTTTTTCTTAATTTGAACTGAAATTTTTTGGACATTTTTATTGGTTTAGAAAAAACCATTTCACATACACTTTTAGCATTGGGACTGTGAAAAAAAGATTTGAAATGGTATGGTGACTGAATTTTATCAGTGCATTACAAGCTTAATGACCAAGTGCAAGAAGCATTGAAGTCTCCAAATAAGGTATAGAGATATTCAGGAACTGTTTAGAGCTACCTTGGTAGATATTATGCAGTAACCCAAGTAAAATATTAATTACATCTGTTGCTGCCTTGAAAAGTTTCCTTTCTGCTTGTCCTACTGTTGATTATTGTGTTTTTTCAACCTCTCCTACTGAAGCATAGATGAAATTGTACTTATTTCATTTGAAAGCTAAACATTAAAAGTGATATCAGAAGCATAACAGGTTGACAATTATTTAATTAATGATGATGAGAATGTGGCTTTATTAATATATACTGACTTTACTCCCAGTGAGTAGACTTTAGTACTATAGTATGGAAATTTAGAATACTGTATTTCACTTAAACATTTAACAAATTATGAGAAGATACACCTCAAACCATCCTCTTTGTTAGTTTCTGGATTGAACTTTTAATATTCAACAACTTGTAGTGTAAAGACACCCCTTGGCTCCTGAGAAACTGTTACTAATTATTGTGTATACCAACTATCATTGCAACTACAAATTTAGTTATCTGAGATTTTATCTTTGCCACGAGTCTAGTATTTCTTTTCTCCTTTGGTTGATATTCATATATTTGAAAGTGTAGAAATGTGAGGACTATAACTAATTTTTTGCTGCAAAGTTAAACACTATGCATATACGTACATTGTTACAAAAGCTTATTTAAAATGGAGGCTACAGTATTTTGCCTGTAGTTTGGTAACTGAAATGGTCTTAGTTTTCGGTTGTCCATCTGTCACTGGGATCTTAATTTTTTAACTGAAACAAGAATATTTTACTTGTGTTGCTTCTGCAGTTAACTTTCATTTGGTTTGAGAAGACCCTTTGATAGGGTTTAAAGTTTCCTACAGATGTAATGAATGTGTTGTTTATCTAATTTACTTGTGTTTATTAGTATTTACCCACATCCACTATTGACTTGTTAATTTAGTGATATTTCAATCATACATGCAATAACCCATTTCATAAGCATTTGAGGGGAGAAAATTATAAACCCTAGCTTTCTATTTAATTTGCATGTTTTTGCTGACATTTAAAACATGTTAAGAGTTGTTTATATTAATATAAACAGTTACATAATTCTGTGAATAACTGTCAATCACTTAGATGCTAAAAATTCTATGGTCTGGTGTCAGAGCTAACATTGCCATTTTTAATCAATAAACATTAATCTGCAACCATGTAGAGAACAATGTATAATAATAGATGTGATCAATTACAACTGAATTAGTTATTGTTTTTAAGAGATATGATGTGTGCACTTTTATGAAATACATTTTAAAGAAAATTTTAATGAAAAGTGAAAAAATAATTGTGGAAGATAATGAAGTGCCCAAAAGAACATTTACATGGATGAAATTACAATGAAGTAGACTTACACCAGTGACAGTGACAAAAACTTGAAAGGCTAGCAAAGCCAACTAATCTGCTAAAATGCTTATAGTTTCACATAAGTTTTAAACTTAAGTGTTAACTTACTGATATAAGGTTATGATGTTTTTGTTTTTTTTGTCATTTCAGAAATGTTACATCTCTGCACTACTCTTACCTAACTTGCAACTATCTTAGTATTTATGCTTATGCAGAAACTACTAATTTTCTAGTTCAGGTCTCCCACTTTTTCCATATAATTGTCTTCTATGAAGCATACCATGTCTGTAGACAGTTTTAGCCAACTGTTCCACTTCCATCCTTTGCTTCTGGCTCTTCTCTCTATGAAAAAGAATAGATACTTCTTTTCTTTTTTGATATGCTTATATCTCAGGTATGTGACTATCTCTTTCACTTTTATATTATAATGAAACTTGGATAACTTTACAATATGGATTTCTTTCTATCCCAATTCATTATTGACCAGCATCTTCCTTTTCTTTTGTAGTCTTCCTGGCTATTTTGCTACAGCTGACATCATAATCTTTCTGTATATTTTGATTCACAGTCTCTATCTTTTTCCTGCTTAAGGCACACCTCATTTTCTTATTTTGTTTCTTTCACACAATCAGCTCACCTTTGTCTTTTCTTTACTCCTGGTCCCCAGTAGCTCTGCAGTATGTCTGCAGACTTACAATGCTAAAAACCAGGTTTTAATACCCATGGTGGGTGGAGCACAGATAGCCCATTGTGTTGCTTTGTGCTTAATTCAAAAACAACAACAACAGTCTTTACTCCTTTACTTATATCTCCACCCTTGATTTCCGTACTGTGGCTTTATTGTAAAAATATAGTTTTGAGGAGGAGAACTGCTACTGTCTCAGTTTTCACTTGGCTTTTTTGGTCTTGGTGCATCTTTGGCTTAGATGCTTTCCTTTTGAGTATTCTAATTCTTGTCCCATTTCTCACTGCACCAATATTTGGAAGTGGTCTGAGTACTTTGGGTTCTTGGGCTGTGGTTGTTTGCTGACAGTATCATTTTATTTTGTTGATTTTCCTGGATGCCTCTGCTGAATACCTGATCCAGGAAGTCTTGTGAACTACACCTTCTCCTGTTCCTCATCCAACTGCTTCTATTTGGTATTCTATGCATGTGGTCTATGTCCAGTCTCTGGGTGATTACTCTTTCTTGGAGCAGATTCTTGGTTCTGAAACTTTTAGTGCCAGTCTCTCTGCTCTTTGCACACCTATAATTTTTTTTTACCAGGAATTGTTGAGTTTTGTAAACTCTTTTATGTAATCTGTCTCTTGTTTTTGCACCTCTTTTCTTTTTCATCATTTTCTCACCTGTCTGATCCTTTGTGTTTTTGCTGTCTTCTAGGGAGTTTTATTGATTCTCCCACTGGGCTTATACAGGGTGTTTGGAAAGTCACTGTGCAGTTTTATATTTATTAACAGACAAAACTGCACAGTGACTATCCAAACACCCTGTATAACCTTGTCCCTTGTATTTTCACAATGTGGAGATTTTGGTATTTTGATTTAAAAAAAAAAAAAAAAAAAGCTGAAATGCCAACCTTGGGAGGTAAATTTATCTTACTAACCCTCAAATGGTAGTATCTAATTTCATTTTTCTCTTACTTTGGAGAGCAGTGACCTTCCCACAGTTGTCTGCATGCAGTGAAGGGTGATAGAGACATGGGATATAATGGACTTCTGCAGCCACATCTCACCCTTCTAACTTTTATTACTTTGATTCAGACTGGCAAATGGAGTTTAAGACTGATAGATGCTGTATCCCCACTGCAGGGTGGGTTTTACTTCTTCAATCATCTCCAAAATCAAGGACACAATTTGTACTCCCCATTTAGTCTGTACACTGGATGTCTTTTTTGTTTACATTCTTTAATTATTTTTTTTTTTTGAATGGGCTTGTTTAGCTCATTTATACATATTTGTGTGTGCATGCATGTAAAGAAGCTTGCAACTTTATATCACAAATATCTATGTACCATAGTACAGGATTAACACATACAAAGCTTTGACTGGACACTAAGTTCTTATATTAAACTATGGTGGTCTTTCTTACATTTTTGTTTAATTTGAGATTCATGAAATATAAAAATCTTTAATGATATTACACACACATGAGAAGTAAAGTTTGATTATAGAACTAATGACATTGTTGCATCTTTTATGCTTAATATAAGTGAACTTTAACATAACTAGAAGAAACCTAATTTTTAATTCTGTTTGACAGTAACATTACACACCTGCAGTTTGTAGCTGTGATTATGTTGTGTTAAAAATGAACAACCAAAATCACCATAGTGTTCGTACATGATAGGCTGTAACAGAATTGCTAGGACTATAGGACTAGACATGAAAAGATTTCTATTGAAAACAACTTTCTATTGTTTTTCATACTAATGAATGTTTTTGCTTGTTTACAGTACTTTTTCCCAACTCAAGTTTTTTGTTATAATAGGATGTAATTGGAGGAAAAGAGCCTGGGTACAAAGATGGCAATTTTCATCAAGCCAGATTTAGATCACCTCAAGGTATTGTATGGAAAAATCCAGCCATCATCTATGTTGCTGACACCGAGAATCACCTTATTCGAGAGGTTTGAGCTAATAACTGTATTGAACTTATTTTATACATTTTGTTATAAAGGGAAGTTTTACAAAGTTAACATTTTATTTTGGATACTAGGTATCCTAGCTTATGACAAAAGTCTCATAAACTACAGATAGTTGATCATAAATGTTAGACTCTTTGATTTCTATAGCTTTGTTAGGTCATAATGTTCAATCTATAACTTTTGAAGTGTTGGACTGCATAAATAAGTACCATTTTACAGAATCTTTTACTCTCACTGTGCAGTTTGACTCATAAGTTCAGGTACATATGTACATTTGAACTGTTTTATGCATTGGAAATTAGCATTATAGTAAAATTTATGGATAAGAAAGGGAAAAATAGTTTTATAGTTCAGAGGATACTTCAAGTGATACATGATAGTTGATAACATATTATGCTGAAGAAAAATAATTATTAAATATATTGTACAATGTTACTTTATGAAAAAAAAGTCCTAAAATTTTAATTTCTTTCACAGATCAATGTTTCATTGAAAGTTGTTACAACTATTGCTGGAACTGGCTATCAAGGAACTGATAAAGTTGGTGGAAAGCAAAATAAGGAGCAGCCAATCAGTTCTCCTTGGGACTTGTGTCTTGGACATAGTATAGGTAAAGTCAAAATTTAATTAAAAAATTTTATCATTATATGTCAATGAAATTGACATAAAAACAGTTTATAATTTAAATTTTAATATACATATTTTCATTTCTTAATTTAAAAATATTTCAAAGAAATGATAGACTTTTCTTTGTCTCATGTGGCATGTCTTACTTCTCAATTTATATTTTATTCTGCCTACCATATAATATTTATAGTGATAAACAAATTAGAAACTCAAACTTCAAGCATTTACAAACTAGAAAACAAAATAAGAGCTTAGTGACATACTTTGTTCTGCATAGTCCAGTTAGGCTTAACTGTTCCTTTTTATTCACTTGTAGTCCATCTTACTGGTAAATTGAAAATTAAGTTGACTTGTTCAGCACAGGGTTGGTAAATTTGACCAATTACATAACTTTTTTGTAGTCATTTCATGTCTTTTTAGGTTTAATACTTCTAACTTTCAATATAATGTGTACGTCTTCTCAAATTTTGGGAGTCATTATAAGTCTTTTACATATAAAAAGATCATATTTTTAGTGATGAATTTAAATAAAGATCTGTCCATTGAGATATTAAATATTTTGTTTTTAAGTCTGTGTGCAAAGTGATTTTTTATGTTAAGATTAAAAATACTTTTCTCATCTCAGAACTCTCAGATTTGCTTTCTGTCTTCAAAACCTCCTAAATATATTTAAGACATTTATTAAAGTAAAATTTTACTTTATCTGTTATTTTCTTTATCCTAACTCAAAACATGATCACTCATTTCACTGATCTGATAACCACCAAAAAAACCACCATCATTTATTTATTCCTAGAATGACTTCAGACTATAATATCACATCCATTTATAAATTTATAAGTAGCTTTAAGCTCATGAGAGTATACATCTATTTATAATTAAATTTTATTGTTTTTGTCCTTATGATTTTTATCTGAACCGTGTCTTAGTAATATCTGTGCCATTATAAGTTGTAAATTACTTGAGGCAGATAACTTTACACTATTGAATTACATTACTCACATGCTTACCTTGTGTCTTTTGAAACATTTTTATGATATTGTTTTACTAGTATGAACTAACCTAAAAATATCCATATTTTTACATTTTAGTTACTTTTATAATAATAAAGAATAAACATGAAAAAAAGAAATAAAAGTACTTAACCAATATTTTGTTTTCAGCAATTGGTTTTTGAGAACATTTAAGCCTAATTTTTATTACTAATGATAGTAATTCAAAATAATTTTTATTTAATTAAATAATACCACAAAGAACATAGACTAATAACACTTCAAAAAGTACAAAACACCCTACCTCTCACACTTTTTCTGGCTTTGTGTGACAAGTCATTACAAATTCATCCAAGCTAGTTATTAAGTTTTTTGCTAGAACATTGCTTGTACTTTGAGTGGCATTGACTATTATCTGTTTAGAACACAATACTATTATTTAAATTGTTTGAGCTTGAAAATGCAGACTTTCTGTCAGTTATATGTAATATATGATTAAACATATGTGAGAATTGTTAACATATCTTAAAAGAGTAGATGTGACAGGAAGAGTTTTATTGTTTCATTAAAAGCTCTGTAACTAAATAAAAGTGAAGGATATAGAAATAATGGTGTGTCTGACCAATAACTATATAGTGAATAATGTATGTTTAATTTTTTTACTCACTTGAGGGATGGTGGAGAAAATCAAGATGATGCTAAGAGAAAATGTTGCATATCACAATAGGGAGAATACAAGATTTTTAAAAATATTTTCTTGTGGAATTATGAACTAAATACTTGTATGCTATTAAAATATGGATTGGTAGCTAAGATTTTATGCTCTACTAATTGATATGATGTAAAAAAAAATATTTTGATAAAATTTCAAATGTAAGACAAACTTTGTTGTGTGTAGTAAAGGATATTCAGGGCAAAAGTATGTTTTTTCTTTAACACATGCTTATTTCACCACACACTTGCCTAAATTTACATTACATCAACTATTTTATTTCCTTAAATCTTTATAATTTATATTTCTTATATTTAATTTGCTTTGTGAAGATCCTTACAGGCCAGGATCTGACCTTCCTTCTCCTGATATCGCTCACCTTCTACCTACAACTGCCGCACCCATTTAGGATGACCTAGATTTCATCTGCTTTTATCCACCTGATTATAGCTTGCCTTCTGAGGCTTCTACTGTGGAATCTGCTTAGTCTTTCTCACCCTTTTTTGGACATTTTTTAAAGTAGAATTTTTCCTTCCTTCTCCAGAAATTGTTTCTAGATGATAATTTTTCTCTTAGGTGAGGGTACTTTCATGCCTAACATTCAACAGCATTTTGTTCAGTTTGCCTTAACTTACCATCAGGCATATTTCATTTTTGATTCTGTGTATTTAGAATCCTTGTGACCTGTATGGAAGGGGAAGTCTTTGTTAATCCTATCCATTTTATACCTCCAACTAGTTTTTCAGTTTTGTTTTACCCTATTTATTCTTCTTCAGAAATGTCTACTAACTCTTTTCTTGCATGTTGAGGCATTTGCCTTCTTCAGTTCTCTCTTGCAAATGTAGCTTCTTTGCTTTTGGGATCTTCTGGGCTGGGACACTGTTTTGTCTCTGGTGGTCAGTTTTTTAGATTACTCTTGTGTGTTTAGTATTACATGGGACATCTGCAATGCTATATTCCATATTCTTTTCTTGGTTGCCTTTTCTTGCATTCTGAACCATTCTGATCTTTATTTGTGTTCCATGTCTGGTGTGTTTCTGTCCTACCTACAGATTACTCCATTCATAGTGTATGCTTGATACTGGATTGATTGGTCTTCCCTTAATCATTTTTTGACTCTTTCCCATTTTAATATTGGGTAGCCAAATCTTGCAGGACTGAGAATGGCCATAATATACATTCTTATTTTTCATTTCTTGGAATGCTATCACATATTTTTGCATCATATGATTTGGTACTAGTTTTGTGCTTTGCCCTTTGGAGTTTTGATTCTCTGTGTCTTTTATCACGTAGTCTGCATTTTACTCAACTTTTACATTTTTGAGGATATTAATACTAATTCCACTACTTGGACATTTTGCTTCTTAATAGGGGTGGTCATAACAGCTGTTTCTTACACAAGCAGCATGATTCATTGAGTTTCCCACTTGGATATGTTTTTCCTCTTAAATACCTACTAATCTCTGTGATTTGAAGAGTGTTTTTATAAAAAGCATCACAGTGTGGACCATCCACTCTATTTGTCAAATGTATTGAATGTAGTTTTCTATTGTCCATGCCATAACAGTTTGCTGTCTTACAGCTAGCAAGTTTCTAATACATTAGCAGATGTGGCTCCAATAATACCAGTTGTCCCTTCAAGGCTGGCACATTTACAGTCTTTTCAGGAGACACTACGTGACCCAAGGTCTCCTGCTAAGATTCCTTTGGATTTTCCCCTTAACCTATTCTCTTAGCTTCAACTATATACATTGGTAGTTAAACATATCCTCCACATCATCATGTTTACAGATTCCTTCTTGTCTGGATTTGTTGTGCATGTGATCATATAAATTTTTATACAGATCTGTGTTTGCTATTAAATGTTTTACAGTTTTATTTGAGCTGTATGTTTTTATCCACAGCTTTTGCTAATACACTATTGAAAACATAAGTGATCTAGCTTAATTAGCTATATAAATTGTAGATGCACATTTTTAGAAATGGTGTGATTACAGTATGTTTGAATATAAAAGTATTCTGTTCTTATTAAGTGGAATGTGCAAACTTTTTTGGAAATCATTGAGTACTGCAACAACTGCCATGTGAGAATTAATTTTATAACAGTTGTACGAAAGATTTTTTTAGGTTTTTTGAAAGTTATCTAATTTTATTAAACTGTTTTACGAAACTTGGTTTCGCATTGTTAGTTTTCTATCTTTGGAATATTTGTCTTCATGCAAATTTCTTTTAAATATATTCTGCATCTTTTTGCCTTATGAATGTTTGGTACAGGTAAATGAGTCCTTTGTTTTTTGGAGATTGTCTAAATCATGTTTTATTTCTTTGTCTTATTTCTATAGAATCAAAAATCAACTTTGGTTGTATAATTAGATGAACCACGTCTTTCCACACAAGTAACAAAACATTTTAGAACAAGGAATCATCCTTTTTATCAAGGCTGTTTTTGTAAACCTACTATTAAGAAAAAGAAAAAAATTTAATTCTGTCCTTTCTTCACAAAATTACTTATTCTCTTCTTAAACCCCATATGGTACTAGCCTCCACCACTGGCATCGGCAACTCTCATAAATTGATCACTGTGATAGAAAAATAAGTGTCTTAACGGGAGCCTATACTATTTTACAGATCTTAAACTTGCTATTTTGTACTGTTGTTTTCAGAATACATTTAACAAAAGAATTTCTTGTACCAGTAATCTCTATGATAATCTTGTAAATACGTTTCTTTTCAGAAGAGAGAATAGTATAATCTATTATCATAAGCTATTTATCTTCAGACTTACCTAAGTAGCTCTCATCTGAACCCTAAGTAGAACATGAAAGTTGTTATCCTTTCTTTAAAAAATGTGGTTAAAACTGTTTGCAGTTTTCCAAGTTCTGACTTGTTATTTGTATAGAGAGATAACTACCTCTTTTGACTTAATTAATAATATATAGCAAAAAAATATAAACATAACTTGAAAGTATTAGTTATACTCTGGTCATTTTTTTTAAAACTGGAATAATTTAATTGAATTTGATTTTTTTAAAAACTACAATAAATTTGGTGTAAAGATTAGCAAAATGTTTTACATTTAACAAATTGCTTTTTAAACTCAGAATCAACAGATAAATTACAATTAAAGTATGTTTTGTTACTGATATTGTTTTTCATAGGCTCAGAAGTAGAAGATATTCTTTTCATTGCCATGGCGGGCATACATCAAGTTTGGATGCTTTTCCTTGAAGATGCAAAATGGTTAAAAGGGAGGTATGACAATTAAATTTACTAACTGTAAATTTCAATCAACCACTTAGTGTATTTCAGTCATAATAGATTTTGGTTTCAGTACCTGTAAATAATGGCTGTTTTCTGTATGTTAAAGCTTGAAATAAACAATTATTAGCTGAAATTATTCATAGAATAAATTTTTCTCTGATTTATGGACACATTCATTGATTATACTTCATGAACTATTTTTACCAAATGAACACATTTTTGAAAAATTTCATTGCTTTTAAAATTTCTTTCAAGCCTTCCAGATTTTTAAACAAATATGTTTTAGTAGATCCATAGAGTTTTTATATTAACAACATCCACACATTGAAAGGTTGTATACTTCCTTGTATATATAACAAATTTAAAAGTTAAAAACTTTTGAACATGTTGTTCAGTGAATTTTGTTATGTATATTGTATGCTTGGTTTAGGTGATGTGTTTTATGCTGTAGTTGTTACCAAAGAGGAACATGCATACGTTTTGCTGGAAATGGTGAAGAAGAAAATCGTAACAATAGTTATCCTGAAAGAGCAGGATTTGCTCAGCCATCAGGAATCACTATAGCGCAACAGGAAAATCTTCAGTGCCTCTTTATTGCTGACAGCGAAAGTTCAACAGTTCGTCAAATTATGCTTAAAGATGGGGCTGTTAAGGCTGTTGTTGGAGGAGAAAAGGATCCAAAGGTTGTACATGTTTTTGTGTATTGTAAGTTAAATGTATAGTGGTGGATCTGAAAAATTCTAATTTCCCACTTTCCAGACTTTTGTTTGCAAAATGTAATCCTCAGCATAGTGTGTGTTGCATGACAAACTATTTTAACATAAAAAATGTCTAATATGATCAAATTATTTATCATATTAATAACACAGCCCTGTGAGGGTTTCATTATCTTGAAATTTCTGTATGTTCCGTTGTAATTCCTGAATGCTAAATCTAAAACTATCCATTTTTCTCCAATATGTAAACCATAAAATGTCATATGTACTTTGACATAAGTAAATCATTTTCATTGAAACTTGGTCACGTTTTGTTATGCTTAAAATGTTTATAATCACTTTCTTTAGATTTCTCCAGACAAACCATTATGTAAATGTCTTATCAGTCATTCTAGAACATACATGAAACACATCACTAGTATATAAATGGTTATCTGGTTGCACTAGTTCTCTTCATTTTCTATAGTCTTCAAAGTCCTTATTACTTCCAGGAAGTTTAAATTTCTTGAATTTATAATGTTCATCACTAATATGATCTTTTCAAACCTTTACTGAACCATACTGACTTATTCTACTCCATTGCTCTATGTTCTGTATTCTTATCAATTTTTTCTAAAATAATTCTCACATCTGTTCATGATCCCTTCCTAACACTTAGTCCAGTGTACAGAAACTAGATCTCGTCTTATTCCATCAAAATTAGTTTTCCTGTCATTTGGAATCAGAGTACTATTCTTCAGTTCTAGATGTAATAAAAATTTTACATATAATAGTGCAATTGTTCCTTGTACTTAAATGCTCACCAAACAACTATCATATTCACACTGAATATTAATATTTAATCTAATATAGCTTCTTCTCTTGTAGGTTCCACAAGCAGTTGGTGTATAAAAGTATCCTGAATAATTTCCATAAACCTATCACCCTCATTGTCTGAAGCAAAATTATCCCAATCAACACCCCTGAAATTAAAATCTTCCATAAAAATAACATTGTTCAGCTACCATTCTGATCTCATTATTCAATTTTTCAAAACTTTTACATTCTGAACTGATGGTCAAAAACAAATCCTAGTTACAAGATTTTTCCCATTATATCCATTGTCACTAATCCAAAGTGGCTCAATCTCAGTGCTGATTTATTTAATATGCTCCAAATCAACAGGATGCAATTCACTCTTCACACACAAAGTTACTTTTCCCCCCTTTTGTTCAATACATCATCTCCAGTAAATAATCTGTAGCCTGAAAAACTTTCTTTCATCTAAATTGTTCAGATCTAAGTTTCAGTGAAAACCATAACATCAAATTCTTCAGTCTCCATAACTGCTTTGAACACTTTAATTTTGTTTCTAATACTCCTAGTATTACTTTAGTAACATTTAATCATAGATTTTAAAATTCATTTCTGTTTTATTCCTGTTGCATGTGTTTTCCTCTCAGTTATATTTATTTCCAATTTTACTTATATCATAGTCCTCATCTCTGTCTAGGTCTAGTTTAAATCTTCCACTACAGCTGACCACTCAACTTATGCCACGGAATGTCTTTTAAAACTAGTATTAATATACTTTCTCTCTTACTGCTGTACACAAGATATAGAAATTGGAATTCATGGTGTTTAAGTTTTATTTTAAAAATTCAACTTTGTCTTTTACCTTGAATCCTTTTTATGAATTTTAATACTTTTAAGTTTTTACCAATTTGCTTTGTGCCATAAAACATCAAACTCGCCCACTTATCAAACATGAATTGATTATTTCAAAACTGTTATCATTCACATCCATTGCTGAACTGATATCTCCATTTTTGTCAATTCATGAAATGGACAGGTTTCTATTGCCATTTATTTTACATGGTATTTTTATCGTCATGGGAGTAAACAGTCTGAAATGTTTTGTGGAACTGGAAGTGTTGCACAGTATTACTATCGTAAAGCTATAGAGACTTAGTTTAAAGAACAAAGGGAACTGTGGTTCACACAAAAATATTGATTTTGGATTTGTAGGATAATGAATATGGTAAACTTCTTTCATTGGCTTCAAAGTCCATCATTGATATCAAAGTCATGGAACTGGGAGACAAATACAGTGATTTTTACAGTGCTAGTAAGATATTAGAAAACTCTCAACTCAAGTATCACTGGTCAGATATATTACTTATCTTGACCCTAAAACCATGTCAATGTCAGAGCATGTCTGCATAATAAGGATGAAAAAACTGCTTGCTTTGCTGGTAGAGGCAAGGAGAGTGCCCAGAGGATTAATTCTTTGACATATTGGCTTAGTTTCAATAATGCAATGATATAGATGTCATACACAATCAATCAGATTTTTGGTCCTTTTTGCCACACAGTGAGGAGTACAGATTGCATGAATTTCTGCCCAAGTTTCTCTCTAAAAATGTCCACTTTAACAAAATCTGGAATATTGTAAAAGATTTGTTCTTAGTTTCTCATGGGCAAGCAACTTTAGAAGGAAGATTTTCTAACAAGGAAATTGATGTAAAACTTTGCTTAAACAATCCCTTATTTCACAGAGATTAATTTATGACCATATTAATGCTGTTGGTGGAATCCTTAACATTAACATCAACAGCTAAGCATCTGCGAGGCAAAAATATTTGATCTTTATTGAAAAACCACAGAAACGAATAGAAAAAGCAAAAATTGGTCATGAAAGATAGACTGTGATGGATGAAATAGACAACATAAAAAAGAAAAGTCAACATTTGCAGGAAGATGTTTCTTCTTTGCAAAATTCAGCAGACAAGTTTACTGAAAAAGCACAAACATCAAAAAATTTATTTCTTTATCAAATCCAACAGCCCTAGGCTCAGTATGGCCAGGTGGTTAAGGTGCTTGACTCGTAATCTGAGAGCGGAAGGCTCAAATCTTTGTCACTCCAAACATGCTTTCACTTTTATCTATGTTGTGTTATAATGTGATGTTCAATCCCACTATTTGTTGGTAAAAGAGTATTCCAAGAGTGGGCAATGGGTGGTGATGACTATCTGCTTTCCCTGGAGTCTTACAAAAGGGCTAGTACAGATAGCCTTTATGTAGTTTTATGCAAAATCAAAAACAAACCAACAATCTTACACACACTGCCAAAGTAAATAAAAATGAACTTGTTCAGTTACAAGACCAATTAAATGTAAAATTAAAATAATAGTAAGAATAAATATGCATACAATGTACTTGTGTGATTTTTCATAGAAATTTAAAAATTAATCCATGTATTTCTTGTTTTCTAACAAGTCTGAAGATATTGAATAAGGATCTATTTATATGTTTGTCTTATTTTGTTCTTTTTATGCAATAATATAAGGTCATTGACATAAATAGTGCAAACTGTTCTGTAAAAATAATATTTTGAAGTGAAATGTTCTGAAAACATTTCTTGAGTATTAGTCATATAAGGGGAAATTGTGTGAATAACAATCCAAAGCAAGTTTCCTCAAGCTGAAAGCATCAGTCTGAGCTGTTCTGAAAAGTTGGTGGTTAGTGCAAAACTGTTGATAAAGAACTGGGTTTTTAAAAAGTCTTGCATATACTAGTGTGAACTTTCACCTTGGTACTGAATTAGAAGAATACAAGTAATGATCATTTGTGACTGAGGCAATCAGTAGCTAAAGCTAGTTAAGATTATTGGATTACCGTGTAATTAGTTCTGTCCAATTCCCTTGATTTAAACTTCAAGTTTGGTTTTTAGGTCTTTCGTGTCTACATTTGTTGTCCAACTCTTATCTGTACTTATTTTACCAACTCTACAGATGTTATTTTTAACAAAATATAAGTTGTTTGAATTATTAAAAGCTATTATTCTGAGCTTATAAATGTTCTCTTCTGAATTAAGAATTGATGATATTAGCTATTTTTCTGGCCTTTACTCAAGTAGATCTTAGTTCTTTAGTGGTAAGCAAAAAGACAGGTTAAAAGTACAGGGTGTCAACATGTCCTATATTAAGGGACATAGTCTTAAATTATTGACATCAATAAAAGAATAAATAAGCATCTTAAATGAATGTAAATAAATTTATTCTTTCCTAAAAGAAAGGCTAAGTTCACTATGTGATGTATCCATTCTAATGCTACTATAGTATTCAGCAGTACATACATAACATTAGCATTAATGTAATAATTATGACATGAACACTTTTGTTATTTAATTAAAGGAATAGTGTAACATCTGGTTGTTATAATTAGCTTGCTGATATGAAGCATTAAGATTGATTATTGTCATACATACACTGTAAATACATATGAAAATTGGTGATGAATAGCTTAAGGGTCATATGTATACATATTCAGTGTGTCACATGCTTCCAGTTTTAATGAAACAAAATATTTCCTTATATTACTATAATAAATAAATCTGTCAGTAAATTTAAATATTTAATTACAGATTTTTGAGGTAAATTTTTTTATGTAATTTAGTCACATTTTAATCATTTATGAGAGCCTATCAAGAAAACTTCTGATGATCGATTATCTTTTTTAAAAAAATGAAAAGAAAAACACATTATTACTATTATTATATTTATACAAATGAATGTAGTGAAAGTTGATTCCTGTTATCCTATTAACTCTAGCATTTTGGAACTTGTGAAAAATCTTTTTCTAAGGATATTTTGATTTTGCACTGATTTTAATAAATCTGATTAACCTGTTAGTTTTCAAAAAGTAGATGATGTTACAAGATATTTAAATCTGTGCTAACAGATATCAGAACTATAAATTGAGGAATTAATTGATATTGTATGATATGATTTTTCTAGTATAAATGGTATTGTTCTTTGTAGATTGCTTATTGTTTGCTATAAAAATAAGGAAATTCCTAAATATATCTGTCACAGATTCAGCTGATAACTGATACTCCCTGTGATGTAGAAAAGGTTTTATTGCTTCTCATGTATATTGGTGCATCTACAAAAATGAGTTTGGTTATGAAAACTGGTGGTTGATAACAATTATTGTAACATACTGATACCACCCAAACACAAAAGTTATTGTAGTTTGATTCTTTCTTCATGTCAGTCAAAACTATTATCTTCCATTTCATTTCCATCAATACTTGAAACGCTACTTTTGGTGATGATGTAATAGCAGAAGATATAATTTGATTGGAAAGAGCAAAATCGTCATACTGCAGTTTGAAAATAAGCATGTTTTATTCAATGTTGAAGTGTTCTGTAATGAGTAAAATGACAGTGAGCAGAACTAAAATGTTCTACCTTCTGGCAGTTGGGCTTGATCCTGCTTTCACAAGATAAATGATCCAAGAATTAAAGCCTTCAGCCATTGCCTTTTCTATCTACAATAAGAATCATGTTAGCCTATGTAAAGAAATGTGTGAATCTTCACTTTTGATACTGGTCTTCAACTTTTATAAGGTGTTGTTTTTTGATCATGCAGAAGGAGAGAAAGTTTTAGAGAAAAAAAAAGGAAGTTAATGGTTCTGGACACTTTATATGGGGCCCTTGTGACATTCCTACTTGTAAAATTATATGCTAGTAGACAGATAATGTTACAACAACTTTGTTATATTGACAACACAGCTCAGACTTTTTTTTTAGGTAATTTTGGTAAGAGGAACTACAAGTGTGGCACGTAGGTTTTATGATGAGATCAGGAACTTGTTAAAGAAGTTACTGTTAAGAAAGATCCTATTCATGGAAAAGATTGTTCATATCTGGTAATTGTATTCCATGTCTAAACATATTTAGGTAGTGGCATTGCCATTGATAAAAACACAAGAGGAAAACTAGTCAAATGTTCTGAACAGAAAAAATGTATACTTGGAATGAGAGTCAGTTATTATGATGATGCTTCCCATCTTCTAAGTGACTACCCATGAAGAATCAACTACTTATTCGTCTAGGATATTTGAATTAATACATGATTAACCAGTCAAGACTAATTTAAATTGAACACATTGCACTAAAACAGGAGATGGATTTTCTTTGGAGTACTGAAAGCTTTTGTCTCATTGGTTCAGGGTATTTGAAGTATATGTATTTTTTTTTTTACAAAAGTTCTATATTTTTAATTTTTTCTTCTGTTTTAAATCATTCATCAATTAAGCAGTAGAAGTATTTTTAAATCAGTTTTAGTTCTTTGTTTCATTTTTTCACTTCTTTCAAAGATCATCTATAGATAATACTTTATTTTTTCTTTTTCTAATAAAGTCATCTTTGGTACCATTAATATTTTTCTTTTCATTTACAGTTTGTTTCATTTTTATTTCTTTTCTTGTTTCTCTTACATATTCACTCTCCTCTGATACTCAAAATGAGTATTCCCAGTAGTATACAGTACACTTGTTTGGTTAAAGGAAGTTTTTGTGGTTTTTAACTATTTAGTGTCTGGAAACTCTATGTCCTTTAAGAATTGTAATCCATTTACTGCTTTTTTACAAAGGAAACTCCTTTGTAAATGCTAGTCTTTTATGCTGAATGTTCTTGGTTGATTTAAACTTAATTACGAGTAACATGCTTATGCCACTTTCAGCTATTTAAAGCTATGTTAAAATTTGTGTAATTATTCCATATTCAGTGTTTTTCATCTGTGCAGTCTTCTTCACCATTAATAATAGTATATAAACACTTAATTAGCTCCTCTTTTCTGAAGAAAGAATGTCTTTAACTATACAGTTTTGTTTTGTTTTTGGCTTTCTTTCACATGTAGAACTTGTTTTCATTTGGTGATGAAGATGGAAAAGGAATTGAAGCCAAGTTACAGCATCCTTTGGGTGTATCTTGGTGCTCTTTTAAGCAAGTGTTGTATGTTGCTGATAGTTACAACCATAAAGTGAGTTCATAATTAGATTTTGTTGTGCTACCTTAGAACACATTGCATATAAATATATTTCTTAATTGAATTTTCAAGATGCTACTTATTTGGATGTTTAGCTATTTTTAGAAATTTTTAAATTATGCAAGAACATTTGTGAAACTGTATTTAAAAAATATTTGTTAGCCAGAGGAATTTTACACAAAATTTATTCCACCTGCCTTTGTTTAGTCATGTAAAGACAAATATAAACATTTCTGCATTAATTGCTTATTGTATCTAAGAAACAGAAACATCGTATACCTTGTGTCTGTGGATCTTGTTCTGACTTCTCTTGATTTTTTGTATCTATAAATTGCTATGTTTCATCATATACATCACAAGCCTTTGAGCTTTTTATGACTTGATAGTATCTTGCATGATTTCTTGTTTTAACAATGCTTATTTAACATAAACCACAATACAGATAATTATTTCCAAACCTTCCTTTTAATTGTGTGACTTCTGATATATTTTCTTTCTTTTATAACTTGGGTTATAATGCTGAAAAATAGTAGTAACACACATATAGTTAGAATAGTTAAATTTTATCAAGTTATGTTTGTAATTTGAGCATTAGTAAAAATGCCTTAAATTTTTAAGTGGGAAAGATATTCATTCAACATAATGAATGTATGTTAATATATATTACAACATATTCACCACAGAAGCAAAAAGCACTGTGTAAGAGTTACCAAATTTTGGTATATGATTACTTCAAACTTGAAATAAAATGCTTCCAATTTATTTTTCTCAAAACATTTCCATTCATACTAAAAATAAAAGAGTGGAGGAATTGGATTCCAAAATTTTTGGTGATGTCTGAACTGGAGCTGTGCCCTGACTTTGGGCAACACTGGACTTGCATGAAGCACTATGTTTTAAAAGTAACATTTTTATCAAAATATTGATGTACATCTGCTACTGTATGAGTTCACTCTAGACAGACAGAATTTAGTGTGAAACACCAAACTTGTTATTATTATGTTATCAGAATATTGATGTGAGTCTGTTACTGTATGAGCTAACTCCAGGCAGGTGGATTTTGGTGTGAAACACCAAACTTGAAAGTATTATGATACCAGAATATTGTTTTACGAATGTTGCTTGGTTCAGTTAAAAAGTATTAATATTACAAAATACTAAATGTGAAATAGAGATCATTAAACAAATTAAATGTGTGATCTCATCTAAATGTCTAGACATGAAAGAAAAATATTATTTGGAGTATAAATGTTCAATTAAAAAATTTAAACAAATGCCAAGTTGTTGTCTGAGATTTTTTAAACATGAAAAAAAGGCAATTTCTGTCTGAAACATAAGTTTTTAAAGTTTGGTGAATAAATTAAATATTGTCTCATCTTTGGTGCATAAAATATAGAATTTGAAAAAATATAGCATTAAGAGACATTTATGGCATACAGTAGTTGTAATAAAAGGTTAAGAACCTGAAGCACACAAATTTATGAGAATTTTAATACTAAAATGTTAACAATGTTCTGAAATAGCAGTAGTATAAACTTACCAAAATATCAAGATATGTATATACTTTAGTAATGGTATGAATTCTGTTGAAATGGCAAATTAATACTTAAACAGTTAGTACATTTACCATGCATTGGTATACAAGCATTCTTGATAGTGCATCTCATGTGTATAACCAGTTGGCTATGTAACATTCAGATCTAATTATCTACACAACTTTCTTGTTCCACCACTAGTGTAACACTGCAGAGTACTCATCTACTAATGCTTTTAACTAATTTAATTACTAATAAAGTGACACATTCACTTCTGGGCTAACTAAGATGTCCATTTCCAAATTCAGGTGATATGTACATTCATTGATATATCCATCACTGAAAAACTGTAAATATCCATGTATAGTGTGCACTTTTTTACAGAATTGTTGGGCTAAAATGTGAAGTATTCACTGTATGAGAACAATACTTTTCAGGTGAAATTGTCAGTTCAAATGCTATCTCTGTATATTTTATATTCTGATGAAATCATCATTTGTCACTGTTTGGTCACTGGAAGTCAAAAAAAGAACAACATTGAGGAAGAATAAACAAAAATCTGATCTCCTAACATCTGTTTTATAGACTTCAAGTTATATAAGTATAATACGTTTTTGTCAATCATAAAAACTGCATGGTTTATATGCAGTATTTATTTACAATTAATAATCAGTTAAAGTTTAATTTCACAGGATATTTTGATTTTTTGGACCTTTTTTTGCATTGGGTTATAAGATGATGCTACTATATTTATGCTACAGTACATTAACAATAACATTCTTTATTTGACTGCTAAAATGCACAGGGCATCATTTAAAAAACACGTGTACACAACTTATTGTAAGTTTAGCCTTTATTTGTTCATTATGTAAATTGTTGAATTAGTTGGCAGTAGTATTCAGTTACATGTACACTTAAATAACTAATCAACACAACAGTATACCACTTGCTACAAAAAGCCAATCAGCTGTTAAATTTGCTCTGCATATGGTTCATGAGCATATTTATTTTACCTAATACATGAGACAAGAAAATATTCTACTCATTGTTTATGAGGTTACACCCTACATGGATATTCATTATAATAGTGTTTTTAAGTATAGTATATATTTAGTAGTATGATGGAGGTACTCATTTTATTTGTTTTTTGTTTCCAGGTGAAAGTCGTTACCCCATCAGCTAAAACATGTACTACACTTGTTGGAACAGGCAAAGCAGGCTATAATTCTAAATCTAGGTTTAATGAGGCAGAGCTCAATGAGCCTGGGGGCCTTTGTGTTACAGATAAAGGAGAAACACTTCTTGTGGCTGATACAAACAATCATGTCATAAAGGTCATAAATTTAGTTGATGAAACTGTTTCTGAGGTAAGATATATGTCAGCCAACTTGTGTAACTTTTTTTACCCCCATACCATTGTAAGATTTCTACATGTTTTAGTTTTCCAATTTTAAGCAAGGAAGTTTATATTTGAAAAATAGTAATTCTTTGCAGTGTAATTAACAAACTTGTTGTTTGTTTTACATTTTTAATTATAGGAAAAGTTCATAGTTGATCTTAAAGATTAAAATTGGTGATTTTTCATAGCTGATTTAGCATATGTATTAGTTTTACTTATCATTTAGGCCTTTCACTGCTTAGAAATTATACATTTTATACCAATATATGTGACAGAATAAAATTTAGACTATTCAGTTGTATTTCATTGGTTAATATAAATGTAAGGGATATAAAGCAAAACCTATTTTAGACTTTTGTGGCATTTGAAACTGATTGCATGTCTCTTGTTAATGTTTAAATGTTTCTACTTGTTTTACAGTACATAAATATATGTTTATAAATATTAGATATGAGTATTTTTTTCATATTCTAAAATGAAGGGTTAAAGCTGGTAACGTTGATGTCATAATATTTTTTTACAAAATACAAGCGAACTCTGTCCAGAACTTTTTAATCTGTTGACATTGGAATTTCTATGTGTAATACTAGACATGAAAGCACACTTGTCAAAAGCTTCTGAATTAGATGATGGAAAACATAAAACTCACTGCAGCTTTTATTTGATCATTTTATTCTATGTTATGAGTTTAAAAATTATTTAAATTTTATATTTTGATTTTTTCAAAGGAATGTACCAATCTCATTCATGTGATATTTGTTGTGTTATCTGTGACATAGTGTTATGATAGTAGTGCTAATTAGTTCCCATGCTTTTAGGATGCATTTCAAACTCATTGGCTAAAGAAGGAGTCACAATTTGTAGTATCTGCTTTATCATTCTGATACACCTTTTTTATTAGCAGAAGATGATGGTGTTAAATGTAATTTTGTTTTATTTCAAAAACCTTATTGAAGTTTGGGTTATTTCATAGATATTGAATCAAGTGTTCTCTTAATGATACAGTTAAATGTTTTAAACATTAGATTTTCTTTCAACTAACTTTAGATTTTTTTAATTATGTCTAATTGATAATACTCCAAGGCTTGTTATATGACAAAACAACTTTAGGTATACCTTTTGTATGTGATTTTAACATTAAAATGATTGAATTAATATTTACAAACCTTGTATTTTCTGTTTTAGCATCCAGTTTTGGTTGTTTTTGATGAAACAGATAGTTTTAAGCACCTGAAGTTAAAAGATAACTTCACTTGTACTAGTTCTTGTTTGGGAGACACTGCATATATTATACATATTCCAACTGTAGAGATGAGACAAGGTGGTGTTCTGGTACTCATGTTGGATGTTAATCTAGCTCCTGGAGTTTCTATTAATGATGAAGCTCCAAACAAGTGGCAACTTAATTTTCCAGGTATGATAACTGGCACATCATGTAAGACCATGTAAAATAGTTTTAACCCAAATCTTTTGTGATCATACATAACTTTTCAAAGGTTAACCAATATTATTTTACAGATGAAACTAAGTTATTTCATGGTCTCACTTTAAGTATAAAGGTGATAAAAATACTAGCAAATTAAGAATTAATTAAAATAATCTTGTCAGTTTGGTACATAAAATACTTACAGTGGACTAGCAATACTAAAATGTAACTTCTAAGGCTAACTTGTTAGTCCATAGATAGCTGAGTTTTCACTCTAAATGGATGGAAATTATTAATTATACTGAATTTTTCAAATAATATTTTGTAGAATTTTTATTTTACATCTAACTTAACTCACTGCATACTAATGTTATAAAGATTGCTCAATGTGCAAAGTTGCCAATCTACTTTTAAACTTTTAATCAGTAATATAATTACAATTTGTATAAATTTTACATCAAGAAGTAATGTAGAGATTATTTAAAACATATAATAATAATAATTGATTTTATGGATAAAAGTTTCATCATGTACCTACACTTTCATTTCTGTGGTGTGTGTAGATTTTTGAACTAAATATTGTGCATTTTCTTGCTCTTTTCTTTTACTGATAGTTATTATAACTTTTATTGGTGTCTCACTAAGTTTTGACTAGCAATATAAAAACAAATTGCATATATCTAAAATGTGTGTGTGTGATATAAATTTGTGATTTTACTGTTTGACAAATAGTAATCAAATGTATATCAACTTTGAAAACAGATAAGCCTTCTAACTGATACTATTGTAAAGGGAAAGATGCTCCTTTTTCATTCTGCATCATTGAACTTCAGGTAATGATGAGTTTGTCTCTCCTTCTGCCTTGTCTGGAAATAAAATTCCCAGTGCTGCCTGGTTTTGGACTGGATTTGCCCCACCACTTATGATATGATGAGTCCTAACAATAGTACATGTAACACATATACTCTTTCTAAGTGTTACAGGGTTTTACCTTGTTTGTATTCCTTACAACACTTCCTTTCTTGGTGAAGAGTGTACCCTGATATAGCCAAAGTGCAGTCTCCTGTGAATGTGCCCCTGTACTGTTCCCAGATATAGGATGGTACACTCTATTGATTCACTTTCAACACTTCTCAGAGGGAGCTCATCTGGGTAAAATTTTGCACCAGTTCTACCAGTTATTGTTATTAAATTATTTCTGTACGTATAAATTACAAGTGTCATATTACAACTGAATATCAGATACTAGGTAACCAGTCATTTGTATTTAAGAGTATTTTGTAACCTAAAATGTAAAGGTTCAATTGATTCTACAATGCTTAATTAATTTCCTCAATATGTGTTTTATAACTTCATTCTATAAAATACTATGGTGTGTTTCATAAATATGGTCTTCAAGAGGGTAGTTTAAGTCATATTTTTACAAACATATTTTACACATTTTGACATATTTGCATAAAATTTCACATAAATCTTTATATCAAATATCTAGTTTATTGTTTGTAGTTGGGAATGTCATTTTAAATGACTTATTTTCAAGACAAAGTAAAATTTTGTTTACTGAAAATATCAGCAACTTTGTTCATTACATTTAAAGTTTCTGTTTTCTTCTAAAACCCTTCTAAATTTTGTACCATGCATACTGTTATTGCAATTTGAGTTATATTTTTCTCATATATTCATTGGTGTCAAAACCTGTATCATTAGCAGTGTTTCTATGTATGTAATTCCATTATTGAGCCTGTCTAATTGAAGCATATTTTTAATGTTACATCTATGAAATTATTATAAAATATGTTTGTCTGAATGCTATGTTATAATAGTAAGTATTAAAAATTAAAATGGTTAGTTGACTATAGTTGATCTTTGTGTCAGATAATGTGTCAACATTTGTTTTATTAAATATGGTATGATTTACACACAGAACATTTCATGTCATTAATGAAGTTTTTATTTTGCATTACTCATCAGCATTTATAAAAGATCTCAATTTCTTTGTTTCTCATTTCTCTTTATGTTGTTCACTTATCTGTGATGTAGATTTTTAGATGAAATGTTTGTTACTTTTTAGATACTCAAAGGGAATAACTGTGAAAATAATTTCTTATTGTGTCATGCAGATAATGAAATCAAGAGTTCATATACTGCTTATTTTGCTTCTGTGTCTCACTTGATGTTTTTTTGTTTTTGTTAGGCATTTTATGTAAATTTTTTTATTATAGAATAAATTAATTTTTTAATTCTTATAACATCATATTATTTGTAGTTTATTAAATTTCTTTATGGTGAAAAGCTAGAAAATAACATGATTTAGAATCTGTTTAACATTTTTGAGATGTGCTTGGTATAATATACAAGTTTGTCTACACATTTGTGCACATTAAGTATTTGCACTTTTGATACAACATATGTATCTTCAAATATTTTGGTGTACTTTCATTAAAGATTACAAGTATTTTGTATACAAAAAATCAGACTTTTTAATGAAATATTTTTTCTAAAGATTTGTTTTTAAAAATAGTCTGTTTCGTTACTAGTCTGTGCAAAGTGATTTCGTTAAACATGCTCGCCATCCCAGCCATGGGGGAATTATAATGTGATGGTCAATCCCACTCTTCGTTGGTAAAAGAGTAGCCCAAAAGTTGGCAGTGGGTGGTGATGACTAGCTGCCTTCCCTCTAGTCTTGCACTGCTAACTTAGGGATGGCTAGCACAGATAGCCTTCGAGTAGCTTTGTGATAAATTCCAAAACAAACAAAACAAAGTGATTTCATGTTATGATTGAGAAAACTATTCTTTCTCCCAAAAATCTCATATAGTATTTGTGTAATCTCTAAAACCTCTAAAATACTTTTCAAATATTTATTTTCAATAATACTTTATATTTTATTTTACCTTCTGTCTGTCATTTGACCAACTTCATAACCATCATAAAAAATTAGGAAATAAGTTTTTTATGCTAGAATGACTACATATTGTAACATGAAAATAAAATTGTTTAGTCTAAGTAGCTTAATCCTCATAACACTATATTTATTTTTTGTTATAGTGGTCTTCCAATCCTGCCTATCTAACATTATGCAACTTGCATTGATGTTGTGCACATGCACTCATATTATATGTCCAGTAATATAAAACTAACCTTTAGTTTTCTGTGTCTTGGCTGTTTTAGTGGATTAGTATTTTGTTTTATACAGTCATAATTCAAATAATCAGTATGCATTGTTACTATTTAGAAATAAATTATTAAACTTATTTTTCTTAAAATATGGAATAATAAATCTAGAAGTAAAGCAAATATCTCTTCTTGCTATGACCTTTGAACTCGGTTGCTACTGGACACAGGTTGCTAAGCCTTTTAAAATTTGACACTTGCAGGATATCAAACAAAACATTTTTTTAGGGTTTATACATATGTGTATGTATACAGTTAAATAGCAAAAAAAACAATTATACTAATATCATAAAATTTCACTAATTTATTATGCCTAGTAACTAAACTGTATTGAGATTTTAAAAACATGAAAATTTGAGCAGATTAAAGACACAACTTCATGAAATTTTAGATTAAAAGAATGTTGCAGCCTTTTCATAGAAATGGCTGAGTAAACCATTTATAGGACATTTACAGGGATTGTTTCAAAAATGGAGAGAGTTGAATGGGGTCACCATGTTTGATTCAGTATATAAATCATACCTCAGCAAAAAAAAGATATGAGATTCTTATTTTATATTCTAGCTTTTCAATATTAGTAATTTGAGTTCCTAATTTGTATGAAATTATAAACTTACTAATTTGACATCACAGACATCTAATTTCAAACAGTGCTTCATTCAACATACCGCATGACTCTAAAATATACAGGGTGGTCACTAGAAAAGCGGAAAATTTGAGGGTCAGATGAGATCATGAATAAAATGCGTGCTTACTCATTTCTATTTTCATTTCTTTACATCATGAATAAAATGCATGATTGTAATATAACATATGCCTTTAAAAAACTTTGTAAAAGTTATTCTTTGTAAAAATAAATAGCTGTTTGACAAATTTTCCGCTTTTCTAGCTACCACCCTGTATATTTAGGTGTGTTCTTTTAATATTTATTTTTAAATTAAGAAATTAACTCGCATATAACATAAGTTTGAATTATCTACAATTTGATTTCAAACTTGACATAAATTAATAAAGTAATAGCTCAATAAAATTTTGAATGCAAGTCAACAAATGTGATGTCACAACTTTTGGCCTGTAATCTATCATGAAAGGGTTAACTGTGCTGGACACTCAAAACCTGGCAGAGGAACATGACATAACTGTTCCCAAATTTCATTTGATTCTGTTTGGGCTCACTTTATTTTGAATTAAGTTGATATTTTCTCTCACTTTTTAGTTTCATGATAAAGTATTGTCCCATTTAGCTTCCATAAAGAGGAAAAGTGATATTTAAAATATACGTTAAAGTAAATACTTCATCTATGGAAATTTGATTTTGCTCAGTGGAATAATTTCTGTGTTTTCATTGTTACAACCCACAAATTGTATGTTAATGCTTATATGAAATATTTTAAGACAAAAGAAACTACAGATATATGTAATAGTTTAAAACAGTATGTATATCTATCATATGGTGTGACTAGTTTGATATTTTTCTAAACAGATTCATCAAAATTGACAGCTCTTCAAATGAATGCTGACATTAACACTCCTATCCAGTTATCAGTGCCTGCAGAGTCTACAACTACATATCCTGTTAAGGTTGATGTTGAAGTTCGTTTGTTTCTGTGTAAAAAGGAACTTGGTGTATGTTATATGAAAACTATTCTGTTCAAAGTGGTTGTTGTCATTTGTAAAACAGGTCAACTTGAAGCGAGTCTCAATTTGAAGTGTTTCATAGAATGAACTGTTGAATATGTGTAAGAAAATAATTATCACATTTAACTTTTGCTGTAGAGGCAGCCAAATCAAGGTTTGTAAGACTGTAATATCTTTGAAAAAAAATCTTGTTACACATGTATTATGAATTCTCAGATTTTGTGTCTAACTCTTAATTTGAAAAGTAAATATTGCTTAGTAGACTTTATTTAATTAACTTACAACCAAAAACACATGATAGAACAGTAGTGAGGGTATGGTTGGTATATAATAATAAAGCAATCTGTAATAAGGCATCAGCATGACAGTTCTCATTGTTGGTACAATATGATTGTGTATCCGGACATTGTACATAAGTGCAAATAAATGCCATTGTTGGTAAAACATAATCATAGAACCAGATATCACACATCAACATGACTGATGTTATCGGCAATGGATTCATGGTTGGGAAAATGAAGGTTAGTAATAAAGATGAAGGCAGTTATTAAACATTTTATTTACAAGGTTTGAATGTCTTAAAATACATTTATTCCATTTTCAGTGAAATCTGAAAATAATGTTACAAGAATATTAACTACAACTATACTATAATTTGTCACTAGATTATTTATTTGTTATGTAAAATAGAAGAATAAACATGATTACAGATGTTACTGCAAACCAGTTGACTTTTAAGTGGGAAAATTTAAAATAATTGTATAACTAAAGAGGTTTGTGAGTTATTAAGAGCAGAATGGTCTTTATCCATTAGTAAACCTTCTTGAAGCTATGAAAATTATGTTGTAATAACAGAGAAACTGTATATTTCGACTGGTGGCTTTCAACATCTGAAAAAAAATGGATGAATGACTGCATTTAAGTAGTGAGCATCAGTTTTTTTTTGATACTCTTAAAGGTTTACAGACTTTAGTTTGCAAACACCATTTTGTTTCTTCATGTAACAGTCATTACATGTATACTTGTGTATACAAGCAATGAACAGAGTTTTTAGAAGTTTAGGTACTTTATTTTGAAATAAGTGTTTAAAATGAAGGTTATATATTTATATCAGCTGAAGCTGAGGGCAGACTGGAAGTTATTTTTAATGTTGTAAGGACTGTCGACCTCTAAAAGGAAGAGAGATAATGATAGGAAATTTGGAGACTGTGTGTGCACATTGACTAGAATTTTTTGTTTAGGGATTTACATGTGATATTTGTTAGATTAGCAAATCTATTGGATAGACATTATTTTACAGGTATTTGTGAAGAAGTGTATTTTGTCATAAAATAATTTGAACAAAAATTTTAATTTTTGTTTAACAGTGGCATGACTAGATTGCATTTGAAGAAGTTGGGGTGAAACTACTAAAATTGGTATAAAGGCCTGTAAAAATAGTTTTGTGTTTACCATTGTTGGTAATCCTGGCATTTAAGAATGGTAAAAAAATTATTTTCTCTGCATGGATAGCAGCAGAGCAAAGCCACCTTGAAGCTAAACAACTTTTGAAATGTAGTCAGAGCCTATTGCTCAAGGAACTGTGCTAAAAATCTCATGCATCAATGAAGTTATTCATGAATCAAAATCTAAGGCTACCAGTATTCTTTATTCTAAATACAGTTTATAGACAAAATTATTGTAATAATTTTATATTGTCATTCTATAAGTCACATCAAGTCACTTTTATATTTGTGTGTATATTCAGCTGTGAAAAAAGTTGATATTTGACAGGTCAAAATTAGGTGACTGTGGAAACATCATGTAGGTCTTAATTTCACTTTTGCAAAATTTTTTAGTGTAATTCTATATATTTTGCAAAAGGCTCAAATGCTAATAGGTACTATTAAAATAATAGAGTTATGATTTATATCAAAATACTATTAGATCTAGTCTAGGACTTTTGAGAGAACAGTTTTAACCTTCTTAACTTGAAGATGACCTAGGAAGGTTGAAATGTTATTCTCTCCTTATCAGTAAAAGTGTGTTAATACCCATACCAGCCTTTTTGAGATATATTTTTATTTCAAGTGGGTTTCTCATCATCAAGAATTATTTATCCCAGTGGTCCAGCATGGCCTAGCGCATTAAGGCGTGCACTTCGTAATTTGAGGGTCGCGGGTTCACACCCGAGTCGAGCCAAACATGCTCGCCCTCCCAGCCGTGGGGGTGTTATAATGTGACGGTCAATTCCACTATTCGCTGGTAAAAGAGCAGCCCAAAAGTTGGCAGTGTGTGGTGATGACTAGCTGCCTTCCTTCTAGTGTTACACTTGTAAATTAGGGACGACTAGCACAGATAGCCCTTGAGTAGCTTTGTGCAAAATTCCAAAACAAACAAACAAAGTTATCCCAAACTTTCTTGGTTCATGGTGCCCTTAGTGTTTCAGCACTACACGCCTAGACAAAAAGAAAAGCCTAACAGTTCCATTTATTAAATAGTAAGGTTGAAAGAACTTAATACTAAATAAGTATTTATGTTTTAACAACTGAGTGGCTATTTGAAAGAATATTACATATAAATTGAAAGTAAAAACAATATTTTGATTTAATTTTTAAATAACTACAATAACTAATGGGATGTGTGCACTTGTTGGGCACTGCACACCTTCTCAAACTTTGGAATCATATTGGACACCCCCACCCTTGTTTCCTTTTCCACATTCATTTTCACACAGTATTTACTTTTTATCACAATAACTGTTGAAAACCCATTTTCACAGAGATATGATTTTGCCAATGGAATTGGGATTCACTGAGTTTTAGCACTAAGCAGCATATATTCATTTTTCACTGATACCCAAAACTCAATTAGTTCCATGCTGCCAAATTTTGTTTTTAGAGTCTTGTCACAAGACAGCTCAATAAATTCTGCAGAGGTAAATTCAGATGGGGCCTTAGCCATGAATGGGTCTTAGATCCATGCAAAGTACTTCATACCTTTTGGAAAGTAATATTCAAACCAGTCACTGAGCTGTGTTAGGTGCTCCTTAAAAGTAGATTTTAGTTTGTGGGTCAAATCAACTTCATTGGATGTAAAAAAAACTTCTGCAACAGGGAAAAACAGTCTTTGCCACCATTTTTATTCATTTTTTCCTCTTCATGGTAGTAACTTTTTCTCAAGGCTGAAACCTTTTGTGCAAGTTTCACAATATGCATGTTACTTTCCTGCAGAGAGAAATTCAGTGCATTCACATTTTTGAAGAGATCACACAGGTATTCTAATTTTGACAAAAAATCAGTATCCACAATTTTTTTTACCACATTTGTGTTTTTTTTCTTCAAGATTAGAGTTCCTATCATAATTCAAATACACAGGACACTAAATTCCCACAGGAGAATTATTGTGAGCTACAGCAGTACAATAAAGATGTGTGCTCAGATCCCATATTCTCACACAGTTTTTTAAAAGACCTTGCCTTCTGTGGCAGAGTTTTTATAAAGTTTATCACTTTCAACACACTTTCTAGGACTCTAGGTTTTTTTGATGCAAGCACTTCCCTGTGGATTATGCATTGGGTTCATAGTGCATCAAGAGCTTTGCTTTGTATAAGTGCCTGCAATCCTCCATAACAGTTGGACATAGAGCAACGAGATCAGTACAAATGCCAATGCACTTAGTCCAGTCTAAGTTGTTTTCACACATAAGTGTCAAGGATCTCATGTCTTGAGCTTTATACCTGCACGTGCAGTGATACTTTTACAGAAGAGAAGGTCCTCCACAATTTTATCACCATCCACAAATTGTGCAGCAAATCAAATGAGTATGCTTGTTATTATCCAATGCCTCATCTGACTGACCAAAATTCCTTCCCTTTCATTTGTTTTACATAGTTGATCGTTGAGGTTTTGAGCCATATGTTGGATTTTACAACCGATAGTATTGGTGGATAAAAGCACCTTTAAAAGCAATCTTCATACAGATTCACCAACCATAATGTTCACCATATTCACTGCAGCTGGTAGAATCAGTTCTTCTGCAATGGTGTGAGGCTTTTTTTACATTTCTCAACTCTTATGCCACCTTGTAGGATACTAGCAAAGCATTGCTTGTTCCAAAAATGTACCTTTTTTTTTTTTTTCAATTCTTTGAACTTTCTGGTAATCAGGGATTTACTAGCCATGTTAGGAAGATTGGTCTTTAAGTGGTATTTTAGTTTAGTTGGAAGCTTGGACTCTGGTGCCAAAACTTTTAGACATAATACACACTGCAGACACACTTCGTGATTGACATCTATCGAAGTAAAACTGAAATCAAAATAACTATCATCATATTTTCATTTATTCACAACTTTATCACTAGTCTGTGGTTTGTCATCCTTTTCTTCACTCCCATGCTTGTTAATGTTAAATTTTTTTCCATTTTTATGCACAAAGGCTAAAAATGTACAAAATAAGTCACTGAATTTTGCTAAACCTTGCAGATGTTTGATAACAACACCCTTCAGTCATTTCCATTACTAATGGACCAGGAGAGTTGAAAGGTATTTCTATACAAAATATAAGAAATGAGAAAGTTTGAGTAGTAAGTGTCATGGCCAAAAGTACAAGTTAATAAAAACATATTTCAAATGTTTGAGAACATTTTCGAAATGAATGTAACACTATCTAATGTTAAAACTGTGAACCACCTTAAACTAATAGTTTGTGCAGTGTCCAACATATGTTGATATCATTGTGGTTCCCTCAAAATTTTGAAATATTCTGATGTGCTCCTGTGAGTCTGTCTCACTGCTCTGGAACTCCTCGAAACACAGTTTGTGAAACACTGGGTTAGGCTGCATTACTGGCATTAAGACCTTACAGGCTTACTGAGCATGCAGCTAGGTAAGCCTCTTTAGTACCCAACTTTACCATGCTTATGATTACATTGTTTTTAATGTTATCTTTAAATTGTTTTGTTTTACAACTTACAAATAAGTTACGTTGTTATAGGCTAAGTCACTCACAAGTTTAGGCCTTGAAGTGACTGTATGTTTAGATCGAGTTTGAGAATTATTTTTGAATAGATCATCACTAAAGGAGCTCGTAAGTTGTGCATAAAACATGAAAATTTTGCCTCTTCAACAAAAATACACATGCACTATAGTGTTATGCATACTTTGTTTCAGAAAACCACCAATAATAATATTGTTAATATATGCATTCTAGTTTACAATATTTCCAAGTTTTCCCAGTATTGCATATTGGTAAATATTTGTCTGAATGTTTCAAAATAAATGGATTTCTAGTTGACGTTTGTCCAATACTTTTGGGAAATGAAGTTAAGAAGTCAGGTTATTTGTTTTACCAATTTAACTTTTTCAACTCTGCCTGTGGGTTATGATGTGAACTTGATATTTGAGTGTTGGGAATCAAGGTAAGAATAGAATTTAGAAACCTGATTGTCAAAACAGCATTCATTGTAGCATAGAAGCCTATTGGTTAATGTTTGGTGCAGCTGGTACTCTATGAAAATTTTATCTATCTGGTCATAAATGACATTATTAAAGAGAAAATGTTTTAACTTCATGGAAAGGGCATGAAGATCCAAGAATTACTTATTGGCTTAAACAAGATACTGCTCAGTATCAAAAGGAAAGAGAGGATATGTGATTTAATTAAAAATTTCATTAAGGGGATATTAATATAGAAAGTTTCAATATTGAAGCTGGTCATAGAATACTGATTAGAAGGGGCAACTGTAGAGATTTCAGAAGCACAGGTAAAAGAATTTGTTATAGTAACTTTATTTAAAGTGAAGAATTTAAAAATAGGTACAGTAAATTTGGAGAGGAACCTACAGCTGAGAGGATAAGACAGAGGCTATCCAATTTTGTCACCTTTTGGTAGGCCATAAAGAATACCAGGTTTAGGGCCACATAAAGCAATTGCTTGAAAAGTCATTTCAGAGATCATATTTTGACTTTAAAAGATCTTGAGAAAATGTGAGGTCTCATATCCTAAATGTTTTGGATAAGAAATTGCAGTGTTGAGTATCCTTCATGTAATGTAATTTTAATATCTACTGACTTACTGAAAGACAACAATTACTGTTGAGTGATGCAAGTGATTAAAATATGACCCTCTCCTGGCAACTGTTGACAGAAATCAGTTTTTTCATAGTGAAAAAGCTCAGTGACAATTTTAAGAGCTTGTGAGGAATGTTTTTAGTTTAAATTTTACAAGATTGTGCATTGTATTGTTGTTTGACTTAGTGAACAAAAGAAAGGAAGGGTTCTGTGAGATTTTTTTCAAAATTATAAGCTTAATTAGTATAGTTGAGTTTGAAAGGTGGCATGCTAAATGTAAAGCCTTTTATTTAAGTTTATTTATAAACATTATAAAGTTGAAGATTACTCAAATATTACATTATTACGATTAAATCCTGGAGAATAATGTGAATAGTCACAAGTCACAATTTTTGAAGTTTTCTGTCTTAGACAGAAAATTCCTGTTTGGTTATAAGATTGTACGAGTTTAAGCACATCAAATACACAACACATACTTTTGGTGATCTTTATTTTGACATTGTATGTTAGGCGTTGATATATAGGGCTTATGTTTCAGTTTAAGTTCTTGTTTCAGTAGTTGGTTTTTTGCAGGTGGCGAATGCATCTGAGTTCTGGAGTTTACATTTACTACTTTGAAATGGAAAAAGATACTGTCGGTTTATTTGATCAACATTCCATATGAAACTTGTATTAAGGGTTGCTTTTTCAGTCTTTAAATCAATCTCTTCATGCCATCTGAAAAGTTATTGGGTGTTTGTCCTCTACTCTCTGGTTTAAAACACTGACAGTAGATTCATGATTAGGAAAACAAAGTCTAATAATAAGATGGTTGACAAAACACCAAAATACTTATTTACAAGTTTCTAATGTTTCAAAATAATTTATTCCATTTTCAGTGAAATCTGAGATTTTTAGTTTTATTTTTCCATTTACACTTAATAGCTAAGTAAACTATTGATTAATTATACTATAGTTGTAGTTATTAAATATACTTGTAACAATATTTTTAGATTCATATGAAAATATAAATGCATTTTGAAACATTCATGCCTTGTAAACAAAATGTTTTTTTAATTGATGTAATTTTTAGTACACAACAGAACCAACACAACATTTTAACATGAAAGATGCCATGAGTAGTAAAGCATGATTATAAAACCAGTTATCACACAGAGCTATATGATTAGTGTAATTGTTTTGATTAACTAATTGTTGGACTAAATAAAGATTTTATGTAAAAATAGCATATTTTCCTAAGATGGCTGAAAAAATAATCAACTTTTTTCCATGAGAGTTTTCAAAGAAAATTTGAACATCTATTGTTTGGTGAATCCCTGTTGTTGAGAAAAACCATGCAGCTGTAGTGTTTGTTTTTCAAATATGCAGTAATACTCCACTTGACTTGTGTAAATCAAATAAATTGTTAATTATATAATAAACATCTTTTACATCTGCTGTTTGGTGAATCACTGCTATTAAGAAGACCATACAAATGTAGTCTTTTTGTTCTTTTTAATATGCAGTAACATCCCCCTTGATTTGTGTAAACCAAATAAACTGATTATCTTCTAATGAAACATATTTTCCTATCACTGATAATAGTACTAATGTTTTTGTTTTAAACATTTTATGATTATTATTGGAAATTTTTTAAGTAATCAGTTAGCAAATCTATGTACATTGTTTGATTATCATAAGCTTGAAAGTAATATTCAGTAGATAAGGATTTAACTCATCTGAATATTGTGTTATAACCTGTTGTAATCACAGTGTGATCAACAGGATTATAAAGTGTTTTTTTTTCCTTTAAAGCCATAAACTAATGCCCAGAACACTTTTCTATGATGTGAAAAGCCTAATTCTTGTTCTATCCAACTGGATGTAAATCATCTTTATAGCTGTTTTCAAAACTGTTTTATTTATAAATTAACAAAGTACTTATATGACATCATGAAATGATGGCAGCCATAACCTGTAAAAAAACAAGCTTAAATGAAAACAGTGAAAATGTTCTTAATTAAAATTTATTGTATGGAAAAGGCAAAAAAATTTGACACATAATGTCTACTGGCAACATGCTGGAGAATTTTGCAAAAATGAAAATTTTAACTTTTAATTTTTGTGTGAATTGCACTAAAGAAATATAAGAAAATGACAGCAACTGATTTGAAATTTGTTTTAGTTGAAAGTGGTGGAATGGAGTTAATGTATAAATTTGACTTAACTTTCAGACATAGGGATGTAAAAAGCCATAGAAAACCATGTCTTTCAGTACAATAATATAGAATTAAGTTACTGATAATCAAATTTTTATACATAAAATATACATACAAAACAGGAAAAAAGGTATAACAAACAAAAAAATGATTAATAACATTATTTTGGTTTCTTAATTATTTGAATTTTTGATTATGAAAACAAACATTGCTTTGTGATATTTTCAAACAACCTATAAAAAGATAAACTTTGACCTAAAAATGGAAACAACAAGAAGATTAAAAAAATGAATAGTTTTAACCACAGATCTATGTCACATGTCAATTATTTGAATACAGAATTGGTTTTCAAAACTAGTTTATGAGAATTTGACCAACATTGCAAATGTACATATAAAATGAATAATTATCAGAGATTGCAAGATGAAATATTTACTTTAAACATTTTTGAAATACTAAAGGAAGAACAAAAACATATATTAACCATTTTTATTGATTTTACTAATAATGTTTTGACACTTCCATGCTGTTTTGAATGTGTATTGAAAAAAATTGTATTCAACTAACTGTGACCTAATGTGAATTTATGGTCAAAACTATTTGCTATTTAAAATTATGTTTTTAGATTATATAAAGTTCAAGTTTGAAAATGTATTTCTTAAAAGAACACTGTGTTACTTAAATAATGTTGGACTTTGTGGTGCTCATTATAAATAAAAATAAATAAATATAAAAGCAGCTAATGAGATTACTAGTAGGAAGGGGTTAATAGTTCTTAAAATTGAATTTGTGATTTTATATAGCCTGTTTATTAGGGCAATTTTCTTAAAGCCTTTGGATGTAGGATCAAACATGCTGTTTCTGGTGCTTGTTTGTTTTTGTTGTGGCAGTTGTTTTGATTTGAGATACGGATTAAACCTTGTGAGACCACTGGGGATGCTTAGAAACATTTCTTTTTTTCCCAAGTTGTGATAGGAGTGATAATCTGTACATGGAATAATAAGTTTTGGTCATAGGTGGAATATGTTATTGCTTTGTTTCTAACCAACAACTGTTATCAAACTTATTGTCCATCATGGAGATAGAGATCTAAATATCTTATGTTTAGATACTTTACTACAGAAGAAACTAAAGTACCCTGGGGAAACCCATTTTAATTGGTCAGGTACAAAAATTTTACCTGACTAACTCAATTAAACCTGAATGGTACTGAGGTAACTTGAAAAAGGAAGGGGTGGTATTTATTGTGGGTTGGATTTCATTTGGTTAACAAGCATTGCAAGGATTTTTTCTTGATTGAAAGATGACTGAAGGCAGCTGGTTGGAGAAATCTGTACTGGGGCAAATCTTCATCCTCATTTGTGTAGAAGTGATGAAAGAAAGAAAAATTGGCATGGGACTTGTATATATAACTTCTTGGTTTTGCAGCAGAGAATCAGTGGTGGTGTTGGTCTTCAGGGAGGTTTATGAGTTGTATGGAAGGTGAAAAGTAGATGGTTCAGAAAGGAAAGGCAGTAAAGGGCTTGAGTCACTGCAGAGTATTTCCTGGAAGAATGTTATTGTTGGACTCGAGAAGCAGCTGGGCTTGAATGGTTTTTCTTTTGTTGAGCTCAGTTTTAGTAGTGTGGTTGGTTGATGTGGTAATGTGTGTCATGATTGACACATCTTGTTTTTTTTGTTTTTGAATTCCTGTTTGGGTGGCTTCATCCATGGTTGAGATCTATCTCTAAGTTTGAACCATCTTCATGGTAGGTGAGAGGGCAGTGTAGAGGCTGAAGTGGTTATTTTTGAGTACTGGTGATTTATTCTACACTACAATGTAACAGTTTTTCAATCTGTAAAAATTCATAAAGATTTTTGCCAGTTCAAGTTTTTTTTTGCTAGCATAACTTATTTTTTGTGAGGCCATTTAATAAAAGTTTAATAGTGCTTCAGAATTGTGACATAGCACTGTAGACTGTAATGTGCTATACACAATAATTTAGTAGCTAATACTGCTGAATCTAAGAGTAAAATTATTGTATCACATTTTTAAATGATGTGCCCATGGTTATTCTCAACTTCTGAACAAGAAGTTAAAGGTCCAAAACCAGATGTACATGAAGTGCAAAATGGTAATTTATTTACTAAAAACAACTAAATTGAATATTCAAATATATTTTAATAAACCAAAAGCATAAACAATCGGATACAATTTACTCATTGATTTCTAGAGTTATATTATCAGTTTAAGAGTCATCACTGCTTATGTATGTATTTTTATAGTTATCTGGATCACTTCTGCAAAACACATCATTTTCCTTATGTGAATGGTGCTCACTGCACTGGTTCTTCATGCACCCACATCATACCAACTTTAGAACAGAATCAAGAACAAGAGGTACTTTGGTAAGTACTGGCATGAGTTCTTTTGAAGTTTCTTGTGATCACCCAAGATCTAATTGCAAGATTGTTTCTTGGCATAGAGCAAGTGTCTTCAAATGCTACACTGAAAGTGGGCCTTATATGCTTTTGTATGGAAAGCTTCTTGGGTTGGAGACCATTTTTCTTTGCCTTGCTCTGTGTCAAATGCTTGGAAGTAATGCTACTAGAGTGTAAAGACTTAGTGTAGTTTTCAGGCTCAGTAAATTGTTGGCACTCTTTTCACGACCATTTAAGAAAAGGTTTTTCTACCACACTCATGTCTGCAAAGGTGCTTGAATACCATTTTCAATGCATTTCAGAAAGGCATTCCATCAAGGAGCTTTGTTTCTTTTTTTATATGTATCCAGTTGTGTCACAAACATTTATTGCATGAAAACTGACAAGAGCCTGTTTATATTCTTATCAAGTGCATGATATAAGAGTTGTAAAGAAACAGGCCAATGATTTATGCCAGTTGCCATAATGACAATTGTTTAATCAACTAGTGCTGATGGTGCAAGGAACAACACATCTGAGTTTGAGAATAAATGTGAACAATAGAGATCTTGTGTACTTTCTACACTGATTACATTGGTTTGTGACAGATTTGTTAACATACCCATGCAAGTAATGGTTGTGGGTACATATTTTCTCAGTCATCTGTTGGGCAAAGTAATGTATTAATAAATTTTGTTTTTTTAAGTACTCAAAAATTTGTTAAAATACCTGATATGTGTGTTGTGAATTTTATATTCTTCCATATGTGATGTGTTGATGTTCCTATGACACAATGTTGTCTTGTGTGTCCTTTAAATAATTTCATGTAGTTATTAAACATTACACAAATTTCTGTACTGTTGACTTCTGCTTTTTATGTGATACAATCAAAATGAGAAACCAGAAAATTTTAATTTATATTGTCATTGAACACAGTCATTTCACGAAGGACAGCTGTTGCATCAAAGGGTATTGGTACATCAGCAGTAACTACAGTCATTTAATCAGTGGAAGCAGTACTGTCTATTTACTGTTCTGTTTTTGTCTGTTCTTTCAGTAGAGGAACAAATTGTGTTTTGTCATTATACAGATGTAATCATCAGTCCATTGACATTAACATATTGTTAATGGGGATAAATTCCTGTTCTTCAACCACTTTTTTCACATTGATGTCTCTGGGTGATCAAATTCTTACAAGTAAATGCACCATTAATGAGTATTATATGTTGATCACAATTTTTTTCTGCTCCAACTTTGGTTTATATGATTTTTAACTTTGTTATTTTGTTCACATTTTAGGTAAGCTAAAATGACAAAGCCTCTGTTCTACAAAATTCTTAAAAGCAGATTCATCCTTGTTTGCTGTGTTAAATGTATTTTTAATATTTTGTGTATGATAACATTCCTTGTTAAATGTGCAACGTCATACATGTGGCATTTTTTACCTATTTGAATGGATTGGATATCTTTTAGGTTTTGTACTTGTTCCTATTGTACAAAGTTTTCACCAGACTGATCCCAGTACTTATTTTTAGGTGAGTGCTCAGTTGCCAAGAATATGTTCTGTCTTGGTTGATAATCGTATTAAATCTAGAGTACTAAGACAATATTTCAGTAAGACCTCTGGATTGATAGTTAAACGACAAATGCCTCCTTCGTCATTATGAGCTTTATTATGCTTTTGAGCCTGATTAACATTAATAGCTCTGAATGCTCTGGTATTTGTTTGAACTGTAAACCTTCCACTTTAGAATTCCGGATGATTTTATACAATAGCAGTAATGAGAATCTTGTACCAGATCTTTTCTAGGCTATTATTACCTTTTCTTCTACCAAAGTCGACGACCTGCATTGGTGGCTGAACAAAACTCCTACTTTTGTGGTGTCCTCCTTCCTGATCTCATAGATTTACATATTTTCCAGGGATGGGGTGGGGGCATGGGTTAATCAACAGGAGGCCTCATGGTGTAGTTTGTGGCTGAGAAAGTGTTATCCACACACTGAAGCTTATTGCTATTTGTTAGGTCTCAGATCATTTCTCCCATTTGGCCACGTCGTCTAGTAGTGATTCATTCCGAGTTTCACAGTGGTTGCTTATCTCAGTCACCAGGGTAACGTCCATTCTTGATCCCTATGCTTTCACACGTATTTTTTTCTGGGTCCATACGTAGGTTATCTGCGTCATTGCTTGTCATGTTTTACATGCTTCCAATCTTGTCATAGATCGTCTTTCCCATCCAAAAAGAATGTTCGACAGAGTGGTCTTTTGATTCTGTAGTTTTCTAATGGCTTTAACTTCAGTAGGATGCTTCTCACACTTATGCATTTACTATATCTCTTAACCACAAACACCCTTTGTTGTTTCTTTCCCTGAATATTGATACTTTTAGTCAGGATTAGAACAACAAATACTTGTATATTTATATTCCCATTCGGCTTCTTTACCAAGTAATTTCAATCGTCCATGCCAATCTGTTTCAGGTCCTTCGTATTACTCTCCTTACTGGCCAGCTCAGTCACGTTTTCCTTGAATTATCTGGATCCATTTTTTGGTAATTTTCGTCATCAATGCTTCATCCCGCTCTTTCTGTTTTCACGCTTGGTTTTTATCAGGACCTTTGTGAAGAAATTAGGATTATCACAAGGTGTAGCTTCGTTTCTGCCTAGGCCCCCCAGTGGCTTAGCGGTATGTCTGCAGACTTACACGCCAAAATCCGGGTTTCGATACCCGTGGTGGGCAGAGCACAGATAGCCCATTGTGTAGCTTTGTGCTTAATTTAAAATAACAACAACTTCGTTTCTGCCCTTCCAACATAAATGAAACGTTTTCCGCTGTTGGTACAGTTTTGTAATGGAAACATTAAATTTATATGAAGTTTATTTTCAATACCAGATAATAATGTAATAGATAGTGACAGTTGACTTTAATAAAAGGTTTTTTGCATAATCAAACGAAAATATTTTTGATAGATTTTAGACGAAAGTCAGAAGACTTTTCGAAACGTTGTCCTCTGCGCTAGTGTCTCCCCAACAGGCAGTTGCCGTCCATTCTGCAGTTTCATCATGAAAATATGATCTGTTTTAATTAACACTAAAGGTCACAAATATTTTTAAACTTGTTATAACCCATTTTTTTTCTAAAACCGAGCTATTTAATGGCCATGAATATCAAACACGTCAGACTGTGATCAAACTGAACTCTTAAATTCTATTAGCACCTTTCTTATTAGTTAACGATTGATTGAAATGTGGACAATAATAACGGTAGCATTTCTATGGTGGTTTTGTTTACTGTAGCAAAAGGTTTCTTCGTGTGAGTACATCTAGTCAGTAATGCAGCGTTAAGACAATGAGCTCATCCATTTATAGAATTGCTGTGTGTGTATGACCATACAATGACCTTTGTAATTCCTAACGAAGTGACGTTTGTCTCCAGGTTGTATATCTGTGGTTTTCTAATAGTCTCACAGTTTTGTGACATTTTAATTTTCAAGGAAATATTGATATTGCAAATAATATCTAAATTAAACAAAGTTTATCATATTTAGTTGTAGCAAGATACGGGACGATAAATTATCGGTTCTAATAACTATCCCATTCATATAATACGTATGTTTTAGTTATGAAACCGAAAGGTAGGTATCCTAATATTTTCTGAGAAATGTTATGAATAATTTAAAATAATATTCCATACTTTCACAAGATTTCTGTACTTGAAGAAGTTTGGAGGTGTGCTGTTGGTCATCAGCGTTAGACAATTTCAAAGTTTTGTACAATTTTAATCTTTAAGGCGTTGTTCAGTAGACATTTTATGTATAAACAGGAAGTAATTCATTTATTACTTTTATTTGTAGCTAGATTAATTCATACAAAAGTTAAAATGTGCAAAATAATGGTTTTAACATAATTAAATCTAGACATTGACGTTATCATGTGTAAGTGTAGTGCCCGCTTTTGTAAAAAATTGTTTAATAAAATTATAAAAGTGTCGTGTAAAATGAAATATTTTGTTTTATACGTCGAAAATCTTTAACCACTTGATTTATAATTAGATAGTCAAACAGTACATTTTAATTATTCAATGACGTTTTTTTAAGACAATAAATGTAATGAACGAACGAATTAGTTTATACCAACTGTAGTAATTATTAGCATGATCATTTGTGCTGATTCCATGGTCTTACAGCAAGTCTTGTTTTTAAGATCAATAACATAATAGTCTATCATAGCAACCTGTTACGATGGTCTATAAATGCGTTCTCTGGTCATATTTTTTTATGGCATCCGACATACGTGTAGCGACCATAGCGGTAAGACGCGCAGTTAATACCTTACATTCTATTTGATGTATCTTTTTTGGCATAAATACTTTTTATTGTTGCCTTAAGTGTTCTTGCAGCCTTAGGGATATTTATACGCCATGGTTGTTTGAATAGCTCTTGCAATTTGACCAACTCGTTCAAATGTGTGTGTGTGTGTGTTGATAGAGCACTCCAACTCTAGCATGATACATCCTCAACTCCAGTGGATTGAATAGATACAGGGGTTTTTTTCCGAGATGACGAAAGTTTCTTTTACAAAAAGTTGTTTTATGTGTCAAAATGTAATTATTGGAAAGAGTAGGTGTTTACTGTAGTGTTTTGTCTATCTTTCCATCCAAGCAAGTTTTTAGGTCGTCACTTGTACATAATTTATATTCTTCAATTAGACATAATTGTCTTAGTTTATTGAAACTGTTGCCAATATGCATATACTTACACAATCAATCAAAATAAACCTCTTTTTTTTCGTGGGTTAATTCAATATACATTTGGTTATCTTGCTTGGAATAACCTCAAAACTTCAGATGATTTTGGCCATTACCTATTCTTACAAAGTCATCCTGACTGTCGCACAGTATATTATTGTGTGTATATATATATTAATTACACACATATTGAATTATTAAAGCTTATAAAAACCTTGGGTGACGTAATAATATATTATAAATAAATTATGTAAAAGCTAGAATTTTTGTAAGTTGTCATAGCATCCACCCATACATTTTAAGACGAGTACGTTAGTTTGTAATAACACAGTTAAGAAATGTATCTCAGAACGGCTGGTATAGGTTTAACACTTATTGATACGCGCAGTGTTAATACCCATACTAGCCGTTCTGAGATAACAATCTAAGGTACTCGTCTTAAAATGTATGGGTGGATGCTATGGCAATTTAATTTATTTAAAATATATTGTTACCTACCACAGGTTTTGTATCTGTATTATATTTTGGTACTCGTACGTTATATGTAACAAATTTTTACAACATTTTCATCTTGTAGGCATTTTTAAAGTAGTGGTATAGCTTTATAGTAGCCCCCCAGTGGCTCAGCGGTATGTCTGCGGACTTGCACGCTAAAATCCGGGTTTCGATACCCGTGGTGGGCAGAGCACAGATAGCCCATTGTGTAGCTTTGTGCTTAATTCAAAACAACAACAAGCTTTATAGTAAATATTCAACATATTTCTAAATTCTTGATTTTTTCAAACAAGAATAGTCCCTGCTGATATATTTAATATTTCAAGTTCAAACTATATATTCAAATTAATATATTGGTGGAGGCTGTAAAAAAATCTTGGTTTTTCTTCTTCCTCCACCTTTTAAGAAGCATAAATAAAAAACAACAACACACAAAACAATCACTGAATAAGTGAAAAGTTCCTGTTAACTTGTGAGGACTTTTGCCAACTACATTATATATATATATAATCCAAATAGAGGGAACAGAGAAAAGAGTAACTGACGACCACATTTTGAGAGGTAAAACTGCTCACTGCAGTCAGGTCGTTGTTTATTAAAAGTTCTTTTTCTGAATCATGAGAACTCTAGAAGTGGTATTTAATAAACTTAAGTAAATAAGACGTTTGGATCTTTATTTCTTGAAACAATTGATTCGTCTTTAAAACTAGTCTTAGACTGCCGTTTTTCCATGCGGATTTCATCAGCATATTATTAATGAATATTCCGCAACTGATTAAGCCATAATAAAATTAGTATGAGTATAATTTATCTAATGATCATAAAACTTCCTGATAAATTACAATATTTCTTCTTAAAAATGAATAAAACGCGACCTAATTCTCTGGGAAACAATTTTTTATTGGAGCCAACTAAGTATTACAAACTTAAATTATCATAATTAGTATTTCTTTTTGTGGATAATTTTATTTTTATAAACATTATTACAAGGAGCAAGTAATGTTTTAATTTAGGTATATGCTATTAACTTTATAACTTAAATCAAAATTTCGTTTTATTCAAACATGGTCAAGTTTCTTCAAATGAACGAGATGATCATTCAAATATGTCCATTTTCAAGGTTAGAAATATTAAAAACAGGAGTGTTCACGTTACATGGTTTGAATTTTAGATTACTTAGTAAGGAATAAAACTAAAAATTACCTTCTATTTACTCATGTTTGATGGTCACAGGTTCGAATCCCCGTCGCACCAAACATGATCGCCCTTTCAGCCGTGGGGGCGTTATAATGATACGGTCAGTCCTACTGTTCGTTGATAAAAGAGTAGCCTATGAGTTGGCAATGAGTGGTGATGACTAGCTGTTCTCCCTCTAATATTACACTGCTAAATTAGGGACTGCTAGCGCAGATAGCCCTCGTGTAGCTTTGCGCGAAATGCAAAACAAATAAAAAAAAGACCTATGTTTGAAAATAATTAAAAGTATTATGGTCAAGTTGGCACTTGTATAAATTTTAGATAACACAGATGTTTAAAAAAATGAAATTTTGATGGTACACGCCATTTAAAAACTAAACTGTTTTAAGTATCGTGTTTGTTTAAGCTGTAAATTATAAAGTAAATATTTTATTGTATTTTGATACTGTAGACAGTTTCACTTTTATATTTTTATTTTGTATCATTAGACGTTAATATTCTTTTAATTTTCGTGTTATATGTAAAAGCTAACTTATCGTATGACAACAAGACACTGTTGCCCCATCTTACCTATATAGATTTTGTTGCATTTGTCGGTTTTCTATGTGACATCTTACAATAACAAAATTATTTTGGTAAACGTTTGTGTTTTTCTTATAGCAAAAACAACATCGGCCTATCCGCTGAGTTCACCGAGAGGAATTGAATACCTAATTTTTAGCATTGTAAATTTGAAGACTTTCAGGTGTCCCGGCGGGGGGCATTGGTAAACGCAGGTAGTGATTTGAGAGAAAAAAATATAGGTATCAAACGCTATCTTTACACACCTCTGATTTTTAATCAAAATGGATAGAGTAACAGAAATATGAAAAACAAAATCGGTAATTAATGTGATTTTTATTAAAACTTGTTTAAGTTTTTTATCTCGCGGTGCAAATGTAAGACGTACAACGGGGGTTGGTTGGTTTTGAATTTCACGCAAAGCTCCACGAGGGCTGTCTGCGTTAGTCATCCTTAATTTAGCAATGAAACTTGAAGGAAGGCAGCGAGTCTTCATCACCCACCGCTAACTCATAGACTACTCTTTTTACCAACGAATAGTGGAATTAACTAACTCATTGTAGCCTGAAACAGCTAAAATAGCGTGCGTGTTTTGTGGGACGACGATTTGAACCCACGACTTGTGGATTGCCAGTCAAGCGCCTTAATAAGATGACCACTGATAAAAATCTACTCAATATTTGGCATACTCTACATATCAGCTAATGAAACTGCAAGTTGCTCCGTAAAGTCAATTTGTTAAAAGTTACATACTCGAATGATATTTGGACACTTTATAATAGTGAAACCAATACTATTTTACAACATTATTGAGTTGATTATTTGGTTCTCACTGAAGCAATATTTGCCATGCATCGTGCAAATGCACCAAAGAATACAGAAGTGTTGAATATTAGAGTAAATGTGACATTTTGTCCCCAATATGTTATGGACTTACGACTCTAAAATCCAAGACTGGATTTCCTACGGAAGACAACCCAGAAAGCCAGTTGAGTAGCTCTGGGTTTAAAACCAGCAGCAACCAAGAGATTTGTTAGTAGTTATGCTTTTCACCATTTGAGAGATAAGTTGAACACAATGTATATATAAATAATTTCGAAAATTAGGGGAAACTTCTATCTTACAGATCCTTTTTTAAATGTTACCTGCTAATCAATCTTTAATGTATAAATTTCTGAGATTTGCTTGCTTAAAGCAACTATATTATTTTAAATAGTTTGAACTGTAAGAAAACAGCAAAAGCTAAGATATATTTAAAAGTTTTCTCTCGAATAATAGTAAAGATTACTTTGACGTCCAGCAAGTTATAAAAATACAAATTATACAGTTTATTCAGTAACATTTCATTACTGTTGGTTATAACAAATTATTGGTCGTGTTTGTAATTGCTGCTATTAGCTTTTAGAATGTTTCTGCTGGGTAAGAAAACAATCATTATAAATTCTAAAATAATTCATGAAAGAAATGCTTCTTCATTATGTTTGTCATGGAAGTTCAATTATTCCAATTTTTTTAACTCAAATTGTGCTATTTTCAACTGAATCAAATCATACAAGAACTCGTTTTTAAAAAGAGAAAAGGTATTTCCATTCCATTTTAAATTAAGTAATACATCTTTAAAATATCTTAGCTCTGAGAGCTTTAGAATATAAAAGCGAAGGAAACGACTTCTTCCACCTTGAGCGAACTATCTTTTTAGGTGCGAGTTTTTCAGTACTGGCATTGATAAAATGTTCTCCCACAGCTTGATCTTCAAGAATCAATGATGATGAATATATTGAAGTAGTAGTTTGTTTGTCATCCCAATAATCATTCTTCTTCTTGACTCTGGATTTGTTTTTCCTTATTGTAGACCTCCTTTGTAATTTACATTTTGGAATTTTATCTTTTGCCGAAGAGGCTTCTCTCAAACTTTCAACTGTCTTGACCACAGCTTTGGCAATTTCTTCTGGTGTCGCTTGTGGTTGCGAAAGAACACCCCAGACTTTTTCGGAAACATGTGGTGGGGGCACCTGAAAACAAACTAATAATTTAAAATTTATATCTTGATAATAGATAAATCTATATAGTACATCATTCTTCATAATAAGTTAAATACTTGATAATTCAATGCTTGTAACACGTTTGAATACCTTGTTGAAAGTCTAAAAAAGTTATCTCTAACGATACTTGAAAAGCTGACGGGTTATTTTCTGCAGAATAGTCTGGTAGCATATCTAGGAAAATATCCTGTAAAATTCAACATTACCTCATATGTTTCTAAGGGTACTCCTGATGTAAAATCTTCAGTTAACCATACAGGTATCACAAAGTGGTCATTCCAAACAAACTCGCTTACTTCATGAGCTGAAAGTGCTTCAACTACTGTGGAAAAAATGTATCAATTATGATAAATGTTCTTTAACATCATGCATCTTTCAAAGTTAACTGTTATTTACAGTTAATAAAAAATACAAATGTGTCAAAATGAAATAAACAATATAAAAGCAATTGAACTGAAACTCTGATGATATTAACACTTGAATAATTGCTAATATAATTCTATTCAATTGAATACAACTGTAGAAGACTCGTACGAACAGAAAGTAATTTTTTTCAAAAGATGAAAGTTGCGAGAGTTTAGGGTAAATAAGTATGATTTCCGTACTCTTGTAGACCAGTTTAAACTTCGATTTTCTGTCTCCTTCAACCCGTCTGGCCTCAGCAAACTGGCGTCTAAATGTCGGAATTCCAGCTTCAAACCTAGCATATAGTTAAAATAGGTCACCTTCTTGCGTCTTATGCCTCCTTTCCAAGACGATTTTCGTGTATGATACATATTGAATTAGTTCACAAAAAAGTATGCATGTTTTATAAATATTTATAAATGGGGACTTTTATTTTATTTTGTTGAAACGGTAACATTCAGTTGGTAGAGGAGGCCAGAAAGTGACCAAGTTAAAAGCCTATCACTCAAAGTTCTGTTCGGCTTTACGTATTTATTTAATGCAATTAAAATGTATTACATGCTTTGTACAGCTGTATTTTTTTCAAATAAGTCTTGTTCATTACTTTGTTATATTCAAACAAAATGTTAAAATTAAAGAGTGCAGTGGTTATATATCACTGTAAAACATTATCCGACAAATACATAGAAATCCTCTTTTGAGTTAATAGTGTTATTATTATTATTATTATCCAAGCAGAAAAGATAATTTATAAACATATTTTCAACTCATCGTGATAAACATTTTAATACTTGTTGCTGCAAATTTTATGTTCATCGCATGATCATAGTGTGCAAAATTCACAAACGTTTTTTGGGGGTTTGATTTAATATATGTTGGCTTTTTTAAATATTTTACGTTGCATAATTCTTATTTTTCGTTTTGTTTATTTGTTTTGGAATTTCGCACAAAGCTACTCGAGGGCTATCTGTGCTAGCCGTCCGTAATTATGCAGTGTAAGACTAGAGGGAAGGCAGTGAGTGATCACCACCACCGCCAACTCTTGGGCTGCTCTTTTACCAACGAATAGTGGAATTGACCGTCACATCATAACGCCCCCACGGCTGAAAGGGCGAGCATGTTTGGCGCGACCGCGATGCGAACCCGCGACCCTCAGATTACGAGTCGCACGCCTTAAGACGCTTGACCATGCCGGGCCAATTCTCATTCAAAATGAAGATTTAGACAATAGTTCACAATTTATTTAGCTTTGCCAAATATGACTTCAATCTACTGACCAGTATATAGTTTTGATCCAGGGATCCTTGATCTTAATATAATTTACAAAATTTTATCAATTCTATTATATTGATAACTGGCTAATCTTCAGGTTAACAAAGTAAAAGTTTGCAACTGATCGTTGCTGGGCACATGTCACAGCGACATGTAGGAAGATCAAAACGTTGTTCTCTGCTCATAAATAAAAGTGTTAATGCCCATACCAACCCTTCTGAGACACATTTTTATTTCAAGTGGGTTTCTCGTCAACAATAATGGCTTCAAATTTTCATAACCATACAAATGTGATGGAAAAATCCAGATCGGTATTTTGAGGAAACGCATTAGGTCGATGTGGCCTACCTAACCAGTGAATGTATTTTAATACTTTTATGTGGTTTTCGTATAAAAGCGTTGATCAACAGATAAAGGTCACAGGTTAACATAACCAGGTAAGTCGTAATTCCACTGCTTAAACTATTTCTATTGAAAAAAATTCTCACCTCCAATAACGATGCAGATGTTAAATACTCTGGCTACCACTGTTTCTCTTTCTTTAATAGAGTCACCTATGAATACCGTTTTCCCATAAGGAACACGTTCGAAGTTTCCATCAAGATTTTGTCTTGACTTTGAACTGAAATCCTGATGTGAAAAACGTTTATTAATTTTTGTATACAGACATTTCAACACCAAATTTTCACTTTCTAAACAAAACAAAATTTATCTACAATTACAGATTATGATCACTAAAACATAATAGTTTTTCGTTATTTTAAGAACAAGAAATATTGGCTTTAATTTCACCTGATGGTCTTTCATCGGTAGCACATGAAAAATGCTTGAAGTGTCATCAGTTCTAGCAGAGGAATTCTTATAGATTTCTCTTATTTCATTAAAAGCTTCTGCAGTGACATTAGGGGCTCCAAAAAATCCTCCTGTCACCAATGTCAACTTCGGCACCTTGGCTAGTTCTCCACCTATTGCTCTAGTAGTTGAAATATAAATATTTTAAATCTTAGGTTAATTTCATTGATTACAAACGTTTGGTTTGTTTGAAATTTCACGCAAGGCTACACGACAACTATCTACACTAGCCATCCAAAATTAGCAGTGCTAGACTAGAAGGAAATAAGTTAATCAACACCACTCACAGCCAACTAGCTACTCTTTTACCAACTGATAGTAGGATTGAATGCCACATTATACATACAAGTTGTATTTATTTTGTTTGGTCCCTTTACGCTTTCATCGCACTATGAATTTTTAAGTAGCATAAAAATCAGTGAAGTTGGACATATGATATAAAAGTAGTCTTAACTGAAGTGTACCCTGTACGATAATAAAAATAACAATGCGGTAAATAGGGAGTTTGATGTCCGATTTATAATTGTTTATTATCAACGTCCAATCTAAACATGCTAATACACTGATGTCAAACTAATAAATATTTGTCACAAACTCCGAGCAAAGCAAGGTAATACATCAACATCCAACAGGTAAATATCTATCATTAACTTTTAATCAAAACAATTTATTAACATATATCAGAATTAAACCAAGTAATTAATAGTGATATACAGTTCTCACTAGATGGGTGCAAAGTTATAAAATAAAATATTAGTATTATTATGCATTAATTTATCAGGTGTGGTATCTATTACAGTATGTAACGTTTACCTCTCCAAAAAAACTAGTGAGTGTTTGACCTTAGTGCAACTTGTTTAATAGGAAATCGCTAACTATATTCAGAAAACCTACCTAAAAATTTATAAAAACAAAAACAAAGTATCTTAAAAACCATAAAATACATGTCTAAGAAGTGTAGCACAAAGAATTGTACAGCAAATGGAAACAAAAACAAAAAAAAACGAATGAACATGTAAAATGGTGAAGAAAATATTTGTGAACATATCACTAATAGCCGGCTCTTAAACCAGCATATTATTTTTATTGGCAACTGCAATGAAGTGAGTTTCCACATCAGATTAAGACAGGGACAAAGCCAGATCTGGGGTGAGAAGGTAAAGGAGTCACCCCACTCTTATATCAGACAGAAATGTTAGTGTGGTGTTCAACAATTCTTAATGTTACATACTCAACACTTATTTCAAATAACATATTAAACACAGAGAACTTCCATGTCATACGAAATTGTGATAAGAATCTGTTCACTCCTGAAAAATGGGATTGGGCCAAACTGGAACAAGATTTCATTGGATAACCATTGTAGTGAATAACCTTAAGCTAAGTAAGAGGATTAATGTAGATTTACGATTTTAATACATGTGATTTATCGTGAAAACACTAAAAATGTACAGAACACCTGCTTGAAAAGAGAAAGCTGGAGGTAATATTAACACAAATGCATCTCATACTAATTACGTAAGTATAAAATATAATGATATAACCAAAGACCCGCAAAACATTTGCGATCAAATTTGTATTATACTACAAAATCCTTTTTTTAAATACAGAGTTTCTGTAATAATACAAAACTAATTCTAATTGCAGACACCGAAATCTACAAGTCCACTTGTTTTAACATTAGTTTGACCTTCATTAAGTATGGCCTGTATATAATAAAGAAAGAAATTAACAAAAAGTTGCGTACGTTTTCTGTTTTAGTTTAGTTAGAACTAGACTTTACCTTACTTAGTGCTATCAACAAATAAACTAATAATGTTATTCTACAACCTAACGTTACACCTTTTAAAAACCTTTAATATGTTCTTGTACAAAATGTCTACTGAAGTATATTTGCTTTCACATTTAGATTGCAAGGTGCGCGCGCATTTTCAGGACATAAAAATGAATATTTTTATAACAGATTAATGTATATGTTTGTGTGTTTGGGTTTTTCTAATAAAAAAAAGCCACGTCGAGCTATATGCTTTGTCCACCGAGGGGAATAGAATACCTGATTTTAGCATTGTAAATTCATAGACTTACCGCTATCCCAGCATGGAACGTAGATTAGTGCCATCTTATTAGATACTCAAGCTGAATGCCTGAATTTTAAGGATCTAAATTTGTCTTATCTTTTATTATAATAACTTGTTTTGAAGTTAACCTACCGACAGATTTCCTCAGCTCTGGAAGAAAGATTGTCGTTTCCTGCAATATACACACAGTTTTCAAGATCTGGGGAGATTTTTTTCAAAGATTTGACCTACATGAACAATCAATAAATGATTATTTATGTGTTACATTAAAAAATATAAATAACAATATTTAGAAGCTTATGTAAATCACTGGTACGATTTCAAAACTAAACAAAAATAACGGGTTATTGTTTCAGTAATGTCGAGAAAACCCACTTGTAGAGAAAAATATATATGTAAAAACGACTCGTTTGGGTTGAGAAAATATTTTACGCAGAGGAGCGAACAACGTTTCGACCTTCTTTGGTCATCGTCAAGTTCACAAAAGGGTTATTGTTTATCTTTAGTTCCCCAGTGAATCAGTGGGGCATTTACAGACTTTCATGACATTAACATCTGGGATTCACATTTTATTTTGAACATAGCACAGATAGATCACGTAGCTCTGCGGTAAAGGAAAACAGAACAGTTTCTATATTATTTCACTGTTAACTCTTTTTCAGTTTTTCTGATTCAAGTAACTGTTCCTTCTTATGAGATTATTACCAGTACCAATACACTACAGAAACGCTTCGTCTACAAATGAATAATTAATACAGAACGTATTTGTTAATTTTTTATAAACATTTGAAATATTTTTTTTCATAATGAGATAATTAATACAATATACACATAAATACATTTAGAACTGTGGAATTACAAAAATTAAAGCATCTCCTTAATCATCACAATGGGTTCTCGTCTGGATGAAATTTTTTCCAGGTATAATATTTCAACTTTTATAAAACACATAGTCAATCTGTGATCTGTATGTGGGTTTCACAAGGATAATCATGAGAGGGTACGACTAGAATAGGTTTAAAACGGGACGATATATAACAAATGATTTTCTTATATGTTATAAAACTTATTGGATTTTCAATTCTATAATTATATATGTATTATATTAATGCTTAAATCTTATTCGTGTACACAAATCTATCGCTTGAGGTGAAAAATTAAAAAAATATTCCTCTTGCATAGCATTTTATTATCACTTAGTCAGTAAAATATTTTAGAGATTAAAACGATGTGCAAGCCTAACCGATAAAAGACATCCTTACCAAATATTGTATTTTCGCTTCTTCTGCCTCTTCCTTAGGGGTCATAAACGTGTCTGAATTTAACGCCCTCTTTACTTGCGTGCTCAAGATAGACAAAAACTCGGAATTGATCATCTTTCGCTAAGATCAAAGATACTAAACTTCAATTACATTTCAGTTTTAAATCTGTAAGTGATAAACAAACAGTGGGAATTGTTACAATTTAAATGTCAGTAATGTACATATTTAGAATAAAAACTATTATAAAACAATGACACAATGACGCTCACACAATATAGAGATACAATATTTCAAGAGTAAAAGAAAAATCAAAATATCACAGATTAACTCACTGTAAGATTAATATCTCAGGTCCATATTTTAACTACCAACTTTAATTTCAGTTTAAGTGTGTGTTTAGAAATTTAGTAAAAATACAATTACTTACAATGTTATTCTAACAATTATTCAGGTATTCGAGATATTAATTATGTTTTAATGGATTTCACCTTGCTTTGTTTAGTTGTGAACAAGTATACCTTGTATCCTGCTGAGTCCTTCTCCAGATCCGAAAAGAAATCTCGAGGCCAAAATAATATATATATAACCCCATAAAAATACAGTCTACATATCACACTGGTTGGTTATATCTCGCTATCCTAAGGAAAACGTTTAATATAAAATAATACAATTTCATCATTGCTACTTTATTTCCTGTTTGCAGTTATGAAAGTATTAAGTGGGAGTAATTTCATACTGCATAATGAGATACAATCAGATGAAGGAATTGTCACATGATATATCTTTTTATTCTGACCATGATTAATCAAATGCTTATTAAACGAACTGGTATTTTACTTCCTTAAAGGCAGACATAATATTTAATCCAATAAATAGTCAGTCTTAAAGAGTCGAAGGAAAATCTCCTTTCTTTTTGAACATCTTTCGTGTGTGTTTGTGTTTTTTTTTATAGCAAAGATGAGTCCACCGTGGGGAAAACATCGTTCGCAATTACAGAGGTTCTGTGATTCTATATTTAGATTATTTTACTCAGACGCTGGTTTTCAAGTTCTAACACTGTTTATAAGGCAGTAATATAAAACAAAACTTACACTAATCATGTCATTTCTCATAAGCATCTTAAACCAAGAAGGAACAGAACTGTCATCACTCTTTACAAGAACCACTCTCTTCCTCTGTTCTATGTAAAACACCTGCCATGAACCAAGAAAATATCAAGAAACAAAATCAATGACACAATGTTAAAGATAAACTTTAAAGAGTATCACAGTGTCAATATTTTTTTTAAGAAATATGCATGATACAGTAAAGGAAATAAATACATTTTTATTGTTAACCATAGAAAGGAAAACTCAATCACAACATTACACTGGTTATTTAAGCATTGTTTATAATATTTGGTATATGCATTCAACAGAGCAAAAAAAAAAAATACTAACACTTTTCTTTCATAGCAATTTACCCTTACCAGGCACCTGTGGCAAAAGTTTGCGATAATTAGAAGAGCACCTCAGATTTTTGTTAGACTGTAGAGATGATTTTAGTTCATAATAAGACAGAGAAAACAAAAATGGAACCTTCTTTAAAAACAAGGTTACTGTAAAATGCACAGTAAAAATAATATCAACGGTAATCTTAATAGGAAAGAGGACTTTTATTTTTTTTTTAAATATTAATGTAAAATTACTCCCGTACAGTAAAGCGAGTCAGATCAACTAACATGTCGTCATAAAGAAGACAAAACGTTGGTTTATTTTGTTGCTGTTCAGCGTGAAGCTGTAGTGGACTATCTGTGTTGTGCTCACCATGAGTATCAAAACCAGATTTATTTCTCAGTCATTGAGGTGCATGCAACGTTAGGTAAATAAAGATTTTTTTCAAAAGCTTAAATAATTCTAACTCGTAAAATACATTATTTACTTCAGTGTTCACTGCTATATTACTAAGTTATATGATATTAATGTTATGTTAGTAGTCACAAAGAAGTTTAATTTGTTCCTACTTACAACGTAAAGCGAATACCCTACCGAGTAAACACGTTTAACCAAAATCAAAACATAATAACAATTTATGCAAACAGCACAACACTTTATATAATGAAAATAATACATTACATCACACCAGATCACTAAAAGAATCTCAAGCATCTTACGAAAGTTTAACACCAAGTTCTTTGGAATTACTTAATTCCAAACCTGTTGTTGTGACGTTTTAGATTTGGTGTATTCTTTAGAAACAACCACCACCACTACTCCTGCTTGACGTGCTTGTTGTTGAAATGCTTTTAACCTTTCAATTTTTTCTGGGGTTAAGGCTGAACCTTGGCTGATGTTGCTAATTTGAGAAATCATTCGTACCAGTGGTTTCTTTTCTGAAAAAAAAATGATAGCCTAATCGTTATAAGAGAATGTGTTTAGAGACATGATAATTGAGCGCTAGTAAAATGTGATACCTGTTTCTAATACCGTAGTTCTCAATTTTCACTTGTCAAAAAACAAGAAAAACTAACTAACTGCATAGAATGATGAACAAAAACTTAGACATTTCTATGGTTATATCCCTGAAATTTCGAACTTCCAACCAAAAATGGTGATAATGATCTCTGTACGTTACGAGTTCAGGAGCCTGGTAAAGTTAAGTCCTAAAAACTAGTGGGATAAAATCTGAATTTGAATTATTCAGAGACGCGACATCTCAACTTTGTAAATGTGTTATTTCGGTACGGAATAGATTTAACTTTATATATATACTACATGGCCAAATATATGTGGACACATGACCATCACATACATATGTTCCTGTTGAATATGCCATTCCAAAACAATGGGCAGTAATATGAAGTTGGTCCTCTCTTTGATGTTATAACAGCTTCCACTCTTCTAGGAAGACATTTCACTAGATTTTGGAACATGGCTGAGGGGAGTAGTTCCTATTCAGCCACAAGAGCATTAGTGAGGTCAGGCACCGATGTCGGCGAGAAGGCATGGCTCGCAATCGATGTTCCAATTCATCCTAAAGGTATCTGATGGGGATGAGGTCAGGGAACTATGCAGGCCAGTCAAGTTCTTCCACACCAACCTCAGCAAACCATGTCTTTATGGGTCTCGCTTTGTGCACGGGTAAATTGTCATGCTGACACAAAAATGGGCCTTCAAACTGTTGCCACAAAGTTGGAGGCACACAATTCTCTATAATGTCATTGTATGCTGTTGTATGCTATAATGTCATTGCATGCTGTAGCAACAAAAGCACTTACAGTTGACCGCGGCAGGTCTAGAAGAGCAGAAATTTAACAAACTGAGTTGTTAGAAAGATGGCATCCTATGACAGTTGAATGTCACTGAGCTCTAATCATTCTACTGCCAATGTTCGTCTAATATATATATATGAAAGCTGAAATACCCGTCAACTGACAGGTAGTGTTTAAAGTTAATTAAAGCAATGTAGGTTTACGAGCAATTATATATTTCAAGGTAATAACTTGAATCATAAAATTATCTCAACATTTTAAAATCACAACAAGGTTTCTTCTTAAACACCATTTGCAAGTGAAGATTTTGAGATGATTCTACCTTTGAACTCACTGCCTCTCATTCACTATGAGAAAGGGATTGTTGTTCAAGAAACAGTCCAATTTAAGTTTAATTCTGACCCTTTTAAGAGATGCCACATAATTCACAATGTTTGCATACAAACTTTGATTTAGATTAACCCAACAGGCACGGAGGAGTTAGTGTGCAAACAAACACACATTTCGTTTTTATAAATATACAGAGATGTACGAGTTATTATCCTATATATTTATATTTTGTATGCGTGGCAAAACTACTGAAGATATTTGATAATTCTTGAGCTACTCTTTTACCAACGAGTAGTGAGATTGACTGTGATATTTTAACGCCACCACAGCTGAACGGATTCGGATATTTGGTGTGAGGAGAATTCGAACCCACAACCTTTAGGTTACGAGTTAGCACCCTAACCACCTGCCCAGATTGTGTTAAAATTACATACAAAGAACACAGTGTCCTTTTTTTCCACGTTGCATCTGCTGTAATTTTATTTTGTACAAAATAACAAAACTCTAATTAAGATTAATTTTGTTTACAATATGAACTTTAATTTTGAACATTACTCTGAGCTAATAATATTCGATGCAGGCTGAATGTATACAAGTTTAAATGTTTTATGATAATTATTTGGATAAAGAGTGATAAAGCAAAAGTGAGAATGACCCATAATGTAATGCTGTAATTACGATAAATCTGAGTGATTCACATCAAATACCTCTTTAAGTAAATAAGTTCATATTATATTGATAACAATCAATGAAAACTGTGATATCCAGTGTTCTTGTTAAACGCATTTAAAATCTTAGTGAGTCAATTCTGGGCAAGGAAGGTAACTGTTTTTGTTTTAAAATAATTATATTTGAAACGTTAGAGAAATTCAGCAAGTGTTCTTGTGTGTAGTAAATTTTAAATGACAAAAAGAGAAATCGTAATTATTTAAATATTGGGTGGAGCCCTTAACTTATTTGTTATTTCTCTCGTTTAATAGGTTAGTTCTGATTTTTACCTACGAAATCAGAATCGTTGCAACAAATTGAGGCTGAGCCTTTATTTTTCTCCTTAGAAACCACATTCTCCTTCTCGGGGATCGTAGGAAGATCTTGTGGTGTGTTCGAAGTAGATACAGACTTTCTTGCGTCTTTTTTGTCATAATCTGTGGCTTCAAGTACATCTGTTGAACACCAAACTTCTAAACCTTGTGTTTCAAAGAATATCCTCATTTCATGGGCCTTTAAAAATTATACGAATTGCTATAAAAAATCTCATTTTACAAGGTATTTGTTTCACATATATATAATGTTCCTAAACTAAAATTTCTTCACGTATTGTTACTTAAAAATTCAAAAGAATCAACAACTTTAATTGAAAGGTAACGGATCATTTCAGATTTCTTTACTGTTAAGATTACAATGTGAAAATATTTAATAGATTAAGAACTGCGTTACCAAAGAACATAATGCATTTGTGTCAGAGAGGAATTGAAAAACAGTTAGCGTCTACTTTCGGGAATAATTGGGAATAAAGCAAAATGTTTAAAAGGTTAACTTCACTCTAGTGATTATAACACATATCAAGCTACTTTAAACATAAGAAAAAACTTACCAGTAACCTTTGACTTGGGTGAGCACTGATTACTATGAATTTGGTGCTATCTCTCTTTTCTTCTTCAATAAAGTCGAGATCTTTGTATGGAAGCTTCTCCAAAAAAAATTTTAAAAATTGAGATTTTGTATTAGTGCCTAAAAGAAATCCCAGAATTTGATAAAAATGTATATTGAAATATTAGGTTTTCTAGACAGTTGCATTTAAACTAAAGCACAGTTATTCCTTATAATTTTAACAACCATTGTAATCGTTATTGCTGGTAACCAAAGAACTGAAAAGGTAAGGTTATAAAATATTTTAGCCAATCTAAAGATCTCAGGATTCAATCTCTAATAGAAGATAAACTGGAAATGACTATAGTATGTCATGAGTCTGCTTATTGATGGTACTTCTCAGAAACAAGCAAGACAGATTTACAAAAACTCAAAACAGTAATGATAAAAGTGATATTCAATAAGGAAACAAAACGTCATCAGGCCTCATGCTATATATGAACTTTCAAAACCATAGTGTAATTTAAAACTTAAGCCTAACTGAAAAGTCATTTATCTAATGAGCTCCAGTTGATGTCAGACATATGGCTTTTTCTGCATTACCTTCAACAATAGGTAATCGAAACGTTGCTTTTTTTCACAAGAAAGCTATAGTCCACCAGCTTGAATAAAATGCACCATTCAATTTGATACATAGGATTAACTTTGCTTTTTTTTTCTCCTTTAGGTTTAATATTATTGTGATACATATCACATACTTATAGTACTGATTAAGTAGCCAAAAGTTTTGAAGTACTGCCTAAATCAGATCATCATGTAAATCACAAATGATAGCATAAAAATGATGAATACCAACTCTTCTCTAAAAATACAGTTATCTAATGTGCTCTATAGTAATATTAAGGCTAAATTGGAAGATGTGATAATGTTGACAATATATTACAAAATAAAATCAATTGGGTGAATACGTAGTAAATGATGTTTTAATGTTTTGTCTATACGTTTAGTTCCTTTTTATACAAGTGGAAACGTCTTCTCCTACTCCCTATGATATAAAACTTTAATGGGTTGATGATAAGCTACAGAATCTTCATGTGACATCTCATGAAAACATAATAACATTGATAATTACACTTTCTTGTTATAACATATAAAAATACGCCAGACTCTTTAACTCTCACGTCTACTGCCTTTATCTTCTTCCAATACTACAACCAATGTCTGTAATAACATATCTTATAGAAATGAAAACATAGCTTTGAAGTTCTTTTTTATAATATGACCCTGCATGCGTATAAAAGGTGCTCATTGAAACAATTCAATAATAAATGTCTTAAAAATAGTGCTAAATAAAATGGTTCAGTCAAACCAATGTCTTGAATTATAGCATATATGCAATATGAATTTCTTATGGGCTATTTACACCCGCATTTTGTTGTTCCATATGTTGCTTCAATAAATAAAATTACATTGTGTTTGTTTTTAGCCAAAGAGGACTGACTGCAATACATTTCTGGCAGAAATGTAGGATTTGATGCAGGGGGAGCATCCAGTTATCTTAAGTAGCGTCGAGGAATTTTTTTTTAATTTGATGTCCCCCTCCTTCTCATTTTACCGAATGCAGGAAAAGATTACTACAGAAGTGAGGACGTTTTGACAGTTGTCATTTGTATAAAATGTGTTAAAAAGGAGATGATTACATTCAAATAAATTTAATAAACATAATACAATAAAATCACACATATTTAGATATATATATAATAGGGACACGAAAGAGATAAATTAATTAATATAAACTAAATAACAGCAAAAATATACTCAAACATTTTCCTCTCTTTATGAATTTCTTCCCTTTTTACTGCTATTTTGAAAATGTTTCTTTCAATTAGTCGACGGAAGAATTTCTGATTTTTTGTGATAATCACTCACAAAAAAAAATCTTGATAAGTTTTTGTTTCTCATATTGAGCATTCAGTAGATAAAAAACAGACAGATCGATCTTTATATTGATAAGAAACTTTGTGGTTTGTAAAACTGAGTAATTTTCTAATATACATATATATTCTATGATTAACCATTCCAAAGATAAACAGCATGTCAGCAAGAGATAATTATTTGGCTAGAGTGCATGTTTCTTCATACTTCAGTACATTGTATATCTTAACTTTTCATGTTCTCATATATGTGATTTTAAAACGTAGTGGTGGAACCTATATGACTTAAATTACATTTTTAGAACAATTATACTTATATACTACATTTGAAACCTAGATAATAGCTGTACTTTAATAAAACAGCAGACAAATCAGATAAAAAACAGAAAAATGACAAAACAAACATAAAACAATATCAAAACATGCCCGGCATGGTCAGGTGATTAAGACACTTGACTCGTAATCCGAGGGTGCGGGTTCAAATCCCCATCACCCCAAACATGTGCGCCCTTTCAGTCGTTGGGCTTTCATAATGTGATGATGAATCCCACTATTTCTTAGTGAAAGAGTAGCCTAAGAGTTGGCGGTGAGTGGTGATGACTAGCTGCCTTCCCTCTAGTCGTGTACTGCAAAATTATGGACGGATAGCACAGATAACCCTCGAATATATTTGCGCGAAATTCAAAACAAACCAAATATCAAATTAAATACGAAAATCTAATAAATTAAAAAACAATAAATCAGAAATTAGTCTCTACCATTAATCTTATCATGAGAGCAGTCAAAAATATTCTGAAAGAATTAATAAACGAACATCAAAATCTACAAAAGTGAATTGATGACATAATCTTACTTTTTGAAATAACCAAAAAAACACTCTATTTCAATAATTTTACATATAAGTCGAACATTTATGATTTCTTTAACTATATCAATGTTAAACAATCATCCATAACCAGGACTTATCATATTACCTAGTTTAAAGTATTATAGATATAATTACAGGGTATTTTATGTGAAATTTGCACTGGATAAATTAATCTGGTAAAAATGATGATGCATCACGGTACTGTTTGTGAAGTATATTTCACTGCCAAACGAAGCATTATATGCTACTGTATTATTATCAGTATTCTCCGGCGTTAACAATATATGTTCTTAGTAGTATTTTCGTGGAATTTTTACTAGCAGTTGTCAACCTAAAATAGAGTAAAGAAGGGAGGTAGAGGTTTAAATTGTGCCTAACACTTCGACGTTGCGGTCGAATACCAATGTGGCCACACATACACACACATACAACATTTGATGTCTGAAAAGTGACTATTCAATCGCTATATGAAAAAAAAAATTCTACAAAGGATTAATACACATCTCAATTCTGCTTTCAAGTAATTACGATTAATGGTTTTTATTAAGTGATTTCTAATCTCTATCATTTGCTTTTCAATATATGGATAAACGAAAGTACTTTTTCTATTACACTTCCTGAACTATACTTCCCATGTGGTTGATGTTGGAAGGACCCTCTTATTTAAATAATAATAAATAACTTGAGTATTATGTCTGTTGGAAAATATATTTTATTACAAGTTTCTTAATATCTTATACCACTTTATGGAAAAAAAAAATTCTTGTGAGCTCATATTCTAATGAATCATTGCTGTTGTCAATTTTTTGAAAGGTAAGGATCCACAACTTTCAAAGTTAAAATACGGTCCTGTAAATGCTTTTTTGTGGAAAATTTCACATTAAAATTTTCAAGCATGATTATGAGTTAGAATATTTAAGAGATTCATGACTGTATTGATGTTTAGCAGTAAGTATAATGTGGGGATGCTTACTGTTGACGGAAACAAAACAAAACATGGCTAAACATCAGCCTCTCTATATATGATAAAAGTATCATCTACGTAAATTTTATATGCAAAAACGGCTCATTCGGGTTGAGAAAATATTTTACATAGAAAAGCGAACAACCCAAACGAGCAGTTTTTGCACATAAAATTCTCAACAAGTGGGTTTCTCGACATCACTGATTGTCATCTACGTATAGTCTATAATAAACTATAACTGACAGTCCTCAAGCTTTTTCGTTTCATTATGAAAATAAATACTTTTGACAAATAATAGAGCTAATCTTGACCCCATCAAATTTATCATAAATTTTATTATTAAACAAAATCTGAGATTCTTTAGTGGCATATTTCATAAGCTCATTAAACACATGTTCTCGAAATCTTACTTGATTATCATACAATAGCCTTGTGCATAAAGTTAAAACTTGCAATGGTATGTTATTATGTAAAGACTTTATATCAAACCTAACACATTATACTTCCTTATTGGCAATTAAGCTTCTTGTTTCTTCGGAAAATTCAAACTTTTTATGGTGTATCTACTTCCAATGAACAGTTCTATCAACTTAACTAGGTGAGCCCAAATCACTCATGGATATTTTTCTTTATGGATATCAGGAAAATCCCTGAATGGAAACCAATTGGTCTTAAAATGTATTGTTACCACTAATGATTTCCTTAACTTTATTAGTTTAGCCTATCGTATTTAATAAAATTATACTATTCCCTTTATCTGGTTCCACAATCTTTTAATTACTACATCACTTTCTTAAAACTGCTTTTTTATGGTAGCAAATTTTCTTTAAAAATTATAATTATTGAAAGATGTTAGACCTATAATAGAAATTTGTTTTCTTAAACTTTTGAATGATTAATTCATTTTTCTTCGAAAAATTTATCTGCGTATTAAGTGCAAACGTTGCTCACAACTTAAAATATAATCCTCATTTTTAAATCATTTTTAAAAGAATAGCAAAGTTTACACTAAGATCTGTAACCATTTTTTACTATACTATTTAAATAATTATTAAATGAATTGAAATTATTTTCATTGAATAATTTATAAAGAATTTTTATTTAAGTTTTCTTAACTTATTTTTTTTCTAATATATTTGACTAATTTGATTTTCCACCAATAAGTTTTGTTAAAATTGTACTTTTATTAATTTAACATTTTTAATTTTTCATTCATTGAAAAATTCAGTAATTAAAAAAATTAATATATTCTTTTAAGCCACTCATTTGTGAAATAGTTACATCAATACTTAAAAACTTGCGTATCGAGTTATCTCTTTTAAACTGTTCCAAATATCCATATCTAACTCATTTTTACAATATTTAAAATGTAATTTTTCAGTTCTTGTAAACACAGCAGAGAAGGACAATTATTTTATTGACAATTTTGTTAACAACTGACTTGTTTCTTGGATATCTAAAATTTATAATAAATTTTAATAAAGAATAAGACTCATAATCCACATTTTTTTGCTTTTATATTAATTACTAAAAAACTTCGGCATTATGTTAGTAATAGGATCCTTGTGTTATAATTCAGAATTTATAATCTTAAAGTAAAAGACACTGAATGGTTTGTATCCGTTTTACAGTCAGCAAAATTAATCAATTACAATCAAGAAGAACTATGGAAATAAATTACAAATTGAATATAAAAAGAATAATAACTGAGCTAGATGAACATCAAAATTAGCTGCATAAAGTTAGCCTTTGGCTCATTTTTGACTAGTCATTCAAATTAATGAAATCAAACATGATTTAACTGAAACATTCTAACTCATACCAGTATTCCATGAAACTTGCACTAATACATCATAACTTTAAAAAAAAACCTTTTGAAAAGTCAATAAACCTTAAATTAATAATAATACATCATAACACAAAATTGAATCCAAAACCTCTCCCTGTACAATAATTTGGACACACATTACTACTAAAATATTTCGTTTCCTTTAAATATAAGCCATATGAAGCACATTTAACACAAGCCAAGAAAAGAAATAAGGTGAATACTTGCACGTTTTAGACTATACTTAATCATCCCCAGGTATAGATTATGTTTCGTAAGCTAAGAAGTTTCATAACAACCAAATGCTAAATTTATGACTTTAATATTAAATGATATGCACTCTCTTGCTCAATTAATCTCAGTTTCAGCCAATAAATTAATAGATTTTCCTTTCTTTCTTAGCTCATGTTTATTATTAGTTGATCTAACCTCTTGGTTCTGCACTCAAGATCTATCATGCCCGCATTTGATCGAAATTAGACAATGGGTCTCTGGTCTTTGGCTCTGTTAGAATCTCGGCCTTGAAGATGTTGGACCCCATTCATCATCTGGACCTTCAGCTCTGCATGGGAGATTTCTGCACTTCTCCAGTCCAGAGTTTGTACACTAAGTCTCACGAACTTCCTCTACACTCCCACCGTTTGCATCCGTCTTTACTGTATTCTTTAATACTTCGATCTTTACCATAGCATCCCACCTGGGGTTGTGTTTTCTTTTCTCAACGGGACATGGTTTGTCAGAATATATGATTTGCCATTGTTCCTTTTGGTCTCCGTATTCACACACAATTGGCTAAATAAGCTCTGTCCTTGGAGGACGTTGCTTGTATCTTCAGGTCAACACATTCCACCATGGCTTATTACCATACACAAATGTGACCTTTCTTTGAGTCATCTGAAGAAGGTGGATACCCCCAGTCGGAAGTACCATCTTCTATTTGCTAAACATCTTTCTAGCCATCCTTCCAGTATTGTACACAAGGCTCGACTCTGCGCCAGTTGACAGTTGACTTGGAGTGAGCATCGTGATAACAAGCTTTTCCAGATAAAACATTATATTGGACTTTGGCCACCTTGCTTCCATAAAGATGTGAAGGAGAAAGTTGTACTAACGAGGCTAAGCAATGGTCACACTTTCTTAACTCATCATTTTCTTTTTTCTGGGGCTTATGCACCAAAATGTGGTCTGTATGTCACTCAAGTAGAAACAGCCCACATTTTACTGTTGTGTTGACATTACGACTGTGAGCAATGGCACCATTTTTAGACATGTTTTTACCATTGGTTTACCTCTAACGTTGGATAGTGTCATTGGAAATAATGACTTCATTGCGTTAACTCTCTCATCCATACCACTCCTTATTGACAACTCAGCCATGATTTACAAAGTAACAGCACCTGCTACTTCACCTCCTGTACTTCTTCTAACATCTCTCTCTTCTTCATCAACCTCTGTCATCACACCTACATCTTACATTTCATGTCTTGTGGCCTCACATCTAGATATTATTCATTCCTTCATAAAAAAAAATCCTGTTTCTCCTATTAGCTCATTTTCCATTTAGCTGATTCTATATCTTCTTCCATGAATGTGTATCAACGCAGGTGGAAGTTGTTCTGTAGTTGGTCTTCAACTTGAAAACTTCCTGTTGAGCAGCCTATTGTGACTCAATTGATAGAAATTTTCACTTGGTTATTTGTCTAATAGCCCTCGGTTTCTTTATTCTCGAGATATTAAGTGGCTTTATCTCATACCTATGATTGTTACCAACACCATTTAAATTTTACTACACTTATCCTTAATGTGCTCCCTTGCTCCTTCTGATTGCATCACACTCCCAAGTGACCTGCCCTTCCAAATTGGGATGTTAATATGGTACTCCATTTAAACCACTTTCTTCTGTTTTTGTTCCACTTTTTCCCCTTAAAACACATTTCATTCTCCTCTTACATACATATGTCGAAGGTTGGATTTGTTTGCCACGGACACTTTATGTATCTGGATTTTCCTTCTTTTCAAAAACCTCTTTTTCAACTATTTCCCATCAATTTCTCATAGCTTCTGTACCTGGTCAAAGCTCTTCATTGTTATATTACCCATATGATTTCCTTCCATAATACCCATCCTTGGCTATTTAACAAACACTTAATCAATATGACTCTGCATGCGTATAATAGGTGCTCATTGAAACAATTCAATAATAAATGTCCTTAAAATCATTTTTAAAATAATAGCAAATTTTACACTAAGATCTGTAACCATTTTTATTGTATTATTTAAATAATTATTAAATTAATTAAAATTATTTTCATTGAATAATTTATCATCAAATCAATTATAAAATTGAAATAGGAAATTCTACAATCAGGCTTGTGAACCATGCCCAATATGTTCATCTCCCGTTATTTACGTCATATTGCAGTTTTTTCTTCATGCGATTTTCGTCTTCCACCTGTGGCTGTTTTTCAGATTTCAGTAAAACTTTGACTGTTACTATTCATACGTTTTTTTTATTATTTTCAGGAGCCTTCTCTCCATTCCTCATTATATGGATCTCACTCTGTGATGAGTGATGCCTGGCCAGGAATACTTTAACTAGTAATCTACACTGTACAGCCATCTTGACCCACACATATTCCACTGCTTCACAGTGCCCACAATTGAGGTAGAATGTTCCATAAAATTGCTTGTAAATAAATAATTTAATGATATTTTGGTTTATAAACGTGCATATCAACCACACACTGCACGAGTAAAGCAGAATAGAATAGCTGCCCACCCCTATAGAGACTAGCTAGGCATGGTTTGCTTTTCAAAGTTGGATTTTGTGATCACCCATTGCACTTTCTGAGGTGATAATGTTAAGTATCAAATGATTTCTGAAATTCAAATACACCAAATCTACACCTTTACCCTCATCTACATGAGCAGTAACCTTTTCAAATTATGTGAAAAGATTAGAAAAGCAAGATTTTTTCTTAGTGAAACAATAATGACTATGAAATAAAATTCTGTACTTTGTTAAATTGTCTTTCAAAGCATCTTTCCGAAATTTCTCCCCAACTAATGTAAGACTAATGGACCTATAATTACTGGTACAATTTGTATCACCTCCCTTAAAAAGAGGAGTAACAATAGCTAACTTCAATTTTCTTGTACCTGCCCATTATTTAAAGGCTTACAAGATATAGCAACAGTGGCACACATTCCCAATCTTTACTTTCCTTCAAAATCCTTTGCAAAATATTATCTGGCCCAGGAGGCTTTTCATTTTTATACTTCCCAATTTTTCTTAACTAGCTAAGAATGACTGCAGTCATCTTGTTCAATTTTGTTTCTAGCTCTTAACTGTTAAAGATATCAAATACTGTTGAGACCCTTGTCGTTAAAAATTGAAAATAAATCAAAATTTAGTAATACAACCATATGACAATCATCAGATATAAGTTTTCCTGTATCATTCCTCAAGGGTTCCACCTCAATGTTTTTAAGCAAATTCTTGCCATCAATTTCTACACTTTCAGCCAAGCTTTTTTATACATCCCTTTTGATGTTCTAATTTCATGTTTCATCAGTTTTTGTGATCTTCCATAATGTGCTAAGTCTCCAATTATACCAGTAAATTTAATTTTTTTAAATGTATAATGCTTTCTTTAATTTTACCTCTTATACTCTTTTTGAGCCAACATGTGTGTTTATTTGTGCTACCATTTTTCTTTCTATAAAGATTATGTTTATTTACTTTGAATGTATCATTACAATTTTCTACATCTCATCAGTGTCTCCAAATAACTCTGCTGCTCAATTTACAACAAATAATACTTGTCACTCAATTCACAATTGACTTTCTTGAAATTTCTAACCAAAATATCAGTATTCCTTATCTCTATATGCAGCAAAATATTAAACCTAATACAGCAATGATTACTTGTACCCAAACATTCCACTCTCTCAATCATTTCTGTATTCGAAGTTAACTATAAATCAAAAACATCATTGTTTCTAGTACAATTTGGTAAAGAAAACCATCTTGACAGTTTCAGAGATCCTTTTCTGTCATGGTTTATTTGAGCATTTCATAATTTATATGTCTGAAATTATTCAGTATTGGTTGTTGTTGTTTTTGAATTAAGCACAAAGCTACACAATGGGCTATCTGTGCTCTGCCCACCACGGGTATCGAAACCCCGATTTTAGCGTGTAAGTCCGCAGACATACCGCTGAGCCACTGGGGGGCATTCAGTATTGGAAGTAAAGAAAATTTAGCGTGTGAAAATATCTGAATGGGTTAACTGTGAGGAACCTATACTTGCACTAGATTGGATTTGTTTGTTTTGGAATTTCACACAAAGCTACTCGAGGGCACTCTGTGCTAGCCGTCCCTAATTTAGCAGTGGACTAGAGGGAAGGCAGCTAGTCATTACCACCCACTGCCAACTCTTGGACTACTCTTTTATCAACGAATAGTGGGATTGACCGTTACATTATACGCCCCCACAGCTAGAAGGGCGAGCATGTTTAGTGCGACCCTCGAATTACGAGTCGCACACCTTACACGCTTGGCCATGCCGAGCCCGTTAAACTGGGAGATAAGGTTTGAAATAACCTGAATTAATTAACAGTGGTGACACTGAATCAGATTATATAACAAAGATATTTAACTGGAAAATATAACAGTTTGGTTAAATTTCATGAGATAGCAATGTTGAAACTAAAAAACATATTGCTAAATAACTGAAAATATTTTGTAAAATAATTTGAACCTGCATGTGTTTAAAAAGTGTTAGTGAACTTACGAACTCCTTACTTTCATAGATTTTTTGGAGATTTTGTTACAGTTTTCTTTTTCAGAAGCGAACGATTTGCAAAAACCTGCAATCTCTCTGGCAACTTTCTGCAAATATAAACCTTCCAAGATTTCAGGTAAATTTTTATGTTCACTTTTAACTGTAGAAAATAATAAACAAGTTCAAATACATCAGTATATATACGATGTACATGTATATATGTCTATAGCAAACAAGTTTGAATTGCATTACTTTCTAAATTGTTTAATACTGGTAATAAATATGTACTCATAGTTTTGAATATTCTACAGGTATGCAAATACTAACTATCATTAGAGCATTTCAATCATTCCCACCATGAACACCCTATAACTATAAAATAGGATCGAGTTACAGTAGCAAAATTACTTGCAGAAAACTGGATTTAACTTAAAAAAGCTAAATTTTCAGCCAATTTATTTTATTTACTCGAAAAAACATGTTTTGTAAATCAAGAATATAATTTAAACTATAAGAGATCAAAACGTGTACCATAAAAGTAAAAATTCTAATGCATTAGTATAGTAATCTATCAACTGAAATTACAAACTACAATATTATGTATTATGTTTTGTCTTTCATCACCAGAATCATGTTTTTTTTTTCAATTAAATGAGGAGATTGGCTATTCTTGTATTAGTTACAAGTAACTGATGTGGATTGACAATACATAATTCCACCTTTTACTATTAACAATGGACAACAATAAATTAATTAACAACAACATGCTTCTTCTAATAATGGACTACAGAAAGATCAGTAAGTTAACATTAAAATGATTTTGATAATGTATGTTAACAAGTCACATTAAAAACTCATCAAATATAAAGTTTTGATGCAACAAATGTATCAGAACCACATTTTAACACTGCCCTTTCACCACTTTGGAAAATGGTATGGCGGCGCCTGGATAGTTTCATTTGGAGGGCTGAGGTAAACTGTGGAGGAGCTTCCCAAAATGCCATCAATATGAAGTACAGATGGTAAATTATAATAATGTAAATACCAAGGTACATTTCAGAAAGGTGTACTACATTGAACTGCGTTATCAATGCAGGTTTTATTGTAAACTCATACTCTGATTAATAATTCATTATTACAAAGTAGAAATAATATGTTTATGAAAATATGCGTATATGTAAAAGAGGAAGCTCACCTAAATTCCACACAAGGAGGTAAAACACAATAATAAAGAGAAACATATAACATACATACTATTGGGTCATTTTATGAATAAGGAAAAATAACTAAATATAGTTAAACATTACAATCAACTGCTCTGTGGCATTGAAATCACCAAATTATATTAATAACACATGAAAATCCAGAACATACCCATGAAATATTGTTAGAGAAAGTGTTTATCTTTAACCATGTAGCACAAGTACTTAATTAGAGGGTAGTAATAATGTAAAATTACAGGGCTAATTAGGGAACATAACACAGCTTTGATAGGCCATGTTGTAAAACTGTGGGCAGCTAATGGGAGTGAGCGGGGAATGGCGTACGGCTGGCATCTGGATCTCGATGGGGCTGAACCAATCATTAGCTGTACACAGAGCAGACACCATGGTCAGAGGCTCGGTGATCACACGCTTAAGGCGTTCGAACAAAGCAAACCCACGTCTTGGATACTGAATGGTCATAGCAGCACCAAACCAAAATGTCTGAATTGCAGTTGACCTTCAGAGAAAGGCTGATTTCTTCATAAGTTCACATTATTCATACAGGCCAAACTGTGATTGTGATATTGTTCTTATTATCATAAGTGTGACAAGTACCTGTTACAATAATGTAACTACTACATTACATTAAATTAGGCATTTCTAAATAGCCCAATGACAACTACAAAATTCATTCTAGAATTGTTTAGAAATATTATTTGGTCAGTTAACATTACGGCAATACAGCGCATGAGTATCAATGCATTCAATACGTTGATATGGGATGCCTGACACATACTTCCGTCTTAATGAAGACGTTGAGTTCTATAGATCTATGTCTCTTTGATGTTAATTGTTAAGCAACAACGACGATTGTGTTTTCCATAATTTATGAATACATATAGGTAACAATATTGAGGGGGCTGAGGAGGGCTTGGCTCATTTGGGGGAGTTCAAGCCCCCCAAGTCCCCTTGGCGCCGCCACTGTTTTCAGGCCTAGAATTTAGGAGAAAAAGAAAGTAATACAATGGGAATAATGCTAATAAATAATCCATTCTCTTAAGTGTATCTGTACAAATCAACCCGTCATGATACATTTTACCACAGCTTTAAAAATAGATGATTCGACTCAACTTACCATGATCTACATCTACTGATTTCCAGCTTATGTATTGTGTTGTAGCAAACTGGATTGCAAGGCACTCTGGGGGCCAAATGTCAAGAAAATTTACTGGAACAATGAACTTTTCTAGTGCGTCAGCCAACTTTACCTGGATAAAAAAGTGAGCGTTTATTCATTTGGTGTTATTTTAATCAGCAGTGCAAAAACATATTGTTTAAGGCTCATAATAAATGAAGAAATAAGAACTAACACAAGTTTTCTGTAACGTAACTATTTAGTCTAATAACTGTTACAAAAGTGTAGGTAAACTACCCTCATGCTGTTACGGCAACACAGCCGAACAATCTGATAACGGTTACTATAATATAACAAATTAACCCAACAAAGATTGAAAGGCGTAAGTAAACTTCCTGCTGACAATTACAGTATCGTAGCCTACATACTCAATGACAGTAACTTCAATATACATTAAATATGCTAAGCGTGTATAATGATCATGTTAGTTCTACTTTATTAACCGAAAAACGTTCAAAGTTTTCTGGTTCATTTATAAAAGTGAGGTTTTTTTATTACAATGTGCACTAGCCGTAGACCTCAAACCCTTAATGGTATTATTTATTTGCTAATGATAGTGTGAATATTATGTTCCAAAATCTATGGATAGTGGAATGGTAACAAAAATATCGCATGTATACTTTCAAACTTCAAGAAGAAAAAAAGAATAGAGAAAATGAAAATGATAATTGCGAATGTCTTAATGTAAAACAAAAATGTGTATTTAGCAGAAAGCCAAGTGGAAAGCATTTTTGGATATTTAATAAAAACGTACCTTCACATTTTGTAGTTAGTGAAGGTAATAAACAAGATTATAGAAGAGTTTTAAACAAATTAACTTTTTATTTCAAGATTTTTGGTTGAATTAGATGCTTATATTTTAATGGATGTCTTAAATCTGGGTTTTGAGTTCTTTTATCAACATCTTTGAGATGAGTCCCCAAACTGCTGAGTTGTTAGGGTGTTCGACAGGTTTGAATCCGCGTCACACCAAACATGCTCGCCCTTTCAGCCGTGGGGGCGTCATACTGTTTTGCTCAATCCCACTATTCGTTGGTAAATGAGTAGCCTAAGAGTTGGCGATGGATGATGATGGCTAGCCGCCTTTCCTCTAGTTTTACACTGCTAAATTGGATAGCTAGCGCGGATAGCCCTGGTGTAGCTTTGCGTGAAATTAAAAAAAACACACTTTACATGTTATGAAAAGTCAACTTTCACATATTTTGTTTGATCTATGCTCTATTAAATAAAAAAATTAAAAATTAATAAGATTAAAAATAATGCAGTGAGATTTGAATATTTTTCGTTTCCCACATCTCTGAAAACGTACAACCATTAATAAAAAAACACTTGTAAACCACTTATGTACCAAACTGCTGATAAATCAATTGATTTGTTGGCTGCAAGGTGCCTAATACCAGATTAGACATGCCATAAACTTTATACGCAAGTACCATCAACATTATAATTAATTCTACGACGTGCTGCTGGAATGTCGTATGCATTTCCGATCAAAAAGAAGTGTTTTTCTCCAATTCTGTTTGTTTGTTCTAACAAACAACAAACATAAAACTATTAAATATGATGTGAGCCCCAAAAATAACGAAGGATTATAAAAGTCGGTAATTTTAGCATGAAAATGCTTCAACTTGAAAGACTCATTCAAATATTTAAATGTTAGTAGATATTCATGGTTTTGTAAGAGAGGTTTAAGTTCTGTACATTAGTCTTGTTTATGAGAGCCTCAATTATTAGAATCAACTAGTATAAACCTTACAAATCTAGATCCTTATTACTGTTTGGCTGAAAATATATAAAATGTTTAAATTACTCTAAAATCACAATAGTCTTACATGTAAACTTTATTCTGCACTAATAATTCTATGTTAACTATTACACAGTAATAATTTTATATGTTAACTTTATTCTACACTAATAGTTCTATTACTAAACTTTATTCTACACTAATAGTTCTATTACTAAACTTTATTATACTCGAAAATTTAAGATTATTCTTACCTCTCTATTGGTCCACTGGGTTTTCCCATACATGGGAGTAATAAGAGGTACAAATATAGAGCAGTTGCTAATTGCATAATTCAGTGCATCTTGCCAGTCAGAACCGGTTTTAATTTCATGGACGTCCTGAAAAAGTGTGATCAAATGTTGGCTTTAAAAAAGTACATTAAAAATGTACGATCACCAAAAATTATTACCGGGACTATTTATTGTGTTTGTCCTCACTTGTTGAGATAGAAACTGAGCTAAAAATCTATATTTTTATCAAAGTCAAATTTACATTAGTTAGTACACGTAACCCACTCAAAACATTTAAATTAATATATCTACACTAATTTAAACTATTTAAATAGGTTAGGTTTCCATAGAAAATGTGAATTAATATGAAACACATTTAAGCCAATGCATTAACATTGGTCAGAAAGTTCGTCATACACTAAGAATGCCCCTAGTGGCTCAGCGGTATGTCTGTGGACTTACACGCTAAAATCCGGGTTTCGATACCCCTCGTGGGCAGAGCACAGATAGCCCACTGTGTAGCTTTATCCTTAATTCAAAACAACAACAACAGCTTTCCCCGTAAGTTCTGAAAATTAATTATTTTGCATATCATCACGTTTATAAAGTGTACGATAAAATTTACTGTTTACCTAAACTGGTGTCAAACGTGATGTAATCTTCATTAAAACAACGATCAAAAACTGCCACTGAACTCTTACTTCACTATATTGAATTTAAATTTTCTGCCAAAATCCTGATTTTAATTTTCCTTATTTATGTTATAACCAAGATCACTTAATCTATTGCTGTAAACTTTGTATTTAATCTCACTTCGCTAGTACCAAAACATGTTTTGCAATTTATTTAACTTTTCATTTTATCTTTGTGAGTGTAATTTTATTTAATATACGTTATTATTCAAAGCTTTGTGATGGTACTTTACGATTTCCTTTGATTCTTTACCAGAAGCTGTTCTTAAAATCATGTGTATTTATAGAAATTTGTGCCTGTAGTTTTACTTCATTAAATTGTTATCAAAAGTTGTACTAGCGATCATAATTCACTTAATCCACTGTAGAGACATTATTTCGGGCACCACTTTGTTGTAGACCTCAGTTACACCAAATTGTTACAGTTTTGCTTTACTTACACTAGGTTTTCTTTTCAACCTTATTAAAGTTGCACCTTTTTCCATCAGGAATGGACTCACATCATGAACACGACAAATTGTTTTTTATTAAAATAAGATTTAAATCTAAGTTTTCTTTATTACTGGCAGCAAACATTAATTTTTCCTTCGTCTCTCTCTCGGTTTATTCATCATTCCCACATCTCTTGATCGTTTTCCTTTTATCTTATATATATATTAAACACACACCAAAAAAAAGTTTATTTCTAACTGACTTTGTGCACCAGTTCTGATCATAATGATTCTTATAAGTTAACATATCTTTCCCCACCATTCCTTCCAGTGGCTCCCTAGATCTACATCCTTTAGCTTTTGGCGTTTCCAAGGGTCCATCTTCTTCTTCAGCTCTAAGATATCAAACGATTATTCGTTCACGCCCCCAGTCACTGGAATCTTCATCTACCAACAGAGACCTGCACATTCGATCCAGGGCAGGATTCATGAAGTTCGACAGACCTCTTTCTATGAAAGAAAATAAAAAGAAAGGACGTGGTCGAAAACAGAAGAGATCTCTGCCCAATTCTCCTCTACATAAATAAAAATGACCACAATGATCAAGACGCAGATAGATTCTTATCCTCCTGTGAAAAAAACTTTTCTGAAACCTGCCAATATAGTCACCTTTCGCAGTTTTCTTTATACCGCAATGACATGTTGTTTGATGGACGAGTTCATGGTGGGGTGACACTGTTGGTTGAGCAGTATATGCCTGCTCCATTTTTGTCACTCCATCCACTCTTGGAGGCCATAGTCATCCGTGTTTTCTTGGGTTATACGATCACTATCTGTTCTCTCTACTTGTCTCCTGCAGAGATCTATGATCAATCCGGCCTTGAGTTCTTAATGAACAGTTGCTGCCTCCCTTTTTAATCCTGGGGGACTTTAATGAACATAACCCTTCTGTGGAGGATGTGATATTGATGGGATGAGTCACTCTGTAGAGAGTATGCTCTCACATCACAACGTTTCCCTCTTCAATACTACTGTTTATACTTATTTTCATACATCTTGTCAGTCGTTTGCTATTATTGATCTCTGTCTGCTCCCCCTTCACATTTCCTCACTTTTCTTTGAGGGTTGACAGTGATTATTTTCCTATAATTTTGAAAGAGATTGGTCGTCGTAGATGTCACCCGACCCACTTCCCTAAATGAAAGCTGGACCAGACCAACTGGACCTCTTTCACTGCTCTCACGTAATTTGATCCTGCTGCCGTCTGTAAGCTAGCGATAGACAATGTGAGGGAGCAGTAACTAACTGTATTGTCCAAGCAGCTGTTCAATCTATTCCTGAAACCTCGACTTGTTTTCCATGGTATCCTCATCTGTGGTCGAATCATACCTGCAACATGACACGAAAGGCTCAAATTAGGGCCTGGGATAGCTTTCGTAGGTATCCTACACTACTTTCTAGCAGGCCCATGCACATGCTCGGCAGGTAAGCTTCCAAAGCTAGAAGAAATCTTGGATTAAGTTCACAACTATCACATCTTCTACCACCAGTTCCAAACTAATATGAAACAAGATTCAGAAGAACAGTAGGCAGTATATCTGCTCTCTTTCGATCTTGCTCTCCAATGGGTTGGAAGTTACTGATGCTCAAAGCATCGCCAATATTCTCGGCGAGAGCTTTTCTCGTGCGTCTACCACTTTTGCTTTGTCCCCCTTTTTCTCAGTCATCAAGAATCGGGCAGAGCAATTGCCTCTTTCCTTTCAAGCAGATCGTTGTATAAACGAGTATGAGTACAAACACCATTTTACGTTGGTGGAACTCAAGACTGGTTTTCATCAGCCTGTTAATGTATCAGTTGGGCCTGATGAAATTCATTATATGTTGCACCAACATTCTCCTGCCTCTCTTTCTATTCTTCTGGTTGTAATAAACTGTTTTCCTAATACTTGGCGCCATGCTGTTGTCCTCCATTTCTCTAAGCCTGAAACAGATTCCTTCAAACTGTCTTCAAATTGCTTTGATTAGCTGTCTCTAAAGGATCTTACAGATGATTGTTAATACTTGTTTTGTTTGGTTCCACGAATCAAACAACCTCTTGATGTAGGTTCTGAAAACAGCACTTCATTATAGACCACCTAATTAAACTTGAAGCATTAATCAGGGAAGCCTTTCTAGCATATTGTTTCTGTATTTTTCGACCTTGAGAAAGCTTGTGATACTACGTGGATGTATGGCATCCTTTCATATTGGTTACGTGGCCATTTACCCATTTTTATTAAATATGTTTAATGGCCAGATGATTCCAGTCTGTGTGTATTCGACACATTCCAGTTCTTTCCCATGGTAGCTTGGAGTCTCCAGGGCTGTGTTTTAAATATCAAAATTTTCATTATAAAGATTAGTGTCACCAGTGGACAACTTCCCTACAATTGCAAATGGTCTCTGTGTCAACGACTTTCACATTTCGTGTCAGTCGTTGAGCATGAGGTTTATTGAGAGCAGCTACAGACTGCCCTCAATCGTTTAACGAAGTGGCTAACAGCAAACAGTTTTACCTTTTTTTCACTTTTGCATGCACTTATGCCACCAACAGGGCATTCACCTCGATTCTGAATTCTGTCTTGAAGAATTTGTGCTTTTTGTGGTCCCCGAGGCATCCACTGGTTAGCAAATCCCACCATGGATTATTATCATAGCCAAATGTGACCTTTCTTTGAGTCATCTGAAGGAGGATTCACTAGAGTAGAAGTACCAGCTTCTAGTTGCCGAACATCTTTCAAAACATCAGTTATAAGAATGGTTCGAAATCAGGTGACTCTGTGGGATCTGTTATGGTTTGTTGTGATTCGGTGATTGCACATAGGAGCTCCTCTGCAATTTCTGTTCTCTGCCAAATTTAACGCCATTTCTCTTGCCTTGGATCAAGTAGAAGCTATGCAATACATGAATTTTACTATTCATACTGACTGACTTAGCTCTCTAGTGGCTCTGGATTTGCTTCACATTAGCTCTCATAATGTTCTCGTCGATATTAAAAAAACGATTAACCCATTTTTATTTCTCATCTACTTCTCTCCAACTTTTCAAGATAACGGGCCACGTTGGTATTCGGTGGAAGTCTGTCTGCTCTGGCGTTATCACTGTCATGCCAGTTCTATGAAAGAACTATGGTTCTGTATTTAAGACTGGGCTCTACACTATTTGGGAGTGAGCAACGTGATAACAAGCTTTTCCAGATCAAGCCTTCTGTTGCTCTTCGGCCGTCTTGCTTCCGTAAGGATCGGAAGTTTTCCTGACTAGGCTACGCATTGTCACAGTTTTTTAACTCATTGTTTCTTTTATTTGGTACTGATGCACCAATATGTAGTCTGTGTGGTACACGGATCACAATAGCCGACATTTTATCGTCATGCCATCATTACAATAGTGAGCAACGGCAGTATTTTAGATTTTTCTAACATAGGTTTACCCCAGACGTTAAACAGTGACACTGTCCACCTTACTAATGTCTTTAAATTTATAAAAGCCATTGGCCTTTTTAACTGTATTTAAATTTTACCAGTTTATTGAAGTTTATTTAGTTTTACATTGATTCATTTTTACGTTTTATAGCAATTTTATTTTTATTTTATTTTTTACTTAGTAGTTTTGCGCCAATAAACGCTGACCAATCAACCATTTATTCACATAACCACACATTCACACACAACATCAGATTTAACAATAGATATATGGATCTGAAGTTCTGTACCCACATACAATAAAATTAGTTTTAATTAGAGAGGTTCAGGAAGGTCTCAATAACTGAAGCCTCTCTGCATTTCGATGGCCACTCGTTGGTCCATAACTTTCAAAGAAATTATACTCCGGTAATAACATATTTCATCTTGGCAGTTTTTCTATGCAACAAGATTAAATGTTTATGATCCGTTAATAACTGTACTAATCAAACTGAATTTTATTTTACTTTCATACCCCTTTTACCAACTAGCTGACACTTTGGGCGGTCCTTTATAAAAAGTTCTATATCTCCAAACATACCCAACGAGGAGTTATCTTTCATTTCAGCTGCGTCTAAATGTCCAAGCAACATCGCATCATTCTTTAGCTTTAATTACTTGCGTCTACATTCCGTCGGAAATGTAATTTGATATTTACTATGTGTTGTATCATTCCCATCACATTAGTGCCTCGATGCTCCTTCAGCCCAGTATTACTAATTTCGCCTGAACTTTGTTACTTCCTGTTTCTTTATCGTGGCTTCACTGCAGCATTTATCCAAACTTTAATCTTTAATTTGCCGGTTAATTATTTTTTCTCGATTCATACTCCCTATTCTAGTAGCATTTAAATTTTCTTCACTATTTGTATTGTTCACGTGATTACTGATTTCTTCACTAACTCCTATCTTTGATTCAGAGTGTCCTGTAATCTCATTTGTTATTTGACTATGTGTTACCATTGTTATTAGTATTTACATGTATTTTGAAACCCGACAGCTGCTACCTCAATATCAAGCAAAATTCGATGTTTCATACTTTCCACCACCCCTGCGATGAGTTAACATTAAAAAATTCGACTTTGACTGCAGCTTGTTGAACTATATATAGAATTTCTCTGGCTGTGGCACTAATCCCTATTAAATCAAATGTTACACCTATGAGTTAATTATCAATTAATAACGATTTTCTCATCAGTTTTTCAAGTATCACTATCCCTTAACATCTTTACAGCTTACTCATTTATCACATCACCTAAATATTTATTACAAAAAATTATGTTTGTCTTAACTCCAACATATTAGATTCTCTCTTTTTCCGTACTTTTTTATTATGCCTATTTTTATGAACTCGGTCACATCTATTACATTTTGGCAGTGGTTTATAATTTCTCTCTATATTTACAAACTAAGCCTGCGTAAAGGCTTTCTTTACAGCTCTGAAGAAGAAATTATCCAGTTTTATTTGTTGCAATTAGTTCTGTGAGATCGATATTCACTCACTTTCAAAGAAACGTGAAAGAAAGTAAGAATGATGGCAAACTCAGCTGATTATGCAGAAACGTCGAAATGCGTGTTTACAAAATTATTAGCACATCGTCTTCAACAAACTTAAACCTAAAAACGTGCGTGCGTATTTTGTTAACGCCTTTCCAGTTAATGCAGGAAGTAATTTTCTCATCATATACGGAAGGTTCTTTTCGTCTGCTCTCGTTATTGTTTTAAAAGCACAGAAAAACACAGTTATATTTCTTTTACAAAATTTTGGTAACTACGTAGGGTGCTTCTTTCCTACACTCCAGCCTTCTAAAATTGCCTTGCCTTTCACTCACTGTCATTTCGAATTCTCTCTGTTTATGCTTGTCTTCTAACTGTAGCTGTGAAGAGTTTTCTTAGCTTAAAAACGTTTCGTTTCTAACTTATCTGAGTAAATTCCGACTCATTACCACTAGCAGTTCTTAAATTTTCAATGAGCTCAAGGTTAGAAAAATTATTTACTGTGACTCTTGCCTCAATTATATATCTTATTTCTTTCACTTGTTACTACGTTATATAATTTATTTAGAAACTAAACTTTTGTCAGTTATTTCCATTTTTCCTCCATACTGGAGTTAATTCTTTAATTTTAAACAATGAATAACAAAATTTATATCTAGCAAAAATTCAATGAACCACTGTAAAAATAAGAACAAGCAAGAAAAAAACAAAAAGGAAACTTTCTTTACCAATTCAACTGCTTCGTCAGTTGGCTTTCTTTTAATGTTGATGTGGTTCCAACTTCAAATTATTTTGTTATTGGGTATCGAATTCTAAGGACCACCAGTGGCTCAGCGGTATGTCTGTGGACTTACACGCTAAAATCCAGGTTTCGATACCCGTGGTGAGCAGAGCACAGATAGCCCATTGTGTAGCTTTGTGCTTAATTCAAAACAGCAACAACAACGAATTCTAACAAATTTACGAATCACAATTCTGATATCCTTTTCTTACAGTGGTGCTACACGTTCACTTTCCCTTCAGCTTCACTAAGACTGTGTTAATTTATATCAAGAATTGACTCATACGAACTTAAACATAATAAACTGCTGTTTATACCACATAGGTTTAAAAATTACGTTAGCTTCTCATTGGCAGCATATTACTTTCTTTCTTCGTATCTCCCCCTCCGTTTATTCTTTCACCCTCTAGTCGTTTTTGATGTTTTCTTCTTTTCTCTTAAACTGCTGTATTTTATATATGTTTCTTAAACTATTTGTAAACAGTTTCTTTCATAACTTGCACACATGTTTTGATTATAACATTTCATAATCACAGGGATCCTATTGTCGTCATACTGTTGAAAAAGAAAAATGACCACTTCCCCAAGTCACTTATAGTGCTGTAACCACTCACAAACTTTCCAAAAGCCGGCCGCTTTCGCACTCTTTTCAGTCGCAACTAATACTTCTTGCATCTAACTTCACAACATCCACTACTAAAACCTACATATGTAATTTCAGTATGTTTTATTTATCAAGCTGAATTTGTATTTTTAGTCCTGCCCCAAATAAGACGTATATAATATCATTTCAGTTTAAGCCTTTTATTCCAGCCTGCGCTTCTAATAATTACTTTATTTTATATTTTTATTTGTCACACTGCTTCATTTAAACCTATTTGTCATGTGTTATAAATTTTACTTCCTTTTAAGCTTCAGTCTTGCTTCTTTAATTTCGCACATTTACTTTAAAATCTAAGTTTGACCCAATATCTGAGTGTTTCTTTACTATAACTTCACTTAAGTCATAAATAGGAAATATCATATTACAAAGTTAAAGCCCCCCAGAGGCTCAGCGGTATGTCTGCGGACTTACACGCTAAAATCAGGGTTTTGATACCCATGGTGGGCAGAGCACAGATAGCCCATTGTGTAGTTTTGTGCTTAATTCAAAACAACAACAAACAACTACAATGTTAAAAAATAATTTCTTTAAAAACAAGAAATTAGTCTCAAGAAGTCTCTTAAACTCTACATTAAAATGTTTGTGACACTAGTAAAAAGAACAAAGTAAAATTCAATACGATTGATAACAACAAAATATATCGTACCAAAAAAACGCTAAATCCAAGATCGACCAGCTCTTGCTTCAAGTTAAGAGCATATCTCACTGCTTCTGCTCGGACATAGCTAATAAGGATTGGTTTTGCCACAAAGACTTTTCTAAAATCTTTCTTCTGTTTCAGAGAAATTCTGTAAAAACGGGCAAATTAAAGCAATAAATCTTAATTGTCTAATCTTTTTGAGTAATTTGTAAAATTCAAACAGAGAATTAATAGCTTCAAACGTGTGATGTACTACATATTTTGAATCTTGCATTTCTTTTCTATAGCTGTATGTTTATTTAATGACACTTGCTGTTAAGCACCCCCAAGTCGTAGTTATCTATCCTATTAAAACATTTTCTTTACTTACTAAATTGTTTAGATTAGCATAATATACATATCCTTAAAACAAAAAAATCTTGTTAACTGATGAGCCATGACTTCCTTTTCTATTTCTCAACGAACAAGTTTGATACCTAATTTTTTTAGAACAAGAAATACTTATTAGAACTTCTTTGTTGTATTTTCATTAAATTTACCTATTTTTAAAAAGTAAATTTCCTTTACTAATTTTTGTATGGATTAAAATTTTTTACGTTAAAACTAGAAACTTATGCGTTTATATTTTCGATACCTATTGATGATGCAATATTTGGTTGCCTTAAGATTATATTACTGTACTATATCATATTTGTTAAATACTGTTATATCAGAAATCTGTACAAATTGTATCAAATGAGTTTTTAAAGTTTGAAGTATTACATCAAAATAACTTAATTAAACCACAATATGATCATCATCACAAAAATTGTTCCACTTTTATATAAATAACAAATAATCTTAAATTATTAACCATCATCTTTTTATGCTACGAGTACAACAAGCATAATACCTTCACGTTGGTTATATTTTTACTTGCCTCTGAGATGATCTGTTGTAATCAAAATTAGAACAACCTACTTTATGAAGGTTAAACAAACAACAATAATTTAATTTAAGATATTATACATATTTCTATATTAATTTCCATGGTGTAAGGTTTAGCTAAAATTAGACTTTTAACTTAGTATAATTTCATCGCAATAATTATTATCTCTTTTCATCTTTATTGGCTTCCATTGTGCACAACTACTGATACTTTGTAATAATTTCAATATGTTTGTTCAGAAAAAACTAGATCACACCGAACAAACAGACTGAAATTATTACAAAGTAAAAGAAAAGAAAAGAAAATCACATTTGCAGGTTTGAACTGATGTGTCAGAAAGTTTTTAGTTTTGGATGGTTATGTAAAGTTAATTTTTTCCTTTTTCAATTTTATTAAATTCAGATTTGAATTGTGATGTTGCTACATGGTTACCTTCCTAACTTGAAAGTCTTTTTCCTTTGAACTCCAGACTCAAGTGTGAGACAGTTTTGAATATTACATCCACTTTTCTGAGAGGAAATTCTTTCTGATTTTTGGCTTGTTGAAATCAGTGCTGAATACTGTCGAGTTGGTTGTGGTAGAGAAGTTCCGGGCTGATTTCCTCTGTTAGACGTTATTAAAATATGTTGTTCCACAAGTATGTCAACCATAGTCATCATAAATTCTTGTTTGGAGCTCAATGGCCAGCCGTGCTGGTCTAAAAACATGTATTCCAGTCTTTCATTGTAATTGATATCACGAATCTAAATATATGTTATAAAAATGGAATTTCAAACGTTTTGTTATAAAGACATTTTCGAGACACCATAACAAATAATAAAGATAACACTGGGGAACACTTTTTCAGTAACTTTGAGTTGCATTGGATATTTTAACTGATTCTGAAGGAGTTTTAGGCGCCGATTTCAAATCTGAAATTAGTTTTTCTCTACAAGCTCTAGTTTGTATGCAATTTGATGTTAATGAAATTGTACAAATGTGAACTTGCGTAAACCATGTATACCATGTATAAGCATTTTCACGTCCTTATATATAGATAGCTTCTAATATTTTGATCATTCTTCTTTTGTTTCAGATCAAACATGGCTTCCAAAAATAGATATCATTGCAGAAACAAGCCTTCTGCTACATATATGGATGCTACACACTCAATCGTCAGAGACGTGACATATCCTCGTTCGTCAAGCGTGCCTACAAGGCATATTTTGAAGTTCATCTTGGTGATCAAGACAAGCAATGGGCTCCTCATGTTGTGTGCCACAATTGTGAGGAAATGCTTCGAGACTGGACCAAAGGAAAACGCAATGGTCTGCCTTTTGGTGTTCCAATGATTTGGCGCGAACCCACCAACCATGTAACTGACTGTTATTTCTGCATGGTAAACACAACGGATGTTGGGAAGAAAAACCAACATAAGATTACGTATCCGAACATTCCCTCAGCTATTCGGCCTGCTCCGCACTCTGAAGAAGTTCCTGTTCCAGTTTTCAAAGGCTTGCCTTCATTGGACGATAAAGACATTGAACATGATACAAGCGAACAAGACAGTTGTGACAGTGAATTGTCAGAAAAGTGTACACAATCGGAGAACTGTTTTTCAGACACTGAACCTTTCCCCGTCCGTAAGCCTCTTCTTCAGGCTGAACTGAATGATTTAGTGCGGGAATTAGGTCTTTCAAAGAAAGCAGCAGAGCTCTTGGCATCAAGATTACAAGGCAGAAATCTTGTTGATCACTCTGTTAAAGTATCATATTTCAGAAAGCGTGACCAGCTTTTTGTGACCTTCTTTTCAGAAGACAGATAGTTTGTTTACTGCCATGACATCCAAGGGCTTGTCAAAGAACTGGGTGTACCTTACTATAGTCCTGCTGAATGGAGACTCTTTTTAGACAGTTCAAAACGCAGTCTAAAGTGTGTTCTTTTACATAATGTGAATGTTTATGGAACAGTACCTGTCGGTCACTCAGTGCATTTGCCGGAAGACTATGATGATATGAAAATGGTCATGGACTTATTAAAATATCATGAGCACAATTCGATCATTTGTGTAGACTTAAAGATGGTCAACTTTCTTCTTGGACAACAGAAAGTTTTCACCAAGTTTCCATGTTTCTTCTGTATGTGGACAGCCGAGCACGAGACAGACATTGGGTCCAGAAGGACTGGCCTATTCGTGACACCCTTGAAGCAGGCATGCCTAATATCATACAAGACCCAATTGTAAGCAGAGATAAGATCATCTTTCCTCCTCTTCACATCAAATTAGGTTTGATGAAGCAATTTGTAAAGGCACTGGAAACCGAAGGTGAATGTTTCCAACACATCATCACAGCTTTACCAGGGTAATCATTTGAGAAGATCAAAGCAGGCGTGTTTGATGGCCCACAGATTCGAACCCTAATTCGTGATGATCAGTCTGTTGCTAAGATGACCGCTTTAGAAAAGGCAGCATGGTTACCCTTTGTCGCAGTCGTTCAGAACTTCCTTAGAAACAATAAGGCAGAGAACTACAGTGAACTTGTGAACAGAATGCTCTTCCATTTTCGTGATCTCGGGTGCAACATGAGCATCAAGCTTCATTTTTTGAACAGCCACCTTGATAAGTTCCCTGACAACCTGGGGCTGTGAGTGACGAACAAGGAGAACGATTCCACCAAGACCTAAAGGTCATGGAAGAACGCTACCAAAAGCGCTGGGACAAAAGTATGATGGCTGACTACTGCTGGAGCATTAAACGAGATTGTCCAGATGAAGTGTACAAACGCAAATTCCTACCTAAATAAAATACACAAACAAATTGATAAGCTATTCCTATAATTTCCTATGATAACGAAAAATTAAAAAAATAAATAAAAATGTCAAATTGCATAAAATCTGTAGCTTGCAGACAAAACCCGACTTCAGATTTGAAATCAACACACTGAAATTGACTACAGAAAGGTCTTTTTTTAAATGCAACAAAATGAGTGTTACCCAGTGTAATTTTATCAACACTAATTCAGCTTGTTAAACTGCAGCTTTTTCATTAAGATGAAGTTTCACAAACCTAATTATGAAGTGCAATACAAATTATTAACGGTTCTCTATAAGTTATGTGTTTGTGTGTGTTTTCTTATAGCAAAGCCACATTGGGCTATCTGCTGAGTCTATCGTTCTGTATAAGAACGATTTGCATACTCTAACAAACAGACATGTAAACACAGATGCAAGCCATGGTGACACAGTTGAAATTTTACGCAGCTACATATAACTGGTTCACGGCGGATTTCCAGCCATTCTACTGCGCAATGCCCCAGCAAGTATCCTTATAACATTATAGTTTAAAAGTCCTTTTCGAGATGAAATATCTTTACAACGAGATTACTGAATTATCGTAAAGCCAAAGAGAAAAACATTTTGAATTTAATTTTTAGTATTCTTAATGAAATTATAAACGTTCACACGACAGACTCCAGCATCTTAATGAAAGCCAATCAGGAGCAACACCCCTATCTGTAAATAGAAAGATAGAGATGAAAAAAATCCTCTTACATAAACGATCTTACAAAAAGGTTGGACTTATCTTTTACTATTATAAACTAGAAAGTAAACAAGAATTATAAAGTTAAAAAAGATTCACAACTCGTCCAGATGCATCTTGACGAAAAGGAAGAGCAATAAATTGAAAGAAAGAACAATCCTCTTTGACCTACCAAATCTTCCGATATAACTCCAATAAACGTCTATGTCTATGGTTGGTAAATATATGTGGTCTAAGGCGAACTTGTCATTATTTGAAGCTTCTTTTAAATAGAAATTGCGGTGTGGGAGGATGGTATGAGGAGAGTCGACAATAGAGGAAGTAATGACATGGCCAACAAGGAAACGGGACATTGTTTTGATAAAATGGAATTAACTCTTTGTAACAAATAACGCTTATTCTTATGGTCCACAATCCTCAAAATACGTTTATTTATAGTACGAATGCCTTCTCCCTACTTGCGAAGTATTATTATAATCTTTATAGTTGCTACAGGGCATTAGTATTAGACTTAATAAATTGTTAACACTACATTCTTTATCTAACAAGGCTGCAAAAACCGTTTGCATCATAACAACAGTTGTTGCAATAAATGGCTTATATAAGTAGTGTTCTGACCATTATTGTGTTTACCGTAATCCCAACAGACTGATGAGCTCTAGATTAAATAAAACACGTCGTAAGCAAATAATATGGCAAACGTTTCATGGCTGAAATGTTATTACTGTACACTTTTAATTATTTAAAGTTCTCGAGGGTCTATATGAAGAAATATAACAGGCCTAACACTATTGTCCTGCAATAATTTGACGCCATTACAATTTTAATCGCGTCTATAAGAAGCTGGCATCCGTATGTCTTGTACCTACAAACATTAGAAATACGGGTACACTTCAACATTACTATGATTGGTGGTTTTGATTGTTTGGAATTAAGCACAAAGCTATACAATGGGCTATCTATACAATGCCCACCACTATCAAAAGTTATAAAGCGAACAAACTAACAGTGGTTTTAAATTCTTGATATCTCTTTAAGAAAACATAAATGCTTTAAATCTGTATTTCTAGTAATGCAGTAACTAATGCTTTCTGATATAAGTAAAATGTTTTATAGCAATGCATTCAATTGAAAGATTTCTTCGAAATGTAACGCGGAGCTACAATTTCTTCTTCATTATTTTCATCTTTTTTGTCTGGTGAATCATAATATAATTTTACTGACCAACACTGTTTTGCACTGTTAACTTACTAAATATATTTAGGACTAGCCCTGCCGAACCAAGTGAGTTATAATTTGGTTTAAAGCTGAATATAATGTAGACAGCAAAGGTTCTAACTGGTGAAACAATGCATTGTAACTTCTATAAAGAAATGCAAGAAAATCATGTATTACTTTAATAGTTAATATTAATTCTATTAACATCAATATCATACAAGAATATCCTTAAACTACCAGACAATGTATTGTATTATAGAGGCCCGATTAAAAATTCGAACAGCTAAATCAAACAATAAACAAGATATCCCATACGTGTTGCCAATTTTTACATCTTTTAGTTCAACTATGAAAAATACATTTTTTTTCTATTGTGTGAAAACTCAGGTTAAGAGAGTGATCTAGTTAATAAAGATCCCTTTCTTTGAGTCAACCTACATAAGTTTTTATCAAAAGGTTACCTGCATAATACTCTTAACGTTGGATATACTTTGCATGTTAACAAACGTTTACAGTTTGTTCGTTTCTGTGTCCACGATTCATCTAATGTAATAAAATATTATCATATGAATGTACACGAAATAAGTATGTTTTAGAGGGTAAGATTTATCTCAGTTAATGTAGATAGCTCACAACAGGTATCAATAAAGTTAAATATAAAGAACTAAAGGTATTTATGCCACTGAAAAGTTTTATACACACAAGAAATTATAAACTGTTTTATTCAATAAATTAGAAGCCACAAAGTACAGGGATAATGTTTATCAGGCAAAATGAATAAATATGAAGTAATGTTAATAAATTAAACTTTATTAAACGACTTCGGAAATTTTAGCGTTTATGGAGAGGAAAATTATGTTAAAAACAAGTACACACCTAGCATGAGAACAAATATTAATATAATATATCAAGATCACCCTTAAAAGTGACCTTCACGATCTATATACTTACCCAGCAGAATTTAAAACAATAAAGATAAATTAATACCATCTCTAATAAAGAAACAGTTCTGTCAAAGAAGCCGGAATTTAAGATTCCATAGTTAACAGTTATTACTTGTGATGTTCAAAAACATTTAACAAGTCTCCTAACAATTTTCAGAAACCAACATCAAATCACTTATACATATTGTACGCTCCAATAAGACAAATCAACTGTTACACTTTTTCTAGCAATTTAAAACATTTACTATCAACCTTACAGCCCTTATCTGCAACAGTTTCATGAGATTGATATCCTTCCTATAGGTTACTAAACCAAAATTTTCCAAATGAGGTCTAACTAGAGTCTTATACAAACAAAATAAATTCAAATAATTTTGTGGAACGTAACTGATATAAATAATTTATACAAGTTAGTCTTAATTACTACAGACAGACCAACTGAAGAGGATTTCGGGTACAAACACTCTAGATCCTTATATTTCTCTGTGTTGTAACCAGTGGGTAACATAAAAGCTTTTCTCATATACTGGGTTCTATGGTAACAAATAACAAATCTAACGAATTTCTTACAAGGGATCCACTAAACTGACTACCGATTCACCACTCTTCATTGCTCTTTGATTGAAGCACTTCAACTTGAAAAAAATGACCAATTTCACTAAGTACATTCTTAAATCCTTTGCACAAATAGAAAAGTAAATTGAACATAATATGTACCTACACTAACTTGTATTACTTTTAAATATAAATAATCCAATAATTATCAAAATCAAAAGGAAAAGTAAACTTACAAGATCGTTCACAATTTCTCGTATTCTTTTGACATTCCAGTTCAAATCAGCAAAGATGAAACCTAAGTACTCTTTGCTAGGCACTAAGGCTATGCCAACACGGAGTTTTTCTACGGAGTTAAAGTAAAGTTATAAATCAAATAACTTCTAAATATAATGTACAAAAAATCTTGCAACAAGTGAAATTACAAGAGCAAGCATACAAGCATGTATGATGATAATGATACATAACAGTCTATTCGAGAAACAAATTATAGGACAATAGTTGACCTAGTTTCTAACGTACTTCCTGCCTTTGGTTTTTTAGACGTGGTTTCAAACCCCATCCTAAATCGTTCTTTTTCCACAGTTGAGCAGGAAAACAAAACATTAGCTTGAAACCAAAAAATGTATGCAAAAGTCGACCACAACGGGCAACTTCAAAATTTCGGATCCTTTATCTAAAAGAAGACCGAGTTACTGATCCTCGCCAGATGGTAATTATCTACTGAGTTTACTTTTTTTTTTTTTTTTTTTTTTTTTTTTTACAAATGCAAATGAAACCTTTATAAATATATATACAAGGATAAACTCTTACCAGAATATCTGTGTAAAAATATTGAGTTTTTATCCGTAATCAGAAGATCTACTGTCAAGGATTGTTCTTGTTCTTTCCGAATTTGATACCTGAAGAAATACATCAGAACGTTTATAATAAATGTTCTAGAAACTTCTCATTTACATTCATTTATTACTTTGATAATTTTGATATCTAAACTGAAGTTTATCAAGGTACATAAAAAGGAAAAACTATCAACATTTGATGATCATTTTGAAAGTGTACAGTTGAGTTTAAAAAATATCCTATCTTTTGGTGAATAGCAGTCCGTACGTCAACCTCAATGAGTCAACACTAAATATTTCTTGAACATTTTTGTGTGTTTGGAAAAATAAAGGAGAAAATACTCACAAGTAAAAAATTTAAGTGTTTTGAGTCAGCTCACAAAGAATTACTGACGTCTTATATGTTATATTCGTTTGTTTTTTTATGGACAGGTGGTCAGGAAAACAGCAAATAATAAACGTTCTTCTTCCTCGTTGACTCCCGTCACTATGACTGGTCGTGAAATATTGTCCTAGTCACTCCTACAAGTTTTAACTTCAATATTTTAATTCAATTGCAATATATTAAATTTTTTCCACAAGATTGCGCGTGCTATATCTCCCTAGTGTTTAATCCTGGTAATAATGATTGTCCAATACTATTATCCTAGGAAAGGTCCCCTTTATTTCCATAACAGACTTTTTTAAAATATTTCCTGTTAAACAGTATGTAGCAACAACAACTAAATAATGCCGCGCTTAGTCATATTAGGATGTTTTGAGTAGTTTGTTTTCCTAAAAATTTCCCGCAAAGCTATACAAAACCTTCCATAATATAGAACTCATAATTAAAGGAAAGGCAACTAGTCAATAGTATCCTGCGTAAATGCTTGAGCTACTAGTCTCTGACTGAATAATAAATTTGATTGCCATTCTTACAGCACACCATAAGAGGCAATTTGAATTCTACAGTAATGGACACGAATCATGAACAAATTCGTATCTAGGGCAGGGTAACCCCTAGGATACGTCCGACAAATGTTAGGCAAAATAAAGAGTTAAATCTTTTACGGACTGCCCCCTACCAGTACAGCGGTAAGTCTACGGATTTACAACGCTAATATCAGGGGTTCGATTCCTTTCGGTGAGCTCAGCAGATGGCACGATATGGCTTTGCAATAAATATAACACACAAACACATTCTACGGACTGTATTTTTTTGGAACCTAGATTTATGCGATGGTTTGATTTCTGTGCTGAAACCTTCATCAGTTTAGTGTGATTCCTGTTTCATATAATATAGTCTAACTGAGGGATATAATGTGATATGTAAGATATACGCATTCGACATACGACTCAGAAACCACACCGGTCCGCCTTACGGTTCTATATGTACAGAATTCGAAATATTCTCACCCATCTTAAAACTTTAGTATGTGAAGTATACCAAACCTTTAACGCCAAAATACACAGCTGTAAACATTACGAGATTAATTATGTCATTTTTAACAGAAGTTTTGAACTGTAATGTCTTTGTTTCGACTGTAAATTCAGTTAAACTGTTCACTGTTAAGGTCAAATAAAGAATGCACACGCCAATTTATTCTAAATCTCACCATATACAAAAGTGCCCAAATCTTGTTTCAGTGACGTATTGATTGCACATTAAACACATTAATGTTTCGCCAATTTTCAGCCCAGTGATCCCTTATATGAGAGGTAAGATAAAAATAATCTATCTTTTCACCCATGTAATCTTTCTAACTGTGGCGTCCTTTTCGATGGTGTTCATATACATTGCTGGCCAAAATCTTAAGGCAATGAACATAAAGAAAAAATATGCATTTTGCATTGTTAGACGGCATCTACGAGAGAAATGTTTTAAAAACCGTAAACGTCTTCAAAGGCCACGCGTCCTTCCACACCACGAAACAGCTCGGTTAAACTTTGCTGAGAAGCACCAAACATGGAACGTAGAAGAGTGGAAGAAGGTTTTGTTCTCTGATGAGGGCCCAGCACGGCCAGGTGGGTTAAGGCGTTCGACTCGTAAACTGAGAGTCGCGGGTACGAATCCTGGTCGCACCTAACATGTCCGCCCTTTCAGCTGTGGGAGTATTATAATGTGAAGGTCAATCCCACTTTTCCTTGGTAAAAGAGTAGCCCAAGAGTTGGCGGTGGATGGTGATGACTAGCTACCTTCCCTCTAGTCTTACACTGCTAAATTAGGGACGGCTAGCGCAGATAGCCCTCGAGTAGCTTTGCGTGAAATTCAAAAAACAAACAAACATCTCTGATGAGAAATAATTTAACCTGGATAGTCCAGATGGCTTCAAACGTTACTGGCACGATAAGGATATCTCACCGGAAACATTTTCGACACGACACAGTGGAGGTTTCACCATGATTTGGGGTGTTTTCTCCTCCCATGGAATAATGCAGCTTCAGGTTATAAAGGGGCGTCAAACAACAGCTGGCTACATTGGAATGTTAGAGAGAGCATCCTTACTGACTGAAGGCCCTTGCTCGTGTTGAAATGACTGAATCTTTTAGCAGGACAATGCTGCAATTCACAATGCCCGCAGGACAAAGGACTTTTTCATGGCGAATAACGTGACTCTTTTGGACCAATGTTTGGGGGTGGATGGAAAGGAAAATCTATAGAAATGGACGTAAATTCCAAACAGTGTATGATCTTCGTGAAGCCATCTTCATCACTTGGAATAACATTCCCGTCAGCCTTCTGCAAATGCTTATATCGACCATGCCAAAGCAAATTTTTGCAGTTACTCGCAATGACGGCCGAGCGAGCAGCTTACTACTGAGACCTCTTGTTAGGCATTTTCTACCCAGTTTAGGACTTATTTTTGGTATGATCTTAAATGTTTGACCAGTTAGTATTTAGGCTAATTTCATAGTGTTCACATTTTCCCCATTAAATGCTAAAAAACGTTTTTTTTATTTTCTCTTTTCTTATTTTCATCTTTCGAAGCTCTACTCAAATAAGTGGTTCAGCCTAATACGCAAAATGCATATTTTTTCTTTATATAAAGTTCATTGACCTTGAGATATTGGCAAGTAGTGTATAAGGTCAAGGTTCTCCCTAAAGCGACATCGACTGCACTAAATAAAATATCTTAATACCCTTCATGTAGTTTGTGCAACATGATAAACAATATTACAGGAAAATCTTAATGGCCACTAAATGTCCATAAAACCAGTTTTGTTTTATGCAACTATATGTCTGGCCTTCGAAATGCATCCGGCTACTCACACGGGAAACCGAAGGAAACGGGGATTTCAATGGGACTCTACTTTTCTGTAATTTAGGAAATTCCGTTAACTTGTGAACACGGACATATATTATAAAAAAATATTAAAACAAGTAACTGAGATAAATCAAACCAGTTTCCTAAAGGATACTTTTCAAATGATTTAAGTTAGAAAATAAGACAATAATAATAACTTCCAGTTACATTTGGAACAAGTCATGTGTGTGTACATAATTTCGAACCTACTATAATTCATTTACTGTCTTAAGAAGGTAAATTCTTTTTATAAAAAAATTAAACAAAAAACGACATTCAAAAAGTTAATTCGAAATAACAAAATGTTCTAATATACAGGGAAATGCAACACACACATCTCTATGTTTAGGTGTATATATAGGGTGGCATTGTGATTTTGTTATACAAATATTTATGTGCACTGAATGTATCACAAACTTTGTCTGTTGGTAATTTTCAACAGATGAGTATGAGAACGAGAACATTTTATACACAAAGAATCGACTTTTACAAATACCATTTGGAAAACATTAGTACTGAATACGGGACAAACTGCCCTTAAAATTCCACTAATGCTTTCACAATATTTTATATAAATGCAAACTTAATTAAGTCACTTCAATTTTTAGGATTTAATTACTTCTTTTCAGCAAAGCATATCAGTATCATTTGTAACTCTTACTCATTCTAAGAGCAAAAAGACATTAGAAGTACGATACAAACATTATCATAATACTGCCTTCTGAAAAAAAAAAAAACATTATGTAAAGAAAAATATCAAAATCTTTCTTTCACCCAACGTAGCTGATGTTTGTTATTAAACACAAAGCTACACAAAAGACTATCTGCAGTGTGCCCCCGACAGATATTGAAACCCGATTTCTATTAGTATAAATAGATAGACATACTGCTGTGCCACTGAGTGGCCACCAAAAGTGATAATATTGTAAATCATTATGGGTCATTATATGATTTGCTGTGTATCTTACTGATAAATTTCGAAAGAACGTTTTATAGATGTATTCTAAGACTAATTCTCAACCTTTCGAAATCTACGGAACCATTCGACAAAAGCGAAATTATAGCTGACTTCAACTTAATTATACCCTAACATAGCCCGGCGTGGCCAAATGAGTTAAGGCGTTCGACTTGTAATCCGAGGGTCGCGGATTCGAATCCTGGTCGCACTAAACATGTTCCCCCTTTTAAACGTGAAGATGTTATAATGTGACGGTCAATCCCACTATTCGTTGGTAAAAGAGTATCCTATTTAAAATTATTTATTCTCATTTTTCAACTTGAAATAAACATTATATAGTTCTTAGAATTTAGAATAAATATTTTTCCCTAACTCGTTTGTTTATATTAACTCTTTTTTAATTTTTTCAGTTTGGACAAAATTTTCCTAAGATAGATTTTAGGAAGTTACTGACTGTTTAGGTATGGAGAGTTGTAGGCTGTAACCTACATGTGCTCCTAATATAAGATTATATTAGCGTTAATGCACATAAGTAATGTATATATTATATATAATTTAGTGTTGAATTTGAAAGCTTATAATTCTAAATGTTGATTGATCTTTGTGGGTGGTACGTTATAGATATTCCAGTTTGTAGCTTTGTGCTTAGCAACTACAAAAAGTATTTATACATAGAGAGGTAAAATGTAACAGATGTTGTATCTTCATTACAGTTTGTGTTCAATGATGAAAATACCTTCCTCATTTTGGCAGTGGTTCTTAACCTAGGTTCAATCAAACCCTAGGGGTTTGGTGAGTTAGTCTCCGGGGTTCGGCAGAGGTCAAGACACACACTCTGTGTGTGTGTCCGTTCCGTTTACCCCACTCGTATAATTTGTGACGTCATGCTCCACTTGGCCATCATTGGCTGCGGCTGATCACGTCACATCACTTGGCCTTAATATCTGTGCTGCAGGGAACTTCGTGCGCTTAGCAGTCGACTTGTGACTGTAGTAATCGTGCGTTATTTGTGATTTTTTTCTTAATCTTTCAATACTTTCACACTATGTCGAGCAAAAACAGAAAATGGTTGGATTCACGTGTGTAACGGAACATGATGGGAATCAGCGTCCTCAACGCATGATTTGCAATGCCATGTTGAGCAGTTCTTGTCTAGCGCTGGCAAAACTAAGAGAAAACTCCGTAAAGCACACAACACTTGCTGAATTCAAAGTAAAGAGAGCCAGGTTCGATGAGAAGGCTACTTAGCCTGTTCTCGGCTTTGTACCAATCGACAAACCGATCTTCACAGCATCGTACAAAGTTGCGTACTTGATTGCAAAGCAGGGCAAACCACACACTATTGGTGAAATACTCGTAAACCCAGCTGCGTTGAAGATGACGAATACCATGCTGGGAAAAGCTGCTGAAAATAAGTTATCCCAAATTCTTTTTTTCAAATGACACCATCAGCAGCAGAATAGATGACATCTTGGCTCATGTAGTTGCAGATCCGATTTCAAGCAAAGTTCAGGCTTCACCTCGACGAGACCGCCGACGTTTCCAATCTAAGCCAACTTGTTGTATTCGTGTGCTATGTGAAGAACGACGAGATAAAATATTTTTTTTGTATTTTGTAAGCCTCTTACAACAACAACTAAGGCAATCGTCGTGAAGAAACTTGTGGATGACTTCTTCAGAGACAACGATTTTTTGTTAGATATGGTTTCTGCAATTTGTTCGAACGGATCTCCAGTCATGCTGGGACAAAACTCTGGTTTTGGTGCGCTGGTGAAGGCCGATGCACCACACATCATTGTAACGAACAGTGTTCTGCACAGGTATCCATTGCCAACAAAAACCTTTCCTTCAAAACTGACAAAAGTATTAAAATTTGTTGTGGAATATTTGAACTTCGTGCGAAATAGTGCCCTGAGCACCGCATCTTCAAAGAGCTGTGTAATGAAATGGACTCTGAATTCGAAGTACTTCTGTACCATTCTTACGTTCGGTAGTTATCCCGGAGAAAGGTGCTGAATCGTGTTTTTGCCATGCATGTGGAATTAGCCCTGTTTTTGCGAGAGCATCAACATTGTCATGCAGATTGCTTCGAAAAATCTGAGTTTATTCTCATTTTGTTGTACATAGCCAATATCTTCAATACGCTCAATCATCTTAATCAACAGATGCAGGGCGGTAGAGTCAACATCATCGAAGCGGAAGAAAACCTGAAGGCTTTTCAAAAAAAGCTACCGTTATGGAAACAACGAACAGAGAATGATAACTTCGCAAACTTTCCTTTGCTGGACGACTGTGTAAGTAGGATCGAAGATGTGTCTGAAATCGGAGACATTTCTGTATCCGAGGAACTGAAACAAGCAATTGCCATGCACTCAGATGAGCTCGCAAAGTCTCTCGAGTCATATCCATCATGGGTGAGACAGCCGTTCACATTTAGTATTACGACAACACATGTCAATGATGAACATCTCGACGAAATCATTAAACTTCAGCAGAGCCAGGTTGAACAGCAACTTCTCAGAACAACAACGTTTTGGTGTCACCAAATCGTAGCGAACCTTCTTATTGCTAAGAAAGCCCTTAAGATACTCATACCGTTTGTTACAATGTATCTTTACGAGCAATCCTTTTCGAGGATGATAGACATAAAAACGAAGAAAAGGAGCAGACTTTGCTGCGTAAACGATATGAGAGTGGCACTTGTCAAGGTGAAGCCGCAAATTTCTGAACTTGTCTCTGAAAGGCAACAGCAAAAGTCGCATTGATTTGCAGTAAATATTCATTGAGTTATGTTTTTGTTTTTGTGTGAAATTCATGTTTTCTTGGTTTTGTTCTTTCAGTGATATTGTGTGCAACTGATGCATGGTTCATTTTGTGCACTAATAAAATATCTATTGTTTTGAATTTGAAAAAATCATATTTTATTTTTCCAATTACGAAGGGTTCAGTGAATGCAAGTACGAAATTTCCAGGATTCAGAACCTCCAACAAGGTGTAATTTGTTTGTATCGAGCTTTATGCAATCTTTTTTTCTCAGTTTATTTTTAACTTGTAGCTGAAAAACTTTAAATTCTCATTCTGTAACTGTTAATTGTTATTATCTGAATGATGATGTATAATGTAATACATCTCACTTTTTATCCACCCCTGTATAGTTTTTATTCGTTGGTGAAAGAGTAGTCTAACAGTTCGCTAAATTAGAGACGGCTAGCGCAGATAGCTCTCGGAAACAAGCGAAATAAAACTGTATAGCGTTATCATCGCAAAAACAAAATCAATTAAACAAACAAAAGAACTAAGTCGATCTGTTGGAATGTTTAATGTTTTTTGTTGGGTTTTTTTAGATATAAACTGAAAATTGCACTTATTGAATTTTTTTAGAACAATATGTTAAGATATTGTTTGTTTTAAATTTCGCCCAAAGCTACTTGAGGGCTATCTGCGCGAACCGTTTCTAATTTAGCAGTGTAAGACCAGAGGGAAGGCAGCTAGTCATCACCACCCACCGCTAACTCTTGGGCTACTATTTTACCAACGAAAAGTGGGATTGACCGTCACATTATACACCCCCACGGCTTTGAGGGCGAGCATGTTTGGCGCGACCCTCGGATTACTAGTCGCACGTCTTACGAGCTTGGTCATGCCGGGCCTGGAACAGGAAGAAAGATAAACACAAAAATCACAAATCATGAAGGAAATATTACCTAAGAAAATAAAAATAATGCCATTTTCCCACTTTATAAGAGATAAATTTGACAAAAATTTCACAGGATAATTTCAATCTAAACTTTTTTCTGAAGTCGTGAATCCTAGAATAATTATAGGATCAAATTTCGCCACAATCACCTAAATGCTGGAATTAATTTTGCTAGAAGACGCTGTCCGTCAAACTTCATGTGAATGTTCAATTTGTTTTTTGGACTTCGCGCAAAGCTACACGAGGGCTATCTGCGCTAGCCGCCCCTAATTTAGCTCCTTAACCACCTCGCCAAGCCGGGCCTATGTGAATGTATAGAAATTAATATCAAAGACTATGTCAGAGTGATTCAAAAGTGTAAATTTTAGTTTTGCTTAACAATAAACATTTTCGTACTATTTTTACGAAACATGAATTCATGTATTTCCTTTACATAGTTAAAAAAAGTTAAACACGATAGAAATATTTTATTTTTGAAAAATAATGCCATGGAAAGGTTAATATTAAAATAAGTCTTAAAAATTAGCTTAATATATTATTATTGTATGAAACAAGTAACTGTAATGTAAGCTTAAGTTACACAAAATTATTTTCACGTACAGTATAAATATTGTATGAAGGAGAATAGGGTTAAGTCGACAATTAATATAGACGTAAAAGTACTGAATAGTGCCTATCAGTTGTTTTATCCACTGGATACCCATAAAAAAGACCTACAAAGTTCGAAGAATGAGAAAACTGTCATGTTTGTACAATGAGGTGTAACAAATGTTTCATTAAACATTGTAGCCTTTTAGAAGCACTTGTCACATCACTTCATACGCAAAGTGTTTAAGTCACATGCTCAAATAAGAAGACATTGTGTAATAGCCTTCCTGCGCTTTTATAGTGTGCATTTATTCGAGTTGTTGTTTTTCTAACAGTTCTAGAAAGTGGTAACATTGTTGAGACTCATTGTAAAAATAATAACCTAGTAAAATACAAAATGATCATGACTACTATAAAAGTTGATAATTATTTGGAAAAGTATGGGTGGTAACTTTTCGACGTCTTCATTGAGAGGTTTATAGTCAGCATGTGTTTAATGAATCTTTGAAACGTTTGTCATCAAGGTTTTTGTTTATCTTAGAATAGATAATATTCTAAGATAAGAATCTTAGAATAGAATAGAATAATAGAAAGTGTCTCTATTACACTGATATCTGTTTTATATGCATATAATCATATCAAATTCAACCATTTTCTGAATGTGAAAGTTAAAATTACTTTTAAAATAAGTATTTAAAGAGACTAGCTAATTAAGGTAAATATATAAAAATGGATAATGTTTTTTATAATTAAAGTAATTCGTTGTTAATTTTCTCTGAACAAAACAAAAGATCGCCTTGAACATTATGAGTTGAATATTTTAGGTTACCCATACTTCTCACAAATCTCTTACGATGACGAACACAGGGAAGCCTTATTTACAGGTATCCTTTAATTAAGATTGAAGGACAACATTTCTTACAGGTTTCCCTCTTGAGATTTTCGATTGAAATTTGATATTTTGCTTCATTTCAAGAGCTTACGGAAATATAAGATGGCAGGTGGACAGAGAGACAAGCGGAAGTAAGTGGATAAACGTATGATAGATGGTGGTAGAGGGAAGAATTTAGTATTCATTTGTCAAGGTATTCCTGTTAAATTGACAAAACCTTATGAAAATGGGTTAAAGTTATATGTTTAACTCAATGTTTTAACGTAGTCGTTAGTTTCATAAACTTAATTTCGAACTGCAGAGCAACCAGTTTACGATGTGTAGAAACCAAACAATTAAACGCCAAAAAGAGCCTTTACTCTTACATTTTAAGGGGAAATCCGATTATGAAAAGGGAAACTTGAAGTTTCGTAATTTAACAGCCAGTATTACAAGTTCTTTATTATGTTATGGGGGCCATCAGGTCGAAAGCCCTTACCATAGTAGGATGTACATGTGCATAAGGGAATAACTTTGAATTGCTATTAACATTTTGGTTGTTTGAAGTTAAGCACAAAGATACACACAATGGATAATCTGCCTGGTATGGGTGTCAAAACGCAGTGTGCTACAAGTTTGTTGTAGCTGTTGCTGATGAGGAATTGTATATTATAATCTAAACAATGCAATTAAACATGAAACAGATGTCCACATAGTTTAATGAAACAATGAAAGTAAGTTGGATCCAAATTCCAAAACAAACAAATCTTCCTGTTCCACCAACATATGCTTCATTATAAGGCTAACATGGAATTACACAGAAGTCAAGATTTTTAGCTTCTTGTAGGGACTTTTTTTTATGTTACATTCTTTCTAACATACAGTTTTTCTTTATTTGCTGTAAATTAAAGAAAGTGATTTCTTCTTCTGTTTTCTGTTCTTCTATTTGTGTCATTTGTTACATATTATAATTTATCTCGGGCGAGTTTCCTATTAATTATGTTACGTATTACCATTTCAAGTAGCCGGAAATTTAAAAGTTAATTGAATATCAATATGTATGAAATTTATGATATCGACCAATAAGATGGATAAACACAGTTTTCTTTCTTGGTACAGATATATTTTAATATACAAATAACAATACAATTAATAATAACGGTTATTATAAATAATTTACATACAAAAATTTTACAAACATACAAATAACACTGTGTCTTTTATCTAGTCTGCAACTGAATATTTTATCATCAATTCACGATGAGCGAATTAATTCTTTGTTGTTACACACGTACACTTTACTTGACGAGTAGTTACGTAGCTAGCTTCTCCACACGTGAGTTTTTCTCGACGAAAATATCTAATGTCCTCGTAGAAGTATTAACGTTCGAAGTTAATTCACTGAAGTCAAAATGTTTGTAACTTTAGAAATCATTAAACATTCCAGTCAAGTATTTGTAGTTTTCCGATTAAAAAGCGTTTATCACAATTATAGCTTCTGAGGTTTATAGTATACCAACTGTAGCAAACCAACAATATTAAACTGTTTCTTAGCGTATTGATTTATAAACTTCAGGCGAAGCCCTCGAAAGTTCATTTGGAAACAATATTTTACCAACATAGATCGTAAATTGTTGATCCTGACACTCGAGAAACTTCTACAAATTTAAAGAACAGGAAACACATATTTAACATTATAAGTTATATACATTTCTAAATATATATTTAATTAAAACAAACACCGATATTAAAATAAATACATAATATTAAATCTGTTACTTGTTATACTTAAAAAGTGTCTCGGACTTTTACACGCGCATTTTAAAGAATTAGATTATCATATTCTTTTCTGAATAGACCATACGTTTTGAATTTGTGTTCTCTTTGGGATAAAATATTCTGCAAGCTCTTAAAAACCCAGAGGTAATTATAGAGGTTTTATTTAACTTTTCACGGTGGCAAGAGAAACAAGAGGGAATCCTCAATCGCTGCGACGCTTGAAATTATTTTAGACAGAATTAGAATAAATTAATTCATGAGACCTGTTATTTTTATTTCGCGCAAAACTACACGAAAGTTATCTGCGCTAGCCGTCCCTAATTTTTGCAGTGTAATATTAGAGGAAAGGCAGCTAGTCATCACCACTCACCGCCAATTCTTGGACTACTCTTTTACCCAAAATAGTGGAATTAACCGTAACATTATAACGCCCCCACGGCTGAAAAGGCAAAAATGTTTGGTGCGACCGGGATTCGAACCCGCAATCCTCGAATTATGAGTCGAGTACCTTAATTACCTCGCTATGCCGGGCCCTAGGAGATCTCTTTTATTAGCTATATTTTTGTGCGCCAGCAACACAATGCGTCGGACACACGCACACTCTGTTCAATTTTATTACTCATCAGGCTCTCTACCAGTCCACCCTCAAACTGAAATTACTTTAGGCAGGATTAAAGTAAATTAATATATAAGACATTGGGAGTTGTCAAATACATCAATCAAGACTGTTTGAACCCCTGAGACCAAAACAATTTAAAAAGATATTAAGTCGATCAAGAGATGACAGAGCCTGCACTTAAAAAATAAAACTCGGAGTCATTTTATGAACTGCAATATCACGGCTAACAAATACAAATATTTTTTTAACTAAGAATACACCACTAACCAGATCTATATTTATTTTACAACATTGAACACCTTCTAAATTATCAATATAATAATTTTTTTAAATCCCTCTATCAACTTTAGTTTTAAAGTCGGTTTCAGTGGCGGTGAAAGTAACAAAACGAAACCATGAAATTTTTCCTAGTACCAATGATAAATGTTTTAACCATTTCAATAATTAATATATTGTGGTATCTACGTTTGCTATTATGGTAGAAGATCGTTGATAAATCATAATTGTATGGTAACAAAGAGGTAACACATTTAAATTTCATTAAAAAATCTGGACCATCAAAAATAAAGTTTTGTAAAGATTTATTAAATTCTACAACTTTGATAGAGAGTGGATTGAATTTAGGTTTTCCAGTATATCAGGTCATTCCTTAATTAATGTCGTTTTTTGGGTGAGGATCAGTTTAGACGCAAATTTCTTAATTAAATGAAGTTATTTTCAAGTCATTCAAGTTATATGGGATGGCTTGATAGCATTGAGTGTAAGGCAGTTCGTTTCTTTACTAGCTTTGTTTCATTTCTTATAGAAGCCCCAGTTGTTAGGGAGATATCACAGGAGTACATAAGCCATATAACTTTTACGAGTTCAGTAAAAGGAAAAGTGCTACCGAAACTATGTGAAGCATTCAAGAGGTGTACGGCCATGACATTCTTAACGTGAGAAAATGTCAAAGATGTTTCAGTAAATTTAGAACTGCTGACTTCAGTTTGACAGATGCTGTTCACACTGGGCACCCTGTTGAGTTTGTTAATGACCTGCTTCTAACAACACTTGAGGAGGATTGTGCTTTAACGGTTGAAGAATTAGCCTAGAAACTCAATTCATCTCCTTTCACAGTTCATCAACATTTACAACAACATGGTAGAGTATCAAAGTTTGTAAAATGGGTACTACATGAGTTATCAGCTAATAATCTGACATTAAGAGTAGACATCTGCACATCTCTTCATTCTTGTGAACTTCAAGATTCATTTTGAACCGTCTTGTGACTGGAGATGAGAAGTGGGTACTCTGTCATAATGTTAAGCGCCGCCAACAGTGGGTTAGTGCAGCAGAACCAGCTAAACCGCAGCCAAAAGCGAATCTGCACCCTAGAAAGGTTTTGCTTCGTATTTGGTAGAATACGGTGGTATAATACACTTTAAGTTGTTATAACCAAACCAGAAAATCCCTGGTGAGAGACACTAACTAGTCAGTAACTAGATCGACTGAACACTGCACTAATAAAAAAGGAGCTGTTTTCCACCATGACAATGCACATCCTCAAACAACTAGGATCACTTCCAAAAAACTGAAGAGTTTGGCTGGGAGAAACTTCCTCTTTCCCCATATTCTCCTAATTTTACTCCTTCAGATCACCATCTTTGCAGAAGCTTGCAACATCATCTGAATGAAAAACTGTTTACTTCTATGGATGAGTTAAAAATTGCCTTTATACCTTTTTTTGTCTCAAAACCACCTGATTTTATAAATACGGTTTTAAAAATCTATTCAAACGTTGGCAAATTGTTATTAAACGTGAAGAAAAATACATAGTTAATTAAAGTTATTTGAATTTTTTTCTCATTTTAAACCTTAGTATTACAAACGACATTGCTTATGTAGTGACCTCATATTTTGGTTTGTCAGTGGATCATTCAGTTTTCATTTAACTTTTTCATCTAAAATAGCACTTTCATGTCTTTTGTGTTTTTTATTTTGTAAAAACAATATTTCGGTTCCTTGAAGTTTCATAGAACATTTAAAACACTGTTAGCATCACTTTCAGTATTAAATAATGCTCTAGCTATTGTAATAGATTTACTGTCATGCATTTATTTTAATATCTACTTTTGGTTCAGTTTAACACATGTAACATATGTTGTTAAATGTGTATTGCGCAAGTCCCGCCTGTTCTCTAAATTTGAAGAATATTATCGAGAATAAGAATCAACAATATATGTTTTACGAAAACTAGCGTATCTTCGAATATTGTTGAAATTTCGAGAATTTTGCCTTATACATTATGAATCGACACACCGAAAAACAGCAACAAAATATTGTTGGTCAGCTGTAATCTGTATTCCATAAGCCTCGGAAGTTATAATTGTGATTAACGCTTATTAATTGGAAAAACCACAGAGTTTGACCAGAAATATTAACAGATTTCGAAAATTACGAACCATTAAACTTCAGAGAATTAGCCTCGAAAGTGAGTACTCGTGTTTCCATGAAGCCACCACATAACAACAGCTGAAAGAACCTACGTGTAAAGAAGTGAGTTAACTAGCATTCCCGTCAAATAAAGCACTTCTGTGTATAAACATAAAAATTAATTTTTGCCTCATGGACCTGGATTGTCAATAAAATATTCAGTTCCAAACCAGATAGAAAACTTAATATTGTGTGTGAGCTTGTAAAATTTATGCATATACATATATAAAACTAATTATTTGTAATAGCCGTTATTGTAAATTGTGTTGTTCTTTTTCTATATTGAAATATATTTGTGTTAAGAAACAAAATTGTGCGTATCAATCTCGTTGGCAAATAACATAAACGATAATACATATTATCATTTATTTAACTTCTAAATTAAAATTTGCGGTTATTTGAAATTGTAATAAATAACATAATGAATCGGAGACTCGTCCGAGATATATTACACGACGTAACACAATACACCTTGATATTAAAATTTAAAGTATCACTGTTACTTTTGGCTGAATTAGCAGTACTTGATATTATGTATCAGCATTTTTAATAAAGAGGTGAGGCGATAGGTTAGCGTTGTTTTCTTTTCTCGTGAAATTAGCAGAAAACAGATTCATAATATGTATGTCACGTTGAGAGGCTCTATATCATAAACCGGTTTGGAATAACTAGTTCTTAAGCTTTATCACTTCGCGATTCTGTTTCTTTGCGCTATAGGTTCTTGTACCTCAAATTTGCGCGCAATTTCCCAACAAAAAATATAACACTTCATTAATTTGCGATTTCAGTTTAGCTATTCGTTGCTCGATAATATATTATTCCACTTTTTCGATTGGTAGCTTTTGTTCTATGGCACGATAGAGCAGGGTACGAAAGTATACCAAAATTAGCATCACAATCTCTGTGCCAAAGTTCTAAAATTGTTTGTGTGAATTTCAGTTCATAATTTAATATTCGTATAACTTACTTAATACGTTTATGCATACGTTTGAGAAACAAAACAATTATACATGCCAAGATTGAAATAATACGTTTTTCTTATTCCATTCTGATGAAGTTAAGAGTATAGATATTGAGATATTTGAATTATATATTCAACAGTTAAATAAACTTCTACTTTGACCTTAACATGTAGAATTCAGTTTACTTGTTTCATACACAAGCTAACAGTCCTGTGATTTGCAAAAATATGAATATTACGCACAGTAACACTGGCACATGCACGAAACCTATTCATAGAAAAGTCCTGTTTCATCAAAAACGGTTTCACTACAAGGAAGAGTTACTCATAAAACCTCGACCCGCGCTTTTTTAAGTAGCATATATAAAAATTCAATTGAAACATATATAATGGTAACACTTCTGAAATACAGGAAACAAAAACAATTACGCGGAAGCCTTCACTATTAACAATAACATCAAAATGATACACGAAGGCCATCGGAATTGCAAGTTTTTTTATTCATGTCCTAAATAAGGGAAGAATAAAATTTCAGTTGTGCATGTAATATTTCATTTTGTCATTTCCTGAATATACAAAACTGTGTGTAAATAAAACAAGATATGCTGTTGATTAAAATTAACAACTTGTGGTTAAGCAGAAAATGTTTTACTTCATGAAAAATCTGTTAAATGTTAAACTGATATAATACAAAGGAAAACGTTATATATTTTAAACTACATGACAACTGTAAAAACTGTTATTTCCTCTTTTACTACCCTAAAAAACTAAAGTTATGTGTTATATTTTAACATACTAAAAAAAAAGAGAGTTCTGTGTTTGTGAAGCGCATAGGAATTGGTGCGTGACAAAAATTTGTTATAATTACAAATTGTCCAAAGAAATAACTTAGTTTCTTATAATAAGACGCTAGCAGCTGTGGTACTGATATTGTTTCTGATGTAGCAATTGAACAAATTTGAAATGATGTATGATGTAGTCTATTTTAATTTCTGACTTTTAGTTAACTGCCATGAGATTTACCGGAAATTATATCACTTACACTACGACTGTCTGTCACTTTTCCCAACTGTTTTAGCCAATTTTCAGAGATAAAAGATGAAGAAAAATCTAGTAATTGAACTTGAAACAGAGCCCCCCAATAGCCAGGTGGTTAAGGTACTTGACTCGCAATCTGAGGATTGCGGGTTCAAATCCCCGTCACACCAAACATGCTCACTGGGTAGATATAATATGACAGTCAACCCCATTACTCGTTGGTAAAAGAATAGTCCGAGAGTTGGCGGTAGATGATGATGGTGCAGTATAAGACTAGAGGGAAGGATAGCGCAGATAGCCCTCGTGTAGCTCTACGGGAAATTAAAAAAATAACAACAACACTTGAAACAGTGTGAGTGTTCTTCCCACAATTTATAGTAACTGAATAAACTTTTGAGCAAGTATTTTCCATGAAACGGCAACAATGAAACACGAACTTAAAACCTCAAAGCGTGAATAATGCATGTTTGCATTTTATGCTTTTCACTTATTAGCAGTGAATAAATGTAGTCTGACCAACCGTAATGATAAGCTAGTCTCGATTGTTTGTTTGTTTTGAAGTTAAGCACAAAACAACACAATGGGTTATCTATGCTCTGCCCACCAGTCTTGAGTGAGCTTGGCATTTCTAAAGTTTTGCAACTTTGTAATTTCACATATAACGCATTTATTATCATATATTTATTTATATTATCATACATTTATTTATAAGTTAAACTTCATTTTAAAATGCGTGTAACTTGTACTGTTAAACGTGTATTGCGACATCCCGCCTGTTCCCTGAATCTGCAGAAGATTCTCGAGTGTGAGAATCAACAATATATATTTTATGAAATCATTAGTATATTGTTAGGCCAATTGAAGTTTCTATAGCCCTGCCTTAAAATTTACAAACCGAAGTTCCGGGAAACAGTTTATATTGCTGGATTGCCACAGTTGATATACTATAAACCTCGGAAGTTATAACATATTAAACGGGAAATTCATATATTTGGCCAGAAACGTATATATATTCCAAATATTAAAAACCGTTTACCTTCAGCGGATTATTAACAGGCGTTAGTATATTTACGCAGATACTATATAATTTCAGCGGTAAAAAACGTGTGATCAGAGAGGGCTATCTAACTACCCGTTAAGTGAACTGTACCCATATCAATTCGAAATATATTCACTCATCGTGAACCGTCAATAAAATATTCAGTTCAAGATTAGAGAGAAGACTCGGTATTCGTAAATAGTGAACTTGTTGCGGTATAAGGCCAATTAAGACTAACTAGTTTAAGCAAAGTGCAACAATATCAACTCAGAGTTAATTTGTTCGTCATGGATTTGGATCGTCCATAAAATATTCAGTTCTAGACCGGATAAAATATTCAGTGTTATCTATAAGTTTGTAAAAGTGTTCTATGTAAACCATCATTTATAATAACTATTAGCAATAACTGTTATTATAAAGGGTATTGTTTCTATATTTGTATATTAAAGTACATTTATGTTGAAAATAAACTGTGTATATCAATGCTGTGGGCAAATAACATAAGTTTAATACATATTAAGATTTAATTATCTACTAAGCTCAAATTCGAATTTTAGTTATTTGAGTTAGTAACAAGTAACGTACATAACATAATACTTTGGAGACTCAGCCGAAATAAATGATAATACGTAACAATTGTTTTTTTTTAATAAATATGGCAGTGTGCCAGCTCAGAACAATATTAATATACATTGAAAATTTTAAAGTATTAATATAATTGTGTCTTTCTTTCATATTACAAATAACTAGGCCTTCAGACTTGGAACACAAGTTTTTCATTAGCTGCAATAATTGTGTGTTTGTGTTTTCTTATAGCAAAGCCACATCAGGTTATCTATTGAGTCCACTGAAGTGAATCGAACCCTTGATTTATGCATTGTAAATCCGTAGAATTACCGCTGTACTAGCGGTGCACCCTAATAATTATTTTCGAATATTGGAGTTTACTTATCATATTTGTCGTGGAATGTTTAGCTAAGCAATCGTCACAGTGAGTTTGCATACATTCTTCTTATCGCTATCTATGGTCAACCTTTTTTTTAAAAAATTATTCACAAACTTGCAACGAAAATTACATTTGATGGAATAAGACGCTGGGTATTTATTTCCGTGTATTTGTGTATGAACAAGCGGGAGGGGTTGGCAGCTATTTAAGTAACTCCAGAACATTTAAATAAGATCTTTAAGCATAACTTTGTAATTCACTAAATTTTAGTCTCATTAACTGGAAGGTGTTTTCCTCATATTATGTTCACAGACTTAGAAGGTTGTGTTATTTTTATACTATACGTGTTTGTAAGGTTACGAGAGGTACAAAAGTGACGACTCAATGAATGTTGAACATGATAGAAAAGTTTTACTGATGTCGTGACATCATTGATTTCACATATGCTTATTTTCAGTCTTACTAATTCAAATGAAAATTTATTCGTCTCAAAGTATGAGACTGATTTCACTTGTATCTGTGATTGCAAACAGGTGGTTAAATTGCATCATATTCCGTCAGATACAACGGTACCGTGTTTTCCGTATCTGAAAAGCAAACAAAAAGAAAGCGTTATGTTAACGAGGACGAATGAACGAGTTCACGAATCTTATTGGTCTCAAATTTAGACCGTTACCTACGTCTACCTCGTCGCGGGTTTTTCCCCATACAAACATCCATTCTATAGGTGTAAGATAAAATTTATATTAAACAACAGACTAACATAGTCTTACATGTAAATAAACAAGTATTTTGTTCATATAAAAAGAATATTGTTGCAACTTTTAGTATAATATTTACTGCATTATACAGAATGCGAATAATTCGATTTAAATTATTTTACATATGATATTCGAACTTTAGTATACTTACAATTTTAGCTGGTTTATGAATTATTTTTAGCAGTACATAAATATCCTAGTGTAATACAACAGTGAGTTTTGTTTTTCGTGATGACGAGAAACCAATTTGAAGTAAAATGTATTCTCAATACGGCTGGTATGTATGGGTATTATTTTAATTAATACCAACACCACCCATCTTGAGTTTCGTTTTACTAAATTTTCAGCATTTTTCAATCATTTTAATTGTTTGTTTTAACTTTGTACGACAGACTATCTGCACTATAGGTTCAGGCATATTCGTCTTTCATTCTGAACTGCTTGCCAAGATAGAGCATTAAAAGCATCCATTGGCTACAAGGGCAATCTTAACATAGAGGTATTGACTGTCACTCTTATATCGTTTCTTCAGCTGAAAGCACTGAGCGTGTTCAGCAGCCTTTACTGGGTCTAACTTTGGGTCTTCTGATGGGAAGTCCGTCGTTGTGAGGGTCAGTATTTGATTGATGTGGCTTCACTGGCAAACTGTTTTTTTAAATTTACATCATGATTCCGGAATACCTGGTACATTCCCAGGTCCCTTTCTAGCTATGTCAATAAATGTAATGATACTAGCATTCAATATGTTTTTATATTTTCTTTATTTGGTTTGTGCGACAGTCTCACATATCACCATCAGAGTTCATACATTTCTTCCTGGTTTAAATAAACACCCTTTTAATATACATACAATTCTTCAATCTAGTGATATGTTTAAGTTCTAACTGTAGGTTTCTTTAATTAGATATATAATTATAATAGATGCTAATTGGCAAGAATCACTTTGGACTACTTTCATCATCTAGGGAGTAGTTGCCCTGCTCGTGAGATAACCCTTTTTGTTGTTTTTTTACGATATTTTTCAAAATAACTTGCTAAACTACGTAGGAGTCGAATAGGTAGTGGTTGTAAATTTGCATATTTATGATGAGAATATGGGTAATTTGTATGCTGTTGTGAATAGAGAATTTTAAATGTATGTTTCATGTTACGCATTATAATTTATTTCGGATGAGTCTCCGACTTATTATGTTACGTATTACTATTTCAAATAACCAAGGTAATTAAACGTCAATATGTATCATATTTATGATACTTGTCAACAAGATTGCTACACACAAGTTCCTTTTTTAACACAAGTATATTCTAATTTACAAACATTTGTTTTTTGTTTGTTTGTTTGAAATTTCGCACAAAGCTACTCGAGGGCTATCTGTGCTAGCCGTCCCTAATTTTGTAGTGTAAGACTAGAGGGAAGGCAGCTAGTCATCACCACCCACCGCCAACTCTTGGGCTACTCTTTTACCAACGAATAGTGGGATTGACCGTCACATTACACACCCCCACCGTTGATTAGCATGATTAGCGCGACGCGGGCGCGAACCCGCGATCCTCGGATTACGAGTCGACGCCTTACGCGCTTGACCATGCCAGACCTTTTTACAAACATAAAAATGGTACAACTTATAATAAGTTATTACAAATGATGGTTTATACACAAGTTTTTCAAACTTACAAACTATACTGAAACTTTTATCTAGTCTAGAAGTAAATATTTTATCGATGGTCCAGGTCCACGACGAGCAAATTAATTTTGAGTTGATATTGTTGCACCTTGATTAAGCTAACACTGTCATTTTTGGCTAGCCTCACACCGGTTAGAAGCTCACGTCTTACCGAAGAAGATATTTAATTTCCTCATAGAAATCCTAAAGTCTGAAGTAATTCAATGAAACTGAATGATTTGTAATTATCGAAATCAATAAAAGTTTCTGGTCAAATTCTGTAGTTTTTCCGATTAATAGGCGTTAATCACAATTATAGCTTCCTTGGCCTTTTGCACACTGACTTTAGCTGACCAATAATAATACTATTTCTCTCTCGCTGTGTCGGTTTTCATATGCCAATCACGCGAGTTTCTAGAATTTTCAACAATGGTCTAGGGCGTTTTCGTAAACAAATAGTTTTGATTCTCACTTACAAGAATTATCTTTTGGTGACTGAGAGTATTGTGGCGAGCTTTAGTGAAAGTTCTAGAGTCTCGTGCGATTTGTATATAAAGCAGCCAGCCAAGAGAAAGAAGGAATATATTATTGGACAGCTAAAATCAGTACGTTACAGGTATAGGAAGCTATATAATTGTGATTAACGTCTATTCGTCTAAAAATTACAAAATTTGACAGGGATCTATGTAGATTTCGAACATTACAAGTCGTTCAACTTCAGTGAATTACTTGTAAGTTAGAATTTCTACGAGGACATTAGATATTAACGCTTGTGAAAACTTACCAGTACTTCAAGATTAGCAGACCGTGAAAAGAAATGTACAGGCGGATCAACAAACAATTAATTTGTTCGTCGTGGACTTTGATAGTCGATAAAATATTTAGTTCTGGACCGGATATAAGACTCGTTGTTTGTAAGTTTGTAAACCTCTTGTATATAAACCATCATTTGTAACAGCTATTAGTAATAACCGTTATTATAACTTATATTTTTGTTTGTTTGAATATTAAAATATATTTATGTTAAAAAAAAAGAAATTTTGTATACCAGTTTTGTTGGCAAATAACAAATTTAACACATATTAACAGTTAATTTACTACTAGATTCAGATTCAAATTTCCAGTTATTTGAAATAGAAACACATAAAGTGCGTTGTATAATAAATCGGAGACTTGTCCAAAATAAATAATAAAACGTTAACATAATATATATATTGCACTTTTGTTCGGAATGTAAACGTCGATGGCCACCAAATTATTTATATTCTTTCTGAATGTATTCCAAAAATAGGAAATAAGTCATGATCACAATATAATAGCAGGTTAAGATGCACGGAAAAAGATAATCCTATACAAAGTATTTTTATACAATTTGATATTTTGATGTAGAATTTTATTATCATTGAAATTATATTAAGTAGAGTTTTAATTAACATCAACAGAAATAAAAAAAAAACACAAATAAATAAATAAATAAAAACTCTTATGTTGTTACAAAAGTAATCAGTGAATACGAAAATTGCGTATGACAATTGCAATTATTTCTTTTCTGAGTCGGCTTTAGAGTTTTATTAAAATATGTGAGTTCTACTGTTACTTCCATAAGTAATTGCCACATACTGTGTTTATCCATTGCAATGAAGATGAGCAGAATTTGTTACATTCTCAGGTCAGCGAACTTGTCAAATTATTCTTTATAGGAAGATACATGTGTTATTGGAATATACTTCTAGCGTATAACACTTCTAGACTGTATAATACTTGTAGAGTATAACACTTCTACACTATAACACTTTTTAGCATTATATTTAACGCTGCTAAAAGTCATGCGTACAAATTAAGTTAAAATGTAAGCACAGTTCCCTGTGCTAACATAATAAAAACTAAAAAAAAAAATTGCTACATTCAGTTCTATACCATAAGGTTGTAGTATAGAATTACTAAGACTGTTGGTTTGTGGTCTTTGTTCTCTAAGACTGTCCAGTTCGATATTTCTGGTTAATGTTTTAACGATGATTGTCCGGTATTAGAAATCTAAGACTATTCAAAAAAATTCTTCAGTGCAGTGTTTAACACAGTAACAGTGCAATATTATTTTAAGAAAGCATATATCGCTTTCATTCGTTAAAATGATAAGGTATCAAGCAGTGTTGCATTATAGGCCCCTGTTTAATCAACTAAACCTTATACTATAGATAAAAACTTCACATAGAATAGTTGAGATAGTTGACGTAGCACTAAGCATATTTACTACTTACCCATTCTTCGTCAAAAATGCGAAAGGAACCGGCACTGTTGGCAACTGAAAACAGATTTGTTTTCTTAGTTCTTCAACTGTGATATGCTGTTTATCTATCAAAACTACTCCTAAAGGTAAAACATGACAGTAGTCATCGAAAGATGCGATTGGCCTCGAGTCATTGATTATATTGACTCCGAAACACAACTGGTAACTGCTCATAACCTCAGGGATATTCTTTTTCAGCGGAAGATGAAAGAGACGTTGAGGCTTGAACGTTTTTTCGCAGCCTTCACAAACTGGTTCCAAATGTTCTGGCAAAGAAAAGCTGTTTCTAACGCTAATCATTGGAGTTGTGAACTCGTTAGGCATTTCACGGGTCGTATGTAAACATTTAACTTATATCTGTTATTATTAGAGTACAACACTTTAAAACATAAAAGGGCCTAATGTCAGTTATCTAACTTTATTTGCAACTGTTATATGCTGTTACATAGAGAATAAAATAAACAATACCTTACGTAATCTATCGAATAAACGGTTATCAAACTCGCCACTGAATTTTTATCACACTATGTCAAGACTTCAGCTGCTGCGTTCGTTTATCATGGACAGCAATGTTAGGCCAGCCCATTATAAACAAGGGGGGATGTATGAATATCCGATTATGTTTTAGACTTGTAGATGTGAAGGACACAATTTTGAATTTTTCTATTTCATTCAAATTTTGAAATTGAAAAAATAATCACGTTTTTCTCAGTTTTTCTAAATTAAATATTTACTGCCTTCAGTCTCCTTACATCATTTCTATTCCTGGAAATATAAAACTTTTGAATAACAAACTCATTCAAATACAGCATATAATGTACTCGGATTAATAATCCTTAAGCTATGAAACAGGAACAATTAAGGAAATATTCATATTTAGTGAAGATAACCAAAAAGTAGTGCCACCATCCTCTTACCTTACTAACGGTTAGAGCTAGATGTAAGAATTATCAACTTCATTATTATTACCTGGAAAACTGGCTGCAAGTATTCTTAAATATTTGAACATTACTTCATTAGATAACGAAAATACGGAGTTGATAATTCCGCTTGAATAATTTTAAATTACTGACTTTTATAAATTGTCTTGTCAGTTTTGTGGTTTCATATGTTAACGTAATAGTTGTGTATGATACACAGGTTGAATACATTAACACAATCAACCATATAGAACGCGTTGACCCAAGAGGTCAACATTACTTATACTTCAAGCACGTTATCCCAATATTTCAATATAATTTAAACACTTTATTGTGTTAACACAATATAATTCCAAGAATTTAAAAGTGGTAATACAGTACTTCAACATGACATATTAGGCTTAAAGTTTTCTCATAACAACCAATTTGGTAAACAGGTTAGAAACAAAATTACCTTTATATTCCAAATAGTTATAAATTAACTTTTTTATTTAAACAATGTTTCTCATTTGCAACTTTATCAGGACTAGTACATTCAACTGTTTTGTTTTCATAACATTTTTATCAAAATGTATACATTAAATCCTTCAAGTTTACGCAATAAATTTTGAAAAGAAATAAAAAAAATGTTGAAATTAGTTTATCAACAAAAACAGTGCACCATGATCTAAAACTTAAATTTTAAGACAACAGTTCAAAATTAGGTTTGAGGTTTAATTTGCGTATAAAACAGTTCAACACGATCCATGATATGTACTTTAATGACACATTAGTGTACATTCAGATATGAATACAGAAAATAAGTATGTTCTGTTAAAACGATCTGAAAGCCTCACCACATCATTTCAATACTTGTTGCCACGTTCGGTCGTGTTCTGTATGACAACCGTCGTAAGAATTGCAATGTAGAAGACACATCTCTCTCTTTACTTTCCGTAAGACATCTAATATACGAGGATGACAGTTTAATAGTCCCTATTAGTGATGTCGAGAAACCCACTTGTTGAGAATTTTATATGCAGAAGTTCCAACAACAGAAGCCTGCAAGATAGCCTTAGAACTCTATATTCGAGACCCTAACCCGATTATAGACATTCCCAGTAACCAGTTAGCAACCCACATAGAATTCACCACAATAAAGACAAACTTCATGTTCAACAACCAAAACTATATACAAACAAATGGCCTAAGCATGGGCAACCCAGTATCGCCAGTTCTAGCCAATATTTTTATGACACAAATTGAAACACAAGCAATTAATACAGCATTACATCCACCACTATACTGGTACAGATATGTAGATGACACGGTTGCGGGATTCGAATCTACAGAACACATACTTAACTTTTTCACTCACATTAACTCTATACATCCCAACATTAACTTCACATGTGAACAGGAAGAAAGCAATCAAATATCATTTCTTAACCTCAAAATTATAAGAACCGACACACAATTCAAAACAGAAATCCACCGAAAAATCACCCATACTGGACTATACATTCCTTGGGACTCAGCACATGAAACAAAACAAAAACTCAACATACTAAGAAACCAGATAAACACAGCCATAAAACTATGCTCACCAGATAAAATTAACGATGAATTAGATAAAATAAAACAATACTTCATCGATATCAATAAGTTTCCTCCACAAACCGTAGAATACATTATACGCACACACCCAGACAGAAAGCAAAATCAACCAACAAAAGTAAATATATCTCACGAATCAAAAAATCACGAAACCATATACTGCTGTATACCATATATTCCTGACATCAGCAAACAAATAACCAACATTTGGCAAAAACTAGAAACAAAATATAACATTCCAGTTAACACTAAATTTATTCAAAAACCAGGAACAAAACTAAGGTCTATACTATGTAAGAACTACACTGACAAACACCACACCAACATTATTTATAAAATACAATGTGATAACTGCCACGACTTCTATATAGGAGAAACAAGTAGAAAAATGGAAACCAGATTCAAAGAACATAAAAAGTCACCTTCACACGTTTTCGAACACTGCAAGTCAAATGGACACAACATAACCATAGAAAACACTAAAATACTAAATAAAGAAACAAACATAAACAAACGAAAAATTAAAGAAGCCTTACTTATACAACAACTTAAACCCAAAATAAACCAATATAAAGGAACACCATTATACCTATATTAATATAGATAAAATTATATATTCAAACATCAAACCGCGCCCTCTACATTGCGACACTCAGTTATACAACCCCTTCCAAACATGTGGTCAGCTTCCGGCCAGTTACCTCTTTCTTTGTGAACCTGACGATGACCGAAGAAGGTCGAAACGTTGTTCGCTCTTCTATTTGAAGTGTTTTCTGAGCCCAAAAGAGCCGTTTTTTGCATATAAAATAGTCCCTATTGCACCAATTCAATCATACAAATTCACAGGTGCTGAGTTCTGTGACCTCACCGGTGTGTCATCATATGAAATAACATGAATACCTATTTAATTCTCCAGATGTTTGAGGTCAAAGATGATTTAATGAATATGCTATAGAAATAACTTGTGTCGCTTTTCTGGATGGAGATTCTTGTTGATTACGTTACATACTGTTGTCTGAGGCATGTGGGTGATTTTTACCCATAAAATTTGCGTTTGTGGATTCCTACTCGTTAATATACACCAGTTTTACTTATTACCCTAGGTGTGACTTGTTGCAGATTTACTTTTGTATGATGCTGGTGCTACAACTTGATCCGTATTCATTAAGTATAAACGAAGTCCATGTCTTGGAAATTCTAAACCCATATGACTACATCTCTATGAATCTGACTGTACGAAGAATATGAATATAAAAAAAGCAACCAGTCTTATGTGATATCATACTACCTACGAAACAATATCAAGATTCTGTTTTGATACATTCTTTACACCACGACTTCATATCGGTAGTGGTTGTCTTGTTACTGGATGATTTGAATATGAAAAATAATTTAAATATAACGTACTGCAATCTCTGTTATATTATAGAAATATTATTTTACCATTATGTATCAGGTTTAAAATTCCAGTAAGAGACTAAAATAAAAAAAACACAGAGTAGTATTTTAACACATGCTCGCCCTCCCAGCTGTGGGGGCGTTATAATGTTACGGTTAAACTCACTTTTCGTTGGTAAAAGAGTAGCCCCAAAGTTGACGGTGGGTGGTGATGACTAGCTGCCTTCCCTCTAGTCTCACACTGCTAAATTAGGGACGGCTAGCACAGATAGCACTCGAGCAGCTTTGTGCGAAATTCAAAAACAAACAAAAAGTAATAATATTACAATAAAAAAAATATGGAGGCAATTATTCCTTTTGAATAATCTATTTTCTCACAATAAATATTTTGCAATCTGATCTACACACAAAGAAATATCTGTTAAGGATGTATTTGCATGAAAATTTTTTACAAGAAACGTTGTTGTTGTTGTTGTTTTGAATTAAGCACAAAGCTACACAATGGGCTATCTGTGCTCTGCCCACCACGGGTATCGAAACCCGGATTTTAGCGTGTAAGTCCGCAGACATACCGCTGAGCCACTGGAGGCCACAAGAAACGTATGAACAAACATATCATCGCTATTTTCATGAGATTCATGAATTTTCTTGTATTGAGATTATGTGTAGGCAGTACTAATGAATCAAAATATCCGCTGAAAAGTTCTTTTCAGCTAAAATAAATGCGGACTCAGTGACTACCAGATTTATTACTAGAATCCTGTTTTTCTTCATGGTCAAGTAGTTGATGACTGGCAAACACGCCTCCAAACATTTTTTTTTGCATACAAATCCTGCGAGAATATATAATAAAATTTCTAATTGATTCATATTTTCTTAGATATCTGTCATGATGTTTCTAAACTGATCAGTTTATAGAAGTGACTGAAATTCTGCTCAGTGGCGTATTTAGGTAGGAGCTAGATGGGGTTCATCCCCAAGGCCCATGGTCTTAATGGGAGTTCACTGATGATTTTATTCTATGTAAAATTACATGGGGCGTAGGGCCCACAATAATTATTAGCCCCTTGGCTCACAAAACCTTAAATCCGCCACTTATTCTGCATATAATAAAACATTTATAGTGGTAGGTATTGCACTACCAAAACATATTTCAATGCGTAAATTTCCATGTTTCACCAAGTTAAAGTAGGAATCTTTAGCCCATAAGCCTGGTATAATATCAAAGGCAAATATTGTATATATATCTCGAGTATTTATCATATCCTATATCAATTCCTTGATCTTGAAACTGTCTTATAGTTACAATAAATAACGTTTTATACTGAGTCTTTTATCTGGTCTGAAACTGAATAAATTATCGACGGTTCACGGAGAGCGAATTAATCCTAATCTATACGCAAAAGTTGTACAAGCTTACAAACAATATTAAGTTTTCCATCCCGTCTAGAAATGAACACTTTGTTGACGGTTCATGAGGTGCAAATTACTTTTATGTTGATACAAAAACCACTTCACATGACGAGAATGCTAACTACCTCTATTCTTCACAGAAGAATTTTTTTTTATCGACAAAACATCTAATGTCCTCTTAGAAATACTAACTAATTGTTTATCACAATTATAGCTTCCGAGGATCATAGTATACTAACTGAAGCAGACCAACAACAACATTAAATTGTCTCTTCTCATGTTAATATATAAACTTTAAAGCGACATTCTTGGATTTTCTCTTGGTAACAATACTGACAATCACTAGCATTACATACACACCTAGTACATTGTTGATTCTTACGCTCTAGAATCTTCCATACATTTGGAAAACAGGCGGGACTTTCGCAATACGAATTTAAAGATATACGTTACATACATTTCTAAATATATATATTAACCCTTTAACAGCAGCCATCATCAATTGACGTTGCTACCTACAACATTCCCGCTGTTTAAAGGTTTAACTGAAACAGAGATACTAAAAAAATGTATAATACACGCACAGTCGTGTATTGTATGCGTCACATTGAGTAATATACAGTACTTTTCAAACAACAAAAGTAATAATTTAACACTGAAAATCTTTAAACAATAAGTTTTAATTATTGTAATGTAATGCCATTTTTAAGATTCTGCTTTTCTAAATGTATAAATTATTTTGTCACAAATTAGTGACAGCTTTATTGCATAACAAACTTTTTATTGACGATGTAAAACGTTGTATAACATATTAGTTCTAATTATTTTACGATATCATCCATTTTTAGGGTCATCTAAGCATTTAATCATATATTTTACGTGCCAGATTATGTTTATTTGTTTTTGAATTTCGTGAAAAACTATTCGCGGGCTATCTGCGCTAGCCGTCCCTAATTTAGCAGTGCAAGACTAGAGGGAAGGCAGCTAGTTACCATGCCCACCACCAACTCTTGGGCTACTCTTTTACCAACAAATAGTGGGATTGACCATCACATTATAACGTCCCCAGGGCTAAAATGGCGAGCATGTCTGGTGCAACGGGGATTCGAACCTCAGATTACGAGTCGAACGTCTTAATCCACCTGGCCATGTCGGGCCATATTAAATAATACTTTGCTGGTTTTATAGCGAATACGAAATCCTTAAAGCACTATTTAAATTGTAAAAAGGACTCCAAACTAAATAACTGTTGTTGTTTTGAATTAAGCACAAAGCTACACAATGGGCTATCTGTGCTCTGCCCACCACGGGTATCGAAACCCGGATTTTAGCGTCCGCAGACATACCGCTGAGCCACTAAATAACTTATAGAAAGGTTGGAACTGTGCGCTACACTTAATAATGAGTTAACATATCAAAAGTTTTTATTTATATCTTTAAATATACTTGTTTTGTTTCAAACTCTTTACCATTCTTAATTTACTAGGGAATGCGTGGCCTAATGATCTATATTTTAGACTTTAGATTCAAGATTCGAGTAGTAATGCCACTGAACAAACCATACACTTTCTCGTGTGGACCCGTTTATAAAACTGCCAATTCCTTTATTCGATTCCAAGAGTCAAACAAAACTGATGTGGCAGTAGATGTCGCTGACTGGTCACACCCGTATCCTAGGTATCTCTAATCTGCCATTTAGCTTACTTGAAAAAATAGGCCCAGCGTAGCCAGGTGGTTAATGCACCTCGTGTAATCCGTGGGTCATGGATTCTGATCTACGTTACACCAAATATGCTCTCCCTTTCAGCTGTAGGAGCGTTATATTGTTACAGTCAATCCCATTATTCATTTGTAAAAGAGTACCCCAAGAGTTGGCAGTGGGTGGTGATGACTAGCTGCCTTCTTACTAGTCTTACAACTGCTAAATTAGGGACGGCTTGCGCAAATAGTCCTCGTGTAGCTTTGCGCGAAATTCAAAACAAACATATACTTAATAATAATGAAAAATTAAATTTTGTTTGTTTGTTTGGAATTAAGCACAAAGCTACTCAATGGGCTATCTGTGCTCTGCCCACCACGGTTATCGAAACCCGGTTTTTAGTGTGTAAGTCCGCAAACATACCACTGTGCCACTGGGGGGCGAAAAATTTAATTCGTTATGTGTACTGGCACTTAAAAACATTTTCGTGTTTATTGTTTTCAGTTGTATTGTGTTTTTTTATTTCCGATTAACCTAAGAGTGATTTATTTTGACTCATATGGAATTTCCATGTGTATTTTATTATAATGTAATTTACTTTGTTTGATAGGTAGGAAACAGATAAACAACAAACAATAGCAGATAAGCTAAAATAATGTTATAAACCAGCAAATTATCTTTAAAGGCAAATTAAACATCCCTTTACCGGGTAGTAATTGTATTGATAAAATTTCTCATAGAATTCCTTTCTTGGTCAAAGAGACAAAAAAGAATTAATTTATGCTTCAAAAAGTAACACATATGAAATAAAGTGTACTCAAACTGTCGAAGTTTAAATTTTGTGTTTGTCTTGAAACTTTCATCTAGTAATTCTTTTATGTTAAACTATTATAAAGAACTTTTTTTTCAAAATTCTAAAAATATGAAACTAAAGTTTTAGAGAAAACGATGAATAATTATAGAACTAAAGATTTTTAAAAATTTAATAACTAAAGATGTTTTTTTCTTTATTTACTTGTAAGTACCAAAATAGGAGAAACGGTTGTATGAATTAAACTTCAAAACACCTGATCACAGAAAGACTCCCAGCAAGAAACATCTTTCTCATCGCAGGTTTGGTCAAATTTACAGACTACGTGAGCACTTTTTTACTTGTTATAGTTTCGATACTACTAACTTTTAATATAGAAAGTAAATATTCACAAAATTTGGTAAACTTTTGGTAGTGTACAAGTCACTGATATACAAAAACATAAGGTTTTCGTAGTATTTTCTCTAATGATTTGTCTGCAAATGTGTACCTCTATTTTTTTACCAATCAAAGTGCAAAATGATTCTTATGTTGAGATCGAAATTGCTTTTCTTTATCTCAAAATTATCAAATGTCATTTGCACAATATATAAAACCTCAAAAACACATTTCAAACGTGTTTTTAGCAAAGCTAAATAAATTTTAGCTGCTATTTTCTCCACCGTAATTCCACACAAAATTTATCAAATTGAGCGGCCTCGCAACTACCACAAAAAAAGAGAAAAAATCGAAATAAATAAATATAAATCACCTTTTCCCTTTCTAACATAACTCTAAATTATAAAAAAACTACATATATTTATTCTAAGTAGCTTTAAACTCATAATAATATACAACTAATTATACTTGCATGCTCGCCCTTCCAGCCGTGGGGGTGTATAATGTGACGGTCAATCCCATTATTCGTTGGTAAAAGAGTAGCCCAAGAGTTGGCGGTGGGTGGTGATGACTAGCTGCCTTCCCTCTAGTCTTACACTGCTAAATTAGGGACGGCTAGCACAGACATCCCTCAAGTAGCTTTGTGCAAAATTTCAAAAGAAAACAAACAAACTGACTGAACATGCAAATTATACTGATCATATTATTCAGTGTGGGGGAGGGACTGTTACTTTGGCTGAACTGAATAAATAACTTCATTAAAATAAAGATGATGAAGTAGAGATTCAGCTAGCAAGCAGATAGCATTATCCTTTTTTCTTATATGTAAACTAATAATCATACGGCCATGTTTTTGTAATTATATTACACAGTATTTGTTTTTCACACGTCAGAGGAGACGATGTCGAAACGTATAGACTGAATCTTTTTCTTTTATGACCGTTTCATAAGTTAAATTTTAGTTGTATATTATACAATATTGATCGTTGCAGGTTTTAATACATCGAGTCTCTTATCTGGAAAACAATATAGGTTTCGTAAATGACACATGAATTGATATTATATACAAAATATCTTGTCTGAGAAAAAAAGTACATTCTTGATCTCAAAGGTAGTACAGTTGAACTATAAAACTTATTAAAAATCTCCAATGCTTTTAAGGAAATAAACGTCAACAAGTGTACTTTCATGTTTTTTTTCCCAGAGTATTCATTGCCAACGACCGACATTTAACTGTTTCATTTGAAAAATAAGCATACAAAATCAGAAATTAGCATTCTTAAACCAGGAGAAGATAAACGAGGCAAGTCGATAATTCGGAGTACTAGAGCGGAGATAATTTGACTAAATCACTTCAGTTGAAGACAGTCCAATAAAAATAAGCTCCGAGACAAAACCCTATAAAATATATACCATTTATCTAACTGTATTTCAGTTTTGTTAGAAATATAAATGGTGTTTTGTTATTCCGACAAGTTAAATACAAAAGGCAGAATGATACGTCATATGACGTAACTCTGTGTATGCATATAATGAAACCTCGATGGTGAATAGAAATTCAATATAGTTAGAAGGCAGGTGCTCATTAAGTCAGAGTAATCGCAGAGAAAGAGAACAACCTATTTCATTGCACATCTAAAAATGAAAATAAGTTTGAATAACAGAAAGGTTCGATTTCCCCATTTGGGGAAGTAGAGAATGGAGTATGGAGATAAGCACTGGTTATTTGATAACGCTTGAAAATCCGATCGATAAGATTCAAGTTGATAATGTTTTTGTAAAAATTGTACAAGATAAATGTCATAAAAACGACAATGTAAAGATTCAAATGTTCTTATTTACGATCAAAAGGAGGTTCATTTTCTACAAGTAAAATCCTTTACGCATTTTACAGCACATAGATAAACTTACAGTCTGGAATATCGAAGGTTCTCATTATAGTGTAAAAGAGAAGATAAAATTGTTCCATAATCCAGTATACAAAGAACGTAGCACAGATATTGAATTGCGGCTCAAAATATCCTCAATCCCAAAATAAACTCGAAACCTCAAGTAAACATCTCAGTTACTAACAATAACAAGAATAGTTTTAATAATTGTGATATAACAGCTTTACCAATACACCTAAAACCGAACTCTTGCTTAATCATGAATAAGGTTAATAAGTTTTATTTTTATTATACATTGTCAACGTTACTCTAAGGCATTTGTTCAGTCACATTAAAAATATTTGAAGTACCAAATTTTTACCACTCTTTGTACAGGAGAAAACCTTTCATACAGATTTTAAATAAAATAGAATATAATCCAAAGGAAAAGATGAGTATATGAAAAGTGGAGCCATTTGTTTGAAATAACAACAAATGGACTTGGACAGAAGAAATAACACTATATTTTAAATGTCCCATCTAGAAAGGCAACCACCACTGATTCCAGGATGGAAGAAGCAAAAAGAACGAGAAAGACTCCAACACTTATATGGGAAGGAAGGTCAACATTTAAATTCTTTCATGCTTATTTAACAACAGTCTATACATTATTTACCAGCAGTCCAGATGAATCTTCGTTTCAGTTGAACTGGCTCAATAAACTGAGTATTGCCTTTCTATGACCAGAGACAGGGTGAAAAGGGGAAGTAAGCGCACTTAAGCCAACTGTGCATATTTGTAAAAATTACATTTTCTAAAATGTAAAAAATTATAATGGGAATTTTTATGTTACATTCTCTCTTAATAGAGTAATACGAAGGTTATTTTAACAGAGCGATACTAGTTTCAAAAATATGCAACTCTGAAAGTAACTGACCAAAGACTTTAGTACCATTAAATTTAAAACCTGTGTTAATCTAAGAAATATAAGAAACACTGTTTGATTAATTAGAAGCAGGTATTTTGAGATGTGAATATCATGATGAAAGATTATATTAAAAGATCGTTTTTTTCTTATAAAATTTAGTTTAAGAAGGCAAAACAACTTATCCCACTCCAATCATTTACCTAATACCACTGTAATACTAAATTTGAAATATAACAATTGTGCAAGGTATTTTCCTTCTTCAATTATTTATGTCAATACAGTTAACCTAAATCATTGCTATATCTTAGGACACATTAAAAATTGTTAAATTTCCTTTGTTACATCGATGATCTTGTAACTGCTCTTGTGAATCAGAAAATGTTAAAATTCAGTAATAATCAGTTTTTTTCTAATGTTGCAAACACCTCTTTAGATGTGTGGTATTTTGGTCATGTTTATTTGAATTTTTAATTGGTAATTTCAGATATTCCTAGTCAAAACAATAACAAAAAATAACAAATATGCAATGCAATAATTCATGATTTTATTACAATTTTGCCCATATTGTACGACTGAAAGCTGCACAATATCTTAATAAATATTTACACTGTAGTTGCTGAGTGAAATCATTACAGAAATTGCAGGCATAAACAAAAAAGTATAATAAAACAGGGAAATGTTTATTCTAATCTACTTATCTGACTAATCTAGTGCCACCTCAACTTACATATGTATAACCAGGATGACAAATCCTCCTGTCTTATGGCCACATAAACAAAGAATAATCCAGGAAAAACATTCAATTTACTGTATACTACCCAAAACCTACACTAGATTTAGAGCTTTTAAACTGGTTAATGATTCATCCAGTGGTAAAAGAAATTCTTTTAAAAAATGAACGGAATCTTAAGGGAGAACACCTTAAACTAGAATGAAATATTTATATTTGTGCTTGGTGTGTATAGGTTGTAAATAACTGTTTCAGTAGATTAAAATTAAATATTATGTTATTTTCAGAAAATTAAAAATAACTGTTGCCCTTAAAAAATTTGCTTTAATACTCCTATCATTTTTGTTTATTATATTTTAGTAAATTAATATTACAATTTTACTTTTCATAAAATTTGCATCAAAGCCAAATATTACTATATAGAATTATAGGTATCATACAATGTGATTAAACATAACACTTTTATATTCTCTTCATCTGTGGTAACTTAGAAGTTTGGTAAGTTTATTTGTGTTTTCTCTCTCTCTCTCTCTCTCTGTTTTTTCATATTTGAAATGAACAAGTCCACGATTATATAATTTACTGTAATTTAGATTTTAAACCTAAATTTTAGACTTATAGGTTAATTAAATTCTTTTTAACCATGGTAGTAAGTAAGTAGTAAATACTAGTCTATTGTTGTAACTAAAGGCTAAGGTAACACACTGAGCCTAGTGTGCAGATTAAAGATAAGTCTTCATTGAATTATTTCAGGAATTCCATTGGAGACTTAGATGATGCTCAAGAAAAATTTTATTCAGAAAGAGATAAGTCATTTGTGGAGGAAAACGAAAAAGCTAAGGACACAGAGCTTGAAGCTGAAAATGATACCACTGGAGACTCAGATGATGATTCTGGCAAGGAAAAGCCTGCTTGAAAGATAAAAAGGAAAGACTGAAGTCGCCTCTCCTTGAAACCCAAGTAAAGAAAATGGATTGAAGAGTATGTCAAGTATAGCTTCTTTGTTGCTAAAGACGAGCTGATGAAACCTGCTCCTTCTCCACAGTACATGTCTTGCTGCATCAAATTTAGCAACTAGTGCCTAGTCCCTTCAAAATTACAGATTATTTAAAAACAAAGCATTGTATTTATTTAAACAAGTCAATAAAGTTCCTCAAAAGCACCCACAAGCACTTATGGAAGCAACAAAATCCCTTCAAATCGGTGGTAAGGGAAGACCACTGGAAAACTTCTTCTTCTACCATCTCTATAAATATCTGATGTCCTCATAAAAACAAAGAAAACCTTACATCGATGCTGAAAATGTGGTGAAGTCATATTTGAAGACTGTCTCTCTACTCAAATTCCTCTTTCTCTTTCTAACAACACAATGAAAAACCAATCTATTATGATCACCAGTGATCAGCAGCCAATAAAAAAACTGTTGGAAGCACTACTTTTTACTTTACAATTTGAGAAATCAATGCATGTAAAGAACAATGTACATCTCATTGCATACTGGCATTTCCGGACCAAAATCTGAAATAAGTTGAAGAGTATCAGAGTTGAAGCAACAGGTGAAGCCATTTTCTCTAAGCTATATTAATACATAAGAGGTGCAAATATACCTTGGAACAACTGTGCCACAATTGAAAGTAAAATAGGAATCACAACTCACATCAAGGAACCCCCCTGGCAACAAAGAAGCTGAACACTTGTCACAATAACCAGAAAAACTGTTGCAAGAGGTGGGGTGGGAAAAGTTGCCCAAAGTGTTTGTATACATTCAAAACAATGTTAACTGTTCTCAATTATGTGCAAGAATACGTCTGCTAAACTATAAAATTCTCCTTCCAAATTATGAGATATGATGGCTCTCCCATGGAAGTCCTTGAAAGAGTGTGGGAAACAAGCTGTGTTTATTTTTTATTTAAGAAAATTATGTCAATGCAATGTATTTCAATGACAATTTTTAGCTAGCTAAACTGTCATAAGTGACCATTATTTTCAACCATTTGAATCAGGTCAACTTGTCACTTCAGAAGGAAAGTGGTGATATTTTTTTTACATTTGTGGGAAAAACAGAAGCCATGAAAACGAAAATTTTCCTGTGGTGTCCAGAAAAGCTGTTTTTCCCATTAGAAAAGCTTCCTTAAAGGTAATGCATGGCAATAAAAACAACTTGATGTAGAGGAATTACTGAAGAGCATCATTTCCAACCATCTGCAGTTGTGTTTTGCTCAATTTTGAGGAATATTTTCCTCGGAAGGATGCTGCTCAGGCCTTAGATAATCAGACGTGGATAGCTGATCCTTCCACCACAAACAACATTTAAGTGAGCAGCTATCGAGGAGATCACAGAATTGTTGATGGAACTTCATAATGAGTTAACCCAAAAACATTTTCTGAAATTTACTCCTACTATGGAGATTATTGGGCTTGATTACTTGAATTTCCTGAGTGCAAATCAATTGTCATGAAGGCCCTTGATGTAATAATGATAGTGTCAACTACTTGTCTGAAAAAGGACTTTTGACCTTAGTAGAATTGAAAACCAAGAAATTCTTATCTACATGTTCATTCAATAATACGAAGTGTTCTAGAGTAGGAAATTGATCCTCAATTTCAGAAGCCTGTCTCAGGAAATACACGAACATTCCAATCACTGGTGTCACAAACCTGTTTTAAATGTGTGACACTTGTCAGTAATTACTTTGCAATGTGGTATATGATGATAGTCATTCTTTTGTTCTCTTATACCATAAGCTATTATTTTACTAACCTGTGTATGTTGATAGTCATCAATGCTTTTCCCTTTTGTTTACATAAAATTTGTACATATACAAAAAAAAAAGAACTTGAAGAAGTTACTTCGTTAATAAGGATGCTAGTCACTCATTACTTTTCAGTTTTGTCGAGGTGGTAAAATAAAAAATTGCTAAAAAAAATCAGCTCATTATGCCTTTTCCAATTTCAATTTCAAAAGCCAAATTAGGAAATTTGATGAGAGGGGACAGGATAACACTTAACCATTACTTGTATGGATAGAGAAACAGAAAGAAACAAACCATAAAGAAGTCAGGTGAATGAGATTTTGTGGTAATGACTCAAGTGTGAATGGCACTGAAAAAAGTTAAAGAGTACTGCACTAAAATGTCTTCTTCACCCGCTGAGGCAAAATACTTTCTTTGGCATAGTTAAAGATGGAAAGAAGTCCATAACGCTTGTTACGATGTGAAAAGTAGTTGGTGACTACATCACTGTCTTCTGAAAATATAAAACAAAGTAAATCATGCTGATATAGAAGAAAAACTAAGTCAGTATCATAAACATGTACACATTTATATTAATGCAACAAAAATATTTCAGTAGGAGATGGATGGAAAGTTCCTACCTTTTATATTTACTAAAATTATGGTCCCTCGTTTTAAATACAAACAGGGAGCATTTGGAAAAAAAGGTTGTTTCTTATAGAGTATGTATTTTAACATGACACCTATGTATTAAAATAATAAATAACCAGTTTGCTTTTTTATCATTTTACTTTACTTTTCATTTTCTGATCAAACTGCTAACATTTTCTATCACATAATACTTTTCAAGTCTCTCTTTAATTTCCATTAAATTAAACAGCAAGAAATGTCATTTCTTTACTTATTTTGCCAGTAGTGTCAAATATTTGCTATGTGGTTCCTTTTAATCATCAGCAAAACGTAAACTTCATTATTAATACGTGGTAATCATCATTTTGTACAAATAATTAAAAAATAATTTGCAAAAATTAAATATGATGTATGGATGGTGACACCAAAAAGTACATAAAAAAGTAGAGATAAATATAAAAAACACAAGAAAGCCACTATATAAACAGTCAAATCTTCCCAAGATAAATATAAAAAACATAAGAAAGCCACTATATAAGCACTCAAATCTTCCCAAGATAAATATAAAAAACATAAGAAAGCCACTACATAAGCAGTCAAATCTTCCCAAGATAAATATAAAAAACATAAGAAAGCCACTATATAAGCAGTCAAATCGTCCCAAGATAAATATAAAAAAACAAAAGAAAGTCACTATACAAGTAGTCAAATCTTTCCAAGAATAACTATTATCTAAAACTAAATGTTGAATTCCTGTCAGATGCATGAATTCAGGTTTGAATTAAAATGTTTAAACTGAATACTGCTGTGAAGTTTAACAGTGGTTACTAACCACAAGCTTGTAAGATAGATACAGTATTTATTGACCATTTTTTAAACACAATTTCATTGAAGTAAATCTATAAGTGAACATTTTTAAAATTTTTATAATTCAAAGGTATATACATACATATGTTGTTAGTATTGTATCAGTTTTGTCAGTTTCTCTAATTTTGGATTACTTTAATGGCTAGTGAAGTGGGAATGCTTCCTCCAGTATGGTATAAATACCTCAGAGTGGTGGACCAATGTTAAGGGGATACTTACAGGATTCATACATTCCATCTTCCCCACAAACTTACTACATGTGCATACAATTACCTGAGATCAAAATAAAGATTGTGAGATGTTACAAACCGAGTAGCATGTTTTAAATTCAGTGACCTTAACACTAGTTCCAAGTGGATTTCTCTACTGTGCAAGTGGTTTTGTTGTGAAGTGGTTCATTTTGGTACTTGTGTAGATTTGTGTTCCATACACCAGCTATACTCTTGGTTGTGTACAGTATAACTACACTATATAACACAAATTTTGTCCCTGGATAGTATGTGCTATTTCTTAACTGCTTATATTGCAAAAGAACAGAAAATGGCCATTAATCCCTTCAAACTTTGCTTTTGTGACCTGAATAATGAAATTTAGAAATTGATCTATTTTTTATGTAAAAACGGACAAATTTGCAAATCTTCATTTACACAAGGTCTGAACAAAACAACATATGAATCAAGATTTACATGCATTTATACTAAAGTTATACAAAAATATTTAGAAGTGAATAGTTTTTTCAACATTTGCCACTGTAATGTAAGTCACTTTCATGTATTAGCCCCCAAATATAGTCTCCCATCATGTTTTTGTTATATGCTCCCATGTCACAAAAGCAAACTTTGAAGAGAAAAATAGGTCTTTTATATTTACTTTAGACATAAACAATTGGGAAATAACACATTATGCTCAGGAGCAAGAAAAAGTAGAAATTTTGTTATATAGTGTTATTATGATCATGTTCTGTTGCTTTCAGCTAAGCAAGTGATGAGAGTACAGAAACTAACTTATCAATGAAGATTTTTTTCATAAACCTTTATCAAAATTTCAAGAAGTATTGATAAAGGCTGCCTGTGTGGTCATTATGCAAAGCTGCATGAGATGAATAACAATATAATGGATACAGAACTTGCAAGTATTGGCCATCCATTTTCTTGTACTGCTGGAATATGTTATAGCAAACTTAGAATTATTAACCTTTTTGCATTGTATTATGAGTCAAAGGCCATGTCATCACATTTGTTGACTTGCATTCAACATTTTATTCAACTACTATTTTATGAATTTATGTTAATAAGTTTGGTTGGTTGGCATGGTCGTTTACCTATGGTGTTTTTCATTATTTTATTTTTATTTTTATTTGGGGGATCCATAATGGAAAAAGAATATTTTGGTGCCCACTGGCCCCACCCTCCATGGAGCCCTAGGAAAGAATGCACTACAATGCCAAACAAAGCCACTGCAACTAGACTTTTGTGAGTACTATAATCAAACATTAGCATTAGACACAATGTCCCATATGTCCATTGAGAATGTTCAACACTAGTACTCAGTTGACTCTAGCTCAAGTGGACCAGGTGTCTCCTCCCCTTCACAGGTCACCACACATGGCAAACACATGGGTGGATGTTTAGATCCCAGAGGAGGTAAACTGTAAGAGCAGAACCTTCTCACCATGTACAGGAATCCACACAGAGGGGTACAAGACTGGAAAACAAAACTATTGCTAAAATATTTGGTTGTATGATTTCAGTAGAAAGACATTATAGTCTATGATGAAATGACCATCAATTAGTGCCAAAAGAATGACTCACAGTTTGCTGAGATCTCAGATAAAGTTAATCATGATTGCTCTCCTGATGAAAGCCTGTAATGTCTTTAGAAAAGAGTAATCACAAAGACTATCAGCGAAAAGTTTATAGAGTTGTCTGGATTAGACAGTATACCTGTTTGTCTATTTCAAACTTGTGGGCTTCTGGCCAACATAATCAAGAAAAGCTAAACAAAGTAAATGCTAAAATTCAATGAATGTCTTGTATTAAAGGAACTGATGAAGCAGTGGGTGTTTGTAAGTGGAGCAAAAATATTTTTAAAAGCTCCAGAAGTTAAATACAGATTGTAACCTAACCATTGGCCTACAAGCAGAACTTTTGATTGCTATTGGAACACATGTACCTCTCAGATGGCACATAGATACCAAGTAAGGTTTGGTTAATGGTGCAATTGGAACAATAGTTGCTTTCTCTTTTCAGCATGTAACAGTAAAGTTTGATTACATTTATAAATGTTGCCCAGTTGAATTGATGAGAGGTAAATTTATTTTGATGAAGAGTTTCCATGTTTACTGAAACCAATATTTCCTTTGATTCTTGCCTATGTTGTAACTATTCACAAGTGACAAGGACTTTCCCCAGACTGCACAATGACAGTTTAAAAAAATATTCTGTTCTGGAATGGCATATATGCCCTATTAAGGGTTAGCTCTTTGGAAGGCTTGAATTTCATAAACTTTGATCCTGCATTAATTATTGTGTAAAAAACTTATCTAGAAGAGATGAACAGACTTAGTTGCTTGCACAGAAAAGCCATTCCCTATTCCTGTCATGAAATTCCTGGAAAAAAAAAGAACTAAAATTGATGTTAAACTAAAGTTTCATTACACACTAGATGGACTTCAGGAAGAGTTTTCATCTAAAACAGCCTACATTGCAGTTGGATTCTACTAAACACAGTGTCATCAGCCAGCAAAAATAATATAATGTTAAAAAAAGGTTTTACGTGACTGTGTTATTACAAGAATTGATGGAGGAGATATAACTGGGTACACTAATATCCAGTATTATCTAATTGATGACAATTGGTAGATTGGTAGTGTGAACAAAAATTTAGATGTCAGCAGGAAAGCTCAGATACCATTCTTACACATCTTTATCTGCAGACTTTAAGGCATAATGTAGGTAATGGAAATTGCATTTTTAGATAATTTTCATTTATAATTACTGAATCTGAGGAGCAACACTTTAATGCCTACAGTGTATTATTCATGTTTTATTTACTTACTGGACATGGACCAGACTGCACAAGAAATTATGGTAATAAGCTAGACCATTTTACCATTGATGAGTAGAGTCACAGATTGTGTTGGAACATGGAGGAGTGCTATTGATATAGTTGCCTTCTCCCATCTGTTAACTGTACCTGGGTATATCTGTGATGTATCTCATGAAATTTCTAAATAGATACCATATATTTCAAGTGCAATAGATAAAACCTTGGACAGAAATGTACACTGTATGTCACTGTATATAGATTTTTCAGGTGATCACTTTAATGTGATCAATTCTGAGAGGAGCCACTAAATTTTAAACTTTATTGCTGTATGTAGCTTACATAATTGCTGAGTAAATAATGCTTACCAGCAGGTAATATTGAGTATAAATTAAATGACATAAGTTGTTACATATAACTTTACTTTGAGTGCCTATTTGCTAGTTTTAAGGTAACAGCAGAACATGTTAAATCTATTACAAACCTTGAAAATAGTTCACAATAGGGATTGCACAAAACACTAACAAAACGTTCAGACAAAAAGAAACGTTGAATAGTAATGACAGCTAAGACTGTCATTATATTAAAATGTCCATAAAAAATGCATGATACAATTACAATGATAGAGAATATGTCCAAAATGGCCTGTATAATTCTTCTTTCCATTTTTATTCTCTTACGAGCCTACAACAAAAATGGTTTGGTATGTTGCACCTTAACCTTTCGCACAATACTAAATAAGGTACTGTGAAGGTCATACAAGAATTAAAAAGTAATTTTCTTAATTTTGTATTTTACATAATCTAAAATCTAACACAATTCTAGTACAAACAATATTATCACTACACCCTGAAGTTAGCATTCTTACAAACATTTTGCATTCCCTTAAAAAGCTTAAGTACAGGGCAAAACAAAAATTAACAGCCAATAATATATGAACATTATATGAATAAAGCATGTACATAATCAAGGTTTTGTACACTATACAATCACTGTTTTTAGGATGCCAATCCCTATACAGTGTTCCCTCGTGTATCGCGGTAGATGCATTCCAAAACCCCCCGCGAAAGGAGATTTTCCGCGAAGTGGGATCACCAATTTTTACGTATATATTTATGTGCATTTAGACTTTTAAAACCCTCCCTGTAAAACTATTTAACCCTCCCATTACAATACTGTTCATTATTGCTGAAATAATGAGAACAATTATTAAGATATTAAGCCTTAAAATTAAAAATTACATATCTTCAGCAGGTGGTGTCTTTTCGGGGGACACCACTTCCTCTTCTGTGGAAGGTGAATCGGCAATTTCTTCATCGGTCGTTACAACTTCAGGAACAGTACTTGCCACCGGTACCCTTTCTTTCTTGCTCGGTTGGATCTCGCGTATCCTTCGCAGATGCACAATGCGCACATCTATAGCCTTTCCAGTTGGTTCTGTTTCCATTTTTACGCTGTTATAAACTCAAATATATGTTTATATCTCAAAATATACCTGTTTTTTTCTTTACACTATTAGTTATATTTATTTTTAATATTTTAATGGTATTTAATGCTATATTTTAGATTCAATGTTTATTATTTTATATACAGTCAACTCTCGGTACTATGCCACCCTTCGGGACCGAGCAAAAGTGGCATAGTAGCGAGTTTTTTTCAAAAAACGGTTTTATTGTTAAAAAATGCCTTTATTTTCTCATGTAATCTATCAGCTCAGTCCAAGGCTCTCAAAAATCGATAAGGTTTAACTTGTGAGCCACTTGTTAAACTTTAACAAGCCTGTATGCAGGCTTTAAACTGTTTCATGCTAAGAAAGCCATTTTTATGGAAACCAAAACCCAATTTTGAAACAGCGTGCACACAAAAAAGTGGCATAGTAGCGAGAGTAGGGGTGGCATAGTAAATTTGATTTTGTATTGAATTTTGTCGGGACCGAGCAAAAGTGGCATAATAGCGAGAGTGGCATAGTAGCGGGGTGTCATAGTAGCGAGAGTTGACTGTATATGTATATATATATATATGTGTGGGGGTCGGCCGAGCCCGCGAAGTGGTGAAGCCGCGAAAGAGGATCCGCAAAGTGGCGAGGGAACACTGTATCACATATGAAGTGAGGGAAGTAAACATAAATATAATATTCGATGTTATTACAGAGATTTGTACCATGCTTACTTTAAAAGGCATGAACATTTATTTAAAACAAAGTTTTAGACATATATGTTTTATTTCAAAACTTTGCTTTTACACTGGAAAAATTTTATACATACTTAGTGGTGGTTGTATCTTAGTCTAGATGCATATTTCCTCACACTATGCATTACATACAGACTTCAGTTGCAAAGAAAATATAAATATTTACCACACTCTTAACTAAATCTCCATGACAATCTCTAGCTGCAGCTTAACATTCTACACCTAGAACTAATGCGATCAAATAGTCAGTAGCTACAACAAATAATTATGAACTGTATTAGATAGCTATCATATCAAGTAACACTCTACCCATAGAAGAGCATAAAGAAAGTCAGCAAACAAAATAAACAACAAAAAACAAACTAGGAATTTAAAAACTTGTATACAGGGATCTTAAAATAAGTACACAAACATGTTTGAAGCAATTTGAGACACTACTTACTCACATTACAAACCTCTATTTCAGTTCCATGCTTTTACCAAGAATTACATTTGGTGAAGTCAAAACAGGGATTTGTAGTTTCAGTAAATAATGTCATCAATATCATCAGTCTTGTGTCTTTAGTTTTTCTTTACTGTCCCTGTTTCCAGGTTTTTAACTTCTTAATTTATGTTAATAAACTGAACTCACTACAATGTAGTAGTTTTCTTAATCATTATTTGGGCACAAAAATATGTGTGGTAGAAGAAGAGAATAACATTACTCTTCTACAAGCTGTGAACCACTTGATATTGGTAATTAGGTGCTCAAATAAGGTTATAACTCAGAATGCAGGACCATTATTTTCTTGACCAATTTCTACATATCAAGCACTACTATACTTGGTGATACATGGAATAAATATATTTTACTAAATTCATTGCAGAGCTCAAGTTTGAGATACAACTGTCTAAGCTAGAGTGTGACAATTTATGGCTTTAATTAACCTAACCTCAGATTCTTCTCAGTGTTATGTAATATTAATAAAGGTTACATATTACTTGAAGAGTTCTTCGTTATTATACACCATACATGAAGATTTCTCATAAAACATCTTTAGATGTCTGTGCTCCATTTTAATAACTAACAAACATTACAATAGGAGACCAAGTTAAACTATATCGGAGAACAAAAAACACACCATATGATCAGTAAGCAAATACAATATATCAACTCAATTTTTCGGCTTACATTTAACTCAAGATATATCCACAAGCTCTTCAGCATAGAGCATTTCTTTGTTGGCTTCACCTCCAGTTACACTGAACTTTTTGGATGTAATACTTATGTGAAAATCTTGCAAACAATAATGAAAAATAATAAACTGATTTACCACATTATTTTACAAATTCTTTTTGATTCTTGAGCTAAAACAACAAACTGTACAGCCCACATAGCCAAGGATACACCTTGGACATGTAAATTTGTAGATGACATAAAATGATGCATTTTAGTGATCCTATCTTTCAATTTGAAAACAACTTTAAATGTAACTTACGAATAAGGTTTTTTATTCAAAATTAGTTAAAGCTTATTTTAAAATTCTATTATGTGTTTGTCAGTAAAAGGTATGACAAATTACTACTTTAGGTTCAAAATTTTAATCAATTTACTGTGCAAGAATTTTGTTTGTGTAAAAAACATTTGTATTTTGTACTTCTTCATGGAATCCAGAAAAGGAACTAAACTGTAGGCCTGTTAAATAATATTCTTCTTAAATTCAAAAGATAAAAAAAATCTCAAAATCAAAATACTGCCAGTCAACATTGGTTGATGATAACACTCAGTCTCAAAACTTCTACCAAAGTTAACTATCTTGGTATAAATATTGACACTTTGTTATTCTATTGTAAATTTAATATTGCTGTGTTGATTATTCAAATAATTTTAGAATTCCTGAATATCAAATTTATTTTTAGAAAGTATAAAAGTATCAACAATTTTTATTCTGTAGCATAAAGGTTTAAACTATTTGGAACAATTTTCTAATCATCATGAAAAAAAGTGGATAGCAAATTGTCTCGATTAATTACATGGTCTCTACAATTCATTATTTTAGCTCAAGAATCAAAGATGATAAGCAAGATACAGTATATAATGTCTGCCATTCTTCATCATTGATTGTATGACTGTGATATTAATATTAGCTCCAATGAGGGAATGTGCAGCCAAGAATGAAATGCTCCATATTAAAGAGAGCCTGTAGATACCCAAGATGCAACCTGAGTTACGGTAATTCTTTCAATACAGGCTTGGTCAATTTGACCAAACTTGTGACTTCTTTGTACTCATTCGAAGTTGTATATATTTGATACTATTAATTTTTAACATGGTGTGTATGTTTTTCACAAAATTTGGCAGTCTTTCAGTGAACACCATAAATCTCTCACATACAAAAAAATCATACTGTTGACAACACTTAACCCTGTTGTTTTTATACTGATGATAGTAATGCACAAAATTACATTTATTTCATCAAATAATACAGCAAAGAACATATTATAAAAGCCATAAAAACCAGGCAATTTCCTCCAAATATCACAGATTTCCTGGCTTTCTAACTATGCAACAGGAGCATTTACAAAAATCATTTGAACTAGTTCCTGTGGAAATGAAACTTGTACTGAAAGAGGAATTGATAATCTCATTTGCAACACAACCATAATATAACACATCATTTGATATTGGTTACAGATAATATAGAATAACATGTCAAAGAAAACTGTTAACAAATCTCAAAGTGACAATGTGATAGTTAGATGTGGCAAGAGGAGACTGATTTTCTATTTGATAGCTCTGTAACTAAACAAAATTGAAGACTATAAAAATTATGGTTTTTCTGAGTAAAGACAATTTTATAGAGAGTAATGTAATAAGTTTCATAGTTGTTGGGGGGGTAAGTGAAATACAGAGAATGGGATGCCTACAAAATACTTATAATTTTTCACACATGAGGGAAAAATTAAGAATTTGTTAAAATACTAAAATAGTGCCTTATGAAATAAAGAATTTAAAATTTATATATTGTTAAAATATTGATTAGGGTAGAGAAAATAACAGATAAAGTTTTAGTGAAAACAAAACATATGAACTATATTTTGGAAGTTCTAGAGAATAAACAAATCTAATATTTTTTAGATGAATAAAAGTATTTTTAATTTTAACATTAAAGTCACAAATACTCAATATATTCATAGAGAAATTTTAAGTAAAACCCTTCACTAAAGAAAAAACCTGATATTTTGGACATAGAATATTTGTAATGTGTACTTAAAAGTCTACCAAATTTTGTGAAGGCACACACAATGAATTAGACTTAAGAGTATTAAAAGTATATACAAGTAAAAAATGGTCCCGTGATCAATTCCTTGGACTGTCCCTGTATTGAGAAATTTAAGGTAACACTAGTAAAAACAATATTTGGAAATTTACAAATTTATGTCTGAAATGCTGTTTAGTGTAACCTTTTGATGAGTCTATCCAAAACTCTTTGATGAAGAAGTTTTATTAGTTATTTATCATACACTATTAATTCACATTGAAAGGACACACTTATTCACCATACCTGACAACAGAGGTTTAGATTCTGAAACTGTTGGTAAGATGTTTTCATTGGCAGAGAGTGATATAAAAAAGGCAAATGGTACAATCCACAAACATAGTGTGAAATATGCCAAAACCTAATAAGGAGAAATTTATGAAAAAAAACGATCTTAAAACAATAAAGTTTCATGTATACAAAAATTTATCCAAAAAAATATTTTTCCTAAATTTATAAAACATTTAATAATAAATGTACCTTAACTTTTTTAAATGCTTAACTACAATACATTTCATTTATCACAGATCTTAAGTGCTGGAATGTTTTTAGGATAAAAAAATGGCCTTCTCAGACCAGACATAAATATGGTTTTCTTTGCAGTAACCTCACCAATCATCTGAAATTGGAGCTGACAGAGATTTTTTTTTTTTAACATTATGGTCTGGCAACTGATATACTGACCCATCTCAAAAAATTTTCAAATATGAAATACTTATCACCATATTATGACTATATTTTTTCCTTAGGAATTAACATAGTCCACGAGATCCAGGGAAAGCATCATCTGATTACTATTTAATAGTTCAGTGCTAATTGGCTAATATATTGAGGTGTGAAAATATAGCTTATCTTGTCCCCACAACCCTTCACACTATATTAGCAAATACACGACATAACAAGAATGCAGAGGAGAATTTACTGTTGATGAGTGTAAATCAACAACATGATGAACACAACAAGTCTATTCAGTGGATTAATCTCTGAAAAATGTTCTTGCTGATTGAGGATTATGATCAAAACCAAATTAATTCTTAAACTTATCCATGTGGAAGGATGTATTAATAGATGTAACTGGTGAACAAGATGAAATGGAATAACAAGTCATAAAATTTGCAATAAGAGTCAATTGAACTTTATTGATCAAATTCTATATCAACCAGCCCGTATTGAGAAAGAATGACATTCCTGTAATTCTATTCACAGAATAATTGCTTAAAGTAATTGTATTCATGGTTTACAATATTATGTTTTAGGTGATCATGGAACTAGTGGTATTTCCAAAATTTCTTTGTTGAGATGTTTCAAAAAAGAAATTACCTACCTACCCACACCCATATTGTAAATCAGTTTAGGTTTACAGCAAACAAGATATTATTAAGCCTGGCATTCACAATAGTTCTGAATTCATACATTTTTCTAGCTTTCTAAATAACATAATTAACAGAAAGTTAATTCTATAAAAAGATTTTAAATGTATGAATACAAAACAACTGATTTTCTCAGGATAAATCACTACCAAGTAATCAAATTATACTTGCTTAACTGTGCAAGATCTAAATGCTCTAGTATATATTCTTATGTAACTATTTAAATATAGTTTACACTTGTTATTAAAATATTGCAATTTTAGAAGCTCAGTCACCTCCTCCTTCAATATCGTGCAAGTATTCACAACTTCATTCTTAAGATTATTCCTACACAGTTTACTGCAAGTCATTAAAACTACAAGAACATTTGACTACATTTAGTTGACACATGCCTAATAAAAGAACATATTTGTGGGAAACTTGGTTGGTTTCTCAGGGAAATACTGATTAATCATTTGACAACTGGTTTATCAGCTATAAAAACCGATTAATTTAACTTGGCTGACTGTGTGTTTTATCTTATGTTGTTTAATCATACAATTGCACAACAGGAATCTAATGTGTAATTAATTTACAAGGACTATGCTCAACCATTAATAGCTTCATAATTAAAAACAAAATAAGGAGAAATCAGCCAATATTATCATCAAGACGTTAATAACTGATCAATGATAACATTAGATAACTAATTTGGTTAAACCTTTTCTTTTTACACAAAACTTTGATACTGGAGTAGCAAATGAGGTACCTAAGAGCTGTCAAACCCTCATGAAAAGAAAAACGAAAGCGAAATGTTGTTAACGTGGATTCCAACTCAGACATTACATGCAAAATTAGTAACAGGCTATTTCCCTTTCAAATTGGGTTTCTCAACCACAAGAAGTCTCATCAGGCATGTGACAACAACTCTTATGCATACACTGCTATTATAAGGAATGCTGGTTGCCAATATTTCTGCGAGCTCATTTAAATAACTTATTCCTCTTTCAGCATATGCCTATGCAAATTTACATCAGAATTAAATGTTAGGCACAAGTCAGTTGCACACAGTCTCCCAAACACCTGAAACTTAACAATATTTATGTATCAACATGTAGCAATCTAAGTACTTATTTATTAACCTTTTAGTATCAACAAATAACATCTTCAAAAAACAAAATTTTTTTATTAATATGCTTAAAAATACTATTTACAAAAAAACAATAAAAAGTTACATCGATTTCTTGATCTATATACATTAATATGTTAGAGTATTATATGTCAAACAACTGTATTACTAAAGGAGAGCATTCATAAAAGAAAACTGAAGAAACAATATTAAAGAATCACTTCTTTGTCTATTTGTATCTCAAAGTGCTTCACCAAACATATAGTTCTCTACAAGAATTTTAATACCTATAGCAATTTGGTCTACTGAAATGTATAAAAGTTATCAGAAAACCATATCAAAATTAAAACACTGACTTATACTGTGCATAAACACATCAAAATTTAACATTATTTTTGTCATAGTAAACAATCTTAAGAGATAAGAATCATTCAAATCAAACTAACCTCTGAAAAGTGATAATACACACTTCCAAAGTAGTTGAAGGCAAGGTAATGATTGATGACTAAAAGAGCTGGAAATGAAATCAATATTAAATTTTGATTAGAATATTTTATACAGTAAAAGATTCAGTCATGAAAAAAAAAAGCAACAATTTTCACTGGAAGAAAAGGCAGTATTTCATCTGGTGCCAAATGTCTGGAAAGGTTTTACGTAATACTCCTAAGTTGATTTTATGTGAACATAAATTCTAATTACAAACTATAAAACGTTTCATGCTCTTATATCTTTCTTTCTTCTGAATCAAGGTGATTGAATCAATTTTCAACACTTTAACTGTTTCAACATTATACAAGAAACTTCTAAAATAAATCATCACAACAGAATAAACTCAGCAATTAAGTTGATGAATATTATAGAGAAACTATTGATGTACAAAACAAATCATTTTTTGAGTTATATGTATCTAATGCCAAGATCATTTGCATGTCAATTATCAATATCAGTAAAGATAAAAGATACTCACCAACTGTTGCAATGAATGGTGCTGATGTAAGAATAACAAATGGGAAGGTTTGCAGTATAAAAAGATGTCCAATTTGAGTTGCTGCTCCACATAGAATTAAAGAAAGTGGAAGATCCTCAAAGAGGAACAGACATACATAAATACACAATGTCACCTGAAACCAGAATAATAAATTTGTAAATGAATGATTAACTCTATTTATTTTAATATCATTTTTATTTTATTGCATTCTCTTACAAATAACTTACTTATTGAATGTATACTGTTAAATATTTTCATCAATATGCAATATAGAAATCATTACCTTTGCAACTAATTAGTTTGTGTAATAAATCTTTAGTTGATGAGAAAGACATCTGAAAACAAACTTTAACATCGTACATATTCAAACCTGTAAATCAGTATTTCACAAGGCATTTACCTATTTCTTGTATTTGTTTTCTAATGTCTATTTAGGAGACAGTTAAATGTTTCTTTTCTTGAAAATGTATTTCATATAAATACTTACCTACTTGTACTACTAAGAGCTATTATATCATATATAACTGCCAAGGAATTTCCTGTGCATGTCACAATCCTTGAACAAACTCCCATCCCAATATATGTCTATGTACATTTGATACAGCCTGTGACATAATCATCACAATGCTAATAGGGGCTGGCATAACCTTCATGTGCAGTAATCCCTGTAAGCACTAATACATAAACTCACTATTGATAAGGCAAGCAAAATTCACTGAAAGTGAAGAGGAAGAATGGGGGGGTGGTACAGAAATGAAAAAAATCTATATGTAATCAACAAAACTGTCACACTGAAGCCTTCATGAAAATTATACATTAGTGACTGGAGGGAGGGAGGGAAAAATCTGAGGCATATATGGAACTTCCCAGTAATATAACTAATGAAATTAATATTTTAAATCTCAAATACCATACTGCAAGATCTCCAGTAAAAGTTATAATCAAAAGGAGCCGATGATACACCTAATCTGATTGAAGCTGATATTAAAACACAGGCAATCAGGCTAGTTGAAGAAGAAAAATGCTAATAGATAAGCTGATAAAGCCAACCTTGGTATGGTAATGTCCACATAATGGGGTAGTCCAAATTCGATAGCAACAGAACAGCCTTAACTAAACATAAACATGATCAGGAATAAAACAATCTCATAATGAGAAGAAAAAACAATGGAGAGGGAGAGAAAATAACTAATTATCTTCCTGGGCAGTCCAAATCACTGGAAGAAAGTAGTGGTTATGGAATAAATGAACAGGTCCTTTTAAATTAGAGAATAGTAGGATGCAAAATATGAATATCCAAATGAAAATTATCCCAAGCATGTAGGAGGAAAATTGCTGAAAGAAATGGAAATGCTAGGCCATAGAGGGAGCTGTGGATAACACTGCTTGATAACAGGCAATCATTGAAACAAATAAGGTTAAATAAATAAAAAAAGGTAAAGCAGAAGTCCTAAAAGTAGGTGCCTCTTTGGTGGGTGATTTAGGAAGCAGCTATAAAAATATTAAAATGGGTCATCATAAGACCCCCAATTTATCTATGATGACTTGACAACTGCAACTAAAGATGTTTGCAAACCTGATAAGTTATTGATATTTCAAAAAAGTTAATAATCAGAGATTGCTCAAGTGGAGAAAATACCTTTGAGAAAGTGGGTGTCACAAATTGCAACCACGTGGAAAGGAAAGCATTGGTAAAGATGCAAAGACCAAATAAAAAAGATTGAGCCTCCACATAAGAGCACAAGAGCAGAAATGGGATTGCAGGGCATATACTACATATCATCCAAATCTCACTGAAGGTGACCCCAAAAAGTAAGATAACTTCACACATAGGAAGAGAAGGAAAGTAAAGGACCTACAATACCACAATCCCCATAGTGTGAAGATCCAAAGCAGATTGTTCAGCTCACTCCATATCAAGAGCAAGAAAACTTCCAGGAAGGAGTTAAAGATTCAGAGGAAAGAGAAAAGATAATAGGAGGAGGAGAAACAGGAGGTGGATTACAAAATGCAGGGGCAGAATTAAGAAAGAAATTTAACAATCCATAGGTCACCCATGAATGAAGGCTATAGATGCAAAAAGGTAAGCATTATAAGCTATAGAATGAAGAACTATCTCAAAGAAAAGGTTTGTTTGTTTTGGGGAATTTTACAACAAAGCTACATGGGGGATTTCTGTGTTAGCCATATCTAATTTAGTAGTATAAGACTAGAGGTAAGGCAGTTAGTCATCACCACCCACCAATAACTCTTTGCTATTCTTTTACCAAATGAGACTGATCATCATATTATAACATCCCCATGGATGAAAAGGTGAGCATATTTGGTGTGATGGGAATTCAAGCCTGCAACCCTCAAATTCCAAGGAGAGGTTAATGACACATCTCAAATGTCTGCCCATTGTGAGGGTGAAAAGCAAGTAGACATTATAAGACAAGAAATAGGAGACTGACTGAACTGCTGGACACCTAAAGTTGGGTTGCTAAAAGATGAATGTATCTATAGTCTTGCAAGTCAGTGAATTGAAAGAAGATTGTTGATAAGTAACAAGTATCCCAGCTCAAGGAATCATGAACATTCAAAAGACTGAGACAATGCAAAAAAAGAGCAAGATTTAAGTTGACAACCAAAAGGAAAGCATCCATATTGAAAATATCTAAAAAAACAGAGAGACCAATACAAAATAGACACAGTAATGGAAGAAGCAGAAACCAAAAGCACAAATAGAGAATAACAGATTATCTCATTTATTTTACCCAATTATTTTATTGGAGGTCACAATAAAGAACCACAGTGAGAATGTGAAAAATGGATATTTAGAAAATAAACAAATGCAAAGAAAATGAAACACCCCAAGTGGATAGCAGAAACACAAGATGGGGTGCAAAAAAAAAGAGAATAGTCATGATCTAAGACCATAGCAAAGGAGTCACAAGGGCAAAAAGTTATATACCCAAGTTATGAAAAGAATAAACAGAAACAAAGTACCTGTTCTTTACGAAATAGATGAGCTAAAAGCAAAGGCTTGAGGTAGATCAGCCAACCAAAGTTATACACAGGTGAGGCAGGCTCCATAAAAGATAATGAAACAGAGTGACAAGAGATTGAACTATAGAAAAATTAGACTGAAGAAACATTCTGATGGAAAATAGTGGTAACACTGTATTTGAAAAACATTAAAAGTGAAAATGATCTGATACAATGATTCACCACAGCCATATAAGATCATGGTAATTTAATATGTCCTCAGTAATCATAATACTTTGCTAAGGATTAATCTTAATCCCATTAAACACAAGATGGTTAGTCTACTAAGTGAGTTAAATGGATAAACTCCATGTTATGGCACGAAAAAGCACCTGTGTGAGAATGCCTCTGCCTTGAGCCTTTCTTTAACAACCATTTTTTGAAGCAGAAATGTGATGACTAGTTTCAATTAAATGGATGTATGGAATGCAAGTGCAATGAAGACAAAAGTAATGTAACAAAAAATTTAAAAAGGCAAAGATAAATGTGACTAGCAACTTAGAAATTTCACACGTCTGAACATTTTTCTTTGTTTTGAATTATGCACAAAACTATGTGAGGGCTTCTGTGCTAACCATTCCCAGTTTGTTAATGAGAGACTAGACAAAAAGTAGCTAGGAGAGTTCACCCACCTCCAACTCTTGGGCTACTCTTTTTATTGACAAATATTAGGACTGACATTCATGTTATAATACTCCCATAACTGAAAAAGCAAGCATGTTCAGCAGTGGGGAATTTAACCCACAATCTACTGATGGAGTGCTATAACATCATGACGGTTACATTATAGACTAGCACATTATACAGAAACACATGTTGGGGTAAAAGTATGTTCAAGATTTGTACAGGAAATTTCATGGCAATTGCATGAGATAATAGTTTGTGGTGGTGCAGAAAGATAAGTGCCATTTCTGAAGTTACCATTTTTCTTAATTAAAAAAGTATTTCATATAAACAACATCAACACTTATCATGCAAAGCTTGTGAGAGGACATCCATTTCAGATTGACAGAGCAATCCACCTAAAACTGAGAAATGAGAAGAAAACAATTTAAAGATGATAGAACTATAGCTTGACAACCACCCATCTTTTCAAGAATGATATAAAAACTTTAGTAAAGCTTCAAAGTAAGATTGATACCCTGATCCATAAAAGTCATAAACAGATGAGAAGATACAAGTTTCTCCACGTATCAGAAATGCAAGAAATCTTAACAGGGTTGAAAGTATACATCGAATGTAGAAAGACAAAGAAAGCCTGTGAGTAAGCAACTGTGTGAGCCATAGATCTCATATAAAGTGGAAGAATTAATAATCAGTGATGTCGAGAAAACTCACTTGTAAGGAAAAATATACATGTAAAAATGGCTTGTTTGTGTTGAGAAAATATTTTGTGAACCTGATGATGACCAAAGAAGGTCGAAATGTTGTTCGCTCCTCTACATAAAATATTTTCTCAACCCAAACAAGCCATTTTTACATATATATAAAGTGGTAGAGTTGAGCTCATACCAAACTGTATACAAGAAGTGGCTCCAGAAGCAAGTCATCTCCACAATCCATAACAATCAAATGTCTGAGAGAAAGACACCATAAAAAATAGAAAGAGAATGAGAACCACAATAAGAGGTAGCTCTATGAAGTCTCCAAGTGTGCAAAACCAGTTGTGATCTCGTAAATTGAAAAAAGCACAAAACCAAGAGGAGAAGATATGAGAACTAAAACCATAGGGAAAGAGAAAAGTATTCTGAGATGTAACATAAAATCAATGGAGAAAAAAGAAAATATGTCATATACCTATGGTAACAACTCATCAAAGAATAAAAATTGCTGGTCAAGAAGGGAAGAACCAAGCCAAAAGTTTGTGGTGAGAAGAGCAACTGAATCAGGAGGTCAAGAATTCTGGATCTCAAAGTAGAATGGCACAAGCCACCCAATAAAATAGTAAAAACAATTCTTACTAAGGATTGTTAGCCAATACACAAAATTCTTTACCTTTTATTTATTTATTTTTGATAGAGTAAGTTTGACACATCTGTGGTACATTGGTCTTGGTTATTGAGATAGTCTTAAAAATTTCAAGTGATTTCTGTTAAAGAAACCATACCCCAAACTCTGGAATATGTCAATAATTTCATAAACAGATAGCGAGAGAAGAAATCAGATTAATGGAACAAAATATAACAATCAAAAACAAAAGTTCTAAGTGAAATGTTTAAAAGGTTTGTATCTTCCTTTACAGAAATAAAGAAAATAAATGGGAGAAAGACTATTATCTGAAATAACTAAAAATTAAAAATACCAAATCTAAAATTCTTGTAATTAGTAATGAAAAAGAAATGTCTGAAGCCAAAGATAGAATGCCAAGGTGATTCACAATATCCTCAAGTGGACAATTGAGCATATTTCCCTCACATTAGTGGAGAGCTACAGACTAATGCTGACTGCATGACAGACTTGTACAGTGCAGATCATTAATTACGTGTGGTAGTTCTGGACAAAATTTGACACATAAACTTTCAGATGTGTGTAAAAGCAAGTGGCATACATGAAATCCTCCAACTGAAATAATTTACTTTATTCTAACAATAAACTATCCCACACTAAGTACCATTCATCAGGTGCCAACCCTATTAATTGAGGTAATGGTGTTGAATACTATACATTTAAAAAAGTAGTAACTCTTTATGTAAACTGCAAAACTAGCTTAAGGTTTTCCTTCAGAGCTAACTATTAATTATTCATTCTAACAGATGGAAGCAATGCATGAATATGTTATGTTATTCACTTTGTAGGCAATGCCTGTGTAGAATACTTTCCCTTTTACATTCATAAGCTCTCATGTGATATACATGTAATTTATGCTTCCAATTAGAATTACAATATTTTGAATATCTCTCAGCAATTAGTCAAGCTAATATTTAGGAATATATACAAAGCAATCATAGCATCTGTAGTAAAACAGAGCTAGTAACAGTAAAAATTGATTCACAGAAAATACACCTCCCAGACACACAGATTACTGTTCCTAAATATTAGAGATCTCTAGGAAATTATTCATTAATGTGATCTGTTTACCCAAAATATAATTCCAAGTAATGTGAACTAACACAAGTTTGGGTTGTTGCTGTTTTATACATTTCTGTTTGTTCTTTGTATTCTTTTTCATAAATATACCTTACATGCAAATCACATTTTGTAAAGTTAAATTTATGGTGTCATAACTGAATCCTGATTCTAAATGTTGGCAACTGAATATACTAAAAATAAGTGAAAATGAAGGTGGAATAAAGACTGAAATTATTTTCTGATATTTAGTTCAGCAACATGTGAAAAACCTAAACAACTTCACAAGTACAGAAAATACCGTTCAGATACACTGTTGTGAATATATAAATCTAGTATTTCAAGACCAACACTCATTATAATATATATTAAAAATACTTCAAGTAAAGAAAATTAATGTGAAACACGTGGTGTATGAAAGGTATTGCCTGGTTATACAACACAATTTTTACTATAATATGTTATGACCAACAACATGATGAATAATTCATTAGTTACCAAAAAATTTATAGAAATATGGTATAAAAGCTGATCCTTTCTATATTCTACTGCTTATTTTGCTATATATGTTCTAAGAGGGATCACCTGGTCCTTTAAGGTAAAAAGTAAATATTTAAATCAATTCTTTATTTTTCATAGATTTGTTATATCTCCTTTTACACACTTGTAAAAACTAACAAAGAAGTCAATCACTCTGTTTGAAAAATAAAATTGCCTTAACTTGGGAAAAACTGTTAATCATTGAAAATAAACAACAATAGATGAAAATCAATATAAATTAATTTTGAAATTATAACATTCTGGGTCAAGATCTTTCACCAGACAGTCCCTAAAAGTGTTATAAAATCTAAAAAAGAAACAGATACAAATGACAACAACAGAATGAGGTAAAGGAACACATACAAAGCATTGCATGTACATTAATTATTGAAAAAAATATTTTTGTGCAGGTAAAACAAACAGTAGAGTAAAACAAAGATAAATGATATACACGATGTCAAGAAATTTAAACAAATGTGAATGAATGAAAAAGTATGGAAAGGTAATTCCATACATGGAGAAAACATACAATGAAACTCACTTTTATATGTACTAAATTACTTCAATAGTTAATCTCAATGTTTTGTTGGGATTTTATTTTTTTGAAATTCCTTTATTTCAAATATTTTTTTTGTAACGAATCAAACCTAATCTTTTTTTTAATGTGCTTCTTTATACCTTATTACCATATTAATAAAACCAATATTTTACTGTTTATATAGCTACAAATATTAATTACTATATATTTAGTTAGGAGTTTATAATTTCTGAAAGAAAAGGAAACAGTTTTAGTTGGTATTATAAGACTCAGAACAATCTTTTACACTCATTTAGACCCCTCCCAAACTTTTTGAATTATAGAACTTAATGGTACTCAATATTGTAAATGCACATAAGCTGCATTTAAAAGAAGCTTATGACAATTTACTAAAGATGACAATGTAAGATTTAATCCTCATGATAAGAAAATGATAAAAACTCTAAAATGGATGTTTTTCTGTATAATTTTTGACTAACAATTGAAATCCTCTCAAATACAGATGTACATTAACATTTCTATATGTGCATTACATATAAAAAGACAGTTAAGACTTTCATTCTAGGTAAAATGTTTTACTCATAATTAAGCAAAATTATTTATACTCAGTTTAGCACAAAACCTATCACAAAACTATTACTTGAATATGAAACAAATACATCTAAAGTGCAATAAATTGTTAAAATACAAGACAATGAAACTGTCAACATTTCAATTGAATAAAATTCTTCAGGACCTGGGTAATATGACAAAAATATTGTAATCATTCATCTGTATTTTGTAAAATATTAAACTGTACAATGTGTCTACAATATTTTCATTAAACAAAAAAAGTACAATTAATCAAGAAAATAAATTGTTGTAGTAACAATTCCATAACAATATTAGACATTTTTTGAATATCGCGATGCTTTTGGATTATTCAGTATTATGACTATTTGTTTCAGTCTATAATAATATTATAAATTTTCACCTAACTAGTTAGTCATAACAAAATTGATACTTTCTATTATTCAGAAAACAACCTGTCAATAAACAACCTAACAAAATTACCGAGTCACTATGAAGTATTTACTGGAACTTTTCACATTAAATATTTTTACAGAAAAATGAGTACTAGTATAAACTTTGGGTTTAATCAACCATTACCAGTCTGATTAAATATTTCAGAAAAACCTACTAGAAATAAAAAATGGTTAGTTTTGGTATATTAGTTAAAATTGTATTAATCATTCCTTAAACATGTTTAAAAAAGAGTAGACTTTCATTTAGGATTAATTACTGAGATGAGCAAGTGTAGCATTGTATAAGCTGACAATGGCCAGATTTTTTGCACATGCTGTTATTTTTCATAGCTCCAGTTCAAATGTAAATGTAGTCAAATACTAATTTTGTAAACATAGGCATGAACTGTTGAGAAGATGTAATAAAGACAAAATTATCAACAATGCTATAAAAGACAGGAAAGTATTTGTTATGTGTTAGTATAATTATCTGAAACTTAAATACCAAAAGCTAATAAAAAAAATCTCACCAAAATCAAAAATCTAATGACTTTCCCAGTCATAACAGTATATTCTTCAACAATATCTGCTAAATAGTAAAGTCCAGCAGCTATATTCAGAGAAACAAAATATATTAAAAGTCCATAAGAATTATTATAATAGAAGGAAAAAAAATAACACATTCAATAAACAATTACAGTTAATGGATATTTTATTAACACAAAAATAAAGACAATATATTATCATTCAGTCCATCAGGACTGTACTTGAATACACAGCCTTAAGCAAATGAAAAGTAAAAATAGAAATTTTAAATACCCCCTTCATTTTGAGAGTAATTTAAGTCCCCTCTTAAACTTCCAGAGAGAGCCAGCCTTCATTACTATCAATAGTAACTCATTCCATAAACTTATCAACCTGTTTATAAAATAAAATTGTCAATTAAATCCAAGCCAGTCTATTCCAGATTGATTTATCCTTTTTCCCTGTTGTCTTGAGGATACAAAAAAAATAAAAAATTGGGGACCTTTATCATATTAATCTCATAAATAATCTTGCATACTTCAATAAGGTCATCTCTTAAATTATTTTTCTCAAGACAAAATCTTCTTGATCATAGTTCACAGAATAATCTTACTAGCCCTCCTCTGAGCCTTTTACAATAATTCAGTATGTCTTTTTATATAAGGTAATCACAATTTAAATTAAGGGCCAGTTGATGATTTCTATGAAGGTAATTACATCTTTCAGTTTGTAATCAATGTGTCTGTCTCTTACATACACTATCATGATACATAAAATTCTATTGACTATTATATCACAACTAAGAACTACCACAATGACTTTTATGATGTATCCACCATGATGCTAATACCTATTTCTCTATGTAGTCATTCTGTTAACTGTGTTCTCATTTATACTAAATGTTTCAGTAACATTATAATAATTCAACTGCATGACATTACTTATTGTAACAAAGGTTTGTTAACTGTTAAGTAATTATACAGCATATTAATCGATTCATGTCATTGTAAAATTATCAATAAATCTCTATAATTTGCTGATAATATTAAGGTTTTGATTGTTGTTGAATGTGAAAAGTATGCTGATACTTCATATTTAGATCATTTGCAAATTTGTCAAATAAACAGTATATGAACATTAATAATAAATTATAAATGCAAATTAATGTGTGAGTTACTTTAAACTACACAATATACTTTTGTGAGAAAAACTGTAATAGTGCTATAGAACAAAAGGAATTGGTGTTTTAACTGGTCAGTCTCCTAACCATACAACAGTGCACTGATGCTAGTTGTACAGCAAAAATAATTTTCGATTGTTTTTACAAGAATAATGAATATAAATCAAGAAGTTATTATTTCATTGGATCTATCACTGGTTAGGTCTCATTTTAACTAGTGTGGTAAAAGTTTTTGGCTCTTAACATAAAAATGACACAAAATTATTAGAAACAATTCAGAAGAAGACTACTGATATTTTACATGGGATAGAAAAACAATCATATGAGGTCAGATTAAAATCTCTGAAATTGTTTCTAAAATATACAAGTTTAAGATTGTTAACAAAAGTGATATTGTTAATGCATCATTTTTCTTTTCTGCTTAAATGTTGAGAACAACAGTACAAGTTTTAGCAGATAAGTGCCATCTTCAGCTAAAACAGCTTTATTTTTCAAACAAGATGGTTGGCCTTTGGAATGGATTGTTTTGAAATATGGTAGATGCAATGAATTTAAGAAAAAGCTAAATAAATATCTAAATAAGGACTAGCTCTGAGGTTTTATGTGTGTGTGTTAATAGTTTAGTAACTGGGATAGCTTCAAGAAACCATCCTGTCCTGTTTAAATAGAAAGGTTTATCAAACATTATACATATTTTAAAAAAACTAATTCAACAAACACATAACATACCATTCCAGTGTTTTGACGTATTAGCTTTATCAAAGGATAACAGTTGTAAGCTGATACATTATTTTCGATCAAAAATAAGAAAATATAGTCATACAGCATTTTTCTCTCTATGTTCAATGTTTAAATACATCTATTTAAAGTTTTACATTTGTTACATTAAGAACAAACAAGAATGGATACTCAGAAGGCAAAATCATTTTCAGAGTTTACAAGTGATGCACTATGAAAATAGTTATTTCAGTCATTCAGTAGTATTGTGACAAAAATATAGGAATTAGTGGGAAGCATTTCAAATTAGGCTATCGATGAAAATTAAATAAAACTGTGGAAGCCCTGTATGCAAAAAAGTATCAATGTTCCTTTCTTAAATACTGCTCATTTCTATATAATTAATGTATAAAATTTTAGATTTCACTAATGGAAATTTAAACATACTTCACCCTGAATCAATAGTGATTAAATATAAATTTGACTGATGAAAAAGATGTTTATATGAATTTTGAGCTTGTTAACAAAACAAGTTGGAAATTTTAAACAATTACAAGACCCCTGCATCAGATATATCTCCCCAATGGTTTTTAAAAAGTTCAAGATTTGGATATATGGGCCATAACTAAAATTTGAAAATCCTTGAACAATGGGTAGATACCCCAAGACTGAGAGTTGGTTAATGTTACTCTTCTTTATGAGGAAGGAGATAAAAACTGTCCAGGTAATTATAAACTAATTAGCCTTATATGTACTATGGGAAAGGTTTTATGAAAGTCTGATAAAAGATCCTTTGCAAAATAATGTAACAAAGTTTCAATTTTTTTATTTTTGTTTTATGGAACCAACACTTCACTAGGGGGAAATCTTACATTACTAAATTTTCTCATTATTTAGAGAGATCACTGCTTATTTTGAAGAAAGTAGCAATTTGCATTTGATATATTTTAATTTTTAGAATGCATTTGACAATGTGCCTCATAAAAAGTACCTGAAATAATTGGTTCTCTCTAAATAATGAGAAAATTTGGTAAGGCAAGATTTTCCCTAGTCAAACCACATTGGCTAGATCCCAAAGAAAATTGAAACTTAGTTACATTATATTGCAAAGCATCTCTTATCAGACTCAAAAAATGCCTAAAAAGAAGAAAGTAGAGAGTTGTATTAATGCCACAAGTGAAATGCCTCATGGTTATGGTTTTAGAACTCTGGTCTTTTTGATTTACATCAGTGACATAGATAAATAACTAGTCAATGAACTGTTTAAATTTGACGATGATATTAAAGTCTTAGGAATTACAAGCAGTGGAGTAGATACTGCTGTTTTATAAAAATACTAAAATTATTTGGATAGTTTGGTGAATAACTGACAGATATCTTTAAATTATAACAAATGTGAAGTAATGGATACAGGTTATTAAAATTCAAATTACTGCACAAGTATAACTTTGCAAAGTATATTTTATAAAATAAATTTAAAATAAAACTTATGTGATAATAGCAATATATAGTGTCAATAATAAAATGTCTACTTTACTAACATACATATATAACAAAGAACCTTTTGGTTCTCATTCTTGCCAAACCATCTTTGGGACAAAGCATAAATTCAAAACTTTATTTTCCACAAAATTATTGACCCCTAAACTCTTGTAATTTGTAAATGCTTCCCTTCAATGACATTCACAATTCATTTCAGAAGTCAAGCCACCAGCATGCCAACTTCTTAATAATCAAGTCAACAGTAATGTTATTTCCAAATTACTATAGTTGAGTAACATTAACAACACACTGCCAGTATCTGGAATTGCCTTTTAAGTTGTTGTTTGTTATTTTTTGTAAACAAATTTTTAAACTTAAATGTAGTTGAAACTATAAGTTACAAGTGCAAATCATATTTATACTGCCGAATTGGCTTTGAACACTACTGTAAATTGTGAGACCTTGTTCTGTGGTCATTCTAAAACTCACCTACTGCTAAAACTATGAAACATAACTGAACAACAGTAGCAACCCAACTTAAAAAATACAAAAACCACATTATAGAACAAGATTCTCAGTAAATTTACAACAGGTTACCACCGAACCCTGTCATTAGCCTCCACGGTCGCGCTACCTGTAAATTTTTTTAAATTATTTATGAAATTACCAGAGGCTACAGCGTAACATGTTAAAATATTTTGTATGAGTATCTTAAATTATAATTTAAACACCAATGTGTGAAATATAACATTACTAGCATTATGTTGTTGTTTTTTGCTTTTGAATTTCGCGCAGAGCTACATAAGGGTTATCCGCTCTAGCCGTTCCTAATTTTGCAGTGTAAGACTAGAGGGAAGGCAAGTAATCATCATCACCCACAGCCAACCCTTGGGATACTCTTTTACCAACGAATAGTGTGATTGACCGTCAAATTATAATGCCCTCACGGGTAAAAGGGCGAGCATGTTTGGTGCGACGGGAATTCGAGCCCGCGACCCTCTGATTATGAGTCCAATGCCTTAACCCACCTGACCATGCCGCGCCTACAAAAATATAATGACGGAAGAGGTAGAACCATTCAACTCCATAATATATATTAATCTTAAATTTAACAGCCCAGTAAAATAAATAAATTACGCGATATCAAGCTTGACCAACAAGAAGGTAGAAAAATGCAGTAAAAGCAATCAAACCTCGATAAATACAGTTGTGACCCAATCAAAACTGAGATGATTCACCAAACGAGTTCTTGGCGTATTCATAGAAAAAAATGTATTAAAATTAGTTAGATTAATAAATGCTAATATGGAGAAAATTCAGTGCGTCTTCATTACACCGCGTTTCAATAATATATTTTAAGTAATTTTGCTTAACAACAAAAGTATAGACTATATCTCAGGGTGGTTGATATAGATATTAATAATTTTACGAATAAAGCAGAAAACAGCGTTTCGACCTTCTTAGGTCACACTTTGTTAACTTTAAGATGACCTAAGAAGGTCGAAACATTGTTCTCTGTTTTATTAGTAAAAATGGCAATATCCATATCAGCTGTCCTGAGATACATTTTTACTTCAAGTGGGTTTCTCGTCATCACGGAAAAGTTTAGTGTTCTGTTGTTGTTGGACCAGGTACTGAAAGTGTAAAGTGAAATGTATAAACAATACAACTGGACAAATGTTTGTTAAATTTTTTAATGCAAGGTCTATACTGATTAAAGAAGTTTGTTGTTTTTTATTTAAAATGTCGGCGATATAAAGGAAAATAGCTTAATAGGGCAATTAATTACATTTAAAACTGAATCGATATTTTTACTTTCATGATTTGAAGTTAGACCTACAATTAATCATTTATTTATTTAAAATAAATAAATTTCCTGTTGTTACCTTAACTGGCTTCATATTATTTAGGTGTTTCTCCTTCATCCACGAAGTTCTCGTATTTTATTTTCAATACTTTTGAACAAAAACATCTTGAAGGAGTAAGGTTCAAAATTTTCTCTTTGCATAATAAATCTTGAGGTAAATTACAATTATTTGAAAATTTGTTAAATTTCTTTAAACTAATCATAATTATTCACGTAAACGTAAAGAAAGCATTAAGACCTTGCGAACAGTGCTTTTAAAATTGCATCTTGTCACAGATATAATGGAAAGAGTTTCAAAATATATCTTTACTCACATCATATTTATGTGGCTAGCTTTAATAAAACTAGCATAAGAAAAACAGACCTTCCACATTAAACTCTAATGTGTCTTGTTACGTAAAATTTATTTCATTAACAGTGTTGTTGATTCCCTGCAGTATATTAACTCCAAATTATGGCAAAAGGTCCTTCAGTAGCTGTGCACGAATATCCGAAAAACAAAGAGGATTTTGATGAAACTTTGTAGAATGGACGGCAAATGCCTGTTGTGAAGACACAAGTGTAGAAAACGACGTTTCGAAAGCCTTTCGCCTTTCGTCTTCAGGTCGAAGGTAGAAGACTTTCGAAATGTGGTCCTCTAAACTTGTGTCTCCACATCAGGCATTTGCCGTTCATTCTACAATGTTTCATCATGAACACTCTGTCTAAACAATCTATAAAAGAAAGAATATTTTGTATTACTGTGAAAAAAAACAATTGATCTCAGGATTGTGAAAACTGAAACTTTGCTGTAAGTAACCGTTAATTATTACAAACAGTTAAACAGTTGTAAGAAAACACAAACCATCAACAATAGTTGTCTTTTACAAGGTGGTAGCTAGAAAAGCGGAAAATTTGTCAAACAGCTATTTATTTTTACAAAGAATAACTTTTACAAAGTTTTTTAAAGGCATATGTTATATTACACTCATAGATGCTCAAAATGCATTTTATGATATTAAAATCATGCATTTTATTCATGATGTAAAGAAATCAAAATAGAAATGAGTAAGCACGCATTTTATTCATGATCTCATCTGACCCTCAAATTTTCCGCTTTTCTAGCGACCACCCTGTATATTGTGTGATAACAGTGAAGGAAAATAAATTTAACTTACAAATGAAGAAACATTAGAGTTTTAAACCCAGAATTTAAATTTTCAGTTGATATAGTTTAGCTAAATGTTGCTGGAAGTTCCGCGTGAATCGTTAAAGCAGATATTACTTTTCTTAATGTGAAATATAATGAAGTATGAATTTACCATCCACTTAAACCTGAAGTTTCGAGTTTGTTAATATCCTACGATGTTTGTATTATTTAATGGGCTTCTATGATAAGAACTTATTAGTGGTTAAACATTTGAGACCCCTTCGACTAGGTCCACTGAACACGAACTTTAACATTATTTTGTCATCATGCCATGTTTTAAAAAATTGGTTCCTGTTTGCTATATACCAGGGAAAGCAATGATATCAGTGTTTAATAAGTAAAACATACCCCAACACCTGAAAGTAGCTTTCTGCTCGCTGAAACACATGTTTGGTTCTCACAGCGATAAACAACAAGGTAATATAACATTGATGACTCAGCAATATTTATCCAATGACGTAATGAGGCCTGTATTTGTGGATAAACTGAAACCTTTACAGATATTTTATTTTAAGAAGCCTCCAGTTGAAGGAACTGGGATCCATGACACAAGAGAATGAGTTCCTTCTTCTTAACAGAAAACTGTTTAACATTCACGCACTTGTGTGATTGGACATGTTATCGACTGGTTGTTCTTTGGGTTTAGTGTTTAGTGAAATTAAAACCAGCATCGGTAAATGCTTACTCTTATTAGTCAAATTCTCCAAATAAAATTCTACTTTATACTCACATTGCTTTATTAGTGAATTTCAGGACAGCAAGTGTTGTTAAAGAAACCAAATGCAAATTAAACAATACCATCAACATTGGCTAAACTGATAATGCTTAAATAACTAGCATTCTCTGCACTGCATGTATGAGGTGGATCTGATTGATACCAGTGTTCAAGGTGAGTTAGTATTTAAAGTTATTAGATAAATAATATCTCCAGTAGTCTGCTATTCAAGTTTTATTTTATTCTTTGGTAAACACTATTGCTTACTTTAAAGTGTCGTGAAGGTATGGGCAAGGTAAGATTAGTTGAAGTTCAGAATATGTGGGAAAGCGGCCAACTTTTTGCCAGTCTCTATAGAATTCGGGGATTACAGTCTTCTAAGTCATTAGAAAATGATTAAAGAGAGAATATTTAATGGCTTTCTTTCTAGATTTAGTCGTTATAAAGACCATAAAAACCCTATGGTTATGAAACATTATAATACGATTTATGGGAAACAGGTTTCATTGTCCAAAAAAAAACAGGGCAAAAGTAGGTATATATAGAAATGAACTTAAAAAAAGGGATGTATCGAAAAAACATCAGAAACTAATAAATAGATAAAGGAAAATGGTAATATTCTGTCTGTAAGGAAAGTCAAAACAGTTTGTAAATATTGATTACTAGTAACAAATAATAATTTCTTATGTTTACATTGGAGTGAGTCAATTCCTTATAGGAATAAGAACTACCTAAATAAAGTTGAGGGGTATAAATAGGAAAAACTAGATACAAGTATAAAAACATGATAATAAAGTATTGTATTTCACTTTCTAACAAAATGATAAATACAACATAAAGATAACAAATTGCTGTTTGCTACTGTTAATCATCAACGTACAGATTTATAAATAGGTTCTTACTGACAGACTGTTCCTTTTTTTCCATTTTCTCTCATCTCTTTTTGTCTTTTATTGTTGAAATTTATCTTTTACATTCATATTGTAAACCTCTTGAAACTGGTCTCTTTCTTTCTCATATTTCACCGGTTTCTAGTATATTTGGATTATAACATTTCATGACCGTAGAAAGCCATATAATCTCCATACTAGGTAAACCTAGGAAGGTAGTCACAGTACCCGCTCACTCAATCATTTTGTAATAACTTAGAGTAATAAAATATTTTAATATTTAGAGACTGTCTATAGACTGGCCGCTTTTTCACGTTCTAAGCTTCAACTAATGTTACCTTACACCTAATTTCATAACACGACGTAACATTAAAATTGTATAGTATACATTTGCAGTGATTCTATTCTAATGACTTTATCTGACTAAAATTGTTCAAATACATTTGATTCTCAATCTTTACAGAAATACAAATGAAGAAAGAAATGTACACCTCGTCCATCGACATAATTGTGCTCAGGAATTCATAGGAACTCTAAATTAATGGCAAAGAATTGTTTGGTTACGACGGAACAAAACAACTATTTCTTTTTAACAAACATATCATGTTTAACTCAGTACTACTATCATAAACATTATTGAAAAAAATATAGCTTCTTATAGCTGTATTTCATCTTTACAAAAAATTGTAAAATAAAGAAAACGTTTGTTATTTTAATTATGTTTCCGTTACCTTTTAACGTCAAATTAAACACTACAGTTCCTGATAACAGCTCCACTTTTGTATCACTCTACTCTTCTTTTTTAACAGACTACTTTATTGTAACCGCTACCATTGAGACGTTACTCATGATAGCCATCCTTGCAGAGAACTTCTTGGTGGCAGTCGTGGTCCTCCGGTCACCTCACCTCCGGACTTACACTAATATGTTCTTGCTGAGCTTGAGTGCTTCGGATGCATTAGCTGGAGTCTCTATTCTCGTGATTGTACTGACAATCCTGAAACCCATAGTGACAGAGTATATTCCATTCTGTAAACTGAGATATGCTATGTTGATGACTTATTGGATGGCATCAATTCACAGTCTCTTAGCCATTACTTTTGATCGTTTAGTGGCCATAGTTTATCCTCTGTATTACCGAATTTTTATGACCAAGTTTCGAGTAATCATTGTTTTGGGCATAATTTGGTCATACAGCATTGCCGTGGGCTCTACCATCTTTGTGTTAAATGAGCCACCAGTCATAAAGAAACATATCTGTGATTTGCTGATTAACACGTCTCGTGATTATTTGTTTTATTGCGCATGCAATTTCGTGTTAGTAGTAATGTTAATATTTTTATGTTACTGGCGCATATTTCTGGTGGCTCGTGATCAGGCCCGAAGATATCCTCCTGGATTTCAATCACCATACGTACATAACTCTCAAAAAAGCCGGCCAATGATGAAAGACAAGAAATATGTCCAAACTTTAGCCATGGTAATTGGAGTACTTGTAGCTTGTTGGGTGCCTCTAGTGGTCATCCTCCTTTTTGAGCTGATACATGGAATCACATATGGCATGCAAACCGCTCGAATAATCGCCAGCTTTTTCTCTCAGTTTAGTTCATTCATTAATCCTGTTGTTTACACGTGGCGAAACAATGAATTCAGCAGTGCCCTGACAAAGATATGTAGTAGGAATAAAGTTAAGCCCTCTCAGATGCTCTTCGTCTCTACTGTCCGCACACCAAGCTTTTCTACTTGAAAATACGTTATACTCAACCATTTCCTTTCTCGGCACACTTCACTGTTTCCTTGAAAATACTAAACTACTATCCAAATACATCGAAGTGTTTTCTGACTAGCCTGTTCTTTACAAATATTAATAATTAATTTTTTGCCTATAATTTTCATACCAATATGTCTTGTATAACATAAAAAGAAACTACAACTTTTTACAATTTTTCCCGCCCACCATCTTTCTACGTCTCGATATAAACAGAACTTACACAACAAAAATACTTTGTTGCATCTTCTTTGGCAAAAACAAAACAATGCTTCTACTGTTTTGAAAAGCGTGTTTTCCGCTAATATAAATGGTTATCCACCGTAGTGCATGAAATTCTATTGTTTAAAACAACCAGATAAGATTAGCTGATATTTTAAGACCAAAAAATTTTAAACTATTTGTTATTGTTTTTATAATATTGTAATGAATATATGTTGTGTAACGTTTTTGTATCTTTTGTTCCATTGTTCAATAAATTAAAAATACGACTGCATCAGTGTTATTTTATTGTTTGTAAATAAGTACATGATATTTATATTAATTCACATTTCTTTCTGTCGGACTAAAGTAATATAAGTGCAGTATTTCTTAACAGTTCAGTCTTTGAATATAGAAGAGCTTCAGAAATTATACAGATACTTACGTATTTACTTACTTAGTACGATTACTTAGAGTCAGGATAAATATTTATTTACTTAGTAGTATTACATACATTCAGAATGATTATAACGTTTTATCTGTTATCATATTTCAGATAACTTGTTTTGAATTTCGCGCAAAACTAATTTAGCAGTGAAAGGCTAGACTGAAAGCAACTGGTCATCATCACCAACAACCAACTTTTTACCAATTAATAGTGGTATTACCGTCACATTATGATGACCTCACGGCTGAAAGGGATATCATGTTCGGTGGGACTGAAATTCAAACTTGCGACCCTCAGATTGCGACTCGAACGACTTAACCACCTGACCATGCCAGGCCTATTGTGTCTTAAACAACATCCAGGCAACAATAATCAATTTAGATATCATCTTTTTTTCAGTCTTTAGAATATACTAGTATAAAAGAAAGAGTCTAATGCTCAGCATTATATTTGTTTTATGAATCAAAGTCAAATACAATTTATTTGGAATTGATGCAAAAAATCCAAAATCAACAAGAGAAAGAAAACTTGATTAATTCATTCCAAAGTACAAAATAATTTAAACTTTAATTTAAATATCTATGCTAAGAACAATAAAATCCTTGTATGTAAAATTGGTTTTAGCTTTAAACATTACCAACATTCAGTTAGCTCATATGTTCATCTGAAATGTTACCTAGAAAATCAGTCTTGTTCCATCGAAAGGAGCATCTCTTATAGATTGTACAGAATTATGCAGCTAATAGCCTGACAGACATTTTGTTAAAAGTTCTCCTCAAGACCATCGTGCATGTTTTTTGTCATGGCTCATCCAGAGTTTTTCAACTCTTGACTAATCTAGTCACAAACCCTTTAAGGATTATTTTAATTATAATTTCAAAACATATTCGCCTAACCTGAGCACGAGATGGATTAAAATAGTTCAAACACATCAGGGAAATTATTCAACTGATAAATGAAAGTATAACACCATTTAAACTTGAATGTTTAGGAGAAATATGCTGAAAAAAGCCAAAAAGCAATTACTTTAATCATTTTTATAAATGCATTAAACTTGTTTGTCGGGTCCAAAGCTATTTAATTTGATATTTTTAATTATATTACACTTGTTTATAGAGTCCAAAATTCTTTACTATCTAGTGTATATTATAAAATAAAATTATGTTTATTGACAATATAAACAGATAATGTGCAATTTCCAACAATTCTGCTATTTTAATAAAATTTAGAGGGTTAAATATTACGGTATTTTTCGACCTAGTTTATCAGCCATCGGCAATACTTACTCTTCATTATCAAAACTAATTATTTTTATTTTAACTATTAAATGTAATTGGAAATATTTTAAATGCATAGGCTTTCAAATTCATGACATCTTCAAGTAACGTTTCAAAAATATTTGAAGCATTTATATTATACCAGGTTTAATATTTTCCTTAGTAAAAACACTATCTGCAGCTATCCATCTACGGGAGCCTGGCATGGCCAAGCGTGTTAAGGCGTGCGACTCGTAATCTGAGGGTCGCGGGTTCGCATCCCCGTCGCGCCAAACATGCTCGCCCTTTCAGCCGTGGGGGCGTTACAATATGACGGTAAATCCAATTATTCGTTGGTAAAAGAGTAGCCAAAGAGTTGGCGGGGGATGGTGATAACTAGCTGCCTTCCCTCTAGTCTTACTCTGCTAAATTAGGAACGGCTAGCACAGATAGCCCTCGAGTAGCTTGGTAAGAAATAAAAAAACAACAACAACAAACATCTACGGTTTCCTATGTAGTCTCTTTGATCCTTCTGACTTTTGAGATCCACAGTAATACTCCTACCTTTCTCCTTGTATATGGTACAGATGACAGGAATGGCACATCCAGATATACTGACAGTGAAACAATATGTTAACCTAAATTGTTTTCGTAGGATTAAGTAGAGGCGTGGAAATTCTGCTAAAAGTGCAAGCTGTCTATTAATTATTATCTAAATTATTAACTGCTTAACGTGGTGTTTTCTTTAACTTTTTCTATATAAAACGTTTATAAAGTGTTGGGCGAAACCCTATATAATTCATATTGTGAAATGACTTAGTATCGTACTATTAGAACTATGTTAGTGCCAATACGATTCAGTACAGTCCCGATATTATTCGGTCTAGCAAATGTCAAGGTTTGAATGTTCTCCTTCTCGATTGAGTCTAAATACATACTACAATACAAACTAGTTCTACAAATGGATTTCTTAGGGAACTTAACTTTTTAACATGACCTTTCTTGGTCATAATCACCATTCTTCACAGGAAGATAGCAGCTGTTGGCATGCCAACTTAAAGTGTTTTTAGCTTTATTACTCTCTCCTTTTCATGTGCTAAATATTATTCACTCAGTAGCAGTTAACTTGTTGCTTCACTAGAAGTTAAAACATAAAAATGAAAAAGGATTAGTAAACAATTCTTATCACCAAAAAGTTACTCTTACAATTAGTTGACTATACAATTGCTGTGTTTGAAATGTCCCATCAATATGAAGTTTTATTGATAGGAAGGTGTTTTCCTTACCAGGGACAAGTTTTACTTCATGACCAGTTTGAAAAGAAAACATGAACTCACCTAGTCTGATTTATTATTTTATGTGCTTGATCGTATTATTTGAAGCACCCTTATCTTACAACTTATTTTTAATAGATTTTACAAGTTGTATTTTTATACTGTACTTTTTGTTCACTTTATTCATTTCAAACAGAGTGTTTGTGATATCAAGAGACATGAATGTTCTTTGATTACATCAACAATATGCGACACTTTCAAGGCTGAGAAGACCGTTGTGAGATTATTTTGTTTCCCCTGCCAAGCTGATGGTTAGGCCCTTAATGGCCTGGCATGGCCGAGCGCGTAAGGCGTGCGACTCGTAATCCGAGGGTCGCGGGTTCGCGCCTGCGTCGCGCTAAAACATGCTTGTCTTCCCAGCTGTGGGGGCGTATAATGTTACCGCCAATCCCACTATTCGTTGGTAAAAGAGTAACCTAAGAGTTGGCGGTGGGTGGTGATGACTAGCTGCCTTCCCTCTAGTCTTACACTGCAAAATTAGGGACGGCTAGCACAGATAGCCCTCGAGTAGCTTTGTGCGAAATTCCAAAACAAACAAAACAAAGGCCCTTGATTAGAAACATTTACCAGGTGAAATATTTCCATTTACTAAAGGGTGGAAACAACGGATTATTTCATACTTACAGTAAGTAGTTAAAAACGACAACACGATTGCGGCAAATAAGAAAATCTCAAAGAATTGGCATAAGGGCAGTGTATAGTACTATGAAAAAACATGTTTATTGTATTCCTACCATTTATTTGTTTAGCCATCAAACTCTCCATATTAAATAAGTTGTGTAAAAAAATTGTATTATTTTGCTTTGCAAAGGTTCTACTGAGGAAAATATTAAACCTGCTACGAAATATAAACTGATAAAAATATTTGTAAAAATGTCTTGAGTTTGTTATTTTATGTCCTTAGAAAGATTTCCAAGTACATTTCATGCAGTTAAAAAGAAAAGTTCGATCATTTTCATAATAAACAATACTAAAGGTTATTGATAAATTGTAAAGATTTACCATTGTAGAGTTATGGCTATATATTGCACATTACCTGTCATAGCCACTGAGAATAATTCTGATATAGAGTACATACCAGTCAGGCAAAAATTAGAGTATTTAGAAATAATCATATTTGTAATGCAAAATTTAAATCAAATGGTTTTGGATATTTTTCACAACATATTTTCTCCTAACTATCACGAAAAAATGTTGTCATGTTTTGATTGATAATTTCAAGTTTTTCTGATATATCTCTTATGTTTAGCTATCTTCTACCTAGATTAGACCACCACTGTCGACAAAATAACAAAAAAAAAACATTTAGCGAGTTGGGGACAAAATTAGTCAGTCCTTTGATGTGCTGTGACAAAAAAATGTTTTGCAAAGAACTGTTAACAAGTTATACAGGGGTATTTGCTTCATAAACCTCCACAAAATAAGGAATACCACTTTTTGTTCGAACAAAATAATGGGTCTCACAATACGATCTATTTTGTGAACCGAAAGCTTTATTCTAATTTTAGCACTTAGTACTTTTAGTATTTAGATTCCCTAGGATACAATGAGAATTAATAACTATCAATTAATTATTATTGTAAAATACTATTGTATTTATGAGCTTCTGAAAGCTATCTTAATCTATACCACCTCTTAATATTCACAAAATCAAACACACTATAGGGAACCACAGTATAGGCAGAATGACTTCACTAGAAACAGTTTTAAAATAAGTCAACCAGTGATCATTGTGTTTTTCTTCAACTTGTAAAACAATATGAAAATACGAAATCTTAATTTTCTTCAAAAGAATTACAATAAAATGAATTCCATTCGCTATAAATATAGCAAAACTTATAAATAATGTTTAAACAAGACATTTGTCTTTTGTTCTTTATTGTTAAGCACAAAGCTTCACATTGGGCTATTTGTTTTGAGCAGACTTCAAGTATCAGGAACCAAGATGTAGCATTATAAAACTGCAAATTTGTCTGTGAGCCACTAAAAGCATCTTGCTTTTTATTAATATACTTTAACACTTTGTTCAAACGTTTTATGATTGGAACACAGTAATTACAAAGAACAAACTTATAAAATTAACTGAAGTCTATTAGTCTTTGGCGCCTGAGTTAATGCTCACATTTACAGTCTTTTAAACCCTACTCATGGCCTCAGAAGAAACAACTGAACAATTTTACATTTCTGTCACTCCTTGCACCTGAGTACCCAGGTCACACATATCTAGCTCTGGAGTTTAACAGCGTGTTTCAATATGACAAAGAAACTCTATAGTTGAATGTATAATGTGCTACTGTAATATATTTGTTGTTTCTACACTCTTCTATAATCGTATAATACTCTAAATTAAACTTCTATTCAACCGGTACGGCCATCAATAACATATTATAGAAATTCTAAGAGACACCCGACCAACTTGATTGTAACTAACTTTAAGTGCCACTTCTTTTCAAAATGAACAACGTTTTCACATGCGTCAAAACTCCTTGAATAAATTTTAATATATTTGATAATAAAGTATAAGATGTGTGAATACATATGATATTTGAAAGATAACATATTTTTAATCTCTTTTCATGAATTTTAAGTTTTTAGAAAAAGAGTCCAAATATAAGGCGATAAATAAATCATAGAATAAAACATTTTAGCAATACCATACTTTCAACAATTTGATGCTAGGCATGCAATAACAACATAGATAATGGTTACCTGGAATCATTCAAGTAGTTTAGAATAATATAAAGATAAATGTTTTAGTTGTTCAAATAAACCATAAGATAAGTGTAAAGTGCATGATGTAAAGTCTTCTGATTTATTGTTATTTTATTCAATTAGCCAATCAGAATCAAAGTTCTGGGATTTATCAGTGAAAGTATGTTTATCATCACGTAGTTGCTTTTTAAATATAGTTAGCATGTTTCATGACTCAATATTAATCTTACAACTTAAAAAAGTTTAGTCCGGAGAAGTTATGCTGTTTTTACTAGAACAAGCTGGATTAAATGTAATTGTAATATGTTACAGTGATGTCGGAAAGTTAGCCTGCGGAATCCAAACAATCACAAAAATCTGTCACCATATATTTATTTAATGTCAGATACCATGAGAAGCAGAGAGTCATTCATATTAAGCCTCAGGTACCACAACTTCTGTAAATATAACGATAGACGTAACGCTATTTCTAAATAATGCGTTGCCCAAATAACCTATTGGAAATTTAAATTACAACAATCAGTAACATGAAACTATTACAAGAAAAATCAATACAGTGTAATGAAACCAAAATAAAATATTACATTAAAGCAAGGCGATTGATTAACTTTACTCATTTGCATTTGATTTGCCTTTTCTCTTATTCTCTGAATTATAACAGTTTAATTCTAGTATATTTCAAAACTGGCTGTTAGAGAAATATATAAATTTTTCGTGTCTCATTATTAAAATATAAGATGGTGTTTCCTTTAATATACTATATTTTAGCAATTAAAATGATTTCTGTTTTTTTGTTATTTGTTCTCTTAATTCTTTTTTTATAGTTATTTTTTTGTAATACAGAGTGCACAAGACAAAAGTTCATTGGAACTCGAGCCTTTCCTTTAATTTTTCGTCTTTTTACTTAACTGCCACCTCGTTTCCCGAATCCAAACTATAATCTCTCAAACGACTTTTGAGAGATTTTTCCACTTTTACTTAAAACGAATCAATATAGTGTTTGTATTGAGAATAATAAGATGATTTTTGGAATATTTGATGGCGGATTTAAAAACGAAACTCAGTTCAAATATTAATAAAGAAGAAAACGAGATTCTAAATTCAAACTACTGTTACCATAAGCTTAAATTCAAATTTAAAATCTTGTTATTTTTATTTATTTCCACAATTGTGATTTGTTCCACTTTAACACCAATACTATTAACATGAGAAATATCTTTATCTCACCATGGTACTAGTGTTTCCCTATCTTCCAGATATGGGTGACAGGTTGAGAGAAAAAAAAACAACTAGAAATACTTAAAATGCAAAAGATGTCATACAATGTCCACATTTACCAGGATTCTTCCCTTTCTAATAATCCCATGAAACGGCCATTGAAAAATTTTTGTACAGGACAACCAACACTTTTATTTTTAAAATAGAAACACTGAAATATCAAATCAGATACTTGAGTCATTTTGCATTGTTCCAACAGTGCAAGTTACTAAAAGTAATATAGTGGCGAGAATAGTATATTTTGTGATAGAGGTTATGAATTCTGATTATTAAAGAAAATATCATTATTACATTGATAGGTAATCAAGTTTTATATTAGTTGGGTTCCTACTAAAAATTAATTTTGTGTAAATAGTTCAGTAGCTGATTCAAAGTAATCGCTAAATACATTTGTCGTTTGGAGACACTCATTTGTGCAAGACTATTCCATGACTTAAACCAAAGTGTTTTTTTCTGCATCACAAATTTATGGTATATAATGTTAATTTAGAATAGATTTACAGCTGAATACAATATGTGATATGATCTATCCGTTCATGTATTCCTTTTCTTATACTGAAAACTTACAGTGGTACCTACGTAAGTGTGATTGTATTCTGTAAGCTCGAGTGTTTTTGTTAATATATCTCGTATTTACTTCTTATTGTTTGGATGACGTTTTAGGCTCTACGCTACACCCTTCTTCAGTACTTGAAACGTAAGAAAAAGGAAAGAAAGAAGCAGAAGTGTGAACAGATAATTAATTGTAGTTTATATTTCTAATTAATATGAAGTGCTAAACCCAAAATACCAAGATTTTTATATTGTATATTACAGCCTTCTTTCCCACAAAGAAGTTCTACTATTTACATCTGTAAACTAACTAAACGTTAAACATTTAAAATACTATTCCACGTATCCCTGGCTAAACTTTATATTTACGGCATTTTCTAATAATCTTAGTTTGTTTCTATTCTCTTACTTTCTACTACTTTTTTCATTTCAATGTAATAAAAAATTAAAATTGTAATAAAGACTTACATATTAATATAATAAATGTTCGAAAATAAAAACGAGAATGAAAAGTGCCAGAGTGAAAGAGAGATAGAAAAAGACAGGAAAAGAGGTGACGGAAAATAAAAATATACATATATTTAATATTTAAATACAACAAACTGTAGTGATTTATTCGTGACAAAAATATTTGAGAAAAAAAGTTGTTTTAGAAAAAGACAGAAGCAATTAAACTCAGTAACAGAATAATACCGATTTATTGTATGGTCTTTGTTATGACATCAACGTCACGCAGCTACAGTGCTTTAAACAAAATTTGATTCATAATTCTTTAGCAATAACGTGTGAAATAAATAAGTTAATAACGACACAAAAAGGCCCGTGTCCAAAATTAAAGTTACATTAACATAACGATAATGATAAAATAAATATGACACAAATATACAATTGTGAACAACCCTTTATAGTTTCGAAGCTGTAGAAAAATATATAAAGCAACAGGTCAGAAGACAATAAACGGCAAAAAATTTAAAGAGATAATTCAATATTAATCCTAAGTCAGTTTCTAAAAGTTTTGAAGTATTCTTTTCCCATTTGTGGAACTTATTTTCAAAAAACTCGAAAGGCGTTGCTGTCGATCTACGAAAATTGGGCGTTTCTTTTGTGGAATTTTCTTTACCAGGATGACTTACTTCTCTTCAGGCTGAAAGAAAGTAAAACGATGGAAAACTTGAACAAAATTGAAATTTGATATTTTTATAATTGTTTAAAATACTGTATACGATATTACTAAAACAACAGAGAAAACCATGAGATAAGTTATTCTCAAGAATGGAACCTGAGTTTCAACTGCTATGGTTTTAATTCAAAATAATAATACAAATGGAACTTTAATATCTAAAAATACTTATAAACTTTTATAAATACTGTTGTAATATTAGTTATTCAACCGTAAAGGTAGCGTACTTAAAAAAACGAAACTGTTTTATTTCGAAGCAATCTTAACTCCTCACCCACTTCTTTCTTCTCTGTGGAAAAGTTTTAATAGCCATAATTTTTCAGGATCTCATGAGCACATTTACAACTTACGCTTTGTTTAAATGAGCGAGGCTTGAGTCCAAAATGTCTTAAATGAACGATATGTTTGAAATACCGTTGCTAAATGTGAATTTTGCAACGGGGATTCAGTTATAACATTGAAGATATTAGTAAAATCACGCACGTACAGATCTTATTGATACTCTGAGGGGAATATTTACTGCTAACGTGGAACCTTTTCCAAAGTGCAGTCTTACTAGTATTGGGCCTCATACCAAATAATAGTCTCTATCATAATGTCGGATTGAGAAATACAACTTTCAAATTTCAAAAAGAAATACTAGAGTTTATGGACTGTACAGCAAGAAGTTTTAACTTAAGTCTCGTTTAATTCATCTAATGCTTCCTCGGACTTTGTGTATGTCAGCGCCTTTACCTCCTCACGAATAAGAAATCATAACATTGCACTGACTGAGAAATGGAACATAATCTACCACAACTTCACCTGCCCACAGATTTAAAAACTCTCAGTACCAAGGAGTTCATACTCATTATATAAAATCAATTTTTGTCAAATATAATTAGGTTCATTCAATCAAAAACTAAAAAGTTTTCAAATGTATATTCCATGGATCATAGTTAGAGGTATATTATCGATAAAGTTTGTGGTTAAATTTGCAAAATTGTATGTAGTCTATGTTTGAAGCATAATTTTATAAATAATGCGTTTATAAAGATGCGCGTTTAATAACTGAAATAGTTATAAATTTCACCATTCCTTAATTAGTTTAAAGCATGTTTCTACTCATACCTATTCAAATAAATGTTTCTCAGTTTTTCTGCAGGTATTATGCATGTAATATAAAATTATTGCTTAATGAATTTCTAAAGGTTCCAAACATGAACTAATACTTTTCATATTGCATATACCAACAGCTAGAAACTCATATCACTTTGATCCACTTTTTTCTGAACTGCCACGTTTGGGAAGGGGCAACCCCATCACGGTAAGGCAGATTTTTGTAAAAAGTGACATGAGTTGGGTTTTCTTCCCTTTAAATTTTGTTTAAAAGATTAGGTGACGAAAGCATAATTGGATTCTGGTATAACACAAATTTCACATTTTGTCTGAATTTGAGCAGTATTTGTATTTCCTTTACTTATATATTCGACTTGTTCTCTGCGTAGCATTTTCGGAATCTGCGCTTTCAGGAAACTTTTAAACTTACCTGCTGGATGTTCATGTGCCTGAATACCACATGTATTTTTAACCCTTCGTTTGCGGCTTATGTAAATTTGCCTACCATCCCATGCGCAAAAATTCGCGAATTATTTTTGGTGAGCAATTCAAAATGCTAAGCCCAAAGTATTTGCACTATATATTATCAACTTCAGTTGAAAGGTTAAAGAGTGGCTATTGTTTGTTTGTTTTCGAATGCTTTCCCAATAATATTGAAGGTTTATTTGTTCTACTTGTTCCTAAATTTGAACTGAAAGCATAGTTCACAAATGCTGTTGACAAACTGAATAAGTGATACCTTTGTGTGTATTGTCTGTAACAGGATGCGAAGGATGAACCCATAAATCCTTAAACAAAAACGTCAACCACTTGGACCCGTTCGTCCATCTGGTTGATAATTTGTTTTGTTTGTTTGTTTTTGTATTTCTCGCAAAGCTACATGGGCTATCTGTGCTAGCCGTTCCTAATTTACCAATGTAAGACTAGAGGGAAGGCAACTAGTCATCACTATCCACTGCCAACTCTTGATCTAGTCTTTTACCAACGAATAGTGGGATTGATCGTCACATTATAACGCTCCCATGGTTGAAATTGCAAGCATGTTTGGTGTTACGGTGATTCGAACCCGCGACCCTCAGATTACGAGTTGAGCGCCTTAACCACCTGTCCGTGCCGGGACCAGGGTGATGAAGACATTTATGAAATATAATTGCATGTTTCAAACATAAGATACAAATAATTTAATAAGAAAAAAAAGTTAAACATTTTACAAGATAATGCACTCTCTACTTACCATGGCTGGATAGACGAAGGTGAAAGTTTTGGCTGCTCCGTTGACATTTTTGGCCACACATGTGTAACCACCGAGATCTCCCCAAGAGAGATTTCGAATTACCAAATCGCCGTTTTCTAAAATCTAAAACCAAGAGTTAGAATTAAACATGTGCTTTTGCTACTCTTTTTCACTAAGATATGCTCTTACATTTCGCAGAGTGGAACAAAATTTTAATGATGTTTTTTAGCAAATACTTAAAATCGTAGAATATTTCGAATATCATATTTATTTCTTTAACAACAGCTAGCTATATCTGATGTATTTTCGTGTTGACAAAATCTGCTTCATGTATGCTTTAAACTGGAACGGAGAGACTGTTGCGTAGTTATTGTATAGTTATACAATCCAATAACAGCATAATCAATTTCTTGAGTCTTTTTCTTTGAAAGAATTAATCATTATTGTTAATACTAAATTATATTTTTACATTAATTGCACTAAGTCACAAGTGATCTGTACAGAAGATGTAAAGTTTTTTAGTAAACAAAAGTCCAGAATAAGTTGCTGTACACAAGGTTTTTATCTCTGTGAACTGAATTTTGATTTTTTTGCCCACTACTTTAGCTTACTTCGTAATTGATATTATAAGTACAAAATTTTAAGGGATAGATATACATTTCCAGTTTGGTTAAATATTGTTGAGGGTATAATTTTTACAGCAAATTAAAACTAGTACAGTCATTTTCTAAAACAGTCTTCAAACAAAATTAAAAAATATATAAATTGCTTCAAGAAGAAATAAACAAAGGTTTATATATATATACGTACCTAATTTTACATTGTTTTTCCTATTTTTCTAATTTGTAAAATTTTGTCTAATTTACTGAGCTTATAAATAAATAATTTTGTTTATGAAACTACCAACTACAGAAATACACTTTTCTGCTTTTAAAATAGCCATTCTGTTACACGAGTCTCTTTAATCTAAAACTGAAACAATATTTTAAAGATCTTAAAGCCATAGCTTCTCTATTCTCTAAATCCAGACTAAGCTTGAATTGCGTGAAGCTTACAAAGTAATATATATTTTACGTCCAGAACAAGAGTGGTTAAAAACACGTTTAGATTGTTTGAACGTGTCACATAATGACATTGTATCCCTTCACCTAAAAAAGTAATTTGCCATGAAATATCACAGTTACTCTAAATATAAACATATTAAACTTTTTAGTTGTTTTACTTTGTATTTTTCGCTGTTTTTGATTATCTTATTCTCATCTTCTCCCCGTATCCAGTTGATTTTAGGTTGAGGGTTTCCTGAGGCGCGGCAGAACAACTGAATGTCATTACCCTGGGTTTCAATTCTTGTCCGAGTCCACATGTGTATTCTCGCCGGAGTACCTAATATAAAACAATATTTTTATAATTTTAATTTTCAGATATCTTCATTCCCATATTGAATCTGTTTATTTAAGAAAGACGCATACTAATACAGATTATATAGAAACCCCTTATTTGTCCCACCAAGTGAAAAGTGTGGATATGATATTACAGTTATACAGTATAACAAAACCTTTTTAATATTTTAACACTATATGCATTTGTTTCTTACCAACAAACAGCCAATTACAAAAAAATTCCCGAGAGGAGTACTATAAAATAAAATAAATTAGAACATTGGACAAAATTCATGAGGTCTAAGAACGCATTAATTTATGAAACAAGTAAAAATCCAACTATTTTAACCGCTTAGTTAATTTTTAAGAAAACATGTATAAAAGGTTAATGACCTTTGAACATCTGATTACATTTTATCTTATATAAGTGTTGTTGGCTTTGTTGTATATCAACCCGAAGCAAGAAAGAAACTGCCTGTATTTTTACATAACAAGAACTTACCAAATGATTTTTTTGCCACACAGATGGCGTTCCGAGTTTCTCTTTCTTCTGAAAGCTTCAAATTAGTTTCTCCACTGACCCGTTGATACGGATTCTCCGCAATGCACGAGAAAATCCCTTCGTCCTTAGCAGATACACAGTCAAGGTAAAGACGCGAGCGTGTTCGACTGACGCCTCTCGTTACCATCTCATTTATGTTGATCTCCTGGCTCAATCTCGACTCTTCCCATGTTCCCTAGGTAAGGAAAAAATATTCTGAATAGAAGATCACACACACTTTAATCATTACCAGTAATATAAATAACAACAAATACGTCGAGTTAACACGCAGCTTTTAATCATGACCCTGAGAAATCATGTTTAAATAAACAGTAAATGTATGTAATAACCACTTACTTCTACTATATCTAACATGTTTAATACCAATAATACCTTTCACGAACCCGCCAAGGATTAACAGACTGGTTGTACTCCGTTTTACCCTGTGGGCTAAACAATATGTATATCACCAACTTTTGAGAACTGTGGCTGTAATGGTGTAAACTAGATTACACAAATAAACTCTAATCATTTACAGTTTTACTTGGATAAACTACAAATCAAAATTAAAGTTAGGAATAAAATACATTGTTTTTTATCAATTTATTTTTAACACCGGTTATTTATTACCATTATTTTTTATATCTCTTTACTTATTACAGGACATCGTACTATATATAAGTTGTTAGATAAAAAAACAATAGAGCTGAAACGGTTTAATATCAAAAGTAACACCGTCAAATTTTAGTTCAGCAGTTCTTCAGTCATGATTTCATAATCAGTTAGTTCTACTACTTCAGATTGATTATACTGTTATCGAAATTAGAACGTAAAGGAAAATGCCTTCAGGTCACCTCTTTATATTATTCTGCCTATGTCCTTGATTACAATAACACGTACAAGTTTCACAACATTTCGGGCTATCGTAATAAATTATTTTTCCATATAGATCTGTCCAAACCATGAGGTCTTGTTAACAGTATGACTAAGGAAGGAGACGATGAGCAACGGTTAAGAATTTTTATGGATCTTAAGAGTGTTTCCTTAAAGTCAGTTATAAACTAGCATAGTACTAACTGTTAACCTCTCAATCAGCAACTTATTTTCCTTATGTCAACAGATGCATGTTTTACTTAAATTATATTGTTGTTATGTTCTTTTCAAGTATATTATAATTTTGTCGAGGTCTTCTATGGGAAAGTGGGTTATTGAGATCTGAGAACTGTTTGTCCAGGTTCAAATGGTATCTCAAAACTGTTCAATAAGTGCATTTCAAATATTTTCCGGTTTCTGTAAAGACATTGGGTTCTCACGTTACTCACGCACAGAAAAACTGCATCTACCTGATACTGCATCAAAGATATTTGTACCACATTTAAATTACACTTGGTCCTTCTTCGAACCAATATATAAGCATGTGCCACTTCAACACAAAATCTTACCTGGTGAATTCGGCGCCCATTTTTAAGCCAATAAATTGTTGGTGATGGATTTCCCTCTGCTTCACATTCTAAAGTTACACTATCAAAAGGAACTACTGACAGAAAACTTGCTGGGGTTTTCTGTAACCTCACACCTAGCTTTGGAACATAATGCCCTACTGAGAAAAAAAAAGAACAGCAAATAAAACGGATTATTACATTATAGTTTTAAAAAGGTAACGTTTTATCAGAGTTCTTTTCTACATAAAGAAATCCCATAAACCTTTGAAAGAGGATATGAATTTGTCAGAAAATCGATCTTGCTTTACTTTATGAGTGTACCATTGTTACATTTAACCTCAGTTTCTTCTACAATAATTCTTTTATATTTCGACCACTTAATGTAAAATATAGTAATTTTTTACATGACAAAAATAGAATAGATCTTATCTTATTGAGCTTACTGTATGGAATTTAAAATGGTTTTATTATAGATTTTTACTTTTCTTCTTACCTTCTTTGGAATTCGATCTCTCTTTCGCAGTGAACTAAAAAAAAGTAAAAACGAGAAATAAAGCAAATCAAAGGTAAATGATAAAAACAAACGATATCAGTATCTTAACAGAAGGAGAGTATAATATCTTTAATATATCACATTAAAATCGTAATTCAGTGAATGAACATACATTTTAAAATACTCCATTCTACACAATGACATTAAAATCATAATGCAACCAAAACTTCAAACAATTCCTAACAACGATCAATTTATGTAAAATAGTTTTACCAACAAACACTGACCAGTTTCGTACTTAGTTACTGAAACTTTAACTGAGTATTGATTTATAATTTTAATAGGGAGATTAGATAAGAATTACAATTATTTTCTTATCTTAAACTTTTCGAAACAAGCTATTTCATTTGTTAGTTTGATCTACCAATGTTATTTCTAAATGTACTAAAGTATTATTTTATGGGGGGTTTCAGTTTGCATATATTTAACACAAGATAGGGTGAATAACAATGAAGGAACACAAATAATTATCATTTAGGCAGAGTGGTCGTAGAAGCTTCTAGAAGTTTGCCTGTTGCTCGTGATTAAGACTATTTATTATTAATTGTAATTTCTATTATAAATTTTTAGCAGCTCTCCTCGTAGAAGTTAATACATAAACTAGCCATTCTCTAATGTGTGCATAACTAATTATAAATATGCATAACTGAACACGTATCAAAAAGTGACTAGTTTTCCTGTAAAGAAAAGAAAAAGCTTCAAAAACTACACACATTGACAACTTCCTTCGTTTTTAGGTTAATTCGATGAAGTTAACCGAGTGAGTATACTGAATTCCGTTACTCACCACTAGTGAGTGTTAGACCATCTGTAATTTAATACAGTGTGTCGATTTTCTTGAAAGGTTAAACTAACCTCATTTGTAGTGGGGTTTTTTTCGTCAGTGTGTTACATACATTAGTAAGTCAAGACTAGAAAGATATTATCGATTTTCAATTAGTTAAAATTTTTCATCAAAATAAGCTACTAATAAAATGTTTATTTTTTTATTCATTTAAGTATTAAGAAAACGTCTTCATAGAACGATATTTATATATATACTATAAATTCAGCCGTGATGTTATATGTAAGGTATTCTGATTTCTTTCTTATTTTCACACACAATACCGGAAACATTTATTACATAATGTGCTAGATATGTGCGTATATCTATAGCTGTATAAATCCAGATAACCAATGTATTGTATTTGCATCAAAAGTATATGGGCAAATATTCAGCATCATATGGCCAAAATAACTAAGATAAGCGAATATAAAAAGAGAAAACCAGATGAAAAAATTATTGAATCAACAGTATAAAAAACACTAAAATTATTCCATTTGTCAAGAAAGTACTAAAGTTATAATTTTGAAAATAATGTATTTCATTAGTTTATAAAATAATAAGAAAATTTAATTGAAGATGGTGTTCAGTAAACATATCTAAAAAGAAAAATAAATTGATAACTGTTACTTACACCTGGGGCGCTTTCCGCTTTCTTAAACTCCACTTGTCTGCTGAAAGCAAAATGTACAACGAACAACATAACTATAATCTGGGTGGTTATGGGATACATGCTTGCCAGTCTGTCCTCGGGCACAGGATAGCAGAGATAATTTGTTCACCTAGTGGTGAATAATATAACTAACTACAAAGTGACGGTGAACCACAATAAAATTTAACCATGATATTTATCTTTTAAGTGTTTGATATTAATTTAGATAAAATTTGCAAGAGACATGATTTGCTATAAAAACATCAATAAATCACTAGAATTATCAATACATATGACAAATATTTCATGTAATAGTACATCAAATTAGTTAAGTGCTATGTGGAGCACAACAAGCTTCTGATTGAGTAAAATAAGTTTAACAATCCATAAATACTTATAACCTATAAATGCATCATTTGTCACCATTCTTAGAAATTTTGTTTTTAATATATCAATTTATCGTTGCTTTCAACAAATGCAGTGATCTCACATAAAAGTCCCTATCGACAAAAAACACAAACAAATAAATTTTGCTACAGGTGTTGAACGTAGCTTAGGCACATTTGACTTCAGTAAGCACCCAGTGGCACAGCGGCTTGTCTGTGGACTCACCTCACTAAACACCGTGTTTCGATACCCGTTATGCACGGAGATAGCTCATATTGTAGCTTTGTGCTTAATTCTAAACAAACAAGCAAAACTTAAATAAACTTTAATGTATAATGCTATTGGCATTTTAATTACATAAAGTGCAGAGTATTCAGTTTATTTGTGAGAACGTATTATTTAACTGCATAAGTAGCTTTTTTTTGTGAATGGCTACAATAACATTTTCCAATACAATACATTATGTCAAGTACTGACAAATAATGTGTGTGTTTTCTTGCACCAAAGCCCTTGATTTTATCGTTGTAAATTCGAGACTTATCGCTGTCCAACCGGATAGCGAAGACTGAAAAACAACTGGTGTTAGTCTTGTTACATAATTCTAAATAAGCACGTTAAAAATGTTGAATTCAGTTAGAACCTTACATTTGTTATATAAACATTTTACGAACGTACTTCCAAGAAGAAATTTAAACTTTTGTTTTATGATCTATTAGTTGTTACATAATTAAGAGTTAAATTCTCGCTGTCCGTGGTATTCTTAGTTATTGTTCGAGTTTAGCTGACTTACAGGCCACTTCATCAAATAGCTATTATATGAAAGTATGTTATTCACCCTTACAGAAAGAAAAACTCTAAGAAACTAACTCTCACCTGCCAGCTTAATAAATAGGTTGCAAGCTATGCGCCTGGTAACAGATATTTTAAGTTCTTTATTCCTTGTGATTAGAATGTTACCTATAAAGGTATTAATTCTTTAACTCATTACCAGCGTTCCCACTCTTAAAGTTTCTTCTTCGTTTTCTTTATAGATACTAAAACACAGGTTGACTAAATTAGTAACCAAGTACTCTAATTCCAGTTAGCTGTTGTAACAAAAAAAATCTAGTTCAAAACGAAGAGCACTATAGTAAGTTTCAACCTCATTCTCACTAGAAACTCTAGCAACTTGCAACTAGGAAATAAACCTTTAAGATTACATAAATAATCATTTCTGGAATTTTTAATAGTTTATATTTTTTAAAACCTTACTTAAGATCAAATTTGATACATATTAATATGAACGGAATGAAATTTACACATTAAAACTAATGGTTTCAAACGTAACAAATCAGTTTATCTACAGTAAAGTTTTTCATACCTTCAAAAGTACGATTAAGAACCCTTTTTGCTTATTTTTCGGTTTAAAAAAAATAATTTCAGATTGGAAAAACAAAACAAAAACATTGTAGATATCTTGCTATAGTATTTACTTAAAATATTTTATAGTCAGCAACATAATTTTTTTTTAAATTATAAATTTATAGCCCCTTTAATGTATAGTATTGCCCGTGAAAATAATCCAGTATTCCTTCATTTATGTAACGAACTATAACTTCGCCAGCAATAACATTATATGTATTAGGTACTGTTAATATACAACGGTCTTAATTTATGAATTTCAGTTACTTAACAGTGTATAAATATCCTAATATCATTTTTTTTTGGTTACATTGCACAGAAATATAAAATTTAAATTTTGAGTTTAGGAATACACGACTCAACGCGATCTACATTCTAAAAATAGACAACACTTTCTCTTGAAGCTAGTTTTTACACTAGCTCTACTCTAAACTAATGGGGATAGTCAGAAAAAAAAAGACTTTCTACAAAGTTGCCTTAATTACTAATTCTTAGTTTATTAAATTAATATTTATTAGATAAAAAATCTGAAATCGTGATTTAAATTTTTAAATGAATAAAAAAAATTCACTCACACAAGTAGTTCAGTAAATAAAAATACACGAAAGACTTTCCAGTTTGTGGAATTATATTGCATAGGATTCTGAAGTACTATTTTTGTTTTAAATAAATGAGCTCACGTTACGAGCCAGAAGAAAGAACTTACTTGGTACTAGATTTCCACGGTTAATGATCCGCGTGCATGTATGAGTCTACTTTTATAAAGTGGCATTCACGTGAAACTGTTTCATTTAGTAGAGACGAATTTGATGCCTACATTAACATAAACTTTGGTTTATAATGACTGAAACACGTTACACCTTCTCATCTAATCCGCAAACCCTCTTCATCCTCGCCGGTGACCCCAGCAAGAAAATTTTTCTTTATTATTACAGCACACAGAATTGGAATTTCAACGTAAGAAAGGGGAGGGAATAATAAATGTACTGGCCAATCGGCTGCTTGAAGGTCGTATTCCATTCATTACATATTTTTTTTAATCGTGAAATAATAATTGCGTCGTTCTATAGCGAACTGGAGCCTCGGATTCATAAGAAGGTTTTCTGTGATCATTCCAAAACGCCGCATCATATTCCTTTCAGAGAAGTACATGCTCTGAGCATTCACTTTTAAATAAGACTGCTAAGCTTCTGGGAAGTCTAATTAAAAGTTCGATCATTTGAACTGAATAATGAATTCAGTGCAACCAAGGATTATACCATGTGATAAGCACGTGCTTCGACAGATATCCAAATAAAGCCCTTATGTGATCTCACGAGCATTTTACGAACACAATTTTAAATCTAATAAAATAAAAACCTTGACTATATTGCGTGCACATGTTAGGCATTGCTGTGTATGAATGAATGAGACTTCTTGTTTTCTATCAGTTTTAATGACGACTGACAGATAAATGACATGGAAGGCTAAATTATATTTTTTATACTCCTATTTAAATCATTATTCACACGAAGTACTGATTTATCAATAGAGTCAAATTTAATGTTTATATGTTATCATAAACTTTTTTAATGGTTAAAAGCATTGAGACCTTTCATCTTTTCATCTTCGTCAGTGAACTCAATGAGACTGCATACTTTTAAAAATACATAAAGCGAATATAGGTTTTTCTCAAAAATAATGACTTTAAGAAGAACTTTATACCTACTGGAGACTTAAATAATTACTGATACAAGATGCTACTCTTCCTCTGTTCAACATATAGATGTATATTTATAAATAGACGTGGTAACACATGTCACAATTTAAATGACTAAAGTATTTTTTTCTGGACATAATTAATGACATTCCTATCAATCGGATTTCAAAAGGTCGTGAAAATGTGTTCATTTATTTGTGGAGGTCTAAGTTATATTCGACAATAGATATCTCAAGGAAATTCGTGTCATCTTTATATTGTAACTGTTTCCACTTCCTGGAGAGAGACAAACTTCTCTTGAGATGTAACACGAATACTATAAGTTGATATGAGTTGAAAGTTCTTAGTCTTGTGTATCTTATTTGAAATAGCCGTTGACGCTGGTAATCTAGGAATTTTTTGTCTGATTTGAAAGTGTGACATTTCATTGATCTTTCTGTCAGTGTCCTATGTAAAGATACCAGGAACTCTCTCCTGCTATACGAACTTTTGAAAAGTATTAGAGAAAGTAAAGTCATTCAATTTTGAGTCAAGCATTCCACTATTATGAATAAAAACTTGTTTTATTTGTTCGCTTGCATTTGTTTGTTTTTCCTTTCAAATATTCCGTGCATAACGTATCATCAATCCATATTTTTGCAAAATCTTGTAGTTTTGAGTTGGATATCGATGTAGCCGAATGCAGACAATGAGTTTGCAACCACAATCAGTGGCACCAACTGAGAGTACTGGGAGACAAATCTTATTTATATTTTGTTTTGTTTTTATAAATGTAAAACGTCTGGTTAGTGGCGCATGTTTATCGGAAATATTAAATGTATACAGAGTTAAAATTTTAATACTTTTGTTGTTGTTGGTACTCCTCATAACGCTCTGGCTCTTACCTAGTTATTATAGTGCTACGTCATTAACATGTATATGTATCTATGGGCATTAGTGTTAAACTTTTCCACGCCCCCAAAAATTTTTGCTGCAATGGCGCCAATAACCAGAATCCTGTCATAACAGCTTATATAAAAATGCATTTCATTCTTCAATGGTAATGAGATTTTGTAACAGTGATTCTCAAAGGTCATTTTAATACTTGAAGAGCACTTACCCTTTTCAGAATAGCTAGAGAACTTTTGACATAGTAAGAGCGAACAGACAAATGAAAATATGGTCAGGTAGACAAACCATTTGATAACGGTTTAAATAATTATTAATGTAAAATTTATATTTAGTGATTTTAAAACTATTCAGCTACCATTGTATGAAATTGTTTTGTTTAAATCCAGACAAAAACAAATAAGGTGTGAGAAACTATGTAACAACTGCCTTAGAATGTAAACCACAGTATCGTCATGCACTTCCACACTGAGGACTTGTTCATATATGGCGGAAAGTTAAGTGTAAGAACTCAGAAATGTCACAAAGGTCAAAATCGTTCAAGCAATTGGTGTTTATAAATTACGTTACTCTATTTATTTCACTACCCAAATTTTTTTGAAAAACAAATTATATGTTAACATGAATAAATCACACGTTAAAGATATTTGACTCATACAACTTATACACATGATTAAAGGAACTGTGTATAAATGCGAGAGCAATAAAACTTGTTCACGTGTAGAATCAGTCGTATTACAGATATGCAGGCGTTCCGAGTCTCCTTCTATGTGTACTCGTGTTGAAACGGAAATCCGCTAATTCGTTTTGACAGTTCAGTGATTAATAGCTAAACACTTCCTATATGGCTGGAAACGTTGGGTATGTGGGTGAACCCTGCTCATCACTTCCATCTTTCGGATCAGTCCACCTAATTATGTCGGTAGCTTCGATGAATTTAATGAAAAAGTCAGATATATTTGTGATTTTAATTTCAAATCAATCAGTAGAATTTCCTACCACTACTTTCGCTTTACAAGTTTTATCGTCGACTAAAACTTCAGTAGCACTCGAACAAAGTGTTGTATGGCTCTGACATTTGACCTCAGTAGGTACACACATTGAAATTATAAAGAAAAGTTTTCACCTAATGCATAGTTACTTATCTCTTTATATAATAGAAGCATACTTTAAAACATATAAAACTCTCTATAAGCTAATTCAAATTATAGAAACTTATTTAGCCTTTTAAAGCTGGTATCATTTCAGTTCGATATAGGAGAAAACCCAGGTTTAAACAAATTCATATCTATTCATGTAACTCCAGCATCAGAAAACTTTACATAAATAGACAGCACTGGACGTGTAGTACACGTGTTAAATACCGTCAGCCTTTTACATTAAAATTAAACTACGAGCTAACAAGTGATTCAAATATTCTGATATACATCCACACTGTCTTTTAAATATTAGTTTGTAACAGGTAGGGCTAAATAATAACAATAATTTTAACACATAAATTATTTCAGTCACTTCTTGTATATGAAAAGTTTTAAAACTTGTTAGCCATTCTTGAAGAACAAGTTCTAAATGAACCTTCTAAACGGAACAATAATTGGATGTTTTAGAAAACATGTGTCTTTGTCTTAATTAAACACTTGTTGTTCACCAATTAAAATTATAGTAGAAAACTAAAGCAAATAAATATCACAAATCATTATTATATCAATTGTACTACGCTAGAGTTTTTACCACATCAGTAGTACTGCATAAAGTATTTATTATATTAGTAGTACTGCATGGAGTATTTATTACATTAGTAGTACTGCAATGGAATATTTATTGCATTAGTAGTACTGCATGGAGTATTTGTTACATTAGTAGTACTGCATGAAGTATTTATTATATTTGTATAACTGCACTAGAGTATTTATTATATTAGTAGTACTGCATGAAGTATTTATTATATTTGTAGTTCTGCATGAAGTATTTATTGCATTAGTAGTACTGCACTGGATTATTTATTACATTAGTAGTACTGCATGAAGTATTTATTATATTAGTAGTACTGCATGAAGTATTTATTATATTAGTAGTACTGCACTGGAGTATTTATTACATTAGTAGTACTGCATGAAGTATTTATTATATTTGTATAACTGCACTGGAGTATTTATTACATTAGTAGTACTGCATGAAGTATTTATTATATTAGTAGTACTGCATGAAGTATTTATTATATTTGTATAACTGCACTGGATTATTTATTACATTAGTAGTACTGCATGAAGTATTTATTATATTAGTAGTACTACACTGGAGTATTTATTACATTAGTAGTACTGCATGGAATATTTATTATATTAGTAGTACTGCATGAAGTATTTATTATATTAGTAGTACTGCATGAAGTATTTATTATATTTGTAGTTCTGCATGAAGTATTTATTGCATTAGTAGTACTGCACTGGATTATTTATTACATTAGTAGTACTGCATGAAGTATTTATTATATTAGTAGTACTGCATGAAGTATTTATTATATTAGTAGTACTGCACTGGAGTATTTATTACATTAGTATTACTGCATGAAGTATTTATTATATTTGTATAACTGCACTGGAGTATTTATTACATTAGTAGTACTGCATGAAGTATTTATTATATTAGTAGTACTGCATGAAGTATTTATTATATTTGTATAACTGCACTGGATTGTTTATTACATTAGTAGTACTGCATGAAGTATTTATTATATTAGTAGTACTACACTGGAGTATTTATTACATTAGTAGTACTGCATGAAGTATTTATTATATTAGTAGTACTGCACTGGAGTATTTATTACATTAGTAGTACTGCATGAAGTATTTATTATATTAGTAGTACTGCACTGGATTATTTATTATATTAGTAGTACTGCGTGAAGTATTTATTATATTAGTAGTACTGCATGGAGTATTTATTATATTAGTAGTACTGCGTGAAGTATTTATTATATTAGTAGTACTGCGTGAAGTATTTATTATATTAGTAATACTGCACTGGAGTATTTATTACATTAGTAGTACTGCACGGAATATTTATTATATTAGTAGTACTGCATGGAGTATTTATTATAATAGTATAACTGCACTAGAGTATTTATTATATTAGTAGTACTGCATGGAGTATTTATTATATTAGTACTACTGCACTGTAGTTTTTATTACATTAGTAGTATTACACTAGAGTATTTTTGTATGAATAGAACTGCACTAGGGTATTTAATACATTAGTAGTACTACACTAGAGATTTTATTATATTACTAGTATTGCACTGGAGCTTTTATTACATTAATAGTACTGCATTAGAGTATTTATCATATTAGTAGCACTGCACTAGAGTATTTATTGCATTAATAGTTCTGCACTGGAGTATTTATTGCATTAGCAATACTGCGCAAGAGGTTTTATCATATTAATAGAACTGCCCTAGAGTATTTGTTATATTAGTAGTACTGCATTGGAGTTTTTATTATATTAGTAGTACTGCACTAGAGTTTTTATTGTATCAGTATCATTGCACTGGAGTTTTTTTACTATATATCAGTATTGGAAACGACATAAATGAGACAAAACAAGCTCAGATGGATAGGAGTCTTTTCTGAACAAATTATTTCTTAAACTGGAAGACATTTGTATGTTAAGTTAATGTCTTAATAAGTTTGTGTGTTCTAAAAAAATTATTGTATGACTCAACAATTGAGTTATGTTTCTTTTTACAAGGATCCGCATTAACAAGAGTAAAACAAAGAACTCGGGTGGTGATATTAGCTGTTATTCACGTTCTTCGTATTTGTGCTAAACGGAACACGAGAATTACCACTTATTCGTTTCGCGGAATCGCAGCTTTCGCTGAAAGACATATGTCCAGACCACACAACTCCAGAGTACCGAGCTAGGCCGACTCCGTTACTGTCACTTGTTTCTGAACGCGTCTAGACCAACTAAAACTGAAACGTAACCTCAAGGTTTTTACGTGTCTAAATAGTACGTGCGCTGTTTTATAGACCAGTGGGCGTCATAGCCACACCTCATAACCCTTAAACCCCATATTACGAATAATCATGCATTCCATCTCTTTGAGCATGAATTTATTCCGCTTTCTTCTTTCTCTCTCGCGTAATAATTATTCATATGCTTGGAAATGATGAGTTATTATTATATGCTAACTATGCGCATATATATAAATAGAAATATTATGATCATTATCATATTGATAAACTTTAATGTTTCTATTATTCTGTTATTTTTTATATAGAACAAGAGTTCAAATTTTGGAAATCATGGATCTTATGATAAATTTATTTCACATGTTAGGCTTACGAATGTAGGTTGAACCTTTGGTCCTCAATACTCTTTCAATCCGTTATGATATTTTCAAAAGTTCATGTCCTATATATTAGTTTCTACTTTCCTGTTCTTTAGGCGACATTTTTGTTTTGAATATGCATATATATTATGCAATACTGTATAAATCTGCGTTACGTCCACGGCAGGAACCGAATTCTGAATGTTAGCATAATAAGTCCTTTCCACGAGAAGAATGAAGTTACAGAGAAACTCAGCATAAAGCTTGTGTGCAGATTATGTTCACGATTACACAACTAAAATTCGCTGACATTTTACTTCACGATGAAGTAGTATTCGTCATATAAAAGTAAGCTTCGTTGCTGCAACCAAACTGCGCATGTGTAGTGTTATCTCAAACTCGACAGCAGGACATCAAAAGCGCTGGAACGAAGAAAACATTCCTGAAAATGTTACTTCTTTTTTTTTTAAGTAGAGGCATATTTCAATCATATTATGAATTAGATCATTAAAGTGATTAATATGAATTACAAATAAAATGTGAATTCTAGAAAAGTGATTCCGGGACAGTCGAAGCAAGAAGAAAATGATGGATCATAAGAGCAAACAGAAATGTACTGAAATTTTGTGTAGTTTTAAAACCACAAGAATGTTCTTGTATAAAACGACATAAGGTATCGATAGTTAAAGTTAGTGAGTACTATAATTTACAACTCTTGCGAAGACAAACTATTTAGACGACGGAAAAATTTGTTTATTAATAAATATCTTACTATTCAAATAATACCAACAACGTATAATTATTTATAGAAAATGAGCCCGAAAAAAATTTCGTTGGAGAAATATCGCTTGTATCTGTGAAGGCTGTTGTTGTTGTTTTGAATTAAGCACAAAGCTACACAATGGGCTATCTGTGCTCTGCCCACCACGGGTATCGAAACCCGGATTTTAGCGTGTAAGTCCGCAGACATACCGCTGAGCCACTGGGGGGCATCTGTGAAGGCTCAGAATACAAGTGCGTTTAAACATTTTTATCGTTTATTGGTTTTTAAGCTATTTTTGCTGCTACAACTATTTCATTATATAAAGATAAATAAGAAATATAAATAATTAATAAAAATAAAACAAATTAGACCTAACTGAATGTGTAAAATGAACTTTGTAATTAATAACATTTTTTTTAAATCCTGTTTTTCTTATTTTCCAACAGGACTACTATGCTAAGTGGTCAAATAACCATGACCAATTTTATTGTTTTTGTAAGCGAGAATTGATGACTAGAAAACCAGTTGGATGTATATATGTCTTTCTGCTTCTCTGTGGATAGAGATATACAGCGGGTTAATTTAATTAATATGAGTAGTGAGTGTGTACAGAGTATTGTGCTTGTTTGTTTTTGAATTTCGCACAAAGCTATTCGAAGGCTATATGCGCTGGCCCTCCCTAATTTTGCAGTGTAAGACCGCCAACTCTTGAGCTATTCTTTCACCAACGAATAGTTGGATTGACCGTAACATTATAACGCCCCTCACGACTGAAAAGGCGAACATGTTTGGAGCGACAGGGATACGAACCCGCGACCCTCAGATTACGAGTCACACGCCTTAACCCACCTGCTAGTAGTTTGTGTTTTCTTGTAGCAAAGCTACATCGGGCTATCTGCTGAGCCCACCGAGGGAAATCGAATCCCTAATTTTAGCGTTGTAAATCCGAAGACATGCCGCTGCACTAGCGGGGGTGGCCAGAGTAGTATGCAATTAAAAACCAGTGCAACCTTTTATTTGGCAGAAAATTAACAAAACCATTAAAGGAAGAAATAAAAGAATTTATTTAAATTAAGCCTTTGGAGCTGAAATTATTTTCGATGTTATTATTATATTATATTATTATCAGGGCTCAAATCCAGACTGTAGAAAGTGAAACATCAAAATGATTTTGAGATGGGACTAGCCCCATTCTGAGAAGTTGGGGAATTTTTGAAATTTGAAGGTTTGGTTCAATTTATTGATACTCTCAACTGATTTTTTACTGGTTCCTTCTATTCAAGTTATCAATAAAAATTAGAATTACCAACACTTTCTGCTATCTATTCGAACATGTTTTTCTAACCGATCGTTATCCATGGAATGAGGTTATATAAAGTTTATTGTGAAGCTAGAAAGTGTAATGTAATGTTTGATGGTTGTACCAATAAAAAGAGCTCTTTCTGTAATGGATTTTACATCAATAATAATATTTTGGAAGAGAGGATATTTTACGTCTGTCTTCAACATTACACACGTTATAGATAACTCAGATCTCTTACGAACATACGTATCCCATTGAACAGTTAAATATTTTCATTACTTAGATTTCTATTTTTTATTTTAATGTTTTACTGTTTCATTCAAATTTGTTTTTGTATTATAAAGGAGGGGATCTGGATCCCTTGAATTCTTCTGCTGGATTTACTACTGGTTATTATACATATCATATTGAAATTAAATCAACAAAAATATCTCTTGGCCGGAAGTAAATTAATCAATGAAATCTGTGCGCTAAAGTCTGAACCTTCCATTTTCACTTTTGTCTAAGAACTTTAGAACCATATGTTGTTCTAGTCTTACTAAAGCCTTGTCTCCCCCTGGTATAGCAGTTAGTCTATTGATTTACAACGCTAAAATTAGGAGTTCGATCGCCCTCGATGGACTCAGCAGATGGCCTGATGTTGCTTTGCTATAAGAAAACAAACACACTAAAGCCTAAGACATAGGAACTATAATCTAATTAGTTCAGTTAGGGAATACAATGAACGAAAATACCATCTATCTTAGTTCAAGTTTGCGCCTACAATAGCAAGGACTTAAATCGTTCTAGTTTCAACTAAAGTCTATGAAAAAGAATGAGTAATCTGTCCTACTTCATATAGATACTGCACACTAAATCAAAGCACAGTCTTTACTAATTCTTGTTTAAACCAAGAACAAAAGGAATTACAATATGCACTAGTTCAGAATAGACCTTACTGCAACAAGAAGTATGTTCCTTACTAGTTTAAAATAGAGACTGCAACAACAGGAAGTGTGATCTGATCTAGATGTGCAAGAAGTGGCCTACTGGTTAGTGTGCCGACCAGTAGAACATAATTCACGTTCTTCTGTCGTGGAATTACATTTCCCACTTTGTGTCAATAGGTGCATTGTAAGAGTACGGGTTGCACGAGCATTATTCGACTAGAATGTTGGTTATGACATTGGTTTACTGTTTGTAAGTTCGAAATTAGAGACATCTATCGCACTTAGCCCTGTCTAATTTTGCGCAAAAATCTGAAAGAAAGAAATAAACTGACCTAATACCAGTTAGATATTACACTAACAGAAACAATAATTTGTTTCTTGTTTTAGTTTATTTTAAAGTAACAGTTCGGTTCATCATTTGTAAGAACACTTTGATACTATATAAAATCTGTTCATATCAGTGAATTACTTAGTTATTTCCTTCTTCACTGACTTGATTTTTTTAAACACAATCTATGGCTAAGTATGTAAGGTCCGAACTAAACAGTTGATATACTAATTAATGTTTTTTTAATATATATTTTTACACAAAAGAAAACGAAACTTAACTTATTACTTACTGTCTAGTAGCACACGTGTATTTTACTTTATGTGTGTACTTCTAATTTTCATTAGTATTTTTTTCTTATAAACTACAATTAAAATATAAATTATTAAACATTTTGTAATACTGTTGTTAAATTAGTTTAAAATAGGATAGTTTAGAAAACCTTGTATCAGGAAGTAATCTTATAATAATAGAAATATAGTAGGAGAGTGTGGCTGACATATTACCACCATGAGTTCTTAGAACTATTAATATGGTTTTCTCCTGATTAGATTTCTTGATCCCGTCCGCGAAGAAGACGACTAGCTTGCTGTTTTACCAGTTATTGTGAATAAAAGAAAAGCTGCTACAAATAAAATGATAAACAACTTGTGTTAAAAATAAATAAATATATGTTCGTTATTCATTCTCAGCCTAATTCTGATTTGTGGATGAATTTAAGTAAAATTGATATCTCTTGAAACCTGCTCAACAATTAAATACTTAATTTTGTTAACACTAACATAGTTATGATTTTGATGGGTGTTAACACTTTTACTGATAAGGGAAGAATAATGTGTCGACCTTCCTAGGTCATCTTCACGTTAAGAAAGAGAGAGTTTGAATGTGACCGTTGTCGGACACGTCTTATAGACAAGAGTATAAACGGGTACGGGATTGTAAGGTGCGTTGCAGATGAATGTTAGATTATTAATTGCTATAGATATAAAGCTGTTCCTTTATATTGGTTTAATTTTGGTTTTAGTTGCTGTATAAGTACGGCTTCTTTGATTTTGCGTTTCTTTATATTTGTTTCTCTACTTAATATCCAGGCGGTTTCTATGGTGCAAATGTTGATTGATTGGCTACACTATAAATCATTAATTCTCTGGAAGTTGGTGTTTTGCAGTTTTTTACTTGTAAAACTTCCATATACAGTGTATTTATGTATCTTATTACAATGGATGAATAATTACAATTAGTTTATCTTCTCTCATGTAGCCTAGTGATTAACGTGCTGAGCTGCAAATCGAAAGTTTTGAGTCTGCGATATGACATTCAATATGCTCTACAACTTCAGTGCCATCAAATACATACGTGCCTTTTTATATAATATTATAGAGTAATTATAATATTTGTACAAACTCTCGTTATTTATTACAGTAACATAAAAAAGGATCCGGAAAAATGATAATAAAAGTAAATCTAACAGTGTAACTGAGCACACTGATATAACATTAATAAAATAAAAGAATCTTGATATTAATGATAATAGAAAGAGACTGGATTTATTGTCCCTGAGAGGTTAGCTGTAAGCGTAGAGACCTATATCGCTAAAATCCGTGTTTCTATTCCCTGAAGTAGACAAATTATTGGATATTGTTAAGCTAAAACAAACAAAAACTAATTTCCTACAGAACTTTTGTTTCAAAAGCTGGCAAAATAAGATTTTTTAAACAAAATTTATTTTTGATAAAATATTTGGTAAAGAATGAGTTATTAGTGTTCTACCTATACCGGGTATCGAAACCCCGTTTCATGCTGTGTGAGTCCACACACCTACCGCTGAGCCACTTGTGGGGGGGGGGTTTTGCTAATGAAACCTCTTTAATTTTAATAAAAGCATAATTTAATAAGACCTAAGTTCAGAAGTTTAAGGATTCGAACGTAAAGATCGTGGTGAGGTTAGAAAAACTGCAAAGTGGAAGCACCGTCTCTTGTCTAGCGATATCTTAATATTTGTAATATCAAATATGGAACAAAACGTGCGATCAAAACAAAGGTAATTATAACCAAGAAGGACCACAAATTAGCCATGGCTTAAACACAATTGCTTTACAAATGTTCTCGTTTTGTACTAATGGAGCGTTAAAACTTTTAATAAAAGTTCCAGTTCAACTTTTCTATTTCCCAACTTACATTTTTAATAAAATATGTCATCACCAAGATAAATTCGCTCTTTATGTTCTAGCTGTGAGTGAATTAAAAAATTGACAAATAATTCCTTTATTTGGTTCTCTGAGTTTTCTTTGTACCTGGAAGCGCTGTTGTCTGGTTCTCTTTCATCTAGTTAATAATTATTTTATAAATTTACTTTTTTATGGAAATTTCTTCAAAGTGATTACAAAAGTCTAAGTATATTCATTTCCCCCTTAAACTTGGACATAAAATTTACTTTTATGTTTCTAATTATTTTTATAGTGTAATAGAAATTATTGATCATTTTCAAATTAGAGTAAATCTAATACTTGAACATGAAAATTATGTAAAATAAATCAGATAACGTCATATGGATTGTAAATATGGAAAACTAAACAAGTTATTGAAAAACAAATATCTGTTAATAAAGTCACGTAACCTATAAATTAGTGCATCTTTTGAGACTTTAGTTATGATAATGCTTATTAAGATTCAGTCTTTTACTTTTATTTAAGCGTTTTAAATAAGTTTGAAAACACAGAATTTATCGAGAGCTACGATAAATCTACGTATATTAACAAAATAATAGGTAGACATTAGTAAAACTTAACAAAATTATAAGCCATTATTAATAAGGCTTTTTTGTAAATAATCAAGTGTAAAAAATAAAAGCTCTGAAAAACGCTACCTTTGATGTTATTTATATAAACAACAAACAAAAAGTTTATTATGAAAAATTGCTCTACATTAGAGGGATGTAGCTGGAAACTGATATTTTTTATCCAGAAACTGTGTTGTAGAACGTTTGATAATGTAAGGATGTTCCAAAAATTTAACAGTGCGCGATGTTCACTTCCTAATTAAGGTGTAAATGGGTTACTTTTATCTATCTATATATTTGCCTCTGTGCGCTTATGATGCAGAGCCTCTGTTCCAAATTGAATGATGCTACTTTAAGTATTTTGAGCAACCCTGATGAACATGAAAATATCCCTCAAGATCCTTTCCTAAAGTACTCATTTTCCGAAGCACCTTTTTAATGCCATTTTCCTAAACTTAATTTTGATTAGTAAATGCCAACAAATTTTAAATTTCTCTATTGGTAAGCCCTGGTGCATGGGGTTTATAACAGATTTAATCAATATATACGCAATTTTCTAAAATTGACTTGGAATTTACTTTTAAAATACTTTTTTTTATTGACATAAACATTTCTCGATACCGTTTATGGTTTTAAAAACGAATTAGATTACTTCAAGATAATATGGAAAACAAACTGAGCTATTCATATTTTTCTTGTATTCCGGTATAATACGAGATAAACACACAGAACTGGTATTTACTGCATCATTAAAACAAAATGTAAAGTGAAATTATTTCTTCTGTAACATATGGCACTGTTTATAATGACATTGTTTATAGTTTGTAAGATAAGATAAAGTTGAATAACTTTACCTATCATTGTTTACAGTTTGTAAGATAAGGTTAAGTCGAATAACATGAATTGTTATTGTTTACAGTTTATAAGATAAGGCTCAGTTGAATAACTTAAACTATCATCGACACACATTCCTGGTTAAAGAAGTATAAATCCAACATATTATTTTGCATAAACGGAATCAAACTCTGGACATCGGTAACCCTAATAGTGAATTCTTACATATAAGATAGATTTCTAAAATGGTCTATTTTATATGACTAGACACTGAGAATGACTTAATAATGGTAAACCGAGATAATTATTCTATTAAGAACCACAACCATACTTAGATAAAATTAGGATATCAATTCTAAAACTATGTGAGCTCAGCATCAAACGTTTGAGCCCAGCATGGCCATGTGAATTAAGGCGTTCGACTCGTAATCTGAGGATCGTGGGCTCGAATTCCCGTCGCACCAAACATTCTTGCCCTTTCAGCCGTGGGGCTTTAAAATATGTCGATTAATCCCAGTATTCGTTGGTAAAAGAGTAGTCCAAAAATTGGTAATGAGTGGTGATAACTAGCTGCCTTCTCTCTAGTCTTACACTGCCAAACTAGGGCTAGCAAAGATAGCCCTCGTGAAGCTTTGCACGAAATTAAAAAAGAAATCTGAAGTTTGTAAATTGCTGCAAAATTGTAACCACTTAATGTAAAAATCTGTGGGAACTCTATATCACCCACACACGATATTTTATTTTTAATAGCTTTCTTATTTCTATATAACTTGACTTTTATCTTGTAATAATCACTCATCTCTTCGAACTGGGACTGAGTTTTGTATCTTTGTTAATGTCACTCATTCTTTACGAAGTATAATATAAATGAGTAATTATATTTGCTTCTTGTTTACAACTTATCTTAAACAATAGAAGCAAATAGTTAGTTATTGATTCCCAGTTTTGAACTTTTTTAAAAAAAATAGTATTAATTGTTTGTCATCTTGATTGACTTGATAGATGATTTGTAATATAAATTCGAGACTCAATTTTGTATATGTCATCATAAGGTAGAAAGAGCATCCAGTGGCATAGCTGTATGCCTGCGGACTCACACTGTTATATACCAAGATTTGATACCCTTTTGTGGTAGTGTACAGGTAGTTAATTGTGTAGCTTTGTGCTTAATTCCAATCAAACAAAACAAACCACTTAGAAAAATCAATAAACTAAACTTTTAAAATACAAAAAGTTTCCAGTAATGATGTGATTCAAATTTAAAACATTGAAAACATAATGTTGTCAAGTAGCCTGTCTTTGGCCAATGCATCCTTATTAAAAACAGTCTAGTCGAGTAAGACTAGAGAGAAGGGGCAACTAGTCATCACCACTCACCACCAACTCTTGAGCTACTCTTTTACTAGTGAATAGGCTGAAAGGGGAAGCTTGATTGGTGTGACGGGGATTCGAACCCGCGACTCTAATATTATAATTCGAATGCCTTAACCCACTTAGTCATGCCAGGCAGTCTTGCAGAAACTTTAGTTTTTATACTAATTCAAATAAATATTTTAATTATTTTCCAAACTGATACAACCAGATATTAATTTTAAAGAACATTATTGTTTTATTTATTTAATATTAGTTAATTATGCTATTGTTGCATTTACAATCCATTTTCCTCCACTAATGTTTGAATGAAATTATGACAATAAATAATTTGTTTTTTCTGTTTACCCTTCAATTACTAATTCTAATTAAAGTAGATTACCGATTCCATCAAAACTTTTCCTTAGTAGTTGAAATATGTTAGTATACTGCTATTTAATTACTTACATCCTTAGTATTATACTAACTCCATATGAACTTTGTCCTTATATTTTAGAACAATTATGCTAAAACTACTTGCTAGTCGCATTCAGATCATTTTAATAACTATACTCTTCCACGCACTGGCTTTGGAAGAACGAGTTTGTTACTACTTAGTTAAATATGTGACCACTTAAACAAGAAGTAATGTAATCTTAGCAGGTACCTTCTGCGTATTGGAAGAATAAATACAGTGCTCGTTAAGTATTGTAGAGATTTAATAACAATTTTCCGTTAAGAAACTCTGACTTCTAGATTTAGAAAAAAAAAGTGTGTATCACTTGTTTACTATCATATAAAGCATGATGTCTGAACTCTTCAAATTGTGTTTTGAATTTGAAATCCACCTTACTTATTAGATTTAAATAAATATTATAATAAGGAAGATATTATTAAACTATTTTCCAGATTGTTAGATGTCTGGTTTACATGATAATATTTCAGGCATTCCTTGTTTGTTTTTGAATTTCGCACAAAGCTAATTGCGGGCTATCTGTGCTAGCCGTCCCTAATTTAGCAGTGTGAGACTAGAAGGAAGGCAGCTAGTCATCATCACCCACCGCCAACTCTTGGACTACTTTTTTACCAACAAAGAGTGGGATTGACCGTCATATTATAACGTCCCCACGACTGAAAGGGCGAGCATGTTTGACGCGACGGAGATGCGAACCCGCGACCCTCAGATTACGAGTCGAACGCCTTAACACGCTTGGCCATGCCGGGCCGGCATTCCTTAACCAGCTTTAACTGGCTAGATGTCTGGTTTTTGTGATCATGTTACGGGCATCCCTTAACCCTTTAACTGGTTAGATTTTGGTTTTCATGATCATATTACAAGCATTCCTTAACCAGTTTTAACTGATATTTTAGCTCATTCCACTTTTTATCTGAATTTTTTCCTATTTTTACCTATTAAATAAAACCAAATACATTTACTCCACTTTTTGTTTTCATGTGAAAATTAATAAATACGTTCTAAAATTTCATCCTTCAGTTGTTGAACCTAAATACCTAATTTCGCAGTGTTATTTCATTTTGTGTATGTGTGTGTGAGTTTTTTTTTCTTATAGAAAAGGCACAGCGGGCTATCTGTTGAACCACTGATGGGAATCGAATCCCCGATTTTACCGTTGTAAATTTTTAGACTTACCGCTGTACTAGCGTAGGGCATATTTCATTGAGTTTTGAATCACCATTTGTTAAAGCCGTTATGTTAGTGTTTTATATAACAGCATAAATACAAACTAAATTTTCAACTGATGTCTTCTTTAGAATCTGACATTATGAGCAACTTTTAAGTAACTCACAAATGCTGTTCTCGAATCCTGTGCATCACCCATGAGTTAACTCTTGAGCATTTACTGTGAGTTACTCAATCACATGAAATGCTTCAGTCAAAAAACCAACTGTAAAACTTGAAGGCAGTGATTCGTAAAATAAAAAAACAAAGAGAACAAAATCAATATTACATAAAAACACAAAAGAGGAGCCCGGCATAGCCAGGTGGTCAAGGCGCTCGAATTATACCTGATTCTCGGAGTTCGAATCTCTGTTACACCAAACATGCTCGCCCTTTCAGCCGTGGTGGCGTTATAACGTTACAGTCAATCACAAGATTCATTGCAAAAAGAATAGCTCAAGTGTTGGCAGTGGGTAGTGATGAATCAGCTGCCTTCCTTCTAGTTCTACACTGCTAAATTAGGGACAGCTAGCACAGGTATCTTTCGTGTCACTTTGCGTGAAATTCAAAAACAAACAAGCGTACGACAAAAACGCTGTAAAATAAAACAGAGCTCAGAGTAAACACGAACTAAAGTATTATTTAAAAATAGGTTGCGTTTCAAAAGGAAGAAAGTCCTCTAAACGATGGACAAAAATTCATAAAAAGTTAATAACACTTTTTCAACATACACACTGCTGTTAATTATTTATCGATTTCTGTTTACAGACCTCAAAATAGTTTTGCTTTTATTTGATAACGATTTTGCGTTGTTGTTTTTTTGTAAATAAGTCCAAATCTATGCAATATACTATTTGTGCTGTGCTCATCAGGAATATCAGAATCTAGTTTTTTAGTCTTATTATAAATCCACAGACCTACAGCTATACCACTGGAGAGCACTAACAAATCTAACGTTATCAACTATTATATACAGTAATGCTTAATAGTAATGATCGTGATGAACCATAATGGTGTTCATAAAATTTGCTCATTTATAACCGCTTTTAATTAATATTTCTCAGTATTACCAAACAAAAGTAAAGTTATTGTACTTATAAAACTGCCTAAATTGCTATATACGTGTTTGAGGAATGAATTAATGTTTCACCATTTCAACTAATTTTAATCGAAATAAGCAATATGTGACTTTTCCAGACAAACATACAAAAAGAATGACGAGCCATATAACTAACTTTCACAGAACTCTTCGGTCTGGGGTTCCAATAAGTCCTTTCTTACACCAAGAAGGATACTAGTATATATATATAAAACGAACGATATGTTACTCTGGACATGCCAATAGATTTGAGTTTAGCACAATTGTTTTACTTCCATTTTATTGTTCTTAATATTCGAAATTTATATAAATGCATTTCTACATACATTTAAAGTAGTGCTAAAAAGCACGTTCTACAGGGGATGTTAGGGTTTAACGTAAAACAACTAGCACAATTTTTAGGTGTGTCCGTCTTTCTCTGTATTTTGTACTTATTAAGCTGATTATGGAATGAGCAGCTAACATCTATTAGAGAATTGTTTGTAAACATATAATGATGGCTATACAATCTACTTATGCAGCTCAGGCGTAGAAGGTGGCGTATAGAAAAGTCTTCTGCCTTCTGTCTATCGGTCAGTTTGTGCTAGCTACTGCGGTATCCAAGTGGACAGAGATGCGCGTGCTTTAATTGTTTGTTCTTGGTCTTGACTGTTAGAAAAAATTAGTGTGGATTCAACCAACGGTAGTGATAAGTCGCTGGTTTCTAGACCTGATTCTCTGTTTAATAAATATTTTATTGTGTTAAAGTAGAATTATTCCATTATTTTTTGTTTTGTTTGAGTCGATCTTTCAAATATTTTCCTAATCTGTTTTACGTTTATTTGACTGTGTATGTTCTGCAATGGATAAATTTTGATAACTGCTAATAACAACAAAGCGAGTTCAAATACCATTGAACGTCATCACCCGATGGTGCAGCGAAAGTTGAAATAAACTTCTTAAAAATGAAGAAAAAGCAAACTTAAAAGTAAGAAGTACAGAAATTTTAATGTGTAATAAAACATTTGATAGAAGCCTTACGTGGACAACACGTATCAAAAAAATCTATGATTTAATCACCAAAATAACTAATTACTTGAAACTCATTGCAAGAAAACGCATACAATGCAACAAATATAACAATAAAAATACAAAGTATTTATCCAACCACTAACAGAAAACGGATGCCAAATTATATACAGTTTTAAGATTCGCCCTAAGGCTCTTACTTTCACCGTGGTCAGTGACTTACACATAATAAGTAACATTCCGCTACTGAAAGAAGAACTAACTATGCTAGCCAGAAACTATTACCGTAAAGAAGAAAACAGAAATGTATTCACCTCTACCCTTCATAAAAACACTAGTGCACCTCATAAAGTAATACCAGCTTAAAACCTTCAGAGAAAAGAAACCATAAAACACAGATAACTAAAATGAAATCATTAACAATAACAAATTTTAATGTTTTGCCTCACAGATGGGTACAAATGAAGCAGGTGTTTCAGCAATCGTCTCGTTAAAGTGAATTTCTCAAAGATACCCCGGTTTCTCCCGTAAGCAATTCTGTTGTACATTGGATCCTTAAATACCATCTCCCCTAAAACGGTCGTATCCAACAAAATACTCTATAATAAATCTACAAGAATGGTTATTATTTATATTTCAAAATTTGATTTTTATTTATTTTCTCTTTGCTCATCTTCATCCCATTCCTTTATGATCCAAAGTCTAACTGTTTCTCACGTCCATAAAACTGTTTTCACGATTGCTCTTTAACTTCCAACTTTCCCTTCTCTTTTTTTGTGCTCATATGGTAAATAGCCAGGAAAATAAAACAACGTGATTAACCAAAGGGCTCATGAGATCAAAACTCAGCCGGCTAACAATATCATATGAAATAATCTTAAACCCCGATTGTGAAGAACTACCAGACTAACCTGAGTATCACAAGCTCTTCTTCAGTAACTGAATACTTATCCTGGTAAAAATAGGAAATAAACCTATTTCTATAAACGTTTCTTTAAGATGTAATAGTTATAGTCAACTTCATAGTCAACTCAATACAGGTACTTTGCCTAAACTATCTATAGGACATCGTTTGTTGTTGTTTTATAATGTTCGTGTAATTATGTTGTTGAGATCTGAAATGTGTGCGACTTCATTTGGAAAGATTCTACTAAAATATCACGAGAATTTGTTTATACGTTGTTCTTAGAGGTATCACACAGTATTTTAACATTAAAATATCTTGTTTGGAATAAGAGAATTGAAGGTTTCTATCAGCCTATCAACAAAAACTCATTTTATAACAAAACTGAACAACAGATATACAATGAAATCTTTTCTTCGCCCTTCTTTTATTTTTTACTAATGATTTTAAAGAAACTGTAAAGTAAGAACTATTTAAAATGTTAGCTTTAAGCATGAGCAAAAGAATGAAGTTGGGTTCACTACCAGCAATAGAAAACTATCAAAGTCCTTACCCAAACGTGATGGTTTTGTGGAAAAGAACAGGCTTACTTGACAAATTCCTTTGTTATGGTAAGAAACTTGTGGAAAACTGTCGTCGGCTTGACCTTTGTGAATCTGGCCATTTGCTATTTAGTGTCATTCTTATAAGAATGTTTTTCTGTCTACAGCGTCCCCTAGTGGTTAGGAAATTGATCTCTAAAGCAACCACCCACGCACAAAGTAGGCGTTATTTAAAAGGAAAATTGCAAGCATCATATATCAGACCTTCTACGGAAGGTAACGTTTCTCAAGCAACATACTCCTTAATTACATTCAGAATAGTAAAACAGTATATAGAAGAAATATATCCTCTCCCTTACTGGAAAAGCCAACCAAGCGCAAATAAAATATCAAGAGTTTTATAATTTTTATTTACATTTGTTTAAAAAATGTGATATTTTAACCATATCTTTGTATGCAATTTTTAAAACATGATTTAATTTCTATATTTATTCTTTTTTGTCTACAGGTGAACTTCTTATGAAATAAAACACTTTGCTCTTGAATTTAATCAATGCTTTTAAATAAAATTATTTTTTATGAACGCTTAGCTTATTATAAGTTTAGGGACATTTTTCTGAATGTACTGCGTTTGTCAACATTTCTTTTTTCTTTAGTTAGATATACAATGTGTTTTATCAGAAAGTTTTAATATATTTCATGCTAAAAGTTTTCACGATTATTTTCAGATCTTCTCGATAAGCAAAATAAAAGATTTCCTTCTAACTCTGGAATACAAAGTGTAAAGAATAAGAGACTGTGATTTTGTCGGATTTCTATCAAAATAGCCCAGGCGTAACAAAGTTTGTAGTGTGTTGTGCTCTGTCTCTAGTACTTTACAGTTCACGTTCCGTTATAACAAAAACAAAATTCGTTCTCTGCCTTTTGAAGTTGTGAATACGTTAAAAGAGTGACAGTCAAACCCCAGTATTGGACTGGAGTAGTCCAAGATTTGGTGATGAGTGCTGTTGACTATCTTTTGCTTTAATTTATATGTTCAATAGTATAAAGAGAGTCCGAAACAAATATAAAAACCTTGAATCTTAACTTAGAAATGTTGTTATTGATCCAGAAGCTATTAAAAACATTGGACACTTTCTGGTTTTCTTCATCTTAAATAAAAACCGTTAAGTAGAAAAATGTATACTACCTCTAACGTGGAAAAATATTATAATGTACTTTTAAAGAAAAAAAAACATTTATTAGAAAACTTGAGAAAAAGTAATTTCTTATTTTATGTTTGCCTCAAAATGATCAAATTAACATTTTATATAATAAAGGAACTTTGATGTTTTGAAAATGTTTTCGCTAATATTCGAAACATTTAGTGGACCCCTTAATTAATTTTCTTATAACAAAATATGCATTTCAAACGTGTATTTCTCGACAAAGAAAATGCAGGCTCGTAATTTTTTACGTGTAACAATGGCGCTGTTTTTATTTAAACTTTATAGTATGTTTTACAACAGTAATTTTGACATAATTTCATTTAGATTTTTAGCACCATATGTTATTATACCAAAGCACGTTGATTATCACAAAATAACAGTTTTGTAAAGATAATAATGGGAAATTATATGGGATGTCATTTATATGCTGCGAAACAGCCTTGAATATATTTCCACAAAATAATGAATATCTTTACCCTATGCCTACACTCAACTGTATAGTTCTATTACCTAGTTTAACACACTGTTCCATAACAGGATGTCATATTATATTAACATCTTTACTGGTTACTTCACATGCTTATATTACGAGACTGATTATCATGTTTCTTTTTTTATGTATTGAAGCATCTGAAAAAGAGTAAAGTTATGTGATACAAGAAAGTTTGTCAGCGCATATTAAATGGCACAAAATGAGACACAGAGGGTTAAGTATGGTTTTAGAACATCAAATGAACTGACTACCTTTAACAGCTACATACAACATTAGAAGTGTTAAACATGACTTTCAGATTATAGATATTTCATATAAAGAATTCTAAAGGTATGTTTATGATATTATTGCGTAATATCAGAAGATATAATTTTACAAATAAATTTAGTTTACGATTGCCTGGTACAAGAACTTAAAGCTCAATCACCTTATAAATCAGAGTCAGTAAGTTATTGAAAACTTGAAAAATAATTAATTTCCAGAGAAAGTTCCTGAACCTGGAGGAGCCGCTCAATAGCACAGTGATATGCCTGCCCACTGGCAACGCTAGCAATAGGATTTCGATACCCGTGTTAGGCAAAACTCAGATATCCCTTTATGTAGCTTTGTGTTTAATTCAATCAAAACAAAGGAAAACTGAACCTGGAAAATATACATGTATTTATCCTGCAGAATATACGATACCAATTACACGTTAAGCGTAACATTAAATCCATAATGTGAGTCTGTAAAAGAATGTGGATGTATATTAAGTAAAAAGATTGTGTGATTTCTGTAACAGTAGTAACACAAGTGAGTAATTATTACGTAATTTTTGCTTGTCCATAATTTTGGAAGTTAAAATTAGTTTTATCCAAGTTTTATTAAAATGAATCACTTTAACAAAATCAATAATTACATATTTTTGCTGTACTTGAGCTTAAATAAAGAACAAATCATGTTAATACACAATTTACGAGTTGGAATCTATCGAATCAAATGGCCTTAGATTCCTGAATATAAAGTATTCTTGTAAAAATAAGAAAATGACCAAAGTTTAATCTTGCTCAATTCTACTTTTCATGTGCCTGACGTCAGATGCAAATTCTACAAGTAGTCAGCCTACCCGTTTTTACGAATCTTTGTCACGAGTGTGACACATAATACCAATTAGATCTTGCAGTAATAAAGGCACGAACTCTTCAAATGGAGAATCAAACCATAATAAAAAATTTTCTAAACGTGGCGTGTTCATAGTCGGTTACAGTCCAGAAGATAATCTATATAATCTACACAAAATACCAACATCTTTATAAAGTACTAACAAGAAGAACTCTTAATAACTCGAACCCTGGTTATATTAAGTGTTATGAAGTTTAATGAGAGGACATTTTCAAAAAATGACGTAGCATACTATAAAGCATTATAGGGTATAGCATGAAAGTGGTATCGTTTACAGATAAACTCTCAGTATTATTGCGTGAAAAAATGAAACTAGAAAAAATTATACATATATATATATATATATATTTGAGTGTTTCGTTATAAAAACATTCTGAAATTACACATGTACTAAACGTATTAAGAAATTAATATATTCGTAATTTTTTTATTTCTAAAACTGAAATAAAATAAAAACATCTTCTGTAAATATTTATAACATATATCTATATCTATATATCTTAACAAATACCCATTGAAACAGTTTAATGCTAATTTTCAAAAAAGTAGTGACAAATAAATACGAATTGTACAGTCAACTCAATATGTCTCTCAGTATGGCTGGTGTGGGTATTAACACTTTTATTGATAAGCAGAGAACAACGTTTCGGCCCTCGTAGGTCATCTTCAGGTTAACAAAGAGAGAGTTTGCAAATGAACCAAAAAGGCTTAATGGCCAGTTTTGATATAATCTCACTCTTCACAGAAGTCCAAACAACTGAGGCCTGCAAGACAGTTTTAGAACTTTATATTCAAGACCCTAACCCATTGATACACATCCCCAGCAACCAATTAGAAACTCATATAGAATTCACTACCACCAAAACTAACTTTATGTTTAATAACCAAAACTATAAACAAATAAATGGCCTAAGTATGGGGAATCGCGTATCACCAGTTCTAGTCAAAATTTTTATGACACAAATTGAATCACAAGCGATCAATTCAGCCTTACATCCACCACTATACTGGTACAGGTATGTTGATGATAAAATTGCTGGATTCACATCTACAGAACACACACTTACTAGTTTTTTCAATCACGTTAACTCGATACACACCAACATTAAGTTCACCTGAGAACAAGAAAACAAACAAACTAAGCAGCCAAACAGCATTTCTAAACCTCAAAATCACTAGAACTGATACACAATTCAAAACAGAAATCCACAAAAAATCACTCATAATAGATTAAACATTCCCTGGGACTTAGCACATGAAACAAAACAAAAACTCAACATATTAAGAAATCAAATAAACACAACCACACAACTATGCTCACCCGATAAAATTAACCATGAAATCAACAAAATAAAACAACACTTCATCAACATCAACAAATTTCTTCCAAAAATCGTTGAAAAAATTATACGCACACACCGAAATAAACAACAATAAACCCCAAGATACAAAAAACTACAAAACGTTGTACTGCTACACACAATATGTTACCGACATCAGCGAAAATATAACCAACATTTGGAAAAAAGCTTACAGCAATACACAACGTTCCAGTAAGCACAAAATTTATTGAAAAACAAGATACAAAACTGAAATCCATACTATGTAAAAACTACACCGACAAACACAACACCAACATTATTTATAAAATACAATGCAACAACTGCCACCACTTGTACGTTGGAGAAACAAGCAGAAAAATGGAAACTAGATTCAAATGACATAAAAAACATCTTCACACGTTTATGAACACTGCAAATCAAATAAACACAACGTAACCATAGAAAACACCCAAATATTAAGCAGGGAAACAAATATAAACAAACGCAAAGTCAAAGAATCCCTACTTATACGGCAACTAAAAACACAAGTAAATCAATATAAAGGAACACCGTTATACCTATACTTATGAATAACCTAACATCCACCTGCAACGCCCCTATAATCCGGAACCCGTTTATACTCTCGTTCCTGAGACATCTACCAAGCAACGGTCAGTTGCAAATTCTTTCTTTGTTAGCCTGAGAAGGCCTGGCATGGCCGAGCGCGTTAAGGCGTGCACTCGTAACCCGAGGGTCGCGGGTTCGCGCCCGCGTCGCGCTAAACATGCTCGCCCTCCCAGCCGTGGGGGTGTATAATGTTACGGTCAATCCCACTATTCGTTGTTAAAAGAGTAGCCCAAGAGTTGGCGGTGGGTGGTGATGACTAGCTGCCTTCCCTCTAGTCTTACACTGCAAAATTAGGGACGGCTAGCACAGATAGCCCTCGAGTAGCTTTGTGCGAATTTCCAAAACAAACCAAAACTATATAATACGATACATGTAAAGGTTTTGTGATTATAAAGATAAATATTCACGAACATAAATTATAAAATACGAGAAAGTTTTTAAATACTTAATAGTGATTATTAAAAAATTGATACGAAAGCTAAAGAGATTGCTTATGAATTTAAAAAAAACAAGCGAACTCCCAAAGAAGCTTCCAGATGAACTTAAAACCTCTAACAGCCATATTTCAGAATTATGCTACTGAATGTTTGTCTTGGCTTGTTTGTCTCGCTCTCGAGTAGCTTTGTGCGAATTTCCAAAAAACAAACAAGTTAGCCTGAAGATGACCTAAGAAGGTCAAAACGTTATTCTCTGCTTATAAATAAAAGTGTTAATACCCGTACCAGCCATACTAAGATACATTTTATTTCAAGTTTCTCGTCATCAAGGGTCAACCCAATCACTTGGACCAGGACGTATATGGAATATGATTGTTAAGCGTTTATATTTGTACTTTGTTCTTTCAATAAGAAAAAAAAAGACATTGCGTTTGCTTTAAAACAAAAAAAGATTTATTTCAGTGTATTGTTAACAAAAATGTTTGGGGTTCGATGTAACAGATTCCTTCAGCACAACAGAACGTTCATGTTCGTTAAGTAGCCGCGAGAATTTTGTTTTGCACCAGGTGCTACTGTTCCTTATTATTTACTTAGCGCAAAAAATAATTGCTACAGAAATATCGCTTTTTAATGGTTTTCATTTATATTAAGTGTTAAAGTTATATTAAATGGTAAAATAAAATTATGTATGTATATAATACAGACAAGTATATATATATATATATACACACAGTTTGTTATAAAGAAAAACCGGAACGAAAATGAAAAACGCTGCACCAAATGAAAAAAAAATCCCCAGGATACAGGCTATAATGATGGATATAAAATGTATCATAGGTACAGGAGAAGAAAAAATAAATGAAAAATAATAAGGTACTATCACTTTGAATAAACTAAGTTAAATAAACTTACTTCCTGAAGCTGGCATTCTAGCCCTTATTATGGTAATAAAGCACTAATTTGTAGCTTAGTTGATGAATTATACTAGTATAAAGAATCCCATTCAGTTATCTAAACTAACTAGTATAAATCCCAACCATCATCCACAATTTTCAAACTCTAAGCAAGTCTTTATATGTGATAAAGAGTTCAACCGCATGAAGTAGTGCTAAGTTGTTTAAATGACCTTAATCACAGCTAAAAATAGTTATCAGAAACTTTTTGTAAAATTTCTTTACTTTAAAACCTTCAGTAACACCGAATTAAACTTGAATAGTGGTGGTATTGTTGCTTATAATGTTAACCAAGTAGTTTGGTTTTGGTTTGTTTTGAATTTCGCACAAAGCTACACAAAGGCTATTTGTACTAGCCGTCCCTAATTTAGCAGTATAAGACAAGAGGGAAGACAACTAGTCATCAGAACCTACTGCTAACTCTTGGGCTAGTCTTTTACCAATGAATAGTGCGATTGATGGTAATATTATAACGCCCCCACGGCTGAATGGGCGAGATGGTTGGTGTGATGGTGATTCAACCCCGCGACCTCCGGATTGCGAGTTGATGCCTTAGCCATCTGACCATGCCGGGCCATAAATTAAGTAGAAATTATAAAACTTAAAAAGAACAAACAGTATTGATTTGACAAGTTTGATACCATTGCTACTTAGGCCTAGAAAAAGTGCTTTGTTTTCAGCTATTTTATGAATTCTACGTACAAAAACACGACCATGAAGTTTTTAAGTACATCCTCTTTCAAAAAAAAAATAGTGTTCTGACCGACTCTAATGAAAAATGCCCTTCGATCATTTTTTATTTTTATTTTCGTTAAATTATCTGCTACCATATTGTGCAAGGTGACGGACACGAAATATTGCAGCTTTGATTCGTTAATTGGTGTAGGGTGTCAACGTTCTCGGCCAATTACAGTTGGGCTTCTATTCAGGCAGTGTCAAACATTTTATCATGGTGAATAGAATATTCGCTGTCGTTGTTTTAAAATACCCACATGTTTTCCTAAAAAAAACAAAACAGTATCACATTTTACTAAAACAGTCAAAGACGTATTAGAGTAATATTATACTGAACTAGATTCAAATGATTATGAGCAGAAATCAACACATGTTGACCTGTGTGAAGTTTCAGTGAACACTTGGATAGACAAATTAATAAATATCTTCGGTGTCATATCATTTGAATTTCGCTAAATACCTAAACCAAAATGCTGTGCAAAACTTGAATGTACTAGTAGAGCAAAGGATATTGTGAGAAACTCCAATCAGTCTACCTATTTTCGAGGACGTAAAAAAAATTCCTACCAAACTAATCTATTTTTCAGAATGTAAAGAAAATATTTGTTTGTTTGTTTCGAAATCTCGCACAAAACTACACCAGCAAGCTATCCCTAATTTAGCAGTGTAAGACTAGAGGCAAAGCAGGACCTTCAGATTATGAGTCGAGCGCCCTAACCACTTGGCCGTGCCATGTTATGAGGAACAAACCACTTTTTTTCTAGGCCTAATAATGGCTTTTCTAGAGAAGTTATATCAACTTAGGAAATTTCAATTAAGATCTAACAAGTATACTAAAATTATCATGAATAGCCATCTTGCAAATATTTATAGGACACTTAGGATAAGTAAATCTAAAAACATTAAAAATTAACCTAAAAGTAGCAAAACAAAGCAAAGTTGCTTTTACTGTCCATTAATTTAATAATAGGGAGCACATAAAACCTTAAAAATTTATTTTCCAATTATATCAAATCTATTATTGCATCATTCAGCATAAAATAGAAAAAGTAGAATGTTTTCTTTATTTTGAAATAAATTTAAATATCTCTTTCTGTTAACGCGGTCAACTCAACGTACATTCCGTCTTATCTTGTCAATTCTTGTTTGTTGTTTAGAATTAAGCACAAAGCTACACAATGGGCTATCTGTGCTCTTCCCACAACGGGTATCGAAACCCGGATTTTAGCGTGTAAGTCCGCAGACACTTTCCTTGGTTTGCCACATAATACTTCAGACTGGCGTCTTTTCATAGAATCTTCCAAGCGAAGTCTCAAGGCTGTGCTTCTGTACAACGGGAATAAATATCCCATCATTCCCACTGCACACTCTGTCCATCTAAAGGAGTCCTATGACAATATGGAGCTTCTTTTAGAAGCTGTTAAGTACAACCAGTACCAGTGGAGTCTGTGTGGGGACCTCAAGGTCATTGGTCTTCTTATGGGTATGCAAGCGGGCTTCACAAAGTACTGTTGCTTTCTCTGTCTCTAGGATAGTCGAGCTGTATCCCAGCATTACAAGCAGAAAGACTGGGGATCTAGAAGCACTTTCGTTCCTGGCGAACACAGCGTCAAGGAGAACCCTCTGGTTGACATGAAGAAGGTGCTTCTTCCTCCTCTTCACATCAAGCTTGGTTTGATGAAGAATTTCGTGAAGGCCATGGACAAAAATGGTGCTGCCTTCCAACACTTGTCTACTGTGTTCCCAGGTCTCAGTGCTGCTAAGCTCAAAGAGGGCATCTTTGTCGGACCTCAAATCCGAGAAGTGCTGAAGGATACTGATTTTGAGGAGCTTCTTACCTTAAAGGAATTGAGAGCATGGGAAGCATTTAAGTCAGTCTGTAGTGGCTTCCTTGGTAACACACGCGTACCAAATTACCAAGCCTGTATTGAGAAGTTGCTAAAGACTTATGAGGATATGGGATGCCGAATGTCACTCAAAATTTATTTTCTCCATTCCCACCTCAACTTCTTCCTTCAAAACCTTGGAGCAGTGAGTGATGAGCACGGAGAAAGATTCCACCAAGACATTACGAAGATGGAGAGCAACTACCAAGGCAAGTGGAACCCCAGCATGATGGGAGACTTCTGCTGGATGCTCTTGCGTGACATCCCGGAGGCAAAATACACCAGATCATCTAAGAAAACACACTTCTAACTTCTGCGGTACTATGAATTGTGTACATTGTGTCATCCAAGTATATTTATTCCGTTAATGTTCTTTATCTACCCTGTTTTATCTTTAATAAGCTGCTTCAACTGTTGAAATAAGAACGTATATACTCTGTATATACTAAAATGAGACTATTTAAAAGCCAGAAAACTAGAGGTGATAGAGCAAAACTGTTTATAAATCTGAATTCAGCACACCCAAATTAGTAAAAAACACCTATTCACATTTTTGCCTCAAACAAAATATATTTTTTTGTAAACCAGTGTAATTATTACTTTCAACTGGAAGAGTACGACAGTCTTGAAATCAATATGAAAATGTAATTTTTAAAGGTTAGAATTTTAATCCAGCATCCTTGCAATTCAGTGCAAATACTGGAAAGTGAATTTTACGAAAATCTAATTTATCACCAGAATTTTTTTTCTGATACCTTGCAAACTTAGGACTTGTGGGATAATATAGGATAGAAATTTCTTATAATTTAAGAGAATGTTTCAATCTCTCCTTTTATTAGCAGTAAAGTTTTTCCATTCACGTTTTTCCTATTTTCTAATGGTGATCTATGCATTAAAAATAAAAATAAATAGAATAATTAAGTATTAGCTTGTTCATATTAGAAAAAATCTCTCTAAAGCGTTATTTAGAAAAATGAAAAGGACATCACAAACTGTTAAGTAATAAATAGCTGAAATTATACTTTTCTACCTGAATTTTTTGTATTCAGATGAAAGTCAGGAACGAAGTAAGAATATAAATATTTCTTCTTTACTTTAGAGACCCCACATGGCCAGGTGGTTAAGGCACTCGACTTGTAATCCGAGGGTCGTAGTTCGAATCCCCGTCGCACCAAACATGCTCGCTCTTTCAGCCGTGGGTACGTTATAATGTTACGGTCAATCCCACTATTAGTTGGTAAAAGAGCCAACCCAAGAGTTGGCCATAGATGGTGATGATTAGCTACACTACTAAATTAGGGACGGCTCGCGCAGCTAGCACTCGTGTTGCTTTGCGCGAAATTCAAAACAAACAAAACCACTTCACTAGCTTGTGAAAACATACGTTTGGTATAATGCAAGTTATTCCGATTGGTTAGTAAACACCAGAATTTGTCATTTTGTTTTAAGTGCTAAATTAAATATTAAACGTAAGGATAGTAACTAACCTATGGTGCTAAAAAATGTTTCTAACGAGAATAAAACCTGTAAACTTTTATGGCACACAGATGTCTCAGCGAATTACACTATATGACATAATTTTTTTTCCTGGATTGTATGTGTTATTTCTTAATTGCTTATGTTGTAAAAGTACAGAAGATGGCCATTATTCCCTTAAAACGTTGCTTTTGTGACCTGAATAATGAAACTTAGAAATTAACTTATTTTCTATGTAAAAACGGACAAATTTACATATTTTCATTTACATAAGATCTGAATTAAACAACACATGAACCAATATTTACATTTATATATATACTAATATTATACAAAAATGTTTAGAAGTGGGTAGTTTTGCGAAATTTACAACTGAAATGCAGATCACTTTCATGTATCAGCCCCCAAATATAGTTTTCCATCATGTTTTCGTTATGCGCTCCTTAATAGTCGCGTTCAAAGCTCATTATATCTTGGTGGAAGCGCTCGCTTTGCTCCTCTGAATATGTTTCCATGTTTTCCTTGAATTTATCAAGATAAGCGTCAATGATATGGACTTTCAGGAACATCCTGCAGCCCATTTACCGTAGTTCTTCACCACAGCCTCAACCAGTTTTACGTAATTTTTGTTCTTGTGATTGCCCAAAAAGCCCTGAATCACTGCGACAAAGCTACCCCAAGCATTTTTTTCTTCTTACTGAGTTTCTTGGGGAATTCTGTGTACTCCGGGTTCTTCTTTATTTGTGAACCAACGAAGACACTTGCTTGGACCTTTACCTCAAGCAGCTTAGGGAAGAAGTCTTGAAGGTATTTTAAGGCTGCATACTCTTTATCAAGAGCTATGACAAATTGTTTCATTGGACCCAATTTTATGTGCAATTGTGGGAATAACACCTTCTGGAGGCCCACTAGTGGCTCACACTTGACATTGTGCCTCCCCACAGAGAACTTGGTTTATTGTGACCAGTGCTTCCTGTTGTAGTGCCCTGAGGTGTCCTGCTGTCCCAAAAGCAAAGATAACAGGAAAACTTGGTAAAGCCTTCTTGGAGACCCTTCACGAATGCCACCATTTTGAAGTCTCCAATAATCTCCCAGCCATACTCATCATACTTCAAGGCTTTTAGCAGGGTCTGGACGCTGTTGTATTCCTCTTGATGTGCACCGAATGAGGCAGGGGAAGAGACGGATAATTATTTTGTTATAGAGCAGTAAAGTTCTTGAAAATTCTTGTAAGTTCGAAAAAATTTTCTATCAACTACTCAGCACTGAAGCTATTTGGAATGTTCTGTAAAATGAGTAAATTGGAAAATTTCATAACCCAGGTCACAAAAGCAAAGTTTGAAGAAAAAAATAGGTCTTTTCCATTTACTTTAGGCTTAAACAATTGGGAAATAAAACTTTCTGCCCAAGAACAAGAAAAAGTAAAAGTTTTGTTGCATAGTGTCTCTTAACTTTTTCACTTCGCTAATTTGTAAGAACGTCTTTCTACAGAATTGTGAAGGTTTGCTAGGTGGCTTGTACGTTTCAAGTTTGCTACTTTTGACTATTGTCCTCAATGGCTTAGTCTAAACTTAAGAACTTATAGCATTAGAGAACGTATGGCCTATGCTTAAAAACAAAACAACTGTTGCAACTCGTTTGACAAACTAGTCACTTATAATAAGATTTATTATGAAAATATTTTTCTATGCTGTTTATAAAAAAGAAACAAGCAAACCATAACTCACTCACAACATTTTTATAAACTGCTGAAACCACATGTTGAATAAAATCTAAATATTTTAAATGGTTTAGTGTTCACAAAATCAGGAATATCGATGCTATGCATTTGAGCAGAAATTTTCCTTGGTGAAATCAGTTAAATGTACACAAATATGAACGTGTATTTAAAAAGGCGCCACAATAGTGCAGTCTACTTTATAATGTTTATGAATTGTTTAACATGCATTCACATTTTTGTTATTACTTTTGATTATCCTCACTGTATGTGTTATTTGTGCATCTACTAAGTTATTAAATATCAGTTTGTGGTTTTCCTCTTCTCCAAAGATTGGGAAGATACACTAGTCGATAAATTATTTCTATACAAATTCAGTTTAACACACCAAAATCAAACAAGTTTCCATTACTCCAAAATTACCAAAATAAATCTGCAAAGATAATAAATTGTTATATTAAGCGGTTCAGGTGGTAAAGACAGTTAAAAAGAAAGCGAGTCATAGAAAATAAACATTTGTTTGAAGACATTTTAGCTCTTTAATAACGGTTTAGATAAGTATCTCTATGGTTGTATAACTATGTTGACCAGATTCGTATTGGAACTTGTCACTGCAGTTCTGGCGGTCTAGTAAAGTTACTTGCTAAACATTGTCCTATATTTCAAATAATAGAGTTATCATTTGTTTAAGGAATATTACAGGATTTCACTACTACACACTAATCTTCGTAGGCAAAGAGCCATCGAAAAAATAATCGAAAATTATACTTTTTGCACATTTTTTTGTTAACGTAATCCTTAATTTCTATCAAAAATCATCTAAGAGATGATAATCGTATTAAAATCAGTATAACGTAAGGGAAATGTTTATGCCTTTGATAAAAAAAAGTTTTTATGTAGTCGTTACTACAGGAGTTTAGATTACTAATAGTTCTTCTCTATCATAAGAAAATATCTACGTCTACTTCGAATCAAACTGTATATTTTTAATAAGGATCTACAAGAGTTCAACTGTTCAGCTGTTTTTGAAATTCTTCAAAATATATACGGCTGTAATTTGTGTATTTTGCTGTCCTTTGATAACTCTGAGGACATTGTTATTCATATACAAACTTATGCGTATATTCTTCCGTGTAATGGTTTCATTTGAGAACCTTTTGAAGATGTAAATTAAAGAAAAAATCCAAATGAAGTTAATTTTAATATTGTTTGACCAAATCACCCTCATTATGTACAAGTAAGTTAAAGTGAAAGTTAAAGGAATGTCGATAGTTAGGATATACGTTATTTTCATGTTCATGAGGTGTTGGTGCAGATATTTAAGTACTACCTAGTGACTGAATAGTTCGACAGAGTTTTGTATTTAGTTAAGCGATAATTTAGATCATACTGTATCCAGGCAAAGAAATTAATTCAGATTTGCAAAATAAATACAATCTGATGCGAACATCAGGTTGATTAACAGAATTAAGCGAATCAAATAAAGATAAAAATTGTCAAAATTTAATAACGTTTAATAAAAATGTCACGTTTGAATGTTTACATTTGCAATTGTTTTTTAAAGACCTAATCCACTTTTTAGCTATTTCAAGGAACCTCTTACTGACGGGAATAAAAGGTTTTCATATTATTAAGTGAGTTTTGGTTTACCAAAATGAGTCTATGATTTTAAAATACGAAAATCTCATAATAAGAATTTTTAAATTACGTATCGTATGCCTATATTAACATTACAAGCTTTGCTAATGATAAACGTTCTAAAATCTTTGCATAATTGAATTTTTCTCAGAGTTGCTAGATAGCCTTAAGCAAATATACAATATCAAAATATAATGAAAAAAAATTGAAATATAGAGAAAAACCACAACATAACACAACAAGAAAAATAAATATATTCTGATACGGAACAAAGAGACTTTTTGTACGAAACACAATGTTGCGTAATATATTATCTTTATTTTCTAACAAGAAATTTTAATCTATCCGTAGTGATACCTTAGACTTAGTTAGTTGCCAGAAGTATTAACAATTTTCTTGGAATATCCTGAACATACTTGTTGTAAGAAGCGATTAATCTTTCGTGCAGATACCGTTAGAATATTCACAAAATAATTTTTAGCTGGTACTTAGTTACAGTTAGATATTTTTTATTAAACACATGTTTCAAAGTTCATAAAGGTGAATAATACAGATTATGAAATAACGTCATCCAAGTGTTCGAAGAAATCAAACAGTAAATCTTCCAAGAATCTGTTTTTTACTTCGCCACTCACACATACCCGTTGTGGTCTCACCTCTTACACCCTTCCCCTTTCCCACACTCTCATTATTGTGTTGTCAATGAATGAGGAAGATAAAAATAACATACTCTGCTGTTTTCACAGTTCCAGGAACTATGACAGTTACGATTAAATTTGAATCATATTTCGAAAGCTCACACAACCTTTACATAAGCCTCTCTCTTATTAAAGTATATATAAATTCCGAGACGCTTAAAAAAACCGCTTTATTTTCGGGATGTTTTTTTTCTTGCAACACTTCATCAAAGTGTCAACCATTATGACTGAAAGAGCAATGACCGAAATTAATCCAGCACTTAGAAGAGAGTATTTTCAAATTATAGGATCTTATAAGACGTTAGAGGGCTGGTACTATCACTCGTAACACCGAATTATTCATTTTCTTAAGAAATACACATTTTAGCAAAAAGAAACTTCTGATCATAAAAACAGAGTTTTAGATTTTCCTAGAAAAACAAGTGTATGATGAAAAACTATTTTTTTTCAGGTATATAACTGGAAAGAATAATTATATCTAGAACGTGAGATAATCTATTCACTTAGCACTCCATTCCATTGCAAATGACGAAAGGCAGAATTTACAAATGAAACAAGACAAACATTGTCGTGCGTTTATAATTTTAGAGTACAATGATTTAGAAACTACAGTTGTTTCATAGTTTAAGCCATCTTCAAACAGAGTGGATGGAAGCTTTGCCGAAAGAAACGAATAGGAGAGAGAGAAATATATGGTTATACAGACAAGACTAGGCTTGTTTTAACAGAGAAAGTTTGTTTAGAATTAAGCACAAAGCTGTACGATGGCTTTGCCCCACCACGAGTATAGAAACCCGGTTTTTAGCTGTGGGAGTCCACAGACATACCACTGTGTCACTAGAGCCGAACAGAGAAAGAAAATATAATGATGATCTTAGTTGAACGAGTAAGTTGAAGAAAAGAGGTCTGGTTTAATAGCAAATAGAATACTTAACTTGTTTGAATTACAAAATAAGACAATAGAAAGGTTGACTTTATAGGCAAAAAGAAAACTGAAAGAAGAGATTAAGACACACGTTAGTGTATCGAAACTACCTGCAGGACACCTTGTATGTTATTAATAAGAGTGATACTTTAGAAATATTCCTCTTTCCGTAGCTCGGACTGTGGCAATCCAAAGTATTATATATTTTCAGTGGATGTGCGCTACTGGACCACTACTTCACATACCAGAAGTTTCAAGGTATTACTACTTTAACTGTTCTATAGTCCCTCGCTGAACAGCGGTAAGTCTTCATATTTACAACGCTAAAATCAAGGGTTCAATTTCTCTCAGTGGACACAGTATAATGCGCCATGTGGCTTTGCTATAAGAAAAAAACACACGCAATGTTCTATAATTTTTTACCAGTAGCATTTTGATCTGAAACCCTAAACATAATTGCCCTTTAAGCCGTAGGGGTGTTGTAATGTGACGGTCAATCCCACTATTCGTTGGTAAAAGAGTAGCCCAAGAGTTGGCGGTGGGTGGTGATGACTAGCTGCCTTCCCTCTAGTCTTACACTGCTAAATTAGGGACGGCTAGCACAGATAGCCCTCGAGTAGCTTTGTGCGAAATTCCCAAACAAACAAACACACAAATCATAACTTGTAAGGATATTTATTGTAAAATTTCAGTAAAGGTACTCCTTGTTTATTTTCATAGGCCCTATCTTGTCATATTGAGTCCATTGATTTGCATTTGTGTAAATTGTACCTGTACGAAGTTTAAGTATGTTAGCGGTATTATACGTAAATTTTTGTTTCATTTTGTTTTTTCTCCCAATGATAGCAAGATTTTGTGCTCAAGTGTTAATTGATTAGTATATTTGTATTGGTTAGTAGAACCGTGTTTGAAACTGCCCACAATGATACTTTCTGAAATTACGTTTAATCCCGCATTACCCAGAAATATTTTTCAATTAAAATATGCAATAAGTATAAGAAATTTTTATCCTGTTCCCAACTTTTTTTTGCTTTTTGACGGCGATATTTCCACATTATTCCCACAATACTTGGAATAAAACGGACTTGAATTTTGTGTTCTTTGTGAGTTATTACTTCGTCTTTAAAAAAGTTTCCGTTTATTTTTAAGTTATTCTTTGAAAACATAACTTTTAAAGGGCTTAAAATACTTTCCAGAGGAAAAAAACAAACCATAAATCGTTTTAATAGCAAGTCATCATCATAAAATTTCTCGACATTTTTATATCTTAAGTGAGGAAGCTATGAGCTTTAAAACGAAATATTAACATTTTATCTCATAATGAGCATCTTCATTTTGTTATCACTACTTTTTCAATTACTATTAGTTCAAAATATGAATAAGAACAAACCACTATTATATGTTCTCTTCCTTTATCCTCTCAGTAGATCAAAAACAAACCCGATGGCTCACACTCCTCAAAACTTTGTACACTTGAGAAACATCAAACATTCAGAATTCTTTTAGTAACTGTATATTTATTCTTGTGCTGTGCCTTAATTAACTGGTCATGTTAACTATTTTTTGTACTCTGACGAAGGATATAAAGACTGAGAAGCAGCAATATGATTAATATTTACTACTGATCCTTTCAACAAACTGCTAATGTAATTATTTGGTTATATCTATTCATAACTGCTAGTTTTCAACGAGCTACTGACAATACCTTACTCAAAATAAAATGTAGTAGTAAAAATTTTAACACTACAGATATGACAATTTTTTTTTAAATAATGTCCTAAATTACAATATAAAAACTACGTTATGATCTGAACTAAAAATTATTAGTCATTCAGACTATATTATATATAATGATTTGGATCAAACGATAGTTTCAATTGAATAAGGAAGTTATTCAAGTACTCCAGATTAGTCATAAGCTGTAGTTGGATTTCGGAGAAAATATTTGCATATATCACTTGTTTGGAAAGCAGTCAAACAAGTAAAAACCATAAGACTACAATATGTTGGTTCGAATTTGGCCCGGATGTATTCAAAGTGTTATTAGCAAGATGTGGAACTGTTTATAAACCAAGAGTAAGGTTAATCTAACAGATTAACCATCATATATCTATATATATATATGACATTACATGATATTTTCAAGCAAATCTGATTTCCACAACAAATATCGCATCAACAAACATTCAAACAACAGATTCGAAGTAAGGAGAGTGTTTTGTAGTACATAATTTGACAGTTTTTTAACTGCAAAATGTTCGTAATTCAACAAAATCTTGATTATCACACATAGACAAAGAGTACAGTGTGTGTATGTATACAAATTGTATGAAAGTTGCATCTATTACACTCTGCTTAGCTCCACAACTTTTTCTGCGTCACGATTAAGTTTAGCAGAATTAAAATACGATGTTCTTCAAATATGTTTTCATTCCGTGATCTAGTATTATAACCGCCTAAAGTAAGTGCTCCTGATTACAACAATTAAACTTGATTTTTTATCCAATCAATAGCGTCACCTAGTGACATTTGTTCTCTTACAGGATTGGTTGGCTGTATTTTTTTAAACAGCGTAAAATTCAGTCAAGAAAAAATATTAAAACGCCAGTCCTTTCAATTCATACGACGTATGTTACTGCAATAGCATTTTGAGCAGAACATGCATTAGTTATTTTAGACAACAAAAACACTAAGCAACTGAAACAAAGTAATCTTAATGACTATTCAAACAATGAATGTGTTGTTGCTATCACATGCCGGAAACGAAATAACCAAAACATTTCTTGTTTGTTTGTTTTGAATTTTCGCACAAAGCTACTCGAGGGCTATCTGTGCTAGCCGTCCCTAATTTAGCAGTGTAAGACTAGAGGGAAGACAGCTAGTCATCACCACCCACCGCCAACTCTTAGGCTACTATTTTACCAACGAATAGTGAGATTGATCGAACATAATAACACCCCCACGGCTGAAAGGGCGAGCATGTTTGGCGCGACCGGGATCCGAACCCGCGGCGCTCAGATTACGAGTCGCACGCCTTAACACGCTTGACCATTCCGGGCCCAAAACATTTCTAAAACATATTTATTACTAAAATAGGTGGAAAACGTATGAAATACATACTGTATATATCACATCTTCTTCCCTTTTCTATTTCAGTATTATCCTCAAGCCGATAGTTAAATTGAACATTAAAAACAAATAACTTTTAAACTCGTTACATGGTCAATAGTTCCTTAATTTTACTTTATGTCTAAGCATGTGGCCCCCAGTGGCATAGCGGTATGTCTTCCAACTTACACGCTGAAATCCGGGTTTCGATACCCGTGGTGGGCAGAGCATAGATAGCCCATCGTGTAGCTTTGTGCTTAATTCAAAACAATAATAATCTAAGCATGTATCATACACATTACACAAATTCATCTTAACTTTAACATAAATAACATTTAAATTAGAGTCATTAGCTTTATGTTTGAAAATACTTATATACCACATGGATGACACAGACCTTTTAACAATGATCTACAATATACTATAAAAACATAAAACCCATTAACAAAGATTTATAATCTAAAAGCATGTTAAAACTAATTGTTTTTGGTTTTTAATTTCGTGCAAATCTACACAAGGGCTATCTGCGCTAGTCGTCACTAATTTATCAGTGTAAGAATAGAGGGAAGGCAGGTAGTCATCACCACCCACCGCCATCTCTTGGACTATTCTTTTACCAATGAATAGTGGAAATAACTGTAGCATTATAGCGTCCCCACGGCTGAGAGGTTGAGCATGTTTGGGGTGATGGGGATTAAAACCCATCACCCTCGGATTACGATCGAGTGCCTTAACCACCTGGCCAGCCTGGCCAAACTCTAACTACTGAGACACCTGTATAAAAAACTAAGTAAAGCTCAAAAACAATCTTAGAACTTTAGTTTTACACAAAATATTAACATATTCAGTTTAGCCTAGACGCTTTGATTAATTAATTATGGACGAAAACACAAAAGAGAGAACCATTAAACATAGGCCCTATAAATATAAAAATATAAGTACACACTTAAAATTAAAAAAAAAATTAAAACTGAGCAAAAAAGAAAAATGCCAAAAATTTCAAGATTGTCGGCATTTTGTGTGACCGTACTAACACAAAACTAATCACGAAACCGAAATAAAATGAAAGAAAAAGAATTATAAAAGATAAATTAGAACATATAAATATAATCATTTTTCAAGGCAAAAAAGTTGCTTTTTGTAAATAGGAGTAGCCTAGCAACGTACATAAACACAAAAATGCAAGCTTCTTATACTTTGTCAAGATGAACAAAACATACATTAAATTCAAACATTAATATAGAAAATAACAAATATTATGAGAAATATTCACTTTATAGAATGAAAAAAACAAGGACAACCACATAGACATTACACAATGTCAAGCATATACCATCCCTTCTTCGTAAGGTTCAAAGTTTAAAAATAATAATAAAATAGACACTAATAACTTCTCAATTGAGTATGAACACGTATACGTGTGAGAAGTAGCTCATATCTTTATTATACATATCAAAACGAGAGATATGTAACAAAAAGTACTGAATGTCTGCTGTTTCGTACATAATCATTTGTACGAAGAGCCACTGCGTATCATTCAAAATAAAACAAAGCTCAATATTTTTATATAAATCAACAATAAACAAATAAAAGTAAAATAATATTAAAAACTGCCAGATCTCCATCTTTCATATGTATTTATAAGCACAGAAAACAGAGGGAACTATGAATTACTATAAAAATATATTGTAATAAATTAGGTATATATATGAAATATACAGTTTCTTTAAATAGTGGTCAAGACTTCATTCTGCTCACCTTTCTCCCATCAAAAATTTTCCAGTAGCATAATGTTCTTTTAATTGTTGACTACAGATACCTTAATTTCTGCTTGGGACCTCACAGGCTCTGTTCAACTTGAGTTAATCTGTCAATAGACGAGCGACTCTTTACCTCAGCCAGTGAAAATCACACGTACACTGTATTTTATAATAATACTTTTCACTTAACCACATATTCTTCGACTCTTAACGACAAAACGCACTCCATTATGCCTTTGTTCTCATAGTTTTAATCTTACTTCTCTTTTAGCTTCTTATCATTTGTAATGTAATAATCTCATGGTGTGTGTGGTTGTTTCATTTCTTTTAATTTGTTTAAAATATTTATGAAGAACTCTTAGATAATGTTTTAAACATGTATGTGAAGACAGACCTATTTGTTTGTTTAGATATGCATAGTAGTCTATAGACAAATGTAGCCATTATACTTCATTTGAATATCTTACAGCCAGCTACTGCATAAGCATCTTTGGTAACAATCGAATTTCTAGCTGAAGCTACATGTTGTAGCAACAATAGTGTCATCTAAGGATCATTAAACTTATTTTTATTTCAGGTATCACACAATAAATAATTACAGGAAAGCTGTTTCTCAAGATTAAAAACCCAAAGCTCTCATCCTTCAGCTTCATTGTTCAAGTGATTCTTTCCAAATATCAATTTATGTTTTGCATTAGAAAATTAACTCACTGCTTATGCAAGAAAGAGGTAATAACGTCATTGCAATCATTAGTTTTAAATACATGATCGTCTTAACTGTTAATAATCAAGTGAAAACTCCACACTGTAGTACTTATATCACTTTAATATTAATCGATAGTTTGGGAAGCAAGGAATGTCATTCCTTTCAGCCCATGATCACGCAGATCAGAAGCTGTCCTGACTGTCAATAATCAAGGAATGTAGTTCATACCTCTTCCTGGACATTACAACCCAAAGCTTCAGAAAACAAGGAATGCCACTCCTTTCAGCCCATGATCACGCAGATCAGAAGCTGTCCTGATTGTCAATAATCAAGGAATGTAGTTCATACCTCTTCCTGGACATTACTACCCAAAGCTTCAGAAAACAAGGAATGTTATTTCTTTTCAGCCATAGTTCAATAAACTATTGACAGTTTTTGCTTTGCTGAACTAACATTAACTCCACATTATAGTGTATGCACTTTCATTAGTGCCTGGTTACTCAGCAAGCAAGGGATCTTCATGTTTTTACAGTCAGTAATCTTTCAACATAATTCATCACAATGATATTTTTAATAATCACTTGAAAATCACAAAATATATTGCATACATTACAGTGTACATCGCTTGATACCTTGGAAAACAAGGAATACTACTCTGCTTCATTTCCATCATCAATGTTTCATAATCGATTTCATCCATTGATAAGAAGGCCGACATTAATATTTCATTGACCTCTTATAACTTCTAGTTGTTGTTTTCTCTAAGCATACTTCATCTGGCTCATCAAAGACCACCAAATAAGTAACTACATATTTCTCTCTCTTATCATATGGATTCAGCTGACTCAAGATGATGTCCTCTACTTCCTCTGACTCATCAGTTTTCTTTACATACTTCTGGTTAAGACAGTGTACCAAGGGCTCGTCTGCAATATTTTGGTTTCAGTTTATCAGTATGTTCTATGCACTTTTGCTTGTCTTTTTGCTGTATCTAATCTATTTAAGAATGAACTTCTCAGAATATCGTGTTGAACAATTTTAGGTAGATTCATGTTGCTTTTGTGGAGCTGGCACATACTACAATCAGATTGAGTCACTGCATAGGAACATCATTCCTTACTGCCTGATTATAAAACTTCTGATGTCATGCTATATTCCTTTAATGTTGTGAAGCAAATTTACATCCCATCCAAATATAAGTAGGTTTGGAAAACAATTGTTTATCCGCGTTCCATTTTTTATATGCCATCATCACATGTGCGGAGAATTTAGTTGGTCCTGTCTAAATTAGTAAACTTCACATTCGTCTGCTTGGTACGCTTTGTAACCTGTTCTGTCAAACCATCAGAAAGCTAAAACAAAGTACAAGTCTTCAGCGCACCTAATAGTTTACATAGCTTAGAGAACAGTTAGCTGTTGAAGTTAGCAATCTTATCAATGTAGATTTATTCCAGTGCTCTGAATCATGCTTTCAGATTATCACATTTACAGTGGTTTGTGCTAGTCCAATAGACTAGTAGTTTTGGCTCACTTCGTGAAATAGTCTATAATAATAAGTTTGTAGTGATGATCATTTTCTATCTCTGGGTGTTTGGTCCACATTTTGGAATATTTTTGATTCTAGATACGAAGGAATGGCCTTCAACAGTATTCAAAAGCTCACAAGCAATATCCAAGTCTATCCTCTGCATTCCAGATGCAACTGTTCTCTGTTAAAGTTTACCGTATTTTTACCAGTAATCCTTCTGGATGTGTTTATACTTTACATCAGTCTCACAACCGCAGAGTAGATCGACGATTTCCTTCCATAATGATTAACATCAAATATTAATACCTTTATGAGATAAATGATGTTTTTTCCAGTCTTAGTGTTCTGCAACCTTTTCAATATTTCTTGCCACAAAGTCCTCCGGACTACAGCTGCAGTACTGTCAGGGTGCCAAGCTTTATGGGTTAATAAAACAAGTTACAAAACATTTTAGCAAGTCACGTGCTTATACAGTTGACGCACGTTACATGTATCTGTGATACACTCCTCTTCTAGTGCCGATTAACCTTACCCTTGTTAAACAGAAAGAACAACTCACTCTAGATCAGGGTTTTTTATTTGCTCATTCTGGAACTTCTGAAGTGTGAAATACAGTATCTATGTTTCAGTGGAATTGTCTACTCCATTGTCCACTTTTACTAGATCTGAAATGGTTATAATATCTTTTAACGTCTAGGATCTGGATATTCCCTAAAGAAACAGAATGGAATCTTTTAGTGAGATAATCCATTATATTTCCATATTGTTAGCATAAACAATGAACTACGAAGAATAAATATTATTTCAACGTCATTCTCTAACAGGTTATCATTATCTCCATACTCTCGAAGTTTACAAACAATTTCGGCAAAGTATCATCCACTTGGATGGTAAACTTCCTACGATACATGTAATGGTGAAAGTGTTTTACAAAGACAATTACAGCAAGCAGTGTTTCTGGGCTAAGTCTCATTAGCATTGTATTAAATGTACTCGTTGCTTAGGAAGATCTTTGTAGCTTATTTACCTGGAAAATGACAATTCCATAAATCATCCACATGGGCATCTAGTTTCTTAGTACTCTTCTGAAGCTTGAACTCAGCTCATTAAAACACTTGACTATCCATTACATAAATTATTCAAGCAGTTCCTACATTGGTGTCTTCTGTTACTCCTTGGCTTGGTATTCATTAGTATCAAGAGCTGAATCATTTAAGCTGAAAATCAGATGTTGAACAACCTGTCCATGAGTCCATCTATTTCAGACAGTAACTTTCCTGAAATGTTTCAGGAATCAGCCTATGTACTATCCCATTAAGCAAGAATATGCAAAATCTCTACTTCTGTGTCTACACGTTTACTAATATCAAGTATTCACTATCATGTATTTTCTACGGCCATCCTTCTTTACCGGTAGAAAACTCTTATTCTTGGACATTTGTGTATACGTTTGCCTCATGAGTAAAAAGCTAACCAGGATTCTGTAGCTCTAAAGATAAAAAACAGTGAACAAAGTAGGTTTATATACTTGGAGTTGAAGTTGAGGCAAAATATTGCAACTTCTACACCCACACTTTACATCCATGTCAATTGACTTTGATAAATGGATATAAAGGGCCAATCAACTTCCATTCAAAGATGTTGATTTATAAGCGGTTTTAAACACCCAAAAATGCCTAGAGAGTAAGACAGAATAAGCACAAAAATTGAAAAAGAAGAAAATGAGAGAAAAGTGATGTCAGAAAAACAGATATTAAGAGCACAAATTGAGATCACAAAGCTCACCTGACAGAAATAGGAAGGACTCTAAAAGAATAACCGGGTCAAGACCAGTCACTCTAAGCTGTCTAAATTTGATGAACAGAAAGAATCTGAGACAAAGCTGTTGACTGGGCATCTTTTTCAACCTCTTTTGACAGGAAAAGGCTGACAAAGGTATGTAGTTATGATGCCATGCACTATAACAAGTTGAAAGTGAATTTGCTGAAATCCTATGAACGTAACAAGATAACTTTTTGCTGAAAGACCAGAGAACTTAAATCTGACACTCGAGAAACTGTATTTCAGTTTGTGGCACATCTAGGAAGGTACTTTACAGGGTGAAGTGATATGGTTAGGTGAGAAGATAGTTTTTAAGGACTGGAAGATCTACTAATATGTGAACAGTCCATGGCCACGTGTTCCACTGAACGTTACTGTCTCTAAACGAAAGAGAACCAAAACACGTGGACAAGGTGATCAAGTTGGCAGAACAGTGTGTAGAAGCCTATGGAGGAAGTATAACTGGCAACATTAAGAATAAACAGTTAAAATCGAAATCAGTGATGGTTTATTTGAAGAAGAATGCCCCTAAAGGTGACAAGAAGTCAACAGATTTAAGGTAGAAGAGATATGATACTTGTTATAAAATGGGGCACATTGTGAGCGAGTGCGAATATATCAACCACAAGCAACATCAGAAATTTCAACATAAACCAGATGGAGTTACCTACAAAGACCGCTCTGACAAGAAACAAGGAAAACGTGACTGCCACCGTAGGTACTACTAACAGAAGAAACAGAATGAAGAAAACTCATCAGATTCACCACAAAAAGATAGTGCTATCACCGTGATTAAACAGTGCATAATTATTGATCAGCTTATTTTAGCAGATGGACCAACGATGCTAGTAGTGATCAAATCATGTGTAAAACATCGAGAGGTGCCAACAAACCATAACATGCCAGTAACTGAAGGCTATGTCAGAGACAATAATGTAAACGTCACACAAAACACTGGGTACAGCAATGAAAACCAGTCTAATATCTGATGATAAAATGATGAGCAAGGTACATCTCTGTGTGCTAAATGATGGAATAGTGAAAAATTTTCCCATAGCAAGAATTTTGTAGTACATTACTACATGGTAGACTTTGAGGGGATCTGTTTATGTCTACGTAATTGAAAATATACTTGAGCTCAAGAACATAAAAGCAAGAAAAAGCATCAAGCCACTACAAGTCTCGATAGATGACATCCCGAATGTAAGACTATGGAAATCGAAGGAAGCACAGAAAAAAAACCCTTCACAGCAGAAACTTTGGAACATAATCTGGGAAATACTTGAGCACAAGGCCAAGGGAAAGGGCTTTACGAAATAGAAGACCATAAGGAAATGCTGTACTGAGTTTGTCAAGGCAGTTCTAAAGGGAAACTTAAACGAATCATAATACCAACAAACTATCAGATTCAAGTGATGAAATTGGCTCATCAATCAATTCTATCCAAGGCTACAACTGAGAAAAGTGCCCGATATAGAAGAACTGGTTAGTAGAGTAGCCATAGATTTGATTGGACCACTAGGATCTGCATCTGACAAAGGCAGCCATTACATGCTAACATTAGTAGACTATGTGATAAATTATCCATAAAACATAGCACTGTCAAAGATAAAAATGGAGAGAGTAGAAGAAGCCCTTCTGGGAATTTTTCTGTGGAGTAAACTTTCCAAAAAAAAAGTCTTAAGCGACAGAACAGTCCTGTTTAGCTCAAAACTTATGCAAGAGGAGTGAAGAATCATCTTCACTAGGCAGCTCTTTACCACCCCATACACTACTAGACGTAACCGTCTTTGAGAAATTGTCATTAGTCTTAAAGAGTACACTAAAGAGGATGTACAAGAAGAGACCACGTGACTAAAACAGGTATATGCAAGCAGTATTATTTGCTTGCCAAAGAGTCCCACAAATGATTGCAGGATATTCCTTTTGATTTACTGTTCAGAGGAATGGTATGAGGTCTGATGCAGATATTGAAGGAAATGTAAAGATGAATAGAAGAGTCAAAAGTGAGTAACTAGACCTCAGAAACCGACAGGAGAATACTTGCCAACTCACTTGAGAGAGCTTGTTTAGAACTTAAGGCAGTTAAAAGTAATTCTATGACAAGAAGATGAAGGATTTATATTACAGGGTCGGGCAGATGTTCTTATTTCTGCAATCCACAAGGCGACAACAAACTCACTCTGTAGTGTAAATTATATTTTAAAGCATGCAAAGTTGCCATCAGAATGAGCCATAAGAGGACCAAACTCTACCATGCAAATCTGTTGAAAACGTTCTTAGAGAAGAAAGACTTAATGGGGCAGCTACTGAGTCACAGATCGATATTTCAGCTACAGTAATCATAGATACAAAACCAGAAGATGATGATTTTGTCATAGAAAATTAAAACCTGATGGACCAAAGACCATTGGATGAAGATTACAAAGACATCAACATAAGTGAAGAACTGACTGGTAAACAGTAAAAAGAGCTACAAAATATTCTTTGTCTTTATGCAGATGTTTTCACAGGTAGATCAGACAAACAGTCCTTATGCAAAACAAGATCGAGACCATGACCAGGGATCGAGCCTTATGCAATGAAATACCAATTAAAGCAAGAAGTTGAGGCAATGTTAAGAGCTGCAATCACTGAGCTTTCGAATTCAGCCTACTGTTTTCAGTAGTAATGCTAAAGAAAAGAGGCGGTTCGAACTGCTTCTGCATAGACGTCTGGAAGCTAAACTTGGTGAAAATGTTTGACTCCAAATCTATGAGCAACCCAGATAGTATCTTTACAAAACCAAATAAGGTCAAGTTCTTTCCCAAAATAAACCTCAGAGAAGGTCATTGACAATATCTGATAGAGAAAGGATCTAAAGCGAAAACAGTCTTTTTGACGAGATAAATGCAACCAGTTCAAGAAGATGATATTTGGGTTTATGAACTCAGCAGGAACATCCAAGTACATGACGAGAAAGATGATGTACAAAACCACCAACATCGAGCAAATACATTAATGACATTCTGACTCACACAGTTAGATGGGAAGACCGCCTGAAGAAATTGAGAGAACAGTTGGTCTGATTATCAGATCATCTTAATTCAATACTGAATTTCCTGTTCTGAACGTTGTTAGACACAAGGTAGGTGGTCAACAGAAAGTTATGGAAAAGGAGACGTTAACTCGCATTCAAAACGCTCCAGCTCTAACAATCAAGCTGCAAGTTATATCCTTCCTGGAGTTAGCAGAATACTATAGGAAGTTCATTCTAAACTATGCTGAAGTCACCGCACCACTGTTTGATCTGACAAAGAAAGGCCAACCCAACAAGATTAAATGAGAACAACCACTATATATGACATTCAAGAAGTTGAAGAGACCTTAGAAAGCATACTAATCATTAGAGCACTAGGCTTTAACAAGTCATTCATCATTAAGGCCAATGCATCAGACGTTGGAATTGAAGCAGTACTTCTGTAAGAACGTGCAGGTGGACTGTTTCTCAAAACCTGTTTCAGTAGATAGCTATTGAGTAGTGAAAAGAACTACTTTGTGGTTGAACGAAGGTGTCGAGCCACCATAGTTACTGTTGTTGTTGTTTTGAATTAAGTACAAAGCTACACAATGGGCTATCTGTGCTCTGCCCACCACGGATATCGAAACCCGGATTTTAGCGTGTAAGTCCGCAGACATACCGCTGAGCCACTAGGGGGCACCATAGTTACTATCTGGAAATTCCAGAACTATCTCTACAAGAAAGTATTCATCATCAAGACAGACCATTAGTTCCCGCCTTCATCCAGAGGTGAAGGTCGACAGCGTAAGGGTCATGATATAGTCATTGTTCTTCCAAAACTATCGATTCTCCATTGGGGTCATTAAGAAAACTGTAAATATTGGTTCATACCGTATAAGTAGACTCTGGACGAACTGAAAACTGTTTTTGTATATAGTATAAAAATATTGTAAATATTTTTTTTCATAAAGAGAAGCTTGAATTTAAATTTACAACGCTATTTTAGTTTAATGCGAGTGTTATGATTTAAAAGGTTCAAGTACAGCACAGTTGTTGAGTTAGTTATTTCTATAGGCTATTGTTTAGCTCAGACTTGTTTACATACTGTGTACAAATCATACGTTGTGTGATTCGACTGTTTTAAATTATTGCATTATCTCACTAGAACTTTTTAAATTTTTCTCTTTATTTGATGGAGTGTTATTGTATCATAATATCTTGTAGCGTGTAGGATGTTTTAGGCCTTCGTCAGAATATAAATATACAAAATATAATTAATTATATAGAAAAAACATATAATTATAGACAGTTAAATAAATATAGAATGATTGATTGTGAGTTTAGCGATAAAGAGTGTAGAGTGGCGGTTTTAAAGTAAGATTATAACTAATTTTATTGTAATAACAGAGTAGATAAGAATAATTTGTCTTGTTAAATTCTATTTTAAAGTAATTGAACCAGATTGTATGGATTGTGACAAAAAGAACAATTAGTTAAAGCTCCAGATAACTAACAGTGTAACGAACATCTGCATATACATTTGACTTGTTTTAATGTATTATTCTTAATCAAGTGGACTGTGTGATGTTTGTTTGTTATTGTAATTTAATACCAACGAGTCACAGACACCCCATGTAAAGAATTCTAACCATGCATAAAATCTGCCAGAGGACCTTGTAACTTGACGGTTGTTGTCTCACAACATCTGTTGACTGTAACATACATGCATTATTCTCTCAGCCAGAAAATAATATTGCAGTCATTGTCTCACCTAACACTTAATCAAAGTATGCCACTACATCCCCTTGATCAAAATAAGTACCATTTGCTACAGAAAACAAAGAAACAAGCAATTTCACTTTTTTTTTTTTTGGATCATGTGTTTATATTAAAACTGCAAAAAGCTGAACAAAAAAAAATATTTAATTCTTAAATTTCTGAAAACATGAAGAAAACAAATACTATTCATACATATCATTTCTGTTAACTAGACACCCAATCAAATACATTCTGCTCTTAGCATGGCATGACATGATTTGCAATCTATTAGTGAAGACCCTCCTCATTAAAACTAGAATTGTCTGGCTATTTAAATGTTTTCAGTCGGGAATACGTTTTCCTTACTTCTATGGTCCGTAGATCAGAGTGCCTTTTTAACGTGATTTTGAATAACAGTTATGAGTAGCTTGGCAGTTACTGGAAAACTAGTTACCTGTTTTATTTGTCATTTAAAAACTCTTTATTTGGTGTTACATGATTATTTTCATGACTACTAAGGCTTTGATGTCGATTTCTGTAAGTTAGGTAATACTTTGTAGTATATTCCTCAGAAGCAAAACAAAGACACAGAAGTGAATTCCATGGCTGATCCAGCATGGCTAGCTGAGTTGTCCTTTCCCGTCGACATGATACAACATTGGAATGACCTGAATTTGAAGTTGCAGAGCAAAAATCAGCTTGTCTGACACCTTGCAAATCACATTTCAGCTTTCAGAACAAAGTTGCAGTTGTTCCAGCAGCAAGCAGCATCAGACAACTTCGTGCACTTTCCCACTTTCCCAGTCACAGCTACAGAAGAATCAGGACATTGACACACAAGTTTACGTTGGAAAGCAAGATACCTTGATTCAATCCTTCAACTCACGGTTTCATGACTTTGACCAATGCAGATTGTTGATGAAACTTTTTTGCTAATCCGTTCAGTGTGTCAGAGGATGATTTGTCAGCAGAATATCAGCTCGAACTTACTGATCTCCAGGCATCTGATGAACTGCGCGCTATTTACCGAGAAAACGGTTTGTTTAACTTCTACAAAACGTTGTCTGATACATTTGCTAATCTAAAAGAAAACGCATTTGTCAACACCAGCATGTTTGGCAGCACGTACTGCTGCGAACAGGCTTTCTCACATATGAAACTGAGCAAAAACAACACTTGCAATCAGCTGACTGATGATCATCTGGAAGCAGCCTTGCGTCTTTCAACATCAAACATCAAGTTGGACATTTCTAAGCTCGTAGACGTTGTGACATTTGACGTATCATAACATTTCTTAGAATAATGTGTGTTCATAAATGTGATGTCCATCTTGTGTGAAACAACTGTGGGATGATTTTAATCTTCACTTTTTGTGGTCCCCAACAAGAAGTCTGTTTGTGGCCCCTGACTCAAACAGTTTGTGCACCATTGACATACACATTCATGCACAAGTATGCAAACATAGAAACAATATCTGCAAGACTCTTACATAATGTACTAAATTATTTTAATAAAAATTGGCATAAAATGATTTGCTGTCTGATCTCGACAGATATTACGTACATGATGAACATAGTCCTAAGTACCTCTCTTCTATAAATATATATTTAAAAAATATAAATCAAGCTGCCCACCATGCACTAGATGATTAAAATTAGTATTATTATTTTCTTTCTTTCTTTCTTTTCTATGTTTTTCTTCTTTTTCGTTTTATTTTATTCGACTTTATTATTATTTTATTTTATTTTTTCGATAAATACATATGGAAAAAGGAAAAAAAAGAATTATGAGGATGAAGGAAAAACATATATATATATATGTATATAAGAATAAGAGTGAAAAAAAATCAGGATAAAATGGAATAAAAGTAAAAAATAAAAATGGAATAAATGAGGAAAAAATAATAAATAGATAAAGGAAATAAATAAGGTAAATCAAGATAATATATGTACATTGCCCTGAAAAGGGCCGGAGTACAGTGGGACACTCTGGCTCAAAAGCACTACAACAACAACATAATAGTAGCTGACATGAAAGCTAGGGATGGAGGAAGCGATCTTGTGCACCTGACCCTCCTGGGTATTTAAAAATTCAACACACTTAAATACCCACAAAGAAGAAGCGAAGCGATGTTTCGATAAGTGTGTAGGAAAGCTGTGTTGTGCATGTAGAATTTTTTTTTTAATTATCTGTATGGGTTTTCTTTTAGCAAAGCCACATCGGACTATCTGCGGAGCTCACTGAGAGGAATCGAACCCACTGATATTAGCGTTGTAAATCCGTAGACTTACCACTGTACAAGTGAGAGGCGTTCTCTATAATTTGCTTATAATTAATCATGCTTGGCAGGTGTACTCTGCCGCTGAATGTATGTATATTCTGTAGATTTTAAGTAAGTTTTCAATTGTCGTTCACCTGTTGTTGCCAACCAGATGTCGTACGGAATTAACTCTTGGCATGTGGAAATAAAAAAATGCCGTCCCCGGGATTCCTACTTTGTCAAGAACGTGAAATCTAAAGTCAGGTTTGGATATACTACTGGTTCTATAACTGTTGGAAGAGTTAGTTCAACAAGCCTACATACGAAGCTACAAACTGAAATGATATAAGATATTTATTGTTTACTCAAAATATTGTTAAGCAAAAAGGCTTGAACACACAACAGAATTTAGAGTTGAGTGAAAATCACATTTCTATGCACACGTTGAACTGAACATTTTTTGCAAAACTTTGAAATGATTATTTTTATTAAAAATGAGTTTGACGATACGTGAATTATTTATCAAAACTACTAAACATCAGGTTAAAAACAATTCTGCATCATTTTCACCAAATCAAAGTTTGCAAGATCTACTGTGAAATAAAATTGAAATGAATTTTCGTGTAATATAGTGAAACATGTAATGTAAAATAATGTTAAAATAGTCCAGTGAATGTTTGTTATCTGATAAAGTTTTCACTTACAATTTTATAAATTTATTAGTAATATCAAATATTTTTAATTCAAATAATTTGTTTTGCTTACACTTACATAGGCTCTAATGATGTTATATTAATTTTCAAGGAGGCTATGACATATCAACCAGTTTTTATATAAGTTTAGACAAATATGTAACGATAATATTTATTCTTTGTTCTTCATAATAAAGTTAATAACACCTAGTTATGTATCTTTCACTCATTAAGGTTTTGTTTGTTTTGTGGGCCAAAACTACTGTGTCCATAGGGGTATCGAACCTCGGATTTCAACATTCTAAGTTTGTAAATTATCCCTGACCCACTGATTGAACACTCATTAACGAACAAAAAAATACTTGCACACTTAATGCAATGAGGTTGACACAAAAAATTCAAAATTTAGGAATAACCTCCCCCAACCTACTTTTCTTATAAAGAATAGAAATATAACTGATTTTACAAATATCTAATTATTCTGATATTAAATATATACACATGCACGTACACGTATAATAAATTTGTTATACTGTTTATCAAGCAAATCACTCCAAGTAAATATCTAAACTTAGATTATTATTTTTTTCATCTTTAAGACGGGAAAACATACCCAGTGGCTATGAAAGAATTTCTTTTGTAGATTCTAAAAAAAGGAAAATAGAAATAAGACAAGAACACTGAAGTCATTAAAAATCAAACACTAGGAAGCCATTTTTAGTTTGGAAAGTGTAATACACATTAGTCTTTCATTTCCTTGTAACTGTAAAGCTCTTTCGTTCCTTGATCAGATCATTTCCTAGCAGAATTACAACTTTCACAAGGTCCAATTAGTTTGACATTTACGGCTTCCTCTGTCCTCTAACGGTGTCAGGCTTGAGAAGTTTTCTTACAGTCACGAAAAACCAAAATGTTACTATATTCGTTCGACTAATTTGTGAATGCTGAACAAATGGTTATATAAGGAAGACCATGTTGTTCGTTCATGACGTAAATGTATACTGCCAGCAGTTAAGAAACGATTAGTTTGAAAATTGAAGCCATAACAAAGAGGAGCACGTAGCCAAGTTAACTATAATGTCGCTTTCGAATAAAAGAAAAGAAAAAAGGTGAAGTTTAACAATTTCTACTTATCAAGTCACTTAATACACGCAGCACTGAACATACAGAAAATAACTTTGCTAATTAGTGAGAATCTTGGATCTGTTTCTATTTTCGAAAAATAAACTAGCCGCTGCTTTGTTTACCAGGATGACTGGTATGGGTATTAACACTTTTACTAATAAAACAGAGAACCTTCTTTTGACCTTCTTAGGTCATCTTCAGGGTAAATCTTTTTTCTTAACCTGCCGTACTAAGACATATTTTTACTTCAAGTTGGTTTCTCGTCATCACGAATAGCCGCTACTTTCTTTCACGACTACAAAGTTACAATATTGAGTAAACACTATATTTTAAAATCATATCTAAGGCTGTGTGTGACAAAATGGCTAGTTCGACTTGACCTTGAATCCATCGTCGCAAAAAACGTGTTCCACAGTTTGGGGTCAAGGGCGAGCTATAATGGTAAGGATCAAATGCTATTAATCTGCCATATCTCAAAAATCGGGCGATTGTTGCTGTTCATGAGTATAGACCATCATTTCAAAATTAGGAACAACTTGCCCTCTTTTTTTAGTTTAGTTTAGCACAGAAATTCTTTGAATAAAAAATGCATAACTACATATATATTTTTTATTAAAATACCTTATATCTCCCATTAAACAGTCAAATTATTTTATCGCTTATATTACAACACAAACTAACTTTGTGTTCAACAACCAAAACTACCAACAAATAAATGGCCTAAGTATAGGAAATCCCGTGTGACAAATTCTAGCCAACATTCTTATGACACAGACTGAATCACAAGCGACCAACTCAACCTTACACCCATCACTATACTGGTACAGGTGTGTTGATGATACATCTGCTGGATTCACATCTACAGAATACACACTTAGTTTTTCAGCCACGTTAACTCGATACACCCCGACATTAAATTCACCTCTGAACAGGGAAAACTAACCAAATAGCATTTCTTAACCTCAAAATCACAAAAACTGATACACAATTCGAAACAGAAATCCACAGAAAAATCACCCACACTGGATTATGTATTCCCTGGAACTCAGCACATGAAACAAAACAAAAATTCAACTTTCTTGAAGACAAGAAACCCACTTAAAATAAAATTTTTATCTCAGAACAACTGTTACGGGTATAAACACTTTTATTAATAAGGAGAGAACCCAGTTGTAGAGAAAAATATATATGTAAAAACGGCTGATGGGGATTGAGAAAAATGTTTTATGTAGAGGAGCGAACAACGTTTCGACCTTCTCCGGTCATCGTCAGGTTCACAACGATAGAAAGAGGTAACTGACTGATAGCTAACCACATGTTTAAAAGGGGTTGTTCATGTTTATTTCTTTATTTAGTATTTGAGTGTTTTTTTATGGTTATGTTGTGTTTATTTGATTTGCAGTGTTCGAAAAAATGCTAAGGTAACTTTTTGTGTTCTTTGAATCTGGTTTCCATTTTTCTACTTGTTTCTCCAATACAGAAATCGTGGCAGTTATCACATATATATATAATCAAACATTTAAGCACGCCCTCTACATTCCTACACTCAATTGAACAACCCCCTTCAACATGTGGTCATCTATCGGTCAGTTACCTTTTTCTTTCTTTGTGAACCTGACGATGATCGGAGAAGATCGAAACGTTGTTCGCTCCTCTACACACAAAAACATTCACTCCACACCTGCCATTTATACACATATATTGTTCTCTTCTTATCAGTAAAAGTTTTAATACCCATAAAAATCGTTCTGAAATAAAAAAAAACTCAACATATCAGGAAACCAAATAAACGCTTATTGTTGTTGTTTAGAATTAAGCACAAAGCTGCACAATGGGCTATCTGTGCTCTGCCCACCACGGGTATCGAAACCCGGATTTTAGCGTGTAAGTCCGCAGACATACCGCTGAGCCACTGGGGGGCGCCAAATAAACGCAACCACACAACTATACTCATCCTATAAAATTAACCATGAAATCAACAAAATAAAACAGCACTTCATCGACGAATTTCCTCAAAAAACCATGGAAAAATTTATACGCCCACACCTAGATCAACAATAAACAAACAATAATAAATCCCCAGATACAACAAACTACAAAACCTTATACTGCTGCATACCGTATAGTCTCTAGATCAGCGAAAAAAATAACCAACATTTGGGAAAAACTAGTAACAAAATATGACATTCCAATTAATACCAAATTTATTCAAAAACCAAGCACAAAACTAAGATCTATACTATGTGAAAACTACACTGACAAACACCACACCATTATTTATAAAATACAATGCAACAATTTTCACAATTTCTGTATTGGGGAAACAAGCACAAAAATGGAAACTAAATTCAAAGAACAAAAAAAAAAACCCATCTTCACACGTTTTTTGAACACTGCAAATTAAATAATCACAACACAATCACAGAAAACAGCCGGATATTAGGTAGGGAAACAAATATAAACAAACGCAAAATCAAAGACTCCCTACTGATACAGCAACTAAAACCAAAAGTAAACCAGCCTAAAGGAACACCTTTATGCCTATACTAATTAATAACCCAACATCCATCTGTAACCCACCTTACGATCACGTACCCGTTTACACTCTCGTCCATTAGACATGTATTTCTTATCGGCCACATTCAGACTTATCTTTTTTAACGTGAAGATGAGCAAGGAAGGTCAAAAAGTCGTTCACTCGTCATCAGTAAAAGTTTTAATATTCGTACCAGCCATTCTGAGATACATAAATTGCTTAAGTTCGTGTATGCAAAATTTAAAATGATACAGTTTAAAGCTATTAAATATATATTTAATATTATTATATTATGATGCTATAATTAGGCCAGGTGGTTAAGGCGTTCGACTCTTTATCTGAGGGTCACGGATTTGAATAACTGTTATATCAAATACGCTCGTCCATTCAGCCGTTGGGGCATTATATTTATTAAGAGTAGTTCCAACTATTGGTTGATAAAAAAGTAGTCTAAGAATTGGCGGTGGGCAATGATGACTAGTTGCCTTCCCTCCAGTCTTACACTGCTAAATTAGCGACGGCTATCGCAGACAAGCCTCGTGTAACTTTGCGCGATATTGAAAACAAACATATCGCTATGTCAAAAAAAGTAAAAAGTTTTAATGAGTGGTTTGACTTACCCTTTCAAGAACTTTTCAGACATCAACATTTTACATTCAAATTACTTCTTATTAAAATTACATAAAATAACTTTCTTTATCAATAATTTAACCTGTTATTACTCTGAAATTCAACTAACGAATTATCAAATGTTTGTGTATGTTCATTAACAGAATTGCAGTTCTTGACTTTCATAGTAATTATTTAGCTTTAAAATTTACAAGTGAAAATTTAATATTTATCGGCACCTTGAATGTGTGATTTGTTGATTTTTTTTATTACTTAAATCTCGGCTTTAACTCTCTTGCGTTTTTTCTTTCTTCTTTTTTATGTATTTATTTTTCGTAGCTCCAATAGGTGACGCAATGTTTTCACAGTAAAATCTGGAAGCACGTGCTTTTAAGAATGAGAGTCCAGAGAAGCAATAGTGGTATGTTGGTTTGGTAATTTTTTAATGTTAAAAATAAATGATAAAATAATTAATATTGAACACACTTTACATTTGATAATATATATACATGCACATGTAATGATTCAGTTGAAAATTTACTAGCGTAAGTCTGATTGTTGAAGTTTGAGCATAATTATTTTGACATTTGGCCATTGCTTTGCGAAGTGTACGAATCGTAGATTATTTTTAATCACGTTTAATTTACATGATTTATGTTTCGGAAGTTTTAGTGTTTAGTTTATTGTCACTAATGTAACTTGTAAGATAGTGGTGGTTTTTCTAGGAGAATTTCAAATTGAAATCTAAAAGACTATTTGAAGCTTTTAAATACTAGCTTACAAGTTACACTACTGTATTGTGCACATTATTTTTACGTGGTTTATTGAATTTTTTTATTAATTTAATTCTAGATATGTAATTTAATATATAACATAGGCTTTGGAAATTAAGGTTAATTCGATCGATTCAATAATTACAAACCAGTTTATCTTTCACTGAACACGTAACACATACTAATTATTATGTGTATTTCTTATATTTTTCTTTGGAGCATTTAAAATTCTCACTTAAATTTTGCTTCCATGTAACTTATTAAAAAGTTGTGCTGTGAATGTGAAATTGTAACTCTAGAAAACCTTATCAACCAATGCTTTAGGTCAGACTGAGATAATTAACATGTTTATTTCTTTAATTTAATTGGAGTTTTTGTTTTTTTATATCATTACTTGTTTATTTTGTTGGATTACTGGTAATTCCTAACTTGCATTCTGTTGTCTAATTTTGATGTTAAGAATCTGTTGTGAGGTTTTAAGTAGTGATATTCTAGAAAGTACTTGTAAACTGTTTATAATTAGTTACTTAATTGACTGATATTGTTTTGTCAGACCTCTTGATAATATATATATATATATATATTACTAAAAAACATTGAGTTTGTTTGTTGAAATGAAAAAAAATGATTGATTCTAGGGCATGACTGAATTGGGAGCACCTGTTATTGTTAATGCCATCTGTTGAACTCTGTGCCAGAAGTCTGGCCGTCAGTATTGTTAAAGGTAAGTAAAATGTTCAAGATACTCGCAGGAATCTTGTTTTAAACTAACATTTTTTTCAATAGTATGCACAAAATATGACAACCCCTTGCATATTGTTATCTTTGGTTTTAATTTTTATGCCATCTTTATCAATATGTATTTTCTGATATAAGGCAAATTTTACAGGAACATTTTCTCTCTTGTAAAAACTGTGACTGCTAAACCAAGCTGAAGAATATGAATATGCAGGGAAACAGAAAAATATTTAGTGCGAGCTCAATATATGGGCATTCTTTTCATGATATTAAACACGTGAATAAAAAAATTAACCTTAGTTTACCTTATTAAAAAAAATGTATTTTATGATTAACCTTGACTTCCACTACATATCTATTCCAACTTGAAAACAACTTTGATTTTTTGGGGTATATATTAACCATTACTGCAGCTCGCATTAAAGTGACTACAATGTATATGTATTGCATTCATGTTTCTATGTGTATGTAGTTGAATGGCTTGTGTATACACTTGATATGCGTGTTTAGCATCTACTTTGTCTGCTTTCAGTGTATTTGTACAGATTAATTACAACTATTTTGAATCTGCTGGTATTATCTGTAATATCTATTTTTTCTTTGTTCAGAATTGGTTGAATATGTGGATGTTTTACCATTTAATTTTTCCACATATTTTAAAATATCTGGTTTACAAGAAGTCCTTTGCTACCCTTTAAACGTTACACATCACAAAACTGAACATAGATGCTGGTTGTTTATTAAACCATGTTATACAATATTTTATAAAGGTGTATAGCACATGCCATGGCTGACACAGTAGCACCAACAGGTTGAATTTGGTTCATGTGATTCATTTTTTAGATGTTAACAGAAGAATGATTTACATATTGTGAATCTTGAAAATAAGTATTTTTAATTTTTAATTTTTACATTGTTTTTATGTGCCAGACAAGAGTTTCCATCATTCATGAACACTTGTGATACAAAATTGAATTTGTTGTTAAAGCTAGTGGTTTTATTTAAAGAAAAAAGCAATGGTTCCTTATTTTCACTATGATTTAAAACAAGTGTTCACTTCATCTATGTACTAATAATTTTAGTAACCTTAATAAAATTGCCTCTAGTACTTTTAGTCTTGCAAGAGAATAATTGAAATCTTTAAGTAACATTTCATTGTTTGTACCTATTAAGCCATGTACCATTCCAGTAATTTCTATATTAATTTCAGCATGTTGTCAGTATCTTCATATAGTAATGAATATAAATAAGAGCATACTTTTATGAAGTTAAAGGAGTTAAAGAACATTCCTAAATCAAAGATCATCGATGCTTTTTTCCAGCCAAGGCATTACTGTGGTGCACTTTATCTCAGCTTGTAAAGAGCAAATTATGCTGCCCACAAATGTTATTAATTTGATGTTTGCATTGTGGCATTCATCTGCCATTATCAAGGTAGGATACTTGAATTGTAATGTACAGTCATATATTCCCAACCCTCTCCAACGTGTTCAGTGTCAGTGGTTTGGTCATTCAAGGGTTTCTTGTCGTGATTCTTTGTGTGCTCATCATGGCATCACAGACCACAACAAGCATGAGTGCTAACTGGAACCTCACTATCTTAACTGTAGTGGTTTCCACCCCTCTTACTTTTATTCTTGCCCTTGGTTAAAAAGAAAGTAGTTTAACATTTAAAAACTGTGAGCAATATCTCCTATCCTGATGCTCAGCAGTTATTGTCCTCCACTCTATCTTGGAAATATGCTGCTGCACTACATTGAATTACTACAGTGTCTCCAAAATAGTGTAAAATAGTTTGCCTCCCATGATTAAAAAAGTTGATGAGTCAAAGTCTACTCCTATCTCTGTTCCCACCATTCCTTCCAGTTGCTCCTTGGATCTACTTCCTTCAGCTGTGGCTTCTGGCATCTGTTTCGGGCCATCTCCTTCCTTGACTCTGAGATGCAGAATGGTCACTCCTTCATGCCCTCAGTCACTGGAATTTTCATCCATTGATAGAGACCTTCCAACTCAACCCAGGACAAGATCCATGGAGGTTGACAGACCTTCTTCTACTGAAGAAAAACAGCACAGTCAAAAACAGAAGGCACTCTGCTTAATTATTCTTCACCTAAGTAAAAACGGCCACTCTGATACAGTGGAACTGTCAGGATTTTCATTTAAATGTAGATGATGTTAAGGATTTGATTGATTCTTACCATCCCATGTGTCTTTCCTTACAGGCAATGTTTCTGATACCTGCCGATGCAGTCACCCTTCAGCAGTTTTCTTTGTACAGAAATGATAGGTTTTGTGATGGAGACTGCAGGTGGCAATGTTGATTAATCAGCATGTGCCCACCTTGTTTTTGCCCCTTGATACACCCTTGAAGGCTAGAGCGATCTGTACTTCCTCATGTCTTACCATCGCTATTTGTTCTTTCAACCTTGATCCTGAAGAGACTTATGATCACTCAGGCCTTGATGCCATCATTGAGCAGATACTGTCCCCCTTTTTAATCTTGGATGATTTTAATGGACATAATTCCCTTTGAAGTGGTGCTGATATTGATGGGAGGGGGTCATTCCATGGAGCATGTATTCTTGGATCACAACCTATTTCTCTTCAGTATTGGTTCTTGTACTTATTTTCATGTACCTAGTCAGTTTTTTACTGCTATTGATCCTTATATTACTCAATATTCAGCTTCTAAATGTCATAATTTGAATTCTGACATTTATTCGTGGACAGCTTAATAGTTTATGAAAGATGAATGTGTACTTATGAATCTGTTTACTCTGGTTCTTGATGAGTATGTTTAAAAGTTTATAAACTTAAATTACATATTAATGTCAAATTCAAATTTTTGCATCTTTTATCTCCAAGACTGAATTTACATTGTTATGGAATTTACTACTGATTAATATCTTATTAAAGAAATGTCTCCCTGGATCTTAAGATATTTACTAAAGGTAAAAACTGACAAATGTTTGTCTCTAATACTTGCATACACAGACAGTTTAAGAAAACATTTTAAAGGTATGTACATATCTGTCTATTCTGATGTATATAAAAGCCTTGTGTTCACAAATTCCTTTGTGAAAATATTAACAATCTTGAAATTTGGAATAAATAAGAAAATTAGAAAGAATTCTGAATCATTTGTAACAAGATAATAGAGAAGTTTTTAGATAACATTTAATTGCATCTAATTTTAATTACTATTACTGCTTATGCTGAGTCAGTATCCATTGAATATACAAGGTTGTTTTACTTGTGTATAATATTTTAATTGTGTAGCTAAAGCAAGCTTGAATATATTTCTTGTTGAAATGGGATTGTTTTAATTGGAATTTTCATACATTGGAAGATGTGAACTTCAATTTTATTCTGTTGAATACAAAACTGTTTCAAGTGACATTTTACAGTTTATTTATTTTGCTTCATTAATTGTTACATTTTCATTTTTTTGTTAGTTCAGAGTATGTAAAATATAACATATCACTTGGGTATTAAATCAAATTCCAAGAAAACATGCTCTTATATTTGATCTGAACAGTAGAAAGGTTTCAATACACTTACTTTTTTCTTTTTTAATCATTTCAAGCTAGGAGTTCAATGTCAATTACAGAAGATTGGTGGCTGACTGAATATGAGGAAGAAATCCATGATCACCTTCGAGCTAAGGAGCAGAAGCGGGCAGTCTTTCATGCACAATCTCCTCAGCTTCATTTTCGTCAGTTTCTTGTTGAGTGGTTGATTGACATTTGTAAAAAAAGAAATCTGTCAACTCCAGTCCAACATCTTGCTATATACCTTTTAGATTTTTTCATGGATAACCACAGTATTCAGCGTGAACAACTGCAGCTTGTTACCTTAGGTTGTTTATTGGTAGCAGGTATGTCACATGGAAAGTTTTAAATTTAATAGTTTTTCAGAAGAAAAATTTTGTTTTTAAATTTGGTTAATCAAAAAGTGTTTTAATTCACTAAAATAGTGACATTTGTGTATTGGATATTTTTTCTTTAAATTTATAAAAATTGAAGTTCTATTTTACCAACAAAATGTTATAGAAAAATGTATAGCAAACAAAGCTGAATAGATCCATTAAAATACATTTTAAAACAGATGGAGTGGCATAGATTGGGGGTGTTTGAAATGGGAATCGATTGGAAACTGTGACAAATATAAAAGTTCTCAATTTTGACTGGTCCCTAATAATACAAAATGCATGATCAGAAAAGGATTAACGTGACAAGTTTTATACAATTGTTACACTAACTTGTTGGCACATATAGCCCATTGTATAGCTTTGTGCTTAAATACAAACATGAACACTAACTTGTTTCTGAGTACAAGTAACCATTAGATATGAACATTTTCACAAATACACATTTTTTTTTCATTTTGTAATTTTCCTACAAATGTTATTTTTCATATTTCAGCTAAATTTGAAGAGAAGGACAACTTGATTCCTAAAACAAGTGAGCTAAATCAGACTGTTGAAAACATGTATAATCTTCACGAATTTGTGCAAATGGAACTTGCCCTAGTAGAATTTTTTCACTGGGATTTGATGGTTCCTACAACAGCCCATTTTGTGGAATATTATGAGCACTATTGTGTTTGCACAACAGACTTTCATGCAGGTCGACCTCTGTCAGCATTACCAAAAGCACGTGTCTGTGCTCAGCACTACAATGATTACTTTTTGGATCTTTCCATTCGAGGTAGTTCTGTTTTGTTGGCTAGAATATTCATGAAAGTTTGGTAATTTACATTAGTGACTTGCAGAAGAAAGAGCTATAGCTCAATTCCATTTCTCACAATATTTAGATTTATTAATTTGTTTTTTTAAGCATAAATAGGAATGTGCATTACATTTAGTCTGTGCAAAAATAAAGTTAACAAAATCCATTAGAAATGATAGAAAAGTTGGTATTAAATATATGGTATATTGCTAAAATGCATGTGCATTTTTTTAAGAGAGCAAACTTATGAGGCTAGCAGTTGCTTGTAAATTTTGTTTTGTAGATCACACATTCTTACAGTTTCCACCCTCCATGGTTGCAGCGGCTATCATTGCAGCTACACGCATTTGTCTGCTCATCTCTCCAGTGTGGCCAAGATTCCTTCAAAAGCTTACTTATTACACCAGTGAAGAGTTGAGTCCATGTATTGAGATTATGTTGAGGTAAGAACTGAACATTAAAAGTGTAATTTAATTTACAGTGACTGTTTTTAAAATAGATTTATATTTATTCCAAAAAATGTTTGTATGTAACTGATCAATTAAAAAAACTAACTAGTGAATACATAAAAGGTAATTAACATACTTTTTTGAGAGACGACAAGAGGCCCATTGTGGCTATTCTGTTAATTTCATTAAACACCATCTGCTTGTATCCAGCACTGACTACCCTCTCTTGAAGTCATATAATGCTGTTGTGTCTACCACATCTGAGTATAATGTGCTAAAAACTAACCGTCCTGTGTGAAAAGTAAAATTGCCTAATCTGGAAATGACATCTATCCTGCATAATTACATCTTAAATCTATGACTGTTGTCCTTCCACTTTTATCATTAAAAACACAAAGTATTAATTCTTACTATTCTCTTAATAGTTTTGAACATTTTAAACACATACCCTCTAATCTGTTGTTTCTAAAGAGAACCTTAAACTGAAGTAAGAACCAAAATACTATTCTTTTTCATCTCTCTTTGTAATACTATCTCAAACTTATTTCTACAGTGACCACTCATACCCATATATTCCAGCCCCTGAACTATGTCCTGATTCTTTTTTTTTTTGTCTTCAATTCTAAACTTTATCCCTTATGCTTACAGTGACTACTGTCACTTGACTTATAAGACTTCACTGGATATCTTGCTTTTCATTTCTATTATTTTGCAGCTTATAAAAGTGCAGGTCAGTTTATATTAAATTAATAAGGTATGATAAAATAATTATAAATAGTTGTAAAAATGTCCTAAAATTAGCATTTATAGGTTATTAGTTAAGATGTGTACATGGTATTAACATTCAAATTATTTGAATATGCTGGATAGCTTTAAAAATAAATAGCACACATCTTTGATTTTTCCCACATAGTCCTATCCAATTTTAATATTTTAGAAGTTTATGTAGAAAGTAAATTTAAACAGTTGTATAATAATGCATGAATTAGTATGGCATGTTAGTTTTATATAGTAATGGAAACAATAGAATAAACATGCTTTAGTCAAGCTTCCATTAATTAACTTCAAATTTCAGACTTCTAGAAACTGAAGAAAGGAATTCAACAGAAAAAACATCTCTGATAAAAAAGGTAGCTCAGCCTAGTGACACTGAATCTTCAGATAGTTTAAAAAGTAGCCCTACCTCAGTATCATCATTGTCATTTGAATTTGATAGGTGAAAAAAAACCCACCCTTTCATGTAGTTACTATGTATAGTACAAAAATCTTGCTTCATGAGATGAATGTCTTATTTTGTGATAAAGTTGTGATCAGAAATATAGTTAATCATTTTGTTACAGTCAAGAATTTCTAGATAAATTTTAGTTTTTCCTTAGAAGTATTTTTGGTTTACCGTTATTTTTTCTGATGTTTGTATAAGAAAACGATTGAGACTTTTCTTTACAATATTTGGAGATTTTGTGATATTATTTTTTAAGAAACAATTTCACTAAATCTATCATCTTAGATTTTGCAAAAAAAACCTTTGATTTGAAGGCAACAGTTTGCTCTCATACTTCCTTATTGCAAGTTCTTGGATGTAGATATCTTTTTGGTTTGTTTTCAAATAAGACATTTTGGTTGAATTTTGGTACTCACAGAAACATTATTACTCCTTTCTTATAATGTTTTGGTAAAAATCTTATACTAATGTAATGAAGAACTTAAATATTGAGATACTGTGCTTAGATACCAATATTGTGCATCATTGTGGAAAACAGCATGTGAAGCAAGCTTTTACTTGCAACTAGTTCTTTGCTATTGTTGAATTTAGTATAAATTGTTAGAATAATATTTCCATGTGTAAGTAGATTTCTGAACCTTTGTCTTATTAAAATTAGTTAAAAGATTGGAAATTAAATAAAAAACCAATAATATGTATGATTTTGATGTGTATTCAAGTTTAAATTAAAACAAACAATCTTATTGGATATATGAACAAGATTTTTAGGTATGTTTGGTATTATTGTGTAATGTTTAGGTGAACTAAAATTTTGAATCGAGCACTAAGAATTAACCTTTTCATATTATATATTTTTTTATGAATAGAGGTAAACTACTGACAGGAAGAATGTTTTAAAATATTTTGTTGGCTAGTTGAAGTGAGATATTTGTAACATTTCTTTACATCATAAGAACATCAACTTCATTTTCTTGGCAGTCTAAAGAGTTTCTTTCTTCTGGAGTAATAGTATAGCCAACTGAAGCGTATGTTACATGTGTTACGTATTAATATTGCTGAAAAATTACTAAATTCTCCCAGTATGTAGGTATGATGAATTTTATAGTGAATTAAAAATAAAAATTAGGTATTTTTCAGATTACACAATTTCTTGAACATTTTATGCAGTTAAATGTTTTGTGTAGCTACTTTTCCCTTAATGTTTTTGTTGTTGTTTGCTTTAAAATACTCAACTGGCATATAGAGCTTTTCAGAATTTGAATATTATTACAGTAAACTAGCCAAAAGGCAGTTCACATTATTACACATTGCAATGGCACCAGAAATGTTAATTCTGCATAAATAATTAACCCTTCTTTCTGTTGTTCACAATTGGGCTAGGTGATCACCACATAAACTGTCTCTGAAACCTAGTCTTTATATGTTAATTCAAATTTAACGAAAAAAGAAAAATTGTGTAGAAAGAAAAGTGCAGTTTTGGCTAATGTTCTTCCTCTGTAGAAGATTTAGATACTATTAAAATAAAATATATATGAGAGAAGAAATAGTATGTTGTAAATTATCTGATCCTGGGAACCTTTTGTTGAATTATGCAGTGAAGAATGTACAGGTGGTCAATTTCTCAGTATACAAGTGCTATATAATAATAAAATATGTTGATAGTTCTCTCATAATCATGAAAACTTAAATAGTACAAAAGAATTATTTCCTATACCCATAGCTTCCTGTTTTTCCTCACTCAAGTACAGATATCTTCTAAGCAAGTCTTTGCAAATCTAAGAATGTTTCATGGTAAACTTCTCACTGTTAACTCATATCAGAGTGATAGTTTTAACTTCAAACTTGTACTTCTACTTGTTCAAGAATAAATTTAAAAAAGTGTTATTTTATTTTATTTTTAAAAGGTAAATTAGATGTTTTGTTTGGTCTTTAACTGTTATCTGAAAATATACCAAATATTTGTTCCTCTGACATTCTACAAGTTACAACCTGTTAAGAAACTTGTATCTTGAAGTGTAGCTTTGATGTTTTGATTTCTTCATTATGTACCAGAAAGGTGCAGGTTATTGTAATAAAATTATTAAAATTCTATTGAGTTCGGAAAAAGCTTAAATCTTTTATAGACATGTTTGTTGAGTATTGAGGTGCTAAACTCAATGGGCTGAACATTGTATGTATTACAGACTTCTTTTTATCATCTTATATGTATATCATAAAAGGTAGGCTAGTTCTGCATTACAAAGATTCTCTCTTCATAATATGCTTTAAAGATTAAAACTGCACAAAATATGTTATTGGTATTTTTTGAATTAAAATGTAATTTTGTTTTTATCATACTAACTTCTCTAAATTTAATTTAAAGGTTCAGCCAGTTTTGTACTGAAACATTATTTGTATCAGTACTGTACATTGTTTCACTAATTGACATGAACACTTTTATGAGCCAAATTTCGCTCTTTATTTTGTAGCTGGATGATTCTTTTACTTCTGTAGTAACTCAACTCTCTTCTTTCACACTAAAACATTTCTCTTGTAACAGTGTATTTATCCCAACAGGAATAAACTTATTTTTTCTTGTTTTTGTATTTTATGTTATTTCTGAAATTACTTTTTGATTGGAATTTTTCAAAAATGGTATTAATATTCGACAATTTACATGGAATGTATTCTTGATGTACAAAATATATTCCAGTTTTTTAAATTTATCAAATATACTTTTTAATTTCTTATTTAAGATCTTTTTGATGTGGGGTGTGAAATTAAAAGAAGAAAAAGGATAAATAATTTTCAACTTAGAGGTTTAGTAGTCACTAAGCTAGTAAATCTAATCAATTTCAAGGGAAAGCTACTATTTAAATAGGAAAAAAAATTGTGTTGAAATTGTTTTCAAGTAAAAAGAGCATTAATGTAGAAAAAACAATTAGTTAATGGAAGTTAAACACTTTCATTATAAACTTGAAACCATATGCAACTTCCATCCAGAGCTGATGATACCAGTAGTAGCTCATACTGGCATAGGTAGGAATCTTTTGAAGTGTGGCCAAGTTTTTAGGTCACTATGAGTAAGACCAAACACATCATACCCACAATTTAGGAACAATTAAAGAGAACCTGGATCTTTCTGGCAGTTCACTGGCTGGAACAGATGGACTTAAGAACAGACTTTTCAACACTTGGTACCAAGCTTAGATGGTCTGTTCTGAACACTGTTGCATACCTGAATGAGGAGTAGCAGGATAATTGTGATATACAAGTTGCATTACTGGTTTCACCTGCTGGAGAATCAGCCATATTCAAAACTCTGAAATGGATCAACATCAAGACACGAACAGCCTGTGTTGGTGATTTGCACAAGTGCATGGAAGGCATATCTGGCAATGGCCTTTGCACATTAGGGTTAAAATATGTTGCATAACTAGTAGAGAAAATCCCTTAGTTTGTTCAGTTACATGTTAAATTTAAATAACCTACTTTGCAACTACATTCAGTTACATTAAGCAGCATCTTTGGTGCAGGTGGTTCCTTTGAATGTGTAATTATCATTAGTTTACCACAAGCAATCCACCTATATTTTTGTGGATCCATATTTTTATGTGATTATAAATTGCCTGATTGGATATTATACACAAAGATTATAGTATCTAACAGCTGCATATGTTGTTGGAAAGCATTTACTTTGATATAATATTGATGCCTCATTGTCACAAAAAGTATAATGCATAAAATCAAAGCCCTTATTTTCTTTTCCTTGTATAAAAATACTAGTGTTTTTTTTATCATCTTTGACAGTTTAGTTGGTTGAGGGGTATCATATTGATGGGTCAGTTATATCAAAACTAGGGTAAACTAAGTGTTAAGTGTTCTCAATGAGTATAGTACCCATAATATACTGGAATAGCAACAGTCTCATTGTCATTGTAGTGTGTCCCCTTGTATTGCTGTATGGTGGGTGGGGTCATTTGGTGCTGAATATTCTCCATTTTTATGGAACCTTCACCCAGTGATCCAAAATGTACATAAAAAACACATTGATTGGAAAATGACCATGTATGGAAGACTCAGATCTGCAGTCATCAGTTACATATGTACCTTGTTTTCTGATTTTGCATTCTATGTCTGATATACTTTAAGGACATATTTTTCCCTTCTATATCCAAAAATGATTACAGGGGCTTGCTGGTTTTCCAAAATAAATCAAAAGTTACATTCTGGGGACATATTCCTGGAAACATCTACACCAAAATATAGCAACTTCCTCCTGAAATTGAAGGCCATTGGAGATATGCCTATTGAGGTTACTCCCCATGCTACTGAAACATTAAAGAATTTAGTGTTTAAAGAACATCCCTGTGTCAAATCATTGCTGGATTCTCCAGTCAAGGAGTTTCTGCATATATCCACTTGTAAAGATGGAATTATGCAGCCTACTAATACTCTTATAGTATGTCTGCTTGTTGCTCTCAAGACAGTTTATGTAAATTGTAAGGTATGGTCCTATGTTCCCCTAACTGAAGGTGTTTTTAATGTCAGCCACTTGAAAGTTCTTTGATACTTGCTGTTTGTGGTGGCAAAGATCATAATGCCTATGACTGTCAATTGGGCCCTCACTATGTCAACTGTGGTGATCCTCACTCCTCATACTTTTGTTCTGTACATAAGTTGGTAGAGGGAAAAGGGGTACAACAATGAAGGACTATAAGCAATATTTCTTGCTCTGAGGCTTGGACATATTCTGCTGCACTTCATTCTACTGCTACAGTGAGAGTGTAAATAGATATTTCCATACCTCCAACAGAGTTTTTCTATCACCATGTAAAGAATTATCCCCTCTGTGGGTGCAAGGATTGATGGCTCTATTTCTAATACTGTCTGGTCCTTTCATCACATCCAGTGACTGCTAGGGTCCCTTTCCTTTGGCTGAGAGTTGCAGAACCATTATTTGCTCATTCATTCAGTCTCTGGAGTCCCCTTCTGACAGAGATCTGCTCAATCAACTCAGAGTAGGTAGACATCGTTCTACTAAAGAAAATGTCATAATCACAAACAAAATGGTTCTCATTCTCCTCCTAAGGAAAAATGGCCAAATTGACATTATTGAAATTTTGAGGTTTCAATTTTATAGTGGATGGCATTAATGCCTTGATAGATTCCTACCATCCTCTGTGTGTCTCATTACAGGAAACATTTCTACATTCTTATGATGCAGTTTTTTAGAGAAATGACAAGTTGTGTGATTGAGTTCATAGAGATGTGGCACTGCTACTTGATCAGCATATTCCCACCACTTCTGTGCCACTAATGTGCCCTTGGAGGTTATGGCCATCTATATTTCTGTCTATCATACCAGAACTGCTCTCGTTATCTGTTGTCAAAAGAAACTTATGATCAATCAGACACTGATGATCATATAGACCAGTTATCATCTCCCTTCTTTGTCTTGGAAGACTTTAATGAATACAATACATTTTGGAGAATATGCTATCTGAGTCATTTTTCTATTTTAATGCTGGTTCAATTACCTATTCTCACATAGTCTTTTACTATTATTGATCCATCTATCTGTTCACCTTTTTTCTCAATATTCTCGGAAGATTGTCAGTGACTCAAGGGGCAGTAATCATTTTCTCATTATCTTGAGGAAGATTACCAGAGTTTCTGCCATCCAACTAGTGTGCCACAGTGTAAGTTGAAGTAAGCTCATTGGCTCTCTTTCATCATTTGTCCCTACTATCATTGGTCTTCTGTTTATTAGCAACTGCACAAAAGCAGTCATTGGTTGCATTGTTCAAGCAATCGTTCATTTTATCCTTGAAACCTCAATACATTTCCCGTGGTATCCTCATCCATGGGGAATTTCTGGATGCCAGCAGGCACAGAAGGCTCAGAAACAGGTCAGAATATCTTTTGCAGATATCCTTCTCTTTTCAACTGCATTTCTTTGCAGCATGCTCATGCTTGTATCTGGTTAGTCAGGTGTCAAAATCATAAGGACTCTTGGATTAAATTCACTACCAATATCTCTTCCACCACCAGTTCCAAGGTCGTTTGGGAAAGGATTTGAAAGGTCAGTGGAAAATGTGTTTCCCATTCGCTTTCTATCTTGCTCTCCATTGTCCAGGAAGTTGTTGATGTACAGGGCATTGCTTGATACTTTTGGGTAGAGCTTTTCCACCTTTCCAGCACTTGTATTTCTTCCTTTGTTTTGCCACCATCGTTCTTATGATTGTTATTATCCATTTATACTGGCAGAAACCAAACCTTATCAGTTTGGCAGTATAACAGTTGGGCCTGATGATGATAACTGTGAGTTGTTCCATCATTCTCCTGCCTTTTTCTTTTTATTCTGTTTGTGTTGAACCATGTTTGGCAGGAGAATATTTGATCGTAATCTTGATCAAGGAGGCTTTTCTCGTTTTTTTTTCTTTGACCCTGTGAAGACTTGTGACATTACATGGAGGTTTGGCATTTTGCATGACCTCCATTCATATTTGTTGTTTGGCCATTTACCTAGTTTCCTTCAAAACGTTTTGCTAAACCAGGATTTCTAAGTCTGTGTGGATTTGACCTTGTACAATTATTCACAGATGAACTTGGCATCCCTCATGGTTGTGTCTCGAGTGTCACACATTTTGGTGTTAAGATAAATGGTATCATTGAACAATTTCCTCTTACTGTTGCAAACAGTCTGTATGTCAGCTACTTCCACTTTTTTTGTTCGTCACAAACGTGAGATTTATTGAGAGGCATTTTAGACTCACTCGTTGAAGTCGACCACAGTAAACAGTTTCAAATTCTCTTCTAAGATCATCTGCATATTTTTCCCCCATCAGCAGGGTTTACATCTTGATCTGTAGTTCGATCTTTATGACATCATTCTTCCCATGGTGGCTATGACAAAGTTCCCAAGACTTATATTGTACAGTAGGCTTACTTTTGTTCTTCAATTTAGAAGCTCCGTGTCAAGTGTACAAGTTTTTGACATCATTTTCTTTTTTGTAGAACTGCTTTATCGATGTGTGACCTTTGTTACACTTAAGTCACAACAGCTCATGTCTTGCTTTTATGCTGTCATTATGACTGCAAATGGTGGCATCATTTGCAGCAACTTTTTCCTCAGGGCTCACCCCTGACATTGGACGGTGTCATTGGCTATGATGATACTATCAACTTGATTGTATTTTTAATTTTTTTGAGCCATTGGCGATTTTAATAGTTTAATCTTTTTACATACATTATGGGCATTATTTAATATTTAGCTTCTTTTATTTATACCTTTTTTAAATGTTTTATTTCTTTTTCCTATTTTTATGAGTGATTTGGCACTGATATCTCCACTGCGTTTTGGATAAATCTTAACCAATGAAATATTTGAGTTTTACTTCTCACATGTTGTTCTAAAATAGAATTTGTGAACATCAAAGTATGCATGATAGCACAAAATAACAGGAAGTTCTGTGTTCTCACCAGTAAGAACAGTATCAGTTATTTCCAATAATGCAATGGTTATTTGGACAGTCAACAAATCTTCACCTCCTCTGACATGTGTTTTCTATCCACTGTGTTTTAATCTTCCATTCAGCAGTAATATCAATCTTGGCTTATTTTCTCTTGTTATTATGAAATTGTTCTTTTCCAAAGTAGGAATCACATTTCCAGTGAATTTGACAGCTGTGCCACAGGATATTCATGTGCTTCTGTGATGAGATATGTATTTAGTAGATGGGCCGTCTTTGTATCTGTTAAATACAATTGTTGCCTGAAGATATTTGACTTTCACAAATTCAGTATGACCATTGCAGATGACATGTGTTTCCAAAGGAATCTGCTGCAAAGGTGGACCATTGTCAACAGAGGCCAAAACAGTTTCTATATTGATAACTTTCTAAATTACATCAACAGATTCAAAAAAAGTATATGGATAGGTCTATAATAAACTTTCGTATGCCACAATGATTAATTATTCATAACTAATTAGTGTCAGAGATACCTGAATTGTATTTGAGTCTGGTACCTATTGTTTATTGTTCAATGTGTCGTTTTTTTTTAACAATCTTTGTGTACAGATACTGATCAGATACCACAGAAAAGTAATTTAATTTTACACTGGCTTTGTTAATTTCTTCTGCATGTTTCTTATCATAACAGTATCTTGTACGTTATTGAAATGTTCAGTTATTAAAGTACGTTTGCATTATAACTGTTTAGTTAAAATCAAAATCAGTAATACAACAGTTGTTAGTAATTCATGTGCTCGTGCTACAAGTATTCAAATTGAAAATAAGTACTTGCTGACAAAGACTAGGATTAGGGATTTTCTAATACACTGTTTTCGAATGCCTCTATAAATAAATATTCATCTATAATTTGCCTATACCAATTTTTTTTAAGTATAATGGAAAGAACTATATAATTTATGTATTTTTATTTTCAGTAACACTTGAGAAAAAATATACTTGAATTGACCAAATGTTCCTTTTCATTCAGTTGGAAAAAAAATGAGTTGTTGAAAGGACGACGTTTGAAAACAGAACCGTGTATAAATATTAAAGATTAAAATTCAATAAACAATCCATAATGAAAAGTGTCATAAAAACTAAATAAAAATTATTAGCATTGTTTTACTATAATTTTGAATACTATCCTTAATTAACTTCTTGTACACCCATAACAGTGAAAAATACGTTATAGATATTTATAAATGATCCTAAATGAAGAAAATCTATCAACACATAAAAACTGTGTATCTCAACGTTTCCACTATTTCTCAATAAAAACAACCTCTCCCAGTGGCATTAGAAACCTGGTTTTGATACCCATAGTGGGCAGAGTACAGATAGCCCATTGTTTTGCTATTACTTAATTACAAAAAGTCATTAAAAACAAAGATCCTGCCCCAATGACTCGGGCCGTTCACTAGCACAGCGATATATCTGCGGACTTACGCCACTAGAAACCGGGTTTCGATACCCATAGTGGGCAAAGCATAGGTAGTCCATTGTTGAGCTTTGTGCTCAACAGAGAGGCAGACTCAATAAGTCTTAAGCTTTATTATGTTAAAAACGGATTTTGAAATTCGTAGTGAACAGCAAAATTAACCCATTATGTAGCTTTGCGCTTAACAACAGCAACAAAATATTGTCACAAAACATATTACATCACTTGGGGGTAAAAATTAAAGGGTGTGCTTTTTACAAAAGAACCATTTCAAAATAAATTATTTTGTTATGTGTGTGTGTATGGTATGAAACTTAAGGCTATTAAATATTTAAATGATTGTAAGCAAAGTGGGGAAGTCGAGGTATTTTGTGCTATCATAAATTTTAAGGTCTTGACCATCGTATTGTATCTGAAAGCAAATATCAGGGTACTGACACACACGATATCGTTGGTTGATAATGGTATTGTCAGTCCAGACTGAATACCATGAAATCATCCATGTGATTTGTTGGGTTAATACCTAATGTATTTGTAAGGTCAGATGGCCAGTCGGATTCAAAAGCAGTGAGTCAATATCATATTGACACAGGCGATGTGCATTTGACAAAACAACTGATGCTCCAGCTTCCTTAAAGCATTTGGAAAGCCGTGAACTCGGAAATATAGGAGATGCTGCAAGGCAGACTTTTTAGACATTGTTTAGTCGTCTCCAGTAGTAATTATTAGGAATATGAAAGACACATCAAAGTTCTTTTTATTTTAGACAGGTAAAAGTGGTGATTTCCACTGAAGTCTTTTCTCTTTCACAAACAAAGAAATGTACTTATATGTGAGAAGGTTTCACTTGGTTCAAAACCATGATTTTGCGTCAAAATGCTACGGGTAGAGCTGGATTTGAAAGCAGAACTAAGAATGCCTTTGGTTTATGCATAAATTGCATGTCATGCCATCGAGTCCGCTTAATGTATTTTTTACTTTTGAGCAGATGATGGAGCTTTCACCAAAGGAACTGGCAAGTGAAGAGATGCTTAGTCTATAGTGACGATATTTTGGTGTTTGGTCACACTTTGAGCTTGCATCTAAGAGTCTAACAGTGCTAGTCAAGTGCATATGAAAATAATAGCTGAAGTAGAAATCAAGACAATGTGTGCTCGTGCATACAGAGGTGTAATTTCTCAGTCATATTATAAAAAGAGATAAGTCTTGTTTGATCAAACTAAGATATTTGCAATGATAGATTGGTTTTGAGCCCAGCATGGCCAGGTGGGTTAATGCGTTTAACTCGTAATCTGAGGATCACGGGTTCGAATCACCGTTGCACCAAATATGTTCGCCCTTTCAGCCGTGTTATGATCAATTCCTCTATTCGTTGGTAAAAGAGTAGCCCAAGAATTGGCGGTGGGTGGTGATGACTAGCTGCCTTCCCTCTAATCTTACACTACTAAATTAAGGACGGCTAGCACACATATCCCTTGTGTAGCTTTGTGCGAAATTCAAAAACAAAACAAAAGATCGGCCTTGACCGAGAACAAAGTGAGAAGTTCATAATGTCTTTGGTTTTTGCTTCATATTGCAAATTATTTGTAGCCGACTTTTGGAAGAAAGTTGCGTTGCTGTTGGCTCTCAAGAACTAGAAGTGTAGTTTGGATGGTGTTACGAATGTGATTAAGCATTACAACCCCTAAATCTTTTAATGAATAATTCAATGCTAGCCTATCCATATCAAGACTTTATTTTGTATGCGAATGCCAGGAAGTGCAGTCAGAGCAGTGTTGTTGCAATTGTAACAAGGGGTGAAATATGTAATGGCATACATTAGTCATCTGCTCACAGCTGCCAAATGGAGACAATGTTCATGAACAAATAACTGTTTGCAGTGGTTATCCTTATAAAATATTATTGCTACTACTTGAATTGGAAATTTATCGTATAGCTGGACTATAGTTGACAGTAATCTTTAGAAATCTAGAGAGAATGATAGCACAGTGGGTAGTGACAGTGCATGAATATAACTTTGTCATAGCTCATCACCTGAAACATAGATGTGCAAACAGACTGTCTCAACTGCACTGTGACAACTTGTTAGTTTGTGGATTTTTCTGCACCTGGGAATTAAAAACACTGTTTCAGAAAAAAAATATATACAAATTACGAAGAGGATTGATGTCCAAATTAACATTTCGTGAACTCTTGCAAGCATCTGAAATACCTTATTGTTAGCATAAGTACCCTTACTGTCCAGTACAATAAAGCCAAGTAGCAGTAGTAATAGTGCACCAGTTAGTGATATTCGTAGCAAGAAATATTCTGGACTTTACACTACACATAAATTAGAAGGAATCAAAATGTAAGCTACACTTGCACTATTATTTGACATTACGTTTCATCAAAAATACTGTAGTAGTTTGTACATCTAGCCTGTAAGTACTGCTGGAACCACTTTAGAAACGATATGGTCACCGGCCTTACTTACGCTTGTACCGACCGTGGTGTCACCTAGGGACAGACAAACACAACTTTCATGTTTCAATCTTCAAGTTTGTTTCCAACCACGAAGCTACACAAAGGGCTATTTGTGCTTTTCCCGCAATGGGTGTCAGAACCCGATTTGTTGCTATGTAAGTCTGCAGACTTACCACTGGAGGGCATAAGCTTCAAGAAATAAATAACTACTGGCAAAATGCGGGTAAATTAAGAAACTTAACTTAAAGTATATTTACCAGGAATAAAATTCATAGTATTACTAGTGTTCTCTAATACGCACTTAGATAAAGCCAGATTCCCCTGTAGATTGCAGAAGTTACACGTTTACCAGGAAAATTGATGAATATCTAACAAGTACTTAGCGTTTTGTTTTTAAAGAGACACAAAACTTGAGCGCTTTCGAATAATTCACTATTTAATTTTCGGAGTATAAAGGAGACTAATTACTGGGTGGAATACTGTATGAAGTTATTACCGCTTAACCATATTGTTGGAATGGTTTACTAGAAACTTCACTTAGTGGCTCAGAAATCAAGGGATTGAAATGTCCTTCCAATCACATGATCATCCTAACTGTCAATAACCGACTATATTTTTTTATAATTTAATAGAAACATTACGTCTCAATACCACTTGCTAACTTGGATGGAGAGAAATGCCACTTTTTCTCAACCTGTGTTCAAGCGGATAAACGACTCACCTTACTGTTAACGAGTGAGTAACATTCACAAAATGAAATTCATATATTCTGCCAAACACTTCAATTTCATGACTCAGAAATAAAGGTATGCTGCATCCTTTCATTCACTGGTTACTTGAACCAATGACTATTTTAACCCACGCATGAGTAGTGACTGCATAATTAGTACATAAATTATTTCTTATGTCATCACTTGGAGTATCAGAAAGCAAGGGATTTCGATGAAATTTCAGTCAGCAGTAATTCGACGACGTAATAATCTTATCTTATAATCATGTAATGTACTGCATAAATTACAGAGTTTATCATGAGATAACTTATAACACAATGAATGCTACCTCAAATGTCTAACCCAATGATATTCTTGACTTTTACTTATCAGCCCTACCCATACTGATCAGAAGATCAATACAGTTCCATTTGTAGACTGTTAAAAGGCTTCATTCATTCACGTTGATAAACTGACAATGCTTAAAAGGTAACTAAATTTTCTGTTGTGAGAGGAATTGTGGCCACAGACACTATGTGACTCAATAGCATCCGTTTGGTGGTCTGTATTACCCATTCTGTCAAATGAAAAGACTGGGTATGACAATGTAAAATACGGGTCTTCACATCATCTGGAACCATATACAACTCACCAAACGTTTAACTATTCAAGTTAGTTCCTGATCCACGTGGCTTTCTTCTGGTTCTCCAAATCATGCTATTCAGTTCTCAGTGTTCTGTGCTATTATATTGACCAATGGATACGTTTTAACTAACTTCATTAAATAGTCAAGGATGATAAGCACATAGTAGTGACCTCTTACACACTCCAGGAGTAGATAAACAATATTTAAATTAGATGTTTGTATACCTCAGCAATATTTTGGTGTTTAACTTTACTATTGGGTCCACATCCAAGAAGATCCAACATTTTTCTTTTGAATTTTACCTTGCCTCAGCTAGTTTTTCATATAAGTGGCTTGTGCCATACATCACTCACAACAGTTATGAACATCTTGACACACTCTTAGCCAGAAGATTCTTGTTTGTTTATTTATCGTTAAAAACAAAGCTACACAATATCGATACTCCTGGTGGGCACAGCACAGATAACCCATTGCGTGAAAACAAACTTGAAGCTTGAAACATAAAAATTGTTTTTGTCAGTCCCTAGGTGACACTATGGTCGGTCCAATCGTAGATAAGGCAGGTAACACGATCGTTTCTGAATTGGTTATAGCAGTAATTTCGGACTAGTAGTACAAACTACTAAAGTATTTTTGATGAAGCGTAATGGTGACATACCTGATTGGCAAAAAAATATATCTAAATGAACACGTGTGTCTTACTGAAAGCAATACATGCACCTTTCATGAGTGTTCTTTAAATTAAATTAACACAAAGTAATCAATAATAGAAAGGATTCAGTAATAAATAAGAAAGGCGAAAATACAAAGGATGTGAATACAACAATAACAGCTGATTTGGAAACTATAATTGGAAAATGCATTGTACCTGTTATTTTATTAATGATGGTGAGACAAATTTTCGATTTAGATGTAGAAACGTTTGTCAAATGGTGAGTTTTTTTATAGAAGAGATAAGAATAACAAAGGACCTAACACTATGGCTAGAAATGTTTGAATTTTACAAAGTTACAGAGGTCTGTTTTTGATAGTCGTCTCTAACTCATCAGTGAAAAATGAATTCCAACCATTGGGATACTTTTTAACCAACAAATAATGGAATTGACTACACATAATAACGTCTCCACGGCTGAAAGAGCGAGCATGTTTGATGGGAAGTAGACTTGAACATATGACGCTCATATTTCGAGTCAGGCATACTAACAACCTGTCTAAACCAAGCCTTAGCTAGATATTTTAAGTAGAAGTTTGAAGAATACAGCTTTACCTATTGTTTCTCATAAGCATAGTGCAGAAAATGTCTCAATTTGATCATGTTAAAATAATCAGTAAATAATACATTAAATTCAAAAATAACAGATTAGATATTATAAGTAAATAAAGGTGATAAAATGTATTGAAATTGAATATTTTGAACAAGCTAACAGTTTTAGTCAATATTTTTCTAAATGTCATTTCATTACAATATGTAATTTTGAATAACGAAACTTTAGACCAAATGTAATATGAAGAGGTGAAACCTTATAATTCAGGCTATATTTGTTACACAAAATTTCAGTGGGAAGCAATCTCTGAGGAAAGATGATGAAAGAAAAAGTGAGGTTAACGCAACCTAACCCAAATCAGATGAACTGTGTAGAAACATATTGCATCCAAGGCTCTTATTACTTCCTATGGAACACGTACTATTTGAATGATAACCAGATTAGTAGGGAGAAAAGAGATCAAAACGCTCATAATATAGTTGATTGAGTGGAAACTCCAGGAAGCCGAAAATTGAAAATTCTCGACTTTTTCTGATACACATTCTCCGAGTAAAGTTTGTCACAAACAAATACACATTCTTTATGTGGAATTAAAACTATTTGAAGACTTTGCTATAAGACGCGCATGTCCATAGTGGTCAATAAATATGCAAACGAAAGAAAAGTTTTAACAAATGTTTGAAGAATGAACATTCTACTATTCTTTGAAATAAAATTAATAACTATATAATTAAATATAAAGTGGGAAGATTTAGATTGCTCTCATTTTTGGATATTGTTTTTACGAATATACAGTTTTAACACCCTTTAAATATATTGTTTGATGCTCATAATAAAAGTGAAAGCATACAAAGTCTAACCACATGAAATACTGTTGGAAGTACCTCATTAGAAATGATGCTGTGGCAAGTTGTGGCATTCACTATGCCTTCTATAGTCAGGAAAACATTTCAAAAATAATGATTCTACAACCGGTGAAAAGAACAGTTGGGACCACAGAAAAGGGTCGAGTAGTTCGCGTAATTTTTCTAAAAATGTCTTCACCCATTTGTGAAGAAAATGGTACAGCATGGCTTAGTGGACACACATTACTTTTCTACCATCCTCATAATTTCATTGTCTGCATTATTTACACAACGAGTGGCGCATTTCTTGTTGGTAACAGAGATCAGTGATTTATGCAGTAGTCTCATGCTGACATAATCCATTTCTTACAAAGTTATTTGCGAAGGGAGGCTGGAAATGGCTGTCAATTGCAATGCATTCAATGCAACTTTAAGCTGGTGAGTTGTTTCATGACAGTTGTACTTAACCATAATGTCGTTGTGTTACCACATTTCTCCTTTTTCTGTCACTATATGTTTGTGATCACAATTCTCTTCACATCTGACAATTTAGTTACCTTTTCGTTCTTGTTTGTTTGTCAACGTAAATGACTGATGTCTTTGAGCAGCCTACAAATGAAATTGTCTTGGTCACTATGCATTCTAGACATGCATGCACAATCACGTCTCTTTTGAACACTGTAATATACTGGATCTTTCCCTTATATATGTTAAAATACTTTAAATTTGCTTGTACCAATCATATATAGCGCTGCAGGGATCACTTAACACATCATGTGATGAACGTAATTTGCATTTGCATTTCATATATCTTTAAACTTTTCTTTACACATATTGAACTATCAGGGTTAACATATCTTGACTATATATACTGTTTTCATGGCTAATTATTTTAAGTTTATTCATCAGTTATTAATCCAACCATATAAGTTTCAATTCTTCATGCAACTTTAATAAAAAAAAATATATACACACATACATGTTACATTTAATCCTAAGATTCTGTCATTCACCGAAAAAAATTAACGTTTTGCTCGTTATTTTGGTGCTTGAGCAAAGATGTTATAAAATCAGTTTATTTTTTACTCTAGTCATAATACACTTAGCGAGGCATTTATGCTTGAGCGTTATTTATAAAGTTGCTTAGGCCTACAAGTTTAAGCAGTGTAGAGTTTTGTAAAAGCAGCTCGTAGAAACTTTAACGATAAAGTTAATAAATTTGTTAGTGTTACGTGAACTGTGCTTCAGTTACTTTCACAAAATAATTTAAAAGAACCAGCTTAATGAAAAACTCAAGTGTAGCAAAGCCAAATATACAAATAATGAAACAAAAAAAAGAGACAGCTTCTTCTGCCTTTGTGTAAAACGTTACAATTAAATTGTGAATTACGTTTAGATCTTCTTCCTAATCGGGATCTGAAGGGTCGTATCAGATGCTTCCACTTCTTCCTTTCTAATTGCTTGAAGCTTTTTTGTCAACATGGAGCTTTAGGCTTTGCAGACCTGGGAGCAGGGGTGTAAATTCTGGGGGGATGGAGAGTATACATCCCTTTTCATTTTAGGTGGGGGTATTATGGTGCTCACAATCATCCACTCATACAGTTTGGTCTGTTAAATTATTTTATTTCATTATAGGCCTACAAATTGTGTTTGTTCTTGTGATTCTCGTGTTCTTACCAATCTAATTATAATAATTAGGCCTAGAAGTAGGCTTTTTCAGTAGCCGAAATGTACATCTTTAATATAGGCTGCTCCTAAGCTTTTCGATCTAAGCGATAGTTCGTAAGTATTAATCAGTAGGCCTAAGTATACATGTAAGTATCGTGACAACAAGATTACTCTGTGACTGCATGTTTACAGCTTTCAGGTTCACGTAATCAGAGATTACCAATTTGCAAATTGAACAGTCCACATAAGTGATTGCATATTGGGAAAATAAACGAGGAAAAATAAATGAATATTGAAAGAGATAAGAAGGTAGTCGCTGATTGTGTCAGGGTAAGCCGTGAAAGAGATAGGAAGGTAGTCGCTAGTAGTGTCACGGTAAGCCGTGAATTTTAGGGAGTAAGATAGGAGAAGGGTAGGGATCATTACAATTTCAAGTACGTCGTAATTCTCTGGTGAGCGCATGGTAGTGTGTCGAAGTGTTTTCATTAATAAGATGCGTGTTATTGTTCTCGAGTAGTCTGTGAAAGCTGGATCCTATGGCGTTGGTTTCGTAAGATTGTTCGTTTGTGGTTAAGCAAAAAAGTGTACAGTGGTCTATCTATGCTCTGCCTACTACGGGTATTGCAACCTGGTTTCTAGCGTTGTAAGTCCACTGGAAGAGTTGCAGGAAGTTAATGCCGATTGGTTTGCTAGGAGAACAATACATGGCAAACAAGTATAAACATGGTTTGACTGTTGTTAAACGGGAATTTGCAGTAAACGCTTTTGTTGACAGTTGAGCAAACGTCTGTTTCCATTTCATTGTGTGGGGTAATGTTTTCTTTGATAAAGGTGGAAATGCTTCTGGTTTCATTAGTTTTGAGCTGCGTAAATGATTCAAAGCTGGAAATATTTATATTATTTTCTTATTTGGCTGATGGTCAGTTTTCTTAACAAGATTTCTGCTTACTTTTTTTTGGTATGGAGACCTCCATTACAATTTATATGAAGCATGTTCAGTTGTTGTTTTTTTCTGAATGTTTTACTTTTCGCTTGCATGCTTCGATGTGCACTGTGATGTGATGTGGTTTGAATGTGTTTAGGGTGAAATAGTAGTTGACTGCTTCGTAAATGTATAGAATTAGGGCTTCGAATTTTATAAATGTGATTAAGCTTAGTGGTGGCATGGTGCAGAGTTCAGTTAAAAAAGCTAATAAGTTTATAGTGTAATTTCTTAAATTAAAGTTTGCGTTGTTTTTACGTATTCGTGTCGTATAAAGCTACTGTAGCGTACCTTCTGTTGTGCAAGTTGGTATTGGAAAGAATTTCGTTGTTTTAGGTGTGATTCGGGAGAGTTGTGTGAAAGGAATTTTACGTGATATAGGTTGTCTGTTGTTTGTTTTTGTGAAGAGGTTGTTGAGTGGGTGACGGACGATGAGATACAAAGTTACATTGTGGTAAACATGTAGTGTTCATGGAAAAGTGAGTTTTAGTGTAGAGGAAAATGTAGTTTGTTCAATGTTTGCTAGTTGAGTGATATTTTGTGCATGTCTTAGACTTAGCGGTATGCAGACCTTGGTGTTAGCGTACTTTACTTCTTCATGTTATTTGGGACAGTTCTCTACTTCATAAGATTCAGCATATCTTACACATCGTATATTTGCTGTGCAGTTAGGTTTCGAGCGCCCAAACTTTTGGAACTTTGGTTTGAAAACTATAGCTAGCAGCTTGTGTAAAATTTAATTATCTTTAATGTCGAGTTAGATGCTTAAAATTACTATTTAGTAGATATGGAGCATGTTATTGGGGATATGCACAGAAGTGATACCAGTGTTATGTAAATGTCATGTAAATGTTTTGTAAACGACAACATGTCATGTTGTGTTTAAATTTTCATTTCTATTATTTATATTTCCATATTTATATTATTGTTTCAAAGTTTAATCAATAAAATATGTTGTTATTCATTTAAAATAACATTTAGAAATTTCTAGAATTAGATAGATCAAATATATGACTATAAACGGAAATGTATGGCGGCCTAGTGTCTATACGTTGAGTCTCGTGCAAGAACGGACATGCGCAGATTGCTCTGGAGTTCTGAAGAAGTTACGCGATTGTTCGAGAAGAGGCCTACTAATATATAAACAGACGGAGACGCGAGAAATGAGAAGAGTCATTAGTTTTTATTCGAAGAAAAGAAGAGTCAGTCATTCGTTTGAGAAAGTTTAAGTGTTTGCTATGATTTTGTTCAACTTGGATTTGTGACCAGAGCTAGATCTACAGAAGCTGTGATTTTGTCTCGTCAATCTTTGCGATTCATTTCGAATTACTGGTTTTTCTGAGAGTCGGAACGTACGGACTGTTTAGGGGAGACTGGGAAAATTGGAAGGCGGCAAGTTTGAGACGTTCATCAAGAAGTACCGTAAAAAGAACTTCGTCATTCTCCATTCAAATTTCGGTATTTCGTCGTGGGACCAAATTCACACCCTAGACCGGAATTTTGGATTTCTGATCTGAACTTTTGGAGTTTCATTCTAGATCATTATATTGGACACAGGCCAGTAACATTTTGTATCGTAATTAACATTGAAGGTTGAAACAAGTACTATTGTGTATTGTAATTAATTTTGAATGTTGAAACTGAATATCTGTCATTGTTATTATATAATTTCTGTTATATCTGTTACGTATATATAATAGTTTAGTGTAATAAATTATACAAGCTGTTGCGTTTAGTCTATATAAAACATAAAAAACGTAACAGAAAAGTGGGGGCTCAGCCGGGATATCGAACAAACAATTTAATTCTATTCTAAAATTAGATTTATATTCTATACAGAATATACAGCTTGTATATTCAAAATGGCATTCCAACTCGAAGATTTTATAGACAAGTTTAATCAGAATCCCTCTTTCGAATTGATCAGTGAATTAAAAATATCTAAATTGTTTGATGTTGGAAAACATTTCAATTTAGAAGTGAAGCAAGCAATGAAGAAAGCAGATATTAAACGAATTATTATTGAACATTTGGTCAGCCAAAAAGTTTTACCTCAAAAAGTTGTACAACAATTGCCCGCCGCTCATTTTGACCCAGATTTTGAATTAAAAAGAATGAAAATGGAAATGTAATTTCGTTTAAAAATTGAAAGCAAACGTCTTGAGGCAGAACAAAAACGTGTTGAGTTAGAACAGGAAAACAAACGCCTTGTTCTTGAGGCAAAATAAAAACGTATTGAGGGAGAACAAGAAAACAAACGCCTTGATGCCGAAATACAAATCAAAAGCATAAAAGCTGATAAGGAAATCAGTATGAGAAAGGCACAGACAGAAGAAAAGGTTGTCCAAATGCGGTTGGATAATTTTGATGCTTCCAAACAAATTCGTTTAGTGCCTCCATTCAATGAGAAGGCTGTAGATAAATATTTTCAACAATTTGAAAAATTGGCTCTTAGGCTAAAATGGCCTACCGAATATTGGACAGTATTACTTCAGAGTGTTCTCAAAGGTAAAGCTCAGGAAGTATTTTCCAAACTCAAAGTTATGATTACGAGCACGTCAAAAAATGCATTTTGAATGCTTATGAATTGGTGCCAGAGGCATACAGACAAAAATTTCGTGGTTACAAAAAGTTTGACAGCCAAATTTATGTCGAATTTGCTCGTGAAAAAGAAACTCTGTTCGACAGGTGGTGTGATTCCAAAGAAATCAAAGATGATTACACAAAACTCAGAGAACTCATGTTACTTGAAGAATTTAAAAGATGTATTCCCGTAGAGCTAAAAACTTATATTGATGAACAAAAAGCTTCCAAAATTCACGATGCTGCTGTCTTGGCAGACGAGTATGCTTTGACTCACAAAGATTTCTCGTACAAAAGCAAAACAAATCACACAGCAAAGAAACCCAATGACTCATTCAAACATTATGCAAATGTCGACAAAGACAGAAAAGAGCAAACTTCTGATTCTCAAACAAAGACTTCATCTTATTCTCAAAGCTCGTCATCTACCAAAAACGTGTCATTCTCATACAAAACGTGTTTATTGTAAGAAACCTGACCATCTGATTTCTGAGTGCTATAAGATCAAAAACAAGCCATCACCCAATAGTTTCATTTTGCCCTCATTGGATACATCATTGGTTTCCAATGATTTTGACCCTGTCCAGTCTACTGTGGATTCCAAGTCCAATATTCTTGATGTACCTGAAAATCTTGTTGAGGACAAATTTAAGCCTATCATCACCGAAGGTTTTGTTTCTTTTGTTGGCGATTCACATCTACAACCAATTAAAATCCTGCGGGATACTGGAGCTTTTCAGAGTTTGATTTTGGAAAGTGTACTTCCGTTTTCTGAAAAGTCATCCGTTGGGGCCAATGTGCTCATTTCTGGTGTAGAAGGTGGCGTCGTTTCTGTACCTCTTCATAGATTGAATTTGCATTCGGAATAAGTTTCAGGCTCAGTGACTGTTGAAGGTGTGTTTGTGCTTTTGGGAAATGATTTGGCTGGTAGTAAGGTGGTACCAGAGGTTCGTGTTGTTGAAGCACCTGTTGTTACTCCCAGTACACAGCAACTCGTTGAAGAGATTCCTGATGTTTTTCCCGCCTGTGCTGTTACTCGTTCTCAAACACGTTTTCAGGAGTCCAAAGAGGATTTCCCTTTGTCTGATACGTTCATGTCTCACATCGATGAGATTTTTGACTCAACTTTGAGTTCTACTGATGACTCCAAGTCATTTTTCAACTCTCTTCATCGAAACAAACTTGTTGAGGAACAGGACAATGATCCTGAAACTCGTTCTCTTCTACAACTGGCTGTTGATGAAAATGAAATAGGAACTGTCCCTATTTGTTACTACCAGAAGTCAGGTGTGTTAATGAGAAAATATAGACCTCCTGACGTTGCTGCTGATGAAGAGTGGAATGTTATTCACCAAATCGTCATTCCAAAATGCTATCGGAATTATATTCTTAGTCTTGCTCATGATCAAGTGTTGTCGGGACACTTAGGTGTAAGAAAGACCCTAGATCGTATCCGACGACATTTCTATTGGCCAAAGATGTGGTTAACTTTAGTAAGACATGCCATTCGTGCCAAATGACAGGAAAACCAAATCAGGGGATTCCAAAAGCACCACTGCAGCCTATTCCTGCCTTTGAAGAACTATTTTTAAAGGTCATTATCGACTGTATTGGCCCGATGCCAAAAAGCAAAGCAGGAAATGAATACCTCTTGACGATCATGTGTGCTTCTACACGTTTCCCTGAGGCAATCCCTTTGAGGAAAATCACTGCTCCCAGCATTGTCAAGGCTCTTGTCAAATTCTTTACCATGTTCTGGATTCCAAAAGTTGTGCAATCAGATCAAGGCTCAAATTTTATGTCCAAGCTATTTCAACAAGCCATGCATGAACTAAACATCCATCAAGTTTCATCCAGTGCATACCATCCTGAGTCACAGGGTGTTCTTGATCGTTTCCACCAAATTACTGCCACGAACACTCAAAGAACTGGGATGAGGGTGTTCCCTTGTTATTGTTTGCAGTTCGTGAGGGTATTAAAGAATCCATGGGATTTAACCCTTTTAAGTTGGTTTTAAAAAAAAAGGTTTTCACAAGTTCAAACTTTTTTTTTTACTTTTAAGGGGAAGAGTGTTATGTAAATGTTTTGTAAACGACAACATGTCGTGTTGTGTTTAAATTTTCATTTCTATTATTTATATTTCCATATTTATATTATTGTTTCAAAGTTTAATCAATAAAATATGTTGTTATTCATTTAAAATAACATTTAGAAATTTCTAGAATTAGATAGATCAAATATATGACTATAAACGGAAATGTATGGCGGCCTAGTGTCTATACGTTGAGTCTCGTGCAAGAACGGACATGCGCAGATTGCTCTGGAGTTCTGAAGAAGTTACGCGATTGTTCGAGAAGAGGCCTACTAATATATAAACAGACGGAGACGCGAGAAATGAGAAGAGTCATTAGTTTTTATTCGAAGAAAAGAAGAGTCAGTCATTCGTTTGAGAAAGTTTAAGTGTTTGCTGTGATTTATTCAACTTGGATTTGTGACCAGAGCTAGATCTACAGAAGCAGTGATTTTGTTTCGTCAATTTTTGCGATTCATTTCGAATTACTGGTTTTTCTGAGAGTCGTCACGTACGGACTGTTTAGGAGAGACCGGGAAAATTGGAAGGCGATAGATGAGTTTGAGACGTTCATCGAAAACACCGTAAAAAGAACTTCGTCATTCTCCTTTCAAACTTCGAAATTTCTTCGTGGGACCAAATTCATACCCTAGACCGGAATTTTGGATTTCTGATCTGAACTTTTGGACTTTCGTTCTAGATCATTATATTAGATACAGGCCAGTACCATTTTGTGTTGTAATTAACTTTGAATGTTGAAACTGAATATCTGTCATTGTTATTATATAATTTATGTTATATCTGTCATATATATAATAGCTTATTGTAATAAATTATACAAGCTGTTATCTGTGTTTTTCTGTTGCGTTTAGTCTACGATTTGTTTGTTCGTTCATTTTGGAATTTCGCTCAAAGCTACTCGAGGGCTATCTGTGCTAGCCGTCCCTAATTTAGCAGTATAAGACTAGAGGGAAGGCAGCTAGTCATCACCACCCACCGCCAACTCTTGGGCTACTCTTTTACCAAGGAATAGTGGGATTGATCGTCACATTATACACCCCCACGGCTGGGAGGGCGAGCATGTTTAGCGCGACGCGGGCGCGAACCCGCGACCCTCGGATTACGAGCGCACACCTCAACGAAAACATGAAACACATAAAAAAAAACGTAACACCAGCAAAATTATTTTGGGGCCAGTGGACCAGAATGTGAGTATAGTCTTTGGGATCATTGCATTTAAGTACCAAACCCCCTCTTAGAAAGACATCTGATTTATTTAAAGCTTCCACTATGGAATAATTTACGAAACTCAGTGGCGATTTATGATTGTCTAAGTGTACTAGTAGTACCTTCGACAATAATGATTGGTATACATGGTTTAGAGGATGTTAGAGTTGGTTGTAACTGAATGTTCTCATATTTGTGGAAAGAATGTTGGTTCCTGCTGACCTACTGTTTGTTTGGTCGAAAGTGTTTTGTGTGTTGGAAGTGTGAGGAGCCTTAGTTGGTTTCTTTTCTTTCAGTTTATTCTTTTTAACCACGATAAAACTTTTATTGTCTTCAGCGTGGATTTCAGCGTTGATGAGTGATTCCAGTGAGGATCTGGCCAGTGAATAGCAGGAGTCTTTCTTAGAATTCGAGAGGATTATGTTCGAGGTTGATCTGTTAGAGAAAGCGTTGGTTTCAGTACTGTCGAGTAGGGCTTTCATCTCAGCATGATCAAGAGCAGCTTTTACTGACCATATTTTAACATTACTTCGCTCTTTATTCCACTAGAAAAACAATAAAAATTAGAGTACAATTTTTGATGCAATTTCACTCACTTATTGAATTTCCACGATTTGCTGGTTTAACAAGAACACCACTTTTAGCTAGTTGTTTAATGGTTTCTAGATTACTTTTTGCCTTACAATGTTTTATCTCTTGTGCCAAGTGTGGTTTTTTTGCAAGTTCGTTCTTGGGACACCTTGTGTAATTATTAACATTTTTTTATAGTTTGGTGTGTACTTGTTATTTTAAGTTTGTGTTTGATTTTCTGTGTGCATTTTGTATCAAAGCGTTTACTTCCTTGTGTATTTTCATTGCTCCTTGTGACTGCATTCATATTTCTTTGTTAATTTCTTTTTGTTTATTTATTATAAGCACATTTTCGTTTTTCCTTTTTGTTTCGTTCACTGTTTGTGTAATTTCGTGTGGTTCTTTATGTAATGTGTCAAACGTTTGAGTAATATTCTTGATATTCCATTTCGTATGTTAGACTTGCTTAGCATTCTTTATTTTGTGTTTTGGTTGTTTCCATGTGAATGGTTATGGTATTTGTTTTTGGTGAATCTCTTTTGGTAACTTATTGTTTTTTTTACAGGTCTTTCAACGTAGGAGAGATCCTTTTTGCAAGGACTACTACCTGATGTAGTTGTGGAATAGTTCTTGCTCTTATTCTATTACCATGGTCACCCAAATGAAACTTACCTACGTTTATGGAGGATGAAGTCATATGTCTAAATCTGCTAAATTTGCTGCTTGTTCCTCGCTGCGTTCCCTAATATCTTCATTGGATATCGAGAGTTCGATGTGAGTGTCTACTAGGTGTAATATTGAGCCTGAAGATTTAGAAGAGAAGTGAGGTACGTGTTGATTCTTTGAACACCAGAACTTGTTTCCTTCCTTGGAACCAGGTTTATTCCTCCTCGGAATTTATGTTTCTTAAGACCAGGAAAGTTCAGGTTCATGTGACCTCTTCCTTCCTGTGGTTTAAGGTTTCTGATGAATGTGAAATTGAGGCGACACGTGGGCTAGAGTAAGCTGCTCTTACTCCGACTACTTTCACGTATCGATGTTTCCATTCTTGTATCATATATACCACATCTTATATTCAGTGGCACAGCTGTGTGTCTATGGACTTACACCGTTAGAAACATATTTCGATACCCATATCATGCAGAGCATAATTAATCCATCGTGTAGTTTGTGCTTAATTACAAAAATATAAACAATTTATATTTGGTATTACAAAGTTCTGTACTGAATAAAAGTTCAGCATATAATAACACATTTCATTAGTTCTAGTGCTAATTAAGAAGATTTTATATAAAAAGACCCTTTCATTGTTGTCACCCTAGTCTTAAACTAACGCAAGTTTCTCTGTCCAGTATTAGGTGGCCTGATTAAATCCTTATTTCTAAAATATATGTTGACTAGGAAGAGGTACTTATGTCTTCTTCCAATATGTATGTAATAGCGATAGAGTACACATAATAGATCGTTCTTTGGCAGTTTTCCTCAATGAAATTTAGAGAATTATGCAAGAGTTTATTGGATATGGTTTGTATGTTTGCGTATTTGTGTGTAAGTTTTGACGATGTACTGCGAAGGACTTTGTATGCTGCAGTAATTACTGAGTTTCGCATTGACTGTATTTTATTTATATGTTTGGGTGCTATGTTTATACATGCTGGGCACGCATATTCGATGATAGGTCGTACATGTCTTTTGCATATTTCTATTATATTGTCTGGTGAGGTTTCTTGATTTATGCTGGATGCTTGCGTTATTTGTTCGTTTCCAAATTTTTGTTAACATAACATTAGTATGTCTCACCCACGTTAGCTTCATGTCGAAGGAACCTAGGAATTTTGACAAGTTGTGGTCTAAAGAAGTGTTCAATTCATGTATAATTTTGATGGGTCTCTTTTATGTCTTGTTTGTCTCGTGAATGTTAATAATTGTTATTTAAAGCATTTATTTTCATACGATATTACCAGCAGTAATCTTCTATATTATTTAATAATGGTTGTAAATTTGGCACTACTATGAATGGGATGGGACACTCTTTCAGACCGCAACATCGTTCGTGAATTGTGATGTATATCCAAAGTTTGGATCTGTTAAGGGTATATTGCTCACAAACATGATAAATAGAATAGGGCTAACTACCCATCCCGGAGGTACGCCAGCTTCTGTAGCAACCGATTCAAAGAAGGTTTTCCCTTTCATTTACTTCTATTTTTTTGGAAGTTGGATAACTAGAAAATAGTCCCTAGGGGTAGCTCTATTTTTGCCATGCGGAATCTTAAACCATTGTGCACACTGTAAAAAAATTGGCCCAGCATGGCCATATGGTTAGGGCGCTCTTCTCGTAATTTGAGGATCACGAATTCGAATCTCCGTCACACCAAATATACTCTCCCTTTCAGCCGTGGGGGGTTATAATGTAACGGGCAATCCCACTATTCGTTAGCAAAAAATAGCCCAAGAGTCGGCGGTGGGTGATGATGACTAGCTGTCTTCTCTCTGGTCTTACACTGCTAAATTAGGGACTGTCAGCGCAGATAACTCCATGTAGTTTTACATGAAATTCCAAAAATAAACAAACAAATGTGTCGAAAGCTTTCTCGATATCTATTTCGGATGCGTCCGCGACATTATATACTGTTTCTTTGAGTAGCTTTTGGGCCTGGCATGGCTTAGCGCGTTAAGGCGTGCGCTTCGTAATCTGAGGTTCACAGGTTCGCGCCCGAGTCGCGCCAAACATGCTTGCCCTCCCAGCCGTGGGGACGTTATAACGTAACGGTCAATCCCACTTTTCATTGGTAAAAGAGTAGCCCAAGAATTGGCGGTGGGTAGTGATGGCTAGCTGCCTTCCCTCTAGTCTCAAACTACTAAATTAGGGACGGCTAGCACAGATAACCCTCGAGTAGCTTTGTGCGAAATTCCAAAACAAACAATTCAGTATCTATTTGTCTCGAATTGTTTAATATTCAGTCAAACTTGTTGTCTTATAGTCAGATTTTTATTTTTCTATTGATTAATAAGTGGGGATTGAGATTGAGGATGCACCAGACAGGTAAATGATCGTTGTCTAAATTTTGACATATTTGAAAATACACCAACATTAAACTCCTATTAAAAAACACAGACATGGATCCAGTATATCACTGGTGCCATGTGAGTATGAAATATATGTCGGGATAGCATCTGAAGTAATACAGTGTTTGTATCTAATAGGTACTTACGTAGGATTCTGCCATTAGCATTTCTTGATTTACAGTTAAAAATTAAATGCTTAATTTTAAGATCACTCAATCTGCGAATAGCAAATAATTGCCAGTAGTGTTTTGTTTATACAGTCTTTCAGTACAAATGAAACAATTATTTTTAATTGTTACTTTTACCCTAAAATTTTATTTTTTTTAAATATTAAGGCTAGAACATTTTAAACTCGCTTATAGTTTGAAGCCCTCCTAATATAAATTGACCACGACCCATTTGCATGTTAAGCCACGTCTTAACCTGTTAATTTCCTGCATAACTAAATACATTAAAGACTGTCTTCCGCTGGTACAGCGATAAGTCTGTTCTTAGTAGTCCTCTTCTGTTGTTGTTAAATGCTCTAAACTTGATTTTAAAACTAGTTTGGATGTTTATCGGATACTGCAAAATCACATAAAATAAAACTTTCTTCCTCAAGCGTTAATTTTCTTTTCCATGGTTGAAAGTGCGTAATATATCATTGGTATTTTTGTTTACTGTAATAATTATTCTGTGTACCCTTTAAGGTTTTATTTCATATACAATTTGTGTTGTACGGTTTATTGTCAAGCCTACTCTTACTATCATTCAGTTACAACCACAACTTATGTTCCATATATATTAAAGAAACAATTTCGAGTGTGAACGTCATGGTACGTGAATTAAAAACTTTCATATATTGGATTGTTTTCAATATTAAACAAAAAGAAAAGAATAATTAATTTTAAAAACTTTAACCAAAATGAATAATTTAAACAGTCGTTCGATGACTGTATACGCATATGACTTTATTGATAATTAAATAAAAACACAGATTAATAGAAATTCTTATTTGAGTTATAGTCTTAGTCCACTAATTGCAAGAATCTTTAATGCATAAATTTCCTTCACTACTTTCCATTACAATAATACTTTTATTTAATTTTAGGAAAACAAAAATATTATACTTAAAATATTATAAAATTCAACTGCTTGAAAAATTTCTTACTGCAGAGTTAATGTGGTATTTATGAAATGGATACAAGGCATGTAGAATAAAATGCGAGAAACAACAAAAGTAATTAACACGAAAACCTTGCTGTCAGTCTTATTGGTGTCACATTAAATACAGACATTGATCTGGCTGGCGTAATTTACATTTCTTATTTAGATGACAAAGGCTGCTCAGCATAATACCAAAAAATATATTAGTCATTATAAAGAGGAAATCAAAGCAACGTTTAGATCATTTTGTGACTACTGAGTCCTGTAAACTTTAGACTGTTACAATTAGAAACAGAACACCCTGTCAGTGCAGTAAAGAAAAAAAAAAGAAACCGAAACCACTATCAATATGAGACAGATTTGGAAATTTGCGGTAACAGTATCATGCTGCCAAATGAAGCTTACAATAACAATAACCCTGAAAACTTGCCAAATTTCCTACTATGGAAGCCAAATACATTTTTCGTTTATTTATTCTATTAGTGAAATTTCTTTATAATGTAGTTACTGTCCCCACTCCTTGTTACAATAGGATACTAAACAGGATCTTTATACTCTTTTGCTCAGACTAGTATAAATATATATTTTGAACTTAAACAAGACATAATGTCCTGTTACATTCTTACAACCACTTTATCAATCTTTATTTCACTATTTTGTCATTTTGGTCATGGAAATTGTTTTAAAAAATCAAGCCTACCTAAGCAGACCTTCTACGTTTGAAAGACGATACCACTATGACCAAAATACACCTGAAAAGTTTTAATGAATTCATTGTATACTTGTTCCGGCATATTCATGGAATCAGAGCGCTTAACTCGCTAACCGAGGGTCTTGAGTACTTACCTCCTGTCACATAAATAGCATTTTTTCCTTCAGTGCTGCCCTCTATGTGCACAAAAATGTATGCATACCATAAATCTTTTGTTTTACCTCCATTGTAACTCATTGATTCCAGCGCAATTCTCATGCGAGTCAGTGTGCGACATACCTTCACCAATGAATGTGCCACATACCTCCACCAATGACAGTGCCACACACCTTTGTTAAGCATGTTCAACTCTATCTAACTATTGCTTCGAGTTTTAGCAGAACACTGAAGCATCGGTGTCAAGTGCTAAATCACACTATTTGTGAACGAGGTATATTCTTCACTCATCTATAAAAGGCATCGCATATATAAGCGAAAAATGAGAGAAAATTATCAAAGTGTGCCTCTAGGTGTAGAGTGGCTATAGTATGATTAACAGTGCAATGCAAGTCAACTATAATAAAAAAAATCCAGCCACCGTGTACTGACTTGATTTGATAGTTTTTATTTGATGAAAATGTTTAAAATCAAACTATTAAAACTGCAACTTTCAACATTAGAATAAAGCATGGAAAAATAATATTAAAAATATTATTATTACATAGAAGATAAAGTGTTAAACGTTTAGTCTGAAAAAGTCTTAGTTTCTTCAATGCCAACTCTTCTCCAAATGTTATATTGCATGTTTAGTGAGAAATAGTTTGGTTCCCTTACAGACATGTAATATAAACGTCACTAAAATGTTTTTTGTGTTTTTTACCTCGACACAGAAAATAGAATTATGTACATCATTACCACAAGGTAATATACTGGGCCTATAGGTAGGAAAATTATTTCCTATAATTCATTTTATTATGTGTTCCTTACAGATTTGCATTTTAAAAAAATTACGCAATTTAAACACTTCCAGAGTTACAAAATTATGCCAAAAAATATAAAAAAAAATTATTCGTTAGTAGTAATAATATAAAGCTCTTTAATACTCAAAAAGTATTAAAAATGGTCTAGTAAAATTAATAGTTTTAAAGTGCAAGAAAATCATATTTACGATTTAAAAAAAAATAAAGTATACGAATTTCTTCTGAAAGTCTCGTCAGGGTTTAGATTTAAGAAAACGTCTAAGCTGAGTTATAATAAGAACACTTTCGATAACTATGTTTCCGACGCTATGAGCGCATACATTTAAAAAATATGGTGAATATTTCAGTTAGCATAACACTGAGAGCTAGGAGTTAGCAACATGTATTAATATACAAAATCGAGGTAGGTTTAAGTGAAGCGAGTTTATAAATCATTTTATTTAGTGTTGTATAGTTTCAGCTACAATTCTAATTCACTAAATGTATGGGCTAGAAATAAAGTAACGGATACTTGGATTTCACATTTTGACAGATAACCAGCAGAGACAATAACTGAAAAAATTTTGTATATCACATTTTCACTAACTGCCACCTCGGTCAGTGTTGCGTTCTTGGAAATTAGATGATACTATTATCAGGAATGTGTTCATGAAACTTGAAGTTAGTTCAAGAAAACAAAACCGGTATTCTGCTTTTATTTACATGCGTATAACTTTAGAGCTTTGACCATACTTTAATAATCCAATAGAGATGCATTATTTACAGCATCATAAATTGCTATGCCCAACATTATCCACAGTAATTTAAAGATGCATGCTGTAGTAAGACATTATACATGTTAGTATAGATGTGTAATGATGTATCATCCATAATTTGCTTTGAAGGAAATTTTGAAAGTGTTCTTGGCGATATCTCAAAATTAACATTGAAGCCTCACATGATTTATATGTACGATTGTCTTGGTAACACGTCAGACTTGATTTATATGTACGTTTTTCGGTTGTCTTAGTAATACGTCAGACTTGATGATTCAGCCGTTCTCTCGAACAACGAGAAATCTCAAAGATGTTCTTTTATGGTGTTGGCTAGATGGAAGATAGTTACAGAAAGTATATGCTGGAATTTTGTGTAATTGTTGTTTTAATTCTCATTTCGTAACTGCCACCCTAGTGGCTCGGCGGTATGTCTGTGAACTTACAATGCTAAAAACCGGGTTTCGATACCCGTGGTGGGCAGAGCACAGATAGCTCATTGTGTAGCTTTATGCTTAATTCAAAACAACAACGTTTCATAAGTTATTTGTAGTAGAATCCCTACTTCATTTTTTAATACTCTTGTTTCATTACTTTTATATCAGGATCTTCAATTCATTTCAAATTAATTATTTTTAATACTTTTCTTTGTTTACTTTTTATGTTATACCCGTTTAAAACATATACTTTATCTTTATAAACTATCACGTTACTATCTGTCGGTATGGAGCAATATGTAATTATTGAATTGGGTTGAAAAGATGTTTAAGTACGTGTATGATATGTTTATATGATAATATAAATATATTATACTCGTATATTTATGATTTTTTTTTTATCAGAATATCGAAAGCAGATACATAGAGATCAGTTAAGTAAGCGGGATAAATTTATCTTGTAGTGATAGCCTAACCGTTAGCCCTGTTGACATGATTTGGTAGGTAAGTAGCAGACGAAAAAGTTTGCTGTTTTAAAAAAAAATGATGTATTGTTTTGTGAAAACGTTAGCGACCTCTTTAACGTATTATTAGTATATATATATATATATGTACATAACATATCGTAAACAATATTTTGAGTGGTCCAATTTTCGGTTAATAACTCGATAGGATGGGTTTTGCGAATTATTTGAAATATTTGTCGATCCCTATTGTTAAGTGCTACCACACTTAAAATATTGCAGTATTCCAAAGTAGTGTTACTAAAGATATCCCTAGCCTGCTAACAACGTAAACAAAACATTAACGTAATAATACCTTAAATCATATCGCATTCCTCTTTGTTTGTCATGTGCCCCAGAAGACACAGCAAAGAGTCCAATGTGGCTTTGTCTTAAAGCAAACAAACTTTTGGTAAAGAATTATAGCAAATGAAATAAACGGAAATATTCTAGGAGGTTATCTGACATAATCGCCCCAGAAAGCCCATTGAAATGATAAATGATAAAGGGTAAATGTAATATTTTCATTAGTTCTGTATGTATGACTAAAATGTCGTTTTCACACTCATATTTCTTTGTCATTTCTATTTATTCATATTTTATATTGTTATAAAGAATGAATAAGTTATTCTAATTGTTTGTAAAAAACCTGGAAGCTTCTTTGAAACAACCCACATTTTTTGGAACATAGAATAATATTAGAAAGGTTCTTCACTCTGAGGCTTTACCATATATATAAAGAAAAAGTGAATGAAATACGTTGGAATAATTTGTTTGTTGTAATAATTATATTAGTGAATCATGTTTCAAGAAATACTGACGGTTATTTGTCTGTGGTTACAATGCTAAAAGATATATTGATATAAACTCAGAATACAAAAAAAAAATACTTGCTTCGAAGTTGTAATTAGTACACAAACTACTCATTCTGTAATTACACTGGTTTACAAAAAAATATTTTTTGTCTGAGGCAAGAATGTGAATTGGTGTATTTTGCTAATTTGGGTGTGCTGAATTCAGATTTATAAACAGTTTTGCTCTATCACCTCTGGTTTTTTGGCTTTTAAATAGTCTCATTTTAGTATATACAGAGTATATACGTGCTTATTTCAACAGTTGCAACAGCTTATTACAGATAAAACAGAATAGATAAAGAACATTAACGGAATAAATATACTTGGATGACAGAATGTACACAATTCATAGTACCGCAGACAGTTAGAAGTGTGTTTTCTTAGATGATCTGGTGTATTTTGCCTCCGGGATGTCACGCAAGAGCATCCAGCAGAAGTCTCCCATCATGCTGGGGTTCCACTTGCCTTGGTAGTTCCTCTCCATCTTTGTAATGTCTTGGTGGAATCTTTCTCCGTGCTTATCACTCACTCCTCCAAGGTTTAGAGGGAAGAAGTTGAGGTGGGAATGGAGAAAATGAATTTTGAGTGACATTCGGCATCCCATATCCTCATAAGTCTTTAGCAACTTCTCAATACAGGCTTGGTAATTTGGTACGCGTGTGTTACCAAGGAAGCCACTACAGACTGACTTAAATGCTTCCCATGCTCTCAATTCCTTTAAGGTAAGAAGCTCCTCAAAATCAGTATCCTTCAGCACTTCTCGGATTTGAGGTCCGACAAAGATGCCCTCTTTGAGCTTAGCAGCACTGAGACCTGGGAACACAGTAGACAAGTGTTGAAAGGCAGCACCATTTTTATCCATGGCCTTCACGAAATTCTTCATCAAACCAAGCTTGATGTGAAGAGGAGGAAGAAGCACCTTCTTCATGTCAACCAGAGGATTCTCCTTGAGCTGTGTTCGCCAGGAACGAAAGTGCTTCTAGATCCCCAGTCTTTCTGCTTGTAATGCTGGGATACAGCTCGACTATCCTAGAGACAGAGAAAGCAACAGTACTTTGTGAAGCCCGCTTGCATACCCATAAGAAGACCAATGACCTTGAGGTCCCTACACAGACTCCACTGGTACTGGTTGTACTTAACAGCTTCTAAAAGAAGCTCCATATTGTCATAGGTCTCCTTTAGATGGACAGAGTGTGCAGTGGGAATGATGGGATATTTATTCCCGTTGTGCAAAAGCGCAGCCTTAAGACTTCGCTTGGAAGAGTCTATGAAAAGACGCCAGTCTGAAGTATTATGTGGTAAACCAAGGAAAGTGAACAAGCCAGGTACATTTGTGCAGTAGCACAACTTTTTTTCCATGTCGAAAAATGAAGCAAGGTCTTTGTTCCGATTCCTGAAACTGGTAATCCTTACATCTTCCTGGACTAGGTTCCACTGTTTAAGCCGAGAAGCCAAGAGCTCTGACTGCTGTTTTGACAGATACAAATCACGAGCAAGGTCATTCAGGTCTTCTTGCGTGATCCAATGTGGCTCGTTGCCACTTGTTCCTGAATAAGAAGAGTCAATATCTTCGGAAGAGATTGACTTGGCAGAATCTTCCCTTGGAGGCATTTCTTCATCTGATGAGGAAAGAAGATCCTTATTTACTGGAGGTGTTGGGACAGGAAGATCATCTGAATGGGGAATGGGTCTCATAGCAGATGGAAGGTTGGGATATTTGATCTTTTTTCTAGAAGATGCACTGAAACCAGTTATATTTGTTAGACAAAAATAACAATCATCTGCATGGCTTCGTGGCTCTCTCCAAACCATCGGGACTGCAAAGTTGAAAGCCGCTTTCTTGCCATTAAACCAAGCAGTTGGTCCATTGTAGCAGGGTTTACAACAGATGTGTGGAGCCCAAGATTTGTTCTGATCACCAATTTTACAGTCAAAATAATGAAAGTAGGCAGTTCTGAGGAGGAAAGTGATGGTTCGACGCTGTTCAACTGTCGTGAAGTCCCCACACACGTAGCAGAAAGAATGGGCCTTGTTGAGGCATCCTCGGTGTTTTGACGAGCTTGAAGCCATTGGAGAATCTGAAAAAAAACAAAGTAAAATTAAATCATATGTAAGGCAATAATAATTATTTGCGTCGTTGGAAATTGTAATACAAATATATACCCAAAAGATTGTGTAACACAATTGTCGAGGGACACCAACCTCCTGCGCTGACTGCCAGTGCACTACTGGCTGTTGATTGAGACGTGTTGGCTACGCTTAACTGCCAAAATCCGTCTCGATATATAGCTATACATATATATATATATAATGTAATGCCATCACTTATATTTGTTGCATAATAACTAAAAAAGAAGACATAAGTCACACAATATTAGAAATTAACCCTAAATGTATATACGCCTTTATGTACAGTATGTGTACAAAATGTACATTATGCATATCTAAAAAACTAGAGGTGATGAATAAAAACGGATTTCAAATCTGAATTCAGCACCCCCAAATGAGGTTAAAACAGCTATTTTTGTGCTTGCCTCAATTTCTTTGTAAACCAGTGTTATAGACTATAAACCACTTTGTATTTAGTAAACGCAAAGCAATACAAAGGACTATCTGTACTAGGCCAACCACAGGTATAAAAACCCAGTTTGATGTTATATAAGTCCACAGAGTTAAATAACTGTAGAACATTTGTTAACCCATCTTGTATCCATATAATTTCACTAAAACTCACCAAATTATATGAAAATCCTCATCCATCACTACAGATGTATTAGGATTTGATTATTTTCATTGCTCACTTTTGAAGCTAAAACTCCTTCCCAAACTCCCAGTTGTTTACGGCTTGTTTTTAACTGATACTGAAAAAAAGCCTTAATTTGTTCTTTGCACTTAGTAGACTCTTACTTGAATAATATTTATTTATTCGTGGTATTCACTGTTAATAAATTACGATGACTGTGATAACATAGTTTGTTTTTAAAATGTGTCTACACGTTGAACTCTTTCGGCTGATAAAACAATCACGTTGTTGTTTGTTTAAAATATATGTCGGCACTAAAACACCAAAGAAAGTTAGTTTTATCACATGAATAACATTATAATAAGTATCTTCTCAGAAAGAAATCGCTATGAAATACATTTTCCTGGAAGGTTCACAATTGTTTAAGTACATATTAATTACAAACACTATTTGAACTGTTTTACAAAGAAATAGTATACAATTATATTCAAATGGGACATGATTTGTTTACATTGAAACATAAAACATAATTAAAATATAAAGAGAGTTTCTTTCGCATACAATCCAAACGCAAAGACCTCTTAATTGAAAGTGTTAGTACACTCTTTTTATGTGTGGATTAGCAAGATTAGTAAATTACAATCTGAACATGTACAAGGTGTTCGGAAAGTTATTGTGCAGTTTTGAAAGCAGCGATAACAGCATTCATTCAGTCTATTTCAAGCCAGCAACTGATAGCGGTGTTTAGAAACAAAATAAGAAGGATCCAAGCGTGTATTGATGCCAACGGGGGTCACTTTTAATATTGTTTATAATTGTCATTCATATTTACCTCCTGTATGCTACATTGAAACATGTCTGTTAATAAATGTATAAGTGCAGAGTGACTTTCCGAACACCCTGTATATCGCTCAGGTTCAGTAATAGCTTTCAAAAAATTAAATATAAAAAAAATTAAACAACGTAACACCCATACAGGTGACCCGGGGAATTATGTACGCTAGATCTAAAATGTTAAGTAAATCAAGTGTGAGATCTCGGAAAAAAACTCCAGCACTTGCTGTCTTGATAATGTAAATCTTGTCGAAAACAACATAAGTATGAAAGAAAGGTGCGGCCGAAAAAGATTCAGCGTGCGACTCAAAGAAATGAGATCAAATTGGAAGCCAAACTTGTACCAACAATTATGGCATTAGTCAGAATTCTAGAGCAAGTATTTATTTATTAGTTTCACCAATCGTGCCTCAAGTTGAAGAGAAAATGCAGCTTGGCTAACTGATGAATGGAAATGAATGTAAAATTCTTATCAATGTCACAAGTGTAGTTACCAGTTTGGCCACAAATTTTGATTTCATCAAGTCACATCCTAAATACTTTTTATATGCCGCATCTTTTCTTCACATTTAAAATATTTTTGATAAGATGTCATGACTTTCTCATTATACATCAATAAACTACAGCGAGTAATAATTTCGGCATTCGGCAGTAACCTACGTTGTCTTTAGGATTTTAACCCTATCATTCTGAATTGATCTACACTTTGCAGAAACAACCAAGTTCTTTAAAATATATGGTAGTTTTTCCTGTCTAAAGTAGTGTTGATACCTTCCTTTTTAGTAACACCATTGAATCTAGATTAACAGTTCTTCTCATTACCAGCATGCAATCGGTACAGTTGTACCAAGCATAATTATTTGCACTAAATGCGTAAACTAATATCACCTGACGCCAAACGTTCTTAAATAAGGGTAATTTCATAAAGTTTAGTAAATTCAGGTTGAAATGTTGACAATGAATAATCAGTAATAACCCGTATGATTCTTCTGAAAACTTTGGTTATAAACTGCTAATCGAATTTGATTGGCCTCAGCAGTAGTTATATATATGCATGCATTTTTGTTTCTTTGAAGATAAGCACAAAACTACACAATGTGCTCTCTGTGCTTTGCCCACCACAGGTATCGAAACACAGTTTCTAGTGTTGTAAGTCCGCAGGCATACCGTTGTGCCACTGGAAGACATCTCCACACTATTTAACTTTATAGTTTTTGCTGTTCTAAATTATCCGTTTTTAGTTATTTTTGTCATTCGGATAAAGAACCGATGATTTAGAGCAGCAAAATTATAAGGTTAGAGGGTGTGCAGATGCCCTCCAATGGCACAGCGGTATGTCTGCGGACTTACAAGACTAAAAACCGGGTTTCGAAATCTACGCATAAAGTCAAATAAGCTATCGATCTAAGCAACAATTTTCTTTAATTTAAAACATCAATATTGTTGTTATTTCTAATAATCACGAAGTTGCACAAAAGGCTATCTGTGCTCTGGCCACCACGGGTGTCGAAACTCGGTTTCTAGCGGCATAAGTCCATAGACATAGTGTTATGCTACTTGGGGCACCGAGCACTTTTCGTTCAATATCTTTACACATGTGGTCTCTATTACACTAAAGGGCTCGGCATGGCCAGATGGTTAGGACACTCGACTCGTAATCTGAGGGTTCGAATATCTATCAAATCAAACATGGTCGCCCTTTTAGCAGTGGGAGCATTATAAAGTGATAGTCAGTTCCACTACTTGTTGGTTAAAGAGTAGCCCAAGAGTTGGCGCTTGGTTATGATGACTAGCCGCCTTCTCTCTAGTCTTACACTGCTAAATAATGGACGGCTAGCACAGATAACCCTCATGTAACTTTGCACGAAATTAAAAAAACAACCAAACAAGTTTATACCAAATGAGACTTCTACCTGTAGGTTCTAATAATCTATTGGTTTGCCAAATTTGAAAATAATCCATAAAAGTTAAGTGTGTTTTTCTATCAAAAAAACTTCCCATACTTTTGGTGCATTGACAAAAAAATGAAATACCTTAATCAAAAGTGGAGATTTTATAACTGAGAAATTTCTTAATGAAATGCCTTGAAATTTTGGATGAGCAGTAAAAACCCAATAGAGCACATCTACTAATAGTTCGTGGGAGTTTGGATAACCACAGCCCGAGCTACAGAATATGTAAAATTGCTAAACATCATTCCTGTTAACTACACATATTGTGTCCTGTAGATTATTTTGGCCGCACGACACACTATCTTGCCCTTCGTTTATTTAAACTTCAGTTTGCGTAAGAAGAAAAAATGAATTTTTCTTTATTTCAACCAAATATGCTCAAGAACTATCTGCGAAAGCCATCCATAATTTTAAAGCGATAGAATAAAGGGAAATTGCTAGTTAACACCTTCTACTGCCAACTCGACAGCTACTCTAATCGAATAGTGAGCTTTGATTATTATTTCATAATACACTCAAAGCCCCAAAGGTTTTGTTGTTCTTGTTTTCGGCAACAGAACGCGAACCACAAATCCACAGTTTGGTCTCATAACTAGTTGGCATCGGTAGGTTCAGTAGAAAAAGAGTCAGTAGTTCGCTATAATATTTTATTAGTGAACTTTAACTGATGAGTATTTAGAGAAAATCTTGATATACCCTGTTTAATATATATCCCAAAATGTTTAAGTATTTTTTATGTAATTTCGTTTCTTTCGTATTGTTTTACTGTTTTAAACAATGAATTAATTATATATATATATTTATTATCTCCTTTGGTAATATGAGTTTAAGAGAATGTATCATAGGATATGTTTCTTTGTTTGTTGAACTCATGAGAAGCTATACGAGGGCTATCTGTGCTAGCCGTTCTTTATTTAGCAGTGTAAAACTAGAGGGAAGGCAATTAGTCATTAACACCCACTTCCAACTTTTGGGCTACTCTTTTACCAATGAACATGGGGATTGACTATCATAAAATAACGATCCACGACTGAAAGGGTGAGTATGTCTGGTGTGACGAGGATTCGAACCCGTAACCTTCAGAGGAGGAGTCGAGGGTCGTAACTACCTAGCCATGCCGGGTCTCTGGGGAGATAAAACACACTCTTGTATAAACATAACTCACTACACGTTGCTAAAGAATCTTTTGAAAATTTTCGCTTATGAAAGTGAATGTACTGTTTCATTTCGAAGTGTGTTTGGCAAGGATTTTAGCTCCATTGTCAGTGAACAAAGAGAAGCTGGATTGACGACAACTGCAGCTGTATTTTTGTTTATTTATGGCCTAGAAAATTAAGTAAACAGTTCATGGACTAAAAATAAATCTTTGAAGAACATTAGGCGACAGCTGTTAAAATACTCAATTGTTCATATGTGACGTCGAAAAGTTTTTTAAGTCGATTTTTTGAAATAAGTATTCTGAGATGAATATTTAGTTATAGTCTTTATAGAGGCGTGCTTGAATATCAATCCATATTTATTATTTTAGAAAAACTTTTGTTGTTCTCAGCTAAGTAAGCAAACAAAAATTGTATTTTAATGTACAGGCTAAAAAGAAAGCAACTTGTGAGAAAAGTATGCCTGAAAATAAATAATTAAATAGAATTCCTGATGTGCAGGAACAGCTGTCCTAAACTATTTTGAGCATTTTTTTTCTCTTATTTATAACTTTTAAACTCGAAAATAAGAAGATGCTTAGTTAAGTGCTTACTTAAGCGTAAAGGAGCGTTCTAGCTTCATTAATTAGCTAAGTCGTTCAATATTAGTAATAACGATAGGCCTACTATACTTTGTAGCTTGACGGTTCCAGAAACTTCCAGTTACTTTTATCTGAACTACTTCTGTGACAATTCCTCTGGAGTAAACATTACCATTTATTTGTACGTTATCAATCAGTAGGTGTGGTTGTGAGTTAAAATGTGTAAATAGGGAAGGAAGAAAACAAACTGTCATCTTGTTATAATACAATATAGTTTTACAGTTTATTAGTTCAAAGTATGATAACAAGTATCGTTTTATATTAAAATGATCAATAAATATTATTATTTCAAGTCAAATGTTTCACGTTCAGCCACTCAATGATTTAACTTGTTTTACTGTTACATTAAACATAAGTTACCACCAAGAGCCTATAGGTTCTTTTTACTGCTGAAACATCTAATCAAGATGCATCTTTTTTAGGATCACCACAAGAGGTCCGTGATTCCTATGTACTAATTATCTCCATGTTACTCGATAAAAAAAGAGGTGCACCACCAAGTTTAAGATGTTTTTAATATTGTGAACAATTAAATTTCCAAATTTCCTAGCCATAAGAGAAATAAAAATTTACAATATTTCACGTCCTTAAGTTCCCCTCTATTCGCCTTCACACCATTCTAACCATACCTGATTTGAACTTTAAATCCAAAGAAACAAAACTAAAATTAATCTATAAACCACCACTGTTATTTCACCCTCATGTCAATCAGCCACATTTTATTTAATATATGGAATAAAATTTAAAAAATAAAAATATATATAAGAAATATTAAAGGTTTTTAACATAAAGGTATATAAAAACATACATAAGTGGTTCCACAAAATACATGAAGTTTACCCTTTCTGTTTAAATGTCATAATTTTAGTACTTTTAAACTGCACATTAGGTCATACATCTTGTTTTATAGTTTCATAAAATGTGTTTCACAAAAGTATAAGATACGTTCACTCTCATATTAAAATCTCCGTTTGAAGTTTCAATCTTCTAACGCAGCTTGGAGTCAAATACTAAGTTTTAAAACATAAACTTAAGAGATATGAAACTATTATTTTCAATGCTTTACGAAAGACTCTTCTAGTTTTACAAAGACTTTAAATTAAACACTTTTATTTATATATCCATACCAGCTGTTTTTAAATATATAATTTTCTATATAAGTCGTTATTACGGATTATTGCATTCACTATCTTCCCTCACGTTCGGCTTTCTTCAACCCCAAGCTAACATAGAAAAGAATGCATACACCTTACCCATAGGTGCTACATTTCACCTTCAGCATTAATATAAGTTTTCGCGTGCTATAACTGATCTTGTACTGGAAAATGTAAATATATCGTACAGCATAATCATACAGAACATTTGGTATATTAAGTTCGTATTTGTTACGCCTGTTACAATGTTTACGGATTTTACTTTTTTACTTATAGTTTTACCTCATCCTCTTGCATTCAGTTTGAGAACTGAGATGCTGCTGGCCAACACTTACAAAACACAGGTCACTGTTTTCCTGCAAGTGTTGCCTCAGCCTTTGACTACTGCCATTATTTTCCAGAATATCCTAAACATGTTAGTTATTTTAAAATTAAAACACTCGCTATTGCATAACTGAACCTGACAGCTCACTATTTCGTAAAATAATATCTTACAGGTCAGCGCCCATAGTTAGCAGAGTAAAAATAGTAGTTTGATTCAAATGTTGGAAATTTGTGAAGATTAAGCAATATGCAAAATCTATAAATCTTCAAAATGCATATCTGTATTTTCTTTCAACATCTCTTATAATTATATCTGGTATTTATCCTCCTTTACCACTCTCCCCGTTAATACAGGGGTATGTCTCCGGATTTACGACGCTAAAATCAGGTGTTCGATTCCCCTCGGTGGGCTGAGAAAATAACCCGAATGTGGCTTTACTAGACGAAAAACACGCACACCCCTTTACCAAAAAATGTTGCAAATTTTTCAATGTTGAATAAAATTAATAGTAGATAATCTTGAAATCAAATTAATCATACTACATTGGCTGGAACTATTAAACGTTGTGGCGTGCTCACTTTTACCCCATTCATGCACATATGGTTAACATGTATTAGTTCCAATTTCCATAGATCACCATACACACAAGAAGATTTTGACAGGTCTCCCAGAGATTGTTTCCCATTATATCAGAGTTTTTATAAAATAAATAATTATTGGCAGAATGTAGCTGGCAAAACTCTTCACATAAACCTTTTTACCAGAATTATTCTTTTTATTACTGCTTTGTACTTCTTCTAACTAACTTCAGCTGAATACAGCTTTCTAGAATGAATATGCTTTCATTGACTGGAGTTATCACTAACTGTGGTCTCAGTGCGTCGCCTTTTACAAATAAGTCATTATTGTTGGTATCATAGACAAGTAATTATATTTAACCTTAGTGAAATAATACCAGTTCTAAGAAAAACGTCACTTCCATTCTGTTTCAGTAGAGAGCATAATTCCTCCATTGTAAATGAAGGAATGATAAAAAGTTAAATGTACAGGAGTTAAGGGTGTTATAATTGCTTCTAGAATTCGCATCTGGTTAGGGTTAACTTCTCTTGATTGGATAAAGTTGAAAAATCTTAATATATTGCTACTTTGCTATGAAAAATTGCTTAAAGAAACAGAAAATAGCGTCACAAAGCCTTCTACTCCATGGGTGTATTGTTCTAGCTGTGATAATCAAGTGGTAAACACACAGTGCACTGCAAGCACTGCATGTCATATCTATCAACTGATAACTCCGTAAGCAATGAATGCTATGTAATTTCAGTGAATAATATTTCTGTTACATAACTGCTCCAGCTGTGTTGATCAAGTGGTTAGTTCTCACAAAATGCAATCCACACATTTTTGTCAGGCTATCTCTTGTTAAATCAGAAATAAAAGACCAAACCATTCTTCCAGTCACTGACTTCTCAACCCAATGACTACCATAGCTAGCTTGATCTCTCAAGTGAGCCCTTTGGAGTCTGACATCATAATTTTGACTAGCCACTGCAGCTTTGACGTGCCCTTCCCATCAACTACTGGATTAAATCAAGCTTAGCATCATGTGGATTCAGCATCCTTCATAGAATTGCACATTCCCAAATCTGTTCATTCCAGACATTAAAATGTCTGAAATATTTTAGGAGATGATCCAGCCCTACACTTGCTTCTCTCACTTACACACACACACACATACTGGAAGACTTCTGCTTTACCTTTACTATGGGCTTACATGGTTTCAATATGAGTCTTTGCTTGCAGAATTAAAAATTTACCAGTAGCTGAAGGATTTTTATAACAAGGGCAGACAAGTTGCAAAAGCTCTGTGGAGAAACAAATACAACTCCGGGAGCTGTCAAGCAATAACATACTGGATTTACGTCATTTACTTATTCTGCAACTTTTTTCCACAGCTTGTGACTGCTTCAACAGCTCAACACCTGTATTGAAAAGAGTTTCTGCTGCGACAAGGATTGTAGTCATTTTTAAGAGTTTGCCATCCCACCTGCTAGCAGGCTAGTTAATGTTGGCAGCTATCAACAGCAGCGGCCTCTCTTCATGGAGATTCCCTCTTATTTGTCAATCATTAGCGAAACCTACTGACAACTTCTGCCGCCTCACTTGTTGGTAAAATATTGCATGTTAGTGGAGCTTGTTCATTAATGACACCTCTCTTCTCTGCTCTTACCAACATTTGCTTAACAAGGGAGATACATTAAATAGCAGAAAATACAATAACTAATCAGCTACATTTTATCGAAAAATGTTGTCCTGCACAAGTACTGTTGTCAAGGAAATTCTAAATCATTAACCTATTTGCTGAAAAAAGGCAACTTTATATTTCTGGATATCACATGCTATCTTCCCACAAAAAAATTGTAAAATGGCAGTAAAAGGGGAAGTCCAGGAAAAAGATGGAAAGAAGTACAGTTATGATTTATTTCGTTAAACGACCTTTTATGTTCAAACTGAGAAAAAATACAGAAATCTTAAAAAAATCATATTATCCTAAGATGTATAAAAAACATGGTTCTATCACGTACCAGAATAACAGAGTTTAAGAGTCCTGCCAAATTTTTTGTTAATAAAATGAAATATGAAGTGTAAACTGGTAGCAGCATTGCATAATACCGGTTGATCAGTTGCTTAGAGTGTTTGTTTAATATGCAGAATAAAGTGCTTTGGTGCAAATCTCTTTTCTTTCCAGTCTATTTTTTTTACAGAGAAAAGGTTAATTTCGGAGACTGTACTGTTCTTAACGTTTATGTATATGTATATACTACTGCATGGTTTTGTAGATTCCCTTGATTTACTTTTGTAAATATAGTGACCCAAAAGTCACTTTATACGGATCTTGTTCGTTTCCAAACTTAATTAGCATCATGAAATTACTGAAGTGGGGATTGTATTCTATAAAAAACTGTTATAAAACCCATAAACACATTTTCTAAAATTGTCAAGCCATAGTTTGAAAGAAGCCTTGGCTGAAGATATAATAAAAACTAAACAAAAAAGAAAAGTAGACGGCTTTATTCTTCCTGGGAATTCAATAAAATTTTAATATTTGAAAAGTTCCATCTATATTAATTTCACATGAATAATAATTTGTTTGTTGGATTTCACACAAAGGGACTTGAGTGCTACCTGCGCAATACGTCACTAATTTTCAAATGATAAAGTAGAGAGAAAGCAGATAGTCAGCACCACTCATTCTCAACTCTTAGAATACATTTTATCAACAAAGAGTCGGATTCACAGTCACATTATAACGCCGCATGGTTAAAATAGCGAGAATGTTTGGTGATTGGTTTTTAATCCCGCGACTGGCAGATTGAAATTCAAGTGCCCTAACTATCAAGCTATGTAAAGCTTACACAAGCAACTGTCAAAGGCTCCTAAGTACACCTATGGCCCTAAATTCGGCAGAGTTGCGAACTTTGAACCTTCGGATTAATAATTCGGGCACGTTAATTTCTACGCCACGCCTTACCCACGTATCTTAGCAACTTTTAACTTAAAAAGCCAATAGAAAATAGGTTTCTGGCTTTCAAAAAACCTTTAAGCTTTTAAGTTGCTAAGCTTGTATCATGTATTTTGCAAAGGAGCAAAAAATTATGTTGCTGTTATTAAGCACAAAACTATTTGTACTCTGCCAATCACAAGCATCAAAATCCAGTTTTTAGTAGCATAAGTTCACAGAAGTATCGTTGCGCCACTGTGGGGCAGGGAGGGACAAAAAGAAAAAGAACATCAATCGAAACAAAAGAACTAAAACTGGTAAACCTAGTAGTGTGTACAAATGAGCCTTATAATTCTTTCTTATCATATGTATGTGTACAATAAGCATGTATAAAGAACTTAACTTTTAACACATCTGAAAAAGCAGTAATTCTCGAATAATTAAGCAAACTGTGCATTTCTTTCAGACATTATACGCACAAACAAAAGTATTATAATTGTCCTTATATTATTGTAAGTTTGTTTTCCTACTACATTGCTTAGTAACCGATCTTGTAGAAAGCAAAATAGTTTTGTGAGTTACTTATCTCCACAGTTGCTCTTATTTTAAGTGTGGTTCACTTTCTTCTTATATGGAACAGGCATCTCTAATTCTGCTTGCTCTCCAAAGATCGGGTTTAACAGTCGTGAGATAAATATAACACGTTGCATTACTGGTTCTTTGATTATTCTATACATACACAAACCTTACGAATCTTGCCTTTCATTGGATCTACACAATGACGTCAGAAAATACAGACTAGTGCCAAGCTGGAGGATTGCTTAGTACTTCACTTTCGAACACCGATTGGAGAAAGGTGCACCTCATTTCCACTTACTTCTTCATCTCTCCAGTTTAGAAGAATGGTAAGTTAATTTCATACCGTTTCGCGTTGTCATTGTCAGTTGTTTTTGTTTCTTTGTTATCAAACACAAAACTACAAAAAGGGCTGTTTATGCTCTGCCCACCACGGATATCGAAACCTGGTTTCTAGCAGTATAAGTCCGCAGATATATATTTTGCAAGCAAATTATCCTAAAAACTAATACTTTATAATTAATACTTGGAACCGTCGGTACTTGGTAAAATGCCGTGATTATAAATTTGACGACAACAAAAATAATTGTACTTTTATCAGATATTTCATTTAATACAACCGTTGTTTCCCCTACCTTTACTTGTTGTAATTTTACCATATTACCCTATGGTTGTAATAAATAAAATATTTGTGAAGTATAAAACTATTTGTTTTCCTGCATTATGGTTTATATATAAAAATGCACAATTTCGGAACGTTCTATATTTTCATATCTGTTAGTGAAGAAACGTTCAAAAACTCATGCTTCAAAAGGTTTTGAGTTTTATAATATATTTATGTCTTACCATCATAAAGTGACCAAATAACCTTTAATTTCCGATAACAAATATGTGAATATTAGTAAAAAAAACCCACTAAAGTACATAACTTTATCGATATGTTAGAATTCTTCTTAAGCCAAAACCATGAAATAAATGAAAGTGTCCATAAGAAGAAATGTCTGTCCACACAATAGAAAACAAAATTTCGCCAAAAAAAATAAGACATTGCACAATATTAGGCGATGATTAAAGAGGCTCGGCATAGCCAGGTGAGTTAAGGCATTCGACTTGTAATCTGAGGGTCGCGGGTTCGAATCACTGTCGTACCAAACACGTTTGCACTTTCTGCCGTTGGGGCATTATAATGTTATGGTCAATCCCATTATTCGCTGGTAAAAGAGTTGGCGGTGGTAGGTGATGACTAGCTACCTTCCTTATAATCTTATATTGCTAAATTAGGGACGGCTAGCGCAGATAGCCCTTGAGTAGCTTCAAATTAAAAAAAAAACAAAAAAATCCCAATTAAAGAGAGAATGAACCTTTACAACAAAGCGTGAACTAGCAAGTAACAAAGTATGACTCACACTACATTTTACATTTAAAAGATTCTGTTAACAATGACACTTCAAAACTAAATAAATAAAATGTTAAACTGTACGTTAGAACTTGAAAAAAAAACAATGTATTTTCTTTGTTTTCTCCTTTCTATTATTAACACTGTTTCGTGAATGTCTCAACAGTATAACTTTAGAAAAGATTAAGAAACAAAATAATAACTGTTAGTTTTACTTAGACGTTGTCTTTTACATATAAAGATCTTTAATTTTAAAGTTACAATGTTCCTAGTCATTGAGCAAACTTCTCATTTCTTTTCCCAAAGTGCACAGCTTCGGGTATTCCATGTAAGTGTCAGAACCTTATTGCAATTGAACATGTTTCAAACATGACAGTTTTGTGTATTCTTAAATGCATGTAATTTTGACCCTGAACTGCATTAAATCATTTATTGAAATTTTTCGTTTGTTCTAAATACATCCATATACATAAGAACACACATACATATATACATATATATATATATACACATACATTTCAAAGCTTTCTTGTAACTGTCATCAACCGACGAGCTTCATTCTACCTTGATAAGGAGAGTTTGTTTGAAACGTCGCCAACTAAATAAATTACTATTATAGTAATTTAAAGGTGATTTTTCTCTAAAAGTCTAAATTCTTTATTTGATTGCCTTCGCTGGTTGATTGGAGTTTATTGACGCAAAGCAACTACGCCATTTGCACCAAACAACTGTTAAAAATTAATGTAAAACTATTAAAATACGTAAAAGGTATCATGTTAAAAATTAATGTAAAATTATTAAAATACGTAAAAAGGTATCACGTTAAAACTAAGCCAAGTCTAATTTATGAATTAAAAATTTAAATAAAATTAGAAAGCTAATGACCTTTAAAAATTCAAAAACACAACTGAGGTGGACTGTGTCACTATCGCCAAAGGTATTGTCCAACATCAGTGGTGAACCCATGGTAAAAGTATGTCCAAAATGGTGCTGTCACTGACCGTCGTAATGACGGAACGACTTTAAAATGTCGGCTATTGTGACTTGTGTGTCACACAGACCACACGTTGGTGCATCAGTTTCAGATAAAAGAAAACAATGAGTTAAAAAACTGTGATCAATGCGTAGCCTAGCTAGGACAACATTCTCCTTCCGATCCTTAAAGAAGCACGACGGCCAAAGTCCTACAGAAGGTTTTTATCTGGAAAAACTTGTTATCATGTTTACTCACTCCAAATCGACTGTCAACTGACGCGAAGCAGAACCTTGACTGCAGACATGACTGTGATAACACCAGAGCAAGCAGACTTGACTGCAGAATCATCGAGCTCGTTCCCGCGAATACTAACGTAGCCCGATATCCAGAAGAACTTGATAGAAATGGATGATAAAGAGAAATGTGATAATCGGTTTTGAATATCGACGAGAACAGGGTCAGAACTAGTGTGAAACTATTCCATAGCTATTAGAGAGCTCAGAGAATTGATATAAATAGTACAGTTCGTGTACTGCATAGCTTCTATATGATCCAGGGTAAGAGAAAAAACATACAGTTTAGCAGTGAACACAGAAATTGTAAAAGGGAATAAAGGGCATGCACTCTGTGGAACAACCCCTGCCATCAATATCAACACCATCTCAGAGGGAATTATGTCCATTAAAATTCTCCAGGATTAAAAGGGGAAATGGCAATTGTTCAATGAAATCATCAAGGTCTGATTGATCTTAATTCTCTCCATGAAACAGGTAGAAAGAACAAAATGTGATAATACAACTCAATAAAACACGAATGGCTACAGCCCCCAAGGTGTATCGAGTAGTATAAACAGAATGAGCACATTCTAATCAGTCAATAGTGTCACACCTCCATGCACCCGTCCATCACACAATCGGTCATTTCTGTACAAATAAAATTGCCGAAATGTGACTGTATCGGCAAGTTTCAGAAATGTTTTTGTAAGGAATGACACAAGGAGAGCCCTTCTGTTATCGACCACATCGTTTCTCTTTACTAGAAGATCTATTGACCTCTATGGATCCTGCCCTGAGTCGAGTGACAGGTCTCTATCGGTATATGAAGGTTTCAATGACTGTGGGTGTGGGCATAAACAAATAATCATTCTGCATCTTGGGACTGAAGAAAAGATGGACCCGAGAAAATTCTAAAAACTAGAACTAAAAGTGGATCCAGAGAGTTACTGAAAGGAGTGATGGAGATAGAGACAGACTTTGACGTGGACTCGTCAACTCTCATAACCCCAGAGAGGAAGGATTCTTTACATGGTTTGAAAATGACTCCGTAGCAGTGAAGTGGAGTGCAGCAGCATACATCCGAGGTGAGGTGATGGACAGTAGCTTTTGAGCCTTGAGCTTGTGAACCATTTTTATGTGCTGTACCTTTTTTTTCTTCACCCACCTAGAGCAAGAACGAAAATAAGAGGAATGAGAGCCACAACAAATAACACGATGAGGGTCCATTTTGTATTCGAAGACAACATGTTCCACGTCACCACAATGAGCACTCACTCATCAAGGAACCACAATATGATGTCTTTAAGAGACCAAACCACTAATATTGGAAACATCTGAGCAGATTTGGAATATATTGCCGTACCTTACAATTTAGATAACCTGCCTTGATGGTCTTAGATAAACCTGGTGATGTAAACCTCAAAATTAGGGCATAATTCTATCTTTGTTAGTGGAGACATGCCCCACTGCAGAAATTTCTTGGGTGGAAAACCAGAGAGAATTTGTAACGCGAAGATGTTCTTAAAATCCTTTTCAACAATAACTCCTCCTGACGAATTTAAAGTAGCATGGGGAGTAACCACCAATGGCATTCGAATTCAAGAGGAGTTCACTACGTTTTAGCGTGGATGTTTTTATCAAAATGTCTACAAAATGTAGCTTTCTGTCTGACATAGAGGAGCCAACAAGTCCCTTTAATCCATTTTCAATAAAAATTGGAAACATTTGCTCTAAGATTTGTCAGATAAAAAATGTAATATCAGAAAGTTACGTACAGTCATTGAAGAAGTTGAAGATTGCTGTTCAGAATCTTCAAAACGTGGTCGTTTACCTATGGTTTGTTTTTATTATTTTATTTTTATTTTGAGTTGGGGGATCTACACCCTCGTGCAAATTAATTGAAACAAGACTTAAAGTTACAATTTTTTCAATTTTTTGCGTTTTATTTCTGAGAATTCAAAAATTACTCACATATTAATACATGATGTGACTGCCTTTATTTTTCAGAACATCATTAACCCGCTTTGGCATCGAGTCCACGAGTTGACTGCAATCTTTACTAATTTTTGGATCGCGGTACCACACCTCAATTATGTCCTCAATTAGCTTATCTTTCGTAGTACAGTCTTTTCCCCGAAGTCTTTCTTTACAAATCGTCCAAAGATTTTCAATAGGATTTAAGTCCGGAGAGTTTCCAGGACAGTCCAACACCTTTATTCGTGTTGTAATCATAAAAGTCGTCACAAGTTTCGATATGTGGCACGGATCCAGATCCATCAGAAAATCTCTTTTTCAATTCTGAAACGATTCTTATATGCAAAACTTCGATGTACTGTAGTCCTCGCATCAAACTTTCTACAATATGTAAGTCTCCGACGCCATAGTAGCTGAAAAAGCCCCAAAACATCTTCTTCAAGAGATATTTTATGAACTGATTGATGTCAGATTCTCGAAGTTTCTCATCTGAATATTTGCAAACATGCAGAATTCTTTGACCATCTACGAAGAAATGAGTCTCGTCACTAAATAACACTTTCCTGTAATTTTCTTGCGTCCAGTTCTTGTATTTCAAACCCCATTGACACCATGTTTTCTTCATTGAGTTGGTAAGAAATTGTTTTTTTGACTGGTATTCTTGCCCTTCTTACGCAATTTCGAATGACATAATATTTCTCAAAATTTTATCATATATTCCAAACATAGATCGACAGTACTGCAAAACACAGCAAACGACGCCGTCTGTGTGAAAAAATGACTATTAAAGGAAATCAGCGGGTCCAGCAAGCCTACACTGGCTGTAATGCTAAAAAAATTGTAAAATGATCATTTGTTTCGATTAATTTGCACAAGGGTGTATAATAAAGGCTGTATGGTCGTTTTCCTATTGACTGTTTTTCAGTATTTTATTAAGATTTTTAATTGGAGTATTCATAATAACGAAAGGGAAATTTCAGTGCCCACTGGTCATACCTACCATGGTGACCTCTGAGAGGACACACTACAATGTCAAACAAGGACATTGAAACAACTTCAATGTTTTGTGAACACTATCTCCAAGCAACAATATCAGGCACAATGTCCACAACACCTGTTGAGAACATCCAACACTGGTACTTGATTGACCCCAGCCCAAGTGGACCAACCAACTGACCACGGTGAGGTCACCCCAAAGCAGACCATCTACAAGAATTCAAGACTAAAGTGGAATATTAGGTTTGAGCCCCTCAACCAATAGGATTCTCTCCTCCCTTTGTCTGACATGGCGAACACATAGGTGTATTTTAGATCCCAGAGGAGGTGAATTAAAAAGCACCATCTTCTCTGGGATGTCGCCTCGCCATGTACAGGAATCCACCCTGAGGGAATCATTTTTACATTTTTCTTCTTATTTACATACAAGCCCAAACAAAAATCAAAAACTCTGCATGAAAAAAGGATCCTCAGGGTACAGGCTATAATGTAAAATATAAAATATACCTTAAGTTCTAAAGGTAAATAAAAAACTAGTACCCCCGTTGTGGTTGTGATACAGTGTCTGTCAAGATTAACTTATGTTCACTTGTCTCATATGAGGAGGCCTGGCATGGCCGAGCGCGTTAAGGCATGCGCTCGTAATCTGAGGGTCGTGGGTTCGCATCCGAGTCGCGCTAAACATGCTCGCCCTCCCAGCCGTGGGAGCGTTATAATGTTACGGTCAATCCCACTATTCGTTGGTAAAAGAGTAGCCAAAGAGTTGGCGGTGGGTGGTGATGACTAGCTGTCTTCCCTCTAGTCTTACACTGCTAAATTAGGGACGGCTAGCACAGATAGCCCCCGAGTAGCTTTGTGCGAATTTCAAAAACAAACAAACAAATCCTATTGATTTTTGAAAACAAAGTAAGTTGTTTATCAACATTTTTTAAAAAGTCATAAATGATATATAATAATACATATTGTTTGAAAAGAAAAAGTTTTATCGGTTTGTTTAAAAGTATTAAGCTTTTATCTTAAAGCTTATCTGAGAGACCTTGTTTGTGCTTTGGCAAATTTAATATGCGAAACATGTTAATATATGCTAGTTTTGTGAAATAAATAAAAATAAATAAAGTCATAAATCATAAGGTAACTTTTCTAGCAGGTCATAAGGTTGTTTACGAAGTAAGTGATTGCGAACATTTCTTCAGTATTTCGCGATGATAAGAAACCCACTTGAAGAAAAAATGTATCTCAGAACGGTTGGTATTGGTATTAACACTTTTATTGCCCCCCAGTGGCTCAGCGGTATGTCTGCGGACTTACACCCTAAAATCTGGGTTTCTATACCCGTGGTGGGCAGAGCACAGATAGCCCATTGTGTAGCTTTGTGCTTAATTCAAAACAACAACAACAACAACACTTTTATTGATAAGCAGAAAATAACATTTCGACCTTCTTAGGTCATCTTCAGGTTAACAACTGGAAAAGGTCGAAACGTTTTTTTTCTGTTTTATTAATACACATAACAGCCATCCTGTGATACACTCCTACAATATATTATTTAATACACGTAATTCTTTTCTACGACTTCTACACATCAATAAATTCAAAGATTACTTGTTTGTTTTCTTAGACACAGCTAAGAATTCTGAATATAAGATTCCTATAATCAGATATTTAACACTATATTACTACTAGAAAAAAATGAACAGACAAGAACAACAAAAACTGTGAAGCTGAACTCTTGGATTAATTTTTATAGGGCATTTTTCGCCAACTGTACTGGTTTTACGCTCATAAAATCTGATATACTTCGTGAAGCTTGGTTACAGAGAAATACCATATAAGCATCTGGAACAAATCGTCTAAAAATAGTATACGTGTACCAGTTGTTCCAGTGACATGGAACAAAGGCTAAGACGAACTGTTGCTTGTTAGATTAGATTTCAACTTATAACCTTTTGGAGCATGTTTTTTACTGGTGTATAAATACAATACCTCATTTTCGATTTTGTTTGTTTTGGAATTTTCCACAAAGCTACTCGAGGGCTATCTGTGCTAGCCGTCCCTAATTTAGCAGTGTAAGACTAGAGGGAAGGCAGCTAGTCATCACCACCCACCGCCAACTCTTGGGCTACTCTTTTACCAACGAAAAGTGGGATTGACTGCCACATTATACACCCCAACGGCTGGGAGGGCGAGCATGTTTGGCGCGACTCGGGCGCGAACCCGCGACCCTCAGATCACAAAGAGCACGCCTTAACGCGCTAGGTCATGCTAGGCCCATTTCGATTTTGAATATTTGTTTTTACAAAATATTTCGAAACCTCTGCTTGACCAAATTATTATCAATACACATCTGGATAAAGTTAAATAACAAATAAATAATAAATGATGTCCAAAGAAATTATAAATACAAAAAACTATCAAACAATGAAATATACAAACTCAAGTGTATTTAAAAATTTACTGTCTTGTTGTATTGTGTAAACTAATTTGTCTTTATACATCATCAAATTAATATAATGAAATATGACAAAAATCGAAAACTCAATTTGAGAATTATATTTGAAATTTCATTATACTGTGTAAGGAAGTTACTGTTATGCATTTATTTTAATCCATACGTTTGTTTTAGTTTCAGGCATGTGACATGTATTTTTGGATGTGTATTTCACTAGTCTCATCTGTGTTTTTTTGTTTTAAATTTGTAGAAGATTCTCGAGAGCTGAAATCAACAATACTTGTTTCACGAAAACGTTAAAGTGCTTTCAAATATTGTTGAATCTTCGAGTATCTCGCCTTAAACTATGTAAACGGATGCGCCAAGAAACAGTTATCATTATCATTATTATTATTAGTCAGCTAAGGTCAGTATACTATAAGCCTTGAAAGCTATAACTGTGATTAACGCTTATTAATCGGAAAACTACAGAATTTGACCAGGAACGTTTATAGATTTCAAAGTTTACACACCATCCATTATTACGAAAGTTATTATTTCTACGAAAACATTAAATATCTCCGCCGTTAAAAAGTCAGTTTGTAAGGGTGTGAGGCCAGCCAAGAAAAGACAGCTAACTATTTGAAGCGAAATGTAACAATATTAAATTATAATTACTTTGCTCGTCATGGAGTTGGAACATCATTAAAATATTCAGTTCTATACCGGATAGAAGACTCAGTATAGTTTTTAAGTTTCTAAAACTTTTATGCATAAACCAATATTTGAAATACGAGCGTAACACAATATATCGGAGACTCATCCAGGATAAATTATGATTTAAGTTTTAAACCTGTATGAAAAACACTAAAAGTGCGAGTAATTGGAGATATATATATTTTTAAACGACATTATTTTATTAAATTTCATGTATTTTTAGATTATCTACAAAAGCCCACTCCACTGTTGAGTTTGAGATGTATGGATATTTCATCTGACGACATCACTGTCAGAAATGGGACATTTATAAAACCATAAAGTAAACTCAAATATAGAAATAAAAATATTTAGTAACTGTAAAACATGTTTTACAGAAAACGAAATTTCCAATAGTACCGAAAGTATTCGAAATGTGTCCTTTACAAATCAAGATATATGTACACATGTGTATATAACTAAACACGTGACAGTGAAAACATGCACTTTGTAAAAATAGACGAATGAAAAATAAAACAATTTGATAAATGACGTGTGTGTGTGTGTTATGTTATAGCAAAGCCACAACGGGCTATGTCCATCGAGAATAATCAAACGTCTACTTTTGGCGTTTTAAATCCGTAGACTTAATGATATCACACCAGAGAACTCAATAAAATAAGTTATTTCGATTGGTGATATTTTCTTCATCAACGTTGAACTAACCTTTACCGAGTATACGTTTGTCGAATGCTAGACTGATTTCTTTATTTTGCTGATGAAGAGGACTCTAATAGATGGCATTTTGAACATCAGTATTAGTCTCGCCTGGCCAAAGGATAGCTAAGCACATGTGTGCGTATGTGTGAATTTGTTTATGGTAGCACGAATACTAAGTATTTGTTGTTATAGTTTTCTTAACAGCAATTTGCATAAGTGCTATATTAACCAGTTAGTTTTGCAATAGTTTTTTCCTTATGCACAATTAACAAATTGATCAACACAGTTAAAAATCACTTTGATATTATAACAAGAAAGGTACTCGGGAAAGATATATAAGACGTCGACCAGTTCATTTTACAATATGAAATGTACTATTTTATATGTGTTAGAACCAGGGAGGTAGATTTTTTACACCCGACAAGAAGAAAAGGTTTTTTCAACCACTAATGTGGACTGTTCAATTTGCAAATTTGTAATATCTGATTAGGTGAGCCTGAAAGCTGAAACATGCAATCACAGAGTAATCTTGTTTCCACGATACTTCAAGGTTGTCATGTAGGTTTGTATAAATGAGGTGTTGTGAACAGTTTTCAAAATGTTAATAGAATAAAGACAAACGTGTCACAAATTAACAGCCACATGAATTTATTCCTGCACACTACACAGTATAAAAGATGACCATTATACTTAAATAGGTTGCCAATAACTTTCATTGGATGAATTACGTTTTCAAATATTAATGAAATTAGTAATTACCCTTGATAAGTTTATATCTATTGAAAAACTGTTCATGTTATTTGATAAAAATAATTAAAGTGTATTTGAGAACTCTTGAAAATTACACATCAATACAATGTAGCACATAATTATTCATACTTTTCATTGAAATAAGATTCATTTAGTCCTTTCGTTTACGCCCCCCAGTGGCTCAGCGGAATGTCTGCGGACTTACACGCTAAAATCCGGGTTTCGATATCCGTGGTGGGCAGAGCAAAGATAGTCCATTGTGTAGCTTTGTGCTTAATTCAAAACAAAACAACAACCTTTCGTTTACATATTCCCAAACGTAAACCTCCTTTGTGATGATCTGTTTATGAATTTTTTCACAAGCTCTTCTATATTTATTTTGTCGACCTCGTCTTTGTAAGTGTGACAAACTGCCGTATGGTTGAGGCGGCACTGAGACACAGTTGACCTTAATCACGTCTTCAACCATATTAATGGGGAAAAGTTCCGTTCACATTCGTAGCTGGATACTGGACATACAAGCAAAATTTTCATGAGAAGCAACACTTCACTAAGCTTGTTTGTTTGTTTCTGCTGGCTTGTTTCATGCATTTTACAGTAAGCATCCTTGGCACCTTTCAGAGATACTGCTTTTGTTGTTCCTTTGAACATGGGCAACTGAAACACGATCCGTTGCGCAGAGATTTCTGGATAGAAGATTATAACCAAATTGTTAATCTTGCCAGATGTGATAATCTTTTCAAGTGCCAGATATTGCCTCAAGTCATTGTTGTCTGCATTGAATCTAGTGGTCAGATGTTCTATGATTGTGTCCACAAATTCAAAATATTGGCTTCTGTAGTAATCTCTAGCTGTTGCAGAGTGGTGTGCTTATCCATCACCTGTGATCCTTCTGGGAAATCTGCGAACGCGTGGAAGTTCAATAGGCACCAGATCTAGGGAAGTTACCTTTTTCTTAGCTTCGTCAAATATCTTGTTGTAATTTACCTCTGTTCTGCAATTGCTCAACTGTCATTACAGATGCTTCAATCATGCCAGATACTGTAGCTGATTTTGCTTGAAATGCATGGTTTAGTTCCTCTAATGTAGCTAATGGATGCTGAGCCATCAAAAATCCTAAAACTGTCTTCTCTTTGTCATATCTGTCCAACAGACCTTGTGGTTTTACTGCTACATCACATTTTTCATTTGCTAATTCAGACAAAGAATCAACAATGTCACTGTAGTGATCATTAGCACATATAATTGCAGATAGGCAGCACAACCAGCGTGTTGGACACAGTAGGCGGATGTATTTAACTGGACCATTGTGGCTGTCTGACGATACAATATTTTCAAAGATTGTCTTGTATTTGCCTGACCTCTGAAACAAAACACCAAGTTCATATACTCACTTGATAAAATTTCGAACACATTCACAAGCTTCAACAGCATGTTGCATTATTAAATTAGCCTGGTGTGCTCTTCAGTAAAAAAAAAAAAAATGCTAAATGGATGATTCTCTTTTATTTTTGCCTTGCATCCACTGTACGCACCACTCATGTTAGCGGCTCCATCATAAGTTTGTGCTCTTAACCCTGACAGTGGTAAATTTAGTCTAGTCAGAACATCAAATATAATCGAGGATATTGTTTCACAAGTTGTATTGGAAACACTGTACAAACCAAGAAATGTCTCATGAACTTCAAGGTTCTCATCTGCGTATCATACACATATTGCTTCCTGTTCGGCACCTGTAACATCTTGGGTGTCATCTACCATTAATGCAAAAATTTTACTTTTCCTGCACTTTGTGTGCTATGTTCCTCAGTATTTGATGGCTAAACATCTCCATTATTTCATTAGGCCGTCAACTCGGGATCTTCCTCTTCCAGGAGCTTAATTAACTGCAGGAAGTTCCATCTCCGTATCAATATGTTTACGTAATACTAAACATTCACGCAGTAAGAAACGTAAACTTTTGAATATTTTGGCTATACTTCTTTTGCATTCTTTCTGCTGCTTCTTTTTCCCATCATGTAGCTGGACAGTCACTGGAGTTACATAAAGTGAACCTTCTGCAGAAATAGCGAATCTGTGCTGAGAGGTAGATTGGTGTTCGTTGAATTTCTGTTTAGACTTTTTCCAGTTGCAAAAACCGGTGGATATGAAGGTATACTCCACTGACTTCTCCAATTTCTCTCTAAAAATGCCTCTATTTTTCCCCTTGGTACGATGAAAGCATATGAGTTCTTAAATTTGATTGTCGAAGTGCAGTCATGGGAATTCATCAAACCACTTGCCCTGGAAGTTGATATTTTGATATTTTGCTTTCTGTCGTGGTATCAGCTATGCGTCTGGACGATATGGGTTTCCACACTGTGTCTGTGGAGTGTCAGATTTTTCATTACTGCACAAACTTGTTTCACAACTATCTGGTTGTTCATGATGTGCAATAGTTGCGCACACATTTTCAGACTCGTCCTCTGAAGAACATGGTATTTCCTCAATATGGCAGGTTTCTATTCCTTTGCTTGAGGTTGTTGGATTATTTGCATCTGCATTGTCACTTGCAGTACTGTCTAATATCGGAAAGTTTCCGACGCTTGCTGGTCATAAATGGAAACTGTTTCACAAATGATTCAACAGGCTAAAATACAGTCTTTATTCAAAAACTTTAACGTACAACGAACGAAGACAGAACAGAATGGAAGTGGGACTGAACTACCGAGCCGACTGACAGTCTGGGTATCGCTGGAACAATAACGTGTGCCAGTTACAACACAAGTAATTGCATGTTTCTCGAAAAATACTTAAACAATCACAGATATATTATATTCCTGTTAAAGCTCATCAAAAGACAAACACGTTGTGATATAATGTCTATAACCACGTCTGTTAAATAAAAGCACCTAAACAAAAACAAGCAATACAATTCGAGTAGAGGCATTCAGGCCGTTGAAATCGCTCCTCTCATTTTGTGTTCTAATTATACAAGAAAATACAATATTGTTACTATCTATGATAAGATAATACGTTGTTCTTTTATTATAAAGCATCAGCACTTTATTAGAAGTCGGTGATAATCTGAAATTTCATAGATTAATGAAGGCCGCAAACATAAGTATAATGAGCTTTGTTGTAAAATCGAGGCTCAGACCAAAGGGAGCGGAGGGGGTGATGTAGGGCGCGTCTATATCCGAGCAGCCCGAACCTGTCGTTAACAGTACACTAAACGTACACTGTGGTCAGCGGATTGCAGCTAAGGAGAGTAAGGCGTTTTATAATAAAACCGGCTGGACATGCATAAGAACAAATGGCGTAGGAAAATCGCACAATATACACATAACATTGATTGAGCTACAAGCTACAACTGGCCTGCCAGCTCTAAATCACAGGAGTTTACCCTTTGGAGTAATATTTTCGAATTTCATTCTCTGTTCAATCTGTTGTAATGAAAATTTTACTTAGTCTTACACTACGTACAAGACATCGGTAGATTCTGGGATAGTGCTTCCAGTTAGGCTTACTAACTGATACTTACGAACTATCGCTTAGATCGAAAAGCTTAGAAGCAAGCCTATATTAAAGATGTACATTTCGGCTACTGAAAAAGCCTATATCTAAGTCTAATTATGTAATTCGATTGGTAAGAACACGAGAATCACAAGAACAAACACACAATTTGTAGGCCTGTGATGCAATAAAACATTTCAACAGACCAAACTGTAGGGGGGATGATTGTACGCCCATACCCCCCACCTCAAATGAAGGAGATGTATCACCTCATACCCCCAGGATCTACGCCCCTGGTAAGAACTCTTTTACAGTGTTCCCTCGCCACTTCGCGGGCTCGGCCGACCCCCACATATATATACAAATATATAAAATAATAAACATTAAATCTAAAATATAGCATTAATACCATTAAAATATTAAAAATAAATATAATTAATAGTGTAAAGAAATAAAACAGGTATATTTTGAGATTTTAACATATATTTGAGTTTATAACAGCGTAAAAATGGAAACAGAACCAACTGGACAGGCTATAGATGTGCGCATTGTGCGTCTGCGAAGGCTACGCGAGATCAGCTTCATGGCGTAGCGATGTGCAAGACGGGCTATGATTGGTGCAGAAATGAAAGACGGCCAATGACAGCTACCCATTTTGATTGTCTTTCACCATTGCTACATGTCTTCAAAATGTTCATAAGGCATTGCAAGAGATGAAGCCCTGCACCGTTAATGCAAGCTGGAAGAAGTTGTGGCCTGAGGTTGTGCACAACGACAAGGGATTCACGCCTGAAGAAATCCAATACTCGGCTGTTCAAAAAGCTGTGCAATTAGCTTCGTTAATCAAAGGTGAAGGATTTGCCGATATGACGAAGGAAGACGTAGATGAACTGATTGACTTAGAATCCGAACCACTCGCCGACCAAGACTTAGAAGCACTGACAAAATCTGCTGCCGAGGAAGACGACGAAGAGGAAACACCGAAAGAAGCCGAGGAAACAATCGAGCAAAGTGGATGGTCGTTAGAGCGGTTAGGTAAACTAATGAAACTAATTAACGAAGTGAAGGAGTGCTCACAGGAATGGGACAACGATATGGTTCGATCAGTACAATTTTGCAATAAAATAGAAAAACTGATGACTCCTTATCAAATGATTTTCGATAGGCTAAAGAGGCAGAGAAAACAACTGCCAATAACAATGTTTTTCCAGCCGAGCAAGAAAGAAAGGGTACCGGTGGCAAGTACTGTTCCTGAAGTTGTAACGACCGACAAAGAAATTGCCGATTCACCTTCCACAGAAGATGAAGTTGTGTCCCCCGAAAAGACACCACCTGCTGAAGATATGTAATTTTTAATTTTAAGGCTTAATATCTTAATAATTGTTCTTATTATTTCAGCAATAATGAACAGTATTGTAATGGGAGGGTTAAATAGTTGTACAGGGAGGGTTTTAAAAGTCTCAATGCACATAAATATATACGTAAAAATTGGCGATCCCACTTCGCGGAAAATCTCCTTTCGCGTGGGGTTTTGGAACGCATCTACCGCAATACACGAGGGAACACTGAAATTTCAAAACCTGTGTTTACATTTTATGATAAAGTAACAGAAATCTAAGCAATCAAATAGGTCTCCTTTAATTTCTTGATCACATCTGATGGTGGTATTTTTTTCTACTCTTTAGCCTTTGTTCGTTTCTCAGAATTTAGTCAACATCCTTACAAAATTCATAACCAGGATTGTCTTTAACTAAATGAAAAAGAGGAAGATTAGTACCTAGAAAGAATACTTTGTCATTCGTAACTAAAAGATCTAATCTACATTATAGGCAGACGAGAAAAAAGAGAAAAAGAAGAGGAGTAAGAAAAAGGAGGAAACTGCTCCTGCTCCGACCGAGGCCCCTCCCTCTGCTCCAGCACCGGCCGAGGCCCCTCCCTCTGCTCCTGCACCGACCGTGGTCCCTCCCTCTGCTCCTTCGCGTACTCCAGCATCTAAAGGATCCACTAAAAGAGCTAAAAGATCCAGCTCAAACGTTTTTTCTATGTTTACTCAGCATCAAGTTCAAGAATTTAAGGAGGTAATCACTCTTGTTCATAAGATTTGTCACTTATAAATTAAGCTGAGAAGTGAAAGTATTTTTTTTCGCTCCTATTCACTACTGAGTAGAATAACTCTAAAATGGAAAGTATTACCATATAATAAACTGGTGTTTTCAAAAGATTACTACGTTCTTCTAATGCACCTTCAAACAACTTCTCATAACATATATGTTATATACATGGATTTTATGACAGACTCCAATCTTTTTCTCAAACAATTTCATACGTAGTGGTTAAATTTCTTTACTGACCTACGATGCAAACCACACTGTTCATACAAATTATAATGTATTATGTGATAACATAAATTTTACTAATATATTCTTATAAAGATTGTACATATTGCCGTAAGACTTTCATGTAATTTTGATTATTTCAGGCGTTTCAACTCATTGACCAAGACAAAGATGGCTTTATCTCAAAGAACGATCTGAAAATCACCTTTGATTCTTTAGGTAAGAATATTTATCCAGTTACTTTCATATGTCGTAAAAAATTGTCATGTGCAGTTGTAAATGTGATTTGTTTCTATTAATATTGAGATACAAATAGATGGGTAGATTGGGAGACAGGGCCCGGCATGGCCAAGCGTGTTAAGGCATGCGACTCGTAATCTGAGGGTCGCGGGTTCGCATCCCGGTCGCGTCAAAATGCTCACCCTTTCAACCGTGGAGGCGTTATTATGTGACAGTCAATCCCACTATTCGTTGGTAAAAGAGTAGCCGAAGAGTTGATGGTGGGTGGTGATGACTAACTGCCTTCTCTCTAGTCTTACACTGGTAAATTAAGGACAGTTAGCACAGATTGCTCTCGAGTATCTTTGTGCGAAATTCCAAAAATAACTGGGAGACAGATAAACAGATCTTACTAGGATAGGATAATAATTATAAAATTGGCTTTAGTACATTATGTGATCTACAATTCCACATTTCTCTAATTTAAAGGCCCCCCAGTGGCTCAGCGGTATGTCTGCGGACTTACACGCTAAAATCCGGGTTTCGATACCCGTGGTGGGCAGAGCACAGATAGTCCATTGTGTAGCTTTGTGCTTAATTCAAAACAACAACAACTCTAATTTAAACACTGTGGAATGATTAATGACTGTTTGTTTGTTGTTAATTTACGTAACTGCGAAATAGGCTTCCGTGATATGCCAAATGTGTGTACCGAATAACTTTTTTTTCCACAGAATATCCTTATAAATTATAAATTCGTATTGTTTCAGAAGGTTTGATATATTACTCTCGCATGTATATAATCGCTATTCTATTAATTAATTTACTTGATTTATTTAAATATTTTCGTGGAAAAAAACTGTTGCCATGTGTGTATTGCTTCAATAAAAATATAAACCAACCTTAAAGAATTAGTAATATATGTGTGTCATTTATTACAGTTTATCTTTATAACTATTTAGGTCGACTTATCTCTGACCCTGAGGTAGATAGTATGGTGGCGGAAGCAACAGGCCCTATTAATTTCACTATGTTTCTCACTATATTTGCTGACAAAATGACTGAAGGTATGGTCAGCTATGTGCAAATCTTTGTCGTATTTTAAGTTAGTTAGTATATTTTTTTAGAAACGATAAAAAAATATAATTCACATTTAAATAGAGAAGCACAGTACTGCACCTGTGAAGTGTTTTTTTTTATGTGCATTTCAGCTAAACTTCCAACAACTGCTGTAGTGCACGAAACTTCATATTATGTAAATTATCAATTATCATTCCGGATTGAACAATCAAAGAATAACGATAAATACAATTCCAAACAAACTGTTTAAATGAATGTATTAGTTTTGAGTTATGTTCTCTAATTATGATGACACCGACTAAAGATTTTGTGATACGAATTAACAACACACTAGCAATCCATGTACATCCTTGTGCAAATTAAATGAAACAAATGGCCATTTTAGAATATTTTTAGCAGCCGGTGTAAGTTCGCTGGACACGCCGATTTCCTTTAATAGTCATTTTTTCATGCAGAGAGCGTCATTAGCTGTGTTTTGCAGAACGGTCAATCTATTTTTGAGATATATGATGAAATTTTGAGAAATATTACGTCATTCGAAATTGCGTTAGAAGGGCAAGGAGACCAGTCGAAAAATAACTTTTTACTAGCTCAACGAAGAAAACATGGTGTCATTGGGGTTTGAAATACAAGAACTGGACGCAAGAAAAATGCAGGAAGGTGTTATTTAGTGACGAGACTGATTTATTCGTACAGGGTCAAAGAATTTTGCATGTTTGCAAATCGTCAGGTGAGAAACTTCGAGAATCTGACATCAATCAGTTCATAAAATATCTCTTGAAGAAGATATTTTGGGGCTTTTTCAGCTACTATGGCGTCGGAGACTTACATATTGTAGAAAGTTTGATGCGAGGACTACAGTACATCGAAGTTTTGCATATAAGAATCGTTTCAGAATTGAAAAAGAGATTTCCTGATGGATCTAGCATTTTTCAGCAAGATCTGGCTCCGTGCCACACATCGAAACTTGTGACGACTTTTATGACTACAACACGAATAAAGGTGTTGGACTGTCCTGGAAACTCTCCGGACTTAAATCCTATTGAAAATCTTTGGACGATTTGGACGAAAGGCGGTCATGTCATGTATTAATTTGTGAGTAATTTTTGGATTCTCAGAAATAAAACGCAAAAAATTGAAAAAAATCGTAATTTTCCGTCTTGTTTCAATTAATTTGCATAAGGGTGTATATAATAATTTTGCTTATGTAAATCTGAATTTTATTTTCTAACATTTCAAAAGCAAGTAGAATTAACAGAACAGTGTTATACTTGAGACCTCAATTTTTAATAAATTGTACAGTGAAAATTAAAGCGAGAAGAATAAAGATCACATGCATCAAACTATTGACATTTTAACGACAAATCTTTTAACATGTTAACCCCACAATTTATGTTTTTATATGTCATCCAATGAAAAACAAAATCTAAATAAAAGACTGTATAAGGTTAACTAAAACCAGTACTGTTGGAGTAAATTATTTACGATCTTTGAAACCAAACAGGTTCACAGCAGATCTACTGGACATGTTGAATATTAGAGATAATCGTTAACACATGAAGTTCATACAAACCTGTAGTAAGCTTGTGTGTAATGTACTGTATAGTAGCAAGTAATTTTTAATAAGTAATCTTACAGCTGCGAATTGACATTCACATAATATGGCAGTTGGTGACGTAAGCAAAATAAAGGAGGTGATATAAACATCATTGCAAAGGTATAGTACCACCTACCAAATGATTTCATTTCTAAAACGTCTTTTAAGCTATACTGTACCTAGTATAAATTTCCCCGTAATCCAAATTTACCGCTTAATATTCGTGGGTATGTTCAAATACTAGTAAAAGTTTTAAATATAGTCGGTCTTGTTTTTGAAACCCGTAAAACATCGAGACCGAAACCTTCAGAAGGATGGTTTCGAGACCTACAACAATGCAACAGATGAATGAGAGCACATTCAGCTGTGGGGGCGTCATAATGTACGGTCAATTTCACGAGTCGTTGGTAAAATGGTAGCACAAGAGTTGGCGGTGGATGGTAATGACTAGCTGCCTTCCATTTAGTCTTACACTGCTAAATTAGTATTGTCTAGCGTAGATAAGCCTCGTTCAAGAAATAAATAAAAACAAACAATTATAAATAAGATCACGAAATCATAGATACACACATCATTACTTATTTTTGTTAGGTACTGACGAAGAAGATGTCGTTGTCAACGCCTTTACTCGTTTCGATGAAGGGGAAGGCCTGGTCCATGAGGATACGTAAGTTCCTCTTTATGTATATTTATCATGTAACATTTATAACTTTAAAGATTAGTATCGATAATTTATTTTTTCTCGAGATTAGGTTTTTGTTATTTAATGTGAGATAAGCTATTTTCGTATAGCAATTGTATAGGATTTACTATTATATAATTATTTTAACATCAATTAAATGTATATTTAGAAATATGTGTAACTCACACTGTTAAATATGTTGCGAAATTCCCGCCTATACACTAAATTTGTAAACATTTCTCGAATATAAATAGGGACAATATACATTTTACGAAACCAATATCGTATCGTCAAGTATTGTTGGGCCAACTCATATTTCTAGAATCTCGCTCTAAAGTTTATAAATGGACGCGCTAAATATAAGATATATTGTCTTTTTGCTACAGTTAGTGTAGTATAAATTTCGGAAGCTATAACTGTGATAAACGTTAGTCGAGAAACTATAGATATTTGACCAGAAACGTTTATAATTTTGCTCATTACAAACCGTTTTACATTAGCGGATTAAGTTCGGACGTTAGTATTTCTATGAAGACTTGTATTACTTCACTGTGAAAAAAATCACGTGTGAATAGCTAGCTAACTTCTCGTTTAGTAAATTGTACCGATAGCAACTCAGAATTAATTCGCTCGTCGCGAACCCTCGATAAGATACCAAGGAATTTCCGAATCAGATAGAAGACTCAATTTTCTCTGTAAGTTTGTAAAACTTTTGTGTATATATCATTATATGTAATAACCGTTGTTATAAATTGCATTATTGTTTGTATATAAAAATTTATTTGTATTAAGAAAGAAAATTGTGTGTATCAGTCTTGTTGGCAAGCATCATAAATTTGATACATCTATAACGTTGAACTAGCTGTACCTTTATTTATCCCTTTCAGAATGTAATCTTTTAAAGACTTGCTTAAAATAGTAATGACAGGAAAATGTGCCAAACCGAAACATTACTCATGTATTTTCGGGAAATCCAGTTTTTTAAAGTTTTGAATGCATTTCCAAGTTTTGTATTATACATTCGTTTCTGACATAATTTTCTCTTTACACAATACGGGTATCGCACAATTAACAATTGTAGTTTCCTACAATCTCTTTCGTTCGTATTAATTGATTAATGTTGGCATGGCCTGTTGGTTAAAGTGTTCAAAAGTTAATCTGAGAGTTATGAATTCGAATCTTGTCACTACATTTAATTGTTCTTTTAATCGTGAGGCGTTATTATATGATGGCCAATCCCAGAGTTCGTTGCTGAAAAAGTAACCCAAAATTTAGCGGTGGGTGTTTTCCTTTCACTACTTAATTTGTGACGGCTAGCGCAGATAACCTTCGTGTAGCTTTTCATATAGTTCAAATCAACCTATTGAATATAAATCGTATAATCCCCACTATTTGTTCCAATCTAATTTTCACAATTATGAACAAATACTTTTAATATTAAATGTTCAGATTAAAGACGAGATATAATGTCCTTAATTTTAATTGTTCTTGAGTTCCATAAGTCTTTTTTATGTGATTGTTCAAACATGAGATCTTTATTTTTATAATTTATTGAAATCAGTTTTGTCATGATTATTTTCATAAACTGTAAACATAGACATTATTTTTCAATTCATAAGTAAATGTGTGTGTATGTGTTTTCTTATAGCAAAGCCACATTAAACGATCTGCTGAGTCCACCGAGGGAAATAGAACTCCTATTTTTAGTGTTGTAACATAAGTAAGTGAATAGAAAAAGTTGCTCTTTCAAGTTGATAGTATACTCTGCGTTGTTGAACAATGTCAGAAAAAATTTGTTTTAAATTTTTTAATTGAAATATTTAACCCTTTCGCGACGACGAGTCAAAGGCCATGTCTTTACGTTTGTTAACTTGCATTCAAAATGTTATTGATCTACTATTTTATGATAACAAGATTGGAATCAAACTGCAGATTATAGTCCAAAACTTATTATAATATATCAATTAATTTAAAAGTAAATATTAAAATAACCCACTTAAATATAGAATTTAGCGAGTCATATGGTATGTTGAATGCAGCATTGATTAAAATTACATATTTGTCGGTCAAAATATTAAGACTATGAACTCAAATTACCAACATCTTCAAGCTAGAATATAAAATAAGAACCTCATATATTTTATTTTGCTGAGATAATGGCTTATGTACTGAAGCAAAAATGGTGGCCCATTTAAATCTTACCAATTTTTGTTACTGTCCCTTATATACTCTTACTGCAGTATATGACACATGAATAAACACTTATTAGCGTGGTTTTCTCAGCCATTTAAATCAGTAAAAATTCAACCTCGTTCTTTCGATTCAACTTTACAAGGAGGTAGTTTGTGTGTTTAGACTGCTTGAAGTTTTATATTTTTAAAAACCAAAATATATCTTAGTTATTAAGCTCAATAAACTATAGCCGAATTATATGGTATCAGTGTATATATTTATGATTTTTCGGTTATTCAACTATATATATATATAACATAATTTTTATTACATCCTCCGCTTATAAAATTTTAAAAGGCTTAGCAAGCTACGTCCGTCCAGCCACAAAGGTTGCAGCAAGAAGAGATAATTGTTTGCTTTACTTCTTAATTTCTTGTTCTATATTTTCAAGAAAAATAAACTTAATAATTTATTTCTGAATGGTAATAATATGTATATATATATATACACAGATACATATATAAATGTAGGATACTTGAAAAGTGACTATATTACAAAATACTGGGCCACTAAACGTGTATTCTAAAGACGTACAATTTGTACAATGTAATTCAACAAGCGCGACAGCAAATACAGATCCAAATACTTTATGAAAACACACTGATTGATCCAACTCTCAAGTCTTGTAACAATTCTATATAGTTCACAACTATTTCATATTTATACTTGGTTTCGAAAACAGGAAAAAGGTTTAAAGTTAAGTTAGAACTTTCTAGAAGTTTTAAGTTTCTTTGAACATTATACTCTTTCTTTCTAATATACAAATTACAACATTAAAAATAGAACTTATTGAACCTGAAATACCTTCATGAACGAGAAGTTAACAGACACTCATTCGCTTTCGCGTCCTATATTTTTCAAACACTTTTCAATTAATTTTACACTAAAATATATATGTAAATAATTAATCTTGATATTTTAAAGAAGTTTCAAATTATTTCAACAATATCTTTTACTAAAATGTAAATAATCTTATTTATAGGCTTCCATATGAATTATCAGCTGCTATAGTATTACGTAACATGGATTATTAAAACAATATTTTAGAAAATCATCAAAACGCAATACGAAAGCCAGATGAATGCTGCTAATCTCATTCTATTTACAAACACCTAAAGATTAACAAGCTCGCTTAAAATAACAGGCCGAATCTTAACACAAAACCAACTTTTAATCTGTGATTGTATAAAATAAGCATGTTATTTGCTTTATACAGTAGTAAACGTTATATAAAGTTCCAGAATAGTTCGCAAAACACTTATATCAGACTTCATGAAACTTTATGTAAAAAGTATGATGAAACTACTCTTGTAAACTTTTACATTAAACACAGGTATTCCTACTATAAAGTTACTTAAATGAAAATAAAATTTTAAATAAATGTTTTACTGTAACCATTTCAACATTTTATTTGTCGGAGCTCTAACAACTGAGAAAGAAATGACTGCTTAAAAATAAAACCTAAATGTTTAATGAAACATCAATCATATCTCACTTTGCCATAAAAGTTACAGTACTTGCCACCATCTTTTAGTGTTATTTTAGTTTAATTGTTTTTGATAAAGATCGGTTAACATATCTCATAATTGTTATCACACTTAAGTCTTTTATCTACTCTACACACATCTTTGTCACAAACTGAATTTGACACCAACAACTCTGAGTTATGATTGTCTAGTTATCAAGGCTAACTTATTCAGAACATTCGATTTACGAAACGTTGACATCCGTGCCTATATATTTAATCAGATTCATTAACCACAACCTTCTATTCTTCTGAAAAAGAACATTGAACTATTCGATAGCGTTTGAGTTTTGGATCTCTCTTAAACAGCACTGCAACTTTTGTGTACAATCTTGTTTGCTGACTTCTTAACCAGATTTAATCCATAACTCTCAGTCTAGAAAGTTAACCCAGTTACGGTGAAAGTAACTTAGGCGTAACACTGCCAGTCTAAATTTTTAGATATAGTATTAGAATAATTGTATTTTTAACATTATTCTTCACTCGGTCCCTGAGGTATTTTACAACAGTATAATAGTCTTTGAATCACACTGTGTACACTATAAAGAATGTATTGATAAAACACAATAATAATAATGTATTTTCTTATGACAAATATAGTTGATTATAATCATGCTTTTCCAACTTAACATAAGAGCCGTTACTCTAACAAACTGTTCCCAGGACAGATCCAGTATTTTCACAAAAGAGGTGTACAAATAAATGGATGTCGGAAGGAAAGGTTTGCACCCCACTGAGAAGTTGAAGAATTTTTGAAACTGAAATCCCTTATAATTTCAATTTCTGACACTTTCCATTGATCTTTGCCGGTATCTTCCACTTGCAAATTAGCAATGGCCAATACTGTTTATTTCGTAATATTGAGAAAAAGAAAATTTCTTTCATTTGCAATTCGGCTTGCAATAAAATCTAAGGTAGTTGGTATCAATCTATGTAATAGCGAATATGCTGGCCCTTTCAGCTGTAGGAGGTTATAATGTGATGGTTAGTCCCATTATTTATTGAAGAAAGAGTAGTTCAAGAGTTGGCGATGGGTGGTGTTGACTAGCTGCCTTCCCTCTAGTCTACCACTACTAAATTAGGGACGATTAGTACACATAGCTCTCGTAAAAACCTAAGCCACACCAGACCCAGTTTTCATTTGCAGAGCTAAATGTTATAAAAAGAATCTTCAAGTAATCTCCATATTATTATTCCGGCTTACTTCAAGTTAATGTTAACAATGTTGTCACTTTCATTGTTCTATTTCTTATTCCGTTTTTGTTTCTTTGCTTGTTCTCTCAAAAAATAATTTTATAATTTTTTAAATCTTTTTCTCATAATGCTATTTTTAATATTAAGCACATCGAGATATTCAAAATCACGTGCAGAGTGAAGAGAAGGAAAATTTCTGAGCGCTTCGGTTATATCTGTCCCCAAGCTTTTGCTTGGTTGTTGTTGTTGTTTTGAATTAAGCACAAAGCTACACAATGGGCTATCTGTGCTCTGGCCACCACGGGTATCGAAACCCGGATTTTAGCGTGTAAGTCCGCAGACATACCGCTGAGCCATTGGGGGGCGATAGTTTTCATATAAGCCCTATCCTTAAAATAAGCCCTAGTTAAAAGTGCAGGAAGAAGAAAGAAATTTAAAAAAATTGATTTATTAATTAGTTTAATAGTTAGTTAATTAGTTTGTTTAAGTATTAATCAGTTCGTTTAATAGTTTAATTATAGTTTATTTTAAATGGTTAGTTTAATAGTTTAATTATAGTTTATTTTAAATGGTTAGTTTAATAGTTTAATTATAGTTTATTTTAAATGGTTAGTTTAATAGTTTAATAATTCTTTTAATATATCAAAATAAGACATCCTCCGAAAATAAGCCCTAGTGTCATATTTTGGAGTGAAAATTAATATAAGCCCTGTCTTATTCTCGGAGAAACACGGCAGTATATATATATATATGTAAAAACGATTTTCCCAAAAAGGTGGGAATTAATTTGTAACTTTTAATTTGAGACTAAAACAACTACTTAGTCTTAACAATGAAACTTGTTAAGCTGTTCTTCTGATAGAAAATTGAAGTTATTTTTAAGTTTAAATATATTACTTCCGCCATTTTGTTCTCTGCAGGGCCATAGATATACAATAATTATACTACTATATTTTTATTCACTTGGTTTTGACTGATAAAGCACCCTAACATTTCATAACATCATATATTTATAATATTAACCTTGTAAAAAATCCAATCTCCTGAGCAAGACTTGTGCTTAGGGTTGAAAACTTATGCCATGACGAGACTACTATAATTCATTTGTAAGATTTCTACACTATTTCTTCGCCTTCGAGTTTACTACCTGAATTGCATGTAACTTATTACATACTTCTTTTAGTCACATTTGTAATGGATTTAAATTTATTTTAATATCTACGTTTGTTTCAGTTTGATGCATGTTACACATATTGTTGTATGTGTGTTTGACAAGTCTCGCCTGTTCTCTAACTTTGTAAAAGATTCTCAAGAGTAAGAATCAACATTATATGTTTTGCAAAAACACTAGCGCCTCTTCGAATATTATTCAGCTTTGGAGAATCTCGCCTAATGAGTATAAAAGCAAGCCACAGCAAAATACAATTTTAAAATATTGTTGGTCGGGTACAGTCAGTATAAGCCTCGAAAACTATAACTGTGATTGACTCTTTGAAATCAGAAAAACATACAGATATTTCACCAGGAACGTTTATAATAACACGACCCGTTCAACTTCAGAGTATTAACTTGAGACGTTAATGTTTCTACGAAGTCATCGCATAACTTCTGCAGAAAGAAGTCACTTGTGAGGAAAAGAGATAGCTGGCATTCCGACCAGGTGAAAGGTATCTGTTGTTTTGTATTACAAGCCTTTGATTTATTTGGTTACGTACTTTACGTATTACGATTTCAAGTGGCCCGAAATTTTGTTTTTATTTAGAAGTTAAATGAATATCATTATACATCAAATTTACGATATTTGCCAATCAAATTGATACACAGAATTTCCTTATGTCAACACGATTATTACAAATATTGTTTTATATACAATAGTTTTACAAACTATACTGAGTCTTATATCTAGTCTAGAACTGAATATTTTATTAATATTTAATTCAAATGACTAGCACAAAATATCCAAGACATTTTTAAGCATGGACATCCAAGAATACATTTTAGTTGAAGTATCATGTTTTTGTAATAAAAGATACTTAATTCTAGTTTTATAATTTTTCAGCTATAATAACTAGTATTTTAATACTAGTTTTCCACGAATTTTTACTCTATGCACCAGTGTAACTAAATACTGAATAAAATTGTATTCACCGATAATTATAATTTACTCTTTCAGCTTAAGACATGCGTTGATGACCTGGGGTGAAAAACTTTCTGATAAGGAGGTAAAAAACAAGATTAATTACTTTCTATGTGAAGTTAAATTTGAAAAAAAGGAAATTATCCTTTCAAAGATCTTTGTATTAATATAATATGTTTGTATGTGTGTATTAAACATCACAGTTTTATTTTAAAGTTTGAATATATGAAAATGTCAGAACGTTTTAATAAAAATAATTAACGATTAGCGATTAAACCTAGAGTACAAAATACGAAATTACTTCACAACAACAACACACTTATTTAATATTAGAACAGGAACTTTATATTAGAAACTTTAAATCTATAACTGATTTCTAGATTAAAATAAGTTTATTCGTCAACCTCAATCATCTTTCGAGCTGATTTGTTAATTAGGGGTTCGCTCTTTTCTTTATGTATGTTTGTGTTCTAGTATAAAGGAATTATGAAATTTAATACTAATAAGTTTTAAGCCCCTATAGGTAAATCCATAAGAGATAAAGAACTTTAACTTTTCAAGAATTTGTAAGTAACCTGTAATGATGTTTGTTACGAATCATCTACTTGGAAGATGGTCATTAAATTTGCCTAAACTTAATCTGGTAGCTATGTTGTAGAATTGTTTGCCTTCTCTTCGCGCTTTCTTGATTTTATAGTGTCGGGACTTTGTTTTATCATAATATTATTTCCTTCAATTATTAAAGTGGTTTGAAAAGTCTGAATTAATATAGAACAAACACTCACCTTGATTCGCTGAGGAAATGTCGTTTAGCTCATTACCATAAATACGTATATGAATTTCTTACCATATAAAAATTACATTATGTAACATAAATTTTATTCCTGGATAGTATGTGTTATTTTTCAATTGCTTATGTTGTAAAAGTACAGAAAATGACCATCATTCCCTCCAAACTTTGCTTCAGTGACCTGGATAATGAAATTTACAAATTAACCTATTTTCTATGTAGAATCGGGCAAATTTGCACATTTTCATTTACATAAGGTTTGAATAAAACGACATATGAATCAAGATTTACATGTATTTAAAAGTAAGTAGATTTTTTTTTTAGATTTACTACTGTAATGTAAATTACTTTCACGTATCAGACCCCAGATAGTCTCCCACCATGTTTTCGTTACACGCTTCTTGGTAGTGACGTTTAAAGTTCAGTATATCTTGGTGGAATGCTCGCCTTGCTCTTTGAGGTGCACCAAATAAGCCAGGGAAAGAAACGGATACTTATTCCCGTAATAGAGCAGCACAGTATTGAGGCTTCTGGATGAGCTATCAATGAAGAGATGCCACTCGTTCGAGTTACAGGCATTTCCAGTTGCTTTGCACAGACCGGATACATTTTGACAGAAGCAGGGTCCATCTTGACAAGTGAAAAAGCTTGAAGAATGTCGGTGACGCTTCCTCTGACTTGCAACTTGCACACTTTCATCTAATAAATTCTATTCCTTAAGCCAAGATGTCAAAAGCTCGACATTCGACTTTATTAGACCAAGATCTCTGAAGAAGTCATTGAGGTCTCTTTGGTTGGTGTAGTATGGGTTTCTTTCACCACCTGCACCTCTGAAATTGTAATCTGGATCTTTAACGTCTACCTCCTCTTCTGACTTGCTACTCTCTTCTGAGGATGGCTGCTTTCTCTCTGGAGGAGTGAGTACGAGGAGCTCAGGGCAGTGTGGCATTGAAGCGATGGATGATGGAAGGTCCAGATACATGAGAGCAGATGCATTCTTGCCAGCCCGACGTTTAGAAGGATCCACATTGCAGAAGTAGCAATTGCTTGAATGGTCAGTGGGTTCACGCCAAATTCTTGCAATAGCAAACGTCATGGCTCTCTTTTCCCCTCTATACCATCCTGCAAAAGAGCAAAATAAAAGTATTGTGAAGAATAAATTTATTTCTTCCACAACTAATGTGTAAGAGGTTCATGCAAAATATTTTATATGTGAAATTTTTGTATACTATTGGAAATTGAAAAAAATATATATTTTAATTTTTAAAGGTCTAAAATTTGTATAATATAAAATCTTACTATTCAAGCAAGTAAAAGTTGTCCGTCTTACCTTCTAGAATTGTTTTACAGTGCTTGCAGAGTTTGTCTTGATCCCGACAGGTATGCCCAAATGTGCCTTGTAGGCTTCACGCATTTCAGCAAATGCTGTCACAGAGTGCTTTTTCGCTTTTTACATAAATATCCCCTTGTTATATTATTATTCTTTTACCAACGCTAGGTTGAAGACGCATTCAAAGAAGCTCCAATCGACAACAGTGGTAAAATCGACTTGAAGAAATTTGCTCAAATTCTTACAAGAGGAGCTGATGAGGAGGAAGAAGCAGGAGCGTAATCGGTAATTTAAAATAGAAATAAAAAAAATCTTTAAATAACTGTTAATGATTATAAACTGCTACACGTCCAACACTAATCTAAATATTTAGTTTGTTAAGTTATTTTCATTTATAACTTACGCCGTTTTTCGTTTGATAGAGCGCTTTCATCTTAAAGTGGAACATGTCGCCATTTTTAACAACATTTTAGTTAATTAAATAATTACTCTTATTCAGTTGGGTATTTTTACCATTTTTACTTGAAGGTATTGTTCTTGTAGAAAAAACATAACATTTTTAAAATGTCAACAAAGAGACAGAGAAATGAGTCGTAGAAGAGGATAGTCGTTTAAGATGTTAAATATTTAGCGAGCCAATTTCTACTAATCTAAATACAACACTTTCGATGCTCTATTATTATTTTCATGCTTTTAAACTTTCTTTCAGAAAGCAAAACAAAGATATTTTTAAAGACTGAAAGTTGAGTTTTCTAGTCACAAATTCTTCGTTAGCTCGGTGGTTTATGGACTTAAACTGCTAAAATCCGAAGTTTGATTCCCAACAATAACCAGTGCTTAGGGCAGCTTGTCTAAAACAAACAATGTAATAAAATAAACTGTAGAATTTGAAACAAAATACAACACCACAATTTCATTGTGATTAAATTAAAATGTATCGTTATTTCGCAGAATTACTAAAAAACAGCAAGAAATTTAGCAAATAGTGTAGAAATTATGCTGAATAATGTGTGAAACTGCAGTCGTTTGAAATGTCATTATCCTGGTCTATGAGCAATGTTTCATTTAAGCTGCACGACCGCAGAATAACCAATCAAATTCCGCAAACTTAATCATTTAGCCACGCCATCCTCAGTAATGGTGTGGAGTCTCAGTACCTTGACAGTCTGAATAAACCAGACAGTGGATAAGCCTATAGTCCTAGCAACCAGCTTTCGACATTACACAGTGACCTAACGATACAATAGCATTGATGGTCTAGATATCCCACCTCCGCGAAAAAAAACCCCAAAAACAGTTGGTAGCACACATCACATATATTACCTTAACACTGGTGCACATGGAAAAATTCATTACACGCGTGGACTAAAAATATTAGAGAGAACACTGTCTCGGGTACGTGTATAATTAACACTAAATAAACAGCTATGTCTGATTCATATGATGCAACAATAAAATATTTAACATAAAACAATCCGATCTCCGGGAGAAATAACAATTTTTACTTGAAATCTTCATTTTTACTCTTTTTATGCACCAATTTTAAACTACACGTGCTTATTTTGATAAGGCGCGATGTACTACTAGTGTGATCCCATATCTAATCCTCGCTCGGGGTTTTCGGTCGTACTTCGTAAATTCATGCTTGGTTGTAATTAAAAATCATGTTTAAACTACTTTCGATACGTAACTGTCAAACTCAAAGTTAACACTAACTTCCTGGTAATAACATTGTGACAATGTGACAGTTGAAAATGAAATGCTAAAAATACATCTGCTATAAGTGACTCTGTTTTTGAATTAAAAGTTCACGAACAAAATTTACCTTCACTTTATGGAAATAAAAACACTAAATTGCTAAAATAATCGAAAAACTACAGGCAATATTACCATAATATATTGTTTAAACAACAATGTTACAAGAAGGATTACTTCGATTGTAACCTCAATAAGGTCACTTGCGTTCACATCATGGTTAGACACAACTCTGAAAGTTCACACTGCGATGGGCACGATGCATTTAGACTTCCGTAGAGCTTTACGATTAACAACAAAACCAAATATCTCACACGCATACTTATCACTGCCACAGGGCTGTTTACGATAGAGTTGGTATTTTCGAGGGGAATTTAAAATCGATTATTTCCATTTTTCGTGACAAAACATACAAACAGTTAGGGAAAATAAGTACAGGAAGGAGGAAGAGGTCAAAGAGAACCTGACCCTCCAGGGCAAAATACCCAGATATCATTGATTCATCGTGACAAAACCAAATATTGTATTAGGCGAAACATGATTACAGCATGAGAATTTTGTTGAAAATAGTGCAGAATAAACAAAGTTTAACGAATCTATTTTTCTAAATGATACACGTTCTTTGACAAAAGCAAATGACAAAAACTTCTGAAGTCTATGTGTATTTCTATATTTCATCAGAAAGTCTTTTTAGTGGATATGATAGGAAAACCCGAAGAGTATAGCGATTGGACTAAGTTTTGTCGAACAGATAGGATTTAGAACTATTATGAGCAAAAGTTTATTTATAGCTGACAGAGAAGGTCCGGAATGGCCAGGTGGGTTAAGGCGTTTGACTCGTAATCTGAGGGTCGCGGATTCGAATCCCCATTGCACAAACATGCTCGCCCTTTCAGCTGTGATGGCGTTATAATGTGACGTTCAATCCCACTATTCGTTGGTAAAAGAGTAGCCCAAGAGTTGGCGATGGGTGGTGCTGACTAGCTGCCTTCCCTCTAGTCTTAAATTGCTAAATTAAGGACAGTTAGCGTAGATAGCTCTCGAGGAGCTTTACGCGAAATTAAAAAACAAACAGACTAGCTGTTATTAATTTTAAAAGCAACACGAGGTTAAAAATGAACCAAGCAACCAAACTGACTAATATATTTAAAAGGAGTTAAGGAAATGTTGCATGCTTTTTAGTCGCGGTATGGGGTTTCAGCAGACAGCTTTAACTCTTAGTTTCTTTTAAGTACAAAATTTTAATTCATATCTTGCTCATCTCTTGACCGATTTGAGATCTGTTTAAAGTTTAAGATTCAAGAGGTCAAACTTTTCGACTGATGTATCTGACCATGTCGTAGATCTCATATATATATCGGTTTACTCTAATCCTGCCTAAAATAATTGCAATTTGATGGTAGGCTGTAGAGATCCTGAAAAGTGATACATTTGAATCAGGTGTGCGCATGCCCCAAACTTAATACAGTTAGCGCACAAACTTATAGCTAATAAAAGAAGGGGAGGTATCTTAGATTAATTTCCTCTAATTCTGCCTAAAAGAATTTTTAGTGCCGCGGCTATTGAGGATTATCTGTAACTTTCAAAGACTTGTTTTATTCTTTTTAATCGCTAAATGTTTAGTCTCATCACACGTTTGCGCATTACAGTAAAAGGACAAGTATTTGGATAGGATATTTTGTTTTGTTTGCTGTTACAACGGGATTTCTATGCTGTGCTGACAACGAATATCAAACTCCGTTTTTAACCCTCAAACTTAACGCACAATACGGCAACAGGAGAACGATTTGGGGAGGATTCTCATTTTAGTTGTTATTTTTATTTTTAAATTTCGTGCAAAGCTACACAAAAGCTATCTGCGCTAGATGTCCCTAATTTTGCAGTATAAGACAAGAGGGAAGGAAGCTAGTCATCAAAACCCACCACCAACTCTTGGCCTACTATTTTACCAACGAATAGTAAGATTGAACGTAACATTACAACGCCCCCACGGTTGAAATGGCGAGCATGTTTGGTGTAACGAAGATTCGAACCCGCAGTCTTCGGATTACGAGTCGAATGCCTTAAACACCTGGCCATAGCTAGCCTAGTTGTTGTTAAATTAAAAACTTTACAGACGTCTATCATAACGGGTATCATAACTAGATTTTAGCACTGTACGGCTTTAGACTTACCGCTGAGCCACTAAAAACGGGCAGTAAAAGATTTAATTTTATTATGCTTATAAAAATGTTAGTTAAAAATAATCAGTCTATGTTTTATTTTCTACTAGATTAAAAATAGAAAAAATACTTTTATTACTTATTTGACATTTTTCTTTCCACTGTTCATCAGAAGATTCTAATTCCAACTAATATCTGTTTTGAAAGCATAACTTGAGATTAAAACTGTCAAGAGAAACATACTACGCACGTATATAATAACATTTTGTGATTTATTATGTTCTTTAATACCAATAATAATACCAATATAATACCAAATTTGTTTTTATTCTTTAATTGGACACGAAACGTTTCGCGTCATAGCTTCACCAGGATTATTCCACTAAAGCACAACCTGTAAGGGACAGACAAAGCTTCAATGATTTCCAAATAGTTGGGCCTGGCATGGCCTAGCGCGTAAAGGCGTGCGCTTCGTAATCCGAGGGTCGCGAGTTCACGCCCGAGTCGCGCAAAACATGCTCGCCCTCCCAGCCGTGTGGGTGTATAATGTTACGGTCAATCCCACTTTTCGTTGGTAAAAGAGTAGCCTAAGAGTTGGCGGTGGGTGGTAATGACTAGCTGCCTTCCCTCTAGTCTTACACTGCTAAATTAGGGACGGCTAGCACAGATAGCCCTCGAGTAGCTTTGTGCGAAATTCCAAAACAAACAAACAAATAAATCCTAATAGTCTTACACCGCAAAATTAAGGACGTCTAGTGTATATAGTCCTCGTTTAGCTTTGTGTTAAATTCAAAAACAAACATTTTTCGGGCGTGCGTTTCGACATGTTAAGTAGTAAAGCTTAATATTGAGATAATTGTATTGTTGAAATAATAAATTATTATTCATAGTAAACAAAAGTTATATCTAAGTTTATATCTAACTAAAGTTATATTAAAATAACAGAAGTTAAGATGAAAAACTGAAATAATAATTATAGGAGTTATTTTTCATCGTAGTTATCGATGAGAAGAGTTGCTTTAAATTTTCTGTTAGTGTACTTAATGACTACAGTAAGGATTTATAAAGGGAATGGTGATCTCATGTCAGGTGTTATTTGTCAATGATTACCTAAAAATAATCTGCAACTGCGCCTCTTTCACGCTGTTTATAGAGAGAGTTGTTGTTTGCTATTAAGCGTGAAACCACGGTTCTCTCTGCTCCTCTCATCACGGATATCGACCTCGATTTATACCAGTAAAGTCCGCAGACATGCAGCTGTGCCGCTGGGATCTATAGAGAAAGTCAATATGCTCTCTTATCATAGGGTTCTTTCGGTTTCTCCCATGTACGTATGATGGCAGGTGTTAAATGTAAGTTAATAAACAACATTGTAGACAACACACTGACCTTTATGTTACATATAAGTTTCAGTATTACGTATACACTTTTATAATACAGAACGGTAGTATGAAGATTTAGAAAGATGGCTTCTTAGGGTTGGATCTAGCCATACTATAATTATAATAGGCAGTTCAGATGTTTTGATTATGGATTTTGTTTTCTTGGAGATGGTGTAAAAGTAATATTTTTTGTGATTTGTTTGAAAATTTGTCTTTTTTCTTATATATATTTTTTCACATTGGAGGTGAGATACTAGATTTTTCATATCATAGTCCATGAAATTTTGCTCGACGCACAATGGTGGATAATTGCTGCTAAGAATGAGTGATTTTTAGTTCTTAGAGTGTAGCTTTTCTTTTAAAACTATAATTGCAATCGATTTTTGTGAATCATTCAACAATTTCACCTTTCGTTGAAACGTTAATAAAAGAGGGTTTTAATTGGTTTGTGAAACAGGATAGATTGTATATTATTGTAATAATAGATAATTAAGGCAGTTTCAAGAAAACCTATTATCTATTCCATTGATTCACAGTAAATTTGATGCATAAACTTAGTTAATGTCATCTTCTGTCTGTAGAGATGGGTCTTTATAAATGTAAATGTCCAATGTAAAGAATAATGTTGTGTTCGTCACTCTATGCGACACGTAACTGTTTTGCAATAGCGGGTCTTGTGTATTATTTAAGTATTACTAAATAATTTATTAATGGTCCTAAAATTGGATATACAAGCCAAGACAAACATTCAGTAGCATAATTCTTAAATATGGCTGTTAGAGGTTTTAAGTTCATCTGGAAGCTTCTTTGGGAGGTCCCCCAGTGGCTCAGCGGTATGTCTGCGGACTTACACGCTAAAATCCGGGTTTCGATACCCGTGGTGGGCAGAGCACAGATAGCCCATTGTGTAGCTTTGTGCTTAATTCAAAACAACAACAACAACAACAATTCTTTGGGAGTTCGCTTGTTTTTTTGAATTCATAAGCAATCTCTTTAGCTTTCGTATCAATTTTTTAATAATCACTATTAAGTATTTGAAAACTTTCTCTTTTTTTATAATTTATCTTCGTGAATATTTATCTTTATAATCACAAAACCTTTACATTTATCGTATTATATAGTTTTGGTTTGTTTTGGAAATTCGCACAAAGCTACTCGAGGGCTATCTGTGCTAGCCGTCCCTAATTTTGCAGTGTAAGACTAGAGGGAAGGCAGCTAGTCATCACCACCCACCGCCAACTCTTGAGCTACTCTTTTACGAACGAATAGTGGGATTGACCGAAACATTATACACCCCCACGGCTGGGAGGACGAGCATGTTTAGCGCGACGCGGGCGCGAACCCGCGACTTTCGGATTACGAGTGCACGCCTAAACGCGCTTGGCCAAGCCGTATTATATAATGATGATGTTGGTATTTGTTTCTAAGATATTTAATGTATCTAAGTTAGACTGGGTATGGCGATTTTTATGTCCTGAACTTTCTCCCCACATCCGGGATCTTCGTTTAATTAGCTGTTCTTCGTAGTAAAGGTCTTTTCTTTATTTCCATAGAACTGGTTCCATCGATTATAATACAAAGTTTTTAAAAATATAATACAGTATGTTCAAACATGCTTTGTTGGAATGTTTAATTGTTACTGCAAAACCAGGTCCTTCAGCTAGCAATTTTAAATAAAAATGCTGACCTTCTTTTTTTAATTACATTTCTAGAGTTTTGAAATTCCATGAACTACAACATGTAATTCACTCTGAATCATTCGAATGACATGAATAGTAACTATTTTCTTGAGTTACCTCAATGATTGACACAAGTTTGCAATCTACCTTGTTTCACAGAACGTTTGTTTGTTTTCAACTTCAACTTTCATCATCTATAAGCTTCCAAAAACGAAATTATCGAATAGTTAAAAAGAATAAACCGCAACTGTGGTGAAAAGAATTTAAGAAGCTACACGCTCGAAACTAAAATCATTCCTTTTGAGCAATGAGAATGCCTTGCTATATTTTGAGCAAACTTTTAACGGTTATCACATGATATCACAAAAAGTTATTTTTATAGTGTCTCCAACTGATGAAAGTATCTCCAAGAAAAATAAATTCCTTAACCAGCTTCTGCACCGCTTTTAAAATTACATGACGGTTACATCCAACCCTCGATATCCGTCTTTCTATATTACCCTGCAATGTAATAAAGCCAAATGTCCTACAAAAACGTGTTTATATTCAAAAGATTGGTAGTTAGCCTCTAATGTTGTTAACAACTTACATGTCACAGTTATCTTCATAGATACATTGATGAAGGTGGAATAACCTACCTATAAGGCTTGGATCACATATTGATTTTCTTTATAAACAACAGGAAAGAAGTGTAGTGCATACCATTCTTAAAAATTATGGACAAATAACTTATGTCACAAGTCCACCGTTCTCTGTACAGATCCTTAACAAAGCCATCAAGTACACCGATTGAAAATATAACAAAATGCACAGAGACGAAGGATAGTACCTATATTTTATAATTATTTTAACTTTTGATTTTTATTTCTGTTACCTGAATCTATAAGTTAAATGTTTTTTTTTGTTTACTACAGATAGGAGTTTATTATTTTAGTAATACAATTATTTCGACACCACGCTTTACTGTTATTACAGTGTACACGCCCTTTAGAAATCGGCAAAAAAAGATGGTTGGAAAACACTCGTTCAATTCTTGAAAAAGATTAAAAAGTAATGTTTAAAAATTAAATGTTCCTAATGACAAATATAATGCTAAGATTTACTACTTAAAATGCCACACATTTGATGTAGATTCTGTAAGTATTTATTATTTAAAGTGATTGACATTTTTTACTGTGATTTATAGTTTGTGTTTCAGTGGAACACTCCTAGAGAAGCTTTAAAGTGAAACATTAAGTGTTCAATTAAAGAAGAAAAATAAACGTGTTTGGTGTTGTAAGATCATTTATTACTACTACTAAAATACATTTCATGTTCCAATATACGTTAAAAAATTTTAATGATGAATTATTATGATCTTACATTAAAGGCACAGGAGGAACACGGAAAATGGGATATTCTGTTGTGCTGAAGTCTCTAACACTACCAGTTGTGATTACCTACCCACTTTCAATCAAACTCATTCTCGAACAGCAACTGATCAGGTTGTGTGAGAAAGTTTGAATAACTCCCATATTCATAAATCTTCTTGGTTCTCAGGCTCAAAAACAGCTACAGTGGTTACCGAAGTATATTATTGTGTTGTGCTCTACTGTATAATTTGTGTGGCGTTTCTTAAAGCAATTTGTCATGATTTTTATTTGGTATGTTGTGGCTTTCTTTATGAATTTTACAAACTTAAAAATGTAATGAAGATGTTTTTCTACAAATCTGAATTTATTTCTGCCAAAACTTCCTAAAATATTGAAAGTATATTATTAAAAATATTTTTTTAATATGAAGAACTGCTATAGATCATCTCTTTACTTGTTTTACAGTATCTTACTGAAATGTCAAGAGCATCCAGATTCCAATTAAAAATTCTAACTTGTAAAAAAAAAGATGTACTAAATCCTTAAAGGGTAAAATAAGTGATACACTGATAATATTGTTCAAGGACTAAAAACAAATCTCAATAAAAAAATTAAATGATTTAAAATTCCTCAAAATATTCGCACATATTTTCACTTCATGAAATGTATACAAATAGTAAACCGAGCATTTGCATGGCATTAAGCCAGAAGTCAATACACGTGTCCCTCCTTGTGGAGGATGTATAAGAACATGATGATACCGTAGTTCCAAACATTGCTACTATGCCTCTCAGATGCCAAAAGTTACCACCACAGAAGCGCGTTGTTACACATGCATTGCTAAATCGTCATAACAGGTGGCCATATTAATGATTACATGATAATGTCACAATGTATAGAACGTGTTTCTTAGCATCCATTACACAATGACTCATAGAATACGTCTCAACATGAATATAACTGATCAGTTTAAATAATTAATTCAAAAGCTAGTTAAATAATGTATAATTAATTCAATAGCTAATTAAATAATTTATAATTAATTCATCCTAAAAGAAATGCTCAACTCTAATTCTTTAGAAATTAATTAGATTATAATTAAATGAAGTCCTGAAAAATTCTCAACTAATGCATTAGTTAATTAGATCATTTATAATTAATCTCTCATGAAAGGATGTTTATCATTAAATTAATTACATTTCCTCATTATTTAAATGGTTCTATAAAGACAATATTTCAATAAAAACTTATTATTTAAATATCAATCAAGTATTTAAAGATTTTCAGTGAGATGAATATAATTAAAATTATTGATACAACAATTATTTTTAATAATTTTATTTTAACAAATCAGAAAGCATTGCTACACCATTCGTAAAACAGTGAAAATATTACTTGGACGCCATCACAGGCGACCATGATACATAATTATACTATTATATCACCTAAAAAAACAATATCACGTATTAATTGAAACTTACACTTTTACTAATTTACTTCATACAACAGTTTATATCATAAATAAAGCATTTATTTTGCAATAACTTTTACTAATCTGACTTTATTACTTAACATAATATTTTACATGCTATACTTTATCTTACGTTTTACAAGGCAAAATTTATTATATGTGTGTATATATATATATTATTTCAGTAATTGTCCACAAAATGTCAACAAATATTCTGTAACAGTACATCCATATGTAATAAATGTCCAGATTTAATAATGTTAAAAGTATCATTTTGCTTATTTGAACACCTGTATTAAATATAACAAATGAATGACTTACTATTTAGCTATCCATACTTTATATAGTTATTTCAAAACTCTTTTGTGAAAATTTAAATTACATAACTACGAATTATAATTAATAATAATCATACATTAAACATAATAATTGAACGACTTACTGATAACTATCAGGTCATTTCACAAGTAATGTTCGAAAATTTAATACAGAAAGTGCATCATCATTTCTGTCTTTGTAGAAGACTTTAATAACTAAAATATGTAGTAGGAATTGTATAAACATGTTCAGAAAAATAAAAAACTACCCCAACTCCACTTTTTTAGACCATTAATCAAATAAAACCTTATGAAGACGGATGTGTCTAAGAAGCACATTAGACATATAATGCTTCATGAGTTTAAAAAAGCAATAATGCAGCAGAAACTACACGAAACATTCGAGGTGTTTATGCTGTGGAGTCTCACAATAAAAGAAAATGTCGAAGATGGTTTCAAAAGTTCAGATCAGGTTACTACAGTTCAAGTGATGCGTCACGTTCAGGTTGTCCTGTTGAGTTTAATGATGACTTGCTGCTGGTTTCACGTGATGAAGATTGTGCTGTAACAGTTGAAGAACTAGCACAGAAGCTTAATTCAAATAATTCAATAGTTCAGTATAATCTGCACCATCTTAGAAAGGTGTCAAAACTTGGAAAATGGGTCCCCCACGATTTGACAGAAGTCAACCTTAGAGCAAGAGTGGTCATTTACACTTTTCTGCATTTTCGTGAATGTAACTCGCCTTATTTGGACAGGTTAGTGACAGAAGATGAAAAATGGATATATTATAAAAATGCTAAGCGCCGCAGAGAATGACGTGGTACAGATAAACTGGCTAAAGCACAGCCCAAAATGGGCCTTTATCCTAGTCTTGTTAAGCGTTACTTAACAGTAACGAGATATAACAATATATTCGTTGTCACACAGGCTTGGTATAATTCACTTTGTGTTGCTACCACTCAATGTGACGATTACATCAGACTTCTACTGTCAACAGTTAGAGCGCTTAAATGTTGCAATGAAAGAAAACAGGCGTGCTTTGATCAATCGTAAAGGTGTTGTGTTACACCAGAATAATGCACAGCCCCATACAGCAAGGATCACATCTGCAAAGATTGAAGAGCTAAACTGGGAAAATATTCCACATTCTCTTTATTTACCAGACCTTGCCCCATCTGATTATCATCTATTCCGATGTTTGCAGAGCTATCTTGGTGGAAAAGAGCTTGAAACATATGAAAATATCAAAACTACCTTCTCTACATTCTTTTCCTCCAAATCCCAAGAACATTTATAGCAGTGGCATTCAAAAGTTGTGAATCATTGGCAGGAAGTAATTATTAATAATGGAACATGCATTACTGATTAAATAAAGTTAAAAGCGTTTGAAATCATTTCTCTTTTTCTGAACCTATCATCGGATATTGCTTAAAGGATGATCTGATACTATTTAAAATGCCAGAACGTTCAGACTGTTTAATGCAAAGACACTATAAAGAAATTGCACATAAACAATGGGCTAAAATTTGATTGATTATACATGAGTTTCTCCATTTTCTATTATAAGTTCAGAAAACTAATGAACTGGTCTGATGTCAAATTAAAACGCACACATAAACAGTTATTGTAAAAAAAAAAAAGTTGTAACAACCTATGACCTTCTTATAGCAAAGCCATATCGGGATAATTGCTATGTCCAACGAGGAGAATCGAACCGCTGAGTTTAAAGTTAGAAGTCCACAGACTTACCGCTGTCCCAGCGTAGAGCACATGTAAGCGTACGTCAAGCTTTCTTTTACAGTACTTTGGATATACTGACGTCACCAACCCTTAACACACAGTTTATCACTTACAGGCTTGGTTAAGAAAACAAAAGTCAGTTTTGAACTGACCGAGTCTAGTTCCCAATATACAATAAAACTGGCTGAGCAGTTCAAGGACCATAAAATATAAACCAATTAATTATAGTTGTTGATAACTTGAGCTATATAATTCAGTGTTATACATCCTTAACAAAACATCAGTAACTATAATTCTTATTGTAAATGTCTATTTTATTACTAAGCATACAATCATTGCATACTGTGTTTGAGAAACTCTCAATATTTCAATCCACCTGAACATACTTTTTAAAATGAAACTATTCACCATGTTATTAACTAACACAAATAACGACGTTTTGTTATTGATAATTAAATTTTAGAAATGTAGAATTTATTTAAATACCGAACAAATATATTTAACTGATTACGAGTCGCAGGCCTACACACGCTAAGCCCGCTGGGCCGCGCTATTTAATGTAAATATGTTTGAAAGAAGAAAATAGCGACAGTGCGTTACAGTTGACTGTTACATTAATATGTAACATTTATATGCTGAAATGGGAGTTTTGTCTTTTACAACAAACACCAAAAGTCGTACTATGTATCAGTGTTTACTCTCTCTTTACGTGATGAATCGATTTTCATTTTGGAAAGTCTATTCTAAGTGGACTGAAATACTAATAGTTTCTCGAACACAGTTTGTAATAATCGTATGCTAAGTGACAAAATACACACTTACAATAAAGGTTATAATCACTGAAGTGTTTGTCAAGAATATATAATAATATATGACAAATAATGTTTTATATAATTCATGTTATCAAAATTTGGTCAGTTTATTTATATCCTATAGTCCTTGAGCTACCTAGCTAGTTATATTGTGTATCGTGAAATAGACTTGGTCAATTTAGAAACGACCGTGATTTTCTTAACCAAGCCTGTCAATGAAATATATTGTATCAGACTTGAACAAATGTGTGTTAAGGGTTGGTGACTTTACTGTATCCCAAGTACTGTTAAAGAAAGCTTAACATTTGATCACACGTTGTCACAGCCCTTTCTTCTTACAATAACTGCTTATATGTGTGTTCTAGTTTGACATAACATACCGTTTTGTTAGTGTGTAAACATATGATAGTAAATATAAAAACAACGTGTACAAGCAACTAAATACAAGCCACTTGTTTTTGTGTGATTTCCTGACAGTGTGTTTGCATCAGACAAGGTAAGAGCTCTGATATTTTAATTAATAATAATCAGTGTGTTGTTCATTTATTGTATATAGATGTGGAGAGTTCTAAATCAAAAATAGCAAGTAGAAACTTAGAAGTGCAAGTAATATTGATTATAACACACAAGATGTCTGAAAATGGAACGGTAAGTTTCTAACAGAACAGGCCCAGCATGGTCAATTTGTTAGGACTCTCGATTCGTAACTTGGGGGTCGTGAGATCGAATCCTCATTACATCAAACATGCTCACCCTTTCAGGAATGGGGGTGTTATAATGTGATGGTTACTCCCGCTATTCATTTGATAACAGAGCAGCCCAAGAGCTGTGTTGACTAACTTTCTTCCCTCTAGTCTCACATTGCTGGATTGAGACAGCTATCACAGATAGTCTTCGTGTAGCTTTGGAGGAAATAAATAAAACACAACATAATATTATCTAAAATAATTTATGGAATCTACACTTTCATGGTATTTGTGCTTCTTTGTCAGTGGAAAATGGCTCTACAGAAAATGAATGAATAAATAGTAAGTCATTAATTTGTTATTTTTAGTACAGACGTTAAAATATCCAAAATAATGCTTTTAACATGATTAAATCTGGACATTGATCATATGTGGAAGTACTGTTACAATATATTCGTTATCATTTCATGGATAGTTATTAAATATATACGTATGGGAAAATTCGCTTTTTTCAAAATATGAGATGAATTGTTACATGTAAAATATTATGTCAAATTAGCAAAAATGTTATTTCATACTGAACGCTTTATTGAAGATATAAAATGTTGTATAACGTCAAATTAAAAAAGTATAAATTTGCTTCTTTTAAGTGATTTAAACCTATAGTTATCTACAATGTTCAGCTGAAATGGTGATCCAACAATATTTTCACTATTTTGTGGATAATCTGAAAATACGTTTCGATTTGTTAAAATGCACATTTATAAAAGTAATGGTAACTAATTGACGTTTTCATGTAAATATGTCCTTAATAGACATTCTAATGTAAATTAGATTCAAATTCGGAGAAAATAAATAAATTAGTAAAAAATTATTACTGTGTCATAAATATTGAATTAAATTCATGTTAGTGAAAATCCTTAATCACTTGATTGAGTAAGATATAATACTATTAGGACAATAAATAAATAAATTATTACTAAAAATGTTTAAAAACTTGACTGATATTTAAATAATAAGTTTTAATTAAGATATTGTCCTTTTAGAACTATTTAAATGATAAGGAAATGTAAGTCATTATAAATGAGAACTGATAAGTTAATTTTAATAGTCTTTTTTCAAAACTTGATTTAATTATATTAATTAGTAACAAATTAGAGTTAAGCATCCTTTTTTTATGATGAATTAATTATAGCACATTTAACAGTAGCGGCGCCCATAGGGAGCTTGGAAGGCTTAAGCCCCCCAAATGAGCCAAGCCCCCTCAGTCCCCCAATATTGTTTCCTACATATATTCATAAAATATGGAAAACACAATCGTCGTTGTTGCTTAACAATTAACATCAAAGAGACATAGATCTGTAGAACTCAACGTCTTCATTAAGACGGAAGTATGTGTCACGCAACGTATTAAATGCATTGCGTTGCCTAATTTAATGTAATGTAGTAGTTACATTATTGTAACAGGTGCTTGTTACACTTATGATAATAAAAACAATATCACAATCACAGTTTGACCTGTATGAATAATGTGAACTTATGAAGAAATCAGCCTTTCTCTGAAGGTCAACTGCAATTCAGACATTTTGTTTTGGTGCTACTATGACCATTCAGTATCCAGGCCGCTGGTTTGCTTTGTTCGAGTGTGTAATTCCCGCCTCGAACGCCTTAAGCGTATGACCACCGAGTCGCTGACCACGGTGTGCGTACGCTCTGCGTATGGCTAACGATCGGCTCAGCCCCATCGAGATCCAAATGCCAGCCGTATGCCACACACACCACGCTCACTCCCACTAGCTGCCCACAGTTTTACAACATGCCCTATTAAAGCTGAGTTTGTGTTCCCTAATTAGCCTTGTCATTTTACATTATCACTTCCTTCTAATTAAGTACTTGTGCTACACGGTTAAAGATAAACACTATCTCTAACAGTATTTCACGGATATGTTCTGAATTTTCATGTGCTATTAATATAATTTGGTGATTTCAATGCCGCAGAGCAGCTGATTGTAATGTTGAACTATGTTTAGTTATTTGTTCCTTATTCATGAAATGACCCAATTGTGTGTATGTTATATCTTTTCCTTTGATTTCGATGTTTGAAATGAATATCTTTTATAAGCCTTAATGCCAATACAAGGAGAGAAATTCCCATTCGTTTCATATAAACTGACAGAACTTGGAAGTAAGAAGTGGTACTAGCACTCAGTCCCTCCACAATTTACCTCAGCCCCCCAACGAAAATATCCTGGCGCCGCCACTGATATTTAATTAAATATCGCGTTAATAATTTACACTGATTAACTATTTTTAAACATAAACATGTGTTTTGAGAGTCATTGTATCATGGCCGCCTGTCATGGCTGCCTAGAAAAATGTTCTCTTGTTTGTGGTATTATGAGGTAATCATCTATTATGGCCGCCTGTCATATTGTCCATTAACTCATAAAAAAGAACAGTGATCTGAAGCTATGTTTTTTATATCATTAAATACAAGAAGCTGGTAATTTTTTATCATATAAATGAACTGCAATTTTTTAAGTGTTCATTAAAATCCAGTCTTGGATTTCTTTCCATTTGCATTCAAGTTTCACTTCTTTAGAACAAAACGCTATCTATCATGAACTTGTGATATTATTAATTTATATTTATTTTGAAAATCTTCATTAGATGTATAATGTATGGTATAAGTATTACGATTTCTTTAAAATTCGGTCCGGCATGGCCAGGTGGGTTAAGGCATTCAACTCGTAATTTAAGGGTCGTGAGTTCTTTCAGCCGTGTGGGCGTTATAATGTTACTCTGCGCAAAATTCAAAACAAACACACAAACAAGCAATAAGGTTTATCCTTATGGTGATCAAATTAAGATAAATCATCAACAAAATCATACAATTAAATAGATACCTTGTAAACATAATAAGCGTAACCGTTCAGTTCAATTAATTAAAATAATGAAATAAATTCGTTTCTTTTGTTTTCATTTTTGTTTCGTGCAAAGCTATACAAGAGCTATCTGCGCTAGCCGTCTCTAATTTAGGTGTGGAAAACTAGAAGCAGCTAGTCATCACTAACCATCACCAACTCTTGAAGTACTCTTTTACCAATGAATAATGGAATTGTCCGTCACTTTATAACTTTTCGCCGGCTGAAAGAACGAGCATGTTTGGCGTGACGGAGATTCGAACCCACAATTCTTAAGATGCGAATCAAATGCCGTAACAATTTGGCCATGCCAAACCGTATTGAAATTAATTCCATAAAGTAACATGGAAACTTTCGTTGTTATTGTTTTGAATTAAGCACAAAGCTACACAATGGGCTATCTGTGCTCTGCCCACCATGGGTATCGAAACCCGGATTTTAGCGTGTAAGTCCGCAGACATACCGCTGAGCTGCTGGGGGGCAACATGGAAACAAATACAATTATATAATAATGCTCGCCTATTTTCTTGGTCCCATGGTGAATAAACCGTAAGCTCACGAGCTTGCAGTACTAAAATCGCTAGTTCAATTATCATCGTAGACAGAGAGCAGATAGTCTACTATGTAGCTTTGCGCTAAAAAATACAATAACCGTTACCTAAACTGATCTGTGGCTTGAATTTCTAAACCACTAAAAGATTTTGGATGTGACAGTTTATATGACGTTTGAACCTTCTCTAGGATGTTTGACAGTAATAAAACGTGCTTATAGATTTGTATAGAGAAATTTTAAAAGTAAATCTATCTATTTGTTGAATTTTGCGTAAAGCTATTCGAGGGCTGTCATCGTTAGCCATCCATAATTTAGCAGTAAAAAATTAGAGGAAAGGCAAGTAGTTAACGCCATCAACCACCAATTTTGTTATCAAAGAAGAGTAAAATCTCCCGTAATCATTACAACGCCACCAAGTCTAAAACTATGGCTGTGTTCAGTAATTGAAATTAAATCCGCGACCTTAAATTACGAAATGAGTGCACAAACCTCTATCAGTCAGTTTGTCAAAAAAGTCATAATTTTGTATAAGATGTTATTCTTCTACTAATTAAAAAAAACATGTTGTTGTATTTCAAGGGTGTGTTAGGCGATTTATACATAGTGGAAGACTTCAGTATATAAACCAAAGTGTCTTCCCACTCTAAAACATGGTAGGAGCAGTTAATAACAATGACGACTCCACTATACTTTTTGTTCTAAGAGCGTTGAGGAAAAATCATATAATTCTATCGTCCAGTGTGAAAGAAGAAGAACTAGTATTAAACCTGTTTTGCCATTGAAAATGTCTCCAGATAATAGAATTCAGAAGTACAGAAATATCTTATTAGCAGGAAGGGATTCTTTAACTACAAATTGAAAATAAAAGAAGATATATCACAACAGAAATTGCTGCACAATATTTAAGAGGATTATTTCTAAGAAAGTTTTATTTTCTGAGTTGTCAAGTGATGAGTTATTATACAGTTTAATATATCACTTATGTTTAAAAACACATAAATATAATTAGGTAAGCATTTATAACACAGAGGGATTAGAGCTACAGTAATTTTGTTTAGCTCAGCAACCAGAGTTCCTACAGGTTATACAGGTTCACATTTCATTCATCAAAGTCATATATATTTACGCACAATTGACATTAAACCTCAGCTGAATTTTGTTTATTCTCTATTGCTTTAGAAAAATTAACAAATACTGATAACCCAGCAATATCATCCAACATAAAACACTTATGTGTAACGACAGATAGCAGTAAATTATGTAACTACAAGAATTTAGAAACATTATGCAATAATGACAGATCTCAAAAGCAGTACAACTGGTGATGAATTTAAATGAATGTCATAAAATCGTTCCAAATAAGTGATAGTCTATTATGAGAGGAAATAGCTTCACTCAGTAAAATACTGGTCTCTGACATAAAACATCATGCAACAATCTCTACAAAAATAAAACATCAATAGTCATAAAACTCACATAATAATAATAAATTAACAATGACGATGGAAGGTCACCAATTATCTACACTAAACATAAGATACTTTGTCATACTGTGTAAAACTTGTTATTGCGTTGCTCACTGCAAGTCAACTGCTAACTGGGGTGGAGTCGAGCCTTGAACACAGGACTGTACTCCATCTATGGACCAGGCACAGTTATGATAACACCAGAGCACACAGACTTAGCTGCAGTGTGAGCGAGCTAGTTCCCGCGAATACCAACGTAGCCATGTACCCAGAAGAACTAAATAAAAATGGTTGATAAAGAGAAACGAACCATTCTGTTTCAAACATCGACGAGAACAGAGTGAGAACTAACGTGAAGCGATTCCAGGACCAGTAAAGAGCAAAGCAAATTGGTATAAATAGCACAGTTCATGTACTGGATAGCTTCTGTGTGATCCATAGTAAGAGAAATGCTATACAGTTCGGCATGAACACAGAAAATGTAGAGGGGATCCTGTGTGCAACCACCGAACTACAACAAACCATGGTAGAACCCACAGAGTCACTTGATTTCAAACCATCCATATCAATGGGAATGGAAGGATGGTTCCAAAGATGTTCAACAAACAGATAACGGAACTTCCAATCAAAAGTATCCTTTTTCTTTAGATGACTCAAAGAAAGGTCACATTTGGAAGAAAGAACATGGAAAACTTGATGTGTGAAATAAAGGTCAGCTTACGTTCAAAGATAAAACCCAAAAACTTTACCTCATGGAACAAGGGAAACACAACTTAGCGGTAAATATCTCGTTGGCGGCACAAGTTCATGTAAACTATTTTAGAACAAATAAAAGTAAAACCTCGTGCAGTGGTTCACTTAAGAAAACAATTGAAACAAATCTGTAGCTGCTGCTCAATGAACCTCATGCTCGACGATTGACGCCACTTGTGTAAAGACTGCTTGAAACTGTATGAGGGAGTTGTCCACTGATGGCATTAATCTTTAAAACGAAAAGCGTGACACTCGAGACACAGCCCTAAGGGACTTCAAAAAAAGAGAGGAAAAAGTGACAAACCCACTCAGACTTGGAATAGCCAGTCCATTAAAAATATATATTTAATAAAAATGAGCAAATGGCCAAGCAACCTGAATAAGTAGATGTTTTACAGGATGCTATACATCAACGTGATATTATAAGCTTTCTCAAGATAAAAAAATACAGAAACAAGATGTTTTCGCTTGAAAAAGGTTTCCCTTATTGACATTTCAAGTCGAATCAAGTAGTCCATGATGGAGTACTGTCATCAGAACCCTTGGCTGGCGACAGAAGACTGTTTGATTCAACGAACCAAACAGGACATGCATTAGCCATCCTCTTTAAAATATTACAGATACAGCTCGTCAGAGCAATTGGACGGAAGTTTGAAGGTATCTTGAGATCCTTCCAAGGCTTTAAAAAAAAAGGATAATAGCCTGGAGCCAAGCTTCAGGAAAAGCTTTCTCTTCCAGATCTGGTTAAAATAAACCAGAAAAATAGCAAGAGAGGCAGGAGATAGATGGCACAGCATCTCATAGTGAACATCATCAGGTCTGACCGATGTACTTCCAAAGAAATGAAGAGCAAGTTTGAGTTCCACCAGTGTAAAGGAGTGATTATACTCATAGAAACGATCAGCCTGGAAGGAAAGTGGTGATCGCTCTGCCTGAGTCTTGATAGCTCAGAAGGTAGGAGATAAGGCATAAATGCTGGATACATTAGAAAAGTTTTCGCCGATAGTATCAGCAATTTTCTGGGAATCAATAACTTCCTGGCCAATGGAGCGCAAAATCAAAAGAGGGCAGAAGTATACTACCTTCTGACGTCCGAAAATTGTCCCATATAACTTTGGAACTGGTGGCAGAATAGATACTAGTTGTTAACTTAATCCAAGATTCCTTCTGGCTTTTACATGTGCACTGTCCCAAGGGAAAACAATGGAGTTTGAAAGTATGGGATATCTATCCAAGGTCCGTTTTTGAGCCTTCCGTACCATGTGAGACGCAGACTTTCACCATGGACAAGGATGCCCTGGAGAACTTGTTGAAGATTTAGGAATAGATTGAGCAACTGTTTGGACAGTTACTGTTGCAACACAGTCGTCTATCGATCGTTTACAGATGACGGCAGGATCAAGTTCCGAGATAGCAGTGAAAAAGGGTTTGTTGGCTTGGTCCAGTTCTCACCATGGCATTCTAGTCGGTTTATAGAGACCACATCCTGACTCTCTCAATATCATAGGAAAATGATTACTGCCCTTTTGTTCACTATCAACCCCAAAGACAAATGAAAGAAGTAAAGTTATGCAGATAGAGAGTTCAATAGTCTGACTAGGTGCATGAAAATAGGTATAAGTATCAGTATTAAAGAGAGAACATTTATGATCTAAGAGCATATGCTCTACAGAAGGCACGTACTTTCAATATCAGCATAACCCTAGAGGGGATTTCGTCCATTAAAGTCCCCAAGGATTAAAAAGGGAGCTGGCAAATGTTCAATAAAAGCATCAAAATCTGACTATTCATAGGTCTTCTAAGGAGGCAGGTAAAAAAAAAACAGTGATGGTACAATCCAAGGAAACATGGATGGTTACAGCTTTCAAGGGTGTATCTAGTATCAAAGAAAGTCTGATACATGCTGATCAACCAGCAGCACCACCTTTCCATGCACCCGTCCACCTTATAAGCTGTCATTTCTATACAACTAAAAATATCGAAAGATGACTGTATCAGCAGATTTCAGAAATTTTTCCTTTAAGGAAAGACGTACAGGATGGTAAGAATCAATCAGTTATTTGATGTCACCCAAATTAGAACTCAAATCTCGACAGTTCCATTGCATCAAAATGACCATTTTTACTTATATAAAAGGGAATTGCGTGGAGAGCCTTCCTGTTTACAAGTACATGTTATTATTAGAAGATCTACTGACATCCATAGATCCTGCCATGGGCCCAGTTGGCGTATCTCTGTTAGTAGATGAAGGTTCCAGTGAATACTCGTTCTGTATCTCGAGGCCGAAGAAGAATATGGACCCGAGAAAATGCTAGAAGCCAGAGCCAAGGGAATCTAATTTGGCGAGCCACTGGAAGGACTGGTGGGGAGAGAAATAGTTGTTGCCGTTGACTTGTCAACTCTTTTTATCCACAGAGCGCAAAAGCTTCCTCACGTAGTTTGAAAACCATTTTCTAAGATACATGGGGAGATCTGTCTGCAATATCACTATAACAGTGGAAGGAAGTACAGCAGCATAATCCGAAATGGAGAAGTGGACAGTAAATTTCAATTCTTTTCAATTGTTGTGTACCTCTTTTTACTCCACCCACCTAGGGCAAGAACGAAAGTCAAAAGGTTAAGACCCAATAAAATTAGTACAATGAGGGTCCATTTCACACTCGTAGGTACTGTGTTTTTAGTACCCCGCAACGAGTACATATCGAGAAACCACGGCATTTTGTCTTCAAGTGACCAAACTGCTGGCATGAGAAACATCCGAGGTGGTTTGGAATATATGGCTGCATCTTGAAGTTTAGATAACCTGCCTTGATGGTGGCAGGTTGACGTAGTGATGCAAATGTCAAAATTATGACATTAATTAGCATCATAACTACATCTTTGTGAACAGAAATATGGTTCACTGCAGAAACTCCTTGGATAGAGAAACCAGCGAGGATCTCTGACTCAGGGATTTTCTTCAAATCTCTATCAACAATAATTCCTCGTGACGAATTCAAAGTATCGTGAGCATAACTTCTATGGGTTTATCTCCAGTTGCTTTTGAATACAAGAGGAGTTTACTCTGTTTTGGAGCTATGTTCCAACAAGATGTCCCCAGAACGTATCTTTTTGTGTGACTTGGGAGAGTCAGCAAGCCCTTTCAGTCCATTCTGAATAATAACAAATGGAAACATTTACCCTAAAGATTTGTCTGATAATTAATGTAATATCAGAAAATGAGGTACTGGTGTTGAGAAAGTTGAAGATTGCTGTTCAGAATATTTAGAATATTTAAGATGTGATCGTTTACTTATGGTCTGTTTTATTATGTTATTTTTATCTGGAGTTGGGAGATTGATAATAAAGGAAGAATATTTCGATACCTACTGATCTCACCCACCATATAGCCCTACGAGGGGAAGCACCACAATGCCAAACAAGGACATTGTAGCAACGCCGGGGTTTCGTGAACACTGTACCCGAACATCAACATCAGACACAATGTCCACAATACTCGTTGAAAATATCTAACATTGGTACTTGGTAGACCCTAGACCAAGTGAACCCGCCGATTGACCCTGGAGGTCCACCCCAAGGCCGCCCATCTACAGAAATTCAAGGTTAATGTAGTGTATTTGGCTTGGACCCCTCAACCATTAGAATCCTCTCCTCTCCTTCACGGGTCGTCACGCACGGCAAGCACGTGAGTGGATGTTTAGATCTCAGGAGAGGTAAACTGAAAGTACAGAACCTTTTCCGGGAGGTCTCTTCACCACGTACAAGAATCCACACTGACAAGAGGAATTGTCATAAAAGAAGAGGGTGAAGTCTCTCAAATTGATATCTTTTAAAGAAGAGCTAGGTAGAGTTTGAATGAAGTGTTTAAGATTATAAAAAAGACTTGATAATGTTGATGAATCATCTTGTTTCATACTTAACAATAAAGCTAGTAGGACTATACGACACAAATATGAATTACATTCTGACATGGTAGTAGCCATCTCTAAGACAGGTTTATTTCCTAAGAGGATAGTTAGCTTTAAGAAAAAGCTTGATAGGTATATGAATGATAAGGGCTAGCTTCAAGATATGTTTTTAAAATATAAGTATGAATAGGTTTAGTTCAGTTTAAAAGATGGGCCAGTATGTCCCATGTTATCTCAGAACATTATGATATATTATGTTAACTTAAAGTGAATACTTGTTCTGACTGATGGGTAAAATACAAAGTCATTCTCCAGGTCATTCAAGATGGGATACATCATCCAGCACATCTAGAAGGATCATCAGGGTATAAACATTATTATTAATTGGAAGTAGCATTCCCATCGCTCTGGGCTAATAGGTAGTAATTTCTGGCGGAATTTATGAATTATATTTTGTTGCTACTGCTTAATAAGAAAAGCTAGGATATCTATGTAAATGTAAAACTACTGCCTGAAAAAGTGTAGTAACTTCTTGCATTCCAAGCCTAAGTAAGAAACAAAGTGAGATACACTTTACAAAATGGTTACTGCCTGAAAGGGTGTAGTGACTTCTTGCATTCCAATGCTAAAAAACAAGGTGAGGTACACTTTACAAAATGGTTACTGCCTGATCATAAAGATTAGGAAGACATGTAACCAAAAGGATGATAATTCTTTCCAAGCCCATATTAATTATTACTGTTTTTATCAGAGCTAGAACAATCATTACATCAAGAGTCTGATGACTCAAAAATAACACCATTTCTTGCCTTTCAAGCTAGCGAGTTAAGCACATTGTAATGTATGCACTGTATTGTGTAACTTACATCCAGTTACTTGAAACTAGAACGGTTACGTATTTAAAAAACTACTGACTGAAAAACATAGAAATATCTTGGTCTCCAATACGCGAATAGTAACGCAAAATACCACGTATTTACCACAACATATGAATGCTACTTCAATTTCAAAGACATTGTTCATGCAACTAATGATTAACAGGAATTAACATTCCTTGCTTTCTTAACTGTCTATGGGGGCATTATTATGTACGGTCAATCTCACTATTCGTTGGTAAAAGAGTAGCCCAAGAGTTGGCGGTGAGTGGTGATGACTAGCTGCCTTCCTTCTAGTCTTACACTGTAAAATTATAGACGGCTAGTGCAGATAGCCCTCGTGTAGTTTTACCCGAAATTTAAAAATAAACAAACAAACAATCCTGAGAGTGCAAACAATATTTGTTTGAGATTTGTCAAAATGTTCATATTTGAAAATCGGATTCATAGACGATGCATGTGTTCTACATAAGTTAAATTTCAAGGTTGTAATTTAGATATTAACAAGGAACACACGATATTAACATTAAAAAACTTCTCGAGTATTTAAAATATCTAGAAATGTTTATGTTTAAGACCTTAAGAATTGTTTGTAAATTAGGCTACAAACATGCGTAAAAGAAGACGGTTAGTCCAGGAGTAACAGTGAATGAGTATTGATTAGACATTTTATTCAATCGGTTAGCTGTAAAAGTGTACAAGTTTATGTTTACTTTAGTAATAGTTCTGTTAGTAAGGTATTTCAATTTAAACATCATTTGGATCTACAAATTACAAAAAGTATAAAAGCTTGAAGAAATGTTGAGTGGTAATAAACACAATAGGCCTAACATAAATGTTTCATGACATGCATAATTATTATCATGCTTCGTCAGAATTGGACGATAACAATTATTGTTTCAACAAATAACTTATGTAAATAATATTCCAACAGCTACTGTATTCTTTGTGTCAATCAGTTTAATGATTTTTGAATTAAACGAAATGCGACTTTAGCAATGGATACGGTGAAAATTATGTGGTTCAAGTACTATTGTTTATACTCTTCTAACTCTTAAAAAGTATCCAAGGTTTTATTGAACACTAAACACTGCTGTGACCAGGGGTGTAGATATTTTACACCCGACAGGAGGAAAAGGTTTTTTCAACCACTAATGTAGACTGTTCAATTTGCAAATTTGTAATCTCTGATTACGTGAACCTGAAAACTGTAAACATGCAATCACAGAGTAATCTTGTTGCCACGATACTTCAAGGTTGTCATGTAGGTTTGTATAAACGAGGTGTTGTGAACAGTTTTCAAAATGTTAATAGAATAAAGGAAAACGTGTTACAAATTAAGAGCCACATGAATTTATTCCTGCACACTACAAAGTATAAAAGATGGCCATTAAACTTAAATAGGTTACTAATAACTTTCATTGGATGAATTACGTTTTCAAATATTAATGAAATTAGTAATTACCCTTGGTAAGTTTATATCTACTGAAAAACTGTGTATGTTATTTAATAAAAATAATTAAAATGAAAATGTATTTGCGAACTCTTGAAAATTACACATCAATACAATGTAGCGCATAATTATTCATACTTTTCATTGAAGTAAGATTCATTTAATCCTCTAGTCCAGATGTTCCCAAACGTAGACTTCCTTTGATCTGTTTATGAATTCTTTCATAAGCTCTTCTATAATTATCTTTTCGACCTCATCTTTGTGAGTGTGACAAACTGCCACACGGTTGAGGCAGCACTGAGACATAGTTGACCTTAACCACGTCTTCAACCGTCTTAATGCAGAAAAGTTCCGTTCACATTCGCAGCTGGATACTGGACATATAAACAAAATTTTCATGAGAAGAAACACTTCACTAAACATTTGCTGTCTAGTTTCATGCATTTTAAAGTAAGCATCCTTCGCACCTTTCAGAGATACTGCTTTTCTTGTTCCTTTGGACATGGACAACTGAAACACGATCCGTTGTGCAGAGATTTCTGGATAGAAGTTTATAGTCTAGTTGTCAATCTTGCCAGATGTGATCATGTTCTCAAGTGCCAGATATTGCCTGAAGTCATTGCTGTCTGCATTTGAATCTAGTGGTCAGATGTTCTATGATTGTGACCCACAAATTCAAAATATTGGCTTCTGTAGTAATCTCTAGCTGTTGCAGAATAGTGTGCTGAGCCATCACCTGTGATCCTTCTGAGGAGTCTGCGAACGCGTGGTAGTTCAATAGGCACCAGATCTAGGAAAGTTACCTTTTTCTTAGCTTCGTCAAATATTTTGTTGTAATTTACCTCTGTTCGCAATACCCGCAATTGCTCAACTGTCACTGCAGATACTTCAATCATGCCAGATACTGTCGATGATTTTGCTTGGAATGCACGTTTTAGTTCCTCTAATGTAGCTAATGGATGCTGAGCCATCAACAATCCTAAAACTGTCTTTTCTTTGTCATACCTGTCCAGCAAACCTCGTGTTTTCATTGCTACATCTCATTTTTCATTTGCAAATTCAGACAAAGAATCAACAATATCACTGTAGTGATCATTAGCACATATAATTGCAGATAGGCGGCACAACCAGCGTGTTGGCCACAGTCGGCGGATGTATTTAACTGGACCATTGTGGCTGGCTGACGATACAATATTTTCAAAGATTGTCTTGTATTTACCTGACCTCTGAAACAAAACACCAAGTTCATATACTCACTTGATAAAATTTCGAACACATTCACAAGCTTCAACTGCATGTTGCATTATTAAATTAGCCTGGTGTGCTCTTCAGTAAAAAAAAAAAGAAAGAAAGCTAAATGGATGATTCTCTTTTATTTTTGCTCAGCATCCACTGTACGCACCACTCATGTTAGCGGCTCCATCATAAGTTTGTGCTCTCAACCCTGACAGTGGTAAATTGAGTCTAGTCAGAACATCAAATATAATCGAGGATATTGTTTCACCAGTTGTATTGGAAACACTGTACAAACCAAGAAATGTCTCATGAACTTCAAAGTTCTCATCTGCGTATCATACACATATTGCTTCCTGTTCGGCACCTGTAACATCTTGGGTGTCATCTACCATTAATGCAAAAATTTTACTTTTCCTGCACTTTGTGTGCTATGTTCCTCAGTATTTGATGGCTAAACATCTCCATTATTTCATTAGGCCGTCAACTCGGGATCTTCCTCTTCCAGGAGCTTAATTAACTGCAGGAAGTTCCCTCTCCGTATCAATATGTTTACGTAATACTAAACATTCACGCAGTAAGAAACGTAAACTTTTGAATATTTTGGCTATACTTCTTTTGCATTCTTTCTGCTGCTTCTTTTTCCATCATGTAGCTGGACAGTCACAGGAGTTACATCAAGTGAACCTTCTGCAGAAATAGCGAATCTGTGCTGAGTGGTGGATTGGTGCTCGTTGAATTTCTGTTTAGACTTTTTCCAGTTGCAAAAACCGGTGGATATGAAGGAATACTCCACTGGCTTTTCCAATTTCTCTCTAAAAAGGCCTCTATTTTTCGCCTTGGCACGATGAAAGCATGTGAGTTCTTAAATCTGTTTGTCGAAGTGCAGCCATGGGAACTCATCAAACCACTTACCCTGGAAGTTAATATTTTGCTTTCTGTCGTAGTATTAGTTGTGCGTCTAAATGATATGGGTTTCTACACTGTGTCTGTGGAGTGTCAGATTTTTCATTACTGCACAAACTTGTTTCACAACTATCTGGTTGTTCATGATGTGCAATAGTTGCGCACAGATTTTCAAACTCGTCCTCTGAAAAACCTGGTATTTCCTCAATGTGGAAAGTTTCTATTCCTTTGCTTGAGGTTGTTGGATTATTTGCATCTGCATTGTCACTTGCAGTACTAGTAACTGGCTTGCAGTATTGTCTAATATCGGAAAGTTTCCGACTAGTCCTATGATGAACATGTCGTTAACTGTACGCTAAACGTACTCTGTGGTCAGCGCATTCGGCAGTTAAGGAGAGTAAGGCATTCGACAATAAAACCGGCTAGACATGCATAAGAACAAATGGCGTTGGAAAACCGTACAATATACACATAAGATTGATACAACTATAAGCTACTAATGACCTGCCAGATCTAGATCACAGGAGTTTACGCTTTGGAGTAATATTTTTGAATTTTATGCTCTGTTCAATCTGTTGTGATGAAAATTTTAATTAATCTTGCACTACGTACAAGACGTAGGTGTATTCTGTGATAGTGCTTGCAAGCCTTGCATGCATACTTAGGCCTACTGACTAATACTTAAGAACTATCGCTTTGATCGAAAAGCTTAGAAGGACGCCTGTATTAAAGATGTACATTTCGGCTAATGAAAAAGCCTACATCTAAGCCTAATTATGTATTTGTTTGTTTGTTTGTTTTCGAATTTCGCACAAAGCTACTCGAGGGCTATCTGTGCCAGCCGTCCCTAATTTAGCTGTGTAAGACTAGAGGTAAGGCAGCTAGTCATCACCACCCACCACCAACTCTTGAGCTACTCTTTTACCACAGAATAGTGAGATTGACCGTTACATTATAACGCCCCCACGGCTGAAAGGGCGAGCATGTTTGGCGCGACCGGGATGCGAACCCGCGACCCTCAGATTACGAGATTACGCCTTAACACGTTTGGCCATGCCGAGTCCTCCTTATTATGTAATTCGATTGGTAAAAACACGAGAATCACAAGAACAAACACACAATTTGTAGGCCTGTGATGCAGTAAAACAATTCAACAGACCAAACCACAGGGCGATGATTGTATGCACCATACCTCCCTCCTAAAATAAAGGGGGGATATATCTCCCCATCCCCCCAGGATATACGCCCCTGACTGTGACCCATGGTTTTACCCACATTTCATGGTAATCAAATCTAGCTGTTCCTCCCTGAGAGCTTGGTTTGGCTATTTTCAATGCTGCACAGTGTTTAATTATTGTTAGGACCTCAAAATATTTTATTGTTAGTTTGGATTTGAAATACGCTTTTTACTTCCATATTTTTGTACCAGGTTACATTTTGCTGAACTTTTGTCTTGATGACACAAGCTAACTAATCGTTGCTTTTTTGATTCACATTGCACTATCTCCTATAATATGTCGCTTGTCACACAACATATGTTATCCTATTAAGGCCTTCACAGTTTTCCAAGCACATATGATGATGCTTTATTTATAAGTCCCTCGCATACACATCGATTATTTCACCTTTCTGTTGGGAGGGGTATAAAAGACATGCCTTTAGAATGTAGTTCTTTTTTCGTCAACAATTTGCTTCAACTCTCCGTTTGATATCGTTCAGACACAAATGTACTGTATATTCTTATGACTTCTTCATATGCAAAAACACTGAGGCTTGGACGGTTTCATCTTTCTTGTCGTTTCATCTTGCAACTAGGGATAAATCAAAACGTTTTGCATACTTTATGCTGTTGTGGGTTAGGTCACTTTCTAAACATAGGCTGTTTGGAGATTAAAACTGCTACATATCCATATCTTCGGGTGGGCGTGTCTTCTGACACAATGTTGTGCAGATATCTGTTAGTCAGCCATATTGTATAAACAGCGCTACGTAACAGTGCATCAACTTGGAAGAGTTATTCATACAATTATAATGATCAACTTATTAGAGTTTTAGAATACAGACAATTTATAAAATGTTTATTGCTACACAAACGAATGCGACGAGAAATGCTCTTACAAGTATTTATTTTCACATTGTTCCAAAAGTGTAATTTTAAGTAATTTAATCATGAGTTCTAAAAAGTATATAAATTTTCATAAGAGTACGCTTTATTTTATTTGGATTTGCTTCAATTTATATTGTCTGACATTATTGTTATAGAAAAATTTCCGAAAAGCATGGCTCTTTTTTTCTTCTTCTTTATTTTAAATACCTTATCACACATTTCTCACCTAGCAAAGTTTGTTATATTTCATTTCAAACCACAGAAACTGCAGTTATCCAAGCAAGTGGTTAGAAGGGCACGTGGGTATACATCTCGTAGTGTTTCTGTAAACAATTAGTGACTGAATGGTTCATTCGGCTCTTTCCGTGTTAGCGAACCTCTGATAGTTTCTCAATTGCCAAATTGCACGCATTTGACGCCATTTGGCATGCACATTTTTACTACCTGAGAGTTTTCGGTATGCTTGTCATTAATAAGAGTGTGTAACTTGTGTCACAGAACAAAATAAACGTCATAACGCGAAGTATTAACTGTGTTGTATGAACGCCATATTCGCTTTTGGTTTTAAGAGTTGTAACGATAACGTATTTAAAATGAGCATTGCTGCTTTATTGCAAGCTGCAGAATATATTGAAAGACGTGAACGAGGTAAGAGAGCTTTAAGTATAAAAGTTTTAGTTGTAGCTTGTGTGTATTTTCGAATGCAAACCCGTTTGTTTTCAGGCGCCTGAACTGTCGAACTTAGAAACTAATTTTCGCTATTCAAAACCTGTAATGGTTAGGCCTAATATTTACTTTATATTGAAAATCAGCTGATTTGGGTCTTTAATTTTTGTTGTGAAATCCTGATTATCGTAGTGTTGTAAACGTAAGATGTTTGAAATCTATTTTACGGAATGAACATAGTATGATAAAAATCAAACAATTGTATATATACATATAATGCTACATTTATTTTATAAAGTCGTTATTCGTTTTCCTTCTAACACTAACAGCAGCAGAACATGGTTATGCCTCAACAGTGATACACCCAAATGATCTCAGCCGTAGACGACAAAAATCCAAAAAGATTCAAGGAAACAGGTATGTTAATGTTAAACTATTCATTATGACACTGTTATTAATGTAGACAGTATTAGCAGTTTATGTGAACTTATGAAAGTGAATAGCATATAGGCCTTTGCTTTAGTAGCCAGATTACCATATATACATGGGGATAGAAGAAATGGTTTAATAATTGCTTTGTGGTATAACAGTTTTGCTTTTTGGGTGTTAAACAGTGTAGACTCTTTCAGGATGAGTCGCACATGAAACAAGATAAGGTCAATGATGACATAATCATTACAAACTTAACTAATGTCACATGAACTAGAATACTTTTAACAATATTTGCTAAACCTCTAACAGGAATATTTCACTTAAACTTTATATATATTAATAGAGGAATGTTGACATTTACAAAATGCATAAAGATATGGTATTTCACTCAATGCCTGTTTTCATCAAAACTAAAAACAAATTGAATATTTAGCCACCAAGATGTATATATCTAAAAGGTTTTAAAAAACATAAACCTTGTTCATTGTGTAAGTGAGGTTGTCATCATAAATAAAGCAGATTATAGTAATAAGGTTACTGAAATTATAAATGTTATTACTAAGTTGCTTTATTTTTGAAAAAATCCATCAAGATCAAGAGAAAATAAACTGAGTAGATATCTGATGAAGTTAAAAATGAGAAGGTTTTGAATGAGCATGTGTATAAATCAATAAAAGCAACTGATTCACATACTGGTATTTTGTATGGCATAAAAATACATGAACTAAATTGTCCTACAAGACCTATCATATCTAATACAAGATGCTATAACTATAAATTAGCAACATTTTTGAACAGTGGTATAAAGGAATTTCTATGTAATTAATATATGTTTAAAACGGTTTTGAAGTCACTGACAACACATCAAAGAATCAAATTTTGATCATGATGTGGTAACTGCTAGCTTTGATGTGGAATGAGACCACTGAAATGTGTATAAAATTGAGTTAAAATGATGAAGGTAGTTTCAATAGTTTAGTGAAAGAAGTAAAACTATAAACTGTGTTTTATAAACTATGTCAAATAGCAACTAAAGAATTACATTTTTGTATAGTGAAAAAAATTGTATGTTTGTAAGATCAAACAGATGGAGTTAGCATAGAGTTTAAATTGGCCCTTATATTAGCAAATATGTTTATCATGAGAAGAATTGGTTAAAAGATATACAGATGGTAATTTTACTGTATTTGAGAATGTAGAACAGGTTCAAAAGTTTTTGGAATGTTTTATTCAGTTCATGGATATAGTAAATTTACTATAGGGAAAAAAAAACTTATCTATTATTTCCAGGCATTCTGGTTATTAAAAAGGGTGTGAAGTTTGAAACTGGAATATATATATATATAACAACAGTAGTGTTATACCTAGAAAATTTAAAGTACATCTTATTAGAATATTGGTACAGAAAGCTCATAATCTTATCAATATATTAATTACTTAAAAAAAGAAATATATAAGAATAAATGTTATTTAAATAAGAATGATTTTGCAACAAAACTGGCACAATCAATAAGTATATCGGACATTTTGAAATGTGTTTGTTTATAGTGACAACCTTGTAACTATTGAACAGTTTCAAACTATTGATAGTGTACAATATGACTACTTATTATGAATTAAAGAGACTTTGGCTATTAGAAATTAACCTGTTAATTCTGATTTGCCACATAAAGTACAGTTCACCTCCAGCAGTTCAATGCAAGTGTTGTATACAGTGTATAGCTTGCAAAATTTCCACACACATATAAAGCAGCAACAGCCAGAGGGTTAAAACCATAACTAAACAGTTTGGTACTGATGAATTTATATTGAAAGTTAATTATTTTCATGTTACAGTACATTACAAAAATGTTTTTTTTTCAAATATTATTCTGCTAATAAGTAATGTGTGTTAAAATTTGACAGAATATGTAGTTGTACTATTTTAAGCCTTGTTCTAAAACTAAGGTCTATTAATAATGTTACTTTCAAAAATTTTAACTTTTAACCACTTGATTGACTGTATCCTGGCTGGAGCCAATGTGAGGTGACTATGAGAAAAAATTGGCTCAGTTAAGTGCAACTCTAATGACCAGCATTCCATTCTTTTCCTAAGTTGTATTATTATAAGATTTATGTTTGTGTACTAACCTTATTTGTATCTGATTTATTCATAAATTCCAGATGTTATTAGTTATATTATCTACTTGACACATTAAAAGCTTGTGATGAGTATGTTGATACAGTAGTAGCATTTTGTCAGTTTCCTTAAATGACATATATCTTCATTTAATATGTACACAGGTAAAAACTTTAAAATAAAGGCTTTTAAAAAGGAGCACTAATTGTTAGATGAATTGATCTATTTAGAACAATTGTTTTAATAGATATGATAGGTTTGTATTGCCATATTTTGTTCCAGTGTGACCTTAATGGGAAGAATGTTTTCTCACTTTATTGCTGTTTGAACCAATTGCATATGGAGAGATGGTTATTCATGAAAGTGAATATCTGTAATTTATTTAATAAAGGTTAATTTTTTACAAAATTTATCATTTTTCATACTTCAAATAATAAAAAAGTGATGTGGTTAGTTAGCAGTAAGTTTTTTTATTTTTATTGTGAAGGTTAGCACTAGCCACCCCTTGATGTATTTACTATGACGCTGTTAGCCTTGGCTCGTTTATCTCGCGTAATGATGCCGGTTTTGAGGATCTGATTGAGGTGTTTAAGAGTGTTAAAGGAATTGAAATTGTTGATGCACAATCTTTTTTCCTGTATAACAATGGGAGCAGTAGGATTAGGGGACACAAATATAAATTTTGGCAGGTTTTAAGTAATCTTCAGCTAGGATGGTTTTATTTTTCTAACAGGGTAGTTGGTTTTTAGCAGTGGTTATCTTCAGATGTTGTAAAGTCAATAAACTTAAATGAGTATAAGAGAAACTTTGATATGTATGTAAATGATAAGGACTGGCTTTAATTTTTTTATAAAGATAATTTTGTCTAAAGTGTGGAACAGCCAAGATGGACCAATAGGTCCTATGTTGTCTCTACGCATTGTTACATCATTTCTCATCAGATTTATCCCTTGCCTCACAAGTGTGAACAATGCCCATCACACTTTTTTCATCATTTGTCAGTTTCATTTCTTTTTACATTTCTCTCTCCAGTCACCATTCTTTAGTTTCCATACTCCACTTTTTATGGACTACCATGGAAATCTAGTATCAGGGAAGAACATACACACTTATCTGGCTTATGCATTTTAGTTTTTCAAAACTGGTTTCTTGGTAACCTATTGCATTTTCTCCAATAAAAAAACAAAAAAACTTTGCATTTGATAGATCAAGTTTGAGTTCAGGTCTTTCTATATTCTCCCCAATTCAAATTCACTAAGGTTTTTGTATGCCATTCCTGATTTCTAGCCACTGTTATTAGTTTCAGTTTGGGTCCAATCTTTTCTCTGGAGTTTCTCCAGCTCAAATTTCTCTTTGGTCTTTGTACAGAGTACCAGAAACACTTGCATTCCCTGATTCATATTACTGAGGTTATCAAATTGAAGGATTCCTTGCTGGTTGTACAGTACCTCCTGAGAGAACTTTATTGGGAAACAATGTTGTGGGAAATATGGAAGGTGTGTCACTGTTAGTGTAGTGCAGATCACACACTATTATATTATAAGCCTGGGATAGCTGGGTAGTTGGAGTGTTTGTCTCGCAGTCTGTCATGAATTTGAACTTCCAGTCTCCAACCTATAACACTTGCACATCCTTTCAGATAACAGCAGCTTTACGAAGTCATTTAACATACATAAGTACAGAAATTAATGGCTAGAATAATTCTTTCTCTCTCATTGTTAACTTCCAAATTTAAAAACCTGTTTGGTAATCCATGAATTGCTAGTTACTTTGTGTAGAAGTTACTGGATAGTTTGTTCCACTGTTACTGCTTTATTTAACATCTTCTGACTGCTGGTTTGTTATGTAAATATTTTGTAAGCGACAACATGTCGTGTTGTGTTTGAATTTTCATTTCTATTATTCATTTTTCCATATTTATATTATCTTTTCGAAGTTTAAACTAATAAAATATGTTGTTATATATTTAGGGTAACATTTAGAATTTTCTTGAATTAAGTAATCCAATCATATGTTTGTAAATGAAGTGCTGGTGACTACGTGTCTAGACGTGTAGTCTCGTGCAAGAACGGACATACGTGGATTGCTCTGGAGACCTGTAGAATTTTCGCGGTCTTTCGAGGAGTTTAGGCCTACAATATATAAACAGACAAAGATGCAAGAGAGATAAGAGAGATTCAGACATCAGTTATTATTCGAAGAAAAGAGGAGAGTCGGACATTAGTTTTATTTCAAAAGAAGAGAGTCAGTTATTTGAGAAAGATTAAGTGTTTGCTGTGATTATTCAACTTGGATTTGTGACTGAAGTTAGATCTACGGAAGCTGTGATTTTATTTCGTCAATCTCTACGATTCATCTGAATTACTGCTTGTGCTGAGAGTCGGCGAATTTATTGAACTGTGAACTGTTTCTGAACTTCTTCATTTAAGCTTCGGAATTTCTTCGTGGGACCAAATTCACACCCTAGACTGGAATTTGAGACTTTTATTTTAGATCATTATATTAGATACAGGCCAGTACCATTTTGTATTGTGATTAATTTTGAAGTTTGAAACTAGTATTATTTTGTTTTGTAATTAATTTCTAATTTTGTAACTTAATATCTGTCACTGTTATTATATAATTTATGTTATATCTGTTATATTTGTTAATAGTTTAGTGTAATAAATTATACAAGCTGTTATCTGCGTTTTTCTGTTGCGTTTAGTCTACGAAGAACATAAAACATAAAAAATACGTAACATGGTTATTTTCACAAATCTTGGAAAGCTGCTAACATTATTCTTATCAATAAAAATGGAAAAATAAGACATTTTAACTAGAAGCTACTTAAGTTTGGTTTAACTTTTGGCCCATTACCTCTCTACTATTACAAAATGAGGTATGTCACTATGTTAACAAAAATAGCAGAGAGTCAAAACAATAAGCTTGTTTAAAATGTTAACCATGAAAAGTGATTGGAAATTTTGTATTTGTTTTTCTAAGTCACCAGAACTAAAGGTGACTTAATTCAGGAACTTGAAATTATTAAACTTTAAAATCCTGAATATGAGTGTTTGGTTTAGTTTATGTATTTAAAATAGAAACCTAAATTTTATATTCTGAAAATTTTAAACCTTGTATGTCCAGATCTCGACTTTTTCCTTTTTGTAAAAGAGTTGCAAGTTTATGGAATGATTTTATAAGTAAAATGAGACATGTAGTTCTTTGGTTTGGTAACATATGAATGGCCACCATGACGAAGTGACCCTCTGTTACCCAGCTGTTATAATTTCAATGGCTTGTTTGTGACTCATATGCTAACATGTTTTTAGTTAGTCAAAGGAATGTGAGAAATATATATATATATAATAATTTTTCCTTACCTTTCGTATAGATAATTTTAAACTGACTTAGGGATATTGTTTGCAAAGGCTTACCCCAAATAAGCAACTTCTATTTTATATGTCACCTGTAATAAAATTTAAGACAGCAAAGGACTTGTTAATCCATTGCAGCTGTCCCATCCACAGAAATGTTAATAAAAACAACCTAAATGACAGCCCTTTTCAAATATTTATCAAGCCATTCTGAAGGCCAACTACCTTGTTAAAAGGATAAAACCAATTTGGCTGAAGATGATTGACACCCTCTAAAAATTGATAATTGTGTTCCTTCCATGCCCAGTATTTAATATTAAAAAAAATTATGTATCAACACTGAAGGTATGGTAATCAACTACACAATGTGAGTATTATACTGTGAAGCCAAAATATGACAGTACCAATGATTGTCCAATTAGATACAATTTACGTATCTTGAAGATATTTCGCTAGCTTTCACTAAATATTACAAGTCGTTTTGTACAGAAAAATATTAGAATTTCTAATAAAGTATTTTTGCTAAAAATTAATGAATTAGTAAAGGAACAGTAATACTAAGTAATACATGCTATCTTCATTTCTTTTATCAAAAATAAAAAATACAAAGTAACATAAAATAACAATAATGAAATAATTATGGATATATTTTTATTTTACTACTTTTGCCAGCTGCTATTTAATTGATCAAACCTGATAATTTGAAAAAGCACTGTAAACTGTGAAGTACTTAAATAAGACAATGCTAGTAATATAGATAATAAAATACAGACGATTTTCTAACAAACCATTGATAAAACTTCTTTATCTAGATACATATTGTATTGAGTTATCAATATAAAGATATGTATCATATCTACTACTCTGAGGTATCATCCAAGCAGCCACCGACTGAATTTTTTCCAACAGTTCCACAGCTTTCTGATGGTAAGGTACCAAGGACTGAATGCTACTTCAAACATGGCTTAACCAGAAACCTGAACAATGAAATTAAGATGTAGTTAGGGTCCTAACTTAAAAATTTGAAAAAATTAACGCCATAAAGATATGTATATAATACTGCAAAATTTTGAAAATATTACTTTACAACTTCTTTCACATATGTTAGTTATATCTTATTTTTAACAATATGCCAAATAAAGCCTTGTAAGATGGCCGTTATAGTCAGTTCTTCAGTAAATTTGAACCATTTTAATTACTTTTCCCTGAAAGATTCACAGAGGTTATTTTGCCTCATAACTTTTTAAATAAAATTTTCCATGATGAAATATATTTAGCTTTTATTTACAGTTGTAGCTCTAATTGGCATTTTTACCCAAAGTAGCAAATAAACAGATAAATCTATTGAAAGTATTTGTAAAATAATGGCTCATAAAAACAGGAGAAAGTTCAGTTTAAGTTAAGGTATAGTTTTAAAATTTACTCAGACCATCAGTCACAATTTGCATTGAAGTACAAACACCTATGAGCATTTGAGATGGATGTGATGTTTTAATTTGTGAATATGCTTGCATTTTACTTACTTTTTGGGAATACTAAAAATTTTATTTTTGATTGTCAACTTTTGGTTGAAACTAGGTGATCAATAGATAACATTGATTAGTGTTTCATAAAATGCTAGTTCAAGTTATGATGAATTTCATGAAAATAATCAACTAAATGCAGTTAGTGTTTTACACTGGTATCTCAGTGAGTTATTTGAACTATCCAAGTATCATTTGAAAATAGTCGGTTAGGTTAATTAATCAGTTGTCAAATTCCAATAATTGTACGAGATTTAATTGATGACTTAATTCAATAGACTTCAGAGTACTGTTTAATGTAACTTGATTGTGAAAATATAGCATAATTCTTGACTTTAATGTGTATAAAGAAAATAATTTGAAATGTTTTCACAGCAATGTTTAAACACTAAAATACATTATTGTTGACCAGTATCTTGTTGAACATAAACTTAATAATAAAACATAAGGTTTAAAAAGAAAAGTAGAAATGCATTCACTAATGAGCCAAACAGAAGCAAAATACAGTTTACTTAAACGTAAGTATGTATTTCACATCTAATTTTTATAAATAGATTGTAATGATGGAGTTAATTATTGAAAATGAACTTTCATTCGCTTTTTGGACTTTAAATATCAGTTAGTTTTTACCAGATTTAAGTTTAATTGTTTTTAAAATTTCCTTGGATGTTCTTGTAGTGAATAGGTGTGAGGTTGTAATAATTTTGTAGTTATATAATTTTAGTTAAATAAAGGTTTGCAAATTTTTTATTTTAAATTTGAAAATTGAATCCACAGGTAACATTAGGATAGGAAATGAGTAAGAACATTTGCTGTGGTAATCAAAACTCCATGATGCATGTAAAGTAAGAAAAGTAATTTTGCTGTAATCAAAAAAGTTGTACAGTATTAACTTTTTTCTCTCTCTTTACAGAACAACACACAATGAGCTGGAAAAGAATAGGTAAGTATTTGACTATCTGCACGTTTTTGATAAAAAATTTCTACTGGTGTTGGTAAGTGAAACAAACTAATTTCTTAACATTTTTTGCCATTTTTAGTATACATGTACATATTTAGTAATTATTGACTTTTGTAAATATAAACATTACAAGTAGCCTTTTTGGTAATAGTTAATGCTGCATTGAAAGAATTATGTTCAGAAGTGATTCATTATGTTACTGGACCATTGAATATGAAAGCGAAATAATTCATAATACTGTTTGTAAATCAGTATTGCTTAGTGTAATTACTACAAAAAAAGTATCTATATTTGTCAAAAAAAAATGAAAACAGTTATGAGGCTTGATAATAGCTAACAAGGGTAATATTTTCTGAAATGTTTTAAAATCTGTAAATGTACAATATTCATATATAAACTTCACATGTGAGAGGAAAATACAATAACTTTGTTTGTTTACTTGGGCATCTAATAAAGCTATCTCTTTACCTAATTTTTCTACCTCAAAAAAACAGTTGTCAGTTTATATACTTGTTTTGACTGTTTTATACATAACATTGCACTAAATCTTTTGAACAGAGCTTATAATAGTAATGTCTCAACTACCTCTGTATTCACTCACAATTTCACAGATTTGTAACATATTGCAAAGCAATTGTTGTGCCCTGAATTTCTTGCACTCTATCACCTAAAACATTGTAAAAATAAAAAAAACTCATCAAAATGGCATATACTGTGTCAAAATATTCACTAGTTGTTATAACTTTTCATGGCCAAACCAAGTTTTACACTCAAATCCCAAATTGACAAAAACAAAAGTCAAACATATTTATACATTAAGATACATTTACTATTTACCTCAACTTTAAGAACTAAAAATATGTTTTAAATGAAAAACAGTGTACCTGTTCCTATGCGCTTCTGGTTTGTATATAAATACACCTATGGTTGCTTTGAAGCTACCTGTATCCTACAAATATGTGCTTAAAAGCACATGGGAATTTCAGCTAGAAATGGATACAAACTAACTAATCCAGTAGAGTTTTATATGCAATTGCACAGTGCCCCACAAATTTAGAAAAGTTTACAATTCTTTACTCTTGAGCCACAGATTACAAATGATTTGCTAAAAAGTCTCCCCATTTCCAATGATCACCCAACACTAAACTATATCAGTTCTGTCCTGTTGTCATTAATTTAATCAATTCCAAATTATCAGTTTTCTTATTTGATAATTATCATTATTATTATTTTAAAGATGCTGTACTTATATTTAAGTCTTTCTTTATAATGTTTACTCTTAAATTCTTTCTTAAACACAGTAAAACATCTAAAACCCATAAAAACTGCAGTTTGCATGTATTTTTCTCATGGACCTATAAAACCTTCATGCTAAAAATGTTATGAAAATCTAACGAGAGGGTTGAAATAGTGACAAAATATGCTCATAAAAACTGCTAAAATTTATATATATCTCTCCATGGACCCAGTGAACTTCCATATCAAGTTTGGTCAGGATCCACCCTGTGAAATGGTTACATGGACTTAATGAAAGACAGTACAACTATATTTATATAAATGTGTTTACCTCATGTTTCATCATGTATTTTATTATGTTGTTAACCATTTAATTCTGTTCCTTCTAAACTTTCCATCAAATATGAAAATAACTCGTGCATTAGATAGTTACTTTTGTAGTAATAATGTTTTGAATTAACTGTTGGAGGTTCTAACACTGATGATGGAATTTAAAACAATTGTAAAATGTCTAATTAAAGATTGTTTTGGTATTACTGTGCTTTTAATATATGTTGTGATGTATAATTATCATAAAGTATTTCACATCAGCTAGTAATTTAGATGTACACTGCTGGTCAAAATCTTAAGGCCAATGAACATAAAGTAAAAATATGCATTTTGCATTGTAAGAGTACGTATTTGAGTAGAGCTTTGAAAGATAAAAATAAGAAAAGGGAAAATAAAAATAAACTATTTTATCATTAAAGAGGGAAAATGTGAACACTATGACATTAGCCTAAATATTAGCTGGTCAAAAGTTTAAGACCATACCAAAAAGAAGTCCAAAACAGCGCAAGAAATGCCCAACAAGAGGTCTCTAGTAAGTTCATGGCCATCATTGTGATTAACTGCAAACATTTGCTTTGGCATGGTCAGTATAAGCATTTGCAGAAGGCTGGCTAGAATGTTATTTAAAATGCCAAAAATGGCTTCACGAATATTGTGCACTGTTTGCAATTGACATCCATTTCTATAGACTTCCCCCAAACATTTTTAGTGGGGTTCAGTTTCGGGTGAACACTCTTGATGGTCTAAAAGAATCACATTATTTGCCATAAAAACAAGTCCTTTCTCCTGCAGGCATTGTGGATTGCAGTGTTGTCCTGCTGAAAGATCCAGTCATTTCCACACAAGCAAGTGCCTTCAGTCAATAAGGATGCTCTCTCCAACATGCCAATGTGTCCAGCCACTGTTTGATGCTCCTGTATAACTTCAAGCTCCATTGTTCCAATGAAGGAAAAAACACCCCAGATCATTATGGAATCTCCCCCACTGTGTCATGTAAAAAAATGTCTCTTGTGGGATATCCTTATCATACCAGTAATATTGGGAGCCATCAGTACCATGCAGGTTGAATTGTTTCTCATCAAAGAACAAAATTTTCCACTTTTCTACGTCCCATGTTTGGTCCTTCTCAGCAAAGTTTAATTGAGCTGTTTCATGGTGTGGAAGAAGGCGTGGCTTTTGAAGATGTTTATGGATTTTAAAGCCTTTCTCTCATAGATGCCATTTTATTGTTCTTGAGCTGCATTCTGCATCCATAAGGGCCATAATCTGGTTCATTGATCAGCTGGTGTCTTCCAAGACAACCTGTCGAATCTTCCTGTTCAATGCCTGCCAAAATTTCTTGGGCCGTTCATGTGAAATTCTCATCATGTATCTCTCAGGGTCTTTCAAGAAACTTGCAACAGCAGTTTTACTATGCCCAATCTCATCAGTGATGGCACGTTGAGAAAGACCTTGCTTTTGCATCTCGACAATTGTGCCACATTCAAACTGTCAACGTAATTTGTAATGATCTTATATCCACATAAAACAACAATGAATTACGTAATTTGTACCATTTTTATGCATAAAATACAAAGTCAGTAAGTGAATATAAAGTTATTATTTAATTCCTAGTGCGTAACCTAAATTTTTCCTATCGTGAACCATGTTGACAGTTTATAATAGTGATCACCCATTTGTTCTTTGTTATTATTTAATACTGTTCTTCAAGCCTATAGGAAAAATAGTTGTGTTTTCAATAAAACTTGAGCAGTGTTACTAAACCTATCATTGTAAGAAGAAAGCGATCATTTCAGTTCATCTGTTTGGAAAGTACAAAGATGCTTATATGGTACAATTGGTAAAATGAATGGCATATCTTTTGCAGAGTAGCTGTAGATTGTATCGTTAATTATATATCATTAGTTATATTTGACTGTATGTGTGGTTATTTGCATAATTACGTGTAGTATTACTTTTATAGGTTGTATTGTGTTTTCCGGATGATATCGTGAAGTGTATACGAATTTAAACAATATTACCAATTAGAATTTTACGCATGACACATCAAACATAGGGGTAGTTACTGACGATTATTTTGTCTACCTGGATGCTGTTAGTACTGGTCACTGTTGCAATAATGTGGGAGAATGTACTATTGGACAAATTCAACAATATATACGAGTATGTAGTAGCACATAACTCTATTTATTGAGAATTAATTTCCAGCATGTCAAAATTTACTTAGTTTAAATGTTGTTATGTTGAATCTTTTTTATCATGTGATTTCATTATATATTACACTTTTTCCTTGATCCTAAACATATGTCTATAACTGTAAAAGTCACAAGTTATGCTTTAAGAATTATGATACGTGTAGGTGAATGTAATAAAACCAGTCACAAAAGCCATCAAACAAAATTGTTGATTTGTCTTCAAACAACTTACTGAGCAAATTGAAATTTTTGTCATAAAATTTAAAGCTTTCAGTTATTTTGAAGAAAACCAACCGTCTTTTGTTATAATTTAAAAGTAGACGTTTGGGTAGTGACTATATCTAACCTTTAAAAACCTGGATGTAGTTGGTCGTAGTGCTGATAATTTCGTCTATGAACTAGCATGGCCAGGTAATTTGGGCGCTCGACTTGTAATCTGAGAGTCGCAGTTCTAATCCCCGTTATACCAAACATGCTCGCCTTTTAGCCGTGTGGGCGTTATTATGTCACGATTAATCTCGTTATTTGTTGACAAGAGTAGCACAAGAGCTGGTGGTGGGTGGTGATGACTAACTGCCTTCCCTTCAATCTTATACTGCTAAATTAGGGACGGCTAGCGCAGATAATCCTCGTGTAGTTTTGCGCGAAATTAAAAAGAAAACAATTTCGTCTGTGGTATTGGCTTTAAGTTAACAAAATTGTAAAGGATTTATTCGTTTATTACTTACATTTTACTGGTAAAATTATAGAAAGTTCTGATTAGATTTTGCAACAGTTTTACTTTATTCAATTCTGTTTAATCTTTTTTGTTTGCATATCTGTTAGTCAATAATATTACATTATTCACATTTTGGTACGAATAATGATATTTTACTGTGCGGCGTACTATTTAATTTTTGTTGTTTGTTTTACTGATCTAATCTAGACTTCAGTCATTTCTTGTTTATTAACATTACTTGTTTTTACTTAACATATCTAGGGCTCATAACTTTCCATTTCTAATCAGCGTAATATAAGACTGCGTTGCTGTACTCGTCCAACCTAATGTTGTTAATGCAAAGTATTTATCCTTCTATTTCATTTTCAATTGATTCTCTACTTCCTGGTTTACTTTGAAAAAAATTTTTTGACAAATGTAGTCTGGAAGGATGAGAGATGTACAAAATTTCTGAATCTAACGTCCTCTACATCACCATAACTGAATTATTTCTAAAGTTATTTTCCTTGCCCTCTGATGTTTTTAAGTATGAACCACGAGAGTGTTGTGATTGGTTTAGCATACTTTCTTGTTAAATTATGAATCATAATCCGCGATGACAAGAAAACCCACTTGTAGAGAAAAAATATACATGTAAAAACGGCTGGTATGAGTAGAGAAAGCTTTATGTAGAGGGTAGCATAAACAAATACAAGTTAAGGAAGCCTTTCTTATTTAACAACTCGAGCTCAAAATAAACCAATACAAAGGAACACCTTTATGTCTATGTTAATAAATATAATCTAACGTCTAAGCACGCCCTCTACATTCTTACACTCAATTACACAACCTTTTTCAAACATGTGGTCAGCTATCCGGTCAGTTACCTCTTTCTTTCTTTATGAACCTGACGATGACCAAAAAGGTCGAAACATTGTTTGCTCCTCTACATAGAGCTTTTTCTATCCACACCAGCCGTTTTTGCACATAAATTATCAGTCAGATTCATCGTGTCGCCATTTTGTAACGAATATCAACAAATATAATCCCTACAGCTCAGTTCATTGGTATAAAGTATAAAAATGATTCTTTCTTTCTTTTTTAATAGCAGAAAGGGCAATCATTGTGTGAAGATTGCTTAAATAACCTTGTAGTATTTAATTATTACTGAATAGGCATTTTGTAATGCTATGAGTCAAATATTTACTGAAGAACGAAATAATAAATTAACTTGTGCAACAGTAAATTAAAAGTCTATATTTTACTTTAAGTTGAGGTAGTACTTCGTAGTAGGGATCGACAAGGATTCCAAATAATTAACTCGCCTTAAAAATTAAACACCCCATAGAATTTCTAACTGATCCTTCAAAGTATTGGTTACAATATATTATTTACATATATACTAATGATATGCTGAAAAAGTTGCTAACATTTCAGTTATAATAATTCATAAATTTCAAAAACAACAGCTATTTCATGTGCTATATAACCTCCTGATCACATCAGTGGAGACCCTAGACTGTTGGACTGTCGCTGCAAGTTTTCTCTAGGATATTTGGCTGGTCTCTGTGTATCTGCTTTCGATATGCTGGTGAAAATATATAAATATGCGGGTATAATATAAATGATAAACACATCATACATGCACTTAAACATCTTTTCAACCCAAATCGGTATACTTTTATATCGCTAAATAGCAATCAATAGTCACGTGACTATTTTTAAAAGGTAAATTGTATGTTTTATGCAAGTATAACATAATTAAACAAAGAAAAGTATAAGAAAATATTAATTTAAATTGAAGTATGGATCTGCTATAACGTAATGAAACAAGAATTAAAATTACAACCTCAAATTTATAAAAATTAATCCCTACTTTGGCAATTTGTACACTTATCTGTAGGTCAAAGTAAGGATTACATTTTATAAATTTGTTATTGTGGTTTTAATTCTTATTTCATTACTTTTATATTAGCAGGGTCCCTACAACTACCTCACTTTATTTAGTAAACTTACTAATTAAACAATAAAGAATAGTAATTGTGTTTATCAGGAAACGCGATAGTTATTTGTTTGTAAGGATGAGTCCTGTTAACAATGGCGGCCTGTACATTGCGTATCGTTTGCGTATATGCGAGTACGTCGGTAAAACTCAACCAAACAAATAGAAACGAAAAGCCCTTCACTAATGTAATAAAAATATTGTTTTTAAGTTCGTCTGACCATCATTGCCCCCCAGTGGCTCAGCGGTATGTCTGCGGACTTACACGCTAAAATCCAGGTTTCGATACCCGTGGTGGGTAGAGCACAGATAGCCCATTGTGTAGCTTTGTGCTTAATTCAAAACAACAACAAATCCTTGACATCTGGAAGACGGGTTGCAAAAATATCGGTTTTCATCTTCCCTCTTCTTCAGTTGTAATTCGTAAACCAGTATGCCTGCACACCAAAAGATGTCATTACTCCCTGGTATGGGCCTTTTCATATCTAAAGCAGCAATTTTAATCCAATATTGATCCAAGTCGTTATGTGCTTTATATTAAAGTAAGGTAATCTACTCCTTACCCATGTCGTGCAGTATTCTAGTTATGGGTTATCTTGCTTCAAGAGTAATGGCTCCATATCCAGTAGAATAGAATGAGTTAAAAACCGTACTGGAAACCAAGACTTTAACTCATAAAAACTGTAGAAACTAGTAACAGAATTCTACTATAAAATTGTAATAAAATGTTTTGTTACTAGTAATAATATACAAGGTGTGAAACAGTTATATGAACCTTCAGTATATGAGACGGTTTTACGAGTTGAAACAAAGAAACTAAGAATAAAACTCATACTTAAAAAAAAAAAAAGTAGCTTTAAGAATGTTTACAGCACTCTATGAAATGAACCGAAGCTAAAGTATTGCAAAGTAAAAGTAAAGTTGTCATGAAGGCAAACTTCATTGTATATGCAAAAACGTCTGAATGTCTGTTCTCAAAATCACATGATTATAAAGAACTGTGAATGCATATTTTAGACTTAACTAAGTCGAGAAAACCCATAAGAATTGCATTTAGTGTAGTGTTTTTAGAAAATTATACTCTGGTTTATGTGTTCATGTGAAATACTTTGCAAAAAAAAAAAAAGTTAAAATTAAAGCTAGTCGTTATATAATAACAATGACATTGTACCATCGTGTGGCATACTCGTTGTATTAAAAAGTTTGATTAAGGAAAAAACAGTTAGGTGATTCTGAATTCAAACCTCAATAAACAACCTAGAATCCTATGAATAAAGCCTTCCTAACGTTACGAGAAATTTGGATTAAAAGTTCTATGCTGACAGACACAAGAATATTATTAATATACATTGTACAAAAAATGATTGATTCGGTTAATTGTTGTATTTAATATTCGTGTCCGAGAAAGCATTTATATTAAAGAGGAAGATGATATTTTATTCAGTTTGTTTACTTAAGATGTTTTCATTGCATGCAACTTATAACCTTAACAATTATGTTACACTAGCGCAGGGGTGGGTAATTCCATGACCACTGGCCACATGTTGATAGCACAGTTGTGGCCAGCTCGTGTTTTAAAAATCAAGTTTTTTCATCATTTTTTATTGCTATTGCAAATTTGGTAATCAACAACTGCACTGCCTCACGTCATCGCTGATGTCGCGCGCTTTATCACTGCAACAAACTCCGCCCATTTTCTAACGTCAGTCTGGTTTAAATGTTTGATATCGAGTGTGCGTTGTTTTGCATGCGATTGCTAGCATCTTTTTATTGTGCAACTTTCAAGTTTTTTAAATAATTTGTTTTTAATCTCATAATATGAATAAGTGGATAATTCAAAAACGAAAGCATCCATATGATGAACACCTTGAAAATACAGTTTACTGCCAATAATGGCGCGTGATTGGAAAAACGCGAAACGAAAATTTAATGAAATTTGGGAGTTGAAATTTGCAGTAATTGAAGCAAATAATCAGTCAGTGTGTCTTTTGTAACAAAGTTTTTAAGAATAAAAACGTATACAACCTTAAGCAACACTTTGACAATTTTCACAACGAATTTGATGTAAAATTTCCAGTTGATAGCAAAAATCGTTTGGTTGTTCAAAACTTCATGAACAAAAGGGAGGTCTAAAAGATTTTATCATCGACAGAACTAGTTACGTTAGCTAACTATAAAATATATTGGATTCTAGCTCAAAAAATCATTTTCTGATGCTGAACTAGTAAAAGAAATATTGATTGTCATTAAAACTCTGTTGGAAAATTATAATTAAAAAAATAAAATATATTCTTCAAAAGGTAAATAATTTGCAATTAAGTTGAAGAACAATTGTCCGTAGAATGCTAGAGTTAGTGAAAGACAGAAAATCAGTTGCTTTAACAACTGAAAGACTATTTTTCTTTAGCTCTAGATAAGTCAACAGATGTTAGTGACACTGCACAGTTTTTATTTTTGGTTCGATATGTAACTTCAGATCTTCAAGTTGTTGAAGAAATGCTTGGCCTTTGTGAATTACGAGATCGAACATGCGGACAAACATCTTTGAAAAAATTCTTGAAATGTCAAAAAAATCCAGTCTAGATTTTTAAAAAACTTGTTTCTGTCACAACAGACAGTGCTCCCGCCATGACTGAAATGAAATTAGGGTTTGTTTCTATTTTGAAGCAGCATTTAATTGAAAATAATGTGAAGTCCATGCTGCCTTCTTTCCATTGCATTTTGCATCAGGAAAATTTATGTGCTCAAATGTTTAAAAGTGATGAATTGAAAATTTTGATAGACAAATGTTATATTAGAAGTGGAAGCTCTCTCATCCATCGACAGCTTATTGAGTCTTTGAAGAAAAGCAGTGATTGTACTTTGATCTTACTGAATTTGCAGTGTATGATGTGGCTCACTATTCTGATAAATGATAGTCTTCCAAATTTAAAGACAGCAATTTCAATATTAATTTCAATGTTTGGATCCACATGGATGTGTAAGGCAACATTTTTTACGCTAGATTTTCTCAAGTCTAGATACAGATCTCATGAAGTTCCCCATTTATGCTGACAACTTGAATTGGTTCCATTGCATCTATGCAATTGCTCGTCTCGCTCAGGAATTTTCCCTTGTAAATTTTTGATATCTCTATGACAACTGTCTTGCCTTCTGCTGCTTATGACACTATTTTGGCCAACTGGATCTTATGAATCTCAGGTCCAAACCAACAGCACATGCTGTCGTAGGTTGAAAAGATAAAATCAGCATCAACATATTATTTACAGCGTGTGTTTAGGGTCCAACACAGTCTTCTTTCAGATTCCAATAATACTGAATATGTCTACAAAGAGTTTTCAGTTAAAATATTTAATTTTTACTTTGGCAACAGGCCAGGATAAACAGACTGGCACAGTTATAGGGCTTATCGCATTGATTAAAATATAAAAGATGTGGATAGCTTTAGTATCCGCTTTTAACAATGTATTGATAGACTGAAGCAAAGAAAAGCCATTTTACACTTAATCTTTGTGAGATAACACTTGGATCTCTCCTTTTCCTTTTTGCTTGTGTGATTAAGTATGAATTATTAGGATCATGTTTTTAAGGTTTAACAAGAAATGATAACCACCACAAAAGCCAACAGTTAACAAGTCACTTTAGCAAAATGTCTGTTATTTAGAATTCTCCCTTCAGTGATTCTTTTATACCTCATAATGTGACGCTATTTTGAGTTCATAATTAAATTCAGTGAAAGTTTATCATTTCCTTTTTAATTGTATGCCATCAAAGTGTTTAACCTATATATTAAACGGTCTGCGAAATAGGTGTATGCAGTAACTTAAAATCCTTCCCTCCCCCTGTACGCATGGTGTACACACCTGTGTAAACTACCTCTCCCTTTCACACGTATTTAACACTTGAACTATCCCGGTCTTTAATGTAACTAGAATCCTTTATCCGAAGCGGAATCCAGGCCTTTTTTGCATTCCGCAGGGGTTTCTCTCTTGGTGCTGATGGTAATGTTTTCGTAACGAAAAGGTCAACGATGATTACTGTTGGCTTGTACTTGTGAGGTGCACGTGTTTGATGAATATAGGAAATGCAAAAGAATAGATACAACTGCACCCATCAACTCCCTAAAAAAACAACAACAATGTGCGAATACTTTAGTTTTATTGCATTTTCAACAGGTCAGTTTGTTTTTTGAATTTCGCACAAAACTACTCTAAAGCTATTTGTGCTAGTCGTCCCTATTTTAGCAGTGTAAGACTAGAGGGAAGGCAGCTAGTCATCACTACCCACCGTCAACTCTTGGGCTACTCTTTTACCAACAGATAGTGGGATTGACTCTAACATTATAACGTCCCCACGGCTGGGAGGGCGAGCATGTTTGGCACGACTCGGGCGCGAACCCGCGACCTTCAGATTACTAGTCGCATGCCTTACGTGCTTGGCCATGCCAGGCCCAACAGGTCAGAATGGGTTAACTAGTTTGTTCGTTAAATTAAAAAGACCAAGTGATTTGTAAAAGTCATTAATATCCTAGTATATGGTTTACTTTTACTTTTTGTTGAATACTGTTAGGCCCAGCATGGTCAGTTGGGTTAAGGCGTTCGATTCGTAATATGAGGGTCGCGGTTCGAATCCTCGTCGCATCAAACATGCTTGCCCTTTCAGCCGTGGGTACATTATAATGTGACGGTCAATCCCATTATTCGTTGGTAAAAGAGCAGCCCAAGAGTTGGCGGTGGGTGGTGATGGATAGCTGTCTTCCCTCTCTAGTCTTACACTGCTGAATTAGGGATAGCTAGTGGAGAGAGCCCTCGTGTAGCTTTGCGCAAAATTCAATAACAAACGTACACTGTCTTTTCCAAGGTCGTGATATGACGCAGTTTGAGCCTTTATTGCAGAACGATTTAGTGGTGCCGAACCGCTGATACGCAAAAGAAGTCTTGTGAAATACTCGATTTTCATGAAATTTATACTTGTGTTGTGTCAGAAATAGAATGTTATTTCATTCTTAAGTCACAGTAAAATAACTAAATCTCATAACTTTCACTTCAAAGATTCTTGAAGTTAAATTAAGAAACAACACTGTTCCTAATGGTTAACAAAATATTTTACTGGCTCATGGAGTGAAGAAGTTTGGAAACCATTGGAATAATTTATATAGTATATGATTTTCAAAAGTTTCCATGTATCAGAGATCTGACGTAAATCATGTTGTTATCCCAGTAACATGTTTTAAATAACTGCATCTCTATCTTGATTCCAATAGTGAATCTATTGAGTGAGTGCTTTACAAATCTCAAACTTCTTATATGCGTAAAATCTTTGTTTCATGGAAAGTAATTAAAAGGAACTTGATGTCTGTGCTCCAGTATTGTGTGAGATACACGAGAACATTATAATATAAAAGTAATAACTTTATCTAGCATTTTCTAAAACGTCCTATTTATAGAGTAGACCGTGTATTCTTGCTGTTGCAACTTTAAAGACGTTTTAAAGCTTTGAAGTGATAATTTATTGTAGTAAGTTCTTGGCTTTTGTGATTCTGTGTGTCTTACAATAATCCCCCTACTAAAGTTCATAACGTTTCTATTTAGCTTTTGTTTAAAGAATCGACACTAATCGTCATGTTTAATTTCAGTTACACTTATCAAAGTATGAGACAAATAATTAAAATATAATCCCTTTGAGATATGTGACAACTCAAGATTTCCTGTGTGACTCTTTAAATTTATAAAATTATTAAAACATAGTTTTATGATAATTCTGGCGGTAGGCCACTACACTTCAGTTAAACTTTTTGATGTGTTTGTTATTATTTTTTTGAAGACAAAGTTCTGTAAGCGATATGCGTAATATTGAACATGAGCGCTTTGAGGGCTTCCTGTAACTTTATAATATTAGTTATTAGGCTTGATAATAAATACTATAACAACCAGTAAACTAAATTTCAAATTATTACTCCCATATATAGATGAAGTTTTCGAGTTTTGTTTATCAATTAGAATTTGTCATCCACAGGCGAGCCCACCTGCGGAACTGCTTAGAGAAGCTAAAGGGCTTGGTACCTTTAGGACCTGAATCTAGTCGTCATACTACATTAGGTCTCTTGACCAAAGCCAGGTTATTTATTAAGGTAATATGATTCAGTGAATTTGGTAGATACGTTTTCATCTATTCGCATTTTAAAAATAAAGTTAGTGATTGAAACGGTTCGCTTATTTTTACATTATCACAAAGAAATGTACTGTAAGGGACTTCTTTTTGAATTGTTTTAATTGCGTGCAAATAGTTCACTTTCTGCAAAGCTGATATAATGTTTGTGGAATTTGTGGATTTTTAGATACTGTACTATAACTGAATAGATTATGAAAGAAAAAACGGTGAGCATAATTTTTAGACATGAATGTGGTTAATATGATCAGTAACTATCGTATGTGTAGCATTTAACTTGTTTCTGATTCACCATCATTGCTATTTTGTCATTAACAGTTCAGGATTTAGACCTCGTGTATTCTGGAAAGTGCAATGTTTGAATATCAATAATTTTAACCGCCAAAATGATTTTCACTTTTACTTGCTGCTGTTTATTACGGCATACTTCAGCAGTTACGAAAATTAAAGAAAAATATATAATACAGTTGGAAATCAAAACATGAATTATGTGAAGAATAATAACATTGGAAGTAAACTGAAAATTTTTGCAATCCATTCATGGTAAAATAACTTCATAAGTTTTAAAACATCACTCCAGAATTCTTTACTCCGAGCTTTTATTTAATTGTAGAAATTAATTGTTGTTTACACTTATTTAAACTACCCGTGGATATGAAAAGGTAAATACAATACTTCGTTAACACAGTAATATGAATCTTTATCCTTCAGAATCTGGAAGAAAATGAAAAAAAACAACAGTCGCAAAGAGAACAGTTAGTAAGAGAACAGAAGCACCTAAGGCGGAGGTTAGACGAGTTAGGGTCTCACCTACACATCTACAAGCGAAGAAGTGTCAGTGAATGTAGTTCGTCTACCTCCCTCTATGCCAGCTCCCCCTCAGAAACAGGTAAAATATATACTGTGTGAATTAAGTCACAGGATTAGAACTGAAAAGCATTGTCTTGTAAAGATATTTGTTTGGATATATATTTTTAAACGTAAGTGTGCCACAATGCCTTGATATCTAATGACTGTTTTTAAACCGCAATCTTTTTTCACCAGATGTAAGCATACTGTTTAATTGATGAAAAATTAACACACAAGTAATAAGATTTTTTGTTTTTAATTTCACGTAAAGCTGCACGAGAGCTATTTGATGAGAATTAATGTAATTTATACAGTACAAAAGAAACAATATTTTCGGACATACGAAACCATTTAGCTTTCGTGCATCTTTGCACATATTTAATAAAGTTCTCATTGGAGAAACCAGAAAACAAACGAAAGTTTTAGTGTCTGTATAGCAAGTCTGAAAAAGAAAGAAATAGACTGGCATAGAGCAGCTCTACTAGGACTAACAGATAACAAGAAAAACAAAATATTTCTTCGACAAAAGAGGAGCTACTTTTCTTCATTCTGTACGTGGTTTAATGACAATTCCCTATGAAAGAATACTAAACACACTAAAGAGGCATTACTAATACACTGATATGTTTTCTATTTCAGCGCTGGACACAGGACAGGTAGGTAGAATATTCGGCGCCCGTTTTGTGAAAGTGGGTTTTCTCGATGCCCTCCCGTCTACCCCCCCCCCCCACACACACACACATCTGATTCACTGGCTATTTTGGGCTTTGTATCCTAGCCACAGCATTGGATTTATAGATCGCAGCCACAGGTGGCCCCGTTGATGTGATGTTTTGTCCGAACACTGCCGACATGCTTCTTCTCATTTCCAAATAAACTCCACAGATGAGAGACGTCACCACCATTACCGACGACTACGGCCCTGAACTTCACTTTGCTTCTTTCTTCCTCCGGACGTTTGATGGGTCTCGGGACAGATATTCAACAGATCCTTTAATCAACCATACACTAACAACCATAGACATTATAATCATTAAATCTCCCGAAATTACTCTACCATACACATGAACTACACGAAGCAGGATGATCGTATCTCCGAACATCCCAGTTCGGGAAGGTGAAAAAATCTTTCCTCAAAAACGTAAATACATGCCACGGTATTTGAAATTTGATATTTTGTCAAGCCAACCACATAAAGTGAAACCGTGACATGTTCATTCACATCCCATTTAATCCCCCAAATTGTCAGGAAACCGTGAATAAACGAAGACAAAAAACAAATTTTATTTAATAAATGTAAAATTGTAAAAGTATAAAATTAATGTATGCATATTAATGTTTTTCGAACATTGTTACAGATCATAAGCAATAAGACGATGTTGATATTCACAAGAATTTCAGAGAAGCATTGAAGAATCAGATCAGTAACAACAAGGGTAAAACACACACAATTCACATTTTGATTAATTAACTTTTATGATAGGCCTGAAATTTCGAAGTGCGTGAGAGACCCGCGCTGTAGTGATTCGGTTTCAGCGAGATTTCAGTGTATTATGGCTTTGCCGTGAAGTTGTCTGAATATTAAACTTGCGCATGGGGTTTTACAGCGTAGGTGAGTGCATTATTTTCAGTTTGTTTGTTTTGAATTTTGCGCAAAGCTACTCAAAGCTATATGAGCTATCCGTCCCTAATTTAGCAGTGTAAGACCAGAGGGAAGACAGCTAGTCATCACCACCCATCGCCAACTCATGAGCTACTCTTTTACCAACAAATAGTAGGATTGATTTTAACATTATAACGCCCCCACGGCTGAAAGGGCGAGCATGTTTGTTGCGACGGAGATTTAAACCCGAGCCCTTCAGATTACGAGTCGAACGTCTTAACGGACCTGGCCATGCCAGGCCTTATTCTTAGTTAAAAGTGTCTTTGTATCTCAAGTACTTTTCAATAGTATCCTTTTTTGTTTGTTTTTTGGTGTCAATAATAAAGCTCCGTACATTTTTCTCAGGACTAAATACTTTATAAGTTCGCCCTCGTGTATGTGAAACTGTGTTCATTGAGTATAAGAAGCACTTTTTATATTTAAAAGAATTATATGGACGGATGAATTTATGCCTAACCGAGCCAAATTAATATAAAAGTGAAGTCGAAATAAAAATGTAAAACGTTTATTGGTACGCATCTTTTAAAAAGGCTTCATTGAACTTGTATTACATCTATGCACTATTGTTTGGGCACATAGCTAGTTACGATAATTTTAAAGGTAACATTTTCAGCATTGCATTTTATTTAATTCATATATATACAGATTCTAAAGTGGATATCTATCGAATAACGATTACTTTTAATTGTATTTTTGTACAGTCATGCCTCACAAGATGCGAGTGATGGATTATTAATCGGAAGGAAACAGAGATAACTGTTTAGTGGCAGAGAATATACCTTATGATTGAGTCCTTAAATCTGTTTTTCACATACTCTTCTTCTTAGGTGTTCGCATTACTTTTTAACATCGAATAAGCTGGAGAAAAACACGGAAATGCGATAACACACACTCATAGTTTTCCTTGCTGCATGATCCGTTTTACACTATCTGGTCTTTTTACTGAATACAGATTTAATATAACAAATAAAATATGCGTGGATCGGAATCGGTTCCGTTTTTTGTTTTTCGTAAACTGTTTGTTGTTTTAATTATTATTGATCTACAAAATATTATAATTTTGTGAATTTTGTTTCGTTTGCTTCTTGTTGCCTTTGCCCTTGAGACGTGTAATAAAGGTGCTTCATTGTTACTGGTGTGGTAAGGTGGGGATGAACTTTTTCAAAACATAAACTGATTTATATATTTACGTGAACGGTAAAAATAAAACTATTATTCAGAGAAACCTTTTCAAATCTTTGTCGGAGAAAGTTTGGTGATTTTCTCTTTTACGAGCATCTTTGTCCAACATATGGTGACATTGATCTTCACTTTTGGCTCTGTGTCAAAGAAGACGAGCGTATGTTTGGTGTCATGTTCTGGAATACCTTGTTTTACTTCGGTAAATTGAGTGTGTTAGTAGGAAACAGAATTTATAGGTAAAACAATTGTCATCAAATAAAAATATAGCTGTATAGAGCCGGCTACTGAATTTGAAAAAAGGAACCTAATAAGATAGGGATGGAAGTGGTCATATTACTTGATTGGCTAATGATCACATTACAAACTCAGTGGATGCGGGGTAGTTCATATGTACTGCTGTGTGGTGATTGTACACTAATATATTGTTTTAGTTGATAATGGTCTTGTGTTGCGTATTATAATTTTAAATAACCGAACATTTTAATTTAGAAGTTAATTAAATGTAAGTATTAAATTTATGATATTTGCCAACAAGATTGATATTTTTTTTCTTAACACGAATGTATTTTAAAATACAAAAACTTTAATTTACAGTAATGTTTGTTACTAACAGTTCTTACGAATAATGGTTTAAATATAAACATTTTACAAACTTCAAACAGTACTGAGTCGTGTATCTTCTCAGGAACTTAATATTTTATTGACAAGCACGGAAAGCAAATTAGTTATTTGTTGATACATCTGTATACATCTCTTGACGGCAAACTAGCTTCAAGTATCCGTAAGCTTTCACCGACAACATATTGTGTCCTCGTAGAAATACTAACGTTCGAAGTTAATTCACAGAAGTTAAACGATTTATAATGCTCCAAATCTATAAAAGTACTTAGTCAAATTCTGTAGTTTTCCGAATAATAAATGTTAATCATAATTATAGCTTCCGAGGCTTAAAATATACTGTGTGTTTTCTTGTATCAAAGCCGCATTAGACCATCTACTGTGTCCATCAAGGGGAATCGAACCCTTTATTTTAGTATTGTAAATCCGAAGACTTACCGCTGTTCCACGGGGGTACGAACGTATACTGACTGTTGCTCACCAGTAATTTGTCTCTCCGCGTGTCGGTTTTACTTACCAATCACGTGAGATTCTTGAATGTGTAACAATGTTCGAAAACACGTAAACTGCATATTGTTGATTCTTGCTCTTGAGAATTTTCTACAAATTTAGAAAACAGGCGGGACTTGTGCAGTACACATCAAACAATACGTCATATGCATCAAAGTGAAAAAAAACGTAGGTATTATAATAAACGCATAACGGTAAATCCGCCACATAGTTAAAATATAAGGAACGAAATAGTGAATCCAGTCGCAGTATCATCTTATCATTGTTCAGCCTTTGTGATAAGATTACAACTCTTAAATGATTTATGAATATCATTGTTATTTTCCATAAACTTCTAAACAAAAAAGCTCAGTTGTTTAATTTTCGCGTTCAAGAGAAACTACGTTTTTTTTAATAAATGGAACTACCCAAGTCGTTAACGTGTAACTCATTAAAAAAAAAATCCCCGTCTCACCAAACACAGCCGTGAGGGCGTTATAATGTTATGGTGAATCCTACTGTTCGTTGGTAAAAGAGTAGCTCAAGAGTTGGCGGTGGGTAGTGATGACCAGCTGCCTTCCCTCTTGCCTTACACTGCTAAATTAGCGATGGCTAGCGCAGGTAGCCCTTGAGTAGCTATGCGCGAAATTCAAACACAAATCATTAAAAAATCAACGCATGATGTGAAGTTTCATTGTGTGATTTTTTTTAGCACAAAACTCAGGCCAACTTTAACTATTGTGGTTGTTTTAATTCAGAAAAACGCTGTTATTTCTATATTTCACTTTCAGGTTTAAAACGTATCTGAGTCATAAATAACTTGCTTTAACCGATTAACTACTTGTAGCCAAATTGCACAACTACCGATTTTAACCGATACTTCAAGCCTTTCCAACGATTAAACATCTAATAACAATTAGATTGTGCGAATTTCTCATGTTTTTTCTCGATAAAGAGCTGAAATCTTGTGGTTCTGACATGCTCAGGATTATAGATTCAGACCTTGTACAGAAAGATTTAAGTTTCACAAGTATTTACATAGTCACTCTATAGTCTCCTTGTGTTTCAATTTTAGCGTCTTTTATTACTTAACTTTGAACATAATTAGTAAATCTATATAAATAGAATAGTACTGCCTGTTGTATGTTCATGTAACTATTTGAGGATGGATTTTTACCATGCGGGAGTAAATACATTTTTTCAGTTTTATGGATATTACGGGCGTTTTTTACCATTACTTCTTTCCTCCCCCTACGAATATGGATTTTTACCAAATTTGGTATGAAGGTTCACTAGTTCCATGAAAAGATAATCATATTTTCAGATTTGTGGTGTTTGTGGATGTATTTATGTTTTCAACACTACTGCCCTCTGCTGTTAATGGATTTTCACCAAATTAACCATGAATGTTTCTTTAGTGTGCCCATTGGGAGATGCATAAAAAAATTGCAGTTGTTACCATTAACTACTTCGCCCTCTATTGATGGGCACCCACATCTCGCTTTCCTAATTTATATTTCTTTTGATTACTTGTTTATTATAATTACTTCCTGTTAGACTAGCGAACAGAGGTTAAGACTGATAGAGAGTACCCACACTGCACTGAGGGTCCTACTTCCGAAGCCGCCTTCAAAACCTGTGATATATATTTGATCTCATGTGGCTGACAGGTTTGCAAGGTCTATGCGGACGTACATGGAAACTTTGGTTTTAATATTTTGTTTTACAGTTTTTATAGGCCCGGCATGGCCAAGCGTTTTAAGGTGCTCAACTCGTAATCCGAGGGTCGCGGGTTCGAATCCCGGTTGCACCAAACATGCTCGCCCTCCCAGCCGTGAGGGCATTATAATTTCGTTGGTAAAAGAGTAGCCCAAGAGTTGGCGATGGGTGATGATGACTAGCTGCCTTCCTTCTAGTCTTACACTGCTAAATTAGGGACGGCTAGCGCAGATATCCCTCGAGTAGCTTTGCGCGAATTTCAAAAACAAAACAAATAATACAGTTTTTATGGGCGTTTTTTATTTATAGAATTGCATATAAGGGAACCAACTTCTCGTGTCCTCAAATAACCTTTCGTTAATCAAGAATTCACATAACCTCCATCCGGGTACTCCAGCTAGTATTAATTTTATTACTTTAGTTACTTGCGGTATCCATGAGTTGGGAGCGTTGGTACCCTGAGATTTGGAACAACAAATATACATATTATTTAAAACATTTTCGATGCAAGACATTTTTTTCATTTTTATTTTTTCAGTTCCGTAACTAAACTAATAGTAGAAATAAAATAAAAACTGTTTCATACATTTAAATAAAGCGTGATGAAAAATAATTGTATGCCGCATTACACGAGAGAAATAATTTCTAATTTGTTATTGTCTTTTATTATTTGTGAATAAGCACATTTTTTTTTATAGATTCTGTGTGTTGCCCCCAGTGGCTCAGCGGTATGTCTGCGGACTTACACGCTACAATCCGGGTTTCGATACCCGTGGTGGGCAGAGCACAGATAGCCCATTGTGTAGCTTTGTGCTTAATTCAAAACAACTGTGTATGTTTTGAGTATAGATTTGCTTTGTTTCATAGAATAAAAAAATGCAGTTTTAGTGTTGTGAAACTTAAAATAATCGTTATGATATATAGAAAAACAAAATATGGAGTTACTAATGGAAACATAATATGATTGACAATCGTTACGAAACTGATTCATTTCATATATATCTAGTTCTTTTATTTTGATGTTTGAATGTTAGCCTCGCTCCACGTGATAGTCCGGTCATGAATCTGCTGTGTTTATAAAATGAGAACGACCTTGAAAATTTCCCCGCCCTCGAAATTAGGCCTCTTCGTATGTTTTAATAAGCTGGGTATTGACCGCAGTTAATTCTTGAAGGCCAATAGGAGAGAGAGAGGTTATTCTTCCAAACCCAGATAAGGCATTAAACTGTATTCATTTCACCATTGTCAGTTTTCTGTAATAAAATCATCGAGGTTGCTTAACACGTTCGCTTCCAAGGTCATACTTCTGGAAGTTGGCTTTGGCCCAACTTTCTTTTCTATACCGAATACTATTTGTTGTCATATTTAGGGTTATAAAGTTTGTTGTTTTTTTTGCAAAAAAAAATATGACATAAGCCTTATTTAAAGTCCATTAACTTTCGTGACCATGATGAAAATTTGTATAATGGATGGCAACTGCCTCTTGTGGAGACACAAATGTAGAGGACGACGTTTCGAAAGTCTTCCGACCTTTGTCTTCAGGTCAGTGTGTGTGTATATCATTGTAGTCGTTTTGGTTTTAAAAACCTTCATGGGGGGGACCCAAAAGGCAAACCAGGGGCCCTCAGAAACTGTTGTTTCTCTTCAGTCCCGCACGCGTTCTTAGGTTAAACCCGTCTTGAAGGATATGGAAAAATCTTTATTTGTTTTTCAAAGAAAACTGAGAAAACGGGAATGCTGAGGAGCAGGACAACTGGGCTATTTCAGTGAGGGTGAATTTTATTAAAAGGACTCTCTAAGATAAAATTCGTGGTGAAGCAGACAGATCCAAATTGCAGCCCGTCGTCAGTGTGTGTTTGTAGGTGTTATTGGTCATTTATAGTGTCTGGTGGATTGTTGAGAGCGTGTTATGATTGGTTGGATTATCACTGTTTCTGATTTCAGGAGAGATTTCCTGCAGATTCAACCAATTACAGTCACAGGTTACTCACTTCCGATCCGGATTTTCTGTTTAGTGAAGGTTTAATAGTGTTAATGTAAAATGATTTTTTTATTTTTCTTGTCTTCCAGAATTTGTCTGTGTCGATTATTCTAGTTTTCTTCCAGTTTATTTTGTGTCCAGTTGTCATGGCGTGCTCTGCAGTGGCTGAATTTTGTATTTTCTTGAGTCTTGTACTATCTTTGTTATTTTATTCTTGTCGCAAGTTTTCATCCCTTTCTCCAATGTGTGTATCGTTGTAGGAACACGGAATTTCATGGATGACGTTTTTCAAATTCTTTTTGTTGGGTCGCTATTTGTTTTTTATCAGAACGGACCTTAAGGTATTATAGGTTTCCACTGGACTTCTATGTTGAATTTTTGGGCTATGTGTTTGAGTTTTTCACTGAAATGTTGTAGGTAAATGGTGGTGACTTTTTGATCTTTTCTTTCTATCGTGATCTTCAAGAAGCTTTTGAAGGTGTAACCATTCTGTTTAAAACTCTACGATCTTTTGGCGTTCTGCTTCGACGGATGTTTTCTGCTCTCTTTTTTAGGCATTGGATTAAACAATGTTTTATCGAGGTTGGGTGATAAGACTGGAAGTGTAGGTATCTGTCCGTGTAGAGGTGGATTTTCTGTATACAGTTGTCTTGCTTGTTCAGTGATGTTAAGAAACGAAAGACTATTTTGTTCCTTTATTTCCATAGTGAAGTGGATTTTTGTTTACTTCTACTCTAGCTCAGTTAATAAGTTTCAAATCATGTGCTAAACTAACTTGCCGCGTATGGGGTGAATAGAAACAAGTTTCTGACGCCCTAGGTTATTTTTCGTTCCCATTCGGGGGCAACGAAATAATAATTTAACTCAAATACCTATCAGACACACACTAACTTGAAGACGAAGGGAGGAAGACTTTCGAAATGTGTGTCCTCTACACTTGTCTCCACAACACAGTTGTCCATTCTACAAATTTTCATCATGAATACTCTGGCTGAACAATCTATGTAGTGTAATTATTTTTATTTAAACTTTTTTTAAATTTTAAAATATTTTTTTAAAACACTGGTCAATATCAAAGTTTTCGGCAATGTACCTACGTTGCAATAAAATTTGTCTTTCTCTGGTTTCAAGCGAAGGCAAGCATTCAGTTTGTTTTAAGTTAATACAAATTGTATAGAGGGCACAGTCAGATTGAGCGAATAGAGCATTGTACGTTTCGTGTACTTTCGCTGATTGTAAACAGATAAGGCGTGTGTGTGTTATGTATGATAAGAGTTTCAATGAAAAGGTGTATCTCACGGATAATGTGCACTAGAAATATTTTTTTAAAAGGCAAATAAGTAAACTCTTCCCAACAATCTGTTGTTTCAAGGATAAGACGTGCTTATTTATAGTAATAAACTCACGATTTAGATAATCAGGAGAGTAATTAGAACTAGCTCATAAACTGAAAATAACAGTTCTTGATGTTGAAAAAATGTGTGTGTGTGTGTGTATATATATATATATATATATATACACGTGGGGGGGGGAACGCCTGGGTACAAACTATAAAAGTTCGGTGAACGATGCCATGAACTTGACCTCTATACTAGGACGCGGTGAATAATCCGAAGTGTACTGTGCGTGACAAAGATGAGAGTTGGTGGGTGAGAGCAGGCGTATCTCGCTCCCTAGGGTTCTGACTTTTACAGGGTTGACTGCTTGATTTGATTTTAAACAGCGCTCACTCCTTACCTTCTTCAGATCCCCGACGATTTATACAGAGTGACTGAATGTTTCGGTTCCTAAACAGAAGGGTATTGTTCTACATAGATAATTTATTATCTATTTTTTTAACAAAGGCACTTTTAACAGGATAGTATCTCCTATAACCCATGACATCAAGGATTATAAAAAAAAGTTATTAACGTATACAAACGTAGGCAAAATTCAGTTAATGGTTGATAATGTAGGGGGGAAAAAAGGCTTAAAAAGAGAGCTTTGTTTTCAGTTGACGAAGTAGAATAGTTTTAAGTTAAACTGAAACAAGTAATCTATAGAAGTTAGTGTGTTTTTTAAAGCTTTCAAGAAGAAAGAAAGAAACTCGAAAAGGCTTGAAAGATAATCAGGGCTGCTCAGAAAGTGCTGTTTCTCTTTACCCCGTACGAGAAATTAAGTTATTCTTAAAGTGAATTTAGTAAATTTTCTATCATGACCATGGCTGTAGTGACATAATTAAAGTTTAACATGGGGAGGGGTCATGTTTTCTCGTGATTTATTGGTACACGGTATTCATTATCGAGGTTTATATAAGTCATGTTAAAAATGCATTAACAGATTTTTCTGAAGGATAATCGGAAAGAAAGCAGTCATTTCATGGTTTCACAGGAAAATTTGCTATTCTAGTTTCATTGTGCGTGTGAGAAGGGGAACGGTCATAAATGCTTAATATAACTTGAAAGTTATAGGTGCAATCTCACTACTGAAAGATTTTACACTAAAGTTTTCGAACAGAAGTTAAATGCAGTCGATAAAGTGTAATACATACTATTTCTTGCTGTTTGTTTTATTTATTTATATTTTTTACTTGTGAGCAACCAGTTTCCCGCATCTGGCTGTATAGAGCGAAAGATTTTTATTCTTAATCATGTGAGCCAACAAACTGGACAGACGTTATGCCCTCAATGTAATTTGGGTCTTAGTATGGCCGAGCGCGTAAGGCGTGCGACTCGTAATCCGAGGGTCGCGCTAAACATGCTCGCCCTCCCAGCCGTGGGGGTGTATAATGTGACGGTCAATCCCACTATTCGTTGGTAAAAGAGTAGCCCAAGAGTTGGTGGTGGGTGGTGATGACTAGCTGCCTTCCCTCTAGTCTTACACTGCTAAATTAGGGACGGCTAGCACAGATAGCCCTCGAGTAGCTTTGTGCGAAATTCCAAAAACAAACGGGTCTTAGTAAAAACCAGGGCGTATTATAATTTGTGCCGTGGTGCTGGATGTTTGTATTGCAGCTGTGATTTGGTATCGGGTACAAAGGTGAAATAATCATATTTCGTTATACAGTGTATCATAGAAGGTTATAAGATGCAAACAGCACTATTAGTAATAACAAGTCTTTTAGAACAAAACTATTTCTCACTGTATTTGAGCATTAACCAAAAAACTTTATTTTTAAATGTTTTTTTCTTAGCTGTTATCCATTTTGTAATTTATTTTTCTTTACGATTGAATTACGTAACATTCTAAAAATCAGAGGTAAGTTGATGGAATATTAAGACGTGTATTTTCTTCGGAATTGTGGTGGATATGTGGGTAAATATTAAATATTTTGAACGTTGTTCGTTGACGGTGTGATAAATGAACAAGAATGTGTAAACAACACTGTTTGACATTTGATAGATGTCTCAGTATGGATGTACCAGTAAGATTTTATGAAGACTAGATTGCATTTTGATGGCCTGATACACATTTAAATTCGACTGTGTCAGTAAGATTTAAACTAACGCGCACATCGCAGTTTTAGAAACACCATACGGAACACTAATTACACATGTAACAAGGTTTTTACTTTTTCTTGTTCCTGGATAGAAAGTGTTTTTTCCCAATTGCTTATACCCAAAGTAAATGGGAAAAGACATATTATTCTCTTCAAACTTTGCTTATGTGACTTGGGAGGATGATACGTGAAAGTGATTTACACAAGTCGTAAATCTCGAAAAACTACTCACCTTTAAACGTTTTTGTTCATTTTTGTATAACTTTACTATAAATACATGTAAATTTTGATTTACATGTTGTTTTATTCAGACTTATGTAAATGAAAATGTGCAAGTTTGTCCGTTTTTACAAAGAAAATAGGTCAATTTCTAAGTTTCATTATCCAGGTCACAAAAGCAATGTTTGAAGAGAATAATGGTCATTTTCTGTACTTTTACAATACAAACAATTAAGAAATATACATACTATCCAGGAACAAAATTTGTTTTACATAGTGTTATAAGCTATGTATAGGTCAGACTTAACTCTGCACTGTATGAAATGTGGTCTGTTAATTAGTAATTATATTTATGTTCACAGAAACTAACCTGTCTTGTTATTATTACAATGCATATACAAAATAAAATCTCTTGATACCCTGCAAATGCATGTGTGAGTGAATGTTGTTTTCCTTCCAATGTAACAGCAACCCAAAGATAATTTTAAATCTCTATGCTATTTGTTATATCCCTGAATTTTTGTAAAATATCCACCTGTAAGATACTAGCGAGTTATTTTTGTATTACATAGTTGTATAAAATTATAAAAGAATGTATGCAGTAATATTTTATGTAGATAATTACATAAAATAAACTGGAAAATGAAGTCATTCAAGGTGTTGTGGTATGGCTTTTTTTTTTCTTTTGTAAGGTGTGATATTTACTTAGTGAAGACAAGATTACTAAACGTCAGTAACAAAATGTAGACTGTGCTTATAAGTGGTTTATTCGTTGTAACTGTTTTTTTCTTTTTATAAAGTCATAAAAACATGTGCCAGTTTTATTAAATGTTAGCATAATTTGAATATTATTAGCTCTTTAACTGACAGTTATTCTGAAATCAAACCATCTCAAAAATGTTTCGGCCCTTTCGGTTATTGTATTAATATATAAAATAATAATGGTTGATTTTAAGTAACAGTACTAAAGGCGACTTATCAAAATGTCTGTCTTCGTTTACAGATGAGGTGGATATCTTGGGGTATAACAGTAACCAAAGCGACACGGATGACCATAGCAGCATTCAGAGCCAAACTAGTGATGGTGGATTCACCATCAGTACTAAACGGTTGTCACTGAAGGAAGAGCTGGTTACAGCTCCTGTCTAACAGGATAAGGGTTGTAATGGTTCAACCTTGCAAAAACAAAAATGTCTCTCCATACAGTTTCTTTTGATGGCTTACATTTGTTTTCCAAAAGTAATTTCAATTCCTTTTTGTTAATATCGAGGACAATTGTGGGTTTTAATCATTTCAGGTGTTTAAACTAAAAGAAACTTATTTCAAGAGTACTTTTATTTGTGATGTTATGGTCTGTAACCCGAGTATACGTTCTTTATCTCCTCTTCAAATGGAAATGGGCAGAGAGAGTTTTTTGCAAGTGAAAAATATTATAATCTTGACTGTGTATGTACACACACACACACACACACACACCTCAGTTTGCATAATGTATATGTGAGTGTGCATGTGTATGTGTGTAAATACTCAAGTGTAGTTTATATATAAAACAAATGTGTGTTCAAACATAATTTTCATAATACTGCTGAAGCAGTATATGTCTTTCTTGAGAAACAATAAAACTTTTAAGCAAAACATTTATGTAAATTTGTATAAATATTTTGACAATATTATTTGGATTTCTTACATAAGAATGTTTTAATATTCAACATATAAAACATTACATGTATTTTGTTTATTAACTATTTGAGTGATCCTAAATTTATTTATTTTAAATGTAAAAAAAGCAAAGAAGAATTTTAATGTTTCTTGTTGATTTATATTTTAGCAACTTGTTGCTTGTATCGTTTGGTTGTGTGGTTTAACCAGCACTAAAACGTTTTTCAACCTAGCAAAGAAAAACAGCCATTCACATACCATAGTTTCCTTCAATCTGCTTTTCAGTAAAACAATTTTATTTATAAGGTGTCTAGAAGAAAAATTGTAATAGAAAGTTGAATATATGAGTGAAGTTCTTAAATTTTGATTGTTTTTTTGTGTTAGAAGGATATTCCTTATGTTTGTGTATGTCTATGTGTAATGGTCAGTCCCTGTTCATTATTGTGGTGTCTGTAATGACAACATTACCACAGTACTGTGGTGTGGATGTAGTTTCTCCCATTAACATTAATATGAGTACAAATCAACCAGTGGGTGTTATTTTTTAACATTTTATGTAACTTGCATATTTCTTAAATAAATATAGATAAAATTAACATTCAGATAATATATTAGCAACAAGTTTGTTATTCTTTTTATTTTGATGTTTTAAACACATTACTATAACAGATCGAAACAAATTATATATGTTACTAAATCATTTAATTGAACAGGCAAGAATTTCTTTTAAAGCATACTCAAGAAACTTGTTTCCATGAGAGACACTACATGTAGCTACCAGAAATGCAAATAATATTCTGTAAACATTACCAAAATGGCCTTAAAGGTTGGATCTTGTGCTTTCTGCAAATTAGCACTGAGTTAAATTTAGGAAATAATAGATCTTTTCATATTGTTGTTATTATATTTTCCAAAGTTATACTTTGTGTTGAAATGACAATTAGATTAAGGTAATTGTAATAATGTTTTATATAAAACAATTTTTTTGATGAAACATTGAAAATAACATGCATACTATGTTCAAAATTATGTAAATTATATTTGTATATGTGTGTTTGCTTCAGGTTGTTAACTGTAATATAAAATGTCAAAACAAAACAAGGTTTCCTTTGTTTAGGAAAATCTGACCCTGTTAATTAGACGTATACCTTGTTCTTGTTGGAATGAACAGAAAAGCAATACTATTTGAGCAAATATAGTAGAAAGCTCATACTTTTGGTGCAACTTGAATGTTAAACTGACTATTATGTAATTTAATACTTTTAGTCGCCTTGAAAGTTGTTTCAGTTTAGTCATGATAAAGGGGCATTATATTTGCATTTCCCTTAACGATGAACGGCATGTTTAATTATTCATGTCCACCCTTGCATTTGTACTGCTATAGGCAAGGATGGATAAATAATTCTTTTGTGGAGCCCATGAAGTGCTATTGCCCTAAGCATATTACATTTTGCATATGTAATTCATATTTCATTAATATTTTGATTATTGAAACTTTCATTTACCTGATATTTTATTAGCTCTGTCCATTTTGTTTTTTAACTATACTTTTTATTCATTTCTTAATTGTAAACACACTTTCATTTTATTGTAATTCTTAAAAACTATCACTTTCTTATGGTACTTAACATTTTGTTTTTAGTGTGCAATTGTCATACTTTTAAAGGTGAAGGAAAAAAAACGTTCTATTAGCATGCTAGGTATACCACCTATGTTGTTGTTTTTCTAAAATATAGTTAACTTAATGTATCTGATGTTTTTTGTTGTTTTTCTCAATTTTCAAAAATAAAAATTTTCAAAAAATATATGTAGTTAATGTATCTAATGAACTGATATTTTTAAGACAGTAATAGAGGATCATCAGAAAGAACATCCACCAAGGGAACAAGAAATAGTATAAAATATAATGTGATTCTGGTTCACAATGCCTTGACTTATTGAATATTCAGTAGTTTTGAAGTGATAAATTAAGGTTCTTTATAAGAAATGTCCATCTTCAAGTCAAGAAAGAAACTCTTATTTGGATGCAAATGGTCAATATCAAACATCTTTGAATACCACTTCGCCTTGACAGTGTGCAATTGATTGTTGTCAACAAGTTTTTGTAACTGCTCGAGTATTCGGCCTACAAAGAAAAAATAACTCAAGCTTATCAATTTATTGTGAACTTACGTTAGATGGACCTTCCTTGGCTTTTTATCTCATAAATCAGAAATTTTCTATCAAACATTCTATGCCTCTATTTCTTTGGATGGAAAGAGTGCATAAAGCCTATTGTACATCTTTATTCAAAATCAACAACAACTTATTAGGTTATTAATTCAAATAATCACGAATTATCCAAATGGAAAAATAAAGCCCGTTTTTTCCATAGAAAATTCGAGTTTAGCAGAGATTTTTTTTTATGTACGATAACTGAAATTTTTATTATGTTTTGAACACAATTAGGACATAACTGGACAAATTTAAAGTAATGACCAGTAAATAATTTATTATGATAAACTTCACATTTAAATTATATTCACAGTTATGCAATATTATGTTTAAAAATGGAGATTTATGTTGTTGATGTACAACAGATCTAATACTTTTATGTTTACTGTTTAAATCGTCAAAAACAAAAGAACGTAATTTGAAAATGGTAAAAGTATCATCTACCTACCTCTGGTAATATAATGGTTTATAAGACTATGGAGTATCATCCCATATACTGTTTTTCGTGAAAATAAAAATGTTAGTTGAAGGATCCATTTTAAAACCAAGAGTTACATCATTAATCTGGTCACAGAAATTACTATTGAACAAAAAGTTCGAATGTTTGGTTGCAAAGCTGAATATCTTGTAAAATGCAAATTTGTGAACGCGTACCTTCATTTGAATTGTCACTGGAAATTTCGCCCTGAACTATATATATTGTTACATTCAAAGAAAAGTTAGTATACAAGAACTCGGAGAACTAGTAAAATAAACCTTAGTATCAAACTTAAAATGTTATGGCAGAAGTAGCATTATAGTTTCACGAAGTAACACCAGATGATGCTGCTGTTTTTGGGACTGGATAACATCATAGTTGGATACTAGAAGACAGTTACTATAGGCAAACACAGGGCTAGAAATAATAAAATAAAATTGCATTTATTGGAGGAAAATCTATCAAAAGCATTAGGTTATCTCGTATAAAGTTGTCCCCCGCTGGATTTACAAGGTTAAAATCAAAGGTTCGATTCTCCTCTGTGGACAAAACATATAGCCCGATGTGGCAAATATAAAGTTACATCTTTGGTGAAATGTTACTTTGCTTACTTAATCTATGCAATATGTTCACTTTCAATGGCCGTAACTAAAGGAATACGGATGATGTTGGCTTGTTTCTTTTGAAATTCGCACAAAGCTACATGAGAACTACCTGCGCTAGCCATCCCTAATTTAGCACTGTAAGGCTACAAGGAAGGCAGCTAGCTAGTCATCGCAATCTACCGCCATCTCTTGGGTTACTATTTTACCAACGAATAGTGAGATTGATCGTAACACGGTAGAAGGTGAGAATGTTTGGAGTGACGAAGATTCGAACCCTCGAGTCGAGCATTCTAATCACTTGGCCATGCCAGTACTGATTACGAACGAACGACAGATTCACGTTCGGGAAAACCAACTAAATAGCTAATTTCGTCAGGTATGTAATAATTCGATCCTTGCGAACAATGTTACGCAGGTTCTGTAGGCGGGCGGTCTTATCAGGCATATGTTATGGGCAAATGGAGTTCTTATAGCTCCGCATAACTGCATACACATTTCAACTTGTTCTTTTAGTTTTCATTTGTGTATAGCACGTGTTTTACAAAGGCGGATGGTGTTATTAAGGATAGTGTTTCTATAGACGAATGGTATTAATAGGTAGATAGTACAATAGGGTAACAAATGTTTACATGACTAAATTGCATGTCCTTAAAAGATGTAATTAAAACCAATATTTTAACGAGACAGCTCTTACGCGTTTTCTGTCATATATACTATCTTACTTGATACATTTTTAAACAAAGCAAATATTATATCACTATTTACTTGCATACTTTTACAATTATTTGTCCTGAAAGAATTTTATCGTATGTAATGTTTCGTTTTTATAAACTGAACGAAATAGTCATATCATAGTTCTACAACTATTTTGTTATGATTTAGTATACGTAATGTTGTAGTTCGGATTTTTGCCTCTGTATTTAATTTATATAGCATACTCTTTACAATTATCATCCTGAATAAGACGAGTTTTTCACAAACAGTGATTTAAACATCTAAATAACATGCAATAATTTAACATGAAAACTTACCGTTTCACTGTATAAGTATGTATATACATATAAAACGCATGTTTCATCGGTAATAATGTGAGACGTAAAAGTATTATACTACACTATGTACTTGTGTGTAGCTCTGTTTTCATTTCTACCTCTGACAAATAGTTAATGAACTCGGTAGTAAATCATTTTGCTACAACTAAATGTAATAAATGGATGACTTACTGTTAACCATCATTTTACTATTTTAGAAATAATTTAAAATATTAACACTAACATTAAAATAGCAATCAGTCATATTATTATTCTATGGATCGTTTACTTCAAGTACAAAACATACTATACAATTAAAATGTATAAAACATCGTGATTTTGTAGTATAGCTTGTAAACGAACTTAATGCTTAAATCAAAACGTCTGCAGTGATTATCATAAACCGATTTCTGAATCGCACTGATACTGTCTATAAGATTTTAAACTGAAATGACATTAATAAACAATGAATTAGGAAATATAAAGGACCTAACAACTAGACTTTTCTTAAAAGTATCATTTTCAGCTAATCCAACTCAACTCGTAATCAGAGGATCGTGGATTCGAATCCCCATCGCACCAAACATACTCGTCCTCTCAGCCGTGAAGGCGCTATAAAGTTACGGTCAATCCCATTATTCGTTGGTAAAAGAGTAGTCCAACAGTTGGCGGTGGGTAATGATGACTAGCTGCCTTCCCTCTAGTCTTACACTGCTAAATTAGGGACTGCTAGCGCACGTGTAGCTTTGCGCAAAATTTAAAACAAACCAATCCAACGAACTCTGGTGCTGGAACAAAGGCTGAAGAAAATGAACATTGCAGCAGTATCAGGCTCTGCGATATACACCTATTTACCATTAAAAGACCGTTTGTTTGTTTGTTTTATCGATGATCACAAAAATACTTAACAGCGGATAACATATTCTCATTCGTATTAGACTGTTGGCTCTTTAATATGAGATGGGTTGTTTTTTTTATAACTGTAACTTAAGGGATAACCGTTTGATAACATGTCATCTTATTTCTGTTGCTACAATGGACTTTTCTAATTTTCGTGAATTTTGGAAAATATTCGTTTTACACTTAAGATGTTAAAACTAAAAGTTTGTTATTATCCTATATGTTAGGAATGATACTAAGTCATGACAAGCATGGTCTGTCACTGAAGGTGTCTTGACATAATTCGAGCCATGTTGGTATATGCCTAAATGTATTTTATGGGAATTTATATAAATGTTTTATATAAAACGATAGGTATATCTTTTATCTGTAGTATTAGATCAAACCCTTTTTCATGAGATTACAAAACAAATATATTAGTTTATTAGAAACGTTCACTTTGGTATTCATGTTGTTTGTTCTTCCAATGATACAGTCACGTAACGTCACAGTATTTAACACATTCTTCGTCTTTGTATCTCAGAACGGCTGATATGGGTATTAACACTGTTACTGATACGCAGAGAACAACGTTTTGACCTTCCTAGGTCATTTCCAGGTTAACAAAAAGGTAATTTGCAACTCGCCGTTGTCGGGCACATAACTTAAGAGCGAGAGTATAAATGGATAGGGTGTTGTAGTTGGATATTAGGTTATTAATTGGTATTGGTATAGGTTTAAAGGTGTTCCTTTACACTGTATTAATTTGGGTTTTGGTTGTTGTATAAGAAAGGCTTCTTTGATTTTGTGTTTGTTTATGTTTGTTTCTTTACTTAGTATCTGGGTGTTTTCTATGGTTATGTTGTGTTTATTTGATTTGCGTTCATAAACGTGTGAAGGTGACTTTTTGTTCTTTGAATCTGGTTTCCATTTTTCTACTTGTTTCTCCAATATAGAAGTCGTGGCAGTTATCACATTGTGTTTTATTAATTATGTTGGTGTTGTATTTGTCTGTGTAGCTTTTACGTAGTACGGATTTTAGTTTTGTATCTAGTTCTTTAATAAATTTGATGTTTACTAGAATGTTGTGTTTTGTTACACGTTTTAACCAAATGTTGATTATTTTTTCGCTAAAAAATAAAAAATCAACACCTTCACACGTTTTTGAACACTGCAAATTAAATAAACCCGATAAACCGAAATCCTCAGGTGAGACTGGGTCTTTCATTTATGTTCAGGTACCCATTACATCGTCCATCTCTCCTTTTACCTACATTCGTATTGAACTCAGCAAGCCTCCCCTTTAATCCGTTCTGCCGTATTAAAACTCTTAAAGGAATATTCTTACTTACTAAAATCTGTTCGACTTCTATTATTGAAAGTTCTTAATGGAGGTGCTGCTGCCCGGAAAATGACCACTGATTGTATTTGTAGATGTAACAAAACGAAAAAAATTGAGAAGAAAGCGACATCTTTAACGTTGTTGGGGATGATAAAAATGACCTTGTTGATAGAATGACCAGTATGTTACCTTTTCAAGTTATAGGCCAGTATATAATTAGAATTTGACCTTATTAAGCCTAAACTTGGCTTCTTTTGCTGTATACGTAGTCAAAGAGTCTTAAAGAAAGCTTGCTAATTGGAAACAGAAAAAGAGCTATTATGTTTCCCCATGAATGAATACTTAATTACTTTCATTTTGTGATTCGTGATGACGAGAAACCCACTTGAAGTAAAAACTGTATCTCAAGACGACTGGTGTGGGCAATAAAACTTTTGTTAAAATAAAAGAGAGAACAGTAATTTGACCTTTTTAGATCTACTTTATTTTAATAAAAGTTTTAATAGTTGCAGTTACTTAACGTTGTGATTTTTGTATGTGGATCCGGAAATTTTTATACTTGTTCCAAATATGACGTATTATAACTCACAATAAAAGAATAATATTTAAAATGTTTAAGTTCCCATGAGAAATTTCGTTGGTCAGGTTTCTTTTAAGAAAGTATGAATGGATATCATCAGAAATTGCAAAATTTCACACACAAATGTAGCATAACTTTATGAAATAATTGTGCAGTTATTAAGAAAGTATGAATGGATATCATCAGAAATTGCAAAATTTCACATATAAATGTAGCATAACTTTATGAAATAACTGTGCAGTATATAAAGTCCTTAAATTCGCAACACAGAGTAGCAAAAGTATGTTTGAATGAAAATAGCAACCTGGTTGAAAAAAATAGTAGGAAAATCTGCATTTAAAATCAACATTAGAGGTAACAGATTAAAAAACACTACTTTTATCATCAGACTGCTTGGTACACTAGAAATAAAAACTACATGAATTAAGTTTCTGTATTAGTGATTAGAAGAATCATTCCTTTTTTTTAACTTGATCGTTTCGCGAACATAATATTTCTGTTTCAAAATAAATGTTTACACATACCGTATATGTAAAGCAACTTTCCAGAAAAGGCAATAGAAAACCAAAAGCCTTCCATAGTTTTAAATACAAATGAAACCTTTTACCACAGTGAATAATACTTTTGTTTATTTCTTTAATATAACTACTTCAATTACATCATCTATGTTTTGGAGCGTACCACACTGTCAAGACTATCTTTTGAATTAGTACATGCAGTTGATGCAAACTTTAACAGCACATTGATTTCAGTTGGATATGATGTTTTCCATGTGCTACATTTGGAGTTTTCGGAGAAACACATCTATTTTTTTCCTTATAATGAACGTAAGTTTTCCCCAGACATCTTAGTTTTTAACATGTTGTACTATAGGTACTAAACTATTATGTGGTTGAAATATTAACTTCGGAATATATGATTTACTTATTACTAATGGCTTGGTAGTAGAAATTTGTTATAGTTTTATTCTGTTTCCTTAAGAATGACTGCCTTCCCTTAACTACGTATAGAATATGAATTATACTTCCACATATAACTCTTCACTAGGCACATGCTACCTTTTCAGTTATTATTTGTACATTAATTTAGTTTGTCTTGTATATGTGACTCTTTTTTATCTTCGTTTTGTCTGCAAAAATTATATTAAACTGTGACCCAAAGTAAAGATATGTTGTCTTTTGTTTGGATATTCAATTTATCATAAGTGTTATAAACGTAACACACAATCATCATTTCAGTTTCAGTTATTTTCCAACTTACGTCAGCAAGATGTAAGAAATACATATTAATATTTTGTTCTTACTACTGAACATATGATATTTGTATTTCTTATGAACTTCATGCATATATTTTTGTTGAACATCAATTGCATTCAAATTGAAAAATATTCTAAGTCGAATTAAAGTTTTTCTTCAATTTATTATTTCAAAATGATAGTAACTGAATTTATTCTTCAGGGTTTTACCAGATTGTGACTAATGCTTAATGAACATGGTTGAATTATACTTTACTGCACGAGAAAACTCATGTTCAGTGTTTTTAAAATGTATAATTTAACCTTTATGATACTATTGGTGAGCTGGCACTGAAAAATCTAAAACTTGTAACAAGAGGCCAGTGAAATAGTTATTTTAAGGTAAAATTTAACACCAGTTACAAATTAATTTATTTAAATCCTGGTTATGAATTTGTGGGTTAAGCACAAAAGCCACCAACTTGGGGAAGTTTATGATTGAAATAAAGAATTGACTCAGAGAATGATGTTCGAATAACATGCAAAACTGTAATTTAGAAACTCTTGTATTCATAAACATCTAAAACATAAAATTATCTTGAAGAGCTTCTATATTAAAAACATAAAATTATTCGTTGTGAGACGTAACTAAGTTTAAATGATTTAACTGAAACTTCTAAAATATCTCTTAACAATGCTGTTACTTTTTTTTGTATATGCAAAAACGGCTCGTTTGGGCTGAGAAAATATTTTACATAGAAGAGCGAACAACGTTTCGACCTTCTATGTAAAATATTTTCTCAACCCAAACGAGCCGTTTTTGCATATAAATTCTCAACAAGTGGGTTTCTCGACATCACTGAATGCTGTTACTTATACAATGAATGTTGCTAAGACGATAAGTGAGGTCTCTTTTAACATAATTTTATACTCACACATTATAGATCACTTATTAACACGTCGTTAGATTAGAGAGGATACTATTGGATGCTTACAATAAATTTATGCACTGAACGTTTACTAGAGATTGGGTAACAGCTATTCTATCTTTGATTATGGATCCATACTGTTGTGAAGTCCACTGGCCTTTTAATGCACTTGATGTTTTGCACACATTTTTATATGTTCATCCGATTTTAAAATACATACATCCTAAAGGTTTGTAAGTAGGTCGTAAATTCATTGATTCCATTATGGTTTTGATTAACTCGGAGTTAAATTTAAGTTGTATTTGATTAATAACATACATCACGCATCGTCGATCTTTTCACTTGTATTTCTCCACTTTTTCTTATCAATGTTCCGCCACTTGTTTCTTTGTAGAATGCATTTCTGTTAGTTTGTTGTTTATCATCGTAAAAATTCCTACCTTTCCCTGTTCTAAAATATTAATTTACTTTTAAACACAAGTCTGCACAATAAACTACATGTGTACTGCCCACCACATCTATCGTAATCTGGTTTTTAACATTATTAGTTTTAAGACTTACCTTTGGGCCACTGAGAGTCAAAATCAAGAAGGCTTTAACGATTTGTTTTTGTTTGTTTGGAATTAAGCTCAAAACTTCACAATGGTATATATTTTGGTATCGATTTGTTTGTTTGTTTTGGAATTTCGCACAAAGCTACTCGAGGGCTATCTGTGCTAGCCGTCCCTAATTTAGCAGTGTAAGACTAGAGGGAAGGCAGCTAGTCATCACCACCCACCGCCAACTCTTGGGCTACTCTTTTACCAACAAACAGTGGGATTGACCGTCACATTATACACCCCCACGGCTGGGAGGGCGAGCATGTTTAGCGCGACGCGGGCGCGAACCCGCGACCCTCGGATTACGAGTCGCACGCCTTAACGCGTTCGGCCATGCCAGGCCTTTGGTATCGAAACCCGGTTTCTAGAGCAGTACCACTGGGGAGCATTCTCTTGATATTACGGAAGATGGTGAAAGCTACCACATCTAAAATTAAAGAAAGAAGATTTACTAAAGCATGCTTCGGGAAATTCTATTTTATAACAAAATTTTAAAATGATTCAAAATTTACTTTACAAATTTCTTACTGAACTTCAAAAAATAAAATAAAAATAGATCTAAGTTGAACTTCCTTTGTGTACTAATAAGCGCACATAATATTTCTTTAAAAGGTATAACAAAATAATATATGTTAAAATGGTATATCATATTAAGATGCACAATGAGAGTAATGCATAATAAAGCTCCCGCTGGTACAGCGGTATGTCTGCGGACATAGAAATGGGCTTTCGATACCCGTGGTGGGCAGAGCACCGCTAGCCCCTTGTGTAGTCTTATGCTTAATTCCAGACAAATAAATAATAAAAATTTACTCATTCTAAATAACATATTTAATTGTGTACATTTTTTTTGTTTAAACAATATGGTCTCATGTCCTTGAAAAAATTAATTTTAAACTGCAGAGTAACTCTATTGATTGTTAATTTCAAAGTTGTGCTCTACACTCGCCCCCCAGTGGCTCAGTGGTATGTCTGCGGACTTACACGCTAAAATCCGGGTTTCGATACCCGTGGTGGGCAGAGCACAAATAGCCCATTGCGTAGCTTTGTGCTTAATTCAAAACAACAACAAAAATGTTCTACACTCTTCTGATATCAAACGTCCGCTGAAGGACATTCATTGTTTGATGTGATACGCTATACCAAGATAATACATGATAATCCTTACATTCTTTTTGGGCTGGCTCAACGTATACAATTTTTTTTTCTTATATTAACCTATCGCTATAAATAAAAAGTTTCTAGTTTAGAATAGGTCATAAGCCACATATTGTGTATCAGTGCTTCCTAACCACTGGTCACTGATCGGCATTAGTCCATCACAATAATTTTGCTGACGCGAGCGGTTTCATAAAAAAACAACAACAAATATTGACACATAAATCACGATGGCTTCTTGTTCAACGGTTAATGGAGACACCGATTCACAGCCTTATGTCAAAAAGTTTGTTTGTTTTGGAAGTTCGTACAAAGCTACTCGAGGGCTATCTGTGCTAGCCGTCCCTAATTTAGCAGTGTAAGACTAGAGGGAAGGCAACTAGTCATCACCACCCACTGCCAACTCTTGGCCTACTCTTTTACCAACGAATAGTGGGATTGACCGTCACATTATACACCCCCACGGCTGGGAGGGCGAGCATATTTAGCGCGACGCGGGCTTGAACCCGCGATCCTCGGATTACGAGTCGCACGCCTTACGCGCTCGGCCATGCCAGGCCCGAAAATATTGAGAAGAGCTATTCTAACACTTTTTTCGCATACTGTGTATATTGGTATTCTCATATATTTATATCGTGTCTTTACTACCGCAGTGATCAGTCACTAATTAGGTGAAAATTAAGACTTAATAATAATTTCGTATGAAACAAACTTTAGAAGGAGACTAAAATCCAACTTTATCAATGGTTGATGGAGACAGAATCAGTACAACTTTAACACACGTGCCTAAATTAAAGCTAAGTCGGTAAGTGGAGTCACACTCTCGGTAATTTCCACTTTGTTCATGAGTTTGTGAATAAGCAGATCGAAATTCATATTTCTTTTAACGGTATAAACGTCGTTCCTTTTAGTTTATTCTCAATTCGAGCACTGAATTCATTTTATTTTTGCGAATAGAATTATAAAACGAAATTCTAACTAAGTTTTGTAATTTACACTTTCTATCTATTGTACTGATTAACAGCGAGATATATATCATATTTACTTTATTCTCGTTTTTCTATCATAAATGTAAGGGATTTTGTTCTTCTCGATCAAAGAACAAGTGTGAGATTTTGTAGAAGGTATCTGTTCCAAATGTCAATCATTATCTATGCTGCTCACAGTAAAACATTGCTGTTTTTCAATATTTTTTCCGCGTATTTATTTATTATAATGTTTTTATTTGTCTGCAAAGAGCTAGTCAGTGTTCTCTAGGGAAAATTTCAAACACTAAGCACTTGCTAAGTGGGGCACCTAAGAATGCTCAATTTTTTTATATATTACGTAGCTTCCAAGTACAATCCAAATCCTGATGTTGAAATCATTCGCAACCAACAGTGAGGTATTTCAAAAACCTAAGGTTCGAATTGGGATTCTCATCGATGCTTGCAAAACGGATTGGTTTCTATACATCTCTGGCATCTCACATCTCACTCTGGAAATGTTCCATGGTAAATAAATGTTCGATATCTTTAGCATTGGTAAATGTGTTACTGCTGTAATGCTTTCCACTGCTTATGACACTGTTTTGGCTCACTGGATCTTACGGAAGAGTTGAAAAGGTTAACTTCATTGATCATGTTATAAACTGAAGTAATAAGCTGGTGACTCTAAACAATGATAAAATCTTGATTATGCAGACGGAGATTAAATTCAAAATGCATGATGACGATCCTTGATTGTTATCAAGGGGTAAACCTAAAGGTACTCGTGCATTTTCATTGATACTGAGATAGGATCAAATCTTGAGTCCAAACCATGAGCACAGGTCATGCACGGTGTCGTTGGTTCAAGAGATAAAATTAACATCAACGTATTTTAAGGCATGTGCTTAGGGTTCAACACAGTCTTTCTTTAGAGTCCATTAATATTGAATATTTCTACTAAGATATTTCTACACAGTCTTTCTTTAGAGTCCATTAATATTGAATATTTCTACTAAGATTTTTCAGTAAAAATAATTTTTGCTTTGACAACAGGCCAAACGAAATGGACAAATACAGTTATAGAACTGATCCTCGCATTGGTTTAAATATATAAAATGTGAACAGCTTAAAAATCCCCTATTGATAATACACTCTTGTTGAAAAAAGTTGTTACATGTGATATTGTGAGCTGGTTTGTCCCTTATTTGTTATTTTTCTTGTGTTTTTAATATATACAATGTCTTTCCTTTGGTAATTATTGGAAGTTATGTTTATAACATGAACATTCGTGTAATATTTCATGTTTAAGTCTTTTTTACGGAAATTTCTGTAAAACTTAAGATTTGTACCACCAAAAATGAACTTTTTTATTCTTCGCTTCAGAGCCAAAATAAATAAGACTATAATTTTGTGAAAATATTTAGTACCAAATTGAAACATTCAGTAAACGTACAATAGTTTCATTTACATCAGAATATTTAACTCAATAACGTGTGTGGTCCCCACGTGCGGCAAGAATGTCCGCTAGGCTGCACGGCATATTTTCAATAACGTTACGGGTCTTTGATTTGGAATTTTATTCAAGTCTTTAGTCAGTGCTTGGCGTAACTGCTGTAGGGTTGTAGGGGAATCATTCCTATTTCTGACTGCACGGCCAAGTTCATCCCAGAGATACTTTATCGGGCTGGTATCTGGACTTACAGGTGGTTGCTCAAGGACCAACACACGACGTTTTTGCAAAAAATCTTGCACATTATGAGCCAGTCTATTGTCCTGCTGCAGCCAGAAATTGCCCTGGAAAATACCCTGGGCAAATTGCAGTAAATGGCGATTCAGTGACGTTTTGATCCAGAATGACCAATTGGCTTACAGCTGCAGAACAGAATGCACTCCAGATGTGCACTGAACCTCCGCCTCCTGCGACATTTGGTTGAACATTTTTATCATTCAGCTGTTCTCCAGGAAGTCTGCGCTCACGTATCCGTCCATCAGTGGGGTGATTGGAAATCTGGATTCGTCAGCAAACACTACATGATTACAGTGTGTGATCTTCAGATTACGGTATCTCTGAACCCACTGCAGCCTGTTGTTGTCTGTTTAGGTTTCTTACTCATCCGTCCTACTCTGTATCCAGCTTGCACCAACCGTCGATTAACCGTCTGGCGTGAAATTCGGATCAGTTGTTGTACACGTAACTCAGAAGTAATCGACCTGGAGGACATCGTAAGGTTTTGATTAGCAATAGTGAGGTGAGGATCCAGCGATCATCGCGTGCTGTAGTGGCACGTGGAAGGCTCGTAGGTCTGCTGGGACTCACACTTCTGGTTGCATCTCTTCTTCTGAGAACTCTGTTGACGGTCTGCCTGGATACACCAAATCGTCTTGCAGTATTGCCTCGTTTTAATCCAGTGTTGTCGTAGGCAACCATCTGATTTATCAAACCTACGTTAGTAGGACCTGGCATAATGTGTAAAATATTTACAGAGTTGAAAACGCGTTGCCAACAGGTAGGGCACAAAAGTAACACTAAATTCCATAGCTTTTATACCTCACCTCAGACACTGCGTTTGGAACAAGTCTTAGAACATTCCCATGTTCAAGGGATTAAACCGACTCAAAATGAACTTAGGCAATGTAGAGTAGAGAAAAAAAAACTTGAAAATTTAAGGGCAATACACAAAGTGAATTTAGTTTTAAAATGATATAAATGTTAAAAAAATCACATTTTTCGAATATGTAACAACCTTTTTAAGCAAGAATGTATATTGATAAATTAAAGGACGGAAAACTCAAGTTTCACTTGCTGTTTATGGGATAACGCTTGGAATTTCTTGTTTGCTTTACGCTTTTTGTGATTAGTTAAGAATTATTGAAATCAAGTTACTACTAACAAGAAATAATAACCACGAAAACCAATTGTTAAAATGTCACGTCAATTTTGGCAAATTGTTCGATGGTTAGAATCTTCTATTTAGCATCTCTCAGTGTGACGACATTGTTAACTCATAAATGAATGAAGTTCATCATGTTTTTCTAAAATGTATTTCATCAAAGTGCTCTAACCCGTTTCTAAGCCGGTCTGCAAAAGAGACACATGCAATAAGTTAAGCAATATAAGTTACATCCATTTCTAAATATATATTAAACTGAATGAAAAACATAAATATTAATATAATATTAAATTTGTTACACAGACCATCAGGAAATACCTAAAACAGAAAGAAAAGTTATGTAAAGTTATTTTATATAAAACAGTGACTTACAGGGCATCTCGAAAGACGATTGCCACGGCTGAATGTTTTTGCACGTTTAAAAAATACTACTATAACTTCGAGACTACAGGCCTAACCATTACTTACATTCAACGATGTTATTGCGTGACCAAAGAAAGTAATATGACTTAAAATATTTTAACATTGTAAATAACGTGTCGTATGTTTACCAAATATCTTACTAGTAATCTTTTGTTTTCTTTTTACTTTATATAATATTGCCCATTTGCATTCCTATTTTACCCAGAGCATCTGTCTAAAGATATAGAAGTTTTTCTTTGTTTCAGACGGATATAAAAACATGAATCCGAATAACAGAATATTATCAGAAGTATAATTTGTGTAAATATTAAACTCCGTGACGTTTATTACTTTTGCAGAACGTACTCGAGAACATTTTAAAGAACGCAGACAAACCAGCGGTTCGACACTTTCATTTGTATAACCATACCCTTGACTATTTCAAAATACTTATTTTGAAGAGGACGCTACAAACAAACATAACTGCAAATCACAAGAAAACAAAATAATTTTTGACCTGGGAACTTTTCACTCCAATGGATTTCATGAAATGTTTAGTTTCTTGTAATATTTCTCATTTTAATTTTAACCACACTGAGATAGTTTTGTACAGTGAATTATGTATCTATTTAATAATATATTCTGTGGATGTATCTACGTATAAACAGTGAGAGATAAGTGTGTATAAAACTTTCTATTGTTTCAAGTGTTTGTAAGCAATAGTTATTTCTGTTCACTTATTACATTGTCACGCGACCTTCAATTTAAAATGTTATCGTTTACGGATTGATTGTTCGGTTAGTGATACCTGAAGAAAAGCATTGCCCGAAAGGTTATATTGAAAATATAAGTATATATATGTAGTTAACCTCTTGGTTGTTTGACCTACAACGTTTTTCTTTTATTTCTAGGTTCCACAACATTTGAATAAACATAGAGTGAATAAAATCTTCAGTGCATATTAACAGTAGCTATAGTGGGTTATAATATTATTTTAAAATCCGAGTAGTACAGGTAATACAGGCTCAAATAATATAGAAGATCCTTCTTTCACATTGACACTAACTTTTAGCCAAATACAGGATAAGTGTGTGTTACGTTTTTTATTGCGGACTGAACGCAACAGAAAGACACAGATAGCAGCTTGTTTAATTTATTATAATTATCTTTGATTTCTTTGGAATCACACCACCTGTTGAAAAGAGTTTCTTTTTCACGAGCAAATTCGACATAAGTTTGGCTGTCAAACTTTTTGTAACCACGAAATTTTTGTCTGTATGCCTCAGGTACCAATTCATAAGCATTCAAAACGCATTTTTTGACGTGCTCGTAATCATAACTTTGCTCGGCCATGAGTTTGGAAAATACTTCCTGAGCTTTACCCTTGAGAACACTCTGAAGTAATACTGTCCAATATTCGGTAGGCCATTTTTTCAAATTGTTGAAAATATTTATCCACAGCCTTCTCATTGAATGGAGGCACTAAACGAATTTGTTTGGAAGCATCAAAATTATCCAACTGCATTTGGACAAACTTTTCTTCTGTCTGTGCCTTTCTCAGACTGATTTTCTTATCAGCTTTAATGCGTTCTATTTGTATTTTGGCATCAAGGCGTTTGTTTTCTTGTTCTGCCTCAAGTCGTTTGGTTTCTTTTTCTGCCTCAAGACGTTTGGTTTCTTTTTCTAAACGAAATTTCATTTCCATTTCTATTCTTTTTAATTCAAAATCTGGGTCAAAATGAGAGGCAGGCAATTGTTGTACAACTTTTTGAGGTAAAACTTTTTGGTTAACCAAATGTTCAACAACAATTCTTTTGATATCTGTTTTCTTCATTGCTTGCTTTACTTCCAAATTGAAATGTTTTCCAACATCAAGCAATTCAGATTTTCTTAATTCACTGATCAATTCCAAAGAGGGATTCTGATTAAATTTGTCAATAAAATCTGCAAGTGGGAATGCCATTTTAAATACACAAGCTGTGTATCTGTATAGAATATAACTACAATATTGGAATAGGATTAAACTGTTTGTTCAATCCCGGACGAGCCCCCAATTTTTTGTTACGTTTTTTATGTGAACTGAACGCAACAGAAAGACACAGATAGCAGCTTGTATAGTTTATTATAATGATCTACTTATGTGATAGACACAAAATAAATTATCCAATATCAATAACAGATATCCAGTTTCAACCATCAAAACAACTTACAATACAAAAAGGTACTGGCCTGTGCTTAATAATATAATCCAGAATAAGTGTCCAAATCCGAAATCCAAAGTTCTAATCTAGGCGGTGAATTTAGTCCCACGGAGAAATTTTCGAAGTTTGAATAGGTAATTTCAAACAAAAATTCACAGTCCAATTCGTATTGACTTTCGGTATAATCCGTAATCCGACTGAATTGTAAAGATTGACGGAATAAAAATTTCACCGCTTTAGACGATCTAGCTCTATTCACAAATTGAGTTTAAACTTTCTCAAACGAGACAAACTTCTTGATCCGAGTAAAAATGTATGATCCACTTCTTGACCCGAGTAAAAATGGATGATCCACTTCTTGACCCGAGTAAAAATGGATTATTCTTTTCCCTCGCATCGCCGTCTGTTTATATACTAATCGCCTAACTCCCCAGAATTCCACTGTACAAACACCAGGCCAATACGAGTGATCAATCTACCTAGTTTTAAAATTTTCTACATGAATAATTCTAAATGAATTTTAATTAATTCTAAAATGTTATTTTAAATTTAACTGGTTTAAACCTCGAAAATATAAATAATAGATATGGGAATTCAAACACGACATTACATGATATTTACATGACATTTACATAACACTCGACATGGTTGTCGTTTACATAACATTTACATAACACTCTCGATAACATTTACATGATTTTTACATAACAGTGTGGAATTCAAAAACCTAACTTTTCTAATTGACCTAGTGTTCTAATTAAATCTTTGGGCTCTTTGTAATGACCCATTCTAATATAAATGACTTTATTACAACCAATAGAGCGAGGAAAGAAAATTATCCATCCTATACCAGGTACGTTATATTAATTAAGTGGATGCTGTTGCACAAATAAGGTCACTTTCTACGTGAAATGTATTATACAGGGTGGTCGCTAGAAAATCGGAAAATTTGTCAAACAGCTAATTATTTTTACAAAGAATAACTTTTACAAAGTTTTTTAAAGGCATATGTTATATTACACTCATAGATGCTCAAAATGTTGTCCGTGCACTTCAGAGCAGCGTCTTAACCTAGAAATCCAAGCTCGTGTAGCGTTTGGAAGGGTAACTTGTGAGATATCGTTCCAAGCTCTTCCCAAGCTCTTTTTCAAATCATCAATAAAGTTTATGTCACGTCGACAATTCTGAAGCTCTGTTAATAGCAAGCTCCAAACGCAGTAATCCATGACATTTAAGTCTGGACTTTTGGAGGGCCAATCTTCCGGTTCAATGAAATCAGGAGTAGATTGCTGAAGAAATTGAACTGAAGCCGTTGCTGTGTGAGCCCTGGCACCATCCTGCTGCCATATCCATATTTGGTCGTCCATTACATTTCGTATATCGCTGAACATCTGTGGACACATCTCTTCACAATAAACTTGTTGGTTTATTGTTTTCTTCTTCCTGCCTTCAGGACTCTGATAATATCCTTCAAGAAATCGAAGCTCCGTTTTGCCATACCATGAAACAGCAGCATAACAAAGAACAGATGGCTGCAAATTGTCATATTCCACAAGCAGATCTTCCTCAGGTATGTCAGTTTTTACACGCACTTCTCGGTAAATGCGATCATTTTGTGTATTCAAAGGCGGTCGCAATGTAAACCTTGCTTCGTCCGAAAATCGGGCCTGGCATGGCCGAGCGCGTAAGGCGTGCGACTCGTAATCCGAGGGTCGCGCTAAACATGCTCACCCTCCTAGCCGTATGGGCGTTATAATTTTACGGTCAATCCCACTATTCGTTGGTAAAAGAGTAGCTTAAGAGTTGGCGGTGGGTGGTGATGACTAGCTGCCTTCCCTCTAGTCTTACACTGCTAAATTAGGGACGGCTAGCACAGATAGCCCTCGAGTAGCTTTGTGCGAAATTCCAAAACAAAGAAACAAACAAAAATCGTTCGAAAACCATACTCTTTTCCAAGCACACTCTGGTTCAAAGCGATTGATCAGTGCAAGCACTTGTTTTTGCGCATTTCCTGATGTCGCTCACTGAGAAGGTTACATTTTATTCGACGATAGCATTTCAGTTCACTTTCTTTGAGAATTTCAAACACTGATGTTTTCGATATATTGAGATGTCGAGCGATTTCTCGTTGACTGAAATGACGTCTGTTCATTGCACCGTGTTGCACTAGGTGAAAGAGCCAAATCTTTCACTGTGGCACGCGCCTCGCCCGAAATTTGTTTCTTTGGACCCGTTCCTTTTTGGTGTGTACCAGCTGTTTCAGGACCTTCTCGTTTCAAAATTGCAACAACATTATTAAACTGATGCCTTGTAATCGTTGAAAAAAAAGTTGGTAACACAGCTAGACATTTTGTCAGTCCCCAATTCGGATTTTCACTTTTGAAAAGAATAATCACTTGCCTTTGAAAGTCTAAAAGCTGTTTCCTGTTTCCTTCCATGATGTGGGTATCAAATAGAACCTAAAACAAATCAAAATAGAAATGAGTAAGCACGCATTTTATGATATTAAAATCATGCATTTTATTCATGATGTAAAGAAATCAAAAAAAGAAATGAGTAAGCACGCATTTTATTCATGATCTCATCTGACCCTCAAATTTTCCGCTTTTCTAGCGACCACCCTGTATAATTCGTCAGAGTATTGTTTGGCAAAATAGTTCATAGAAATATTGCTGTGTAACGTAATATACAACTGATTCGCTTCAAATGAAAGGTAAATGAAGTAAACATACCATTTAATTATGACAACCAATCATTATTGACTTGACGGATAGAACTATCAAACTGATCTGAGTATCATTTCCATTTATGGTATTCATGTAATATTTCTATCCCAACATGTATATCATTATAATTCAGATTCGTAAAACGTTACACCCAATTCTTATCCGAGATAGTCTTGCAGTTTTTACACTTGGGTTTCTTTCCAATCTCTTGTAAATTGTAAATATTTCTGCTGTCCACACAGGTACATATCCATTCTTAAGTTGATATTTCGCTTTATTAATTCGAACTCGATCATTTAAAAAGAATTAAAAATCCTTTTTGCCATATGGTTTGTAAAGTTTTGATTAGTGCAATTAATGTTTATTGGTCTCATTTTAATACAAAGGGTTTTGTTTCATTATATATAGTAAAGAAGTGAATGTCTTGTGTGTGTGTGTATTTTCTTATAGCAAAGCCACATTGGGCTATTTGCTGAGTCCTCCGAGTGAATGTCTTGTTCCTTGAGATAATATTAGAGCAGTCTATTAAGAAATTCTGTTCCAGCATTGGTTTAAAAATTAGAAGGTCTTCGACTTTGTTTTTAAATCTGTTTGAGGACCTCTTTTTATCTATGACTGGAATGTAACTGTCGTTTTGTTTAACTTTTGTTACAAAGAAATGTATTTGAATTCAGGGTCGCGCTTTCACGAGCAGAGCACACAGGCCACCAACTCAAGAAAAGTTACGTTTGAAATAAATAACTCACACAGAGACAACGAAATGCAAATCAAATAACTTATTTATTTATAAACTGTTAAGCAGTTCGTCTTTATTTAAACTCTCAGGGTTATGTTGAGATGACACTATTTCTAAATCATTTAATTCTTCACTGTCTAGATGATCATTAATAAGGCATCCTATTACGTTCAATAACACAGACACAGTGTTAGTTAAATTATCTTGCTTATCATCTGTATAACTTTATTAATGATTTTCTGAGATTTCTTTAAGAAGTTCCTCAATAAGCATAATCAGGTTTAATTTTTCTTTAGTGTAATTGGCGATTTCACTTTCCTCTTTTTTCATTATACATCATTGAACTTGAAATGAAACAATATTAGACTGGATCAGAAATATTATTATTACAAGTTTCCATGACAAACTTCTTGTACATTCTGGATTTCTTCCATCTTCCATGTTCTAGAGTCGTAACAATGACCCGGAAGTACTGCTTGCTGAGTCGGAAACACTGAATTATATATACAATATTTAGTGTTTTTCTAATTGTCTACTTTTAATCAATAATTCTTTTAACTCAACTGGTGCGAGATCTTAAATCTTTTCTAAAACAATTAACTTAGGATATATAGAGACAAACCATGTAACTCATATCTCTTCACTAATATCAATTCACTCATTGGTTTTCATCACCATTCTGTTAACAGTTTCTCTTTATGATATTTAATCATTTCGTCATGTACTTTATCTAAACAATTGAAGTTTTATCTTAACATACTCCGTCTGTTCGCGTTAGAATTCGTTGCTGTGATTTTCTGCTCTTCATAGGTCAAGACTGAAAACGTACCTCTAGCTAATTCATTCAATGTACTTTAAGCTTATATCTTCTTATTTGTTAATGTGGTTCACTAGTTAGTGTCTACGTTTTCATAACATTTCTTTTGTCTTCTCCTTTCTCAATAATATACATTTTGTATGTTTGTTATAAAACTTGAAAACTTTTAAATATTTATATACTCATTATTTCTATTCCACAAATATTTTACTCCTCCCTCTTTAGGAATTTTTATCGCTTATAAAAATTTCGTCACAAAATCTCCTTTATCTAACTCTATCAAGGCATTTAACAATGATTTGCTCTGAATTACCCTAAAACGAATTTTTCCATGGGGACATCTTTCACGTAAGATTAATGGTCAACACACATCAGTTTACATAAAGACATTAAACATTATTGCACCTTAAGTAAAACACTGTTATACTGGATCAGAAATACATTTAAAAAGAGGGGGGTATTTTTTGAATTTTTATTACTGCTTTCATATCCTGACATCTTTTTCTGTCATTTGTTACCCTAACGGTATGATGAGAAGGAATAAAATATTCAATATTTTATTTTTCATTTAGGTTTAATTTCTGTTGATAAAATTAAAGGTAAATCCTCTGATCTTAAAACAGCACTTTCCATCTCCATGTAAGTATCCATAACTCTCAGGTCCACCACTGACCCGTGACGTGATATAATGTTCATCAAGCTCATCTGTAAAATTCCTGAGATGATCATCTAGAGGGAGTCTTTAGTTCCATCTGAAAGATAAAGAACATTATCTATGTTGCACATTGTTTGTTTGTTTTGGAATTTCGCACAAAGCTACTCGAGGGCTATCTGTGCTAGCCGTCCCTAATTTAGCAGTGTAAGACTAAAGGGAAGGCAGCTAGTCATCACCACCCACCGCCAACTCTTGGGCTACTCTTTTACCAACGAAAAGTGGGATTGACCGTCACATTATAACGCCCCCACGGCTGGGAGGGTGAGCATGTTTGGCGCGACTCTCGGATAACGAGTCGCGCGCCTTACGCGCTTGGCCATGTTGTACATAAGCCAACTTAACAATTTTAATGTGTGGTATAATTTTGGATGCGTGTGAACAGTAGTAAAAGCTGCTAGAAGAATATTTGTTTGATCCTTCTGACATATATACTCGTGCTTGTGTCTCCAATGAAGAGGAATATCTTCACAACAGAACATTTGAAACAATTTTGATGTTATAATTTATTAGAATAATACTGTTTAGCATAGATCAGTTATGTTTTGTTCTTAGGCATATATATATATTTTATATCCCCTGAAAAGATTAATCGATTTACAAGCCAAGCTGATAAATTAATCGTAAATATTCATTATTTAGTAATCACATTAAAAAATACTAGCTTCTCATATTGCACAGATTCCAATAAAAGCTTCCTCTTCTGTTAAGTTCCTTACACGTGGGGCAGTGATCTCTCTTCCACGCAGAATTTACATGGATGAAAATAGCCAAGATTTTGAATTCTAGAAATCCAAAATGCGAACATTAAATCTGAAATATTATTAGTAAATAGTAACATGATATCCAACGAGCACTCATAATATTTACTGTTCCAAAAATAGTTATTAACGTCAAAGTATTCCTTACATTCTACGTTCTATAAAATTTAACACACGCATTATACTAAAATTAAAGTCCCACCCCCCGGTGACAATATAATACAACGAACTACAGACCAACAACTAACAATCTTCGATGTACATGAACGATGTGCTCAAGCCCATGTAAATAAACCTAATTGGGCAAGTCGACAATGCAATGCATATTGGGTAGCGGAATTATTAGTCATCCATTTCTCGCCCATATTAATAGAGCTGGCAAAGTGTAATGATCTGTTGATGAAAGATGGCTAATGGTTTCTTCCTGGGATTGTTTAGTGTTATTATTTTTGTATTTCTGGTTTTTATTGGAGGGTCGTGGCGAAATAATAGTAATAATAATGGTATGGAGATAGGTATAGTGCCTGCTGCTGTAACACGCATTAATCGTGTAGAAAACAACGAAACGTTAGATTCTAGTATCAACAATCATATTTTGAGATCCAAGCGTAAGATTGAACTTCTATTTCAAAATAAGAATGATAGATTATCTTCGTACCATGAAAGTTTTCAGGTAATATCTAGTAAATTTCGTGAGAAACCTCTAGATTTGGATGATTCTCGAGCCTCGCTAAGAAAATGCTGTTATGACTACTTGACAATAACGGACATGAGATCGAACGTCAAAGGAACTGGGACGATTAAAAGTCTTCACCCTAAAAGATGGGAAGTATTTAGTGTAAGAACCTTGCTATTATTAAACGAAAAACTCAACTATTCAGATTCAAGTGAAATCTTGCTAGCGAAGGATACTGAAATATTTGATGTTTTTAGAATGATTAAAATGGATAACTTTCATAAAGTAGAGTTTAATATGCTAGAAAATCGTATTCCGCTGCGTGAAGAAAAGATTGTCGAGAGTTACCTTGGAGGCTTAAAGTGTTCAAGTTTAAACAATCTCTTATCTGTTATGGATATTCCTTTCACCATACTGGAAAATCGAAACGCATATGAGGAATACTACCTCCACGGTTCTGTTGAAGAGAACAAAGACAGTAGTAATATGCTTAAGGCTGATAACTCTCCTCGTATTGAATATTACTTTGACAGCGGTTATAAAGGCGCCAAATTAAAAGTAATTGACGATGAAAATTATGAACAGAATGAAGAAACTCCAAGCAACAGTTCTTTGAGAAATGGAAATAAAGTAGAGGACGAAAATTTGAATACTCGCGAGTTCCTTGCAGAGAAGGTGAGAGAAAGTGAAAGACCACACGTCATAAAAGAGGTTAACATGACTGAGAAATGTACTGGTTGCAATAAAGAGGAAGAAGAACAAAGTAAAAAGAACTTGAATGTCGTGAGAGGAACAAAAACTGCAAATAAATATCCAAAGCGAAGCGAAAAAGAACGAAGTATTTTTGAAAATAAACTGGATGTTTCAGAAAGAGAGACGCGGATAAGTGAGGAGCAAAGGCAGAATGAAAAAACAGAAGTTATTAAAATGGAGATAATATCGAATATGTCTTCAATTGAAGGAAACTATAAGGTGATTACTTTCTATGCACACGGTAAACAGTCGAAAGAAAAGACTCGTGAAAAAACGGAACCTCGCAAAATTGACAACGAAACTCGCATGTCGTTGAAAGAGGAAAGTAAAGGTAGAAGGGAACGAAAACACCTACCTGTCTACTTAACGACTGCAAACAAAATGAACTCTCAGAAAGTAATTGGTAAAAACTGGGCTCTTTCAAAGAATATATCTTTGGAAGAGGATAAAAGTACGAGTGAACAGAGAGAAGCTTTAAACGAAATGGAGAACTCTACACCAAATCTAGATGAAATTGATAGAAATGAAGTGATTGGTAAAAATGCTATACGAGATGAACAAGCTGAGACTCGGAAAAAAATTGCAAACGAAACTACTATTTTTCTAGAGAGCATCGACAATAGTCAGGAGACTGAATCTAATAGAAGTGACTATGGAAAGGGGCTAAACTATGTAAACGGTGGTCTTTCACTCAAAGGTTTAGGTGACTACGTCAAAAATAAAGTAGTAAAGGAAGAAGTGAACGATGAAGAAAGTGAACAGAAAAGAACCTTAGATAGAGCAAGAGAATATCTGAGGACAAATGCAACAGGGAAAGAAACTGACGAAGGAGTGTTGGTGAAAAAGGAAAATGAAAGAAGTGCTATGGCAACTAAAGCTCCGAATTTAATTGTAATAGAGCAAGAATTAGGTAATATAAAAGTGAATAAAATAACTGAAGAAAATGGAGGCAAACATCTGCAAGAAAAAGTGAATTTAACTTGTGCAAAATGTGTCAAACCCAAAGGTAAAACGGAAGATAGAAAGAGGATGGACAAAAATCTTATGTTTGATAAAACCGTGGATTTACTATTTGTTAGTAACATTGTTAAAGACCGGACAGAAATTAAAAGTGATTCTGAACCAGGAACGGCTGATGAGGAAACTGGCCCAGGAAGGCACAATGAAATGGTAAGCTCAACGGCGAACTCTATTTATGATGGAAGTGTAATGGAAATAAGTTCTACTGAAATAAAGTGTGAGACTACGAAGTCTGTAGAACAAAGTGATGAACAAACGGGTAGGAAGACAGTTTTGATCAACATTCTTAATTTAGAAAATAGAAATAAAATGAAAGATAATGCAACTTTGTATAAAACTGTTACAGAATCTAACTCGAGGGAGAATAATGAGCAAAAGGACAATGTTACAGCTTTGACTCCAATAAGTAAAATCTGGAGTAGAAAACGAGACTCTGAAATAAATTTCTCTGAAGCAACATCTAGAGATGCAGAGAAAGAGCGAAGTGGGCTAGGTCTTAATTTAACCACAATAGCGAATTCACTATTAGCTATAAGCGACACGCAAAAGATGGATAAGTTGAGTGAAAACGAGGTAAAAAAGAAGCTCTTAAAGGAAAGAAAAGAACGAAGTCAAATCTCGGAAAGTTCTTTGAATACGAGAATGGAGTACGAACCTGACGAGGTTGCAGAAAATGGAAAAAAAGGATTCAAGGGAAAAGTAAAAATAGACGGAGATGAAATCGAAAATGTATGTAATCTACTTTCGAGTCCAAATGGAACGGTTAAAACGTCTGAAATAAATGGAAACAAAGCTGAGAACTTGAAGTTTCCAGCTGCAAATGTGACAGGCGAAACTGTAAGCACCACATTGGAACCATTGTGGAAACCAACTATGCAGGAACATGTATACTTTAATATAAATGAATACAAAACAAATTCTTCAGACGAAGATGAAGCTGTGTATGTGCCCTTTTCAACACACGAAACTTCTTTGGAAAGAAAGGAGGAAGCAGGAAGAACAAATGAAACTCTAAGTACAACGGTAAATTTGCTATTGAATGCAAATGATACGGAGTTGCAGTTAGGAAGAGATGATGTTTATGAAATGAAAGAATCTAAAGAAGGAAACCAAGGAGAAAATACAATTGTCGGTTTCTTGGTGAAATTCATATGGAATACTTATACGAAGCATAAGCAAGTGGTGGAAACCGAAATGAACGATACAATAAATGAGGGAAACGAGAAGGATTGGAATTGCACATCAAACAGAGATCTAAGCTCGTTCTTCACCACAAATGAATTGGCAGGGACTTCTGCACACGATATACCCGAGGCGACGAATGTGGAGGAACAAATGGTCGAAAGGTCAACTTTTACTTCATATGGAACTCGTGGACAAATGGAAACAAACGAAATGTACGAAACGCGCAATCCAAAAGGAAAGCAAACAATAGTCTCTCCCGAAACGGGGAATTCGGTGTTGAAAGAGCAAGAATTAAAGAGAGAACCAGAAAAGAACGAATTGTTGGCGAGAGAAGAGGACCATAAGATCGATCTATTTATGACTAGAAAAGATCAAGGTGTAAATGTCTCTACTGAAAATAACGAAATGAGACATGTTGAAGATCGTGATGTCTTCTCAAAGAATACCGAGATGGAAGTAGAAGAAAACGAGAAAAAACTTGGAATCAATCCAAAAGTTGGGGAAAGAGGAATAAATTGGAGAGAAAACTTCAAGGAAGTGAATGGTGAGACGAGTGAAAAGTATCAGTCAGTCACGGATTTTAAATTTGATCAAGAATTGAATACAATATCAAACGGAAAGATAAAACAAGGTCGGGAACTAAATGATAGACATAATCGTACAAGAGAAAATGTTGACAATTATGAAGAATTAACCGAACGTGTAGAACATAAAACGGTTGCTAAAACTGTAAATGAGTTGAATAAGAAAGGGCGAGAATCTTCAGGCGAAACGTCTAAACAGAAAATTCCTTCCCTTCACACTTTCTTTAAAAGTGCGAAGCAAATGGTAAAGTGGGATGAAAGTGGAAGAACTGCTAATAACTCCATTGCGCTAAGTATCGAGGAAACTCGTTGTGATAAAGAAAAATTAACATTAGCAAAACTACTGAGCTTTTGCTTGATCAAAAGTTACGTTTTCATCTTTGGATCAAATGGTACGTACAGTATAAATTCCTGGTTTAACTGCTATGTAGTCGATTACTTGTGGCATTAATTAGTTTGTTTCTTACGAAAACATCAGTAAGTCTATCTTTTAAAATACTAAATTAACAATAAACGAAAAGACAACCGTTTTTCAATAAGTGTTTTTGAAAATACTAAGCGCTAGTCGAGCACTGGTGAAAAATTGACCTTCTAGCATCATTGCTAGAGTAATCTGATATAACTCGTTGTATTATCTAGGGATTTGAATGCTTAGTTGTAAAACAACTTCGATTACATAAAAGAAGAAAATTAAACAATTTATTTTTAAATTAAGTATAATTTATTTTCTCTTGCGAAGTAAGAAGGGAATAGCAGTTTCGCCATTACTGAACGCGATAATTTTTTTCCTACGAGTGCTAAAGCTTTTGTAAATTCGTACCACGCTTTATCTTAATCTTTACGTTTTAAATACACGACAGTATTTGAAATATTTCTGAAACTGACATTTTTTAATCATTCTGTATTTAGTATACTTTTTAAGCCAGAAAGTACACTACACTATGTTTAATACTTTAGTCATTCCTTTTTACATGTAAGAAGAAAGAACTTTCGCTTATTCTGGACAAATTCGTGCTGGGAAGGACGAGTGCGAATCAACCAAATACTGGTGTACCGAACAAGTTTTGTCGACTTTGCAACAGTGTGTCCAGAATGCCTTTTGCAGTTTCTTTTATTGCGAAAGTAAGTGTTATTTGTAACATTAAATAATGTGTAACGTAATATCTATTTTTAATGTGCAGTCGAATCGATGTTTCCTTAGCATCGTTTAAATTGCATATGTTAGGTTTATCGTCGTTATTTAGGACTTCTGTAATTTCTTATCACTTTTTTTATTTTAACGATTTGATGTCATTTTAGTAACTTTCGTAAAGCATTACGTTTGCACTTCACTCCAGAATGCTAATATCGGAGACGTATGCTAGTTAACTAACCAGCACTAACAACGTGAGTCTTTAGGTTCCCATTATTCACTATATGCTTGCTTATAGCAAAAATGCGATATGGTTAAATATACTTATTTTCATCTCTCTTCTGTCCTTTTTGTATTAGAGGAATAGCTGTCCATGGTTCAAACGGAAAGACCAATGTTCCTGATCAAGATTGTTCACATCGTCAACTTGTATATCTTGGCCAAATGGCGTTCCAAATTTCAATATTTTTTTTTTAATTGTTGACTATTTCGAATTTTAAGTTGCATATTTTATTAATGTAACTATTTTATAAGCGTAAATCGTATAAGTACTTAAAATAACTGATCTTAATGTAATACTTTTTTGTTTTTTTAAACTAACGCTTTCTGTTGGTGATGCTTCTAGCGAATTGATAAAATCTCGTAGGACATGCTTTGTAATTTGTTAATCTAATTGAATGCTTCTCACTTTAACAACGTTTGTTATAGAAAAATTGAAGTGTTTATGCCGTTTTAAGTTGTAACTTTTCACGATAAATACTTTACATACCTTTAATTATTAATGCATTATAGCATAGAGCTTGTTGACTTGAAAGTGTTGACGATTATTTTGAATTTATCTTGCTTTTACATCTGTTTTTTACGTTTAGATGTTGGAAAGTATTGTATAGAAAATTGTATTGTCTCAATAAAATTTTAACTCTTCATGGTCTTTGTATTGAGCTTTGTTAGATTTATCACATGCTAATTTAAATATCTACTTGTGGCAAAGTACCGAAGAAGTTAATTGGGTTCGTATCCAAATGTAGCTCAATCTACGTAGACTCGAAACTGATTGCACGTGTGAAATATTAATTCTATATTTTAGTTTTGTATTATAAAGTAAAACTGCTTTAAATGAACTGAGTGTTAGCAAAGGCACAAAACACGAAAGGTTCAATAATTGATGTACTTACCCCCTCCCTCCCCATACACGCACTTCTGAATATGAAAGTTAATACTACAGTACCTATATTTGACTGATTGTGTATCCCATTTCATCCTTGTACATGTATTTACAAATTATTGAGAGGAGACTGTTCTCTACGTTAACACGAAATATTAAAAATCTACCAAGGTATCGTTTCACGACATTTAAAGAGAAACTGAACAATTGCAATCAATTTGTAGCAATTTTTAATTGTTTGAATAAGTAAAATTACTGTTTTATCGTGTTTTGTTGCAGTTTAACTATTTGCATAGCTTGCACATAATCTTCATATCCATACATTACTAGTTTCACCGAACTCTATGGGGAAAATCGTTTTGGTCTACCTAATTGTAATCCTGCTGTTATAATTCTGTAAACTATTTCTGTGCGTCAATAGATCGTCTTGTACGTAGCACTTTCCAAGAATATTTAACATGTTTCTTCATAATTATTTTGTGGTGTTTTAGAAGGTTTATAAATATTGTATTCTACTATCTTGCTATTTGTGTAGAGGACTGTTTCTATGATAGCACAAACCTATTGCACATCACATGTGCATCGGAAGCAAAGCATTTAAATGTAAAATAATCGTAAGACACATTATCAATATTAATACAAGAATATCTGAAATGTAACTATTCTGTTTCATGCATCGTGTCCAAACATCAATCTAAACTTGTTAAAAGAAGTGTTACACGCCACTTTAAACGTAAAATATTCAAGACCTACGTAAAAAACATGAATTACATTAACCATCTGAAATTCAATACAATTTTAACCTTTTTATGGTATGCATATTACTGTACATGCATTACATTAGAAACGCAAAGCCATGAAAACGACTGTCGTGTTAATCTTTAAGACTATTCAACATATCAGCATCTGTGTAAGCATAGATATTATTTGATCCTCTATTCTATTAAATTTTATCGGAAATAATTCTATTCCACGTAAATAGCCTGGCACTATCATCCTTTGTCAAACGGTTTGCCGAATGAAGGTTTTGTTATAGAACAAAACCCACTCTAATAGCTTTTTTTTATTCTATGCCGAACTTCGGTTTAGTTGTTGGTTTCTTTTTTGTATTTTTTTTCATTTAAAAGCTACACTTTAGATCCCTGAAACAATGGTGCCACACGTTTAAAATTGATAATTTGTTTTCGAAGGTATGTAGTACAAACGAAATGCCTAGCAGGCATCTAAGAGACATTAAATGTTTGTTACGAATATATTTGCACACAAGGAGCATTGGCGAATCGGTTACACACACGCACTAACACGTTACGAGCTTTTTGTTCTATTACTTGCAAATTTAAACTTCAAAGGGCTATTATTGAGATATTCAATATCGTGTTCATATTTAAACTTAATTTCAATGTCCAGCGCACAACGTTTCGACCTTCTTTGGTCATCGTCAGGTTCACAAAGAAAGAGATAACTGACCGGAAGCTGACTACATGTTTGGAAGGGGTTGTGTAACTGAGTGTCGGAATGTAGATGGCGGTGTTTGATGTTTGAATATATTTATTTTATTATATTAATATAGGTATAAAGGCGTTCCTTTATGCTGGTTTATTTTGCGTAAATACATAGCATTGGCATTCTCATCAGCAAGCTCATTTATCAAAGACTTTTAATTTCAAGTCTAATCTTAATCATAAAGCATTAATGACCAGTTTCGATGTTATATCCCTCTTCACAGAAGTTCCAACCACTGAAGCCTTCAAGATAGCCTTAGAATTCTATATCCGAGACCCAAACCCAACTATAGACATTCCCAGCAACCAGTTAGCAACCCTCATAGAATTCACCACGATAAAGACAAACATCATGTTCAACAACCACAACTATATACAAACAAATGGCCTAAGCATGGGCAACCCAGTATCACCAGCTCTATCAAATATTTTTATGACACAGGTTGAAACACAAGCAATTAACACATCATTACATCGACCACTATACTGGTACAGATATGTAGATGACACGGTTGCGGGATTCAAATCTGCAGAATACATACTTAATTTCTTTAGTCACATTAATTCTATACATCCCTACATTAACTTCACATGTGAACAGAAAGAAAGCAATCAAATACCATATCTTAACCTCAAAATTACAAGAACCGACACACAATTCAAAACAGAAATCCACCGAAAAATCGCCCATACTGAACTATACATTCATTGGGACTCAGCACATGAAACAAAACAAAAACTCAACATACTAAAAAACCAAATAAATACAGCCATAAAACTATGATCACAAGATAAAATTAACGATAAATTAGACAAAATAAAACAATACTTCATCAACATCAATAAGTTTCCTCCACAAACCGTAGAAAACATTATACGCACACACCTAGACAGAAGTAAATATATCTCACGAATAAAAAAATCACGAAACCATATAATGCTGTATACCATATATTCCTGTTATCAGCAGACAAATAACCAACATTTGGCAAAAACTAGTAACAAAATACGACATTCCAGTTAATACCAAATTTATTCAAAACCAGGCACAAAACTGAGGTCTACACTATGTAAAAACTACACTGACAAACACCACACCAACATTATCTATAAAATACAATGCGATAACTGCCACGACTTCTATATTGGAGAAACAAGTAGAAAAATGGAAACCATATTCAAAGAACATAAAAAGTCACCTTCACACGTTTTCGAACACTGCAAGTCAAATAAACATAACATAACCATAGAAAACACTCAAATACTAAACAAAGAAACCAACATAAACAAACGCAAAATTAAAGAAGCCTTACTTATACAACTTAAACCCAAAATAAATCAATATAAAGGAACGCCTTTATACCGATATTAATATAATAAAATAAATAAATTATGTATTCAGACATCTTACACTGTCCTCTACATTACGACACAACTCAGTTACACAACCCCTTCTAAACATGTGGTCAGCTTCCGGTCAGTTACCTCTTTCTTTGTGGACCTGACGATGACCAAAGAAGGTCGAAACGTTGTTCGCTCTTCTATATAAAATATTTTCTCAACCCAAACGAGCCGTTTTTGCATATATATTGATTTAAATACTTTAAGGCGGACATCAAACAGCGAATACCAGATTGTAGTCAAGTGACAATACAAATATAACATGATAAAGAAATTGAACATTAATTTAGCGTATTTCTTCGCAGGTTATGACGTACTTCGACGTCCTGTCGCCCGCGATATTTTTAACGGGAACGCAATCAACGCCATTAGTGTTTTTTGTTTCTAATAGTAAAGCCGCAATGGCTATCTGCTGAGCCCACCGAGGGGAATCGAACCCCTTATTTTAGCGTTGTAAATCCGTAGACTTACCACTGCATCGGAGATGGGACTTTAATTTGAGTATAACGCGTGTGTTAAATTTACTTTTTGTAAAAAAACAAAACAAAAAAACAATAGTTTATCGGAGATTTATTTATGTAACTGCAAACAAATTACGTGGCGTGTAGTTCAGCTGTTTCGAAATGTTTCTTGTTGTACGAATGCGTCACGTTACTAGAACCTTCTAAGTTTTAAAGTGTAGAAAGTTCTAGGCCTTAGTCGTGCTATCCATAAACGTATCGAACATTTTGATTTAAGCTTTGTTTGTTTTGGAATTTCGCACAAAGCTACTCGAGGGCTATCTGTGCTAGCCGTCCCTAGAGGGAAGGCAGCTAGTCATCACCACCCACCGCCAACTCTTGGGCTACTCCTTTACCAATGAATAATGGGATTGACCGTCACATTATACGCCCCCACGGCTGGGAGGGCAAGCATGTTTAGCGCGAACCCGCGAACCTCGGATTACGAGTCGCACACCTTACGCGCTTGGCCATGCCGGGCCGAAAAAAAAAATAGTTCAGTTCAACGGTCAAGTTCTCATAACAATGGTCAGCTAAAGGCTTAATGTAAAGAATAAACTTCTCTGAAACCGAAAAGCCATGCCAGGCCTTGATTTAAGCAAGACAAAGTTAATGAAAGGTATAGGAAAATGTATCTATGCTATGTGTTTGTGAGTTAATATAGAACAAGAATAACCATATATCAAAGTTTATAGATTAAACACTCTAACAGTGGTGAGTTTATAGACAAAAATTAATGGAATTGTAAGTTCAGAGATAAAGAGCATTCCTATTATAAGGTTTCTGGATAAGTTAACTCTCACATTGTTAAATTCAAGGGGTGTACAGGGTTAATCTCCCCAGAATCAACTATTTTGTATGTTTTACAGAGAAACGTTGAGAACTGAATGAAGTCGTAATGTGAGTATCAGAATTTAGTGGTATTTCAGCGAACATCTGAATCAAACGATTATACTAACGGATAACACAAAATTTCTCGAAGAAAGGCGTGTTTGACTTTGACAACGACTCAATATGCATTGCGAAAATGAGGGACGTGATCATAACAATCCAGAATCAATGTTACATTGTTTAAGGTAAACACTGTTGTAACCAGACATTCTTCAAATTTCTCTAAGTACTATTAGACGTACGTTTCTATAAAAGCGGTTCATGCTTGTATGTATCGTAATATTGTTACGTTATTTACTTGTTTTGTGCATTCTGTACCGTTGTGATTAAACTTCGTGAGTTGATTTTTCCTACGGTTACAAAGACACCTAGACTAGAGGTAGTAAGTTATGGTGCTGATGTTGTGTCTTAGACTTAATCTCAATATAAGCAGTAGAGTTTTGAAACTAGTGAGTTCATTTGCCAAACCCTGTTGCTGCAACTTCCTCACCCTCTCTATCGACTTTGATTAAATATCAGAAGAAATGGTAAAAGAACCATGAATGGCTGTTTGTTGCTATGTCCCTTGGAAAGACGTTTTATAAGTACTGCCGAACTTTAAAAATTATTTGGATGAACTCATAATGATGCAATCATAATGATTAAAACTTTGGTAAAGAGATCGAGATGTCGACGGTCTTTTGACTCCAGATATATGCAATGAAATTACTAAAAAACAGTAAACAGTTCCATGTAATAACCCTGATGAAGCCACTAAGGCCAAACATTGGTGAAAAAAAAAGTTATTTTATAATTATTTCGAGTATAAAGGTTCTTTGTTTCCTTACCCACTTTATCAAAATCGGCATAATCCAGATGGTGAAGCCTTCAAAAAAAGAGAATGAGGTGCAGTTCACCTTCAGTCTGCAGGCAGTTACAACGTTTAAACTATTACACAATTTCACGATAATTAAGTCTTCTAAATATCTGTAAAATATCGTTCCATTGTTCTATTCGTTGTTTATTAGAGTAGCTTTGTGCAAAATTCCAAAATAAACAAACAAACAATACTTCTTTCATTCTCCACCTACTTCCGGTCTGCAATGGCAGAACAAAATTGTTGTAGAAACAATCCGTGTAAACATGACTTGTGTCAATTTCCTGATATATATCATAGGAATAATGTATTACTTTTGTTACAAATCTTTGCTTACAACTCGTTTAAGATCTCTTTCTGGACAGTTCTAATTCCTCAAGCTTATTTTCCAATGCCAATAAGTCCAAATATATCCAACGCCTAGGAAATTCGAAATTCCTATCTCAAAACATTTTTATGGTTTTAATATATGAATATTTTTCATCGCTGAGGGATCTTACATCGCGACTTTAATATTATGTGTTCAACCATACAACATTCGAAGTTCTCATTTCAACAAATATAATTAAATTATAGTTTATAAACTAAGTCTATAACTTCTATACTAGCTACTGGTTAATTTAAATGGTTCATCACACTACCTTAATGGTTTGGTGGAGAGGAGGATTTGTTTGTAATCTCCAGAAAACGGGTTCGAATCCCGTAATGAATATGTTTGTTCTATCAGCTGTAGGAGCACTATAACTGTCAACTCCATTATTCCAATAGAGTAACCCAAGAAGTGTTGGTGGGGGGAAGTATTGACAAGTTGTTTCCCTTGTAGAGTATCACTTTTAAATTAGAGACGGCTAGTGCAGATTGCTTTCAAGTAACTTTACACAAAATTCAACAAATAAATACTACTTAAATATAATAATCATTTGGAAGTTCTCTCATGTATTGATAGAAAGATTGAAAGTGCTGTACTACAAAAAATGTGGAAGAATATTTTTAGTGCAGTGTTATATATATAGCATATTGAAAAGCTTTAAGTGCTTTCCATCTAGCGATTAGTGCCACATTCGGACACATGAGAATAACAGAAAATTCCTTGCACAAGATTAACCATTAGAGGTTTTTGAATTTCTCCTTCTTGCTTTTCTTTACAACAAGACACTATTTGAATTTATATTAGAATATTTAAGTGCCGCTTAATGAACAAACTGAATGTATTGTTCCTTTTTCAACGTCACCTAATTAATCCATACATTGCTAAAAATGCTTTGAAATGCCTTTTTAAGTTATATCATGACAACTAGTTACAAGAAAAAAAAAGAGATGAAAAATGGAAGAACGAAACTGGAACATATGAGAGCATAATATTAAAGGATTTGTTTGTTTGTTTGTTTTGGAATTTCGCACAAAGCTACTCGAGGGCTATCTGTGCTAGCCGTCCCTAATTTAGCAGTGTAAGACTAGAGGGAAGGCAGCTAGTCATCACCACCCACCGCCAACTATTGGGCTACTCTTTTATCAACGAATAGTGGGATTGACCGTCACATTATACGCCCCCACGGCTGGGAGGGCGAGCATGTTTAGCGCGACTCGGGCGCGAACCCGCGACCCTCGGATTACGAGCGCACGCCTTAACGCGCTCGGCCATGCCAGGCCTAATATTAAAGGAAGAATGCAAAATAAAAATAAATATTATTGAAGATAAGATTGAAGAAGCTGTTGGAGATGTACAAATGGATTACAACAACAAAAGTAAAGAGCCACAAAAGACACAAATGATGTACAGAAAGACTAGAACAAGAAAATCAGTAAAGTGGAAAAGTATATCAATGGCAGAAAAACATTGAAAATATATGGTAATCATAGAGATCATACTTGCCTACCTCTTTCTACATCTTCCAAAATTTTCAACCTAAAATACCAGTTACTGTGAGATATGGAATAGGAGAACTTATTTCTGAAGAGGAGCGAATATTTTCTCAACCCAAACCAGCCGTTTTTACATTCAGGTTTCAGCATGTGTTATCAGAATGTGCATGAAATCACAAAGAAGAGTGTTTACTTTAATTTGAACACTTTATGTGAATAAAACCCTATAAGTGCAGTCAGTATTGGTATAATAAGCCTAAAGTAAAGACGTAGTGTGAAACACATAACCCAGAGCCAAGTGCACAGAATGTGTCATGAAAGTAAAAAATCAGTTTGGAACTTAAATCATTTCTAAATTAAGCTATTTTCTGGTATATAATAAACAACTAATTTAACAAATAAACAAACATTTTTCCAGATTTGTTGTCTATGAATTTCATTTTATACATTCAGTATATAGACTAATAACAATTAAAAGCAACTTTTAAAATGTGGTGTTACCAAAACGTACTGGATTTTCTATATATTAGACTCGCAATCTCAGTGTCTCGGGTTCTAATCTCTGTCCCATTTAATATGCTCGCCCTTTCAGCTGTGAGGGCATTATAATGTGGCAAGTAATTTCCCTATTCGTTAATAAAAGAGTAGCCTAATAGTTGGTGGTGGATGGCGATAACTAGCTGCCTTTTCTCTAGTTTGGTTTTTACCAATAATTATTCTATGAATTCACCACGTATGCATTTTCATGAATGATCTTAATTTTGAATGACCCACAAATAAATTCGTCGGTGTTTGTCTGCCCCGTATGTACGTTTTGCCTCTTATTTGGTCAAGCTTGATTTCTCATAATTTATTAATTCCAGTTAGTTATAAAATATGAGGTTAGGGCATACTATGGGGTGGTGTAAAACTTGCCCCGTAATTTCTGACGGGCTTTACCCTAGTAGAATGTAATCCAAGTTGGGAGACACGTAAGAGATGAAGAATTAATTTAGTTTAACCATCAACTGAAAGTGTTCAGGCAAACAATACGAGTTTGATACTAATTAATCCGTGAATAAATAATCTATATAAACAAACGTCAATGTGTGTGTGTATCTGTTTCCTAGGGATTTCATCGCCAAACTTCACCAAGTGATAAAGGATGACATAAAATGGGCTGGACCCCCATCTAATTTTATATTGATAGAATTCTTGAAAACAGAATAGTGAAAAGCATTTTCAATATTGATACTTGTTTATATTTTTGCACTTTTAGTGTTCATTATATTAAAAAGTAGGAGTAAAATTGCCATTGTTACAAATGAGTTTTTATTTCACCAACTCAATGGACTAGTACTCCAGTTAGTAGTGCTTTAAAGCCCTTATAGCAAATATACACTCTACACAACCTCAAAACAAAGCGTAATGGGTACAGTGGGAGTAATTATCCTTAAACAGGGCTTGTTATGCCAAAAATAAAAATATACCAGTGTATAAAAATGATGATTACAATTGGTGCTCTCAAATCTCTACTCTTTTACTTCTATAGCCTTTAAGCAGTGAGACATTTATGCGTTAAGAAAACAGTGGAAAGAATGAGAGAGCCCTTCTTCTATTTTAGGTGCTGGAGATCTGTATAAATTGCTGTAAATCATGTGCATTATGCTGTGAGTGAAAAAAGTTTATGAAAGAAACAGTATGGAAAGCTATAGTATTATTGTGTTGAACCATCACTTGTGGTTGGGCTTGGTCTTCTTTCACAAAGTAACAGCAATAATAAATACAAAATCATCACCTCCCGTGACATGGTAGTATTTCTGCGGACTTACAACGCTAAAATCCGTGCTTTAATACCTGTAGTGGGGAGAGCACAAATAGCTCATTATGACAGACTCATTTATTAAATATGAAGGAGAAATTTTAGCAAGAAGACTTGTCAATGAATTAGCTTCAAGGCTTTGTGTGATAGAATTTCCTTCAAATCGAGAATAGACCTTTGAATCAGCCTTGTTTCTAGAAATGTATCAAATCTTTGTCGAGTTAAAAAGACCAAGAAAATAGTTCTTCATCCATCTTCCATCATCTTAATGAAAATATACAATAATTCACTTTTAAAAATGATTATTTATTTATGTAGAGTGTTTATGTGTGTGTTTTCTTATAGCAAAGTCACATTGGGTTATCTGCTGAGTCCACCGAGGATAATCCAACTTTTGATTTTCGCGTTGTGAATTCCTAGACTTACTGCTGTATTTGTGTGGGATATTTATGTAGATGAGCATTAAAAAACATAAAAACAAAATCATCCATTGCTGCTAATGAATTATCTAACAGCGGTACCTGAAACTACAAGAAACTTAATCGTAATCACTTATGTTTAGGAGAGAAATTAAAATACCAGTGTACTGAAATTTGAAGGATAGTCTTTCAGCAACCTTGCATAGAATATGCAGAAAACTAAAAGAATACCACTGATGTCATACATACATTACCCTATCCAAGAAAGACTTAACTCCACTTATAGCAAAAGAACAATCGCCATGATTTTAATGCTCATAAAATTGAATTTACTTAAGGTGACTCTGTATGGCTGTAAAATCCTTGCTTACAATGAACTCCCACACTTGCAGGGCAGTATGCAATGATAAGGGAAAAGGGGTTGTACAATGGTAGAACTAAATACAATCTAACAGTAGTTATTTAGTTATTTGAGTTCAGTTCCAAACAAGTTATTCATTGTTAGTAATGAGATGAACTATGGCGTTTACTCTGCTATTCAGTTACTCAATTATGATAGCATTAGTTTTGAAGTTTAGATTGAAAAGTTCAGTAATAAAATAAGTTCTATAAGGGAACATGGCTGTAGCGTCCATTAGAGTTATGTAGACTAGAGTTGGCACAATTTTACCAAATAATTTAAAAGATGTCCAACGATAAAATATGTTACGGTAACGCTATTACAAGCAAAATGTTGAAAATCCACATTACTTTATTACATTTATCTGAGTGTAATAAATTACTTTATTAGAACTCTTGTTGGGAGGGTAGTAGATTAAAACCACCGACTCTTAAACTTATAATTTCATAATTTTCTTAGACATCAGTTGTTTGGGTTAGGTGACATAACTAATATTATACTACAATAAAGTCATTATTTTCACGCTTTTAAACATTGTGTGATCTACATATTTTTAATATAAATTAAACGGATTTCAACTTATAAAACTAGTTGCTCTTTAAGGCAAAGTTGCAGTGTTATTTCTGCACTCTGTCTATCGCAATAAATTGAACTTAGTACTGACCTATCAGCCTCCCAAGTATATATCTACGGACATACAACTCTAGAAACTAAGTTTTTATACCCGTGATGGACAGATCACAGAGCAAAGATTTTAAGATAGAATCTTGAGGTACCTCACTTGTGACATTAATCCATTTGACTAAACTCCATTTATAACAACCCTCTACTTTCTTATTTAGCCACTCTTCTATCCAATTAGATGACTAATATTCACACTTACAAAGATATTTTTTTTTGTAAAGCCTGCCTTTTATGGGGCACCTTATCAAATGTATTTTGAAAATCCTGATATACCAAATTTACACTCTCACCCTCAATTACATAAGCAGTAACCTTTTCAAATAATGTCAAAAGAATTGTAAGGCAAGATTTTCCCTCGACGAAATTATATCCACTGTCCAGTGAAATTATAAATTTTGTCAAATGACATTGCAAGCCATTTTTTATCAGACTTTTCGAATCTTTTACCACAGCTTATGTAAGATTAATGGGTCTATAACTGGGACAGTTTTATCACCTCTCTTGAAAAAATGAGTTGTATTACCTTACTTTCAATTCTCTGGTACTTGCTCACTGTACCAAGTGGCTCAAATATAGAATCTCTAACATCCTAACCATTTGGAAAATATTTTATATCCCAGGAGCATTATCATTTTTTAGACTTTCAAAATTTTCATAACTAGCTCAGAATTAACGCAGCCATTTTGTTTGATCTCCTTTGCATGTATGAACTGTTCAAGATGTGGAATACTGCTCAAATCTTTGTTGTTAAAGCTGAATAAAAAGTACAATTTTCTAACTCAGTCATCTCATAATCATCAGACATCAGCCTTTATTTATTATTTCTTAAGGATTCTGCCACCACCCTAATATTTTGTTTACCCTTAATGTATTTAAAGAAATTATAACTTTTAATGTTTACATTTTCAGCCTGTTGGAATTCCTGTCAAACCAAACATACTTACCCTTTCAACTGTGGGAGCGTTATAATTGACAATCAACCCCACTATTCGTTAGTAAAGGAGTTGGTGATGGATGGTGATAGCTATCTTTCTTCCAATCTTACACTCCTAAATTAGGGACGGTTAGCGTTAGATGGCCTTCGTGTGGCTTTGTGCGAAATTTTGAAACAAACAAACTTATACTATTGTGAGTCAATCTGGTTTTTATTAGTAGCTACCCTTTACTTTCTATAAGAAATATGTTTACCTTGAATATAAAAAAAACTTTAAACAATTTCCGTTTTCTTTTCAGTTTCTCTAAATAACTTATCAGCAATATTAGCATAGATGTAATAGTATAATAATATTTAACCTGATAACCAATATAAATTTTGTATATTTATGAATTATTTTACAAACGGTCCCATTTTGTGGACAGAACTATCCCTCACTGGTCAATTTTTTTATAAAGTTATGTATCGATGATTAGTGTTAACTTTGAGTTTAGTTTAATGAAGAGAAATGTTCAAAATAGCGAATTTCAATTTTTTGTGAGATATGGAGCAGTGATACAATTTTTTTTTTCTAAAAAAGTACACTAAAGTCAGAATATAGATATGGAAACGCAATCAACAAACTTGCGCCCAGGAGATCCGAAACTTATAGCAGATATTGTTAATCACTTAAAATCTCAAGGGATGTTTGATCAATTTCGTCGGGATTGTTTAGCTGATGTTGATACAAAGGTAAACTGTACTTCATTTATATGGTTGGCATATTATATTACATATTCTCGTTTGGTTTCAGCCATGGTTTTTTTTTTAAACTATAGTAAACTGCAAATTATATTTGAAAAGGACTGATTTTTCACTGTTGTTTAGGTCGTATTATTTGTATATTTATTGAGGTGCTAAATAAGTAACATGCCATGGTTCACGAAGTTTATATTACATATTGGCGTGTAGCCTGTTGAAAATGACAGAGCGTAACTTAATGTCACATTTTGTGGCTAACTAAACTAATTTTTCTCAAGTTATGTTTTACCAACAAAGAGGCAGAAAAGTGCTGTCAAACATCGATAAATTCCTTTGTCAGCCAGTCAAAAATTAATATCATTCATGAAATGAATTCGTTATGTATTCATAAAATAATTACTGGTAAAAATCAGATTAAGAATTTTTAATATACAGAAAAGCCAATGTGTTTTGGTAACACTGCTTTCCAACAAGGGCATTTTATATCGTGTTGTTTAGCAACAAAAGTATAACGTAATATTATTGTCAGTTTGTGTACTAAAAGTATAAAATGAAATGTGTAGACAGCACAACAGAAAAAAATGTTTGTTGACTTTTTCAGTTTGAGTCTCCATTGATTAAAAAGTTTTATTTATTTAAAAACATTTGTGATGTACATGGAAATAGCTTAGTTGAAAAATGATTTATGTTTATAACTGAATTTTTACTTGGATGATAAATTTGATGCACTTGGCTCTAGGCTAGATCTTTATTTTAGGCTTATTATATTTATCCTCACTATACTTAAAAATCCCCTTTAACTAATAATGGACACAGTAATTGAACTAATCTATCTGGACAAATGCAGTTTAACTTTTAAGACTCATAATGTGATGTTAGTGGCTTTTATATAGATTAAGATTTGGATATTGTATATAAAATTAATTAATTTGCATATTGTAGTACAAGTAATAATAGTAGTTCTTACAATACATTGCATTGAAGTATTGTTAATCTTCATGACTTTCATAATGTACCAAATATGTAGGCATTTTTCTTTCTTTTAACATATAACATTATTACCATTAGCTATTGCATGTTGTGGTAGTTACAATGCATGTATTGAGTTGTAATATAGTTGGGCTACAATGAACTATACAGACTAGGGTGACTTGAAACATTCATTACTTCAAATTACTTCTGTACTCTAGTAACTTATGTAGGTGTTTTGATTCTAGTTTCCAACATTTTCAAGCATGGCCAATAAATTTTTACTTGCTATTTGAATATATTTTTTATTTTTAGCAAATTCATTTTCAGGCAACTTTGGCTGCTTAAAGCTATAAGAGTAATAGTGGAAGAATGCTGAAATTTGCTACACTGACTGAATTGATCTTATAGAATTTAAAAATGGTCTCAAACCTAGTTTATCCCTCTTAAAATTTGCATAGTGAAGCTGTAAAATCACCTGAAAACCCAAAATTGTAAAAAACATTGGTTTATTTAGACTTAATATGATACAAAGCTGAATTGTGTTTTCAAGTTTCGTATAACATATCTGTTGATAAATCAGCAATTGCCGTAATTTAAAGTCTATTAGATCTCCTGTAAAAAAAAAATGTAGTTGCATGCAACTTTTTATGATTTAACTAAAAATAGCCCTACTTCAGGCCACAGTTTAACCATGCCACCAGTTATTAAGCCTTTTCAGATTTTTACATTTCTGAATATGATCTACAAAAAAAATCAGGATGGTGTTCAACCTACTTTTTGAGTTATACTTTTTTAAAATATCCTTTGACCATATGTTGTTCACTTGACAAAAAAAAAACTTCAATTCAGGTGTGTTACTGTGTGCAAATATATTCATACAATTTTGAAGTAATGTAAGAATCCCATTGAAATATTCTAATCAGCCTTTACCATATATTCTTACATCTGAACATGATCTTTAAAAAAATCAAGGTTGTGAAAAATAATAAATTATCAAATTTTAAGTGTTTCTGATATGTACCAATGGGCAAAGGACTACATTTAGTGTATTCAGTTCTTTCTTGTCAGTCAAGAATCAGTTCTGCAGAATTGTGTAAAGTTTGATGTACTTGAGCTTCATGAAAAATGCAAAATTGTGGCAGGTATTAGGTCATATCATAGCTCTATTCCTCATTCTACTAACAAACTGTATATGGGAAGGCTATCAGATGATGATGTGTACACAGTTGTAACTGTTGGTATTAGCAGTGAAAGTGATACTGCAGCAGCTCAAATAAGGTCTAATGATAGCAATGACAGTTATCAGCCAGCAAAATATGTGGCATGTATATACAATCATGAATGGTATGTGAGAAATATAAAAGATAGATCAGATGAACATTCCAATGTGTTGGTGTCATTTATGAAGAAATCAAGAAACAAACTGTTCTAATGGCCTGCAACGTCACGTAAAGATGAAAGTTGGATTCCTTTCCAACATATTCTTTGTCTGGTAAGTGCACCCATTGTGCAAGGCAGGAGTGCTTGCCACTATGTTCTAAGTCAAAGTGATCTCAACATAATCAAACTCAAATTTCAGAAATTTTTTCAAGCTGTCTGAACAAAGCAATGTTTATTTGATGTTGTTAAGGCTAATTTATCACCAATGCAGTTTTTGAAACATTTCAATGTCACAATTATTGCAGTTTGGTGTGACTATGATCTTTCTCAGTTATCCCCTGGTGTAGCACTGTGCTTTTTGTGTCTGATTTATCTTTGTATTTATTATATTATGAATCTTAAACTCAGCCATATCAGCATAACTATAATGCATACACAATATATTTGCATTGCCATGTGATCTAACTAGTTATGCCAGTAAATTTGTTCAGAAATGAATTAATTCTTTCTTGTTTCTTACAACTTCATTATTTAACATTGTGAAAGGCTGGTTAGAATATTTCAGTGGGATTCATAAAATTCTGACAGGTGTTTTTCAAAATTGTATGGATAAATTTGCACACAGTAACACATCTGAAGTTTTTTTTGTCACATAAACAATGCATGGTCAGAGGATACTTTTAAACATTATAATACAAAAAGTAGGTTGAACACCATCTTGATTTTTTTGAAGATCATATTCAGAGATGTAAGAATATATGGTAAATCTGAAAAGGCTGAATAACTGGTGTTATGGTCAAACTGTGGCCTGAAGTAGGCCTATTTTTAGCTAAATCATAAAAAGTTGCATGCAGCTAAAGTTTTTTACAGGAGATATAACAGACTTTTAATTACAACGATCACTGATTTATCAACTGATATGTTATAAGAAAATAGAAAACATCATTCAGGTATGTATCATATCAGAGCTATGGCTAATTACATAAAGCAATGTTTTTTTACAATTTTGGTGTTCAGGTGATTTTACTGCCTCACTATGCAAATCTTAAGAGAGAGAAACTTGGTTTGAGGACATTTTTGAATTCTGTGAGATTAATTCAGTCAGTGTAGCAAATTTCAGCCTTCTATCACCATTACCCTTTCAGCTTTAAGCAGCCAAAGTTGCCTGAAAATGAATTTGTCAAAAATAAAAAAATAACTAAAGTTTACAGGGCTGTAATCAGAAACTATTAGAGATATTGATCTAATCTTTGGCAGTTTTTTATTATATGGGTAGATGGGGACGTGAATTTTTTCAAAGCATTCTGTGGGGGTCACCTGCAGCCCCCTAGATGATTTGACATGGAATGACCCCTATGCTTTTGGACCACAACCTTTCTGTCTTTGTTAGGTGCCTGGCATGACCAGGTAGGTTAATGCATTCTACTCCTAATCTGAGGGTTGAGGGTTTGAATCCTCGTTGCACTGAATGTGCATGCCCTTTCAGCCATGGGAGCATTATAATGTTATGGTCAATCCCACTATTCATTGGTAAAGGAGTAGCCCAAGAGTTGGTGGTGGTGGTGATGATTAGCTGCCTTCTCTCTAGTCTTACACTGCTAAATTAGGGATGGCTAGTGCAGATAGCCCTTATGTAACTATGTGCAGTATTCCAAAAAACAAAACAAACTCTTTGATGCTGATTTTTATACTTATTTCTATGCACCTAGCCCCTGGATGTGGATTCCTGTATGTGGTGAGGGTACCTCCCAGAGGAGTTGAACTGGAAGTACAGAACCCAACACATCACTTTGGCCTAGATATCCTGCAGATGGGCAGCTTGTGGGTGGCCCATCCAGTGCAATCAGCTGGTGTACTTCAGCTAGGGTCAACAAGTACCATTGTAGAGATGCCAACCATTAGGATTTGAGCATAATCATTATGATTTTGGTGTATACATTATGACAATATGCTCATACAGACAAATATTACAACTTGTTGCAACTCCCAAATTATTAGATATTATATAGGCCTATACAATAAAGTGATAAATTGTTCCCCCAGAGCTTGAAAGGGGTGAAAAGAATATTTCTAGTGAGATACAAATAAATTTTGATAATAAATAAGACATAGTCCAAATGGCTACTTGCAAAAATCATGTTTGTGCTTGAAATAATAAAAAATATTTGTATCTCTGACGTCTACCAATAGTTTGAGTGTGGTGCTTCTTCATACTGGGTACATGGGAGAATCCATAGTTATGTCATCAGTGCTCTCGTAGATGGGTATTTCTCATTTTCTAAGCAGCATAGAAACACCAATGTGATCATTCACAAGATGGAGAAAAAGAGGCCTCATTCACCAGATTGTCTTGTTTCTGACAAATCTAAAAGGATTAAAACTGTGAATCAAAAATTTAGGAAAGAGTATAGTGCAAAATATCCAGTCATTGCATCAAAAGTCTGTGACAGTCATGCATTCTGTACAGTTTATTACATCGATTTTTCTGTGGCACATGGCTGTGTAAACGATTGTTTCAGACATACAAAATTGGCATCTTACCAATAAAAGGCTGAGGCAAAGACAAAAATTATGTAAATAACGACATTTATGAGTAAGAGTTAAGAATATGAAAAAAAATTTCAAAAGAATTTTTTAAATTTATTTATTAAATATACAAAAAAGTCATAAATGAGCAATCTTTGGCAGTAATAAATAATAATAGTTATAATAATAATATAATAATAATAAACAGCTTAGAGACATTGTTCAGGCCTAGTAGCCACAAATGATAAAGGGCTCTGTCTACAATCATTATGCTCAATCATTTGAAATAGTTGGCATCCCTGCCATTATTGGACATTCTCAATGGGTGTTGTGGATGTTATGTCTGATGCTGGTGTTTGGGTATAGTGCTCAAGAAACTTTGACATTGTAGTACATCCCCTACTAGGACTCCATGGTTGGTTCGTCAGTGGACACTGGAATGTATTTCCTTTAATATGGATACCCTATCCATGTAAAAAATAATTAAGGTAAAATAAAAAAATTGAGAAAAAAATAGATTATCAGAAAATGGCCACTCAAGGACAATTCTGTTCTACAGTCACCATTACAGACAGATTTTGTATCTCAATTTCTAAACATATATTCCTTATCTGAGAAATCTTCAGGACAAATGTTTCCCTTTCTTATTCAGGAGGGGTTAGAAGGGCTTGCTGGCTCTCCCAGGTCTGAAAAGAAATTACAATTTTGAGACATTTTCGTGGAAACATCTTCACTGCAATATGTTAAACTCCTTCCAAATTCAAAGAGCATTGAGATATACCCATTGAGATTACTCTCCATGCAACTTTGAATTCTTCCAGAGGAGTTATAGTTGAGAGGGATTTAAAGAAAATTCCTGAGTCAGAGATATTCACTGGTTTCTCCAACTAAGGAATTTCTCTGTGGGTGTCAAATTTCCATTCACAAAAATGGAATAATACTATCTGCAAATGTAATCATTTTGACATTCATATCGGCACATCCACCTGCCACTATCAAAGCAGAACAGTTGAATTGTAAAGTCAGGCCACATATTTCAAACTCTGTTTTCAAACATTCATAGACCTCTTGGCATGAATCTTTAAAGTGTGCTCATTGTTGTGGCAAAGACCACAATGCTTACAGATGCAAACTTGAACCAAACTGTATTGACTGTAGTAGTTCACACTCCTTGTATATTTGTTCTTACCCTAAGTGAGTGGAAGAGAAAGAGGTACAATGTTTGAAGACTGTAAATAATATCTCTTATCCAGAGGCTTGGAAATTGTCCCCCATTCCATCTTAGCATATGCTGCTGTGCTCTGTTCCACTGCTACAGTGGGCATGCAGACAGTGCCTCCTAGCTCCAACAGCGTCATTTTCAAATCACTTCAAGAGACTTTTACTTCCACAATTAAGATAGAAGACGTATCAGTGTCTACTCCCATCTCTATCCTTATCACTTCTAGTGGCTTCCTGGATCCACTTCCTTTGGTTCTGAATTTTGACATTTTTCTCGGATCCATCCTCTTTTCGGGCTCCAAGATGCAGAACAGTTATTTGTTCACATCATCAGTCACTGGAATCTATTAATGACAGAGACTTGCCCAATCAAACTAGGGCAGGATCCATGGAGGTCTAGAGACCTCTTTCCAGTAAAGAAAATAAAGAAATGTGGTCAAAAACGTGTGTTCTCTAGCCAATTCTCTTCCACATAAATAAAAATGGCCACATTGATACAGTGGAACTGCCAAGGTTTCTATTCTAATTTAGATGATATCAAGGCCTTGACTGATTCCTATCATCCTGTTTGTCTTTTCTTACAGGAAGGATTTCTGAAACCTAACATTACAGTCACCTTTCTTTGAACAGAAATGGCAGGTTGTGTGATGGACGAGTGCATGAAGAAGTGATACTTTTCGTCAATTAGCATGTGCCCACCCTGTCTTTGCCACTCGACACACCTTTGGAGGACATTGCCATCCATGTTTCCTTAGATGGTACCATCACTGTTTGATCTCTCTACCTATCTCCTGGAAAGACTTAAGATCAATTAGACCTTGCTGCTCTCATTGAACAGTTGTCATTTCTCTTTTTAAACTTGGGATACTTTAATGGACATAAACCTCTCTGGGAAGTGCTGATATTGATGGGAGAGGTTGCTCAGTAGAGCTTATGCCCTCAGAGCATACTAGCCAATAGAATCAGGTAGAACACAGTGAGAAGTTTCTGGTTCTATAATTTTACTTTTTTCCTTTCTTCCCATGATTAGATTTTTATTTAGTTAAGTCTTGTAGGTAAAATAATATTTTAGAATTATCCAGAGACTTTTCTTTTACCTAAATACCTATTTTGAAGCAGTGTTCCCTGGTTTTAATAAATGTTTATTGCTTAGTACATTGTTGTTCAATGAAGGCTCTGGTAAGAGGGCCAAAAGCTCCAAAATAAAAGCATTTTAATGTAGTGAAAAGTCCATGTATAATTTTAGAAATCTTGGTTTTAGCTATTTACCAGTTTTTACTTTGGGATTCTCCAGATAGCTGAAAAGCAGTATATATACCAGAGATAGACTGTATGAGGCAGCTCTTCTTATCTAGCTTCTGAGGACCTGCAGAGGAGAAAATCCAAATGACTTTTGTTTTGCTTTAATACATGCATTTGTGCCATTCCTACATAAAGTACTAGCATGTTATTGATTACCTCATGTTTCTAAAAGGGGAAGTTCAATTCAAGTGTACAGTCATTATTGTTTTCTGTTTCAATTAAATTTACTATACACAATTAAATTTACACTGCTACTGTGTGAGATTCCACTATAGTGTGCATTTTATTTTGAAATTTCATTAGTAGCTAGTCTTTTTTTACTTAGTTTTATAGATTCTATATGTATATGCAGTTAATTATTATTTAACTTTTTGAAGCTATTGAATCAGTATCTGCAGAGCTACTAATTTTTGTAATGTTATAGAATATTTTGCAGTACTAAAACAAACATTCCTATTATCATTGATAGTCATCGTATCACAATTTACGTCAGAGAGTTGAAGGCTATGTTTCTAAGTTTCTATCCACCCAAACCTGGCGCCCTGATTTACAGAAGAATCAATTAAGAGACAACTTAAGAAGACATATTAATGAGTAAGTACATGTATATCTGTTTCAAAAACATTGTACAAAAAGAACATAGCTTACAAAGATGTAGCTTAAGTGACAAAAAAATCTATAACTGATGTAGGACACCTCAAACTCTAGAAACAAAAACCAACACCAACTAATATATGCCTTCTTATTATCCAACACAATACAGACTTGAGTCTAAACTATCAACAAACACGTTAGTCAATAATTTAACTTTTATTTTTATTCTTATAATAAATATGTTTTGAATTTTTTATGATGTTTATCTAATTTTTATTGGTTCATGAAAAACTTAGTGTACTGTTTGTATGGGTTACACAGATTTAGAGTGGATTTAGCTTGAGAATTCAAGTTTGCATTGTAGCTGTAAAGTCTCAAAAGATGAGGTGAAAATTGGTGAAAGACAAATTGTAATATGTCTTACAGATAGCATGAAAGTTGGGAAATTAAACAATTAGTTTTTGTTGATGGGTTAATTAGTTATGAATAGAAATAATAGGTGTTAAGTCAGTAGAATGTCATCTATGTATGCAACACATGCATTGCATTTTCTAGCTTTTTGTATTATTATACATGTTTAAAGATTTGTAAGCATTTTGGTCATGTAAGCTGTCTCCTTGTTTGACAGTGTGTGCAATGCTCCAAGTTGCATATTGCTGTCTGGCATTCTTTGTGTAGTCATTTGTAGGTTATAGGTAATGGTGTTAAAAGTACTGTGCAAGAGAGTGGAGGATTTATATGGCAGGTAGGTTGCATGATTTCAAGGTTTTAAGAAAATAAATTAATGGTAAATTAAAAAAAAAGAAAAGTAAGTTTAAAACTTGTGGAGTGGTTGCATGCAGAGTTGCAACAGCCAAGTATAGAAGCAAGAAAGTGAGACAAAAGGGCTGATGTAGCAGTGAGTGAGACTTTCATAAATAGTGAGGTTGTGGTAATTTTAAATTCTTTAGATGAGACTGTAGAATCAGGAATATGTATACAGAAACTTTTTTTTTTGAGATATGAATCATCTCATACCAGAAAGTGATGAAAGTGACCGTTTCCTTGGCCCATATAGAAACAGAACACATATTGACATGCATCTGATGCCAGACACTTTAAATTTCATTTTCATTGGAAAGTATAATTTCCTGAAAAATTCATCCATATCACAGCCCTTCTGCCCTCAAGATGCATTTTGTTTTCTCCAGTTGAAAGATCTTTGTTCTGTTTAATAACTCGGTTATTGAATATGTCTAAAACTTGTACAAATAGGTTGAATATCTAAAACTCTATCCATTTAAAAACCAATTTCACAACTTTGTTGTTAGCAATGTCCCACTTGCAAAAAAACCTCATAATTAAAAGGAAATATCTACATAAACAATTTACTGTTGATACAAAATTCATACATAGTTATTTAATTTTCTTATTTACAGTACAGATTCTGTGATAAACATCTTTAACCCTTTTATGACAGAACACCAAATTTGTTGACTTGCATTCAAAATTTCATTAAACTACTATTTAATGAATTTATATCAGTAAGTTTAGAATGAAATTATAGGTTGTAATTCAAATTTTATTATTATATGCAAGTTATTTTTTTAATTTAAAAATAAATATTAAAATACAATTAAATATGGATTTTAGAGAGTCGTGGTATGTTGAATACAGCATCAGTTAAAATTAGATGTTTATGATGTCAAAATATTAAATCTATAGTTTTTTACAGAACAGAAACTCAAATTACCAATATTGACAAGCTAGAATATAAGATAAGAATCTTGTACCATATTTTGCTGAGATATTGCTTATGTACTGAAAGAAGCACTGTGGCACTGCTCAGCTCTTCCATTTTTTGAATCAATCCCTTATATGAGGTCTGTTCAAAAAATATGCGGACTGTTTGAATTGCGCGGCTCCAGTTGGTTCCAGGGGAATCCGGTTGGTGTTGCTAGGTTCGCACAAATTAGCTGATTACGACACCATTTCCCAATTACATATATCTTCATTTGTGTATTAGCTACATGGTTTTAAGTGAAGTGCGATTTTTTTTCATTTGGCAGATTTCAGAATGAATGACCTGAAGGAGCAATGACTTGCTGTGAAATTTTGTGTTAAACTTGGTAAATCTGCAATTGAAACTTTTGCTATGCTTAACACAGCTTATGGTGATGTTGCTATGAAGCGTACGGCATGTTTCAAGTGGCATGAATGTTTTAAGAATGGTTGACAGTCCATTGAAGATGATGAGCGTCCTGGACGTTCTTCCACATCAACTGACGACCCACATGTTGACAAAATCAACACCCTGGTGCTGGCAAATCGATGTCTGACTGTCAGGGAGCTTGCTGAAGAGTGTGGGATATCAGTTGGATCTTGTTACGAGATTTTGACCTTAAAATTGAAGATGCACCTTGTTGCTGCGAAATTTGTGCCTTAGAACTCGTGAGGTTTTGGCCAAACACCCGATCACTTTTCTTTCCCACCTTCTTTACTCACCTGACCTTACTCCTTGTGATTTTTTCTTGTTTCCCAAACTCAAAAGACCCTTAAAAAGAAGAAGATTTAAAACGATTTTCTGAGATTAAGGCAAATGCGACGAAGGAGCTGGAAGAAATTACAAAAGAAGCGTACCAGGACTGTTTCAATAAGTGGAAACACCATTGGGATAAGTGAGTGCATTGGGGAGGAGAGTACTTTGAAGGAGTTCCAGACCTGTAACTTCTAAATAAAGTACCTTTTGTTTTATGATGTCAGTCCATGTATGTTTTAAACAGCCCTTGTATACTCTTATTCCAATATATGTGAATAACCACTCAGAAGCTAAGAGTGCCCCCTTTGTGGTTTTCTCAGCCACTGTGACCTAAGAAAAGGCTATCACGTTCTTTCAAATCAAGATTTCAAGGAGGTAGGTTGTGTCCTTAGTCTGCTTGAAGTTTCTTACTTTTTTTACACATGAATGCAGCTTAGTTATTGAGCTTAATAAATTATGATGGAATTCTGTGGTATCAGTACAGTTATTTATGATTTTCTTTGGTTATTCAACTGTATATATAAAACTTAAAAACAAATTTGTTTGATATCCTCTACCTGTGAAATTTGAAATTTGAAAAGGTTGTAGCTAGAAGAGACGTTTGCTTTTCTTCATTTATTGTTCTATATTTTAAGAAAAATAAATTTTGTAACTTATTACTAAATAGTAATAATCTATATGCATATATAATGTATAATAATTTAAATATTAAAATATATATCACACATAACTAGTTCACTGAAACACAACAGAGACGGGGTGACTTTGTAAAGACTTAAAAAGGTCAGTTTTATATTATTGGATATGGTAACATAAGTGCATTTACACCACATCAATACAAGTTATGTAATGTTAGCTAAGAATGACTAGAAGGTCAGTGTCATAAAAATTATATAAGTAAATATATAAATACATAATGTTATGAGACTCAAGCCACTAAGAATAAACATTTGTATTTTTATGTTATAATATGTAGTAATTTTAGCACACACACATATGAAATTTAAATTTATTTTCTTTTTTTTTGAGATGGTTATGAGGTCAGTGAGTTGACAGATCCTACATAGTTCAGGTACATAAAGTATAAAGTCTTACTGAAAACAAATGTTCCAAATGTGTTTAGGAGATTTTAGAGATTGCATAAGTAATGTTTGAGTTTGGGGGATGAAAAATAGTTATTAATTATAACATGAAATCACATTCAAATACGTAACCAACATATTAGATATTTACACAAACAAATCTTTTCTAAAAATATTTCATTAAAAAATCTGATTTTTTTGTTTACAAAAAAACTTGTAATATTTACTAACATTCTGCCAAATTTTGTGAAAATGCACATACTGTACCAGATGTTATAGTGTAAATACTTGATGTGTATGAATATGCATATAAATTTGTGTATATTTTACCAAGCCCATTGCGAAAGGGTTAATTCAATAAGAATACATGCTGTGGCCGTAGATTAGCAAATTACAAATAAAATATGATATCATAGATGTTAACCCAATTTTTTTGGCTTCTGGTTCTTTGTAGCATTCATAACAAATAAATTAACTTCAAAAGAATATTATTGGTGAGTATGTTAAATCTACTTTTGTTATTAATTCCTTTTAAAAAATAAGAATTAATTTCTAATAAAGGCATAAAACTTTACAATGAATTTTGTTAGTTAAGTTACACATTTTCAAAGAAATAGCTGTTACTAAGGTAAGTCATATTTAATGATGACAGTCCCCCATCTTAATGGCTGAGAAAGAAGAAATTAATGAATTTTAGATTTCCAAACACTTGAAACAAAAATGTAAAGTTTTACACAATCAGTGCAAGTTTTAAAAAAATTCACCACTCCATTAGATGATACTTTCTGCTATTCTGTATCTTTACTCATAAATTGTCAATTTCAGAGTACTTTGGCTTTTGAAATATATATTGCACTCGAGGTAGCATTAAAAATTTTAAATCATTTTCAGTGTCACTATTTTCATGAAATGGCCTATTTATTTAAGAAAACATTGCCTTCTATTGAAATAGGAAATAATTGTTAGATAAGTAGAGAAATTAAACTTGTATGAGTGTCTTTTAGTGGAATCAAGAGTAGAAAACTGGTATAATAAATGCAGTTGCTAAAGTCCATCAGAACAGATAGAGAAAATGAATGAGAAATTTTGGAAAGAGATAATTGTTTCTCACAAGAATGAAATATGTTAATCTATATTGATTGAGAATATTTGGAGTCTTAACAAGAACAATGAGAAGTCTCTTGATACAGTTCAGAATCATTTTCTTCACCAAGTGGTTAAGAAATATGTTTGTGTGTGTTTGTGTATACAGGGTGTCCATAAATTTTTCACCCCATTATAAGCCTTTATAGATTCTTTATTATATGAGCTCTCTTAAAATGGTTCATGTTATTAATTGGCTGTGAAGGATCAAAGCATAGTTAATTTTGATGTTTTGCTGCACATTGACCTGAAGAATAATAAAATTTTATCTCCAAGTTTTCCAAAAATCAGTTTTGAGGCCATGAAGTGTAAGAGTTTGCTCTAGCTGAGGTATGTTGAAATGCTGAAGAGATTTGACATATTTGGATTCAGAATAGATGTACTTTGTCTGGCAAAGAAATGGACTGTTGTCAATAATAGACCTACAGATAAACATTATAGGTTTAGGAAATTTAAACTAATGGCCAGGATGGAAAATTTAATGCATTACAAAAGAGCTAGATTTGTTAAAATGAAAATTAGAATACTAGAAAGGGCTTGTGAAGTACAATTTGCATGTAATAATAGTAATAATAATCACTGTTTTTATTTAACAGTAAAGATTTATTTTAGAGCTATTAAAAATAAGCAAAATATGAGAAAAGAAAATGAATTGTGAAGAATAGAAAGTAGTGTTTTGGTTATGAGTGTGTTGAGTTTTTAAATGATTTTGTTATTGTTCTTTTGCCACTGAGGGTGTTGGTTAGATTCCTTACCCTTATAATTTGTTTGGAGGAAATGTTTTGGAATGTGATATGGATATTAATTTAGAGCTTGGAAAAAAAAAATTGAATTTGAATCCTTAGATCATGCTCACTTGCACAACCTTCAGTAACTATTACAGGATCTATAAAACCTCATTCGAGATTCCATAGATTTCATTTTTGTTCTTTCTCTCTCTCTCTCTACAAGTTGATTTTCCCTGATAGCTCTACAAGGACTTCATTATGGCTGGTGTTCTTCTTCCACTTCCCTGTCTCTTGTTGTATCTTTTATTGGATACCATGTTAAGACTTCACCTCAAAATTATCAAATTTCATTTGAGTAATCTCTAAAATTTCCTAAATAAATTTCAGATGATTGTTTCCAGTAAAACTTTATATTTATCTGTAATTTTCTTTACACTAATTCTATCTCATAACCACCAAAATAAAATTGAAATAAATATAAATTACCCTTTTTTGTTCTTTCTAGTGTGACTTCAGATTATAATGTGAAACTACAGTTGTTTATCTTCATTAACTTTAAAGTCTCAACAGTATACATCTATTTATAATGAAATGTTATGGTTTTGTTGCTTTTGAGTTGTGTCTAACAACTGTTGGGGCCATTATAAGACATAAATCACTGGTGAATGTAACCTAATGTAATGTTAAGTAAGTTAAAAGGTTAAAGCTCAGAAAACAGCATTTAATGAATTTGAAGACTGAGGTGCTGGATTATGTGGTTATAGTGAGTATTGTTCAGTTCAGAAGAATGTCTTGGTGTTCAGCCATCACAATGATGATGGAGATGTAGAGAATTAAAAACTGTCACTTTAGTTATGGTTGAAAATTGTGTCAATTGAAATACCATGTTGATGCATGTAGGGATGTTGCTATCAAACTATCATCTATTTCATGTCAATAAATCAACTAAGCTGTAAAATGTATTGTCTTTTCCACATGATGTTTAAACAAAGATAGGAAAAGAATAGTACCAGTTTTATACATTGGTAATTCCAGAGCCTCAACATTCCTACTGGGCTTTTTTCTTATCAGATAAATTTTACATTTTATCTTATATTTTCAATACAGCAGTTTAATGGAGTGGGAGCTGTGGTCTTGTGGTCTCTCTAAGAGCCATGAAGCTTTTTCTGTTGGGCCACCAAAAAAGCGGGCTGAAAACAAAAATGTTGAATTAATTTTGATTCTAAATAAACAATAAGCCTATATAAATTATGTTGAAATAATTAAATAGCACGGTATGTTGAAAGGAGATATTGTTTTTAATATGACACTATTTTCCAATACTGTGTTAAATTAACAGGTGGAAAAGCCTCAAAGGAGTTTCAGCCTAAAAGAGTTTAAGAACCACTGCTATGCAGAGTTAGACAATTTGACTGACCTTTTAAATGCCATAAGACTTAAAGGTTAAAAATATGAAGTGAAATGAGTATTATTGTTCTATCCATTTTAGCATTAACCATATGTTCCAAAGTATTTCTCCAAAGAGTGTCTGCTTCTAATCTTTTCACATCTATTTCCTATTTTTATTTTGCTGCTAATAGCTAAAATAGAAACCTGCTAAACATAAAGTAATGAACCACAACTTCTGTTGTTAGACTGTTTATGTAACATCATGGGTAGCAAACAAATTCATTTGGCACAACTACCTTTTTTTTTATAGTTTACTGTAATTTCATCTTCAAAGGACATAGTGAGAGAGGATTTATCAGCTTGTTTACAATACAGTAGTTACAACTAGAATTGTTGAAAGGAATAAAATCCAAGAAAATGCTTATGATATTACTCTGTACAAAGTTTATGCCAATCCAGTAAACTTCATTGGCATTTGTAATTTAGTTATCCTCCTAGTATGATCAGAATTTAGCAGTATAGGTACACAAAGTAAGTGCTTATGAGCATGTATATATGTTATTACCATTTGCTTATAAATGCATTATTATTATTTATTTTTCTTGAAACATAGAACAATAAATAAATATCAAAAACAATGACTTCCAAAACATATTATATGCTGACAAAAAAGCATTTTGTTTGTTTGTTGTTTTTTTTACATTGGCTTTGTTTGTCTAAGTGTTGGTCTTGCATTCTCCTGTCTATTATACCCACCTAAATGCCCTTGGCAGTATCTAATTTGCAAATTTTTCCACTTTAGTTATTGCACCTTCTATCCTGGTGTTGTAAATAAAGCATGTTGCTTAGATAATGTAATCAATTTTCTCAACAAAGCATTGGTCATAATTTTCTATGAGTGTTACACTTTGTCCTGTAAGGGATTGAGATTTTCATGCCACCTTGTGTATTTCAATATAATTATAAAATCTTAAAAAAAAAAAAAAAAAAAGATATTTATGGGTATAAATTCCTGTAATATTGTTGTTAACAAGGTGGCTAAGCTGAACTCTCCTACTCCTCTGCTATCTAGTGTTTCTTTTAGTTGGGGCTGTCCATGTTTTTTACACTGAAAGATGAAAATATTCATTTGACTTGGTGTGTTTTCTCCTTGAGCTTCTGAAGTTGCCTTTTTCAGTGATCCCTGGAAGAATTTGGATTTTGTTTTCTTACACTTATTAAGTAGTCTTCTTATGAGTCTAGTTTGGATCCACCTCCTGCAACATCTGTTCAATTAATCATTTGGATTTTGGGGGCTCTTTTTTTCACTTTTAGTCTATTCCTCCCTTGGTGGAGGTGGGCAAATATTTAGTTTCTCCTCCTTTTTGATTTTTCTGTTTCAGGTTTGAAGGTTAACTGTTTTATTACATGATGGTACAGATAAACATGGTACCCTTTGTCTGTTTACTTGCCTTGATTTTCTGTCTCCTGATGGAAGTTTTTTTCTTTTTCTTTTTTTTGCTGCCAATATATTGGAATAACAAGTTGGATTTGTTGGCAATATTGTAAGACTTTCACTCCCCTGAGATCCATCTATATCCTGATGGGTCCTTTCTTTCCAAATCTCTGCCAACTGGGAAAAAGAGTTACATCCACCTTTTCAATTCTTTTACAATAAGTTTTTCACATCTGCAATCAATTGTAATCTGATAATTTGTTTTGGCATGTCAGTCATGGAAGTGTTATGTGACCCACTTTACCTTGTTTTTTTGGTTATCATCTTCACTATTTATTCAGTGGGGTCATTCAGTTTGCCTTGATTTATTCTCATTTTGTTAGAGGTTGATTCTGAAATATCCATTTTGCATATTTTGGTTCATACAAAGGAAGTATCTTCAGAGTTGTGTCTCATCAGATTTAACACATTTGTCTTTGATGGCTATTTCATTTATCCATTAGTGGGACATTTTTTATGGACAGCTTTTTTGGGGAGTTTACTCCTATCCCATGGCTGTTTTTAATAATATCTGAAGGATTATGAGGAGGGTTAGTGTCTTCTCTCATTATCTTCCAGGGTCCCTTACATCTTGCTTCCACTGGATTCTACTTTGTAATGAGTCTTTCCCAGACACATATGCTTCTCTCAGTCCAATTCCACACAAGTAACCAGTTTGATTATTAATTTTACTGGTTGCAACAGGCTCTGTAGAAGTGAGATATTTCATAAGACCATTTAGGTAGGAACTTACTAGATGGTATTCCATATTATTATGAATCACCACTCATGGACTATCATGAGAAAAGCTAAAAGAGATTCTGCTTATCTCTGTTATTTGTTTAATTGAACAAATCTGGATCAGTTTGCTTTTACAAATTTAAGGATCTTGGTTCACCTATTGAATTTTTTTCAGAACACTGTTCCACAGGGCTCCCCAACATGCATATACTCATAGATTCTACTAATTAAACTAAGGAGTCCTTACCACACCCAGTTTCCAGTCATTGGCTTTTCATCCAGAGTATTAGAGTGTGTTCTTCCACCTTTGGAGAAAAGGATGATGTTGGAGGTCCTTCTACTCAGATTCTTGGATGATTTTCCCAGATGTTAGTAGGAGTGACACCAACCTCTGCAGGAGCTTGCTCATATATTCATTTCTGATTGGTCTCTCATGCTATCCAGTTTTGGTGTTTGTTACTCTTCTCTTTGGTCAATATTTGTTTTGTGTATTGTTTATGGAAGGAGGCTCATTATTTTTTCATAATTCCAAATGCAAAGTGGTCCCATTCATCCCAGGTGTTTTGTTGAGCACAGGTTCTATAATTGCAGGAGCAAATGGAATACTTCTTGCCTGTTGGTTGGAGAGTGAGGATAAACATTCATAATTCAAGACCAGCTGAATTCTGTTCTTTTGGTTGAGTACATGATCCCATCACTCTAGACCTGGGGATTTGCCTTTTGAACTTCTTCAAGTAGAGATAAAGTTTGGATCATGTGATACTAATGCTTAAGTAGTCAAAGCTGATGTTGAAGAATTGTTATATTGTCAGCAGAAGTAAATATTATTGGAAATACGTTTTTAGTTCAGGAAAAATATTAACCTCTAGTACTTATTACCCCTCGTTGTGTGGATTCCTGTACGTGGTGAGGGGACCTCCCAGGGAAGGTTCTGCTCTGTCTGGTTACCTTCTCTGGTATCTAAACATCCACCCATGTGTTTGCCGTGCGTGGCGACCCGTGAAGGGGAGGAGAGGATCCTGGTGGTTGAGGGGTCCAACCCTAACACACCACTTTGGCCTTGAATTCCTGCAGACGGGCAGCCCTTGGGTGGTCCCCCTAGAGTCAATTGGCTGGTCCACTTGGGCTAGAGCCAACCAAGTACCAGTGTTGGAAGTTCTCAACGGGTGTTGTGGACATTGTGCCTGATGCTGGTGTTTGGGTATAGTGCTCACGAAACCCTGGCGTTGCTGCATTGTCCTTGCGTGACTTTGTAGTGCGTCCCCTTGTAGGGCTCCATGGTGGGTGGGGTCAGTGGGTACCGAAACTTTTCCTCTTTCCTATTTATCCTCCAAAAAATTTAAATAAAATTGTAAAAAAACAGTCAATGGGTAAGCGACCACGTCTTGAATACTCAGAACAGCAATCTTCACTATTTATACTGATTCGCTTAGTTCTATACTTGCCTTGGAGTCGCTACATGTTAGCTCACATCCTATTCTTGCTGATATTCGAAACCGACTGGCCCATTTCTCATTAGCAGCTACTTCAATCCAGTTTTTCTGGATACCAGGCCATGTTGGGATTTGCGGGAACGAGCTTGCAGACATGGCAGCTGAATATGTCTGCTTCAGCACTGTCATCCCTATGCCTATTCCATACATGGACTATGGTGTTGTCTTCAAGGCTTGGCTCCATGCCAGCTGGCAGTCCACTTGGAGTGAGCAACGCAACAACAAACTTTTTCAAATCAAACCCAAAATTGGAGTTTGGCCATCCAGCCTCCATAAAGTTCGGAAGGAGGAAGTTGTTCTCACTAGGCTACGCATTGGTCACAGTTTTTTAACTCATCATTTTCTTTTATCTGGAACTGATGCACCAATGTGTAGTTTGTGTAACACTCAAATCACTATCAGCCACGTTTTACTTTCTTTCCATCGTTACAATTCTCAATGACGGCAATATTTTAAACATATTTTTTCCCAGGGTCAGTCTGTAACATTGGACAGAGTTATTGGTGATGGTGACTCTGTCCACCTTGATAACGTTTTTAATTTTTTAATGGCCATTAATCTTTTTCATCTCATTTAAGGGTTGCATATTTATTCATTACACCTTTTTAATTGTGGCTCCTTTTTTACAGTTTTAATCTCTCTCATTCAATTTGACATTGGACAATGGCCAGAACAATAACTTGACACCAGGACTGGAAAGGCCAACTTCAGGTGACTAACGCTGCTGTTTGAACTACTCGTTGTTGTCCTGGCGAGTAGTTGTTATACTTTTGCTGCATATCGTTTCACACTTTTACTACTTTACTTTTTAGTATTGGCCATATTGACTCATAACCCAGAACCAGGACTGGGAAGACCAACTTCAGGTGACTGATGGTGAGTCTTGAACTTACTTGTTAGTCCTCCTGTCGTGTTATGATCATTACCTTTTTGCTAGAGTAAATACCTTACAAATTCTTATACTCTGCCTTCTATCTTAACGTTGTAGACTAGGTGTCAACATTGGTTTTATACTTTTTTTGTTTTACCTTCATTTCCATTTGTCTTTTACTAGATTTTATTTTACTTTTTTACCAGATGTCTGGTGCAGATAGCTTCGTTGCTTTGTGCTATAAAACACTAAATCAATCAGTCAATCAATCAGTACTTAAGTTACAAAATTGTTTTGTACTTGGGTTTCATACTTGCTGAGCATTTTTGTAAGCCGTATTTATTCTGTCAAGTGGAGGGAAAAGACAAATTAATTTTTGTAATTTCAAAGATGCAATGTATAAGACCAAAATGTTATCAAGTTCTTATATTGGTACAGGGAAAAACACTATTATTTATGTGTCTTTCTAACTGTTGTGTGGGTTAAAGAAAACATTTCTTTTCAGGACAACAATTTAGCCAACTGAATTCAAATTACCAGTACAAATATGGCTTTCTTGACTTTTGGATTTATGTGGTTTGAAAGATGCTCTTTCTATTAATTATAAGCATGTACTTAAGAGAAGTAAATGTGAGTAGACAAAAGGAAAATAATGGAATTGTGGTAGGTTTTACTTTATTGGGTTTGGAAAATATATTTATATCTCAACAAATCCAAAAATGTGGAAGGTTTTTATGTTCCAGCTTCTAAATAACTTCAGTGGAGTTTTGAATTAACCACAATAGACATTATATAACAGGTATATTAAAATATAAATTGAGTAATAAGACAGGAGGATGTAGTATGTGCCACACAAAAATAGAATATTTAGCTTTTTTTCTATATTTTATTTCAAAGTAAGAAATCAAAACCTATTTAACATTAATCCTGGTCTACTTCTTGTTGACATATATTGATGATAAAGTTGTTTAATTAAATTTAAAAAAGTAACTGACATGTTGTAACATATGCCCTAACTGGACTAATGTCATAAGTAGTGTTTCTTGGATGTGTGCTGGGAATGTTACTGTTTATAATTTACTTTAATGACACTGATGTGTAGGAAGTTCAGAAATTAAGTTTGCTATTGACAAAATATTTAAAATCTGACTATCATGATGATATGATTTTACAGAAAGACTTTGGTTGGTTAGTTAAAAAAAACATGCATGGAAGATACTATTTAACAGTAGTAACTGAAGGAATATGCATTTGTGTAATAATATGAGTTACTTATGTAATTTAAAATTTAATTTTCTTAATTATATGGATGCAGCAAAGAATCTTGGAGTATTGGTTGATACTGTGTTGAAGCTTTTGAAATAGTGTGATGTATATTTTTAGATAAAATTAATAGTAATAAAGTAAACAAAATCAAAAGGAAAGACTGCATTAAAAATAGTAAATCCAAACTTCTGACTAATTATATTAGTTTGTTATAACCTAAAACAAGCTAAAACAAAAATAAAAAATGCTGCACTAATTCGAAGGATTCCAGGATACAAGCTATAATGTGGGATATAAAATGTACCCTAGGTTTTGGAGATAACTATAAGTGGGACCCACATTGTAGTGAGGATACACTTTCTATCAATCTTAACCTTCATTCACCTGTCTCATATGAAGAAAATAAAGAAGTAGCTAGAGAAGTTAAAATAATATAGAAATAAAAGTTAGGAGAGCGAGATGTGGGTGCTCAAGCCTTCAACATCTCGCATCTATATTGCCCTTCACTGCCTACAGACAGTTATGCAAAGGTGACTGCTTTCCACATTAAAAATTAATTGAAAAATAATAAGAAAAATAAGGTACTACCATTTGAGGGGAAATAAGTTAAATAAACTTACCTCTTGAAGTTAACATTCCAGCCCCCATTAAGGTAGAAAGACACTAATTGATAGCTCAGTGAATGAATTATACTAGTATGAAGGGTCCCATCCAGTTATCCAAATTAATTAGTATAACTTCCAACTACCACCCGTTAAGTCTACTGTATCTATCATGTTTTAAACAAGTCTTGATATGCAGTAGGGTGTACATCTGCATAAAACATTACCAAGTTGTATAAATGACATTATTCATAGCTAAAAATAGTTAATAGAAATGTTTAGTTAAATTTCTTTAATTTTTTATTTCTTTATATTTATTTAATATAGTCTTATATTTGTTACGGGTGAATATTAATACAAACCTGAATACATAATGGCTGTATTGTAAAGTCACTAGTTAAGTCACATTTGGATTGTTGTGTGCAGTTTTGATCCTTTTATCATATGAAAGATGTTAGGTTGTGTGAAGAGTGTTGAAAAGAAGTCTGCTACTATGACTTTAGTGATGGGTGGTTGTCATGTGAAGATAGATTGATCTTTTTGGTAGTTTTTGTGAAATTTAAAGGGTCAGAATTGACCTACACAATTGTAAGATCCAAATTATTTAGAGAATTGATATGAGTAATGCATCATGTTTCATATTTTGACACTAGAAACCTAAAAGTAACAAGCAACTTTATAAATAGTAGATACACTGAAAGTGATTAGTTAACTTGTGTGCATATACTTGCAATCAGATGTGTAACTGCAGAATCGTGCGGATGGATATTTTGTGTTTCGTTGGATGTGATTTTTTGATGGTCAGTATCTGTTATAAGTGGTTTGAGAATATATGTTTTAAACCTATTTCATTTGAATTTGTGAATGGAATGAAGTGTTGCTGATGTTAACATTTGAAGAATTATTTTATTTTTGTCTTTTATCTTTTACACTGCCTATACTTAATCAGCTCTTGATTGGATTAATAAGTGTTATGTTTTGTAGAATTCTGTTATGTGGCATATGTGTGTAATATTTAATGTTTAAATTCATTTGTGGTTTTTGCATGTAATACAATATAGATCAGGAATGCTGGCTTTGGGAGTAGCAAGAGTTGTAGAACAAGTGGTTAACCCAAAGATTAATCATGTTTTCCTACCTCAAATCAACACTGCTGTGAGAAGATACCTTGGTTTAGAAAAACCTCCACAGGAGTATCATGTAAAGGAGAAAAAACCTGACCCACAAACTCTGTATAAAGGAAAAATGGGTACAAGTCTTTCATGGTCGGCTCCACCTCAAACAGTTGCATCACAACTGGGAATTATAAAAAAAGAAGAAAAGGAAGGAAGCTGCAGTCAGTCTTCAAAAGGTACATATGTAATTATATATTTTACTGCCCAAAAAGTAATGTTTCTGAACTAAATGAATTTAATTGAAAAACTTCCTTCTGTTGTGTTTCACTTTTATAATAATTTACGTGTGTCATGTGCATTTATTTGAACAAATGTTTTACCAACTTTGTCCTAAAAATGTGTGAAAACCTCCATAGGCTTGTGTTAAGACTGTTGCTGTGTATTTAGTATATACTCTTAGATGATTTTTCTTACTTGTATTTAAGTTTCCGATATTACATTGGCTGTGAAAGCAAACAAAGATGTAATCAAATGTGTGTGTGTGAATATTTGTCATGGCCAGGTAACTTGAGATGCTGATCACAATAACAATTTCAATACTAAGAGAAAGGTGTTGCCAGAACTTGATGTGGCAGTTATAGTATGGTTAAAATATTATAATGTGTTCTCTTTGTTTTCACTCATGGGTTCTTGGAATTCATAATGAACTTTTATAACTAGTATTGGTGACAAAATTTTATTTATTTTGACATTTTACCAAGTAATTCAGAAAGGTGTCAAGTGTACAGGGACACTGAACATCCTCTATGTCCTCTCTTTTACCTCTTGGAGAGCAGATTGATGTTCAGTACTAAAGATGTATTATGCCTTTGTTTGGTCCAAACTGGTCTCTGGTTCTTCCAGGATTTTGGACTTGAAGTTGTTGGACCCCATTTACCATCTGGGGCTTCAGCACTTCTTCAGTCTCACAAATTTCTTCATCTCTGCTGCTTGCAACTTTATCTAGTGTATGCTTCAAAACTTCAATCCTTACCACAGCATCCCACCTGAAGTTGTCTTCCTTCTACAGCAGGCTATGCTTTTTCAGAATAGATGCTCCTTTTGTCATTCATGTGCAGGTGCATCTGGCTGAATTAGGTCTGCTCATGGATGACACTGCTGTTTCTATCAGTCAACTCATCCCACCATAATCTGTGATGATGAGAAAACCCACTTGTAGAGAAAATTTTATGTGCAACAACTCAAGCCCAAAATAAACCAATACAAAGGAGCACCTTTATGCCTATATTAATAAATATAATCCAACATCTAAACATGCCTTCTACATTCCTACACTCAATTACACAACAGCCTTTAAACATGTGGTTAGCTATTGGTCAGTTACCTCTTTCTTTCTTTGTGATCCTGACAATGACTGAAGAAGGTTGAAACATTGTTGCTCCTTTACATAGTACTTTCTCTACCCATACCAGCAGTTTTATACATGTATAATCATCCCACTATGGCTTATTACCATTCCCACCTGTAACCTTTTTTTGAGTCATCTAAAAAGGTAGATACTTCCAATTGGAGTATGCTGGTCTACATTACAGATCACATGATCTTTTTGTACTTTAAATATTTAAGGTCATTTTCAGACTTAATACTTCTAACATTCAATTTATTGTGTATATTTTTACAAAATTTGGCAGTATTTCAATTAATTTTATAAGTCTTTAACATGCAAAAAATTAATTTTAGTAAAGTATTTCTAATAAAATAAAGATTTGTATATCAGTATATTGAGTATTTCTACTATATATTCTAGAAAAAGTACCCACATGTGAGTACTTTTCTTAATTGTATTAGTTGAATAATCTATATGTAAAGAAATTTTTATGCTAAAATTAAAAATACTTTTTCTTATCTTAAAAATCTCAAACTTCCTTTGTGTAATTTCTAAGACCTAAATACATTTCAGTTTTTTTCTTTCAAGTAAAACTTAACAGTTTATATGTTATTTTCTCTGACCTAACTCAATGATATTGGTAAATCTGACCAACCTCATAACAACTTGTATTTAAAAAAATTGAAATTAATTTTTTTTCTTTGTGTAATGATTTAATATTGTAATATAAAACTGCACTTGCTTATCCTAATTGGCTCTTAGTTCATAACAGTATACATCTATTTATGATTAAATTTTATAGTATTATTGCCATTTTTGTTGCACTTTGAACCATGAACAACTATTGTCCAATTGTCCAAGCACTTATAAATTATAAATCACTTGGGGAATGTGCAGCTCACATTACAATATTGAATTATATTACCCATGAGCTAATACAACTGGTACAACCAGCTCATGTGCATGCCTTTTCAAATGTTTTTATTTTATTATTATTCATTTATGTTACTTAATCTAATCTAATGTAAAAGTATCCTTATAATTTACATTTTAGTTGCTTTTATGATTATACGTAAAGAATAAACATGAAAAACAAGAAATGAAATACTTATGAAATCTTTTTCCTTGCTTTCAGTTGTTGAAGAGAGCTAACCCTAATTTTTTAATACTACTCATAGTATTGCACTTAATAATTTTATGAAACTAATTAATGCTCCAAACAATATAAACTAATAACATGCAAAAAGTAGACAAATTCCTTTAACTCTTAAAAAATTTTCTGGCTTCCTAACTCTTTGACAGTAGTTGTTACAAATTTATCTAATCTAGCCACTAATTTTCTCATTGGAGCACTGTTTGTACCAAGAGTGAACATGGCATTTAATAGTTCAAAATGTAACATTATACAAAATGTCATATGATAGATGAAAACCTTATGTTTCTATTGTTGTCAGATAATATATAATTGAATGTAAGAGTAAACTGTTGACAAATTACGAAAGGGTAGATGGGACAGATGAGTGTAGTAGGAAGAGGCTGATTTTCTGTTTGATAACTCTGCAACCAAATAAAGTTGAATACTATAGTAATTGTGGTTTATTTGAGCAATAATGATTGTATAGAAAGTAATTCATGCTTAATTTTGTGCTTTCTCAAGGGGTGGTGGACAAAATACGGACAATGGCATGCTAAGAGAAAATGTGTGACACTTGGAGAAATTTGTTTGTTTTTTCAAATATTGCCTTATGGAATTAAAACTTTAAACTTGTATACTATTAAAATATGGGTTATTAACTAATAGTTTATGCTATTCTAATTGGTATAACATGAACAAAAAGTAATTTAATAAAATTTTGAATGAAAGATACTAAAACCTTGTGTCATGTGCAATAAAAAATACCTGGGTAGAGAGGGTTAATGTTGTATCATAGATTTTTTACTGCTAAATATGTACCCATGGATGGTACTGTTTAGTTCCTATCGATTACTCCTTGATAAGCCACACATAGACAACACTGTTTTGTTAGCATTTGTGTGTAGTGAGTAATGTTTTGTCATCATTAATTGCACCTTAATACGTCCCCATAGACTATAAAAATCAAGTGTGGTTATTTACTTCTTTACTTACCAATAAAAGATAGATTTGAACAAATTGTTTACCAGTTATATCACACCTTGACAATAGTATTTTGTTATTGGTTTTTACTACTTCCAATGTACCCATTGTAGTTAACATTTTGTCCTATTTGATTACTCCTTTACATTATATATAAACAGTAATTATTGAATCTAGTTAAATACCACTTCGTGTACCAATAGAACTTAGTTTTTTTACACATAATTGTTTGCTCCACATAGTGTCACCCATAGTTAATGTATAGATGTGGCTACTTGCTCTGTAACATCTAAAAATAAAAGTAGATAAAGTTTAATCACCTTTTTTGAACTCTTTGTCCATGGAGAGACAATATTCTTCAAACTTGGTTCTGAGCCTATGCCACTTGAATGTATTCATAACTTAGCGTGTTCTGGGGAACATTAAAAATTATTTCAGGGTGTCTTCTTGATATGACATGTCATACCCACTGATTGTATTTTTAATTCACTGGTCTTCCATTGTTCATGCTCCTGTTGTTTCCTGGTCGCAACCCTCTTTGCTGACATCCAATATTCTGGTCTCCTGTGCCTGATTCTTCAGTCCTGTCTTGTTAGGCTGTCATTTTTTTTATTTTTGTCTCCCTCTTCATTTTTTCCTTCAGATCCCATCTCAGTTTGGGGACACCTCTTATGAGGCCCCTTTAATGTCCTCTCACAGTCTCTCTGAACCTTGTTTCTGTTATTTCAGTCCTATCTCCTACTTCTCAACTTTCTATCACATCTTATCCACCCTCGTGCATTATTCTTTCCCTGCGATATGATATTCATTTATCATTGCACAAAGGATTGTCAAGTTTACCTCCATGATCATTCAACTGTCCCACTGCTGTTAGTCTTCTACTTCAATGTACCAATGTATGTGACACACTTATCACCTTGGTTTCCTTTTCATCATTTTTCTTTGACTTTATTATAATGTAAAACATTCCTCCTGTGAAACATGATGGTTCTTTTAAGATGTGTCTAGTGTACCTTGTATTTTAGGATGGCATTTTTTTCAACTTCTGACTTTCTCAATGTCAGTTTCCTTCTATTCTGCTTCTTTTTCTACCCATTTTATTTATTTCTTCTCCACTTCTCTCATTACTTACTTTGGAATAGGATTGTTATTGTCACTGTCCTTGCTGTTATCTGGGTCCCAATAGAACCTTAGTTAGATGTTTCTGATCTCTTTAGATGTGAATCCTATTCCTGTTTGTCATTGTAAGCACACCTAAGTCCTTGTTGTCTCCCATTTTCTCATCACTTTTTTTTTTTTACCTAAGTCAGTCTTACCTTTCTTCAGATATCATGGCAAGGGAGTGCTGTCACACCATTTTTTTAGTATCTCCTCCTTTAGTTTCTATTTTCAATATTATTTATGTTCTGGACAGATACTCTTGTTCTATATGGGCCAGTTGGTGATTTATTACATCCTTTCACCTTGTGATTCCTGTCACTGTCGTTTTCTAAGTGAGACAGATTTTCTTCACACGTGGACTCTCCTTACTCCATTATGGACTGGACATGTTAGGGACTTTTGGATTGCATTAAGTAACTAGTGCTACCTCACAATGTTTATTTACCCACAACTCCACATTGGGTCAGATTAATAGAAAATTATCAGATCATCTACTGTGTCCCAGTCAGTACACACTGTAAGATGGAGTGTTCTGGGAGACCACTGGAATTCTACTCATAGTATTTACATGCAACTTTTTGCAACCTGCATTGTAGTTTTCAGAGGCAAGCTCATCTGCTGCACGTATTTACTGGAGATACACAAGTACTGAATGTATGGATAGGACTGTCTCTTCAACAATCTTCACTCCTCATAGACTTTTTTTCTTATCTTTTTGAGAACATGTTTTCTTACTTGCATCTGTCAAAAAGAGTTCAAGTTCTTTTTTACAATGCTACCATATTGGTCACTTACTCTTGTGTGGGGTTCTATTCCCAGTTGCTTATAATTCATTCTTCCATTGTATTAATTGTTTTGTAATTATTCTCCAGCCTTTCATGTTTCACCAAACTTCCTTGGTTCATTTTGGAGGGTGTTTAAATGACCAGATGGACGTTTTAGATGCTTCCCTTCATATTCCTTTTTCTTCAGCATCCCAGCATTGCATTCATTCTTTCCTTCATGAGGGACAGGTCTTTTCATCCAGAACCTTACAGTTGGGTCTGGCTGTGAATATATATGTTTGTCAGATTGTCAAGGCATTTGCCCATCTTTCACTTTCACATTTAACAGTTTCTTCATAACATGAAGAACTGATTGCCTTTGGCTCTATTAATATCGGCATTTCATACACAAACATTTCATTTGGAAAGCTACACATGTAAATTTATTTGTTTTATTGGAGATGCCCTTTCTTATTCTCATCCAATACTTCATACTTTTGGGGGTTTTTTGTTGTTGTTTTTTACACCTATCTCAGTTGGAACAAGGTTTTTCAGTTTAGATGTGATTGACAAAAGCGATGGTTTTTGGTTATGAATCATCTCCTTCATTAACTGTTAATGAATTTCCATGGAAGCTTATTTTTCCCTTGGGTTGTGTTCACTTGCACAACCTCATTTGAAATTCCTTAGATTCCATTTTTGTTTTCCCTCTCTCACTCTCTACAAGTTGATTTTGTCTGATAGTTCAATAAGGACTTCAGTATGGCTGGTGTTCCTTTTCCACCTCCCTGTCCCTTGTCGTACCTTTTTATTGGATACATCTCTCACAAGTTTGAGGGAATGTATGGACTATCATGAGGCTGCTGATCTTTCATTGAATCAGGGCTCTATATCATTCTTTTAAAACTTCTTGTAGTTTGTTAGGTGATGGATCATTTCCTTCCATTAGTATGGGGTAGATTGGTTTTGATCTATTCTCAGTATTCAACCATTGTCTCTTCCATTTGTCAACTAGGGGACACCCATTCTCATTTACTTTGTTTTCAGATGTTAGATCTGCTCTTCTATGATCACAAATTACACATTTATCTATTGGTCTATTACCCTGGGTGTTTATGTTCTGGTTGTGGATTAATTACCTCATCCAAATGTTATTACTCCTCATGAAGTTATTTCAAGGTTTTCTGGTGATTATGCTTTTGGTTGCATTTTCTTCTACTGGTCAAGTTTGCTACCATCTTTACAGCCAAAATCGTTTTGTTCTGTTCTGATCCTTGGTTTTGGTGGTGATTGCTTTTGGCCTAGATTGGATGATGGCTATTGGTTTTCTTACCTTTCTATTCGTCGTCTTTCTGGATTTTGTCTGTCATGCAAGCGATTACATGTTAAGTCATTACCATTGCTCTGTTTTAAGTCTGTATGCCTGTTGTTCCTTGTTCTTCTCCTGGTTCAGCCATCCCCATCATTGATTCTTCATTTGCCCAGCCCCTCCTTTGCCAGTGTTATTGTTGGTGTCTTTTCATGCTTTATCAACACTTTGGCACCATGGTTGGTTTTTTTGTAGGGCAATCGAGACTTTTTGCATAAGTGGAATCTCTTTAGCTTGTGTTTAGTTTGCCCTCCCTTAGTGGTCTGTAAAAGCATGTAATGGCTTCTGCAAATGATTTCTGCATCATGTTTATTTGCCTTCAAGTTCTAGCTTTCCTTACCATTCTGTATTCTTTCTGAGCTGTTTGTTAGTAATTTGTTTTATTGACCATTGCAGACTATGGAGTGACCTTGTCCTCTACCTTTGTGTTTTTGTATGATTTGTTTGATCCTATAATGTCATAGCCCTTTTATTTCAGTGTTATTCTCTGTCTTTACAGGCATGCTTTTGATCTAATGTCTACTTCGTTTTTTTTCTTATCCCACTTTGCTGATTTTCTGTCAGTGGTTGTCGTGTTTTCTCTCAACATGTCACATATCTGTTGCCATTGTATTTTCTGTCACATGATCTTGGCTGCTTGTCACTTTCTAGCTAATGTACTATCCAGCCATTTTTCTTCTTTTTTCCCATTCCTGTGCAGATCATCTCCTCTGCATGTTTCGTGCTCTCTATTTTTACACATCTTCCCTCTTGAGTCTGGTTCCTGCTTCATTTTCAATTGGAATCCTTCTCTGACCACAACCTTTCCCCTGTGGCCCTTACCCATTGGATTTGTGCTCATTTAGTTGGCTTCTTCCTTGTCTTTCATTTCCCATTATTTTTTGTTCTCTTCCTACTATATATGTCTTACTCTATCCTTGATTGCTTCATTTGGACCTCTCTATGCACATGGCTTTGGTGTTCTTTCAGTCTAACTTCAGGAGATAAGGCAGATTGTCCAATACATTTTTTATCACAGTATTTGTTACCCATAGTTCCTAGAGATATTTTTGTAGTATGTATTAAATTCATTATATTTACACATCCCTGTGTCATGTACATATGTGTGTGTATGTGTATCTTCTAGCATAATGTGCTCCCCTATACAAGTATCTAAGGTTGCATGCATATTTGGTAATGAGTAAGGTTTCTTGACTATGGCTATGTTTAATCTTGTAAAAGCAACACAAAACCTTAAGTTACCATTATTTATATGAAAAAGAGCTACCAGAAGTGCATAATAACTACTACTGTTCTCTGTAACTTCTTACTAAGCTTGTTAGATCCTCTGTAAGGTTTTTGAGGTATTGGGGTCCTGTGTGTTAGAATTATTCAGTGTTTTATTCTATTTATATTTACCCCAATCCCAAGTTCCATCTTATTGATGTTGTTTTTCCTGTTGTCTTTGAGGTAAAGTTCTTGGAGCTCATCTTTGACAGCAAGTTGACCTTTAATCCACACATCAATCAGCTACATGCAATTGTACAAGGGCACTGAACATCCTCTGAATCCTTTCTTCCACCTCTTGGAGAGCTGTTAGATGTTCTGTTCTAAACAGTTATTGTGCCTTAATTGGATCCAAACTGGAATATTGGTCTCTGGTTTATCTATGATTCTGCTAAGATCTTAGCCTTGAAGATTTTGGACCCTGTTCACCATCTGGATCTTAGGCTTTGCATAACAGTTTTCTGCACTTTTTTTGTCTAAAGCTTGTATACTGAATCTCCTGAACCTCTGGTTATTGCAACTTTCTTTACTGTATTATTCAAAACTTTGTTCCTTACAACAGCATCCCACTTGGGGTTGTGTCCTCTTTCTGAAGTAAGTTGTACTACTTAAAAAATACATGATCAACCATTATTCCTTTTGGTAGTTGTGTCTAGCTATAGCTGGCTAAATTGGGTCTTGTCCTTGGATGGCATTGCTGTCTCCACTAATCAGCCCATCCCACCATTATTGATTATCATCCCGATCTGTGATCTTTCTTTGAGCCATTTGATGCAGCAGACTTCTCCTGATTAGAAGTACTGTCATCTATTTGCAGAACATCTTTGTAACCTTTGTTCCATTTCTGTTCATCAGGATACTTTGATATTAGGTGACCCTAAGGGCCCTGCCATGGTTTGTTGTGGTTTGGTAGTTACACACAGGATCCCCTCTACAGTTTCTGTATTCTCTGTTGAGTTGTGTGCCATTTATCTTGCCCTAGATCGTGGTGAACCTGTGCAGGACTCCAACTGTACTGTTTATACAGATTTTATTAACTCTTCTGGCCATGAAGTTACTTCACATTCATTCTTGCCCTATTTTATTTGATATTCAAAACTGACTGGCCTGTTTATCTTTTGTTTCTATCCAGTTTTTCTGGATACCAGCCATCTTGGTATTCACGGGAACAAGCTCACTGATACTGTGTCTTAGTTTGTCTGTTCTGCTGCTATCACTGCTGTGCCTACACCACATGTGGACTACTGCCTTTTATTCACAGTTCAGCTCCATGCCAGTTGGCAGTTGGCTTGGAGTGAGCAATACGATAAACTTTTCCAGACTAAATGTACTTTTGCTATTTGGCTGTCCTCATGAAGGTGGAAGTTGTCTGGGCAAGGTTTTGGATTGGTCACAGTTTTTTAACTCATCATTTTCTTTTATCTGGGACTGATGCACTAGTGTGTGAACTTTGTGACACTCAAGTCACAATATCCCATGTTTTATATTCATGCTGTCATTTATAACTCTGAACAACAGCACCATTTGAGACATCATCATCAGCAGTTGTGACACTGTTCACCTTACTTGAGCTTTTAAATTTTTAGAGCCATTGGCCTTTTTAATTCTATTTTAAATTTTGTACCTGGTTTTTGAAGTCTTTTTAGTTTTATCTTGATTAATTTTTACATTTTACTTCTACTCTTTTTTTCACTGGCTGTTTGTTACAGATAGCCCAGTTGCTTTATGCCTATAAATGCCAAACAACCAATTTACCAAATCTGTGAATGTTTTAGTGTTTTTTTCAATGGCACATAAACTTTTTAAATATTTAGATTTTGTACTCCAGATTTCTTTAGTTTTCAAAACTTCTCAGCCAGGATTCTGCAACTGTTGCTTTGTTATTTGTAGTTTTTTTTTATTTATTTTCTGCTGTTTTAGTATGTTTTTACAAGATAATTTTAAAATATTACTGCATTTTTAAAATAAAAGTTACTTAAGCTTTCACATTTATACCCTTGGGAATTTTGTGTAATGGAAAAATTCTATTTGATAAGTTAAAATTTTCATTTCTACAGACCATAAATAACCATTGGTAGATGATTAAGTTGCTGTAATTTGGAAACATTTATTTTTTCCTTGTAATTATTCATACTCTTGAACAATTTGTGATGTAAAAACTTGTTGTAATTTTATAGGTGTTTTTTTTAAAAAAAATAAACAATATGTTTTAACTTTTCAGAGTTCAAACATGTTAAAGAAGAATCTGAACTGCCAGCAAGTGATAAGTACTTAAAAGATACAGAAAAACCCATGGATGTATCATATTGTTATCAAGATGACACTGAGTTATTTAAAGCTCGAGAACCAGCAACTCTCTCTGTAACTGCTGAATTTTACACTAAACCGAATGTCAAACCTCCAGAAAGTGATTTGTCAAGTAAAAAATTAAGTGAAACAGAGGATTCCAGTCAAGAAAGTACTAGAGAAAAAGAATGTGGAGAGAAAGACATATATTTTCCAAGTTATTCTTCTGACACAAGTGAAAATCTGCTCTCTAAACAAATTTATTTTCCAGAGGAAATTCAGAGTAATGAAGATAGCTTGAATGAGAAAGAAACTTTGTCATCAAAGTCAGATGCTCAAAGTCAGAAAGAACTAGGGAAAGAATCAGATGTTGAGACAAAATGTGAAAAAGATGACAAAACTGCTAGTAAGTCATCACAGAAAGAAATACCTCAGAAAGATGAATTAGCCATTAAACAAAAAAAAGAGAATTTCAAATCAAAGCTTTCAGGGAAATCTCAAGTATCAGATGAAAATAAAAATATGTCCATATCCAACACTGAAAGGTTAAAAGGCTCAGTTAAAAACAAGTCATTGTCAAAAAATTGGGTAGAAGGTAATAAATCAGGAAATGATAAAAGAAATTCAAAGTCTACAGAATTGAAAAAAAAATCTAAGATGGCAGAAAAAAATACTTTGTCCATGACGGCTAGATTAAGTAAACAGAAATTTAGTTCAGTTAATAGTACTGCCATTGAGAAAACAAGAAAAAATAAACCTGAATCAGAAAATTCAAAGTGTGTGAATCATAAAAAAATCTTTGACCAAAATAAAAAGAAACAAGACTCTACTGAAGCTAAAATTAATAATTCTCATAGTAAATCACAAAAGACCCCAGATTCAGGCAAGCAAAAGTTATCGACATTATCTAGGAATAAATGCAAAGACGGTGCAAGGTCTGCAAAAAAATCCACAAAATCTTCAACTTTTAACAGGATTACTTCTAAAGGAAGCACAACAAGATCATCATCTTCAGAAAGTTCTGGCAAAAATAAATTGAAACCTGTGATGAATGATGATACACCTAAAATGTCAAATGAGAAATCAAAACTGGCAGAGAAGAAACAACTAAAACCACGAAGCAGCAAACCTTTAAAGAAAGAAGAAGAATCATCTATTAACAAAACAGATCATGCATCTGAAAAACTTAAATCTTCAAATAAAGAAAAATTATCTTTGTCATCACCCTCTTATGAAAAATCTTCTAGTATATTCAGTAAGGATAAATTAACTTATAAAAAAAGAACAGACTCTATCAAGTTTGAAAAAGAAAAGAGTAGAAATTCTACAGGAAAAAAGAAAAAAGAATGCATTACAGAAAAGTATAGAAGTAGCAACAAACCACAATCTGAAATAAGTGAAAATATAGAAAAAATTAAAAAAGACAGTAAAATTGAAAACAAAAAATTAGATCTAAGACCTAAACCTTGTAAAGTGAAGAGACAAAGTGATAGTGACAGTGAAAATTCACATTCAACTGAGAAGAAGATTGCTATTGAAGAACATTCAAGTGAACTATGTTATTTTGGAGATGATAGTTATGACATGGATACAAATACTGATTTAGAGAGGAAGTTTAAATGTGATTCAAACACTGGCTGTAATTCACCAAAGAGAAAAGAAACAGCAAAAGAAGGTTCCAGTATAATTTTAAAATGTGATGCTGAGAAAAAAAGTGGTAAAAATTTATTTGATATTTCAAACAGAATGTTGTTAGAAAACACTGATTCAGACATAAGTTTGAGAGAAGATCTGAAAAGAACAAAAAACAAGGGAGTTGATGAAGATAGCAGTGACCTGTATGATGATGATGATGATGATAAGAAATCTACAGAAGATATATCTGAAGTTTCCTGTACTGTAAGTTCTGTTCACACAAGTGATTTGTCATCATTTGATGACCATATCAGTTTATCATCTATGGAAGAAGTAGAACCAGTCAAGCCAAGAGGAAAACGAAGAATTTCTCTGAAAGAAGGTAATTTAATTTTTTTAAGGAAGAACATAACCTTGTGGAAAGCTTTTAGTAAAGATTACAAGTATTTTGTACACAAAAATTGGATTTTCAATGAACTATTTTTACTAAAAATTTGTCTGTGGATGTATGGAATCAAACTGTTAATTAGACCAAATACAAGATGATTTTCATGTTAAACTTGAAAATATTTCTTTCACCATACAGTTTTTGGACTTCATTAGCTTAACCACTGAAACTTCTTAAATTAGTATCAAATGATTTTTAGGTAAATATATATCTTGTATTATTTTTTCTACCCAAATGCTATAAATCTAAATTATGTTTTTGTTCTTAATTTTAAAATATTTGAATTTTGTAGCAGGTAGTTATTTAATATTTAATTTTACAGTCTAAGCTAATAGATATTTTGTGTTGTTTGTATTTACATTTGAACTTTGTACCTCTCAGTCTGATGTGATAGATATTTATCATGCCAGTTCATCTGTGAACTACTTATTCAGTTACTTGCATGTTCATGTTGAATTATTAATGCTGAAATTTGGTGCATATTGTCACTGATTACCAGTATTTCATTTTAAATTATTTGGAATATGTTTCTAATCTTTACATTTTTGTTAGTTTAATAACAATAAATAAGAAATATAGATTCAAAATTAGGAATTTAGTTCTTACTTATAAAATCTTGTCTTTGAAATTTTGCACTTGTACAGTCCAAGTCAACATCATAATTTCATCCTGATTCAGTGTCATGATAATGTGTTCTCAGAAGTTTTTATTTTAATTTGGATATCCGTGTTAGAATATGAAATATTTCCACACATATAAAATAGAATGTCCTGAAACTTGTATAGTATTTCTGGCTTTCGAACTAAAGATCAAAACGACTTTAATAATAATTATCTTACTTGGTCGAGTAGAACTCCAGCATGAGCATGTAAAGAAATTGGCATCAACATTTTCAAATGTGTGCACAACAAGGCCCTAGACATGTAGACTGTGACTGTTAGTTAAGTGAAATTCTCACTTTCAGTTAGTTACATAATATACAAAGCAAAAATCAGGGAGAATTTGTGATAATTTTCAAAAGCAAGATTTTCTGTGATAGGTGTAGCATGTAGCATTTATTTTGTTGCTTTTATCTCCATACATAAAATTTAAACTTTCTGGCTACAAATTGACAATTCAGCTTGGGGATGTACATGAGCATAAATAAGAAATTCCACAGAATGTTACAAAACCAAGAAGTTGTAGCATAAAATGTATAAAGAGTTTGCACTGAAAAACTATGATGTAATTCAAAAAGTGAAACTTTATTTTTATATATCCTTTAAAAATTAAGAAACTAAAACATATATTAAAAATTTGAAGGATAAACTTTTTAAAACCGAATTTATGGGCATACATTGATAATATAATGATTTAATTAAGTTTGACATGCAACTTTTGATTATCTGCAGCAGTAAAGTTGTATCAGTGAATGAAAAACCATAATTGATTTGTAGTTTTTCATGTTTGTTAACCCTGTGTACACAGGTGGGAGTTTAAGTGTGCATATCACAACCTTTTACAGACTGACATTCATTTTGGTATTATATATATTTGCTGTTAAAATTAACCGTTGTTAATTTTGCTCTATATTGCTGATTTACCAATAATTTGCAATAGATGAGAATATATACCAGATAAAGTATACAAGGATACTGAAAAAACACTAGATATCCAATTTGGAGTTATGCATATATAATGTGCAAACTGTACAATGAACAAAAGAAATTCTGTTCATTACATGAATAACACCTTTTCACACATATCTTCCTACCTAATTCATATTGATGTTGTAAATTCATAGGCATATTTTTGTATATACAAGTTAGAAATGTCTTTTTTCTTTTTGTACAAATGGTATTACACATTTTACTGTAAGCTTGCTGTATTTCATGTAAGTTTATGTAAGTTGAGAATTATAGTTAATATTCCTTTTTTAAAAGGAATTATTCTCAAATTATTTTATGACTGGACAACACTGTAATTTTCCTTTCTCCTGAAATAATTTAGTGAACGATGTTTAAATAAATTATATCTTGAGAAGGAAGAGTTCTATAGGTTTCTGGTTTTTCTTCCATCAAATTAAAAAAATTGAATTTTATTTTTCTCTTGTTGCACAGTTTAAACTTTGTTTTTACAATGTTTTATAACAATGTGATCATGTCTTTCGTGTAAAATATGAAGAACCATAAAAAATTTCTGTCTACCAGCCAAAAAAAGCTGCATTATATAAATAAAAGTGAGCTTTTGGACAATTATGGCCTGATATTTTCGTAAGTAGTATGAAATAACACTGTACAGTATTTTTTTATATTTCTTTTACTTAGCAGTTTCATTAGTTATTTTCTGTTCAGTAATTTTTTTTTATCTATTGAAGGTAAGAAAATATAATTTTCTTTTCCTTTCAGCTTAAGCATCACAAAAACACATGCATGAATTATTTCACTTGTATTGTTTTTATCATCATAAGGTTTTAGGCATCACAATTTTCAGTCATCAGTTAGTGAAACTGTATTTCACTTGAATAAGTAGTTTGTTTATTGAGACTTATTATTATGTTAAGGTACATCCAGAAAGTCAATTAACCCTTCATGACATGTCACTGATCAAAGATAATGTCACCATGTATGTTTACTTGGATTCAAAGTTGTATCAAACTACTATTTTATGAATTTATATTAAATAATACATTTAGAATGAAATTGTAGATCATAATTCAAACTTTAATGTTAGATATGAGTTATTTTCTAAATTTTAAAAGTAAATATTAAAAGAACACACCTAAATATTGATTTCTGAGTCACATAAAATGTTGAATACAACATTGGTTAAAATTAGATGTTTGTGATGCCAAATACTAAGTCTATAGTTTCATTCAAAATACAAACACAAATTAACAATACTGACCAGCTAGAATATAAAATAAGAACCTTGTATCTTTTTATTTTGCTGAAATATGGCTTATGTACTGAAGCAAATACAGTGGCCCTGTTCACCTTTTTACATTTTTAGAAACAGTCTCTTGTATACACTTAGTAAAATATATGACATGCAAATAACCAATCTACAGATCAGAATGACCTCCTAGTGGTTTTTCTTAACCTGTGAAAAGGCTACCATGTTCTTTCAAACCAAGATTTAAAGAAGGTAGGTTATGTTTTTAGTCTGCTTGAAGTTTACTTTTTTACACTTAAATACAGCTTATTCACTTAAATTGTAATGAAATTTGGCAGTATCAGTTTACTTGTGTTTTGGTTATTCAACTGTATTTATACAACCTAAAAATATTTGTCTTCCACGTGAAATTTTATAAAGCTTGGCAACTTGTATTCAGCAACAACTAAGTTCAAAAGCCATAGCAGGAAGAGATAATTGTTTGCTTCCTCATTTATTGTTCTTTATTTTCAGAAAAATAAGTTTCATAACTTGTTTCTGAATAATAATAATTTACATTTGTATATAATGTATAATAATTTAAATGTTACTGTATGATAAAAAATACTAGTCCACCAAAGACCAGGTCACTTTTATATTATTGAATATGAGTACATGTGCACCACATCAATGCAAATTATGTAATGTTACCTGAGCATGTCTATAAGGTCAGTACAGTAAAAAATAAACACAATTATATAATATTATGAGACTTAAGCTACTTAGATTAAACATTTGCATTTTTGTGTTATAATTGGTAGTCAATCTAGCACAAAAGGAAACATTATTTATAATCCTAATTTTTTTCATCATGGTTTCAGGTTCAGTCAATTGTGAACCCCAAGAGCATATAGAAAATAACATAAAATATAAATAGTCTTACTGAAAACTAATGTTTGAAATACATTCAGGAGATTTTAGAGATTACAAAAATCTCATATATTATTTGTGTTATGAAGAACAGTTTTTAATCATAACATGAAATTACTTCACTAATAACCAAACAGACTCAATAGTTTCACAAACAAATCTTCAGTAAAAACATTTCATAAAAAAATCAAATTGTTTGACCACAAGAAGTTATAATCTTTACTAAAGGTCTGCCAGATTTTGTGAAGATATAAATACTGTGTTAAAAGTTATGGTGTAAATACTTGTACAGATGTATATATGAACTCTTGTATTTGATACCAAGCCTATTAAGAAAGGGTTTAAGCAATATTGTTAATTTTTTGTTCCAAAGATTTTAAACATTGTTTGGGAAGATAGAATGTACCTCCTTCATTCTTTAATCTTTTTGTTACATAGCCTAATAATGGGTATAGATGTACTGGACAAGAAGGTTGCATATTCCAATGTATTGACATCCATATTATGAAAAAATATTGTATTATAGCATTATTTATAAGCTCAGACACCAGGTAGGATCATACTGCAATGAAAATGAATCATATTTTCCAAGTTATTCTTATATGTACTGACATATTGCTCCACATTAAATGCAGATGCTGATTTTGAAACTGCAACTTGTTATAGTGCAGTGTGTTTGCTTCATTGTGTAGTGATGATAAATTCTCCTTTTGAGTGAAGGTTGGCAAATGCAGTATGTCAGACACTTATTAAAAATAACATTATTATACTTTATATAAAAGAAATATCATTATAATTTTTATTTTAAGCATTATACTTTTATACTGTAGTTTATAGAAGAACAGAAACCTTAAACATTTTCAGAACAAATCATGTTATGAAAATTCATTTACTGGAATAAAATCATAAATTTCTAGTTACTTTGTATTTAAACCTGGCAATCAAATTATTTTTTTTGTTCTACTAACATTTTTATAAAGTTATTGGTACCAGTTGTAGCGGATATTTTTAAAGGAATTAAAATACAGGATTCTGCAAGAACATTTGCACATAGGGCCTTTTCCCCTTATTCTCTTTGACCTTGCCCAATATTCCCAGTTCATATCTTGAAAAATAGGAACAAAGACCATAATTGATATCATACTTAAATCCCTGTACCTAGAAGCCCAAGCCCTAATTTTTTTTAAGTACCGAGCAGTGTTTCCAAAATGGTACTGCCTTTTCTCACATAAAACTATCTTAGCTTAGTTTGTTTTTTTAAACATCGCTCCCCCTCAGTGTGGATTCCTGTACATGGTGAGGGGACCTCCCAGGGAAGGTTCTGTTCTGTCTGGTTACCTTCTCTTGGATCTAAACATCCACCCGCATGTTTGCCGTGCTTGACAACCCGTGAAGGGGAGGAGAGGATTCTGGTGGTTGAGGGGTTCAAACGTAACATACCACTTTGGCCTTGAATTCCTGTGGACGGACAGTCTTTGGGTGGACCTCCTTGGGTCAGTCAGCTGGTCTACTTGGGCTAGAGTCAACCAAGTGCCAGTGTTGGAAGTTTTCAATGGGTGATGTGGACATTGTGCCTTATGCTGGTGTTTGGGTATAGTGCTCATGAAACCCTGGTGTTGCTGCATTGTCCTTGCATGACTTTGCAGTGCGTCCCCTCATTGGGCTCCATGGTGGGTACCGAAATATTTCTTTTTTCCTGTGAATCCTATTCAGAGAAATTAAATAAAATAGTGAAAAAACAGTCAATAGGTAAGTGACCATGTCTTGAAGACTCTGAGCAGCAATCTTCAACATCTGAAACACATGCACCTCATTTTCTTATATTACATTCTCTTTCAGAAAAACCTTTTGGGCAATCATCCCTCTTTTTTTATTCAGAAGGGACTAGAGGGTCTTGCTGGCTCTCCAAAGTCAGTAAAGAAGCTTTGATCTGGAGACCTCCACAACTCACCACAGTGAACTCCTTGAATTCAACAGCAATTGGGGATATACTTATTGAGGTTACCCCTCATACTATCTTGAATTCATTAAGAGAAGTTATTTTTGAGAGGGATTTGAAAAATGTCTCAGAGTCAGAGATTCTTGCTGGTCTCTCCACTCAAGGAGTTTCTGCAGTGAGACGTATTTCCACTAACAAATATGGAGTTACACTGTCAACAAATACCCTCTTTTTAACATTTACTCATCATGCGCACCTGCCACTATCAAGGCAGGTTATCTAATTTGCAGGGTACAGCCATACATTCCAAACCCTCTCCGATGTTTCCAATGTCAGAGGTTCGGCCACTCAAAGACATCATGTCGTGGCTCCCTGACATGTGCTTGTTGCGGTGGCATGGACCACAATGCCTATGAATGTGACATGGACCCACATTCCATCAACTGCAATGGTTCTCACACTTCCTACTTTTGTTCTTGCCCAAAATGGTTGGAGGAAAAAGAGGAACAGCATTTGAAAACGACTCATAATAGTAGTTATCCTGAGGCTCGGAAATTGCTGCCCGCCACTCCATCTCGGACATATGCTGCTGCACTTTGTTCCACAACTACAGTGGGAGTGCAGACAGATCTCTCTGTGCTTCCAAGACAATCGTTTTCAAAACAAATAAAAAGTCTATTGACCTCCACAGTTAAAAATGTTGAATCGACTTCCACACCCATCTCTGTTCATCCCATACATTCCAACAAACCTCAAGATCCACTTCCTTCAGTTTCAGATACAGACATTTATTTTGATACATTTTTTTCTCCCACCCCAAGAGGCAAAACAATCATTCGTTTAGGTCCTCAGTCACTGGAAACCTCTTTCAATAACAAAGCCCTGCCCAATCGATCCAGGGCAGGATCCATGGAGGTTGATAAACCTCTTCTGACTAAGGACAGTAAGGAAAAAAAGGCGTGGTCATAAACAGAAGGGTTCTCCAGCCACTTTGCCTACCTGTCATTAAAAATGGTCACCTTGATACAATGGAACTGTCGGGGTTTATATTCTAATCTGGATGACATCAAAACACTGATTGCTTCCTACCATCCTGTGTGTCTTTCCTTACAAGAAACATTTTTAAAACCTGCTGATACTGTCACCATTCTGCAGTTTTCTCTGTACAGAAATGACAGGCTATGTGATGAACGAGTACATGGAGGGGTGGCACTATTAGTTGATCAGCCTGTCTTTGTCACTCAACAAACCTTGGAGGGCATAGCCATCTGTATTTTTTTGGGTCATACCATCACTGTTTGTTCTCTCTATCTATCCCCTGGAGAGAAATATGATCAATCCAACCTTGATGCTCTCGTTGAACTGTTGCTGTCTCCCTTTCTAGTCCTGGGGGACTTTAATGAACATCATCCCTGCTGAGGAAGTGCTGTTATTAATGGGAGGGGTTGCTCTATAGAGCCTGTGCTCTCTGATCACAATCTTTCTCTTTTCAATACTGGTTCTTCCACTTATTTTCATGCACCTAGTCAGTTCTTTACTGCTATTGATCTCTCAGTTTGCTCCCCTTCATTATTCCATATTTCATGGAGGGTTGACAATTTTCTGCTAGGCAATGATCATTTTCCTATACTTTTTAGAGAGACTGGCTGTGGTTGATGCCACCCTACCTGCGTGCCCCAGTGGAAGCTTGATTAGGCAGACTGGTCCACTTTCACTGCTCTTGCAGAACTTGATCCTGCCATCGTGAATCAGCCATCAGTAGACGACTGTGTGGCAGCTGTAAATGGTTGTATTATACAAGCAACTGCTCAGTGTATTCCTAAAACCTCGACACGTTTTCCACTATATCCTTATCCATGGTGGAATCCTGCTTGCCACTTAGCACGGAAGGCTCAGAAATGGGCTTGGGATACTTTTCGTTGATATTCCACACTTTCCAGCCTCGTCGCTTTCACAGGCCCAATAGGATGACTTGGATAACATTGCAGATTCCACAGGTCAGCTCATCTCACCATGGCTTATTACAGCCCCCAAATGTGACCTTTCTTTGAGTCATTTGCAAAAGGCAAATACTCCAGATTGGAAGTACCATCATTTATTTCATGAACATCTTTCAAACAGTCATTCCGTTCCCATTCATACAGTTGGTTCCAAATCAGGTAATTCAGTGGGCTCTGCTATGGTTTGCTGCAGTTCATTGGTTGCGTGCAGAATCCCCTCTACAGCTTCTGTGTTCACTGCTGAACTGTATGCCATATCTCTTGCCCTGGATCATATTGAAGCTGAGCTGCACTCCTACTGCACTATATATACTGGTTCGCTTAGTTCTATACTTGCCTTGGAATCGCTACACGTTAGCTCACATCCTATTCTCGCTAATATTCGAAACTGACTGGCCCATTTCTCATTAACTGCTACTTCAATCCAGTTTTTCTGGATACCAGGCCATGTTGGTATTCATGGGAACGAGCTTGCAGACATGGCAGCTAAATATGTCTGCTCTGGCACTATCACCACTGTGCCTATTCTGAACATGGACTATGGTCTTGTCTTCAAGGCTTGGCTCCGTGCCATCTGGCAGTCCACTTGGAGTGAGTGATGTGACAACAAGCTTTTTCAAATAAAACCCTATGTTGGGCTTTGGCCATCTAGCTTCCGTATGATTCGGAAGGAGAAACTTGTTCTAACTAGACTACGCATTGGTCACAGTTTTTTAACTCAGTTTTTTTTTTTATCTGGAACTGATACACCAGTGTATAGTTTGTGTAACACTCAAATCACTATCAGCCACATTTTACTTTCTTGCCATCATTACAATTCTCAACGACAGCAATATTTTAAACATGGTTTTTCCCAGGGTTTATCTGTAACATTGGACAGTGTTATTGGTGATGGTGATTCTGTCCACCTTGATAAAGTTTGTAGTTTTTTAATGGCCATTAATCTTTTTTATCTCATTTAAGTGTTGGATATTTATTCATTCCACCTTTTAATTGTGGTTCCCTTTTCACAGTTTCATTCTCTCCAGTTCAATTTGACATTGAAATATGGGCAAAACATTACATAACTTGACATGAGGACTGGAAAGGCCAACTTCAGGTGACTAACGCTGCTGTTTGAACTACCCTTTAGTCGTCATGGCGAGTTGTTATTCCAATTTTGCTGCATGTCTTTTAAACTTTTACTTTACCCTTTGGTACTGGCCATAATGACACAACTCGGAGCCAGGACTGGAAAGACCAACTTCAGGTGGCTGACAGTGGTTCCAGTACTTGCCTGTTAGTCTTTTTGGTGGGTTATGATCATTACCATTATGCTACAGGAAGTCCTTTACAACTGAACAGACTGGATGTCGAGATCAATTTTATGCAGTTTTCTGTTTTTTTAATTGCTGTTTTGTTTTTACCTTTTGTTTACTTTTACAAATTTTACTAAATTTACTTTACTTTTACATTTTTACTGGACATTTGGCTTCTCATTATTATGATTTTCTATGTTTTTTAAAACTTCTATCATTTTACATTTTGATAATGGCTGCTATAAAGCATAACCAGGAACCAGAACTGGAAAGGCCAACTTCAGGTGACTGACGGTGGTTCTTGAACTTACCTTTTAGTCTTCTTGGCAGGTTGTGATTATTACCATTTTACTAGAGTAAGTACTTTACAACTTCTTTTACTCTGCTTTTTCTCTTACCATTGTAAACCAGGTGTAAACATTGGTTTTATGCTTTTTCGGTTTTTTAATGATGTTTTGTTTTACCTTCATTTCCTTTTCTATATTTTACTACATTTAATTTATTTTTACCTTTTTACCAGATGTTTGGCACAGATAGCCTAGCAGCTTTATGCTATAAAACACTAAATCAATCAATCAATCAATTAAACATTACTAAAATTTTCAATAGTGCACCAGTTTCATATACTTCTCTCTTTTTTTATGCCATTGTAGCAACATTTGATTACCTTCCATCAATCATACTGCACCACCTATACTAGTGTATATAGCTCCCTCTATCATTACAGCAAACCCTCACTTTCTTGATTGGCCTTCTTGTGTATTGACATATTTAAAAATCATTCTTTATGTGACTACAAGATTTTGATTGTGCTTGATCACAAATTATACCAGTTTCAGTTACTTCTGTTCGATTTGCATTTTTTCTACTCATTTGTTTTACAAATGTTTTTATTCCACATTCTACTTGATTTATATGAACTTGAGATTTAATGTGGTGGATAATGAAATTCCTGCTACAAATAGAATATAAGTCTCCAGGTCTCAGGGTCAAGGATGTCTCCTGTAGAAACACAAGCTTTCGTTTGCAGGAGTTCATGTCTAAAGTTTAACCACTGATTTTTTTTCCACATTACAGTTTTTGTAAAGAGGAACATAACTACTATGTGGAAATTGTCTTTCCATAGCACTTTTGCCCCCCAGTGGCTCAACAGTATGTCTATAGACTTACAATGCTAAAAAACGGGTTTTGATACCTATGGTGGGCAAAGCACAGATAGCTCATTGTGTCTACACAGTATTTGCTGGTGGGTTATTGTTTGTTTCTTAGGAGATATGTTGAAAGTTTTTCACTTCCTATCAGAATACTTGTGCATAGTGACTTTATATCAGCTCGTGTGGGTAGATCTATTTACTAATCAGTGATGTCGAGAAAACCTACTTGTTTAGAAATATATATGTAAAAATGGTTCGTTTGGGGTTGAAAATTTTTTTACATAGAGAAGTGAACAAGGTTTCGACCTTCTTCGGTCCTCATCAGGTTCACAAAGAAAGAGAGAGGTAACTGACCGAAAGCTGACCACATGTTTGAAAGGGGTTGTGTAATGAGTGTTGGAATGTAGAGGGCAGTGTTAGATGTTTGAATATATAATTTATTTATTTTATTATATTTATATAGGTATAAAGGCGTTCCTTTATATTGATTTATTTTGGGTTTAAGTTGTTGCATAAGTAAGGCTTCTTTAATTTTGCGTTTGTTTATGTTTGTTTCTTTGTTTGGTATTTGAGTGTTTTCTATGGTTATGTTGTGTTTCTTTGACTTGCAGTGTTCGAAAACGTGTGAAGGTAACTTTTTATGTTCTTTGAATCTGGTTTCCATTTTTCTACTTGTTTTTCCAATATAGAATTTGTGGCAGTTATTACATTGTATTTATAAATAATGTTGGTGTGGTTTTTGTCAGTGTAGTTTTTACTTTGTGTAGACCTCAGTTTTGTGCCTGGTTTTTCTTAAATTTTTTATTAACTGGAATGTCATATTTTGTCACTTTTTTGCCAAATGTTGGTTATTTTTCTGCTGATGTTGGGAATATATGGCATGCAACTGTACAGGGTTTCATGATTTTTTGATTTGTGAGATATATTTACATTTGTTGGTTGATTTTGCTTTATGTCTAGGTGTGTGAGATAATGTTTTCTATAGTTTGTGGAGGAAACTTGTTGATGTTGATGAAGTATTGTTTTATTTTGTCTAATTCATTGTTAATTTTATCTGAGCACAGTTTTATGGCTGTGTTTATTTGGTTTTTTAGTATGTTGAGTTTTTGTTTTGTTTCATGTGCTGAGTCCCAAGGAATGTATAGTCCATTATGGGTGATTTTTCAGTGGATTTCTGTTTTGAATTGTGTATCTGTTCTTATATTTTTGAGGTTAAAAATATTTGATTGTTTTCTTTCTGTTCACATGTGAAGTTAATGTTGGGATGTATAGAGCGAATGTGATTGAAAAATTTAAAAGTGTGATCTGTTGATGTGAACTCCACAATTGTGTTGTCTACATATCTGTACCACTATAGTGGTGGATATAATGCTGTGTTAATTGCTTGTTTCAACCTGTCATAAAAATATTGGCTAGAACTGGTGGTACTTAGTTGCCCATTCTTAGGCCATTTGTTTGTATATGGTTGTGGATTTTGAACATGAAGTTTGTCTTTATCGTGGTGAATTCATGAAGGTTACTAGGAATCTCTAGAGATGAGTTAGGGTCTCGGATATAGAGTTCTAAGGCTATCTAGCTGGTTTTAGCAGTATGGAACTTCTGCATAGAGGGATATAACATCAAAACTGGCCATTATGGATTTATGATTAAGTTGATTAAGATTAGACTTAAAATTAAAAGAGTCTTTGATGAATAAGCTGACTGATGTTACATATTTGGAGAATGCCCATGTTATATATTTACCAAGATTGTAATTAAATGATTCATATGTGGACATTATTGGTCATAATGGACAATCTAGGTTATGAGGTTTGAGGATGCCATATATTTGTAGTGTGCATGAGTCAGTTTTGCATATGTTTGAAAAAAGCCAACACAATTTCAAAAACACTATTCCTTTTTAGTAGTATTTTGCTTAGTTGCATTTCATGTGTCTTTGTTGGATTTGTGTATATTGGTTTAAATTTTTTTTCTGATAGGATGCTCTTCATTTTTTGGATGTATTCATTCGTGTTTATTATGACTAGCATTTCCATTTATCTGCTATAAGAATTTTTGTTTTGTCTTGTTTTAGATTTTTAATGAATTAATTTTTCCTTTTGTAAGATTGTTCTTTTAGTTTTGTTTTGTGAAATTATGTTGATGGTTTTGTGAGAAAATTCTTTGAAAAAATCATTTAAAATATTGTTTTTAGGTGTTTTTGGAAATATAATTACACACTTACACAACCCCCTTCAAACATGTGGTTAGCTGTCGGTCAGTTGTCTCTTTCTTTCTTTGTAATCATGACAATGACCAAAGAAGGTCGAAACGTTCGTTCCTCTACATAAAAAATTTTCTCAACCCATGTCAGCCATTTTTACATATATATTGTGTGTGTATGTATATTAGTGAAATTAGATAATTTCATTGAAATAAAGCAAAATAAGTAAACAAAATCATGAGGATGGACTATGTTAAAAACAGCATATCTCAACCTCTGATTAGTTATTATTATAACCATACATTTTTAAGCCATAAACAAAATATGCTGCATATTTTTGAAAGATCCTAGGGTAAAAGTTACAACATCCTTGGTTTTGGAGGTGACTGAGAAGTAGAACCTACATTGTATAGATACACCATCTATAAGTCTTAATCTCCAGTTTGTTAGTCTCGCATAAGAATAAAAGCCCACAACATTCCACATTTTGCTCTCTTAATTTCTAAATTTATCTTCTAAAGTGTATCTTGCCTTTTTTCATTTAACATTCATACATTTATGTGCAAAAAGACCATTGGAAAGATCTTTATTTTACCATCATTTGTCTCATAAAGTACTTACCCTAAGATATTTGAAGATCAAAAAAAATTTGATAACTACAACAGACATTTCATTGAATTTATAGGTGAAGGTGATGATATATTTGTTTTTTCTTATTTCAGAATTTAACTATACTTATTGTTTTTAGGCATGTTTCATACACTATATAATATTCTTTCTTTCAGACTACAAGGACATGAGGTGCATTTGTAGACTAATAAAGAGTTTGTTTTTTTGCGTGTTCAGTGTTACTACTAATTTAAACTTAGTTCTGAAATTATCAGACCTTTCACAAAATTTTATATATTTTCGTTCAAAGTTGGTAATTTAGGTATATTATGATGTATTTTTACGTTTCAGATTGTCATTTGCTCTTGACATAAGTTGCTTCAGTTTTGTGTGCCAATAGAAAAATAAAAGTTACAGTTCTTATAGTGTTTTTTTTTATTCTAGTTGACATTTTAATTACTATTTCACTAATTTGTCTTGTGTGAATTAAAAAAAAATATATTTTGAACAGTTCAGTGGTAAAACAGACAGTGCAGAATTTTATACCTTAAAGATTCTGTTTGTCTATCACACATTTTATTATTTAAAACACTTTAGTTTTGGTATATTTCCCTCTTTCAAACATTCAGAAAGTACAACTAAATCCTGGACTAACTTGTAAAAACATCAAAGTTAAGGTTCACATACATTTTAACAGTTGAAGTATATTCCAAGTAAGGAACTGTATATTCATATCAAGTAGAAAACTACTGAGAAGTTATAAATCAAACATTAATTTGCACAAATGTCTAACTGGAGAATTTTTTTTTCAGTCAAAGAATTTGCATATTTAAAAGAATTCAGTGATAGCAGCAGAGACAGACACAGAACTGATGATGAAAGCTGTAGTTATGACCAAATAAAAAGAAGTAGATATAAAAGTGATGAAGATAGCTCTAGCCATGAACAGTTGGGCAGAAGAAGACTCAGAAGTGATGATGATAGCTGTGATAGTGAACATATAAGTAGAAGTAAACACAAAACTGATGAAGAAAGTTGTATTCACAAACATGTAAGCAATGTTTTCAAGATAGGTATTTCCTGTGTCATGTTGCAAAACTTTAGAAATAGTGAAAACTAAATTTAAGTAAGTTTTGAACCTATGTGTGTCCAATAAATTTTTAAGTTCTTAAACATGACTACCTATCACATATTTGTTGCTACTAACTTTACATCTTAGATTTGTCTGGACCTCAGTTTCTGGAACTCTAAGCTCTGAAATATAATCCTTATCTAGAGTGCTGACAGTTTACATTGATGAAGTAGTTGTATTCTATTTATATGTTTATCTGTAGCAACAGCTTCTATATTTAGAAATCAATGGTGTAATAGTCTCTTATTCTTCTGCAAGACATTATGCAAGCTAGTATGTGGACTTTTTCAAATACTTTTCTTTTGTGATGGTTTTTAATTACCCCATATGGTTATTTTGGCCACATCTGCTATATTTTAACCAGGAGTGAGTAACTTTCTCCATCATCTTTTCTCTTTTATGTCAAGGGTCCCTTTATTTTTCACAGGATTCCCCTGTGAGATGAGTGTTGAATAGGCAAGCATGGTTCATCATTTCATATCTACACTTATTGTTTATAAGTTCACAGGCTGGAAATGGAGTTTCGTAGAATTTAATGCCTCCAGATGGTATTCATGAACTACTCAGGGCTATCTTAATAGGCCAAAGGGGAATTATGCTCATCTGGAAATGATTGAATAATCAGATGTTTGCTTTAAAAATCAAGGGATCTCTGTTCACCAATTGTACTGTTCCTCAGGGCTACCTAGTGCAAATTACTTTCCCAAATTATACTAATGGAGCTAGGGAGTCTTTACAACACCTAGTTTTCAGTCACTAGGATGGTTATTTCCATTGACTGCCATAATTGCTATCATTATATGGTTCCAAAAGAGAATTTTGCTCTATTCCTGCCGAGACTTATGAATTGGATGACTGGTTTAGTTAAAATCAAAGAATCCTACTTTTGTCACCAATGTACTGTTCCTACAGGGCTGACCGAGTGCAAGATGTTAACGTTTTGTAACCTATTTCATGGATGCCTAGGGAGTCCTCCACATATGTTTTAAGTCACTACTGTTTTACTCACTTTTTAATATGGATGTTTTTTTTCAGGCGAGTAGTGTGCCAGACTGTCTCAGATTGTTCATGATCGATGGAGAATGACATGGCCTTCACATTTTTTTATATATATGACTCAGTATATGTATATCTGTTCATGGAGAATCACTGTTTTATCTGATAATTCTAACACAGTTGTGTAATCATAGGGTTTGTGGGTGAGCACATTTGTTCCCCTTCCTCCCCATCATTCAGCTAATGGGCAAATCAGTCTGGGAGTGGGATGAGGTTCATCTGAATAAGTTAATGACAGGAATGAGTTGTGTTGTCTCTTTGGTTATAGTAAAGCATGAGTATACATTGGAGGTTAAGGTTTGCAAGGTTTTGTCCATTGTTCTTCTAATCTATGTCGCCAGAAAGTAGGTGTTGGAAGATCCCAAGATCTATGTTCCCATTCCTGCACTGTCCTTCACTTAAGACTTGAAAAACGTAATATAAATTATCCTGAAAGGTTGCGAGTTATCAGTTTTTTACCCCATTGAAGTTGATGGCAGCATTTTGGAAATAGAAGATTTTAGGATTTTTATGCTGTTATTTATGTAAAAGATTATCCATGTAATGTGATAAGGAGCAACATTAGCCCAATAACTTCAGCTGTGTTATCATTGTATTGTGAATGATTTATGATATGTTGGTGTTGAAAGAAAGCTTTTTGTATAGCATTTTATTAATTTTGATTAATGTGTCAAAAACAACATGAAAGTAATGCTTGAAGGAAGTTTGAAACTGTGTTCTTATCTGCTTTATGTTAGCTGAATGATCAAAGAGTAAGTAAAAGAAATGTCCTTGTGGGTTCACTCATTGTACTTCACATTAGTAATATTTAGCTTTGTGACCAACATTTTCAGGTAAGAGGTTCTGAATACAACTAATATTGAGGAGGCTTATAACAGGATAAAATGAACAGTGTTCAGTATTTTTGTGTATTTATTTTTTACTAGCTCAACTCTCAGATGAGTTGTATTAAGCTTAGTATTAAGGTTATTGCCTGTTTGAAATGTGCTGCTGATATCCAAATCTATATTTAAAGATGTAGCTTAACATAAATTTGACACAATATTGCACAAGATGTTATGAAGTCTAAAAAGCTCATTTTTATAATCCTTAATGCCTTCTGAATTTAATTATCAAAGAGTAAATACATTAAAAGTTTTTTGGGATATAAATATTTATAGTTTTCTGTATATGTAATGGAAAACAAAATTGATGTGTATCAAATATGTTGCAGTTGTAAACACAGTAGCAAAGTTGTTTTGAATTAAAGTATTTTACTAATGCTGGTGTTGCACAAATTACATATATATTAATGATAGAATTGTTCTGACAGACATTTCCAAAAGTTATTTTTTTAAATGAATTGTCTAAATATTTGTTTCCTCATCTTTCAACTTTTAAAATCCCAAATTATTATTGTAGAAGTAATTATTCTGCTTCTTCAAACAATCTAACTTGAAACTGACAATTTTTTTTGTGAGAATATTTTTTAAAGAAAATGTGAGAAAGCCAAGAGATGTATGAAAAGTTGTTAGAAACAGTAACAGTCTGGGGGCATGAGTTGAGGCCACATGGCAGCATTTTTCCCTGTCTTTCCAAATTTTCTATCTCTTTCCACTACTGTCTTTCATTCTATTAGTTCTTATCTCTTTATACTGTCCATATACACACACAGTTTTTCCACTGTACATTGCTGTAAGTGATGAAAAAATTCTCATCAGAGACTGTTGTTATTTATGCTTTTAGCTTTTGCCTGTCTTTGTTACACTTTCTTTCAAGACAAAGAATGTGCCCTAGTACAAATAAGGTGCAATATCCAATGGGTGTGTGCTCCTATACTGTTCCAAGGTTTAGGAGGTTACATTCCATGTGTTTCCTTTCAGTATTCCCCAGAGAAGGCTTATCTAGGTACAGGTCGCTCTAGCACTTCAGAGTGGAATTTTATCTAGATGTTATTGGAAGTTGCATATTGTATTTAAAGTTAATATTTTCAAAACTGAAAATGGATTTTTGATAGGTACTTCTGATCATGCTTCCACTCCCCCCACCTCCACACACACACTTGTGGACGTCTCACTTTTTTGCCTAAGTTTAGAGTGAAGATTGAAAAATTGATATAGAGGAAGTCAACTGTACTAAGACTTATTGGTGAAGGGTTTTAGGGTTGTTGCATTATTATTTGCATACAATAACACACCAATATCATCTGAAAATGCATAAGCTTGCATGGGAACTTCAAGGCTTGTGGTGAGAAAAGAAGTTTGCATGTAGAGGGCAGCACTAAATAAGGAAGCTAAATGTGAAAGAAGAGGAGTGTCTTTCAGAAGTATATTTTCATTGTTGGAAAATGTTAACTTTTATACAGTGGAAAAATGTAATAAGAATGTTGTGTCTTACTGGGTTCTCCTGCACTAGCGAATTCCTAGCCTCATGGAAGTCACACCCAAGGAGCTTTTCCCTTCACTTACTGTTTCAGAAAGATATCTTTCTAATTAGTTTTCATTGTCCCAGCAATGATCCTGTTGTAGAATTCTAGCTATTAGGGGTTGCAGAAAAGTAATATTTATTAAGTTAGAATTTTCCATACTTGATAATGTATTTCAGATAAATACATACTTTTCTACACCATTCTTCCCCATTTTTGTTTGCTTCATCAAGAGTAAGTCTATGATAAACTGGGATAACTGTGCATAAAGGTTGTGTCAACATCCTGATCATGGAGAACTACAGCATCATAATGATTGCATCCTAAGCTCACTAATACATGTAGATATGTGTAGAGGTGGGAGTTTGGTCAAGGCTTGTAATATATACAGGAAACTCCACAGCATTTGCACATAGTATAATAGTTCTTATTATTCAGAAAGATAATTATTTATCTGAAACACTTTTTTAGGTAAGGTAAATGTCAAGGTTTGATAGCCATTTCAATTTCATTGCTTAAATACACCACAAATGAGGGTTCAGGTGAATGAGGAGATTTGTGAAAAAATATGTGAATTTATTGGCAAATAAAATTCACATTTGATACCGTGTTGTAAAACCAGGTACCTTTGCGTGGGATAGACATATGATATTGGAAGAGTGGATCATGCATTATATTATAGTTCTGTTTTCTAAGCCCAGCATTGGTGGTAACCTTTAACTAGAGTGCCACTAATCTTGCCATTTTTTTCAGACTTGATACTAAGCCTATATGAATGGATTTTACTCACCAACATTTCTGTTAATATATACTTAGCAATAATTACTATTATTCTGAATTTGTTTTCCAGTTCAAATTCAAAGTATTCAAGAAATAAGTACAGTCCACTTAATATAAACTAACAAACTTATTGAAAACTCAAAATAAGCATTGAAGAGGCTTTTAATTTAAATTATGATGTGCCATTATTCAGTAGATGACATATCTAGTTGGTGGAAACTCCAAAACTCAAGTAAGAGAAAAAGAAAATAAAAAAACTTGCAAGCAGAGATGCATCACATGACTCCAAAAAGTGAAGATTGAGAATTCTTTTAAATATTTCCCTTTGAGATTAAAGAATTAAAACATATTTACATTTGGATTACAAATGTTTTAATGCCAGATTTACTTGCATAAACTACAAATAAAGTTGTTTAACTAAATTTTAAATGTAACTGAAAAAAACAAAAAGACTTGCACGCACACTTTGCTTACTGTATGGATAGGATTAATGAGAATGGAATATTATATTTTCATCTCAGATAGAATTAACAATAATATTTTGAAAATTCATGTCTTGCAGGTGTTTCTGAAGAAACATGGTGCAGAAATGAGGATGGACCCAAATGAAATTCAACCATTTCATCAAGGTAATAACCACAAAAATAAACATTTTTTTAGGTTTTTCATATACAAATTTAGAAGAAAAAGTGAAATTATTCAATTAAATTTATAAACTCCAATGGGAAGTGTATCTCTCCTTTTAAATATAAGTATTTTATAAGAGGTTTACAAACAGTTTTTAATGCAAGTTATTTCTTACAAATTTTATGTACTGTTTCATACAGATAAGTGATTAAATTTTTCTTAGACGGCTAAATGTGTACACCATATACAAAGATATAACTGGTGATTTATATAGAAAGATGATTACCTTTTTTATTTATCAATAGGTCCATGAGTAAACCATGAAATTTTGTGTGCTTTATTACTAACATTAGGGCATTGCTTCAATAACTTGAGTGACTTGCCCACTACTGTGGCTAGGTACTTTTCTTCAGTCATGCTTTTGAATATACTTCCATCTAGCTCTATTAAGTGTGTGGTTCAACTTATCGTAACCTTACACATTACTTTGCCTTTACTCTAATTGGGTAAATATTTGTCTAATTTACAAGTTGATTCAAGTATTTCTGTAATATTTTATCTCTGGTGCAGCTAGAAATAACTAAGAGTTTGATGTCATCTAAAGTTACTAATTATGCACTTGTTAACTATCCAACGTCTTATGGAGTGGTTTGGACTAAACCTGTACTGGAGAATTATTAACTATAGTTATAAATTTACTGTATATATATCTTAATGGAATTTATAAGCTTTTGGTAAATGTTACAAGTATGTTATGTGCACAATACCAGTTGTTTTACTAAACTTTTATATGCAAAAACGGCTCATTTGGGTTGAGAAAATATTTTACATAGAAGAGCGAACAACGTTTCAACCTTCTTTGGTCATCGTCAGGTTCACAAAGAAAGAGGTAACTGACCAGAAGCTGACCACATGTTTAGAAGGGGTTGTGTAACTGAGTTGTGTCGGAATGTAGATGACATAATTTATTTATATTATTATATTAATATCGGTATAAAGGCGTTCCTTTATATTGATTTATTTTGGGTTTAAGTTGTATAAGTAAGGCTTCTTTAATTTTGCGTTTGTTTATGTTTGTTTCTTTATTTAGTATTTTAGTGTTTTCTATGGTTATGTTGTGTTTATTTGACTTGCAGTGTTCGAAAACGTGTGAAGGTAACTTTTTATGTTTGAATCTGGTTTCCATTTTTCTACTTGTTTCTCCAATATAGAAGTCATGGCAGTTATCACATTGTATTATATAAATAATGTTGGTGTGGTGTTTGTCAGTGTAGTTTTTACATAGTATAGACCTCAACCCAAACGAGCCGTTTTTGCATATAAAATTCTCAACATGTGGGTTTCTCGACATCACTGATTGTTTTACTAAACATTTTCTCTTAATTTTCCAAGTCAGTCTGACTTGAATTCTAGTTTCTATGCAAGGTTATTTTCATGTTGAGCATAAAAAGTACTTTGTCTTATAAATTTTATATTTCCTTTAAATAACCTATGACCTCCTAAATAAATAGCAAGGTTTTGTTCTACAATTGATTTTTTTTTCTGATTTTTTCTACCATAACACTAACTGTAGTGAAATCAGATATATGCTACATTTAAAAATATTAATTAAAATGAGTATTACTGTTTTTTTCTGGAATGACTGCAGTCAGTTATACATTATTTATCCTAATGCCCTTAGCCTCTAACTTTTTCACATCTTTCTATTTTGGAAATGAGCTTAAAAGAAGTAAGATTTTTTTTTATTTCACTGTATGTTAGCCTATAATTGTGTCTTAGTATAACAAAAAATTCCTAACTGTATAAGAAAATGCTTCAGTGCTTTCTGCCAAATCAAACATGCATGGGCATTATAATGTGACAATCAATCTCACTATTCTGCACAAAATATACCCTATATATATATTTGATATTTTTTTTCAATGGAACAACAGTAAAGGAATTTTTTTTCTGTGTTTGTGATACATAATTCAATAAATCTGATGAAGATCAGAACAAACAACATTTCTAATGCCATCTAGCAAGTGCTGATTGTAATACTTGATAAGGTGTGAATAACTTAGAGCAACCAATTAAAAATACAGTAAGAAATGGTTTGCTTGAATTAATTCAGGTAAATAATTTTCCAAGCATAGAGGGAGAATGACTAAGTTATCTCAGGAAAATCAGAGAATGTGCTTATTATATGGTTTTATGGCTGTGTATTGGACCCAGTACTGTGCTTCAGAACAATTAATTACAGTGAGAACTCATAGCTGTTTCTCCTGGAGCTAAAGTAATTAAATAATTAAGTTACTTATGCAAGCATGGAGCTTGAGCATGCTTGCATTCATGAATTACCTAATCTAAGTGAAGCTTCTAATTTTTACATTTCGTTTATGTTTGATTGTAAACATAAAAAAGTAAAGAAATTCAGTGCTTTCTTCATAATCAAGTCCTCTAACTGCCAAAAGTTGTGTCTGTGTAGTTCCTTTAATGTAGGATGTCAAATATCTTTAGAACCTATTTTTATTTTTCATTTAACATTTGTTATCTATCCTAATACAAAGTTCTAGTTTTCAAATAGTAGTTATTTTTATTACTCCACATGACAAATGGATGTATTCTGTTTTCTGCTGAGACTTTTTCATCACTTATGGTTACTGATTCTCTTTGCCACAAGTCAGAATAAGCCTGAACTGTCTCTTCTATGTATTTAATCATAGATATTTCTACTCAGACTCGATGGCCATCTGTATTTTTTGTTATTTCTATATAAATAAACCAAAATCAATTTATAGCCAGAGTATGATCCTAAAATAAGGTAGCTTTGCCAGTATTCATTGCCTTTACTGTATTTAGAGGTTTTATTGTGTAAAATTAATACATCTGTGACTTTAATGAAGATTTTGCATGTTGTAAACACATACCATGCATCATGCGACTATTTAGCACATTCAGTAACAAAACAATATTCAAAAAACTATGCAAAAGCGCTTGACTTTTGGTTTTGTTTTTGCACTTTTTATCCATGATCTAGTGTGCAAACTCTTTTCATCAGAATTTCTCAATCTTTTGTTGTAAGTACTACAGATGTAGACAACAGATTTTCTTTTAGTTTGCATCAACTCGGTCACTAAAACTAAAAAATAAATTTAAAACTAGACAAGGAACTTGTTTTATACAGCTCTGAATTTGTAAGTGTAAAAGTGTATAGTAAGATACAGATTTTTCATGATACAAGTATTAATCAATATATCTTCTGCATAATACTTTAAATTCTTGATTAATTAAAGAAATAATAAGGCTTTGTTGTATATTACAGTAAAGTATCACTTAATCTTTTGTGATCCTTTTCAGGTTTCATATAACAGTTTTTATTTTGACTTGTAATCAAGAATGTGTTTTTGTAAACTTAGTCTGTATTATCACAGATAAAACTCCATACTTATCTAGATGTATTTTTAACTATATGGTCAAATTTGTCATTTTTAACTAGAAAGTTATTTTCTCACAAAGAATTTTTCTAAAAAAAAATACTGTGATTTCCTTTTTGTATTAAAAGAAACTTGCATATTTCTGCCTTTACATTAAAATATGGTACCACAGTATTACTTTCAAACCAAAGGGTCTTTTATGCCTTTGTGATGTAATATGGCATCATAAGAAAACGTAATTTTTCAAAAAATGTGCATAATCCCAGTGCAGTAAGTGTGATATTGACTCATAATTCAAATACTGTTTTTCTGACAGATTTAGAATTTTATATTTTCTCTGTAAATGTGACCCTAAATTTCAACTCACTAGTAAGCCAGACAAGGGAAATTAAAGTTTTTCAGTTGTGTCACTTGGGCATAATAGGAGTTACACTCACTCTTTTTGCTCACATAATGTCACAGAATTATTTTGCTTCCTGCTTTTTCATAAAAACTGTTGAACCTAACTGCGAGAGTTGAAGTTATGATTTGTTGTGTGGTTGCCAGTTAAACCAGCAGTGTCCTTGGCATGGATTCCTGTATATGGTGAGAGTACCTCCCAGGGAAGGTTCTCTTCTTTCAGTTTACCTCCTCTGGGATCTAAACATCCACCCACATGTTTGCAGTGCATGAAGGGAAGGAGAGGATCCTGATGGTTGAGGGGCCCAACCCTAACACACCACTTTGGCATTGAATTCCTGTAAAAGGGCAGCCTTGGGGTGGCCCCTTGGGTCAATTGGCTGGTCCACTTGGGCTAGGATCAACCAAGTACCAGTGTTGGATGTTTTCAACAGGTGTTGTGGACATTGTATCTGATACTGGTGCTTGGATATAGTGTTTGCAAAACCCTAGATTGCTGCACTGTCCTTGTTTGATATTGTAGTGTGTCCCCTTGTAGGACTCCATGGTGTGTTGGGTCAATGAGCACCAAAATTTCCCTTTTTTCATTGTGGATCCTCCAAATAAAAACTTAAATAAAGTAGTGAACCATCAGTCTGTAGTTAAACGACCACGTCTTGAAGTTTCCGAGCAGCAATCTTCAACATCTGTACCACCTGTTGTACATCATTTTCTTATCTTACATTCTCTTTCAGACAAACCTTTAGGGCAAATGTCTCCCTTTTTTATTCAGAAGGGACTGGAGGGACTTGCTGGATCTCCAAAGTCAGTAAAGAAGCTTTGATCTGGATACATATTAGTGGAAACATTCACATCTCAACACAGTGAATTCCTCTTGCTTTCAAAGGCAATTGGGGATATACCTAATGAGGTGACACTTCATGCTAGTTTGAAATCATTGAGAAGAGTTATCGTTGACAGGGATTTGAAGACCATCCCTGAGTCAGAGAATCTCGCTGATTTCTCCATTCAAGGAGTTTTTGCAGTGAGGCATATCTCCACTCTCGAAGATGGACTTGTAATGCTGACCAGTATCCTCATTCTGACATTTACATCACATGTCCATCTGCTACCATCAAGGCAGGTTATTGTAATTTCAGTGTATGGCCATACATTCCAAACCCTCTGATATTTCTAGTGTCAGAGGTTTGATCATTCAAAGACGTTATGTCATGGTTCCCTGATGTGTGCTTGTTGTGGTGGCAAGGACCACAATGCCTATGAGTGTGAAACAGACCCTCACTGAATCAATTGTAATTGCTCTCATCCATCCTACTTTTGTTCTGCCCTAAATGGTTGGAAGAAAAAGAGTTGCAGCTTTTGAAAATTGTAACATCACTTATACTGAGAGTCAAAAGTTGCTGTCCACTGCATCATCTTAGATGTATGTTACTGTGCATCGTTCCACAACTACAGTGGGAGTGCAGATAGATCGCTCTGTGTCTCTAAAGGAATCATTCTCAAAACAAATGAAAATTCTTTTGACCTCCATGGTTAAAAATGTTGATGAATGAACTTCAACACCCATCCCTGTCCTTCACATACATTTCAACAAACCCCAAGATCTACATCCTTTGGTTCTGGGTACAGGCATTTTCTTCTCCCATCTCAAGATGCAAAACAATCATTTGTTCACATCCTCAGTCACTGGAATCTCTTTCCAAAGGCAAAGACCTGCCCAATCGACCCAAGGCAGGATCCATGGAGGTCAGTAGTCCTCCCTGGAATTAGGACAGTAAGAAAAAAAAGACATGGGCATAAACAGAAGGGTTCTCCACCCAATTCACTAGTAAAAATTGCCACCTCTATACAATGAAACTGTCAAGGTTTATGTTCTAATCTGGTTAGCATCAAAACACTGATTGCTTCCTACTATCCTGTATGTCTTTCCTTGCAGGAAACATTTCAGAAACCTGTCAATACAGTCACCTTTCATCAGTTTTCTTTGTACAGAAATGGCAGGCTGTGTGATGGATGAGTGCATTGAGGGGTGGCACTCTTCGTTGATCAGCATGTGTCCATCTTGTCTTTGCCACTCAACACACCCTTGGAGGCCGTAGCCATCTATGTTTCCTTGGGTCATACCATCACTGTTTGTTCTCCCTACCTGTCACCTGGAGAGACATATGATTGAACTGTTGCTGTCTCCCTTTTTAATTCTGGGGAACTTTAATGGACATCATCCTCTCTGGGAAAGTGCTTATATTGATAGAAGGGGTTGCTCTGTAAAGTGTATGCTCTCTGATTACAACCTTTCTCTTTGCAATACCAGTTCTTCTAATTATTTTTATGCACCTAATCAGTCTTTTACTGCTATTGATCTCTCAATTTCCTACCCTTCATTATTCTTCCATTTTTTATGGAGGTTGACAATAATCCATGAGGCAGTGATCATTTTTCTGTAATTTTGAGAGAGACTGGCCATGATCGATGCCACCCATCCACATTCCCTGGTGAAAGCTGTATCAGGCAAACTGGCCCTCTTTCACTGCTGTCACAAAACTTGATCCTGCTATCGACTCTCAATGACAGCACCATTTTAAACATGTTCTGCCTCAAGATTTGTCCATAATGTTACACAGTGTTATTGGTGATGGTGACACTGTCCACCTTGGTAATGTTTGTAGTTTTTTAAAGGTCATTAATCTTTTTAATGCCATTTAAGTTTTTTTAATTTGTACATTAGACCTTTTTTAATGTGGTTCCCTTTTAAGAATCATAGTCCATCAAGTTCACTTTGAAGTTATAAAATGGCCATAACATTAAATAATTCAAAACTAGGGCTGGAAAGGCCAACTTCAGTTGACTAATGTTGCTGTTTGAACTATTTATTAGTCATTCTGGCAAGTTATTATTAAAATTTGCTACACGTCTTTTGAAACTTTTATTACTTTTTTTTTTTAATGGCCATATTGTCAAATGGCTTGGAGCCAGGACTTGGGGGGCCAACTTCAGGTAACTGACGGTTTTTGTACTTGTTTTTGGTCTTCCTGACAAGTGATGATATTTACAATTATATTGCAGCAAGTCCTTGACAACTTGTATTACTGTAGTTTTACTCTTAACGTTGTAGACTAGATGTAAACACTGGTTTTATGCTATTTATGGTTTTTAAACTTTCTTTTGTTTTACCTTAATTTCCTTTTATGAATTTTACTAAAGTTACTTTAATTTTAACTTTTTACCAGATGTTTGGTGCAGATAGCTTAGCTGCTTTGTGCCATAAAACACTAAATCAACCAACCAACAAAACCAGCAGTCTATGAGTTTAAGCATCTAGACAGTTTTTAGTGAGGCCAGAGAACTGTACAAAATATTAGATCCTCTATCTTGGTAATTAAATGCACTGCATACCATTTTGTACTTCATTGGTAAATGATGCAATAATACATCTGATCTTAGTTTCAAAAGAACTTGATAGCTAAATAAACATTGGTGTAATCTTTAGCTCTTTTTTATTGTTTGTACACTTCATATATTACTGTTAGGTATCAGAACAGTTATGATGTTCTGAAGTTGATTTAAAATATTAGATAGCAATAACTGGAAATTCAGTAATATTTGTTTAGTACAGTTGTAGTGGGTTTTTTTTTGTTTCTTTACCTTAAATTAGAGAATGAGAAAAATTATTTGGCAAACAACAACATTATTCAGTAGTGAAAAAAAATGACATGAAATTCTAGAATAAAGAGCAATCACAACAATACTGTCTCTTTTACTGGAGATGTCTTTCTGTGCTTAAGGAAGTTTATTCTTGTACTGGTTTTGCTGATTATATTATTATTAAAGTGTTTTCTCTGGGATAAATTTGGCATAAAGGTTAAGCCTAAAAATTTAATGTTCATAAATTTGATGTTTGTATTATTTATCTTTAATTTGAGATTATTGAATTTATTCTGAATTTGTTAACTCTTTATAAAATGTAATTACTTGGGTCTTAGTGAGGTTTATGGCAACATGCTATTTGTTGTGCTACTGGGATACAGTGTTGAATGTTGTCTGGACTCTAGAAATAATGGCATTTTGATTACTTAAAGTGCTCCATGTAGCTATGTCATAAACTTATTTGAATGTTAAGGTGTAGTTTGTAGCAGGGGTATGTTATTAACAAAAATATTGTAGAGCACAGGGCTAAGTACCAATCCTTGTGATACTTCAGCTGTTAAAACTAAAAGGTTAAAACTGATTCTTGGATTTTAACCTTAGCCTTATGGTTCATGATGGAACTGGATATCCAGTAAATAAGCTGGATCAGTATTCCATTGATGTGTTTTAAACCTAAGACCATTATGCCATTTGCACTTGATTGTTTTTTTCACAATTCCGAAAGTCAGCAGTGATGATTTAAGATTAAAGCCTCAGTACAGTGACTAGCTGAGCCAAACTAGGTTATCTGTGGTTTGCCTGTTTCTCTGGCCTGCATTTTGGTTGTTGCTTAGAATTTTATTCATTTCCAGTCATATATTAATAATTACTTTTTCCATTAGTTTACCTAAAGTGTTAAGTAGACTACTTGGTCTGTAGTTGCTATGGTTATTACTTTGAACAACTGATTTCTATGTTCAAAGGTAATATGCTGATAAGAGCAAAATATTGTAAGTAGGAGACTTAAATTTGTGTTTGAGAGGTATTTTGAAACTATTTCCTCAATGCCATCTTTACCAGGTGCTTTTCATTTAATCTTTTTCAAATTGATTTTTATTTCTGTCAGTAAAATTGGGTGTGTGTACAGATTAGAGGATTGGTTGGTTTCCTTAATTTCCATTGGGAATCACTAGATTTGAAAAGGAACATGTCAGCTTCAAACATTTGAGAACCATTGATCATGTAGTGGAATTGATGCTAGCTGTAACATAAGTCACATTGATATTACACTTCTGATGATCGTTGCTCATACAAATGTCATTTATTTTGGTTTTAGCTAGAGCAGATGGGAATAAAGATAAATCTCCTTTTCTGTTTGAAGCTGGTTGTCCAGACAATCTTTGAAGTTGATTATGATTTTAGGATTGTCAGAATAGTCAAGAGCTTGATTTGTGTGATGACATCAAAAATGAAAATACCATTTTAACTTTATTGCAATCAATGAGCATTTGTCAGGTGTGGAGAGAACAGATGCATATGAAATTTTAACACTTTTACGAACAATATTAATTCTAATTCTGTTTCAACAATTTTCACCTCTGGCCATATTATTTAATAATTTCTGGAAAATAGGTTCATCCATAAGATGATTGTCAAGGTCAGATATGTCTTTCAGTGTATGAGATCTAATACTGATTTTAAGATGGACTCTCACCTCGTCTTATTTCTAGCTTAGTCCTATTAGCAGTACAAAGTTAATATTACATTAACACTTTAAGAGCTGTGGCAGTCCAATGAATCGAGTATGTTTCTGTGATGCTATACATGTTGTACTATACATGCATAGATTATCTACATAAAATTTTTGAGGTATTTTACTGAAGATTTGTCTATCTGTTACCCCTTGAATGACAAGCTTCTTAATCCTCAATGTATGTATTCAAAGAAAAGTTTACCTCCATAGAAAAGCTTAAATATCCTGTCTTTTAGTTATTTAAACTTCAATAGAAATTTTAACATATTGCCATTGTATTAAATTGTAATTAATGTATTTTCTAAAGCCTAATATAAAGTATTATTACTCAGATATTTAGTGTACCTTAAACTGATTTGTTGGTGGCTTTGTGAGTCAGAAGCAAGTTACAGATTATAAATAAATCAACTCCATGATAACATTTCATCCCCTCGGAGTGGATTCCTGTACGTGGTGAGGGGACCTCCCAGGGAAGGTTCTGTTTTGTCTGGTTACCTTCTCTGGGATCTAAACATCCACCCACGTGTTTACCGTGTGTGGCGACCCGTGAAGGGGAGGAGAGGATCCTGGTGGTTGAGGGGTCCAACCCTAACACACCACTTTGGCCTCGAATTCCTGTAGACGGGCGGCCCTTGGGTGGCCCCCCTTGGGTCAATCGGCTGGTCCACCTGGGCTAGAGCCAACCAAGTACCAGTGATGGAAGTTTTCAACGGGTGTTGTGGACATTGTGCCTGATGCTGGTGTTTGGGTACAGTGCTCACGAAACCCTGGCATTGCTGCATTGTCCTTGCATGACTTTGTAGTGCGTCCCCTTGTAGGGCTCCATGGTGGGTGGGGTCAGTGAGTACCAAAACTTTTTCTCTTTCCTATGGATCCTACAAAAAATTTAAATAAAATTGTAAAAAAACAGTCAATGGGTAAGCGACCACGTCTTGAATACTCAGAACAGCAATCTCCAACATCAGTAACACACGTACCTCATTTTCTCATATTGCATTCTCTTTCGGAAAAACCTTTAGGGCAAATGTCCCCTTTTTTTATTCAAAAGGGGCTAGAGGGACTTGCTGGCTCTCCAAAGTCAGTAAAGAAGCTTCGATCTGGTGACATATTGGTTGAAACATCCTCATCCCAACACAGTGAACTCCTCTTGAAATCAAAGGCAATTGGCGATATACCTATTGAGGTTACACCCCATGCTACTTTGAATTCTTCATGAGGAGTTATTGTTGAAAGGGATTTGAAGAATGTTCCCGAATCAGAGATTCTCACTGGTCTCTCCACTCAAGGAGTTTCTGCAGTGAGGCGCATCTCCACTCGCGAAGATGGAGTTACACTGCCAACAAATACCCTCGTTTTAACATTCACTTCACCACGTGCACCCGCCACCATCAAAGCAGGTTATCTCATTTGCAGGGTTCGGCCATACATTCCAAACACTCTTCGATGTTTCCAATGTCAGAGATTCGGCCACTCAAAGACATCTTGTCGTGGTTCCCTGACATGTGCTCGTTGTGGAGGCAAGGACCATGATGCCTATGATTGTGACATAAACCCACATTGCGTCAACTGCAATGGTTCTCACACCTCTTAATTTCATTCTTGCCCAAAATGGTTGGAGGAAAAAGAGGTGCAGCATTTGAAAACGACACATAACATTAGTTATCCTGAGGCTCGGAAATTGCTGTCCACAATCCCATCTCGGACATATGCTGCTGCACTCCATTCCACAACTACAGTGGAAGTGCAGACAGATCTCTCTGTGCCTCCAAGAGAATCGTTTTCAAAACAAATGAAAAGCCTTTTGACCTCCGTGGTTAAAAAAAGTAGATGAATCGACTTCCACACCCATCTCTGTTCCTCCCATATCTTCCAACAAACTTCCAGATCCATGTCCTTCAGTTTCAAATTCAGGCATTTCTCCTGATACATCATTTTCTCCCACCACAATAAACAAAACAATTATTCGTCCGCGTCCTCAGTCACTAGATTCCTCTTCCAATAACAAAAACCTGCCCACCTGACCCAGAGCAGGATCCATGGAGGTTGATAGACCTCCTTCGAAGAAAGACAGTAAAGAAAAAAGACGAGGTCGTAAACCGAAGGGTTCTCCAGCCACTTCACCAACCTGTCCTTAAAAATGGCCACCTTGATACAATGGAACTGTCGAGCTTTACGTTCTAATCTGGATGATATCAAAACGCTGATTGCTTCCTACCAGCCTGTTTGTCTTTCTTTATAAGAAACATTTCTCAAATCTGCTGATACAGTCTCCATTTGGCAGTTTTCTCTGTACAGAAATGACAAGTTGTGTGATGGTCGAGTACATGGAGGGGTGGCACTGTTGGTTGATCAACATGTGCCCACCCTGTCTTTGTCACTCAACACACCCTTGGAGGCCGTAGCCATCCGTGTTTCCTTGGGTCGTACCATCACTGTTTGTTCTCTGTACCAGTCCCCTGGAGAAACACATGATCAATCAGACCTGGATGCTCTCATTGAACAGTTGCCATCTCCATTTCTAATCCTGGGGGATTTTAATGGACACCATCCCCTCTGGGGAAGTGCTGTTATTGATGGCAGGGGTCGATCTGTAGAGCAGATGCTCTCTGATCACAATCTTTCTCTTTTCAATACTGGTTCTTCCACTTACTTTCATGCACCAAGTCAGTCCTTCACCGCTATTGATCTCTCAGTTTGCTCCCCTTCATTATTCTCCCATTTTTCATGGAGGGTTGACAGTAATCCACTAGGCAGTGATCATTTTCTGATCCTTTTGAGAGAGGCTGGCCGTGGTCGATGCCACCCTACCGGCGTGCCCCGGTGGAAGCTGGATCAGGCAGACTGGTCCACTTTCACTGCTCTCACAGAACTTGATCTTGCCATTGTAGATCAGCCATCAATAGACGACTGTGTTGCAGAGGTAACTGATTGTATTATACATGCAGCTGCTCAGTGTATTCCTAAAACCTCGACGCGTTTCCCACGATATCCTCGTCCATGGTGGAATTCTGCTTGCCACTTAGCATGGAAGGCTCAAAAACAGGTCTGGGATACTTTTCGTAGATATCCCACACTTTCAAATCGGGTTGCTTTCCAATGGGCCTGAGCACATGCTAGGTGGGTAAGACGTCAAAGCCAGAAGGAATCTTGGATTAAGTTCACAACCAGCATATCTTCTACCACCAGTTCCAAGATCATATGGGACAAGATTTGAAATGTTAATGGGCACTACAATTCTATTCCCCTCTCGATCTTACTCTCTGATGGTCAGGAGGTGACTGATGTTTGGAACATCGCTAACACTCTAGGTGAAAGCTTTTGCCGGGTATCTAGCACTTCTGCTTGTTCCTCCACCTTCCTGGCCATCAAGACTCGGGCAGAGTGATCACCTCTTTCCTTTCAAACTGACGGTTTCTTTGACTATAATAGTCCCTTTACCCTGGTGGAACTAAAAATGGCCCTTCATCGGTCTGCCAGTGCGTCTGTTGGACCTGATGATATTCATTATGACATGCTGCACCATCTATCTCCTGCTTCTCTTGATGTCCTTCTGATTATCTTCAACCGGATTTGGCAGGAGAATGTTTTTCCTGATGCCTGGCGCCAGGCTATTATTTTACCTTTCTCTAAGCCAGGGAAAGATCCGAAGATTCTTTCAAACTATTGTCCAATTGCTTTGACGAGCTGTCTCTGTAAGACCTTAAAAAGGATGGTTAATGCTCGTCTTGTTTGGTTCCTTGAATCAAACAACCTCCTCTCGCCCACCCAGTGTGGGTTCCGTCGACAGCACTCCACCACAGACCACCTAATTTGTCTTGAAACATCTATCAGAGAGGCCTTTCTCAACCGCCAACATCTTGTATCGATATTCTTTGACATAGAGAAGGCTTACGACACAACATGGAGGTATGGCATTTTGCGAGACCTCCATACATATGGGTTACGTGACCATCTACCCATGTTTATTAAAAAATTTTTAATGGACAGGAGATTCCAAGTTCGTGTAGGTTTGGCACTTTCACGTTCTTTTGTACAGGAACTTGAGTCCCTCAAGGCTGTATATTGAGTGTCACACTCTTCAGTATAAAGATAAATGCCATCACTGAACAACTCCCTCTCACCGTTACGAATGGGCTATATGTTGACGACTTTCATATCTCATGTCAGTCGTCAAACATGAGATATATTGAGCGGCAACTACAAACTGCCCTCATTCGTGTACGGAAGTGGACTCTGGCGAATGGCTTTAATTTCTCTCTTTCCAAAACTTTATGCATGCACTTTTGCCGTCGACGAGGTATTCACCCTGATCCTGAACTTCATATCGGTGAAGTTTTGCTGCCAGTGGTCCCGGAGACAAAGTTCTTGGGGCTGACCTTTATACCACACTTAAAGCAGCTTCGGGTCAAATGCACAAGAGCACTGAACATACTCCGTGTCCTCTCTTCTACCAGTTGGGGGACAGATTGCTGTTCAATGTTAAAGATATATCATGCTCTTATTAGATCGAAACTCGACTGTGGATCGATGGTCTGTAGCTCTGCCAGGCCCTCGGTCTTAAAGATGCTGGACCCCATTCATCACCAAGGACTTCGACTCTGCACTGGGGCTTTCCGTGCCTCTCCAGTTCAAAGCATATACATTGAATCTCATGAAACTCCTCTACACCTTCGCCGTTTGCAACTGTCTTTACAATATACTTCGAAACTTCGTTCCTTACCAAAGCATTCCACCTGGGAATGTGTTTTCCTTTCTCGGTGGGCAGTACGTTTGGCCTTCGCATCCGGGTGCAATTGGATGAATTGGGTCTGTCCATGGATAACATTGCAGATTCCACAGGTCGACGTATCCCACCATGGCTTATTACAGCCCCAAGTGTGACCTTTCTTTCAGTCACCTAAAAAAGGCGGATATTCCAGATTGGAAGTACCGTCTTTTATTCAATGAATATCTTTCAAACAATCATTCAGTTCCCATTTATACAGATGGTTCCAAATCAGGTAATTCAGTGGACTCTGCTATGGGTCAGTAGTTGCACGCAGAATCCCCTCTACAGCTTCTGTGTTCACTGCTGAACTGTATGCCATATCTCTTGCCCTTGATCATATTGCAGCTGAGCAGTACTCCAACTGCACTATTTATACTGACTCGCTTAGTTCTATACTTGCCTTGGAATCGCTACACGTTAGCTCACATCCTATTCTCACAGATATTCGAAACCGACTGGCCCATTTCTCATTAGCAGCTACTTCAATCCAGTTTTTCTGGATACCAGACCATGTTGGTATTCGTGGGAATGAGCTTGCAGACATGCCAGCTAAATATGTCTGCTTCAGCACCATCACCCCTATGCCTATTCCGTACATGGACTATGGTGTTGTCTTCAAGGCTAGGCTCCGCGCCAGTTGGCAGTCCACTTGGAGTGAACAACGCGACAATAAACTTTTCTAAATCAAACCCAAAATTGGAGTTTGGCCATCTAGCTTCCGTAAAGTTCGGAGGTAAGAAGTTCTCACTAGGCTACGCATAGGTCACAGTTTTTTAACTCATCATTTTCTTTTATCTGGAACTGATGCACCAATGTGTAGTTCGTGTAACACTCAAATCACTATCAGCCACGTTTTACTTTCTTGCCATCGTTACAATTCTCAACGACGGCAATACTTTAAACATATTTTTTTCCAGGGTCAGTCTGTAACATTGGACAGAGTTATTCGTGATGGTGACTCTGTCCACCTTAATAACGTTTTTAATTTTTTAATGGCCATTAATCTTTTTAATCTCATTTAAGTGTGGTATGTTTATTTATTACACCTTTTTAATTGTGGCTCCTTTTTTAAAGTTTTATTCTCTCTCATTCAATGTGACATTAAACAATGGCCAGAACATTAAATAACTCAACACCAGGACTGGAAAGGCCAACTTCAGGTGACTAACGCTTCTGTTTGAACTACTCGTTAGTCTTCCTGGCGAGTTACTATTATACTTTTGCTGCATATCATTTCACACTTTTACAACCTTTTTGTACTGGCCATATTGACTCATAACCCGGAACCAGGACGGAAAGACCAACTTCAGGTGGCTGACAGTGGTTTATATACTACCTGTATAGTCTTCCTGGTGGGTTATGATCATTCCCATTCTGCTACAGGTTGTCCTTTACAACTTTTTTGACTGGATGTCGTCATTGGTTTTTGCACCATTTCCTGTTTTAATTGCCATTTTGCTTTTATCTTCAATTACCTTTACACATTTTACTCCATTTACTTGACTTTTATGTTTTTACTGGACATTTGGCTACTCTTTATTACGATTTTGCTGAGTGTCTTTTAAAACTTTTATTCCATTATATTTTGATAATAGCTACTATGACACATAACCCGGAACCAGGACTGGAAAGGCCAACTTCAGGTGACTGACGGTGGTTCTTGAACTTACTCATTAGTCTTCCTGGCAGGTTATGAACATTATTATTATGCTAGAGTAAATAGTTTATTACTTTGAAGACTGAATGTCACCATTGGTTTTTACACCATTTTCTGTTTTAATTGCTGTTTTGTTATTACCTTCATTTACTTTTACAAATTTTACTCCATTTATGTGACTTTTCTCTTTTTACTGAACATTTGGCTACTCATTGTTGTGATTTTACTGTGTGTCTTTTAATACTTCTATTTTTTTACATTTTGATACTGGTTGCTATGACACATAACCCAGAACCAGGACTGGAAAGACCAACTTCAGGTGACTGACGGTGGGTCTTGAACCTGCCTGTTAGTCTTCCTGGCAGGTTATGATTATACCTTTTTGCTAGAGTAAATACCTTACAACTTTTTACACTCTGCTTTCTATCTTAACCTTGTAGACTAGGTGTCAACATTGGTTTTATACTTTTTTGTTTTACCTTCATTTCCATTTATGTCTTTTACTACATTTTTACCGGTTGTTTGGTGCAGATAGCCTCGTTGCTTTGTGCCATAAAACACTAAATCAATCAATTAATCAACAATAACGTTTCATGTGATTTAAAAGAAGCACAGCTTCTGTTGGGAAATCTATATTTAATAAATGTTACAAGGTTTTTTTCGGAATAGTGTATACTTAGTTATTTATTCAACTAAATCTCCACCATAAATCCTTATCTTCATAGGTGGTACAAGTTTGTGCCAGAACCTTATTTTAAATATTTTTTTTATCTTTGTTGCAAACTAATATTCTGTAAGCAAAGTGTAAATACTACATTACTTTGTGGAATTTTTTGTTTACAGAGTCACTAAAATTTCCAGCTGGAGGAGATCAATCACCTGATACACATGATGACTCCAAAATGGAATTACGCAGAGAAAGAAAAGTCAATCTGAAATATGCATCTAATGAGTTTTCATCAACACTTACACTGGGTTGTAAATCATCAGTTGGAAGTGATCACTGTCAGAACCTAGAGCACAAATTTAAAACTGAAGAATCTTATGAAAGTAAAATAAAAAGTAAAAGATATAAAAGTTCTGAAGGAGGTCCAAGTTTCCTAGGCACAGAATTGGAGAAAACTCAAGAGAAATCAAATGACAGTTTATTGTTTGGAACATCTGAAAACTTCAGAACTATCAGAGAAAGAGATTTTGATAAGTTCACACGAACATCTCATCAGAAGTTTTCACATGTAGAAGAAAAGCATTTTAGTGTTTTAAGTAAAAAAAATAAATTTTTAAGAGATAAGAATGAAGGGAGATGTCAACAGGAAGAAAATGTTGGACTGACAGCAAGTGTCTCTGGCAATGAGCAGGAACAGCAGAGCAAATTTACAAGCCGAGATCAACGCTCAAGTGAAAATGCTGATCATACTTTTCCAGAGCAAACTAAATATGACAAGGCAAAGTAAGCTTATTTATTCATTGTAATATTAATGACATGTCCATCTTGTGAATAACATTTGAAAAAGCTCAACACTATTAGCTTTGCAGCATAATACTTGTTTTCATCTTTAAATATGTGTGTGTGTGTAACATACCTACATATACCTGCAGAATAGGCATTATACATACAGTGAAATTCAAAATATACTAGAGAGGATAAGCTATCTTTTCAAATACATAAATGTGAGGAAAGGGTAAGTCAAGAAGACTGAGGAAATTCATATGCATAGAATGTGTAAAATGTTATGGCAAGTATATTACAAAGTAGTAGGTAATTCACAAAAATTGTTTCAAGTAAGTACTTTAGTGTTCTTCCAACAAAAATATTTATTTTCAAGATTGTTCCTTCCAAAAGAATGTTACTGTATAAAGAATCAGTACCAAAACTAGCACAATAAATGTTTTACTATAAAATTTTAGAACAGTTTTCAATTTCTAATACATACTTGCAGTAGGATGGTCCTTATTTTTGAAGTTTTGCATCACAACACTCACCCACTAATATTGTTCCATATATAAATAAGTTATTCTCACCAGATTTTATCCCTACTGAAAACCGTTTTGTTGTTGCTCAAAATAGTTTGATTTTATCGTGTACAAATGGTACTCATGCAACAAAGATTAAACAAGAATCTTAGAACTTGTTGTGGTATGTGTTTTTAAAGCTTGTATGGGGTTTTTATCTGATTCAGATATAACAATTTTCAATCGATTCCAGTAGTGTTGGGAATACATGGAACAGTCTAGTTATAGAATTGTAGCTCACCATGATGAAGTAACAAAAGCCACAGAGAAAATAAAGACAAGTATTATTGAGTTTGCTGCAAGACAACTTCACATCAACCGAGTTAGAGCTTCTTGAACTATTTCAACCTTTCTTTGTAACACCCTTCCTTAAAGTGTGTGATTTATAGTCCTGAAGCAATGCATCATGCATGATGGATGGCTAAAGCATTATATTTCTTCAAGATTTGGATGGTTATGCGACAGCCACAAAGTAAGAGAACTGTGACATCTGCATCTTTATTGTTTAAATCTCTCTTAAAGCATGATTCACTACTTCTCATGCTATTTCTGTACCTTGTAAAAATCTTTAAGTTCCCACAATATTTGCTTAAGTTTAAGAAGATTAATTCTACAGTTTGTCCTTTCTCATGCTTACTGGTCGGGTTTATCAGCTGATTAGATTTGGCTTTGACACCCATTTTCCATCTGTACTCCCATTCTGTTCCTGATTGGCTTTTTTGTCTGGTTCCTTCCTTTAGAGATTCACATTCCCTGAAACCTTTTATTTTCTGTGTTCTGTCTCCTGTCAAGGGTAAAGAGCATATCTGTTCCAGAAGTTGTGAAGCCCACAAGTGTGCTTCATTATCCTCTCAGAGCACACTCATATTCATTCTGGGTAGTTTCTTTCTACTTGGTTTCTATGCTGTGTGCCAAAACTGGTCTCTTCACCTCTGCAGTATGGGATTCTAGCTTTGTGTGTGAAGAGGTAAGACAGTATTGAAAGTTAAACTTTTTCTTATACTGAAGGTGTATTTCTGTTAGATATTTACCTCCTTTCACACACTTCATACCTTTTCTTCCCATAGCCAGAGCGTGCCAATTTTTAAAAAAATGATGATTGAGTAGGAATAGCAGAGGGCATAAGAAGACTGAGATAGCTTTGTGTAAGAGGAGGTGAGTATTTATAAGAAATACATACTTAACATTTAATTCAACTGTATCCACAGAGTCAAAATAGCAACAGTGAAGGCTTTAAATGAGAAGGAAGGCATGTCTAAACCTCCATAGTACATTCAACTGAATATTAAGAAGTCACAGTGCAAGACTGCATCACAAAGAACACAACAAACTTATTAAGGTATGTCATAATTCCATCTGGGTTTCTGGTTTTTGACAGTATGGAGGTACTACAGACGGTTCAACACCTAAATGTTGTAACTGACAATGCTGAAGAGAATGTAGCCTTATTGAGAAGTATAATACCATCATAACAAAAAGAACAAACAATTCCTTCCTCAAGTTGCCCAAGATTAAAGAATATACTTTCCTAATAGCAAAAAGGGAACAGTAACAATGCAGAAGTGACTGACTACATCGAAATTGGCTCAAGATTGTACACAATTATATGTGCATTAAAATAATTGCATTAAATAAATAATTTATGATTCAGAACATGTATGTTTTGTATCACATTGCAATCTAGAACTTCAGCTTCATTCAGCAGCCTATAAATATGTGCTCCCCAGTGGCACAGCTGTATATATCTTTGGACTTATACCACTGAAACTAAATTAGGGGGTGAGAGCTTTAGAATTTTTGATTAAATTTTTACCTGCAAATAAGAACCATCCTAATATATAATTTCATTTATCCTTTGTAGAATCTTGACTTAAACTTAACAACTTTAGTTGAGTCATGCAACACTATACATACTTTTTGACATAATTCACTTTATTCAGAATAGCATTACTTCATTTATAAGATTTGGTTCTTGCAGTATAGTTATTTGTAATGAATTTTTTATGATAATGTATGATACTTTACCTTGTTTAAACACAATTTTTATTATTTAGTGTCTCATGTTTTGTGTCTGTTTGACATAACACTGGTTTCCATAACTTTAAGACACAGTTAGATATATCTTTGAATTTATTATAATGGGAATTTATATTAGCACTAAAAGATAAAAGCTAAGCAAAGAAAGAATTTGAAAAAGTTTTATCAATGTGAAGTTGTTGAATTGTATTAGAAATCATATGGTGAAAAATGAGATAAAAGGAGGTTTTAAAAAAATTAAAACTATTCCACTTACTTATTTATGGTAGAATCCCCTAATTCTAACCAGAAAAATCCTTTGTAATGTTGCTTCAAAATCTACCGAAAATCTAAAAGATAATTTTCAAACATTGATGTATTGAATGTACAATATTCTGAAATCCTATCATCAAGTTCGTCACCTGTATCTTTAGCTTGATTCAATTTAATTTGACTAAATTATTTCTCTTACATTGTCATTATATTATTTTGCAGATTTACAAAATTTTGAAAATCTTAACCTAATTAATTTTATTTTAATAAATCAGATACCTCTGTAAACCAGTGAGATAAAGGGTTTTTTTTTGTTTTTTTTCAATTTAAGGTATCTTTGAAATTTCTAATACCATTTAGATTGATAAAGTTTAGGTGTAGAAACATTTCAACAGCAATATACTCATTTTAAAAATGGACATGTCACTTATTTTTTTGTGGAACATTTAAGGTTTAATTTTTCTTGCTTTCTCAACTGAGAAAATAAAGATTTATTATAATAACTAATAGTAATCATCAGCTCAGTCTGTAAAGTACTGTTTGGCCTCTTTGTGTTCAGTTTTTGTTACTTTGTGTAAGAAAGAATGTTAAGTTCTTGGGGAATGTTCACCATTGATGTTCTCACTAGTTGCTCAACAAATTTTCACCCAGTTTGCCACAGTGGCAAAAGTTTCAAAAAGTAAACAGGTTTAAGATTATGTCACGATGGTTACTTTGAACATTCACTACTGGGGAATGTTCATTTATTCAGTGAATGGTACTATATTTATGTACATCAAAGGTGTGCAGCATTTTATGACATTGTACAAACAACTGTACACATTTCTATCATTGAACTTGTTCCTGAACAACTGTGATGGTTAACCATTCAGCCAGAAGAAACAAGCTTTTATTATAACAATATATACATGGATTACATAATAATTTCAGTAAAAAATTATTTGTAAAAACATTTCAGAGGAAGTTGGATAAGTATTTTGGAAATTTTGATTGGTTTGCAGTGATGTGGAGGCAGAAAATGGAATGATGAACCCATGTTGTCTCTTGGAAATGAAATTATATAATATTAGCAGTCCCCAAGTGGTAGGTTTATGGTTTTACAACATTAAGATTCAGGGTTCTTCATGGAGGCACAATTACAGACAACTCACTTGTAGCTTTCTGCTTTAACTACTAACTACATGTTGTAAAGTTAGACTTCATTCTTCACTAATGTTTCAAGTTAAACAATCTTCTTAGTTTCAGATCTCATAAAATTATATAATGCTCTTAGAAAAAAAATGTATCAGTAGTATTAAAAATACTCATAAAAATTTCAGTTTGAGTTGTAAGAAATATGTAGTCAAAATTACTCCAGTTGTTAGTATCATAGTAAATAAAAATTTGAAAATTAATTCATTTTCATTATTTGAATTTATTGAAAAGAGTTAATGTGTTTATAAGCAGAAACTGCAACTTAAGTTCAATTTGTCTTGTAATTTACTGCTTAAAGTATAGGTAAATTAAAAAAACATTATAGCTTTGTAAATATTTTGTTTTCTTTAACCCTCAAATTGCCAACTTGTTTTGTATACTATTCATTGTTGCAACACTTGCTATAAAGACCTAGTAAAAAAAATTTGGATAAGCAACTATTTTCTGCGTAAAATACATAATTTTGAATTCCAGCAGTGTTTAGTGTAATTAATTGCAATATTAACCCCATGCATACAGCCTTGGCCAATTTGATCAGCTTGATAATTGCTATGTAGTTGTGTAAGTATACAACCCATAACTTCAAATGTACCAAGTGTATCTTCACAAAATTTGGTAAGCTTTTAGTAATTTTAGAGATTTGTTCATCTACAAAACATCACAAGTTTTAAAAATATTTTTACTAAAGATTTCTGTGTAAATTTGTGAAGTCTTTATAGTTTCAGTCCAAATAAAAGATGATGTTCATGCTAAGAATAAAAATACTTCTTACATTTCATCTTACATTTTTCACATTTCATTTGCATAACATCCAGAACCTCCTAAACTTTTCACATCTGTTTTTCTTTTTTATTTAATAGTTTTATTACTGTACCTTGAACCCTTTCTGTCTGTGAAATACAGTAAGTCACAGAGGGATGTTCTGGTATGGTTTTGGGTAAATAAGAAATCAAGTTATTGTTACATTCCAACCAAAAGAGCATTTCATATAATTTTTCTTAACTAGCCTAAAAAATGTCCACTTTTTTTTTATATCTGACTTATTTATGTTGTAAAAATTTTATAAAAGTAAATAAAAAATATTTTTTAAAAATTAGCATACGAGGCCATTTGTAATGAAATGCTATGCTCAGGTAATCTGATTTTTCCTCACTCTTGGTTATTCAAAAATAATTCATGTAGCTTTCAAATATAAATTTTATAACACAAAATATACATTGTGCACTATAATAAAATGTACAACAGCTACTGCAATTTATCTTTTTTTTCATCAAAACTAAAAATAGCAACAACTCTACTCATCAGACATGAAGACCTTTGCTTACAAACTACAATCTTTGACAAATAGAAACAAATAAGCAAGCTTAAGGTTCCGAAACATCACAGTACACCCTTCCTGTTGCTTATAAACCTGGTCATCAGATAAGGAAGTGTAAGTGTTTAATTTGCTTGAAATACATTTGAAAATATTCTTCCCTGTCAATATGATTAGTTATTAAATTTTAATTAGTTAGGCATTATAGAGGCTGTATTGTTGAAGTTATAAAATCTAAAGGAGGAAACTCTGTCACATGATGCAAGAGAGGGAAGGTTGAGAATTTTTAAAATATTTCCTTCTATGTTCAAAAAATTAAAACTTTAATGATATAAAAATTTAATTGTAAACAATTATTTTGATGCTAAGTCTATTGACATATGTTGATTATAAAGTTGTTTAATTTTGAATGTAACTCAAAAGTGGTCATGACATTTACATGGTGACCAACCTGAATATGTAGTATTAATGATATTTATGTTTGAATTTTTATGATGAGATACCCTGTAACCAATAAATTAATGGATGCACAAGTACTTTAGCACACAAGTAATTTATAAAAATAACTAAAAACCCAAAAAGGTCGATACGAGGGCTGTTCAAAAAATGTGGACTGACATCATGAAACAAAATGTACTTTATTTAGAAGTTACAGGTCTGGGACCCCTTCAAAGTACTCTCCTCCCCAACACACATACTTATCCCAACGGTGTTTCCACTTGTTGAAACAGTCCTGGTACGCTTTTTTTGTAATGTCCTCCAGCTCCTTTATTGCATTTGTCTGAATCTCAGGAATCGTCTCAAATCTTCTTCCTTTCAAGGATTCTTTGAGTTTGGGGAACAAGAAAAAATTGCAAGGAGCAAGGTCAGGTGAGTAGGGGGGTGGTGAAGAACAGTGATTGAGTGTTTGGCCAAAAACTCAAGAATTCTGAGGCACAAATTTTGCAGCAACGTGGTGCATTTTCAATTTTTCGATTAAATCTCGTAACAAGATCCAATTGATATCCCACACACTTCAGCAAGCTCCCTGACAGTCAGACGTCGATTTGCCTGCACCAGGGTGTAGATTTTGTCGACGTTGAAGGACATTCAGGAAGCTCATCATTTTCAATGGACTGTTGACCGTCCTTAAAACGTTCATGTCACTTGAAACATGCCGTATGCTTCATAGCAACATCACCGTAAGCCGTGTTAAGCATAGCAAAAGTTTCAGTCGCAGATTTTCCAAGTTTAACAAAAAATTTCACAGCAAGTCGTTGCTCCTTCAGGTCATTCATTCTGAAATCCACCAAACGAAAAAATTGCACTTCATTTAAAACTGCATAGCTAATACATAAATGAAGATATCTGCAATCGGGAAATGGCATTGTAATCAGCTGATCTGTGCAAACCTAGCGACACCAAGCGGATTCCTCTGGAACCAACTGGAGCCGAGCAATTCAAACAGTCCACATATTTTTTTTAACAGACCTCGTATAACTTCAACTTGTAATTCTAAGGTTAAGTATTTCAGATTAAGTAGGTCTTTGTCATGACAACTGAAATTGTAGCTTGTGTAGTTTGTATTTTAAACCCTCTTATGTATCTGAGTAATTTTAATTATCCTAGAGAATAGTTATTAGTAATTTTATAGGCAGCATGCTAATGAAACATTTTGTTCATTCATTTATAATTAGTTTATTCTTCCTTTATTGGAAAGATAAACTGATTTTATAATCATTTAGTAAGTTATTTGAATAAGTACATCATACTAATATAATAATAGGTAGGCAAAGTTTTATTGACAATGGAACATACTACACTTTCGACAGAACATTGGTTTGTGTTCTTTGGGTATGATCACTTCCAAGCAATCCAAGGTGTATAATGTATTATTACAAAGATAGTGGGGATTAAATATGGCAGAAATGGTGTCAAGAGGTGACAGGATATAGGTATGGATCAGGTTTGGTCAAGTGTATGAATGGTGAATACAGCTGAAGTTGCTTGAACCATTATCACAGTTTAGTGATAATGCTTTGATTTCTGCAGTTTTTAAATAGTGTCTTTCCTTTTAAAGTTTTGGTTTGGTGTGGAAAAAATATTCCATCCCAAAGTATTTTGTGACCCATTTCATATTGATGATATGTTAAGGCAGATAACTGGAAAACACCTCTGCTGTTGGAAAGCATAATGGAATTTAATGTTTTACATTCAATAATATGCTTTAAATACACTAGCAGGAAGCTTTGTGTGATAATTTTGATGGCATGCTTTATCAGTTTGTTTACATTTATAACACAATAGGTTAGGTCTTTGTCTTGCAACAAGTAATAAAATTTACCCTTCACACTTTTTCACAGATCAGAATTGTTTGTATTTTTCTGAAGTTGTAACTTAATAAAGTAGCACATGTTCTGTTTGTTACATTAACATGTTAATTAAATTTTTATTGTTTACATGATTACTCTTTCTAAAATTATCATTAGACATGAATGAATTTTCAAACAATTGGAATAAATTAATTGGTTAGAAATTCATGTTGTTTGAGGTTATAAATTTAAGTCATGTATATGGAAGCCATTCTGATAATTCAAGGTGAAGGTTGCCATGTGTGATGGGGTGGATATGGAATGTAATGATGCTTGAAAATATGTTATCACAAAGGAAGGCTTATCTGTAGTTTTGTTGCATAAACATTTTTCAAGGTGATTGTCATAAGAAAAATTTACTGGACAAAATGTTTAAACAGAAACCACTTTTATCAGACATGCGTATAATATGAGGTATCTACATATATATATAATTTGACTATAACTTCATCTCTTTCATATGTTTAATGCTTTTTTTTCCTTCTTGATCAGAAAATATTGAGTTTTGATCATGTTTTCTAATCATTTAATAATAATAAAGGCAAATGTCATAAGATGACTATATTTTGTAAACCTAAACTTCAAACACGTACTTTGTCTGGCATGGCCAAGTGACTCATAATTTGAGGATCATGGTTTAATTCTATCACACCAAACATGCTCGCCCTTTCAGCATTATATTGTGATAGTCAATCCCACTATTCATTGGTAAAAGAGTAGCCCAAGAGTTGGCAGTGGGTGGTGATGATTAGCTTTAGTCTTACACTGTTAAATTAAAGATGGCTTGTGCAGATAGCCCTTGTGTAGCTTTGTGCAAAATTCAAAAGCAAACAAACATTTATAAAAAAATTTATTTGTATGCACCATTTTAAATATAGGCAGTACTGAATAAACTTGTTGTATGTGTATAATGAATGTATCTGTTTCAGCATTTCTTTTATTTTGTCTAGCAGAAAGAAAGGGAAAATATTGTGTGACGTTCTCAAGGTCACAGCTGTGAAGATTGTGTTGTCGTCTAATGATGCTATACCTATGCCAAAAGTGACAATAAAAACTGGCAGAATTTTTCATTCCTAATATCTTTAATCTGCAAACTTCACAATAAATGTATGAAGTGTAAGGGTATTTTGGAGAGATATTTCTAATTTGGAACACAGGGAGTCATTTTTCTCAAGAGGACAATATTCCTCATCTTGTGATGTGTCATTAGCATAATATGTTGTGCAAATAGCCCACTATCATGTCACTTTAAATTGGGAAGAATATATACTTGTCTTCAAGTTAACCTTGTTATTTCGGTAGCACCACTAAGTGTGATGCAAAAAACCATGTGGTTGTAAAGTAGATACTCATTTAAAACACTTTAAAAGTTGACCCTAAACTTAAAGGTGCATGGCTCTCCTGAGACATCCAAAACACTGACTAAACTTTTAAAATAACTTTGTTTTTTAAATTTTATTTTCAAAGTGTTAAGTGTTTTTTTCTTTGTATAGTGTAAAGAAACTGAAATGAAATTTTTAATATTGACATTTTACACTTTCACTGAATTCAGATGATTTTGCATTAGGATTTGTTTCATGATATTTAAAGTTGTGACAAATAACAGCTATAGCCATTGACATGTATAGGTCACTACCTCCTTCATACTAACTTCTAATACAAGTCTTAATGTCATTCAGTCAAAGGTTATTTTATTTGAAGATCTTAAATTGTATATAAATAAATGATTTTTATAATTCTTTTTGTAGGATGCTTATTATTTTTCAATAATAAGCTTTTATTGATATCTTAGGCAAGACTCGTCTCATTCTACCAAGCGCTATGATTCCTCTGATCTTTATAAGCCTCGTCCATTGATATCTTCTGGCACACGTCGCAGTAGAAGTGGAACCCAGTCCCCTCCACTTCGAGAAGAAAGCAAGAAATATAAAAAGAATCAAAATTACAGAGAAACTAAAAAGTAATTTCACAGGCTTTTCATTGTATCAGACCTGAGAAGTGTGTGCATTAACTTATTTTTATTTTGATACTTGTAATCAAGATAAGTAATTAGGATAGAAAGTGACACTCTGTAAGACTTAGAGAAAATATCAACTTGGGAGCTAATTTTTATCTGTTAATGCTTGGCACCATTTAATTTTTTTGTTTATTACTCAGTTTTAAACAAATATAAATGAGTTCAATGTTTATAATTATTTGTTTTGATATAACTTGTAAATATCATCACTTAGTTATTTTTTGACCTTAAGTAATGGAGAACGGAACCTAAAAACATTAGTTTTCAAAACCTCAAATAGGACTTGAAAGACTAATATTTGTTTTTGGTTACAATCGGTTATGTCGAGAAACCCACTTGCTGAGAATTTTACATGTAAAAACGGCTCGTTTGGGTTGAGAAAATATTTTACATAGAAGAGCGAACAACGTTTCGACCTTCTTCGGTCATCGTCAGGTTCACAAAGAAAGAGGTAACTGATCAGAAGCTGACCACATGTTTGGAAGGGGTTGTGTAACTGAGTGTTGCAATGTAGAGGGTGGGGTTAGATGTTTGAATATATAATTTTATCTATAATATTAATATAGGTATAATGGCATTCCTTAATATTGGTTTATTTTGGGTTTAAGTTGTTGTATAAGTAAGGCTTCTTTAATTTTGCATTTGTTAATTAATTCTCAAACTACTTCAAAAGATAGCAGGAGATGTAGAAGTGTTTTCACTGTAATTCCTTGGTGTATAATGTTTTTTTAATTGCTTGTAGTAATATAAGAGGTTTTTTAAAAAATTTAGTTAATTTCTATGCATTCTTGGTATAAATATGTCCAAGAAACCACTGAATTTGCCTTGTTCTAGTTCCCTGTTTCTTTGTTCTCTAGTGCAAACATTATGTATTCTGCCTAAGGGTATATTGCAGTAACATCACATATCTGAGTTTAAGGGATCTGTAAGTGTAATATTCTTTGCTGTCTAAATGGGTGGTGTCTGTATGTTACTGCTGGCAAAAATGGTGAGAGAACAGCAGTCATGAGATGATTCCTTTACAAGGAAAGAATATGACCTTTCTTTCAAAAACTGAAATTTTAATTTTTATCAGTTCTGCTTAGTTTCCATTATGACTGGCATAGCAGAGATTCATTTTAATGGACAAAAGCCGATGATCTTCTACTTATCTAAGCTGGTGTGTATGCTGTTTTATTGTTATTTTATGTAAAGTTTTTACTGTCCATCAAACACATCTAGGTTGTTTATATCTAATGTAACGTAAAACTCAATTGAGTTTTCAGATTAAATTTCCAGTTCAACCCTGCTGATTGTTGTACAGGCCTATATTATACTTTTATGGGAATCGGTTTACCCAAGAACACCATAAGTTGATAGGAAGGAGAGAATTTAGTTCTATGACCACCAGATATATTGCACAGATTTTGTTAATATTGAAAATAGTCTTTGCTTGATCTTTTGGGTTGAAAAAAGATTTAGTGGAATGCTTTTACTGGAAAAATTTCTTCTAGACTTAAAAATGCTTGCCACAACTGAGAGAGAAAGATTTTGGGGAAGCAAGGTTAACTGAGGGTTGTCAGTATGAATTAGCACCTTTTGAGTGTGAGGCAACTTGGGGAGGTCTTCACAAGACTTCCAGTCATTGCTATCCCAAGCATCTCAGTCCCAGCTTTGACCCAGACCACAGACAGTCTGCTGAAAAGAATTACAAATGTCATTGATGGGCAACCTCTACCAGTTAAGTCTCTTTTCCTAGCAGGTGAGACAGTAGGAATCCACAGATTAAAACTAAGATAATTGTTAGTTCTGTCAGCCAATGATTGAAAGGAAGTAGCATTCCTTGCATTCCAAGCTATATAAATTGAAAAGTTCAGCAAAATGTATGAATTACTTGTGTGTGATCAGTCATTAAAAGGGTAGTGCAATTCTTGCTTTCTGAGCTGTGAGCAGAATTTCATGATAAATGTACTAAATATCAGCTTACAGCTCCTGATTATTTACTGTTAGGACAGTTGCATTATTTGCTTTTCAAGCTATCAAGTGATGCACAAAGTGTATGTGCTACTTTGTGTGATTAATTTCTAATTGCAAAAAAGGATAGTTTTTTATTGAAAAACCAACAACTAAAAGGGCTTGGGAGCCTTGTTTTTCAAGCTGTTGAGTGGTATTATATGATGTATACTCCAACATATGATTAAGTTGAAAATATTCAAGAAGATAGTGTTATTTAAGAGTTACTGAAAGATAAAGAATTGAAGTATGTGTTTGCTGTCAAAATGATTTAGATACTTTGTACAAGTAAGCTAATTTCTCATTAACCCTTATATTGTTAGAGAGATTTGAATGTCATTGATAAAATTTGTGACAGCTTGTAGAATTGTTAAAAGAGGAAATAAAATAAGTTGAGATAATTTCATGGGCTGCATACTGAATTATTTACATCATGTAACTTAAATGAACCCACTAAAAAAAAGAACAATGCATCAAAGGTGGAGTTACTTTATTAGAAATAAAATAAAACTTTGACTAAACTTCAGTTGTTGAATATAGCAGACAAAAGGTCAGAGAGTATGAGTGAAGCATTACATGTGATAATATCAGTTTTAAGACAAAACCAGAAAGAAGTTTACAAAAAAATTTAAAAGAGAACCAACAAGGAAGTTAAAGAAAATTTAAAGAAGACTCAAAGAAACATGACAGCCAGGAGGTAAGAAACAGGAACCTCAGAGAGAAATTAAAATAAACAAATATATTGTTTAAGGAATAACTAAAAGCAAAAATAAATATAATTGAAGAAAAGACAATGAAACTATCAATAATGTACAGGGAGATTATAACAATGAGATTGAAGAAGTGTGGGTGACAGACAAATTTGAAGAACTACAGCAAGATTGTTAGGACATAATTAACAAATTCAAAAGTGAAGCAGAAAAGAACATTGGTGACAAAATAAAACATCTAGAAAAGGAATTTTATAATACATAAACTTAAACCAGTTGTATTCTTCTCTGCATTGGCACAGGATTTTTAGCCTATAATGCTTTAGTCATCACATCACATTACAGAATCCAGATACAGTGTTTAGATGGTCATTTCAGCACAAAGTCAATGGATTATGAAAGGAGGGTAACATTGGAGTCATGTTAAGATGTGCTTGAAATAATTTTCAGAATGAATAGATGGATGGAACAATGAACAGCAAGCCATCTGTCTTGCTGCTCATATAAAAGGGACAAGCTTCAAGAACATTAATTAATCTTGCAGTTAAGAGACACGACAGGTAACAAGCAGACTTATTAAACAGGTTTAGAGCATCACTGAATAAGTTTATCCAAGTGCTCCTCATGAAATGATAGATTCATTAACACAACCAATCATATAGACATCTAACATAAGAGACAAAAATATCAGCATCAGATGAAAGTAGTTATACATCCTTAAATTGAGCTCTGTTATTGGTGAAACTGTAATATATTGAGGTTGTAGACAAACAACTGTATACTACCCTGAAGATATATGATCATCAAGTTAAGTAAAAGGGATTAGTTAGACAACTAGGTATTTAGAATAGTAGAAATAAACAAAGTATGAAGTGTTTCAAGGGTAACTTGAAATAACATATTGCCAGGAACTTCAGACAAAAACTTGGAGGTATAACAGAAAGTAGAATTTATTATAGATATGGGAAGCATGGTCATTACAGCCAAAACTGTGAAGGATTAACAAATGTTAAGGAACCAAGGAAACAATACTCCAGGGACGAGTCTTTGAACCCACCTAAATAGTGAAGAAACAATAAAGGGCTAGCTAGACATCAGGAATTAGTTAAATTTATGAAACAAAATTCAGTTGAAAATACTCCACCTTCCACAAATTAAAAATATTTTATTTGAGGGAAATCATCCACAAGTTTACATGCTAATTTACATGAGTTCATAGTTGTTCATCATGATTTATTCATGAAAGAAATGTGATTGATGTGGACATATAGTTCCTGCAAAAGGGAAGTTTGAAACTACCTTTTCTTTGTAAGATTCTGTGTGCCTCATAACATTTACATTAAGTAAAAGTACATTTTGGGAAGGAACTGACCTTATGTGGAGACATGGATGTCAGGTCAGGCTTAAATAACTTTGTATTCTGTGACTAGGAAATCTCTGTACACCACATAGCAGTTACTACACAAGAGGTTGAACAATCAGAGAAAAAATGAACGATGGTCATTGTACCACCAGGAAGTTGGTTATTCATATTGGGAGTTAATAATTCTTCATTTAGTGACCAAGGCATATACTCCATATGGAACCATATACTCCAACATATGAAGAGGGAACGGTAGTGAAAAGAGCTCTCCCAGATATGAATATTAAAGAAGTTGTATATGTCTTTGCCAAGAAATCTTCATTTGGCTTGTGATAAACAAAAGGTAACTATGCTGTAATTCCTTGTAAAACTAGATTCCATGAAACTGACATGGTATGACTGAACAGTCCTCATCATTTTAAATACCTTTTATCTGTTTTATTTATGTTGAATTCAACATGAAGAAGGATGTAATAAATATACAGACATATTAAATTACTTGCATCTTATTTGTTTATTAAAAATATAGTACTGAGTCACTGCATGAGTGTTTGCTGTTCCAAAGAAAATATTTTATTGAATCCGTATCACTGTTTTAAATTGAAATCAAGTTTTTCTGTATATTAAGTGAATGAGTTTTCAAATTCACAATTTTTTTTTTAACTTTCAGAGTATAATATTTTCTACAAATCAGTGTGATAACTTAAAAATTAACTTTATTCTCTTGAAAATTTCCTCTGTAGTTACTTTAATATCTAACATTAGAGTAATGGAAATGTTCATGTGAGGATATCTTATTTACACAACAGTGGTCAAAAATTTAAATATCACATTGTTGTATTCACTGGGAATGCTGAGAGTTCCTTTATCTGTTTTCTTCTTTATTTCAAGAAATATTCAATATTATTTATTGGACAGTTAGGCAATATACCTACTCAATTCATCTACAGTATCCAGGTGTGCCCAAGGTTAAACGTGTCACCCTTGAATTAAACAAACTTATAAAATTTGAACTAGTATTCATTCTTCCAAACATTTAAAAATACTTGCAAGTTTAAATTCATTCAATTCAAAAAATTAGGTTTAAAAAGATATAGTCTAGTGAACTAAATATGTAATGAAAGCTCTTCAACTGTATAAGCCAATATAAATACCATCTTGGTGGAGACTCGCTAAGAAGTTGGAACAAGGTGAGTAGCTTCATTTGGTAATATGTCGCTAGAATAAAAGATGTTTCTGGACAACTTCCATCGTAGTGACAGGCCTCATTTTTTTAAACATTTTGAACATCTTGTTTTATTATTTAATACTTTATTTGAGTTGTGATGCTGCAGTAAGAATGGCAAACAAGTGTACTTTCTTCGTAGAAGACGAGGTAAAGTATTGTTTGATAATCCTGCACTTGCCTTTTACAGGCTTTTTCACTGTTGAGGCTGCTGTTTGCTAGGCCATGTTTACATAAGGCCTTATTAACTTAAGCAGTTGCTTTAATTGGAAAAAAAAGTCTCTACAAGGATATGTAAAAATCAATTTAAAACAGCTTTAAAACTTACTACAGTTATAAAAGAAACTTTCTGATTAACATTTAAACAATTTCAGCTTGCCTATAATTCTGATAGAGTTCGAAAAGTTATTTTTATTGAAAGCCAGTGATTGTAAACACTGAAACTGGAATTGTTTATGGATTTAAACAAAAATAAAACTAAGTTGTATAGAATAAAAATATTATTGAAAAGTTTCAAAAGAATTATGGCAAAGAAAAATAGTAATTTGAAAGTGTAATAAAAGTAAGCTTTTTTTTAATGTTACAATGAAATTTTTTTGTTTTTTTTTAAACTACACATTCACATGTAGAAGTAATACATTTTCCAGAAACTATATTCTTTGTAGAAAGTTCATCTCAAGTTTTAAATAATGTCTTCCAATAGTGTCATTTTTAATGCAATAAAACAAAGTTTTGTAAAACATGGATTGAATAAATGCACATGGACATTTAAGAATGATGCTACATCAACAAATCAAAGTCAATGCGTTTCCAAAAAAAAATCAGTATTGTGGAAATAGACTGTCAAAGCTGTTCAAGTGTTGAAAACTGAATAAATTTTGTTGCAAGTATTAATACTTTTTATAATTTATGTTCATATTTGGAAGTCATACCAGACAGTTTGCCCAATATCTTGAAAAACCATGTATGCCAATTATTGTTGTATTCACAACTTAGCCATTAAGAACCACCAATCTGTATTGAACAGTTTGTTTATTGAAAGCTTAAAAACTTAATTATTAAAATATTTTTATCTCGGCTGTTTCATTAATAATTGTTGTGAATCAGATACTTTGGTATCCAAATTTTGACTATATTTATTGTAATGGCCAAACCTCACCCAACTCATGTTTATTACATGCATCTAGTTCTATTTTAAGCATCTGTACATAATAACAGTATGTTTATAAAATACCCATGTGATTAATAATTCAAAAAATTGGTAAAATACTGCCAGAATTGGAACAATAAGTAAAATGATTTATCACTATTTTGACTTAGTTTTTGTAACAAAGTGTTGTAATTTTATTATAGCCATGTTATTACTAACTTTGCATTTCCCTGCATTATTTAAAACCATTTAAAATCGTTATTTTATTTAGGTAGAATTTTTAATTAGAAAGAAAATGGTTTTATTTTGGTTGTCAAAATTACCTATAAGTTTTCAACTCTGTGTTGAAATAATACAAAGTGAAGGAACTAATTTTAACTAACTATAGGCATAACTTACATTAAAAATATAAAACTGTTCTTTATTATTCAAGCCTTTTTATATTTACATGAAAATTTGTGTCAAATACATAGGAAATTAATGGCTAGTGTAACAAAAAAGCTTGCTTAAGAAAGTGTTTTTTTATTCTTTTGTTGTATAGACATAAAAAGGATGAAAACTCTGCATCAAACAGAGAGCAAGTTCAAGCATCTCTTCCCCCTACTACTTCTGATCATGGTCTCAAATGTCACAGGGAAAACTCTCCATCTAAAAATAAGAGTTAAATATCAGAAGTAACCATAACAACACTGCATATCTCATCTAACAGTGATAATGGATAATGGATTTCCTTGTCATTTACAGTTTACATTCAGTTAGCAAATGAACAGATCAAAAACCTTTTTCAATTTCTACACCCACAACATGGTAAATCATTTATTTAGCTACTTCATTAGTATGTACTTAGTTTTTTCTTACCAAAGTCTCCTTTCCTGGTATGTCTGGAAATTTAAGATTGTATAACTTAACAAAAGTATGTAGTGTTCTTTCAGATGAATATTGATTTTTCTCCCTTTGTCTAATAGCATGATCTTGATAATGACTAAATTCTTGGTTTATATATGTTGCTAATGAAGTGAATAAATAGTTATTAATGTAATTATTTATCTTACATCTGTTTGGTATGTATAAATCATATACGTTGCATACTCTTTCACAGTGTATGTACTTAACATTGTTGTTCAAGTCAAAAAAACATCCTATTAAGGGACTGAGTGGTTAACTTTACTGAACTGTGAATCAGTAGATCAAATGTTTGTGGCATGTCATCACAAAACTACATTCTGCCTTTTATAAGAATGATGATCAAATCTCACTATTTGATCAGAAAAAGGGACCCAAAAGTTTGCAGTAATGCTGTTGACTAGATACTCTTCTGCTAATCTATTAGATCAAAATTAGGAACAGCTGTGTGCTTTTTGTAGCTCCTTGATATTGTATGGTTTGTTTTATTGCATTGTAAAACAAAAATTAAAGAATGAAACACTTTGAAACTTAGAACTTTTATGGATTTGTTTAGTTTTTAGAAATATATTATTTTGATGCATGATATTTGCAACTTTGAAAATTTGAAGAGATTACATTAAAAAAATGCTGTTATTTTTCTTAAATTTTGGATCAGAAGGATTTGTTTAGTGTATTTGTATATAATTATAATTTTTTATTTTTCATTTTTTTTTTATTTCTTTTTGATGATATCCCTTATTCACTCACGGAGTTTGGTATGCCAGTAAGGCCTTATACATTAGTCTTGTCAGCAAAATGAAACTTGATATGGTTAATGCAAAATGAGTTAATTAAGCCTATCTCAAGTCATTTCTTTTTATGCTGTATAGCATAATTATAATTCAGATGAAATTTTGTAATTATACAGCAAACTTTAAAAAAATGAGTACTATAATTGTGGCAAACGTTTTTCACAAATATCTTGCCTTATAATAATATATCACCAAATTATATTTCATCACTTTATTTCAATCTCTTAGTGAGTTACTGCTACTTAAAATTCATGTTAGCTTATATAGCTGAAAAGAAAAAAGAAAAATAATTTATTATGTGTATAGATCACTAGCCAAAGACTTCTCCAGTCTGAGATTTTAGCATCTGTATCATACCATAACAACTGAGATTGAAAAACATTGATTGGCTAAACACTAATAAAAATATATTTGTATCAAAATAAGAAAGTCAAATTAGCACAATAATTTCAGAAATATCATGATTTCTTCCTATGACAAATTATAATAATAAAAAAAATGTTTAAATTCACAAAAAATAGTGTGTGGAAATCAACTCAAAATCAGAATTTGATTATTTTTTATTTATAACATCAAATAAATAAAATATATTGATTGAAAAGATTTCACCTTTGATTTTTTAATATGAGGAAGAATGACTGCAAGTTTATTTTCTAAAGATTATTTTAATTCAGCTGTACAAATTTACCTTTGAGGCAGGATGCACTTGTCCATGTGCAGTAGAATTCAATTGACTTCAGTATTGATATGGTGTGAACACAAACTAAAGAATTATTATTATGATTAAATATACTTATCATATAACATCAATGTTAGGCATATTATGTTTTTTATCACTACATTCTTAATCTACTCCCATAGAAATTTTCAAAAATCAGAAGAGTATATAATGATAATAGTATTTCAACCACACAGTATTTGCAATATTCATTGTTGGTGATGCATTTCACTCAATACAGAGCTCTTCAAGCTACCTGTTATAAAACAAAGACAGTAGTGATTAGGACACTATTTACAGCACTGTGCAAAAGTGTTAGGACAAGAGGATGAGATGATAAATTTGCAAGATAGATGGAATAATGGACTATATAAAGTACCATCAGATACTGATCCATCATGGTATACCCAGTGGTTTGCATGTTATTGGTAAAAGATTCTAGTACCAAGAAAATAATGGTGCTAAAGACTCATCCAACCTATGCCAAAATTACCTAGTTCAGAAAGAAGCTGCTGGAGTCATTCAAGTGATGCAATGGCCCCCACAGAGCCTTAATCTCAACCCAGTTATCAGATCTGGGTTTTGATAAATCAAAACCTTGACAAGTCAAAAGTTACTTCCAAAAAACTTTATGGAAGTGTATTAGAAATATTGAGAGTAAAATTCCAAATGAATCTTTGATTAAATATTTTGTAACAATGCTTGAAAGACTCTGCAGTTATTAAAGCAAGGGGAGGGACAAAAGTATTCACAATTTGTTGAAATCAAGAACTTCAACTGAGTTTCTGTTGTACTAAATTTGAAGATTAATAAAATGTTGATGTTTCATATATGATTTACCTTCCACTGTTCTCTGATAGGAGCCTGAAATCTAGTTTTGGACTTCATCCTAACACTTTTGCACAGTTAGTATATACAAGTCATTTGTTACAACAGTTGATAAAGAATGTAATGTTCAAAAATATAATTTACCTAATACTAATATCACAATTATAGTTAATTATAATCATGTTTTATGCATTCACATCATATCACTTATTGTTGTGACAAATGACTTACATGAAAGTGTTCTAACCATTACAGTCTTTGTTGTATACCAATTGCCTGAAGAACTTTGATCTGAATGAAATATGCCATCAGCAATGAATGTGGTGAATATAGTGTGTTTGAAAATCTGTTATTCTTTTAAATTTTCAAGATCCCTTAAGAACAAGATAAAGTATTTAGAGATATAACAAGCTGACGACTAATGTCATATGACAAATATATAGAGAGTTAAATATTACACTGAAATATAAAGCATTAAAAATAAGGATTTATCTTACATAGTTCACTTCTGGAAAATTTAAGTGTACATAAGTTTTTAATGTAGCTGTACAGTATGATTTAAATAACATGTAAATATTTTGTAATTTTTAGTTGCCAGATCTGTGGATCTTCATAGATCCATCTTTAGAAGTTTATTATTCTCATGGTCTATTTTTTAAGATTTTTTATTATTTTCACCATATAGACATGATTGATTTTTTTCTTTGTTTGTGTGTGAGTGTGTAGATACATATATATATACAACATTAAAAATTAATTGTTAAAATAATAGGAATGTTTCTTCTCTTTTAAGTTTATGATGAGCAACAGCTAAACATGTACATTTATATCTTTCACTGTCGTGTGCTGTGTATATTTACACCCCCACTTCCTTACAGCCAGTTGAGTTAGAAATTTTGTTACACCATAAAGAAAGATTTATTCCCAAAGTTTAACAATCTGAAGTATTTTTGTTTTATTTAGTATCTAGATCAAGTCTGGATCAAGTAATGTAGCAAAAGTTATTCATAGCTCCTGTGGCAAAATCCAGGCATATTAAGTGGGAATGACAATTGACAATGTATATTTATTATAGGAATAAGGTTAAAACCATCCAACCCTAGCTTATTTCACACTTACACATTGATCATAAAAAGTACTGATAAACTTTTCTAAGCCAAAAAATAAAATAAAATATGGCATGTTTGACAAATGTCATGTGTACTTAGGTGATGTTGTTTATTAGTTATTATGGCATTTAATTTTGGTATTTGCACAGCATAAAGAAACAAGTAATATGAGAAATTAACATCAAATTTTCCATATTTTGTGGACAGTTTGCTGTCAAGTTACTCTTAAGTTTCTAAAATATAGGATGCCCATAAACTATTGAATCACTTTATTAATCAAATAGAATGAGAACTGCATAAGACACTTTTACAGCTAAAGTGCAAGACTATGTAATGGATTGTCTGCACTGTACTCATTGTGACTATTGAATCCAAGTAATTTGGAATATATATGTGTACAAGGGATCAAACCCAGTTGGATATGCAACTGCCTCACAGTAAGCGAAGTTTCATTCCCTATAAGCTTTTCATGTACGTGTAATTATGCATATTGTATGTTAGAACTTTATGTATGTGTGATTACTACACCTCACAGTGATGGTACTTTAGAGTAATGAAGTTTATAAATATCCAGTCAGTTTTTCACTGTAAATCATTTTTTATATTTAATTTACAAGTGTATTCCATAACAAATTACAACTTTGCAATATGCTGCTTCTGAGACTTTATTACAAAAAATAAAAGGAAACAAACTAGTAAATCAAGTTAATGTATTTACACTGATAGGCAGGAAAATGACCACATCTGTATGGGTGAAACACACAATTAAAACAAACATACAAATTTACGTGTTGTTTATATTTTTTTTTTATAAACAAGTTTTAATTTGTTGAAAATCACGAATTTCCAATTTAAATCTTACAAATCAAGAAGACTTATTATACAATAAAGTAACCAGCTAACATTCAACATGTTTCATATGAATGTAATATTCGTATGAACATATAAAATGATCAGTGATGTCGAGAAAACCCACTTGTGGAGAAAAATATATATGTTAAAAGGCCTTGTAAAAAATTTTCTCAACCCAAACGAGCTGTTTTTACATAAATATAAAATGATGTTAGCTTGATATCACATTATTGTATATTTTTGTTGCTTCCTATTTGAAGTGATATTAAGAAAGAAAAGCTCAGATAATTTTGTATCAATTTCGAAACACACCAGAAATACTACCGAAAACAATGTTTTATACATCATAAATATTTCAGTTTATGTAATTATAAGTTTGTGGTGCTATGCTTTCAACATATATAACAAAAAAAAGGTTTGGTCAGCAAAATGAAATCCCTTTAAATTTTTAATTTTTCTACACTCAATCATAAATCATATTATATAAAAACCCTCTTTTTTGAAATTTCTGCAAAGGTACACGAGTGCTGTTTTCATTAACCATCCCTAATTTACCAGCATAAAGTTAGAGGGAGTTTAGCTAGTCATTACTGCCCATCACTACCTGTTGGGCTACTCTTTTTCCAGTGAATAGTGGATTGACTGTTACATTATAACGACCCCGCAGCTAAAAGGGCGAGCATGTTTAACGTGACTGATTCGAACCTGCGCCTCTCAGATTATGAGTTGAGCACCTTAACTACCTGACCAACCATATTTATGTAAACTCATGCATTTATCTGTAATACGAGGTCTGTTCAAAAAATACGCGGACTGTTTGAATTGGGCGGTTCCAGGGGAATCCGCTAGGTTCGCACAGATCAGCTGATTACAACGCCATTTCCCGATTGTAACTTCTAAATAAAGTACATTTTGTTTTATGACGTTAGTCCGCGTATTTTTTGAACAGCCCTCGTAAACATTTCGTTTGTTTGTTTTTTGGAATTTTGCACAAAGCTACTCGAGTGCTATCTGTGCTAGCCGTCCCTAATTTAGCAGTGTAAGACTAGAGGGAAGGCAGCTAGTCATCACCACCCACCGCCAACTCTTGGGCTACTTTTTTACCAACGAATAGTGGGATTAAACGAAACATTATACGCCCCCACGGCTGGGAGGGCGAGCATGTTTAGCGCGAACTCGCGACCTTCGGACGCCTAAACCCACCTGGCCATGCCGGGCCCTTATATCTGTGTATCAACATAAAAATAATTTGCGTCTCGTAAATCATAGACAAATTATTCAGTTCCACATTGGACATATGACTTAATATTAGTTGTAAGTTTGTAAAATTTATTTGTATGTATCATTATTGTAATAACTATATATAATGATCGTTATTATAGATTGTACTGTTTGTATATGAAAATATATTTGTGTAAAAAATTGTGTATGTATCAATCGTAATGGCAAATGTCATAAATTTGATACATATTAGCATTCAATTAACTTCTAAATTCAAATTCCAGTTTCCGTCTGTTTGAAATCCTAATACGTCAGAGTTGAATTATAATAGTCAACAACAATCGTATTCACGATTGTCAATCAGATGCTCTAAACTGTGTTTGATGCTATCTTTTAAAATATGGCTTAAAGATTTGTGTTGTGAGAGACAGCCTAGACACGTGTATAACATTTAAGACATTTGTACAACGCGAGCGAAATCGATCACACAGTGGTTAAATATTAAATAAAATAAATTATCCTGTTAGCAGCTTCGTTTCTAAAAGGGCAAAAACAATATCAATATGTAAATGATATATGACATTGGTACAGTTGAAACAACAAGTTAATAATAATTATTGTTGTACATGCGTCATGTTTGCCATATAAACATCAAATTACATCGATGGTCTCTATGAAATTATACACGTTTGCAGGGGCACAGATATTTTACACCCGATGGGGTGGATGATTTTTGCAACCACCTATGTGGACTGTTCAATTTGCAAATTGCTAATCTCTGATTACGTGAACCTGAAAGCTGAAACATGCAATCACAGAGTAATCTTGTTGCCACGATATTTCAAGGTTTCCATGTAGGTTTGTCTAAGTGAGGTGTTGTGAACAGTTTTCAAAATGTTAATAGAATAAAACAAATGTGTCACAACTTAACTGCCACATGAATTTATTCCTGCACACTGCACAGTATAAAAGATGGCCATTATACTTGACAAAATTACTAATAACTTTCATTGCATGAATTACGTATTCAAATATTAATAAAATTGATAATTAACCTTTGCGAACTTTTGAAAATTACACATCTTTACAATGTAGCACATAATTATTCATACTTTTTATTGAAGTAAAATTCATTTAGTCCTCTTGTCTACATGTTCCCAAACGTAGACCTCCTTTGTGATGATCTGTTTATGAAATCTTTCATAAGCTCTTCTATATTTATTCAGTCAACCTCATCTTTGTAAATGTGACAAACTGCCACATAGTTGAGGCGACACTGAAACATTGTTGATCTTAACCACGTCTTCAACCGTCTTAATGCAAAAAAGCTGCGTTCACATTCACAGCTGGATACTGGATACACCAGCAAAATTTTCGTGAGAAGAAACACTTCACTAAACATCTGCTGGCTTGTGTCATGCATTTTACAGCAAGCATCCTTCGCACCTTTCAGAGATACCGTTTTTGTTGTTCCTTTGAACATGGGCAACTGAAACTTGTGCCGTTGTGCAGAGATTTCTGGATAAAAGTTTATAACCGAGTTCTCAATCTTGCCAGATGTGATTAAGTGCCAGATATTGCCTCAAGTCATTGTGTTCTGCACTGAATATAGTGATCAGATGTTCTATGATTTTGTCCACAAATTCAAGATATTGGCTTCTGTACTAATGTCTGGCTGTTGCAGAATGGTGTGCTAAGCCATCACCTGTGATCCTTCTGGGTGGTCTGCGAAAGCGTGGTAGTTAATAGGTACCAGATCTAGGAAAATTTTCTTTTTCTCAGCTTCATCAAATATCTTGTTGTGATTTCCTCTGTTCGCAATACCCGCAATTGCTCAACTGTTATTCAGATGCTTCAATCATGCCAGATACTGTCGCTGATTTGCTTGGAATGCAGCTTATGGATGCTGAGCAATTAACAATTCTAAAACTGTCTTTCCTTTGTCAAATCTGTCCAGCAGACCTCGTGCTTTCACTGCTACATCTGATTTTTCATTTTCCAATTCAGACAAAGAATAAAAAATATCACTGTAGTGATCATTAGTACATGTAATTGCAAGTAGGCGTCACAACCAGCGTGTTGGATACCATAGGCAAATGTATTTAACTGGAAATTTGTGGCTGTCTGACGATACAATATTTTCAAAGATTGTCTTGTATTTGCCTGACTTCTGAAGCAAGACACCAAGTTCATTTATGTACCAACTGGATAGAATCTGGAACACAGTCACAAGCTTCAACTGCATGTTGCATTATTAAATTAGTCTTGTGTACTCCGCAGTGAAAAACCAAAGCTGACGGATGATTCTCTTTTATTTTTGCCTGGCATCCATTTTACGTACCACTCATATTCGCGGCTCCATCATAAGTTTGTGCCCTTAATCCTAACAGTGGTAAATTGAGTCTAGTCAGTACATCAAGTATAGTCGAGGATATTGTTTTACCAGTTGTATTGGAAACACTGTACAAAGAAAGAAATGTCTCATGGACGTCAAGGTTCTCATCTACGTATTGTACACATATTGCTTCCTGTTCGGCACCAGAAACATCTTGAGTGCCATCAACCATTAATGCAAAGATTTTACTTTGCTGCACTTTGTGTGCTATGTTCCTCAGTATTTGATGGCTAAACATCTCCATTATTTCATTAGGCCGTCAACTCGGGATCTTCCTCTTCCAGGAGCTTCATTAACTGCAGGAAGTTCCCCTCCGTATTATTATGTTCATGTAATGCTGAACCTTGACGCAGTAAGAAACGTAAACTTCTGAATATTTTGGCTAGACTTCTTTTGCATTCTTATTGTTGCTTCTTTTTCCATCATGTAGCTGTACAGTCACTGGATTTACATCAAGTGAACCTTCTGGAGAAAAAGCGAATCTGTGCTGAGAGGTAAATTGGTGTTCGTTGAATTTCTGTTTTGCCTTTTTCCAGTTGCAAAAACCGCAGGATATGAAAGTATACTCCACTGGCCTATCCAATTTCTTTGTAAAAAGGCCTCAATGAAAGCATATGACTTTTTGAGTCTGATTGTCGAAGTGCAGCCATGGGAACTCATCAAAACTTTTCCTGGAAGCTGATATTTTGAGATTGTGCTTTCTGTCGTGGTATTAGTTGTGCGTCTGGATGATATGGTTTTCCACACTGTATCTGTGGAGTGTCAGATTTTTCATTACAGCATAAACTTGTTTCACAACTGCCTGGTGGTTCATGATGTGTAATAGTTTCACAAGCATTTTCAGACTTGTTCTCTGATGATTTTTTGTTTGTTTTGGAATTTCGCACAGAGCTACTCGAGAGCTATCTGTTCTAGCCGGGATGCGAACCCGCGACCCTCAGATTACGAGTCGCACGCCTTAACACGCTTGGTCATGCCGGGCCTTCTCTGATGAACATGGTATTTCTTCTGTATGGCAAGTTTCTATTCCTTTGCTTGAGGTTGCTGGATTATCTGCATCTGAATTGTCACTTGTAGAACTAGTAAACTGGCTTGCAGAACTGTCTAATATCAGAAAGTTTCAGACGTTTGCTTGTCATAATTGGAATCTGTTTCCCAGATGACTCAACAGTTTTTATTGAAAAACTCTAACGTACAACGAACGAATATAGAACAAAATGGAAGTAGGATTGAACTGTACAATGTATTTAAGTCGAACGCGCGAATCTCACAGTGACAACCGAGACGTCTGACCACCTAAGCATCGCTGGGACAACAATGTGTGCTAGTTACAACACAAAATGGCCCGGCATAACCAAGCGCGTAAGGCGTGCGACTCGTAATCCGAGGGTCGCGCTAACCATGCTCGCCCTCCCAGCCGTGGGGGGGGGTATAATGTGACGGTCAATCCCACTATTCGTTGGTAAAAGAGTAGCCCAAGTGTTGGCGGTGGGTGGTGATGACTAGCTGCCTTCCCTCTAGTCTTACACTGCTAAATTATGGGCGGCTAGCACAGATAGCCCTCGAGTAGCTTTGTGCGAAATTCCAAAACAAACAAACAAATACAACACAAATAATTGCATGTTTCTCGAAAAATACTTAAACAATCACAAATATATTATATTCCTGTTGAAGCTCATCAAAAGGCAAACACGTTGTGACATAATGTCTATAAGTAAGTCTATCAAATAAAAACACCTAAATCAAAACCAGCAATACAATTCAAGTTGAGGCTTCAGGCCGATGAAACCGCCCCTTTTGTGTTCTAATGATACAAGAAAATACAATATTTTTACTGTCTGTGATAAGAAAATATATTGTTCTTTTACCATAAAGCATCAGCACTTTATTAGAAGGCAGTGATAATCTGAAATTTCATAGATTAATTAGTGCCGCAAACATAGGTCTAATGAGCCCTATTGTAAAATCGAGGCTCAGACTTAAGGGAGCGGAGGGTGTGATATAGGGCGCGTCTATATCCGAGCGACCCGAACCTGTCGTTAACTCTACACTAAACGCACACTATGGTCAGCGGATTCAGCAACTAAGGAGAGTAAGGGGTTCGACAATAAAACTGGCTAGACATGCATAAGAACAAATGGCGTAGGAAAGCCGCATAATATACACATAAGATTGATGCAGCTTCGAGCTACAAATGGCCTGCCAGATCTAGGTCACAGAAGTTACCCTTTGGAGTAATCATTTCGAATTTCATGCTCTGTTCAATCTGTTGTAATGAAAATTTTACTTAATCTTGCACTACGTACAAGACGTAGGCAGATTCTGTGATAGTGCTTGCAAGTATACCTAGGTCTACTGACTGATACTTACGAACTGTCGCTTAGATCAAAAAGCTTAGAAGCTTGCCTATATTAAATATGTACATTTCGGCTACAGAAAAAGCCTACATTTAGGCCTAATTATGTAATTCGATTGGTAAGAACATGAGAATCACAAGAATATACACACAATTTGTAGGACTGTGATGCGATAAAACAATTCAACAGACCAAACTGTAGGGGGGATGATTGTATGCCAATACCCCAACCTAAAATGAAGGGGCGTATTCCCCATCTCCCACAGGATCTACGCCCCTGCACGTTTGCATGTAATAAACTGTGAGGCTCAATATAAACTTCAAACTGTTATTTGCTAGGTTGTCAAATAAATTTAAACTATGACACATTAGCGCGATAATGAGTTTAGCAGTGTTCCCCAGGTGTTCTTTTAATACTCATAGCTATATTTTTTTCTATAATGGAGAAACAATATTAAGTAATAATTATAATAAACGGTCGATATATATTGTGACCCCCCATCTTGGTTCATGATATTTGATAGAATAATCATATAACTGAAAGATGTTTCAGACGCAATCAAAATAAAGAGAAAAATAGAAAAGCACAATAATATTACAATTCACTTTTTATTGCTGAGCTTCTGGTGTTCTGGTTGGATAATTGTCAGGTAACGAACTTTTAACACTAAAATCCAGCTTTCAATTCCTCGCCTACATAAGGAGATAAATCAATGTGGCTTTGCTGAAAATAAACAAATTGAAGCTTAGTTAACTGTTGCTGTGATTTTATTTCTCAAGTTGTTGTTTTTAAAGGAATATTTATAAATCCTACCTTCAGATATATTTTATGTTCACATACACAACATGGCCAGAAGTTTGTGGACACCCGACCATCACACTTACATGTGCTTCTTGAACATCTCATTCCAAAATCATGGGCATTAATATTTGGTTAGTTCCCCATCTGCTGCTATAATAACCTCCACTCTTTTGGGAAGGCTTTTCACTAGATTTTGGAACATGGCTGCGGGGATTCGCCCCTTTTCAGCCACAAGAGCATGAGTTAGGTCGGGCGAGAAGGCCTGGCTCGCAGTCGGCGTTTCAATTCATCCCAAAGCTATTTGATGGGGTTGAGGTCAGAGCTTCGAGCTGGCCAGTCAAGTTATTCCATACCAACCTCAACGAACCATGTCTTTATGGACCTCGCTTTGTGCACGAGGCATTGTCATGCGGACAAAAAGGGCATTTCCCCAACTGTTGCCACAAATTTGCAAGCACGCATTTCTGTAGAATGCCATTCTTGCTATAGAATTAAGATTTCCCTTCACTGGAACTAAAGAGTATAGCCAAAATTACGGAAAACAGCCCCAGGCCATTTCCTTCTCCATAAAACTTTACAGTTAGTACTATGTATTCAGACAGGAAGCGTTCTCCTAGCATCCGCCAAACCCAAATTCGTCCGTCAGACTGCCAGATAGTGAAGCGTGATTCACCACTCCGGAGAATGGTTTTCCACTCCTCCAGAGTCCTGTGGCTGTGTGCTTTACGCCACTCCAATAGACACTTGGCATTGTTTTCATGGTGATTTTACGCTTGGGTGCGGCTGCTCGTCCATGGAAACCCATTTCTTGAAACTCCCGACGAACAGTTCTTGTGCTGACGTTACTTCCAGAGGTAGTTTGGAACTCGGTAATGAATGTTGCAACTGTGGACAGACGATTTTTACGCGTTTCACCACTCGGCAGTCCCATTCTGTGAACTTATGTAGCTTACCGCTTCGTGACTGAACTGTTGTTGCTCCTAAACTTTTCTACTTCACACTAACAGCACTTATAGTTCACCAAGGCAGCTCTAGCAGGGCAGAAATTTGACGAACTGACTTGTTGGAAAGGTGGAATCCAATAACAGTGCCACATCGAAAGTCACTGAACTCTTCATTGCGACCCATTCTACTGCCAGAGTGTGTCTATGGAGATTGCATGGCTGTGTGCTTGAGTTTATGCACCTGTTAGCAATGGGTGTGGCTGAAATAGCCGAACTCTCTAATTAGAAGGGGTGTTCACATACTTTTGGCCATGTAATTTGTTATGTTCTTGAAGTCTCATGTTTTACTTTTCTTTTTCAGAAAACTCAGTTTTTAACATACTGTTAAGGCCCGACATGGCCAAACAGGGCGATGGACTTGTAATTCGGGGGCCGCGAGTTTGAATTCTCATCCCACCAAAAATACTTGCCCTTCCAGCCATGGGGGCGTTATTATTCATGGCCAATCTCACTATTCGTTGGTAAATAATCGTCAAAGAGTTAGCGGTAAGTGGTTATGGCTATCTGCCTTCCCTCTAGTCTTACACTGTTAAATTAGGAACGGCTAGTGCAAATAGCTCTCGTGGAACTTTGCGCGAAGTTCATACTAATCCTTTTTGGTAACAGCTTATTATTCGGAAAGAATGAGTCATGTTGGATAAAACTGGAAGCACTGGCGTAAGAATCAGAGGATGTGCCCCCTAATTTTCAATCAAAAAATATATAAAGTTGTAGAATTATTTCAGAGAATAGCCAAATAATGCAAAAAAAGTAATTCAGAACCCAAGAGCTTTCAGGGCTCTTGAGCAAATGTCGTAATGAGTGCACACATTCCCTCGGTCAAATAAACCTTGAAGCCTCCACTGTGGATTTGTTTCTTACACCTATGGTAAGTGTAATCTATCTATTTCAAAATAATCCATACAATTATATATTTATATTTAATGCATAATACATCAAATGCATTTTCCTTATATGCATGTTATTTTTAATGAATACAGTTCAAATGTTTATTTTTACTAGCCATTTATCGTTTAGTATGTGTGCACAGAAAGAAACATAACTTCAAGTTAGTGTTAGAAAACGAAAATTAATTTTAAGTAGTTGATACGTGATTTCTAAAGATAGCTTGTCCTTCTAATTGTTTATTTTATTTATTGTTTACCATGTTATTCAAAATAATTATATAATAGTTATAAAAGTGTTACGTCTCAGTGGTAGTTGTAAGGTGTAATTTTTGAACTGTTACAGTGAGTAACTTGTTTTCTTCTTTTGGACCAATTTTATGACTTAAAGATCTTTTAAGTAAAATATTTAAATATCAATGTGTGTGCTGACATGACATGAATTTATAATGAAAAGGCAAATACGAGCATGTTGAGATTGAATTGCTTTATTGAGTTCATAGATATGTAAGGCTTTTTCAGGTAATGTTTGAGACTTCGGTCGTTGTTGAAGTCGTTGGAGAAAGCATCAGTCACCTCTCCTTGATTATGTATGTGTATCTATAAGTTAGAAAATAATAATAAATGACGTTTCGTCACTTGTAATAATCTTTTTCAAGTACAATATTCGAAGACTGTTATATATTATAAATGCTTAAGTTTATACCAGAGTCAGATAATTGTAAAACACCAACATGCATCACTTTACCTCACACTTCTTCTCATATAAATATGCTATAAAGATTTTTATTTTAATCATCAGTGGCATTTATTATTGTTATTGTCATTTAAGAAATATGAATAACAGGTGATGAATGTTACTGATTATTAGTTACCTTAAAATACTTAAGTCTGAATTTTCGCGACAAACAACAGCAAATGCTTTGTAGGCAGAGAGTAACAAAATTAGATTTGAAGTTTGTAATATGTAATCAAATGTCTAATAAATTAGTTAGTTTTACGTCAAAGTAATGATATTTTCGGCATTCAAACTAAAGGATTTTTCCTTGCAGTTAAAAAAAAACATTTATATACCTTTAAATAATTTAATGAAGAAAAGCCTTGCCATAACCAAGTCCATAACCATAGCCACTATAGCCAAGTCCAAAGCCATAACCACCATAGCCTAGTCCAAGTCCATAACCGCCATAGCCGAGCCCATGCCCGTAACCGTGGTTAATCCTACTTCCATAGTTAAAATGACGTCCAACGGGATAGCCATAGTATCCATAACCTCCGTAGACTGCTGGACCAGCTAAGTAACCAGCCATGGCAGTAGCCACAATAGCAAAGAAAACGATAGCTACCTGAGATAAAGTACGAAATACTTTATAAATATATATTTATAATTTTTTGTCATAATAGCTACATCGTTAGCAAGCAACGTGTATTTGTGCAAAATGTGACATATATTGCACACACTTTTTATTTCCGTTATTTCAAAAACCATGTTTTCTTTTTACGCCAGAAAATAATTTTTTTACATCGTGAATTTTGCCAAATAATGTTCACACTTTTTATAACGTCACAACTTAAAAAATAGACCACGATAAATAACAGTTTCATCCTAGAAAAAATATTCAACATCCCGTCAGTTATATTGCGAACTATTCTCGTTTTCAGAATACGTAAAACATTATTGAACAGTATGTTTATAAACATAATATAGTACGTTACTTTTATTGAGAAAGTTATTATTAAGAGAAGTTTTAATTTTAATTCTTAGACTATGTGATTCGAATTTCAATGTGTTAAGCACGTGGGAATGAACAACAGAACCCAAAAGATATTAAGAAAAGGTCTGGTTGGAACTGAATAATCTGTTATATAGTGCATAGTATTTACTTTCACTTATTCGTTCTCATGATTGTATTAAATTTTAAATAGTATCGAATACACGGAACTATACATCACAAAAAATATCAATTCCGGCAAGTAACTTACTGAAAGTGAAGTGCTGTCAAAGGTAATATAGTGTTTTGTTTTGTGGTGGTTTTTGTTTTACTTAAATGCCAATGGGAGTAAAATATGTACGTTAACACTGCTGTAATGCAAGCTTTACAATGTCGTTAACATTTATCACACAAAAACTTAGATAATTGAATTTAAAGCAACACAATAATTATGCCTACACTAATGACTAAAAAGAATCCATACCTATATGTTTTTTTGTTTTTTTAATATAAATAACCACTGACAGATAAACTTACCACAGTTTTCATGTTTGTTTCAGACGAGAATAATTGTCTCAATTGAACAGGTAGGAAAAGTAACTAACAATTCGTCTCTTTGCCCTTATATAGCATTTGCAGCAATGCAAAAAAACAACACAAAAAACATAGAGTACATACTCACGCACACATAGAAAAAATGAATAATTGTTTTATAACGTCCTTTTCTCGTGGTGGTACTATATAGGTCATTTTTTTTTCTTTTACCATGATTTACTATGCCCAGACCTACTAATGGTACGAAGGTCACACTTTTGGTCCAAACTTACGCTATTATAATTCTACCAATCGGTCAAGGCAAAACAAAAAGCCATGTTTGTGCATTTAAGAGTCAGATATATCCTCACCCTCTCCCCTAGTTCTAGTGAATATGGTAAGCCTCGAAATTCATATCTAAGTTATGTATTGAATTAGATAATAATCTCTCATTCTAAGCAGCACGTTTTCTGTTTTGTAGAACAGGTTACATGTTATTTGGGTATGCAACACAAACCGGTTATTAAAAACATTATTTCCGATCAGGATTCGTGGATAAGGATAAACGATTTTTCATATTTTTTTGCTTTTTTTTTAAATATATATGTATAACCTACTGAGTGTATACATACATTCTGTAAATATATACGTGATATTTAATAAAATACGCAATAACATATATATTTCCCAAACAATAATTTCGTTTTACTTACATGTTATACTCTCCTGCAATTAGATTTTAGTAAATAGTTACTCAAATATCATGAACGTCAAATTAGTATTTTTACTGCTAACTATGATGTACTAACATTTTAGTTAATTAGCTTTTCACGCGTACATTTGAACATTCTGGTTCCATTTGTAAAGTCACATGTATCTTTAGCGTCATTAGGTAAAACGGGATTCCAACAAGTAAATACGAAATCTGTAATACTGGAAATTCGAAAGACTTGATAACTGGAAACAAATCAAATACGTACGGTAAAAGAAAGATTCAAACATGAGTTCAAAAACCCCAAAATACTTTACTCAATACATATTTAAAACCCAATCCGTGTCGGGGTCATACTATTTCAACTGGCTAGTTTCTAGCTCTTATAACACCAGCTGAAGATGAGAAAGGCAAAATACTTTTCACACAAAAAGACAGAAAGAACTGTGGCTATATTACCTTTTGAAGTTCGATTAAGTCCTAGTATTACTTCCCACAATATTTAATTATCTACGGTAATGACTATTCTCACCATGCATTTTCAACAGATGATGTACCGTAAAATAATATGAATTTGGACAACCTTTATATCATCTCTTGATTTTATTATGGCCAACAAATACCACGGGGAAAGCAGATAAGAAATATGGTATAGAAATACCATTATGGTATATAAACCAAGGATAATACGAAGAAATAGAGCAAGTTCGTGTTTATTTATATTTTTTCGTATGAATATAAATTAACAGAGAATTTGTTTAAGAAAAATCTAGGAAAATATATCTTTAATATAAAAAAAAATATTCAGGGTTGATTAACGAACTTCAAAAATAAACCAAACGAGATAGGGATGGAAATGTACATATCATCTGATTCGGCTTATAATCACAGAACAGAGTAATCAGTCTAAATTTTACATGGATAATAAAATCCATGCATTATTATCAAATAGTATCTCAGTTTTCATTATTATACCTTCCTTTCAGTTAACTTTAGAATACCACTTTTATGACTGTTATCATTATTATAAAGTAACATTTTGCAATTGAAAATTCTGGTTCTATTTGTATTGCCAGTAAAGAAGCCAATGGTTCGGGAATTTTATTTTCCATGTAAAGTCGAAACGGCTAGTCTTCTATATGGTTATTATCCTGATCAAGTGATATGCCCACTTCCATTCCGAGCTCATTTAATTTCTTTTTTCAGGGTCTGTAGCTAGTCCTATATGGCTTTTTTTATTGAGCAATAAGTTTTTATTATACGTTTTTTTTTTGCTTTATTTATTCTAAAGCTTTATAAATTTTCCATAGAATAGCAAAATAGGTGGTCAAAGATCTACAAAATAATGATAAAATTATAGCTTCTGCTGGACCCAGGAAGGCGCTAAGCCTGTTGGAGAAAGACGACAATAAAGAAAATAAGAAATCTCGGTTTGGGCTGTTCGACTTTTGGACGCTCTGAATATCTGAAAGTGGCATTTACACTGAATATAGAGCAACTATGACAGATGGCTCTTTATATCGAGGTTCTTGTGACCCGTACAGAGGAAAACCCAGACGAATTTTGTATTGCTTTAATATAAGCAAAATAGACAATAACGCTCGATTCGTCTGCAATATATTAATAATTTGACATAAGTCTCGTTAACTATAATTATGGCTGGGGTCTCTATAATTGCGTCTGTGATAACTTAAAATTTAATTACACATTGAACTCTTAATACATTCCAGACGAGGTGAGTGTTATTACCTATAATATATACGTAAACTGATTCTGCATTAAGTTTGTTAACTAGAACTGTAGATGATGGCTCTATAATTGTGTATAGGATGCTCGATGACTTAAAATTGAATCACACATTATAATGTTGCGATACTAATGGTGAACTACATATTCAGAGTTCATCTTGCAGATATTTTGTTTTCTAACAGAAATTTGTGATACAAGAACCATATACTCAAAATTAAGTAAAGCAATATTTGTGTGTAAGTAATCCACTTTTGTCATTTAAAGTTGTTGCAAATGTTTATATTCTACAATGTATTTGTTTGTTTGTTCAATGACAACTTGACTCTGAATATTATTTTAATAACACAACTATACAAACAGTGTTTTAAAATATTCGATAACTCTTTGTATTATATTGTTTGTTTTAAAGCAAAACTACATTTGGCTGTCTGCTATGTCCATCATGGGGAATCGAGCCCTGGATTTTAGCTTTTTATGTCCTTAGAGATACTGCCTGCTAGAGCCGATAATTCAATACACCCACTCCACAAAAAATTACGTTTTTTATTGAAAAATAAACATTAATAAATGGTAAAATATTGTCATCATAGCTATATACGTAGTATTATCACTTAGTTGTTTTAAGAAGTCTCTATGGACGACACTGTTCAAAAAGTTTGAAACTAACAACATTATGCTTTCCATAGCGAATGTGTTGTTGTTTTTCTTATGGTCTAGTGAGCAGTAAGAAAAGTTCTCAAAACTTTGACTTTAAAATGTTTTCAAGTAGTTTAAAAAAAAGCCTCGACCACAAAATCCAGAAAGGCTGTCAGTGTGAGAAATCCACAGAATTACTCTTAAAAACAATTAATAAGAAATTGTGATTGAAACAATAGTATATAATGATATGTCACTGATATTATATCTGTTATATCCAGTACCAATGACGCTTTTTGTGTAGTGCCGTGGCTCTCTAGGCCGGCTGGAATGGGACAGAATTATCATTGGTCAAGACACTACTTATAATAAGAAAAATGCTCGAAACCAACTACTGTGGTTTGAATTTAGTTCAACTAGTAAGTGTACTTTTCGTACTTTTATTTCTGCCACAGCATATCATAATTAGGATAAATATTTCTATCATCATTTAATCTATTAATCTGAACAACATATATTGTTAAGTATTGTTTTCTTGAATTAACCTGTTTATTATATCGAACAGTTAGTAAACCTTCTAATATTCTTAAATTTGGTAGTAATACGTTTTACAATTATTTCAAGTGTGTGAAATTATTTCAAATATGTGATTTTTCCAGATAAAGTAAGTTAATTTAGAGTTGTAGTGGATACTTCCTGATCCAGCATGGCCAGGTGGTTAAGGCACTCGATTCGTAATCCGTAGGTCACGGGTTCGAATCCCTATCACATCAAACATGCTCGTTCTTTCAGACATGGGGGTGTCATCAGATGACGGTCAATCCCACTTTTTAGTTTGTTTGTTTGTTTTTGGAATTTCGCACAAAGCTACTCGAGGGCTATCAGTGCTAGCCGTCCCTAATTTAGCAGTGTAAGACTAGAGGGAAGGCAGCTAGTCATCACCACCCACCGCCAACTCTTGGGCTACTCTTTTACCAACGAATAGTGGGATTGACCGTCACATTATACACCCCCACGGCTGGGAGGGCGAGCATGTTTAGCGCGACGCGGGCGCGAACCCGCGACCCTCGGATTACGAGTGCACGCCTTAACGCACTTTTTAGTAGTGAAAGAGTAGCCCAAGAGTTTGTGGTGATGACTAGCTGTCTTCCCTTTAGTCTGACACTGCTAAATTAGGGACGGCTAGCACAGATAGTTCTCGAGTAGCTTTGCGCGAAATTCAAAACAAAACAAACCAACCTGGGTACGTCCATTAAAGAAAAAAATATTTTCATCAAGATACGGAATTATTAAACAATGTTACACCTTTACTGCCTGAGTTTAAATTTAGAAATGAACAGACTGAATACAACACAACTAAAACAAATTTTATTAATCTAAAAATATAAACACAGTATGTGCTTACACTAGACAGAAGATTCTGTTCTTGAAATCTCAATAAAACTCAGGTCAAGATTAACTAGATGTAAGGTTTATAGCTTAGAATGAACCTCACATTTACCCAGTGCAACATTCTGTACCACGTGACTGGTCATTCTCATTTGACGTAAGGGGGGCTGCAACTTCTAGATACTGCCTGTACAACCACTGAAGGATACTACAAATGACTTTCTAAAATAAGGTCGCTGTAATCAACTTTGTACACGGGCGATAACGGGAATTACCAACTTTATAAATGACACGAAAACAGGTAACGTGAAGTGAGATCAACTTAATGTGTTTTTTTTTTACTACTTGGTATGTGAAAATGTGGACACATTTAGAACAAAGAATAATTTCAGAATAAATTAGAGTACTGCAGAAATAAAGAAATAGGTGGTATCTTTCTGTACCAGATCTACATTTCACAATCACAATTCTGATTTGACTTAAAATGGGAAAATTTGGTAATTTATTAAAATTATCAAATCTATTTTTTCACGAAATGCTTACTCATTTTTTGTTTTACAGTTTGGTGTTCTAAGACTTCTTCTTATATTTATAATTATTAAGTCTCATTTTCTCTCGGAATTTGAGTGCATTACAATTAGGAGTAATAGTGAAATCCCACTATTTGATTAGAGTATCTCAAGGATTAGATATGGTTGAATTTTTCCCTAGTTTATCAAGTGAAATTTAGCTAGCTAGATCAGAGATCCTTGGGTAGTTTGCGCGAATATCTAAAGCAAACTTTTACGTTTCAGACTTGTATGGAATCGTATTTGATTCGTTATATCGGTGAAACGCTGTTGAACCGATTTGGGTTAACAAGTTTTAAAAGGCTATGACTGATAAAGTGTGAAAATAATAAACAAACGTGGAGTATATTAAATGCAAAGTCTGATTTTATTTTCAATGTATCTCTGTCAAGTATACATCACTTCATTTTTACATTTCAATTTACAAAGTTTCTGTACAGGCACAAGTTTTCAAGTCTCGTCGTGTCCCATTATTCAGAATTAGCTACTCGCTTCTGATTTTCTGTAAGTAGACATACACGAAAATGTATTAGTACAAAAGAAATGTTTAAAAAAATTATATGTATTTGAAAATGTGAAACTAAATAAATCATATAAAGTTTAAATGTAATACTTATAAGAAATTATTTAAAGGAGAAAATAAGAAGACTATTTTTAATTCAATTAATAGAATATGTGATACAGTTAATGTAACATTGTATCAACTTTACACATGACATACATAAGCATTCATATTAGTTTAATTCATTGAGCGTAAAATTCGAATGAAGTATAGCCATAGCCAGCATAGCCGAGTCCAAGAGCGTAACCACCATAGCTTAGTCCGAGTTCATAACCGTAACCACCGTACCCTAATTCAAGTCAATAACCACCATATCCTAGTCCAAGACCATAACCGCCATAGCCAGGTCCACGTCCATAACCGTGGTGGAGTCTGCTTTTATAGTTAAAATGACGACCAACAGGGTAACCATAAAAGCCATGACCTTCCTAGTAACCGTGAGCTCCCGGGCCAACAAAATAACCAGCCACGAAAGTAGCCACAAGGGTAAATAAAGCTATAGCAAACTGAAAGAGAAACATTAAACATATACACCTGCACATAACTGGATTATATTAAATTTCATATTTTATTTCCATACGTTTTTGATAACAATCAAGGTGGTAATATAATATGTGTTTTATATATAAAGCTAAATTCCTACAAATATGTGTTGAATAATTACATTACCCAAAATATAAAAATTTGCTAATACTAACTTCAAATATACTTTCAGAAAAACTACTTTCTATTAACTTCTAAAAAAAATTGATTGATGATAAATTTCCTACTAAAAAATAAGTGGTTATGAAACTCTACTTTTAAATGAATCAAAAAAATGTTATAGTGCATATGCATATAGTGGAGTAACTATTCTGATTTCCAAATACCGCCTTCTGAACTGTGTAATTTACTTGCAATGTCATCAGAGTTAGCATAAGCTGCAGGGTGTGGCCAAGGTCAGATTATTGTGTTTTTGTTGTTGTTATTGTTTTTTATTCAGAGCAAATATTTGGCGGTACGTTGTTGAAGATATTTAACTAAAGTTTTTAAGACATTCATATGTGAAAGAGCGGGAAATGTCGGTCAGATATAGTTTGAATAAACAGCTGTCTTAATAACGTTCTTGGTTAATAAATATATTGTTGTCAGTTTCGGTAGCTATAAGTTTAAATTCCCCGAACAAGATGAAAACTGTCGCGTGAAAGCTGGATGAAATCGCAGAAAACTTTTAAATAAAAATAATTTTTAAGCTCAAATTGGGAACTTAATATAATTAATACTATTTTTTACAGAAATTTTACTTCTCGAACAAAATGTTCTTGTTTCAAATGAATAACGAGGTGGATAAAACTATCCATTTAGTTATGATTCTATCAAACATAAAGTTATAGAATACAATATAATTTTTCTTTTGTTCATGCCATCTCACCCATTGTTTAATTCCATCAGTTAATCATGTAGCTAATTAATAACCTTGATTGTAACAAAATTTCGACATGAGTGCATTTTGTGAAAAGTGAATACGAAACAATGCAAATTTTAATACATCCTCTGTCAGCTAAACTTTATAAGGCCAAAATTCGGGGTCGCATATACCTGGTGGGTGCAGTACATGTAATTTATTGCATAGCTTTGTGTTTTGCAACAAATATAAAATACACAAATTTTTACCGTGGATATACGAGAAACTTAAATGAAAAACTAAAAGTGACATCACAACGAGATTTTTATTCTTCACTGACGTGGTTTCAAGCATTTTAGTTCTCTTATAAATAACGAAGTTCTGACCGTTACGGGAAATAATGCACGATATATATACGCTTGAACAATTCTCACAGTGTGAAAGTTGAAAACCATTTTAAAAACTGTAACCTCTGTATATGATGGAAATCACGCATTTGGCTACTGTTAAAACATTTTGATGAAACAAAGCCAGCTCTGAGTTCTGAAACAGCGAAACATTACGTAGTTGCGTATTGTGACTTAATATACTGTTATATGTATTTGAATTTGAAACAGTAAACTGTTACATAGCTGCGAATTCTGGCGTACATTATTGTTCAGTTTAAAGTTTTGGCATAGATTATTGTTATGTAACTGAGTTTTGAAACAATGAATTATTACATAGCGATACATTTTGGCATGATAAACTGTATAGTTTTGGCGTAGTACTTTGTTACATAGTTATTAATTCTGTTTGTTTGGTTTTGAATTTCAGGCAAAGCCATCCCTAATTTAGCAGTGTATGACTAAAGGGAAGGCAGCTAGTCATCACCACCCACCGCCAACTCTTTTACCAGCGAATAGTGGGATTGACCCTCATGTTATAACGCCCCCGTGGCTAAAAGGGCAAGCATGTTTGTTGTGACCGGGATTCGAACCCGCGACTTTCAGATTATGAGTCGAGTGTCTTAATCACCTGGCCTGTAAATTGTGACATGCAATGATGCTACATAGCTTAGAATTTTGATAAGGTGTACTATTACATTACTATAAATTTTAATACATGGTTACAGCCCCCCCCCCAGTGGCTCAGCGGTATGTCTGCGGACTTATACGCTAAAATCCTGTTTTCGATACCCGTGGTGGGCAGAGCACAGATAGCCCATTGTGTAGCTTTGTGCTTAATTCAAAACAACAGCTACATGGTGACTATATTATTATTTATAATATCAGAAAATATATAGACGTTCAAGAAGTATTAAGAAAAGTGTAACTAGAGAAAAAAACCAGTTTTTATAGCATTAGAATATATTATAATCATTGTATGTACTTTATGAACAAATTATAGTGAACATTTTCTTAAACATGAAGAAAATATAAAACAAGTAAAACATAATTCATATTTAATTTGAAATTAAGAAATGATAGGAAATATTGCTTAAATCAGATTGTTGTTGTTGTTTTGAATTAAGCACAAAGCTACACAATGGGCTATCTGTGCTCTGCCCACCACGGATATCGAAACCCGGATTTTAGCGTGTAAGTCCGCAGACATACCGCTGAGCCACTGGGGGGCTCTTAAATCAGAAATAAAAATGTAATGACTTGGATATTTTGTAACGCAAATAATGTGGCTTTTGCGATGCTACTGGATGCCAAGATACTGGGTATGTCATCCACTGACAGGTTTAGTGTCTTATAATGAAAAGACGCACAAATGAAGGGCTTGTTTTACATTTGTTTTCTGTTTAGATAAGATTTAATAATACTATACTTAGCAGCCATCATCACTATCGATTTGACCAGGTGACTAAGGCACTCGACTCGTAATTGGAAGGTTGCGGGTTCGAATTCCGTCACACCAAATATGCTCACCATTTCAGCCGTGGGAGCGTTATAATGTGACGGTCATTCCCATTATTCGTTGGTAAAAGACAGCCCAAGAGTTGGAGGTGGGTGGTGATGACTAGACTACATATGTCACAAGTCACAATTATTACTATACACTCATTTGTAAGATATAAATATTATACATATATATGTATTTACATTATACCCAGTGTTAAAATAAATTGACCAAATTCGACATAATTATACGTTTTTCTACATAAATTCAAAAAATATATTATAAATTTACTGTTCACCTTACTTTAACTTAATTAGTAATGGTCAGGTTTTGTATATTACTAAATTTAAAAGTGAGTAAACATGTTATTTCACTTTACAAAACACTAAATGTGTATTCATGTTATTAACTTTTTCAATATTTCAGGGGGCATGATCAATATGTAATATTAATTAGCATATATTTCTTGTATACTTTCTCTTCAGTTAGATTCCATGAACTCATCATTCACGTTTCTAACAAATGTGTTTAACCATCTAATAGAAGTCTCCGTAAAGACAGGTTATTATAGTATATGTAAGTAAAATCCTAAACTCCAAATAAGAATGTTGTCACACGTGTTGAAAGGTTTGTTCACAAAACTAATTAAAATTCAAGACTTAACAAGCATACTAAAATATTTATTAACAAAACTTCAATATACACTAATATACTATAAGCGTCTTGTAAATCCAGGATTAGCTTTCATGCAAGCTTAGTACATTATGTCCATATTATTATTTCATTTAGAACATTTTATCTTTTATGCAACAACATACGAAACCAAACTGAATTTATCACGAGTGTGTGTGTTTTCTTACAGCAAAGCCACATCAGGCTATCTGCCGAGTCCACCGAAGGGAATCGAACCCCCTGATTTTAGCATTGCAAATCCATAGACTTATCGTTGTATCAGTGGGGGACAATTTATCACGAGACATTTTTATGTATCATAATAAAGATATCACTACATAAATAAAGAAATTATTAATTCAATGCAAGATAAAATGTAAGATTTAGTAGGTTCAGAAAACTACTTTGTTGACTCTTTGAAAATAATCACTTCCTTGGATAGATTTTGAAACTACTACAATAACGTGAATTATATTTTTACTTAAAATTATACAAATTGTTAGTTGTAAGTCAATATTATGTTATTTTCTCACATAAAACTCACTTTTCATAGCCAAATATACTATCTTTAGTATACATAAGTAAAATATCAGACTTTAGTTCTACATATATGAAACGCTTGTTGACAAAACTTCAACTACGCTAATTTACTTTTTACAAAAATATCTTAGTTTATAAAATACTGATGTATATACCTACCTTAGTATTTTATGATAAAGTACACCACATGAACAACATTTTCTAACAAGAATGTTTGAGCAACTAACACGAGTCTCCATTTATATTTCCTATATATAACTCATGTTTCATCATAGCCTACTATGTTATGATTAATATATGTAAAATCATACACTTAACAAACATAGTGAAATGTTTATTAATAAAATTTCGAGCTAAAAAAGGATATTTTATATTTATCTAGACATACATGAAATTTCACATACATTAACAGCATTAACAAAGTTGATCTCACAAAGGAAGATATATAAAGCTTAAACCATCAGACAATAGATTAATGTTGATGTTTATCGTAAGTATTAGAAGTGAGAAATTTTTTCATCAGCAAAGGTGATTTGTACAATTACAGCTTTCTCTTTCTTAAGAAAGACTTTTAGAAAAAGTCTGAAAAAGACTTTTAAATTTCAGTCATTTGAACAAACTAGTTTTCTTCAGAGAAAGAATATCCCTTGTCTCTACTGTCTTCAAGATGAACCCTCATTTGAAATATATTATATTTATTTTGTATAACTTCAAGGGTCCAGTGTAATAATAATTGGGAATATTTAAATCTTCAATCAAATGACTGAATGAATAAAACTCATCTCTATAAGTAAAACAAGTAATGACATCAGAAAGGTGTCATTAAAGTTTTCACCTATCATGACATCATATCCTCTGGTTCCACTTCGTGGAACTACAACACTTGGAAAATAGCACTCTCTCCTGACATTTCATAAAACTATGCCGTAATCGTGTCAGACACATAGCACTATGACATCATCGTCTCTACTCTCTCCTTAAGGCAGCCAATTGGCGCGTCTGTCTGAAACCTCCGAAATATTCTTATTAGAACTTCTTCTGAAACATACTGACAGAGGAAAATGAAAATACTGTATTCTGTTTCACGCTAGGCAGTTGGATGAAACTAGAAATGATTCGCCTCTGTTAGTGTAGGTACGGATGGTTATGCAATGACTCAAAAGAAACACTCTATGTTTTTTGTACCGTTAACGTGTAAACTTTATTACGAAAAAGTTGTAGTGGTGTTAGTTGTACATTTATCTGGTAGCTTTCCAATCTATCTCAAGTGCGATTTTCAACATCTGGTTTGATCCAAGTAAGAAAAAATTAGGAGGTATGCAAAAATAATAATAATAAAATCAAATCTGCAATCTAAATTCATATTTATCACGAATGTTACGCCTACTAAGTTTCAGTACTTTGTCACTTTCATCTTTAGTCCCCCGCTAGTACAGTGTTAAGTCTGCGGATTTACAATGCTAAAATCACTGGTTCGATTTCTTTAAATGGGCTCAGCAGGTAGCGCAATGTGGCGTTGCTGGCATATGGACATACAGACAGTGACTGTGTTGTTAAGTGCAATGCATGTGATGGTGGCCACACGTCCTCGCATTGCCCAAGGCGTGTGGCATCCTATGCTGCGGCGGCTGCGAGGCAGTCGCGCACTAAGAGTGGGAAAATGGGTGAATGATTCCACTGTCTCGCCCCAACTTCGACGGCTGCCGAGGGTGGGACCTCTTAGGAGGGGCGTACCCCTGCAGCTTCCGTGGTTCGGGAGGGAGGGTCTCGGTCCCCTGTGGAGGGCTAGGCCTCTCTAGCTCTTGTTAGGGAGGCTTTGGCTCCTGTAAAGGCGGGGAACACTCTGGGAGCCATTCGGGTGGGCAGGGCCTCTGAGAAGACTCAGGCCCATCCTTCTGGACCAGATGCAGTTGGGACCACTGAGGGGGTTTTGGGAAGCCCAATTGACCTGGGGCTGTACCTGTTTTTTGGAAGTTTAGGCCTCCTTGTCTGTCAGTGTGGAGGTTGAGGGCTGCGTTCGCGCTCACATTCATGCCACCCAAGTAAGTGTTAGGATGGGATCCTCTGAGGATGATCAGGCGCCCTCTGTTCAGGATAGGCTGGCTGTGGGAGAGGGCGTTTTTGAGGAGGCCCAGGCTGGTGGGAATGAGGTTCGGGGCTCTGAGGGGCCCCTACCGAAGTCACAGGTGTTGTGAATAATTTGGCCAGCTCCCCACCAACGTTGTTGACCCCATCCCTAAAGATGGACGAGCTACCATCACCTATCTCGCTTGACTACCTCGTCTATTTCCCCAGTCTTCTGAGTCTTTCAGGGCTTGTAAAGGACACTGAAAGGCAGCAGGGGCCCAGCAACCTCGTGAATTTCCCAGACTTTGGTCTGGGTATATCTGTTGGGTAGTGGTGGTTGTCGGATCCTGGCACACTCGGCTGCGTAGAGGGGGGTGAGGCCATCCAGCTCCTTTCCCCATTTCATTCAGATAAAGCAGCAGCATCACTGATTTACCCATCCAGACTGACTGATGGGTTTCTTCTGCATCATACTTAACCTCCAGGGGATGTGTATTATTGCAAAGCAATTCTGTGCAGTTGCCCTCTTCAACCACTTTGTAGTTGATGCTATCTTCTTGCAGGAGACTCATTTTGCCTCCTGGAGGGACTACTTTTCGTTTTCTTCCAGCTTTTCTGTTTATGCTCTCTGGTTGTTTGGTAGGACGCGTGATGCTGAAGGGCGGGTTGTATGTGTTGATGTTGTCGTGGTGGTTGTAAGGTTCAGCTTGTTAATGTCTATGTACCTGTTTCGTCAGTGAAAGTAGATTTCATCTTCTCTTACCTGGACAGATTCTTGATAACACAGGCCAATATTCCTTAGTGGCAACTTCAGCTGCATACTGGATCCTCACATCGACAAAATTGGGGGCAATCATCATTTTGGTAATCGATTTACGTGATCTCTGTGCGCGCTGCTATAGGACATTGAATTTTTCAATGTCTGGCATGCACTGCATGGATCTTCTTTTGTGGCCACTTAAACCAATGAGAGCGTTTCTTTTAACGGGTTTTATGTAACACCTAACCTTAGGCAGAGCCTTAGCAGGGTTGCAGTTCACAGGGTTGTGGATGTTTCGTTTCATGTGTCCGACCATCAGGAAATTATCGACACATTCCAGAACTTTGTCTCCGTTTTACAGTGCCCTGGTGTGTAGAGATTTAACATCTCCCTTCTTGCCAAGGATGAGTTTAGAGACGAATTAGGTGTCTTGGTCCAGGGACTTTGTTCTGCGAAGTCTGTTGATGGTCTGTAATGATGGATCATGGTGGGTGGGTTTCAAGGAAGCCTGTGCCTCATTGTTGAGATTGGCAGGCATGCGGCATTCGCAAGCTCGCTGCCTCACCTTGCAAGACAAGCAGGAAATCTTAGCTGCCTTGCTTTGTGGCAGGCCAATGAATCACTGGGTCCTCTTGGACATTAAGAACCTTTGCAAGGAAATAGATTTGGAGTATTCCAAACTATTCCATGTGGCAGGCATCTCTAGTCTGATAGAATCTTAGAAATGCTACGAGAGTTCCATTGTGCAAGGCACGGTATGTGGCCAAGATTTGACACATGTTCATTCTGTTGTTGGAAAATTGTCAGTCAACATCTTACATTCCAGACGTGTACCTCGGCTTTTATCGCTATTTATATTAAGTTCCAACCTTGGACAAGGGGATGTGGAGCAACATTACTCAGTTTTTGCCCTTCCTCGACCCTTCCTTACACAACCAGCTGGTGAAATCCATCAGCGTGGGTGAATATTGGTCAGCCATTTAGTCCATGCCACTTGGTAAGTGTTCTGGGTTGGATGGACTGCCAGTGGAATTCTATTACCACGAGTGGCATGTTGTCAGATCCTTTTTTGTCAAACTTTTTAAAAGCTGTCTGGCTAGGGGGTCTATGCCACTGGGAATGCTGGATGGGCTCATTATTCATATCTGCAAGAATCCCAGCCAGTATGAAGATCTTTCCTCATGACATCCCTTATCTCTCTTGAATGTGGATGCAAAGATTATTTCAAAAGTCTTGTGTGCCAGTTTTGGTGTAGTTATGCCTTCCTTGGTTCATTGCACTCAAATGTGCAGTGTGTGGGGCAGAAGTATCCAACAGAATCTGGTGCTTCTCAGGGACCTGTTTCATTATATCACAGACACGGATATCACTGTGATCTTTGTGTCTCGTGAATAAAGCAAAGCTTTTGATTGAGTTCACTACAAATTTTTGTGGTTCATTATGGGGAGGTGTGGCCTTCCTCCTGTTTTTGTCCAGTACGTGCAAACCTTGTATGTGACTGCTTCAAGCAGGCTCTTGATTAACAGATATTTGATGTCTTCCTTTTCCATCTTGCAAGGAGTTCGTCATTGTTGTCCATTATCTCCTTTGCTTTATGCATTAATGATGGAGTGCCTACTCTCTTATTTGTATCACTCGGTTTCGGTACATGGCTTCCAGTTGCCAGGGGATATGAGTGTCCAATATGTTTCTCATGCAGATGATGTGAACCTGTTCCTTAAGAACTTAACATCCTTAGGTTTTGTACTGGCTATTATCTACAGTTACTCTCAGACCAGTGCTGCCTAGCTTAATTATGTAAAGTCTCGGGCTTATTGGTTGGGTAAATGGGCCTTGTCTGCTGACTCGCTGTTTGGACTGGATTGGACCTTTTCCCTGGTCACCTGCTTTTGGGTTCGCTTCCTTGTCTGGGGAGAGGTGGTTCAGCTAACTAAACTAAACTAAACTAACGTGGCAGGGGTTCAGTTTAGAGAGAGAGAAATCAGAAGAGTTCTCTCCCCAACCGGGGTGTTCAGGAACGTTGTGGTTCCTCTTCGTCCCCTTTCGTGGATTGTTATTCAGATTAAGTGGTGTTTTTTTGGTTTTTTTAATAAATTTATTATTATTATTATTATTGACTTTTTGGGTGGAGGATGTCTCTCTAAATGTTGTCTTGGGTGGAGGCAAAGGCAGCAGCGGAAAAAAAGGCCGGGACCTGTCACGAAAGGAAGAAGTTGAGCAGATGTGAACATGAATATAATTCATATCCAGATCAAATCAAACGGCACGATTCAGGGTCTGGCAAAAGAGTTGCCTGGGCTGAGATCTAGTAATCCAATGCCTAAAGATTTAGATGTGGGGGGAAACGGGAGTGCCCCGAGAAAACCCACTTTCACAGGACAGGCGCCGAAAGTTTTGCCTGTCGTGTGCCCTATATCTGAAAAAAAAGGAATTCATGTTAATGACATGGATTTTATATATTTAGATTCTTTGTTGAGTAGATTGTGATTCTTGAAATATGTTGTAAGGTGAAATGTATTTTGATGGTGCACTGGATAGTTTGTGTAGTGATGCTGTTAGTTTATTTCTATTTTCTGCTTTTAGATAATATTTGAGAGAAAGTTCTGTTATTCTATCTCTTATAGTTGGTAAATTGCTAATTTGGTGTAGATAATTTGTGAGCGTAAATGATGGTAAGCTGAATGCAGATTTTAATATTCTGTTTTGTTGCACTTGGATTTTCTGGAGTGTGTTGTTTGACATATTGTATGTTACTTGACATCCGTACTCTATTAGTGGACGGATGTAAGCCTTGTATATTTGTATAATGGTGTTCGGTGCGCATTTTGATTGTTTACCAGTTATAGTCTTTAAATATGAAATCCTTTTTCTGATTGATGAGTGTATATTGTTTATATGTTTTTTTCCATGTCAGTTTTGTGTCGAAAGTGACGTCAAGGAATGTGATGTTTTTGCTCATGTTAATGGTTGTGTTTCCAAGTGATAGTTTTATTTTTTCTAGATTTTTTCTTTGCTTCTTTAGTTTCCTATAGAAGGTAATTGCTTGTGTTTTTGTTGGATTTAACACGACTCTCCACTTGTTGCTTCATGTTAAGACGTTGTTTAGTGATTCTTGTACGCGAGACATGGCCATTACTGGGTTTCTGGAGGTGCTCCAGATTGCGATGTCGTCTGCGTATTGTGAATTGTGTGTGTATGTTAGATTTGGAAAAGGTATGTCACTGACGAAAATTATGTGTAGAAGTGGAGAGAGGACTGATCCTTGGGGCACTCCTGCCGTTATATTAAATGATTTGGATATAGTTTTATTGACTTTTACTTGTGCTGTTCTATTGGTTAAGAAATTTGAAATCCATTTGACTATCGTGGGATTTATTTGCAGGTGATTTAGTTTGTATATGATGGCGTTGTGCCATACGCTGTCGAATGCTTTTTTGACATCTAGGATTACCCCGATGGTTACTTGATTGTTGTTGTAAGCTTTGGAGATTGATTCGGTGAGTCGTGTGAGGTGATCTGTTGTTTGTCTATTTTTTCTGGAGGCATTTTGAGATTCTGGATGGATGTTATTCGATTCGCAAAAATGGAGGAGACGGTTGGAGACAATTCTCTCCATTAGTTTGCCAAGGCAGCTTAACAGACTGATGGGGCGAAAATTATCTGGATTTGTTCTATTAGTTTGTTTCTTAGGGATTGTTTTTATGATGGCTTTTTTCTACGTGTCAGGGTAGTACCCGGTCGCTAGTGAAATGTTCATGATGTTTGTGAGGTGTTGTAGTAGGAGAGTGGAGCTTTTTTTCAGAATGATATTTGGTATTTGGTCATGTCCGGGGGAAGTGTTCTTCAAGTTTTTGATATTATTTTTTAGTTCGGTTATGGTTATTTTTCTATTGATTGAACTTGAGTATGCTTCTAGTGTCTCACCAGGGAATCGTGGTGAGAATGAAGCTTGGTATGTATTTATGAAGTTGTTGACATAGTGTTGATGTTGTGTGTCGAAATCTACTGAGTTTAAATCGCTAAAAGAGGATTTGTAATAGTCAGCTAATAAGTCGGCTTTCTCTACATCTGTCCTTGCGATTTTACTGTTGTGTGTGATATGTTGTAGTATGTGATTTGTGTTTCTGTCTGAAGCAATACTCTTGAATTTTTTCCAGAATTATTTTGGATTGTTCTTCGTTTTTTATAAGTTTTTACAGAAGTTATGCCAATTGTTTTCTCTGACTTTTTTAATTTCTTGTTTAATTTTTGTATTTGTTCTATTGATTTCTGTTTTAATGTGTGGATCGCGTGTGACGTAGTATGTTCGTCTTAATTGTCTGCGTTTGATTATTAGTGCGTGAATTTCTGGTGTTAGAGTACATTGAGTAAGTGATTGTTTTCTTTTTGATTTAGGAATTGTGTTCTTTATGGCTTCTGTAATTTGATCAACATAGTTGTCTAGTTCTGTTTTGTTATTTACATGTTCAATTGGATGGGGTAGGTATGAATCCAGAGAGGCATTAAAAGTGAGCCAGTCTGTTTTAGTGTAGGTGTATGCGGAAGGAGTCGCCTACGCCACAGCAGGGTTGCGCGGGTGAATCATACATGACATGGGGAAGTGGTTACTGGTGATTTCATCATGCACTTTAAAGTTAGATATTCTGTTTACCGTATCCTTGGGTGCGATGATGAAATCGAGTACATCGCATGAGCCGTTAGCGGCTGAGAAGTGTGTAGGTGTATGGTCATTGATTAGGTGCATTTTATTGCTAGAGAAAACATTTTTTTATGCACGATCCTCTCCGTGTGTCTCTGTTACCCCTTAATTCTGTATGCGGTGAATTAAAATCTCCAATAATAATTGGTTTGGGTTTACGATTAACACATTTTTGAAGGAAGTTAATATCGATATCTTTGGTTGGTGAGCAATATATGGCTAGAATCGGAACAGTTAGCCGGTTGTTAAAGTGTATATTACAAAAAATGGTTTCATTAATGTTAGATTTAAAGGAATCTTCTATCGAGATTAAATGCGATATTTTCGTACTAAAGTAAGCAATAATACCTCTGTTGTTTTCTGAGTGAGATATGCTGTGTGTGATGAATCCGGGGATTGTGGTGTTTTGTTTCTCTGTGCAAAGTGTTTCTGAAACGATGATTATGGTGGTGTTTATATGTTTGTTTATGTTGTATATTTCTATCCTTTTGTCTTTGAGATTTCCTTGGCAGTTGATGTGTAAGATTTTAATGTGTTGTATCATTGTGTTGTTTTATTTCCCTTGCATGAATTTTGAGTGAAAGATGGTGTGGTTTGAGGTGAGGAAGGTTAAAATAATAACTTGCAAGTCTGCAAACGGCCATGAGTGACTCGTGCCTCGATTCGAATGAGGGGAGATCACTCAATTCTATTAGCATTGCTAGCAAGTTTGTGGTGAAATCTGTAGGGGTGAATGCTTGTGTTGTTTTCGAGCGTGTTACGTCCGCGTAAGTACGTGTTGGTTGAGGTTGAGAGTGTTTGATTTGCGAGTCGGCTGGAGTTTGTTGTAAAGGTTGTTTGGTGATGTGGGTGCCGTGGGTTTGATTATTATTGTTCGTGGTCTTGAAAAGGAATCTGTTGCGTATTTAGGGCAGCCTTTGTAACTGGTCGCGTGGGGGTCCTGACAGTTAGTGCATCTCACTTGGTTACGCTCGTTAGGACACTGAGCGACCTCATGAGATCCGCCACATCTAACACATCTGTCCTTGACCATACAATTAGTTTTTGTGTGTCCGAACCGTTGACATTTGTAGCATTGGATGATGGATTTTGGGTGTGTGTTTTTCGGTTCGGTCGTGTGTCTTTTGAAAAATAAAAAGCAACCGTTTTTCAATAATTTGTCGTGATCGTCTTTTTTGTTGACGGTTACCTTGATCAGTGGCGTTTTTTGTTTCGTTCTGAATGAGATAATTCTGTTTGATGATACGATGTCGAAGCCTTGACTTTTTAGTTCGTCAGTGATTTCATTATCTTCGATATCGAAATCGAAACCTCTGATAATGACAGTTAGTTTTGGCGTGTTGGTTTTTGGTGTAGTAATAGTGGCTTGAACCCCAAAGGCATCCTTGGGCCAGTAGGCCAAAATATGTGAAAACTCTTGTGGTTCAGAATATTTAAGCATGATTCTTCCATTAGGAAGATGTTTGATGTCTTTAAACTGAATGCCCGGGTAATAGGTCCTCAGTTGTTTGACAATCTGTGGGATGCGTGTTGTGTTATTTACTCCTTCAATGAACAGAGTTGGTATTCTGTAGTGAGGAGAATCGTGTGTTTGTGTGACAGTGGTGGTGTTCTTAGAATTAGTGGCGATGGTGGTGTTGTTAGTATTCAGGTTAGTTTCGTTATTTTTGTTAGAACAAGTGGCTTTGTCGTCATTAACATGGATTACGTTGTTAAAACTTTGATTTTTAGTATTGTTAGTAGCGTCGTTAAGGTTGAGGTTAGTAGAATTGTCAGAAACTATACTTACTATGTCCTTTTTCTTCTTCAACCTCCTCTTGTTTGATGTCGCGTTTGTTTCTTGAAATTCTCGTCTCGGTGATTCTTCAGCTCCTGAGTGTTCGCTTTCAGAACTCTCGGTTGAACTACTGAGAGATTCTGAGGCTGGTCCTTCGATCGCCTTGTTCAGCATTTCCATTATCTCTTCGTTCGAAAGGGCTTTTCCGTTGGATCGCGTTGCGATCTTCCTTTGCTTCATCTTGTTTTACTAGTCCTGATAAGGACTAAGTGCTAACCTTTAATTACGTCAATTGTTCAGAACCAATTTGTTTTCGAGTAGGCACCAGTGTCGTACTTGAAGATACTGGGTAAGGCCAGGTATAAGCTATTACACCATCTTGGGGCGGACTTTCGTCGGCTGAGCTCCAGGGACTGTTTCCATTGGTGGCGCCTGGACGTTTTGCGTCTGTATGCGCTGGTGGAGTGTTAATCGAGCTCAGGTTCTGAGCCGCCCTATCTGTGCTACTGCTTTTACTGTAGTGTTTTTTTCATTTTGTGTATGTATATGTATATAATATTCTTATTATTATTTTCATTTTGTATATATATATATGTATTCATTTTTGTTTATTATTATTATTACATTTTCCTATATATATATATATATATATGTATGTATGTATAAATTTTTCCTTACTATTATTAACTTTTTTCAGTTTCTATATATATTTCTTTTCATATTATTATTTTTATATGTATTTTTTATCGTCATGTATATCATCATCATCATCATCAATCACCCCTCAATTCTATCAAGGAACATAGGGCCGCAATCACTTACGGATTCTTCAACAGGTTTTTAAGTGAGTAGGTTGTTTGCCCATTGCACCGAGCCGTCCCTAATTTAGTTGTGTAAGACAAGAGGGAAGGCAGCTAGTCATCACCATCCACCGCCAACTGTTTGGCTATTCTTTTACCAACGAATAGTGAGATTGACCGTCACATTATAACGCCTCCACCGCTGGGAGGGTGAGTATATTGGGCGCGACCCTCAACTTACGAGTCGCACACCTTAACGCGCTTGGCCATCCCGGGCCCGTCATGTATTTATGTACAAAGTATTTATGTTCGGTGTATGTATCGCGTTTTTCTCAATTTTTATGATTATTTGTTATGTCATTTTTGTTGCAAATGAATTTAAAATTGAAGCACTCAGTAGCCTGCGACGTTTATTTTTTTACTGCCGTGTTTTTTTTGTTTTTTTTTTCAGTTCCTCTTCACGGGGTTGTGCTTGTCCTGTATCGTGTGTCCATCCACGCACGGAATTTGCTGGACAAAGGAGAATTTCCGTTTGGCGATTAGGGTGTGACCGTGGAGCTGGCCGGTCAGAACATTAAATGGATGATTCACCGATTGACTCTTTTTGAACTGATCCATGACACTGTGAAGGTTGTGTTATCGGTGTATGGGTCAGCGAGAAGGGCCTCGAACACGAGGCATATCAGACACGTCTGGGAGTCTGCACTGGGAACCGAAGAGTATGCATTGACATGAAGAAGCCGGTTCCAAACTTTATCACTATTCACGACTTTTGGGTAATGTGTGATTATCCGAGCATGCGGGGACTGTGCCGCCGCTGTGACCTTGAAGGTCACTCACTAAGTGTCTGCCAGACCCCGCCGTGCATGAAATGTCTGGCATATAGACAGTGACTGCTTTATTAAGTGTGTGTATGCGTGTGGTGGCGACTACTTTATCCCAGAATTATTCAAGAATAATAACGATAATTAATTTATTAAAATAAAAAAACAAAAAACACCACTTAATCTTAATAACAATCCACGAAAGGGGACGAAGAGGAACTACAAAGTTCCTGAACACCCCAGTTAGAGAGAGAACTCTTCTGATTTCTCTCTCTCTAAACTGAACCCCTGCCACGTTAGTTTAGTGGTGGCGACCACACGTCCTCGAATTGTCCGAGGCGTGTACTATTGAATGTCGCAGTGGCCGCGAGGCACTCGCAGTCGCGCACTAAGAGTGGAGGGAAAAAGTTTGAGGGTTTCCACCATTCTGCCCCCAAATTTGACAACTGCTAGGGGTAAGGTCTCTGAAGCTACTGTGACTCGGAAAGGAGGATCTTGGTCCCCTGAGGAGGGGACTCAGTCCCTGGCTCCAGCACCTGTTGCAGGGGTCCACTCACCTGGCCTCTAGTGTTGTGGGTGATCTGGTCCCTCCCCTATCAACGATAGTAACCCCATCCCGACAGTGCATGAGCTGCCTTCACATAGGTCGCTAGTTAACTCGTCTACTTCCCCAGTTTTCTGAGCCTATCGGGTTCTCTGGGGGAGAGTGACGAGGAATGGAAGCCCTGCAGCTGAGTGATTCTACAGTATGGCAGTGGTTGTCATATTCTGGCACCGCACATTGTGATATACGGGTGGGGTTGGACGGTTTCAACCGGCCACTTGGTTCTCTCTCACAGTCTGTGAAGAGCAAGCATCAGCGTCATTAATTCTCCCTTCCTAGTTAACTTTAAACATCCGGGGGATGTATACCGTTGCTAAGCAATTCTTCGTGGTATCCCTCTTCAACCTCTTTGCAGTTGATCTTAATTTTTGCAGAAGACTCATTTAGGCTCTAGGAGGGATTGTTTTGCGTTTTCCTGTCGTTCGGCTCGATGCGTGAGCGTGATGTGGGGATCCTTTTTCACCTGCGTTTTAATGGCTCCATCCTCGCATCACATAGTGATACTGAGGAGAGGGTCGTAGGCGTTGATGTTGTCCCTAGGAGTCGTAAGATTCGGCTTGTTGATGAATATGCACTTGTTCAACCGGCGAGGTGGGTTCCTTCTTCTCGGGCTTGATCAGATTTTTGACAGCACAGGCCGATATCGTGCCTTTTCCTTTTTGACTTTCATTTGTATTTTACTTCATTTTGCAATATTTAATTTTTTGTTGATATCTTTCTTTTCTTTTGTATGAGGTGTCCATATGTAACGTGTTATTTGTTTGTTTTTCATTAGTTTTTCAGTACCTGTAAATATTTGCCTTGTGTATTTTTTAAAATTGTCTTCATCTCTTGTAACATTCGTTTTGTTGTAAATAAATTCAAAACTGACTTTCAAAGTGGCACTGTCACAGGATGACACATTTCTAACAAGTCAGGTCGTCAAATTTCTGCCCTACTAGAACTCTTCCAGTCAACTTAAATGCTGTTATTGTGGAGTGGAAACGTGTAGGATCAACAACAACTCAGCCACAAAGCGATAGGTCACACAAGCTTACAGATCAGGACCGCCTAGTGATGAAGAGCGTTGCGTGTAAAGATCGTCTGTCCACAGTTGCAACACTCACTTCCGAGTTCCAAACTGCTTCTGGAAGCAACGTCAGCATAAGAACTGTTTATTAAGAGTTTCGTGAGATGGGTTTCCGTGGCCGAGCAGCCGCACATAAACCTAAGATCACCATGCGCAATGCCAAGCGGTTGGAGTGGTGTAAAGCACACCGCCATTGGACTCTGGAGCAATGGAAATGCATTCTTTGGAGTGATGTGTCACGCTTCACTATCTGGCAGTTTGATGGACGACTCTGTGTTTGGCGGATACCAGGTGAACGCAACCTGCCTAACTACATAGCGCGAACTATAAAGTTTTGTGGAGGAGGAAATGGTCTGGGGCAGTTTTTCATGGTTTGGGCTAGGCTTTTTACTTTCAGTGCAGAAATATCTTAATACTAGAGCATACAATGACATTCTAGAAAATTTTGTGCTTCCAACTTTGTGGCAACAATTTGGAGAAGGCACTTTTTTGTTTCAGCATGACAATGCTCCCGTGCACCAAGCAAGGTCCATCAAGACATGGTTTGTTGAGGTTGGTGTGGAAGAACTTGATTGAGCTGCTCAGAGCCCTGACCTCAACCCCATCGAACATCTTTGGAATGAATTGGAACGCTGACTGCAAGCCATTATTACCCGACGTCACTGATGCTCTTGTGGCTGAATAAGAGCGAATCCCCGCAGCCATGTTTCATCTAGTGAAAAGCCTTCCCAGAAGATTAGAGGCTCTTATAGCAGTAAATTGAGGGCCAACTCCATATTAATGCCCATGGTTTTGGGAAGAAATGTTCGACAAACACATATGGGTGTGATGATCAGGTGTCCACGTACCTTTGACCACGTAGTATATATTAATATGTATGAAATACTATTTCTATACGTACTTTTTACTTGGAATATGTAAATAGTTGAATTCTCAGGACTTTGATTATGAACTTCAGACTAAAGCTATTTTTAACACAAATATGGCCTGTTGATTTTCAATAATTTGTCAGCGCTAATTTTAAAATATTTTATTATGCGCATGCGTAATGACACGTGAATTTTGTGCGAAATAGCATTAGAAGTTTGAAGAAATCTGGAGAAGTGGTGTTACCAATGGATTATCTATTTAACTTTGAGTTACAAGAAAAAAAAATCATATTGAAAAACTATTTTAAGCTTATAAAAGACTAAAAAAGTATTAATATTCTGGACTTTCCAATTTCTTTAACTACGAGTTGATTGATTACAGTCTTTATTATATGATGGGTTGCGAAACATAGTGTTTGTGAGACTTCAGCCGTGCGTTATTAAAATTAAATATTACGACCGACGTCAGTGTCTGTTGTATTTGCAAGATCCTACGTCAACGAACTTTGTCACGTTATGGTAAGTTGTGTAACTTATAAATACTAATACCAGTAACGGGCGATGTGAAAGGTGTGAGCATGATGTATTTTGGTTTGACAAAAAAACTAATGGGTGCTGCACATTAGCTAAGAAAATCATTTCTATCAGTTTTACCAGAATTAGTGTGGGGTAAAGACTAGTTCTAGATATTTGTAGAGTGAATATGAAAATGGCAAAAGGGGTGTTATTATTATTAATGGAGTCCAGTTAAACTATTTTGTTACGTGGGCATATGCAATTTATGATTTACATATACTGATAAAGATTATTGATAGTAGCCTGATAAATAAACTATAAGTTTATGGATGGCATTGAACTGTCGTATTTCTGCTCTAGCTGCATTTGAAGGTGTTGAGGAACTACAGAATGATTTAATTAAATATGTATTTGACAAAAGACATTTAATTGTTGTAAGCTCAGAGCAACGCATTTGAGTTGCCATAATTTGGATCACATGTTTAATGTGTGTATTGGAGAGTAGAGTATGTATGAGTGAAGAAAATAGTACCATAATGATGAATAAACCCGTCAAGCCACTGAACTTGAAGTAGTTCTCTGTCGCTTTAAATTTAAGTGAAGCCAATAAACGTATTGATTCCTATTTAAAAGAGATAGTTATTTCAACACATATCGCTAGTTAGGCCTTACTTAACTGTACACAACAACAATCCAATCCAAATATGTTTTTTAACTGAAAATGATAATGACCTGGTGGGAAAAGTTTAGAAAAGGGGCTAATAAGATGTTTTTGGAGGTGAAAGAGTTATGAGGTTAGCTTAAGATTTATTAATTATTTTTCTGAATGATGAATGATGAGATCTTACCAATGCTCACAGCATTATATGGTGTATCAATAAGATTGAGGCCTCTTGGTTTATTTGTGCTATATTCTGAAGATAGTAGGATAAGAAACCACCTGTTTAGTATTTGGGAAAGATTGGTTGGATATCAGTTAAGAAAGTTATTTTTATAACAGGGTAATTGACTTGCTTGTAACATTGGTGAGGCAAATGTTACTGTAGATTTAAGGTTTTCTTTTTCAAGGAAGGGTGTGAAAAGGCAACTTTGAAAAACCAAATGGTCCATTCTTACATTATGTAATGTTTACACCATTGCTTAGTTGTGTCTGGAGTTTTAAATCTCAAATATTAGAGCTTATAAAATATGATTACTGTTATAATTAAAAAATATAAATGTGAACTATTATTATCTGTTGTGGCTTCCAAGTTAGTTTTAGTTTTGATGTCTCTACTTTAAAGCAAAAGAAGTGATTGAGGCTCGAGTCTTACTTCATTTAACAAACTTTTGTTTTGATAAAATGTTATAAAAGAAGTAGTACAGTTTAAATCTATGTTATTTGTAACTTCTTAATTATTGTCTGACAGTTTTCAGCCAGTTGAGCTTAAGGCAGCTGTAATTATAAGTGTAGTTTTGGATTTATTTTGTTGGGGTTGTATTATCTTCATATATACATGATTGTAATTTAGTGTAGCTGATAACGTAATTATTTCAAGATGGAAATTATTATTTGATTATAATATATCCTTACATCATATTACTTGTACTATTCACATGGAAATTTTTTATATTACTTGATTAATTTTTTAATAAACTTTCTAACAAAGTAAAAAAATTATTTTTTTTCTAACAGATGCCAAATTTCAAATAAATCTTGAGGTGAGGCATTCGTAATCAGTTGGAGTAGGTGTCTTTGTTGGATAAGTATTTATTGCTGGGCTGATAATCTGCTTATAAAGATATTAAAGACTTGTTCACTTGTTGCTAAAGGTTTATGATTGAAAGTAAAACCTTCATCATGAGTGAATATGACTTTGATGACAACAGCCGTGAGTTTGATGCTGATCGGGACTCTGATGAAGGTAAGTTTATTTGGAAGTTACATGTAACAAAAAGATGGTAAAAGTAACAAAAAAGGTAAACTTGTATGTTTCATGTAAAATGCCTCATCACTGTTTGATTTAGACTGTATATTTCGAGACCACAAATTGTTTCTAGTACTCATGAGGGCTATAAGTTTCAAATAGTCAAGTCTTACCACTATTTTGAAGTACATTTAGGGTTAGCTGAAACAGTTTATCTCCCTCCCCCACAGATTATTTTAATATTCATCATTTAAAGTATTTCATATAATTTAGTATTAGTAGTTTTATCTTTTGCATGGAAAAATAATCACTATTAAAATTTATTTTTGTAATACAAAATATTAAAAAAATGTATTTTGAATTAACTTAAGGGACTTCTTGAATTAATTTGATATATACTGTAAACATTTTGATTTCAAATTTATGGGTGTTATTGTGTTTTTGCTTTTATCTAGTTCTTAATTTGTGTATTTTTTATCTTTTAGTTTTTAGAATGGCACAGTTTAAAATTTTTTTCAGTGTTCAAATTTATTCATATTAATAGGTATTTATTCAAACTTTTCATATCTGAGATTAATGATTAACATTATCTCAGAAGCATAGTTAAAATAGCATTAATAGTAATCTGTCGTAAAAGTGTATTCAAGATAGTAGTAATTATTAGCTATTCACTTTAAATCATGTTTTGAATAATAATGTTTAATACTTATTAGACACTGAAGATGCCAGCGAGACTGATATGGCAAAACAAGAACAAGAATACACAGAAATCAAAGAACAGTAGGTAGAATGTGATCTCCAGTGATACTGTTGTCATATTCCAAGTTATCTTGTATCATGTATAAGTATATAACATTAAATAACATGATCAAGCACAGTGAAAACAAAAAAAGGCATTCTTGAGAAAGGAAATATATTATGTTAAAATAATAGTAGGAACCAAACAATGATTTATAAGTGCAAGGAAAAGTTTTGTTGATGGTAGAACATAAAACATATTTTGACAAAATATTGGTCTGTCTTCTTAAGGTATGATCAATACTGAATAGAAGGTTTATATATATATATATATATATATATATACCATCAATAAAACTCTTCCTTATACCTGTATTTATAAATTAGTTGCTTGTTTATTCAAAATGGCTTATGTAATTATTTTGGATGTTATTCCTTTTGTTCACTTCATATTATATGCATCATTATTAGTGTGATTATCTTGTTCTGTGAGTGTAACATAGTTGTTTCATAGTATGCAATAGCCTCAGCTGGCTTAATAAAGATAAGTTTTGGAGACTGTTTAAATAATACAAAAAGACAACAAACAAAGGACAGTTTATAAACACTGGAGAGGTGGCATTCACTTACTAATCAGCAACAAAGACAGTTAGTATACTGGACACAAGTATGTACGCTAACTTATTTTAAGCATTAAACTGGCACTGGTAGGTTAAAACATACATAGTAGTGTCTGAAAAAACATAATGAAAACCTATTGACTTCTCTCCTAATTCAACAGTTAAGTATTTATATATCACCACTCAGAATATGTTGGTTTCACATGTTTACGATAATTTACATAACTGTATGCGACAATAAATACCTTGTACATCCTGTGTCATATGATCTTTGAGTTACATATTACACTGAAATTTAAGCTCAGACAAAATGATTGCACAAAATGTAAATAGGATATGAAATATGTAAGCTTTTAATAGAAGTAATGGGTATTGCAATAAGTGTGTAATTGTGTGATAATATAAGTAATAATCGTGCCAAAAGATGCCTATATTTGAAGGGAAAAATAACACTGACTTCTTTACACTTGCTAAGTTGTTTTTACTATCCTTATTGTTCTATTTACCTATGATTGTATTTTACCACTGACGTTCTTATTTATACACAACATAGTCTGGTAAGTTAATTACAGTTTCTTTTTTTTTTTTATTAATTGCTGTTCTCACATTTTGTTTGTTGTGCATATTACTACTTTGTTGCTTACATGTTAAGTATCTTTAAATCCCATTATCTGGATCATTCTCCTGAACAGTTGAATCTTAATAAAAAAAAAAAAAAAAAAAAGTGATAGCTTGGTACAATCTGATTTATTAATTACTCTTACAAGAAAGTAGCATCTGCTTTAGGGATCTAATGAGGAGTGGTTATAGATCTTTGTTCAAAACATATTACTGAATGAAGGTTTCAACTTTTGATAGTACCAATTTGCATAATTACTAGTGACATCACTGTAACTGCTGTTTTGTATTTGATCAAATATCCTTTTCTTTTACAGTTAATACATATAAATCAAATAAAACATGCATGTAGTTTACAATGTTTATATATACTATTAATTAATGTTCTTATGTTTTCTATAAAAAATGTTTATGTACATGTATTTAATGGTACAAGCAATACAAATACAGCTACATACATTAAACTTGCATTGCAAGAGCATCATGTTGCATCCAAATGAAAACACTGCAGATGACTTAAGCAAAGTAAATCTACATTTAACAATTATCATTCAAAGCAGGTTAATCTTTTCCATATGGATCATTGATCAAAGACCATGTCATCCCCTGGTGGAATAACAGTAAATACACACAAACACCAAGTGTGTATATTTTTGTCACAGCAAAGTCACATCAAAATATCTTTTGTGTTCAGAGAGGGAAAGTAAACCTTGTAAGCTTATTTTAACTCAAAAACAAGCTGAACAAAAAATGTGCTGCATTAACTGACAGAATGCTAGGGTACAAGCTACAATGTGGGATTATGAAATGTACCCTATGGTTTTGAGATGATTGAAAAAGTAGGACCCAAACCAACTATCAGTCTTATCTTCCATTTGCTGTTCTCACATTAGAAGTAAAGAATGGAAATTGGGAGAGTGAGATATATGTGGGACATTATGGGCTTGAGCACATCTATATTGCCCTTCACTACTTGCAGACAGTTATGAGAAGGTGACTGTTATCCCAAGTGAAGAATTAATATTAAATAAATAAGGTACTACCATTTTGGGTAAGTAAGGTAAAAACTTGCCTCAAGATGTTAGCATTCCAGCCCCCAGTATGGTAGAAACACACTAATTGACAGCACAGCATGAAGTGTCCCATCTAGTTGTCCAAACTAGTACATCTCCCATCCACCATCCATTCATCAAGACTACTGTAACTGTCATGCTCTAAACAAGCCTTTATATGTAGCAAGGTGTATATCCTTGTGTGTATCTCCACTACTGTGTGGGTCCTACTTCTGCAGTCATCTCCAAAATCTAGGGTACATTTTATTATTCCACATTGTAGCTTGTATCTTGATCTTGATGTAGCATTTTTTGTTTAATTTGTGTTTGTTTTGGCTTGTTTTTTGGGTTAAAATAACTAATTATGTAGTTGATCAGAGGTTTGGATTTGCTGTTTTTATTGCATTCCTTCCTTATGAGTTTACTCATCCATTAAAATGTAATTATTTTCACTAAAACACACACACACACACACACACACACACACACACACACACACAAAGGTCGTGTCATATTTGTTGCTTTACATTCAAAATTTTATTGAACTACTATTTTATGCCATTAGGTTTAGCATCGAACTGTAGATTATAATTGAGATTTTTATATTATAGCTTATTTAATTTCTTAACTTAAAAATAAATGTTAAACACATCTAAACATTTATTTTTGTGTGTTACATGGTATGTTGAATGCAGCACTATGTCAAAATACAAAATCTGTGGTTTTGTACAAATTAGGAATTCAGATTACCAATATTGAAAAGCTGGAAAATAAAATGAGAACACACTAGCTTTTATTTTTGCTGAGATATCACATGTACTGAATCAAAGACAGTAATGTCCCATTTACATCTTTCTGTTTTTGAAAATGGTTCCACATATACACTTTAATGTATGACAAGAATAAACAATCAAAAGCTTTCAAGGCAAACCTTCATGCTGTTGAGTCTTTTGCCTATTTGAAATTTACTATTTACTTCTTTAGACCTGAGTACAGTTTAGTTGCTAAACTTCATAAATTATAATAGGATTTTATGATATCAGTACAGTAATTTATGATTTTTTTGGTTATTCAAAGATATCTGTGAAACCTAAAAATAAATTGTTTTTAATCCTCCATGTGAGAAGTATCTTCAGGCTTAGAAACTTACCACAAGCATCAATGAAGTGCAAAAGTCACAACGAGAAGAGATAATTGTTTTTACTTCTTTGTTTACCTTTGAAAACTTGTTTGTAAAAGGTAATGTATGTACGTATATAACTAAAATGTGGCTGTATTTTATAAAATACTAGTCCACTAAAATACAGTCAAGACAAGTAGCATCATGTCATTGTAACTTCTGTGATGTTAGGCAGCAGCAATGGCGGAAAGGTCAATATCATAAATATATGTAAATATATAACGTTATGACTTTTAAGCTATTTAGACTAAACATTTGTATTTTCAAGTTAATTTGTAGTCATTCTAAAATCAAAAAAGCACAGTTTCTGTTTCATATGGTGGTTATGAGATTGATCAAATCTACTGAATGTGTACAGCAATTCTAATTTGATTCTCAAGATGACAGATCAAATATTTCTTGAAAAGCATTTGATAATTATCTGAAGGTTATAATGATTTCAGATGTGAAATTTGAAAATTTTCTGATACGTAAAAGTATTTTTAATTTTGAATTGAAACTTATTTTGCATGTTGGATAGTCAACATTTTGAAAGAAAATCTTTAATTAAAAAGTAGTAATACTTAATTTTAAAACCTGATATTTTGTGTACAAAAGCCTTTTAACGTTTACCGGTAGCCTGCAATGCTTTGTAAATGTACACGTACACTGTCAAAAATCATAGTATAATTACTTTCATGTGGTTTTGAGCTGGGTGGATTCCACCCAACCCATAATGAAAGAGTTAATAGTCAGTCTTTTTAACATAAAATTATTTGTCAGTTAAACATACCTAATAAATATGATTACAAATAAACTGCAAAACAGAACAGAGTAACATTAACAGTTTGTTTAGAAAATAAATGTAGACATTGAATTATTATTAAAAGTTACAAGAGAAAGTGTTATCAGTAACTTTTTTAACATCATTGATAATTAATTAATGTATGCCTTAGAGGAAGGGAGCATGGAATTATACAGATGTTCCTTTCTCAATGTTAAAATTATCAGTGTTAACATGTATTTTATGTTCCATATTTATTGTTGCATAACACTTATCTTACATTGTATAAACTAGACATTAAATATATTTTATTGCAGCAATATAGCCACTTGACATATCCCCAACCTGTGCTTTATCATAATAATCTGATCCAATGTATAGAAGAAAATACTACATCTAATGATTAAATATTTATCGTGCCTTCAACTCTCTCAAATTTATTGTATCCCCTATGTCTGAAGGTAATCACTCCAAAGGTCAATCTCCTTGTCAGAAAAATAAAAGTGGCTGTAGATGATTCCTAACCTGCCAGAATTTGTTTGCACTCTAGTCCTATGATTTTCAACTTAAATACAGAAAAAGATGTGATGTCTCAACAGGCCCTCTCTGCCTCATCTTTTTCCAGAGAAAACAATTTTGGATATCTTAATTTGTTTTTGTATTACAACCTTTCTATTCCAGGTATCCTCCTAATTGTCCTTTTTTGAATTCTCTCCAAATATTCAATGTCTTTCTAAAGATATAACACCCAAGACTGAACACACTACTTTAAATGTGGCCAAACCAGTGGCTCACATAATGAAAATATAATCGAAAGTAGGTAAAACAAAAAATTAGAGATAGAATTTTCTTGTTTGTGACATCTAGTGTGTGAGTACTTTGAATGTTGCTTGATGAATGTTAGAGCTTATTCAAAATCTTGGTTAGCAATTGAACCTTTGATCACAGCTTTAATTAACCTAAGAAAAAAACTTGCATGTACACCTCCATCTTTTTTTTTTCCTAGCTTGTTTGAACTCTGTGAACCCTAGTTTTTTGGGTGTTTTTTTTCCTAGCTTGTTTGAACTCTGTGAACCCTAGTTTTTTGGGTGTTTTTTTTCCTAGCTTGTTTGAACTCTATGAACCCTAGTTTTTTGGGTGTTTTTTTTCCTAGCTTGTTTGAACTCTATGAACCCTAGTTTTTTGGGTGTTTTTTTTCCTAGCTTGTTTGAACTCTATGAACCCTAGTTTTTTGGGTGTTTTTTTGTAAGTAGAAAATAACAGAGCTACTTGTTATACCTCAACTTTTATTTTCAACACTGTGAATCAGTCAATTAAAATATCTTTTGTGAGTTTGTCTCTGATCTAATTATGAGTTGTACTGAATTAAAAGTATTTGACTCTTCTACTGCTATGGGAAATTTGAATTTTCTACTACCATGAAATAAAAGAGTCCACTTTCAAACTTGCCAAAGTTTATCAATTTCAGATAAATCAAAAAATACTAAAATGTTTCTTTTTAGTTTCTATTGCATGCCAAAGAAATAAGCCATGTATAAACATGTCATTTCAAGATTTAACTTTTTTCATGAAAAAAATACATTCTGAGGAAAGTTTTTTGTTTCTTTTGCTTATCTCAAATTTCTGGTTTTCTTGTGTTAGTTTATGAGGTTTGAAGGTCAATAAGTAAAACATGGTTAATAAGTTGATGCTTCTTCAGGGAGAATAGATGAGTAAACAGGGGTGATATGAAAGAGATTGTTATAGTTCTACTCAAGGTGTTAAACTGAAAGAGTCTGAAATAGGATTAAGGCTATTTAACTCTCATTCATATCTTGATACAGATACTCTTAACTGTTCAGCCACCAAGGCTTCAGACTTCATACAGAATACTCTCTTAATGATGAGAAGCCCACCTGAAATAAAAATATATCTTAGAATGGCTGGTATGGATATTAACATTTTTATTGATAGGAGAGAACAACTTTTTGACCTTCCTAGGCCATTTTAACCTGAAGATGATTTAGGAAGGTCAAAACGTTGTTCTCTCCTTATCAATAAGTGTTAATACCCCTACCAGCCATTCTGAGATAAAGAGTACTCTCTATTTAGTTTATTAAAAAAAATTCTGAACATATATTGCTTATTTCAGAATGTACCAGGACAAGTTGGCTAACTTAAAAAAGCAACTTCAGCAACTGCAAGATGAGACTCATCCAGAATATTTGCGTAGATTGAAAAAATTAGAGCAAGCTTACCAAGAAAGATTGTTTTTGAACGAAGCTTTCCAGTGTTATGAGGTGATTTTGTAGTTTGAGTATTAATATATTTTTTAATGATGCAAGTCATGAAACTGTTTTAATAAATGTTCATAAGAAGTTAGTTAAGATGTTAAGTAAAAATTAACTTGCCACTTCTAATTTTTATTTTATAGTTCCTGAAAGGTAAACAATAAGCTTAATATAAATAATAACTTTGAAAACCTTAAACTGTGTTTTATCAATTTTTTATATTTAACTTGATTATCACAGTATTCTTGGTAGATATCCCTGTTATTTCTTTATAATTTACATGGACTTGTATGAATTACTACTTCATTTCTAGTTCACTTTAGAATTGTGTCTCATGTTCATTTTCTGTTACTCATCTTTTGAGTGGTAACCTACCATATCATTATGCTGATCAGTACACTGCATGAAATACATTTCTGGTTGTATATTTTGAATATATGAACAAAACCATCAGAGAAAAATAGTAAAGAAAACGACCTGAAATTCACTTACCATTTTCGTACAACTTCACTTGATACTTTTTCATGTGATGTTTACTCTTCTCTACCTTTAGTGAATTGGTCATCTTTATCTAAATGCATTTAACATTGTCACCACTAAAAGTTCAGTAAAAAAATAAGGAACAATGTTGTCAGGTTATTGTAATTTGATTGATATTATAACTGTGTATGGGAAAAACAAATTGCATTTCACCCTGTTTGTATTATAAAAAAAGTAATTAATTATTTATTTCTCGACATCACTGATAATTAATTATTTGTTATTTTCTTCAAGATTTGAATCTATAACTCTCAGGTTACATTAGTGCTGTAGAATTAGCTACATGTGGTTATGAAGCAGGCAGTTCTCCATTCTGGCTATTACATAGTAAAATCCTGTTTTGGATTTTGGTGTAGATTAAACAGATCAAAAAGAGTACATCCTGACCATTTCATAGTGAAATTCTGTTTTTGATTTTGGTATAGATCGAACGGGTTGAAGCAGAATATATTAGTGAAAAAAAAGCTGCCGTTTGGGAGTTTGAAGACAAAAAAGTTGAATTGCGTGAAAATCTCATAGCTGAACTGGAGGAAAAGAAAAGAATTATAGAAAATGAAAGAAGCAACATAGAACTAACAGGAGGCAAATCATTTTACTGTAACTTAGCTTTCTAAAAAGAATTATAGAGAATCAAAAAATCAACTTAGAATTAACATAATGCAAATTACCTAACTAAAAAAATTTAAGTTTCTTAATCCAAAAATAATTTAAAATTAGAAGTAACAATTTAAAGTGCTGTATTAATTTTATTTAAGACTTACCACTTAAGATTTACCAGTTTTATCATGAGATGAAAATGTTTATTTAACAATAAAAGATTGACTGTTAAAGCATAATGCCAATAGTTATTAAGATTATTTTTGACCCTAATATCCAGTGCAAATTTGTTTGTTAAAAATAACTTGTTGGAAAAGTCAAGACATTAAAGACTTAATTACATGTTGTTGTTAAACCACTTAATGAACGTTTTTTGTTAACCCTTTCTTTATAGGTCACAGGTCAAAGACCATATCATTGCATTTGTTGACTTGCAGTGAAAATTTTATTAAACTACTATTTTATTAATTTATGTTTAAATTTGGAATGAAACTGTAGACTACAATTCAAACTTTGATATTATATATGAATTAATTTCTAAATTTAAAAGTAAATATTAAAATACCACATCTCAATTCAAATTTTAGTCAGTCACACGGTATATTAAATGTAGCACTGTTTAAAATTAGATGTTTGTGATGTCAAAATACTAAGTCTATAATTTTCTATACATTAGGAACTCAAATTAATAATATTGACAAGTAAGATTATAAAATAAGATCTTTGTATCTTTTTATTTTTTTGAGATATGGTTTATATACTGAATCAAACATGGTTGCTCCATACAACTCTTCATTTTTTTGAAATGGTCCTTTACAGGTCCTTACAATGCTCCTCTTGCTACAGTATATGACATGTGAATAACCAATCAACAGCTTAGAATGTTCACAGAGTTGTTTTCTTGGCTATTTTAATCTTTGAAAAGACTACCATATTCTTTTGATCCAAGGTTTCTGTGAGGTAGGGTATGTCTTTAGTCTGCTCAGTGTTTCATTTTTTTAAATATAAATACGTCTTAGTTACTAAGCTTAATAAATTATGGTGGAATTATGTGGTATCAATGTAGTTATTTATGATTTTTGGTTGTACAACTTTATATATAGATAAAACCTAAAAAAAAAATCCTCCACATGTGAAGGTTGTAGCAACAAGAGATAATTGTTTGCTTTACTTCTTGATTTATCATTCTATATTTTAAGAAAAATAAGTTTAATAATTTATTTCTAAATATTAATGATCTACATACACATATAACATATAATAATTGAAATGGACTGTATTACAAAATGCTATTTTCACTACAACACAGCCAAGACAGAGAGTACTAAAGGTCAGTTTTTTTATATTACTGGATATATAACATGAATGCCCATGCACTGTATTAATGCAAGTTATGTAATGTTAGCTTAGAATAGAAAATAATAAACATGTGTAAATATATAGCATTACGACACTTAAGCTACTTAGACTAAACATTTGTGTTTTCATGTTATAACATGTAGTCATTTTAGCACAAAAAGAGCATAATTTATATGTATTTCCTTTTTTTTTTTTATGAGGTTAGTTTAGTGACAGATCCCACTTAGAGTAGAGAAGGCAACATAAAATATAATGTCTTACTAAAAACAAATGTATGAGATGTATTTAGGAGGTTTTAAACATTACTCACTACTGGAGATTTTTGGGATGAAAAGTAGTTTTTTAATCATAACATGAAATCACTTTGCATTCAGACTAATAACAAAGCAGACTCTGTTTTTACAAACAAAACTTTAGTAAAATGTATTTCATTAAAAATCTTAATTTGTGTGCAAAATAATTGTAATCTTTACTAAAAGTCAATCAAATGTTATGAAGATACACACTGTATCAAAAGTTATGGTGTAAATACTTAATGTGGGAATATGTAGACAAACTTGTATATATTATACCAAGTCCATAATGAAAGGGTTAAATGAGTGTTAAAATTATTTTATCTACATGAAATGTAGTTTTTGCATGAACAATTATGTGGTTAAAATGTTCAATTTTTGTGCATAGTTACTGTTATCATACCTCATGTAAATCTTTTTTTATTTTGCTTTTATAATGTACTATTTGTTTTACAGTTGCTATTTTATTTATATAAATATACAATTTTGTGGTAATTTTAAGATGTCATAACTAAAACCAATCATAAGTAGGCTCACATATACAAGGTTAACCTCTTCAATTTTGTTTGATTTACACTTAAAATTATAAATATCTAAGAATTCAGTGTTTTATAAAGAGATGAGCTGAAAAATGCATTGAGGCTCAGGTTACATAAAATCTCATTGATGCCAGACAGCTCAGGTTTTAGTTGTCAGTTGCATTGATTGTGTCTGATCTTTTCACTTATAATGAGTGCTGCACTCCTACTTGGTACCATTGCAGAGAAAAATAAATTATTCTCACTTTGCCTGTGCAGAAGAAAGGTCTGCCTTAAAAAATGCTTGATTATAAATTTTTAACATATTTTATCATAATTTTGTATGTGTTCATTATTACATGTTTTAATATATACATGAGACAGTCATGGTTTTATCATTACCTGTACATGTGCATGCACACGTAAGAAGTCAGTTTTGTCATTGGATATACATGTACACATTTTTATATACGAGTCAGTTTTGTCATTACAATATAAAACAAAAAACGTGAACATACAAGTCATAGTTTTGTCATCAAATATATAAAAGTGTGTGTACATGTATATCTAATGATAAAATTATAACTCACACACACATATACGTACATACGTGTGTCATAGTTTTAAAATAATTTTGTTCACTAACAACTGTAAAATTTAGTAATTTAAGTTATGCAGGAATACAAGAAAGTAGAACAGTAAGATCATGAGCTAGTTATTATTGTTGTTTTGAATTAAGCACAACACTAACAATGGGCTATCTGCTTTGCACACCATGGGTATTGAAACCGAGATTCTAGTGTTGTAAGTTTGCAGACATACAGCTGTGCCACTGGGGATGCTAGCTAGGTATAAACACTCTTGAAAATGATTAAGTGAAGCAGGTATGTGGTTGTGGTGATTGACTGTGAAGAGGTTAACAAAGTGAGAAGTGTTTGTTTTATTTTTGTAGGGAATAAATATAAATTTTACGTTGTGTTTTCGATTATTTAGTAATAGTTTCTATATCATGTTAATTTTTTTAATAATTGATATATTGATGTAAAATAAAACATCCATGATTCATCAAGTACTCCTTGATATATATATATATATATATGCTTATAAGAAAAATTTTAAAATTATTGTCATTTTGTCAGTATTTGTAAACCATTTAAGCTAATAACTTTGTTTCCAAAATATACAACTGTTTATACTTTAGTATCTGCTTAAGTTATGATATCTGGAAAAAACTTGTTCAGTTTATTATTACAGACTCTATTGAAGTCAAGCCAGTAACAACAAGAAAATTACGTAGAAGACCAAATGAACCTCTTCCTGTACCAGAGAAAAGGAGGAAAGCCTCACCTGATATCTTTTTTTTGCTTAATTTACAAAATAAACTATTCTGCACTGTGAAATATTAAAATTTATTAGAATTTAATACCAATTTAACTGGAAAAAAAGTAAAATTACACTTTTTTTTTTACTTCATTAAAACTTAAATATTTTAGTGAAGTTAAAATTATTTGGATGTTTTAAAGTATTTTGATCAATTCAACCTAAAGATTGACCTTTACCATTTTCATACTGTAATTTCTAATATGTTTTGTGTATTTTCATGAAATTTTGCAAGTTTTTACTGATCGTAAAGTCTTCTTTTGGACACAAATCAGAATTTTTAATTAACTATCAGTGGTCTGAATCTATTTAACCTCAACCCTTTAGTACACTGGTACCCAGAACAGAATTTGTCTATAACCAAGGGTTCACTGCTAAGCTGTATATTCCATCAGCAGTGTTGGTGACTATTGTTTGCCTTCAGGGTCTGTGGGGGGCTCAGTTCCAAAAATTGCTGGACATGTGATGACCTTAACCATAGACCCATTTGTGCTACAGGTAATTGACTTGGGATTGTATACCTAACCTGTAGGATTTCTGTCTTGCTCAGATCCTTGGGATTGGGAACATAGAACTTAGGCTATCAGAATTTAGCAAGAGAGTCATGCTGTTTCATCCAGAGTTTTATTCCTGCTGGCTTTTGGGCCTAAGGACATATGAGGCTGGCTCCAATTGTCAATCTTTTTTATCTGTATCAATTCCTAGATTCGTAAGTGTTCATTAGTTATTCATTCCTTAATCTGAGTTTATATTTGTCACTGAGATTGTGGATGTCCAAGTTCATTGTAGCCAACTACTATCTGTACAATGCGATAGTAGTGGAATCCCACCAGAATCTGCTTTTTTTTTTTTGTGCACTGTTCAGGGTTTTTACCTGCACACTAACTTTGGCTTCACATGGGTTCTGCCAAATCATACAAGTTTCTTCTTATCACCTCTATTCCATGGATGATTAATTAGTGCTGACACCACCTTATCAATTCTAATAGCATCATTTCCTGATTCTACTTTAAGAAATAACCGAGGCAAGCTTAATTCTTAGAACTGAGACGTGTATTCTTGCTCCAATTCAGAAAATTACCGGTATGGTTATTTTTTTCCATCATGACTAATTCCCATAAATTCATGCTGTGAAACAGAAAACCAAACCTGTACCTTCTACTGCAAGGATAGTTTTTTCCTTTCTGAGAATGTGGGCATTGCCCAAATCCCTCATGCCTTTGGAATTAGATCCTTTTAATGGTCTTTATGTGACCAAGGGATCATAAACATTGATTCACTGAATTCCCCAGTTTCGTTAGTCAGGATCATTTTTTGATTTAAACAGGTTTTTTTAAGTTGGGACATCACTGAGATATGAGTCCCTCTGCCACTGTCTTGTCCAGAGTTCCATTTCTTCATGAATGTCTCACTTGTGGGTGGGGATGCATCTGCCAACAGTCAATAATTTGAGAGTCAACACACAGACAATGAGGTTTTCCTACACAATGTTTTTACCTTATTGTTTTTCAAAAGTCAATACTTCATGATCTGGGCTAATTAAGGGGCAAATCATCAGACTTTACTCAAACAATTTTGTGTTGGTGTCTCATATTTCTCATTGAAGAGGCTCTTGGTCCAGGGCTCTTTATTTTTAGATCTTAAAGCTTTTGCAGGTCTACTACTATCATATCGTCCTACTGTCTTACCATGTTCCATGGATGACAACTTCAATAGCTGATCAATTTTCTCGATCCAGACAGATTCTAACAAGGGAATAGATGCTTTATCACAAGGTTTTATTGGATTGGTTCTTATTTTGCTATTGTGATTGGTGGGTTTACATTTCATTGAAATATACAATTACTGGCAATTTGATTTCCAGTACCATATCTTTGGACTTTGGCGAAAGATTGGATGGGATTATAACTCTAGGTTTTTCTTCTAATTCATATATTACCTAAAATACTAACTATGATTTATTCCAACCTATTTTTGGGTCTTGTTGATAGCACTGGATTGGCCACTACACCCTGGTTCTGCCTCTACAGTACCTTCAGGAATTTCTGTTTCTTCTTGGGCTATCTCTGTGATCTGGCATTCTTGCTACCCCAAAGCTGAGTCTTTAGGCACTGAGGTTATACAGTCTTGCACAGCATCAGGGTTTAATTTCTAAGGTTGCCATGTATCTGTCTCAGTCTTTACTTTGTCCTGCTATAGACAGTGGAAATGACACACGTATCGGCAATTGTGTATGGAGAAGAGGGTAAATCTGCCTCAGTCAAAAGTGTCAACTATAACTTTTTTTTTTTGGCAAGGGTTTTTTAATCTTGCCGACTGCCCTTTATTGGCAGCCTTATTTACCATTTGATACTTACATCAAAATATTATTTGATCTTCAATACGCTCCAAATTCCTCAATTTGTTATGGTTTTTTTGTCCAAAATGACTACTCCAGTTACCTTACTTGTATACTAATGTTATGTTATTGTACTTTCTCAACACCTGTTTGTGACCTGTCTCTTATATACCATATATCAACTTTACATGAAGGTTTATTTTTAGTTGTTGCTGATCTACAGACATTGCTGGTTGAGGTGGTTTGTTGTATTTGTCCACAAACTGCTTTTTTATTCTACGTACGTTCTAAACCCAGTTCTTTGTACCAATGACACTCAAACAGTTCCATGCCCAAACACTTTTCAGTTGTTGTCCTGTTCATTGAGGGTCTTGAAGGTTTTGTTGCTCACACTAATGCCTTTATAGAAACTGAAGAGTTGCATTTTTATTTTGTGTTCTCTTTGAAAGCAAGTAACCTTCTGTATTGCCTGCTAGAGGACATTATGTGGATTGCTATGTTAACCTCCCACAATACTTTAAACCTTCCATTTTTCATGATCTGACAGTATCTTTTGAGGGGTTTTGTCTACACCCCCTTGTATAATCCATTGAATTATACAGATGGGTAGGTATTTCCATTGCTATCTATCAGGGTCCCTTATCTTGTTTTCACAGAATCCTACTCTTTGAGGAGTGTTGCCCAGGCAGGTGTGCTTTTATCAAACCAGTTCTGCACTAACAACAACTAATTCAATATACTTTATCTACACTGTAGAAATGAGTGTTCTATAAAACTATCTAGAGGCTGACTTGCCATTATTACTGTATTATGCTGGACTGTCATGAATAAAGCATACAGGGAACCAACCTGTCCCTGTTAATCATTGGACTGAATAAATTGGGTTTTTTGTTTTTAAATATTTAAGGAACTTGGTTCCCTTATTGCACTGTTTTCAAATCACTGATTATCAGAAATCTCCAGTGCACATTTCCACCTAGTTTCTACTAGAGGAGCTAGTGACTTTTTACCACACCCATTTTTCAGTCACTGGAGTAGTAGGTACAGGCTTTTCATACAATTAATTCCTCTATCCTCGAAGTTAGGGGCCATCCTACCATGGTCCCTGAATGTCTTTTTCCTAAACGTTAGTAAAAGTTGTACCAGCCCTTAAATGAGCCTACTCGTAATACCAATTCTGATTTGATGCTCAACTATCTAGTTGGGGCTGTACGTGGCCCTTCTTTTTGAAAGTATTACTGTGAAATATGTTGAGTTACCTCCTGTATGGAAACTGTTAGATTTCTCTGGTTTGTTCAAGCTTCAAGATAATTAAGTAATAATACCAAACAAAATATCTGTTAAGTTAATTTATGAAAATAATTAAAATTATTTTCGTTTATTTTTAATTTTCCTTAATGTTTCTACCTCAGCTTAACTATCTTTTGGATGAAAATGACATTTTAGAAGACTTAAAGATTCTTAATAAAGTATGTTTGATATTATTTTGTATATTGAAATTGATAATTTTGTTGATGTTTAGATGGAATGAGTAATCATAATTATTGTTATATTCAGGCAAAAATTGACCTCTTAATGGTCTTAATAATTTTATGTGTCTAATTATTTAAAAATGTGACTGTCTATTGTTAAATTTTAATTTTCATTTAAAAAAATCACTCAGCTGGTTTCTTTACAGTTTATAGAATCATAACAGAGTTTTTTTCATTATACACCTGTACTTCAGTTATTTTTTACTTACAGGGTAAACTTTCCCCTGTTGGATCAAAACAAGAAGGTGAGTTCATGGAACAACTTTGTTGTCAAAACATATGAAGAAAATATTGTGATTTGATTATGTCTGTTCATAGTTATTTCAGTCAGTAATTTACATTACTTTTTCAATATTGTTTATGAATGTACCTATTGTTCCATATTTTTTGTATTCTTAACAAAATTATTGCTGAAATTTGACCAAACTAGAAACCCTGAAGCTAAAAAGATAAGTTCAGTGAAAACCATGCTCTGTTGAGGTGTATACAACTGTATGTCATGTCAACAAACATTTTTTAATTAGTAGTTTAAATGATAAAGCAAGATTATCATAAAAAGAGAATACATTTATTGGAGAACTAAAGCAAAAATGTTAAATGTTCTGTTTATGTTTAATATAACTACAGACAAATACCAGTGTATAGAACATATAAACCATTTACATCAATGTAAAGTGAATGAAGGTAGTATGAGAAGTAATTTATGCTTCTACAGCATAGTGAATAGATGTAACTCATGTAAAGAAAAATACAACAAAGCATTAGGAAGTTGAAAAAGCTTAGGAAAAATCACAGAACTGAAAATTTTTTAAGTTCCTTAGATATTATTTTTATTCTTCAAAATATTTTAATTGTGTTTTGCAAGATGCATAAACTTTTGTCTGAGACAGAGTAAATTTATTGAGTATGGCAGATGACAGCAAAATATTGAGAAGACCCGAGTTGGTATTTATATTATTGTTAGATTTTATCATATTCAAGTAATGCTTAGAAACAAAATAATTCACTTTTTATTGAAAATAAACTATTTGGCACATACAGATTTATTTCAATCAAGATTATTTGTAAAAATATTTCTAGCTAGCCTGACTTGGTGCCACATTAATGAATTTGGTTATAAATCATTGATAAAACATTTTTTTCAACTTTTCAGTTTACGATTTATAGCTGGAAGTCTTCACTACTGTTGTGTTTTTTGATACTTTGTGTTTATGTGCTAATTAATATATTAATAAACTGATTGTATATATTAAATAATACTTTTTTTTTCCTGATCCTCAATTTTTAAAAAAATAAACATTCTCAGATGACAAATCAGAATTTTAATATTTTTTGAAAATTTTATGAAATCATTTTGGAAATGTTTCCATAAAGGAAATTGTACAAAATGCAAATCAAATTACATAATTCTTAAAGTAAAAAACTAAGTAACATTTAACATTATTTTTCTAAGTTTCATGCACTTTGGTAATGTTGTCTCTGATGAAAAGGTAAAAAAATCAGTGGATTTTAGTGACATCCCTACAATCCAGAAAAGATTATTTTGAAGATAAGCCATCATTGTTAGGTTTTGAATAGGGCTTACATTCTTACAGTTGACGCTTGTGACTTGTTAGTGATAAATGTCAATAATAAATAGAAAGCACACGTTTCACTTGTTTAAAATAATGTATATTCATAGTTTTTTTGTTTGTTTGATTTTAATTTAAAATTATTATACATTTCAGGTAATGAAACAGTGGCACATTGTGATCACTCAGGATCAGCAGTTGAAGCAAAAATCGAAGATGGGAAACTATATTTTGAAAAAAAATGGTGAGAAGTTTTGATTAGTTTATTCATACAAGAATAAGCTTGAGGCTATGGATACAAAGCTTAAAAAGTTATTGTTTATTTGATGCACTGAGGTTTTTTTGAGATTATCTCTTGTAGTTTTATGCATTTTGGAGGGTTAGTTACTAGTGCATAGGTAAGTTTATAATAAGCAAGTTTTTAACTGATAACTCACTTTATTATGGTTGCACCCAAGGCTTTAAACCAAATATATGACTGGTTAACAATAGCTCCAAGAACTTTATGCAAATGAAACTTTAGGATTGTTTTTGAAATCGTTATTTTTTATTCTTTTGTAATTTCAAAACTGCGTAATAAAACACTGAAAGCTTATCACATAAAAGGATTTATAGAAATAAATTGTAGTAACTGAACACTTCCTAGAATATTATTGTTATATCTTATCTTTACTTGTAAGTGATCTGTTTTGTTTGCATAATGCCTCAGCAGCCTTGAATAAAGAATTGCTGATTTTTGAAGCAACTATTTAGTTTGTCTAATGGGTGTACAATGGTAGCTGACTGAACCAAATGATTTGTAATCATTCTGATTTTTCTGATATTCATTAGCCTATAAACAAGTAACATTCTACACTATGGTGCTGATGTGTAACTTTTAGTATGTCTAACTTGTGCATTTTATGCTAATATTATAAACAACCCGAGGAGAATACAGATAACTGCTTATTTTCATACTGTTCTTAAACAAAGAGTTACTTTCTTGAGATTACAGACATAAGAGTAATAAACATTGGACTTGTCTACTTGGAATAGTTGAGTTATTCTAAGCAGTTTTTCATTTTTTTTCCTTTAGGTATTTTCGAGGTCAACCAGTTTTTATTGAAAACAAAGATGTTGGCAAGTTTAATGCTGTTATTTCCACTGTAGCTTCTTCAGAAGTGAGAATTATTTTGTTTACTTCAAAAAAAAAGTTTTTAAGTTAATTTTTGATAGAATTGTAAATATCCAACTGTATCTAGTTCAGTGGTTCTCAACCTTTTTTTGTCAGCGGGCCACATGATGACCCGATCTGGACTCGCGGGCCACAAGTCACTAAATTATAGTAAATTCTCTGATAAATTGATGCCGTCCTTTTACATCTGATTGAATGGTTCGATTATTAGAGTGGTTACCTCCTATTACACTTTTAGTTGCATTGCAACGTATGTTATGAATTATTTCTTGTGCGGAGGAAGCCAAAGAAAAAACGCTGAATATCGTTTCACTTTGGTCCACGTTAGTATGTTATTAAGTTGTATACCGATACAAATTATAAGTAATAATTATTTTAAGAGGTGTAAATAAGTAAAATGTCAGTATGACCAGACAGACAATGGATTTATTGAAAATATATACAAAAATATTCCAAGTCATATCCAGCACACTCGAAGCTATTCAAACCAAAAATAAAATTTAAACACCCAACCATGAACCTGCAAGTCTTTGTGAATTAGTCAATGTGACTGTTGGAATTGTTTCTGCGAGTCCACCAAGGAATCAAAACGAGGAGTCATTGTTGTTGAAGCGACTTGAAGGAGCTGGGTCATGTGACTGTCAGTAAGACGACTGCGGAATTTCGATTTTATGCGAATTAATTTCGAGAAAACCATCTCGCAAGTATATGTTGATCCGAATATGCACGCCTGACGGTAAGCATTTTCAAGGAGCTGAGGAAAAGTTTTTTGAGGCATGCGTCGCCAAAAATCGATGAGAGAATTTCCATGGAAGGCAGTCTTGAGCGAAATATCTGCCTGCAGGTCAATCAGCTCTAGCTGGTATTGTGCGGGTGCATCACTCGGGTTGCATTGAAAAGGTGCGAAGAAAAAATGCAGTTTCTCTATTGATGTCTTGAAATCCTTGAAGCGATGATCGAATTCAACCTTGAGATCCACAAGTACTTCTGTATATGAAAACGACGAAGCACTAAATTCAGCCAAAGTCGGAAAATGAAGAGTACTGCCGCGCTGAAGGTGAGATATCCACAGCTCTAACTTCGATGTAAATGCAGTAACAGTGGCAAACAACTCGTGACACATTTTATCCTTTCCTTGAAGTTGCAGGTTAAGATGCGCCAAGTGACCTGTTATGTCAACAAAAAAAGCGAGATCTTGAAGCCACTGATTGTCGTTGAGCTGAGGAACATCCTCACCTTTTTCCTGGAGGAAAGCCCGTATTTCTGGGAGTAAAGCATGGAATCTTTTTATGACAGACGATCGGCTCAGCCAGCGCACTGCCGTGAAAATGATGACGTCGCCGTAGTCTGCGTTGATATCAACAAGAAACTGCTTAAACTGGCGATGATTAAGCGCATTCGCACGGATCCAGTTCACGGTCGAGAAAACTATGTCCGTAACATGCTTAAATTTCAGCGATTTTGCAACTAAGTTTTCTTGGTGAACGATACAGTGGTGCCATACAATAGGTTTCAGTTCCTCGGCCTGACGCCATCTTGTAATGTGACCTTGCAGCCCCTCACCGAGGCCAAGCATAGAAGGAGCACCATCGGTTGCTACGCCGACTAACTTCGCTGGATCAAGCTCCGCATCCTTGAGGACAGTCATCATCTGTTGGAAGATCTCAGCACCCATAGTCGAACCATGAAGAGAGCGAATAGAAAGAAGTTCTTCGGTGATGGTAAAATCAGGCTTAACTCCGCGAATGAAAAAAGCGAGCTGCTCGATGTCGGCAATGTCTTTCGTACCGTCAAGGGCAATCGAATAGCAAACGAAATTCTTTGATTCACTCATCAATTGTTCTCGTAGGTCGTTTGAAATGCACTCAACCCGTCTGGTCACTGTGTCGTTGCTCAGCTGCAGTTTCGTTGCCTTTTGAGTTGAAGTCGGGCAGCAGTTTTCAGTGAATAGAAGAATGCCTTGTTTCAGGATCTCACCATCGGTGTACGGTCTCATGCGACTTCCCAACAGATGACTAAGCTTGTAGGACGTCAGAGTTACATCCCGTGATTCGTTTACAATTCTTGTGAATATGTTTGAGTTCGATAGTTCCTTTTCAGGGATTCGAGTTTGGCCTCACGTGCATGTTCCTTGTATTTATCCAGGCTTGAGGAGTGAAGCGAACGATAGTGGCGTTCAAAGTTAGATCGCTTCATCACAGTTATGATTTTATTGCACAGAAGACAACAACATCTTCCTTCTTTTTCTATGAAGAAAAAATCTAATTCCCACTCGGTGTTGAAACGGCGATTCTCGTCTGAAACAGTACGGGCTTTCTTCGGCAGCGGCGTGTTCATCTTAATGGGGTCTTTTACAAATAACAAATTTTCAAGCGACACGCCTTAGCGTTCACTGTATATTGTTCCTATGACTACCACCTCACCTAATTCAAGCCCTTCGGAACACGAGATTCGCGACAGCCGTAGCCGAGAAACGGGGAGAAGTGAGAAGTAGGTCACAACAATAGTGCGTCACGAACTCGGACAGCTAATCAGCGTCTTAGAGGAAACAATGGAGAGAAGATGAGTCATGGCGAATACACGCAGGAGCGGGCGCAATGGGCGGTGAAACCAGAACGAACGTGATCGGAGGAAAGCTCGTTGCTGTTGGCGACGCGGTAGAAACGTTGGAGAGATATCGTCACTATTGTCGACGCGGTATCGAGTCAAAGTTAAGTTTCATTGCATATGGGTCAAGGCAATGGCTAGGAAAGCGTAAACAAAGGCCGAGGCAAATCGCAAACGCGAAGCATCATAGAGATATTAAAAGTAATTGCTATTCATCTTACTTGAAGGTTTAGATTATTATCTGCACACACACACACACACACATACCACAGTGAGTAGCCTACATGTACATGTTATATACAGTGCATATTTTTTATTTTTTATTATTTGAGTTATATTAGGATGTCATCATTGGAAAGTGATCTGCTGGCCGCACATCGCATGCTCGCGGGCCGCAGGTTGAGAACCACTGATCTAGTTTGATGTATTTCCAAACATTTTGTTAATCCTTCTATAGTTTTGAATGTTTATAAAAGTAATTTCAGAACTTATTATGACCAAAAAAAAAAGATTCTAAAATCTAGGTGATACAAATTTAAAATCTGATCATCACAGTTTTTTCAACTCTAATCCTATTTGTAAATTTAGAATAAATGAAATTTGTGATATTCACTACAATATCAGTTTATTTTTATAAAAAGCTAAAAACCTAAAATTTCGAAGCGTACATAAGTTGCTATTCTAACCACCAATAACCGGTAAGGATTGAAGCTTGAACTTTCATAGTATGATTATTGAAATATGCTATTTATGATGTAAAAAAGCATTAAGTACAAACTCAGGTATAAATATTTTAGATTTCTTATACATGTTTCTATTTTTTGTATTTATGTAATTTTAATTATTTTTATTTTCTTTCAGATTTGGGTTAAGAGAGTTCCAGAAAATAGCAAATTAAGAATTCATTTGTCCCAGTTCCAAAAAGGAAAATATTCTATTAGACGAAGGACACCATGAAAACAAGCTGTTACAAAATTTATTACGACAAATATAAAGTAGAAATTACTACCTATGCCCACTGTTGTGTGCAGTCAAAAAGGAAAGCTGTCTGAAAGTAACATGAGCACATCCACACACCATTTTGTGAAATCCTCACAGAATTATCTATTTTACCAAAATATAAAATAGCTTTACTTGTCATGTACTTTATATCAAAGGTATATAAATTTTAAACAAAATTTTGGCTATATACACTTTTGATTATGAAGTTTGTTTTAATGGAAGCTTGTTTTATGAAATAGTTTCTGGTTAACGATTGTTCTTTTCTTCATTGTCTTGAAGTTAAAGTACACTTATTTTTATTAATTCATGGCATCTGTAAATGTTGAAAGAGATTGGTTCTTCAGTTGTTTCTTATAAGTAATGTACTTTTCCTCTAATGTTACTGAATGTAACAGTTTAAAAATCTCTGTAAAGGAATCCTACCTGTTCTACATATTAACTTACATATTATTTGAAAATAATGAAATGATTTAAAATTAATTATATTTCAAATAAAACTGTATCAATATCTTAGTGTTTTATAAGCTGTTACTTTATAATAAATAATATTTATACCTTATTGCAAGAAAATTGTAGTTATTTTTTTAACTGTCACATGAAAAGTTAGACATTCTTAACATTTTTTAAGCATGGTGTTACGTTTTTTTGTTTTAAGAACGCAACAGAAAGTCGCAGATAACAGCTTGTATAATTTATTACAGTAAACTAATATATATATATATAACATATAACGTTAATTATATATTAACAGTGACAGATATTCAGTTTTAACATTCAAAATCAATTACAACACAAAATGGTACTGGCCTGTATCTAATATAATGATCTAGAATGAAAGTCCAGAAACAATTTACAGTTCAATAATTTTGATGACGTTCCTTTTACGATGAATGTCCCTTGTTTTCCAATTTGCCTCGGTTTCTCTTAAACAGTCCCGTACGTGTCGACACTCCGCACAACCAGTAATTCAAAAGAATTGCAAAGATTGATGAAACAAAATCACAGTTTCTGTAGATCTAGCTATGGTCACAAAGTTAAGTTGAATAACCACACAGCGAACGTTGGAAATTTCTCGAACAAAGACACTATTTCTTGAATTAAATATAAATTAATGACTGACTCTTCTTCTTTTGAATAATTTTAATGTATGACTCCTTTCTTCTCCTTTTTTCTCGCATCTTCGACTGTTTATATATTTTTAGGCCTCTTTTTTTTTTTCTCGAACATTCACCGGAACTTCGACAGAGAAATCTGCGCATGTATGTTTTTGCACGAGACTCTAACGTCTAGACGCTAGGCCGCCAAACATTTCCATTTGTAGTCAAATATTTGATCTATCTAATTCTAGAAAATTCCAAATGTTATTCTAAACGAAGAACAACGTATTTCACTGTCTAAACCTTGAAACAGTAATACAAATATTAAAATATAAATAATAGAAATGAAAATTTAAACACAACACGACATGTTGTTTACAAAATATTTACACGATATTTACATAACACATGGTTTATGCAAATTCCAAGAAAAGTACTTCGCAGTGTATTTTCACATTTTTTCTTTAAAAAAATAACCTGACGTTAACAACTAATGACCTTCAACCATGATAAATACATAATAACAGTACTAGAAAATATCTTACTGGATTTTGGGAGCAAAGTAGCAATTAATATAGGACGTTGACCAGAGAATATTAAAATTTATTTAAAGAAAAAAAGAAATAATTTAAGAAACATTAGATAATGGTTGAAAAATAAAAACCTGAAAAGAAACCAACAGGATATGAAATAAGGGTTAAATATATATAGTTAATACAATAGGAAGTACCAAATAATACTAGCAGAAAAGTGAAACTTAATATGAAAATTGAAGTGAATAACATTTGATTCTTTATAGAAAACTTTGGCTGGTCAGTACTCAAGATTTTACTGATAATAACATAAGTGCTAGATTTACAAGAGAAAATATGCTGATGTGATAATATTTCAAAGTAAACTTGTTATTTCCAGTGTTAAGTATAACATTTGTTATTCTATAAAAATATGCTTTGATTATGCATTGCTAGTGTACTAACGTTTATTGCAAAGTGTAAAATTTAACTACAAAACGTTTTTTGGTGCATAAAACGACAAAACTAATCTGTCTGCCAAAAGTGCTGGGAAAACCTATACTTATGGAACAGAATGGTTCTCACTTCGTATTTGTACAAAGTATGCATTTATATGTTACAGAAAACAACAACGATGAAAATATCAGAGGGCCCATGTAGTATGAAGGCATACACTGTTTTTTTTTTCATCTAATTTTAGTACTGAAAGTTTAAAAAGAATTTTCTTATTCTAAGTCTGTGCAGTTTCCACATAACACGTGGTCCAGAAAATTGTTGAATTCATTTTGTTCTAACTTTCTATGTCCCTTTGTCACTCACTGTACATATAATCTAATCAGGAATGGATTAAGAGTCTACAAGGCCTGGAGCTGAAACCTCCAGTGGGCTTATCCACACTACTTCATAATGCAAGCAAATAAAGTAGCAATTCAGGCTTTAGATTTACCAAGCTATCATCAGATTAATTGTTCTTCTGGAAATGCACCGCATCACTTTCCAGTGGGCCCATGCACATTCTAGGTGGGTAAGATGTCAAAGCCAGAAGGAATCATGGAGTAAGTTCACAACTGGCATATCTTCTACCACTAGTTCAAAAGTCATATGGGACAGGGGATCAAAAGGTCAGTGGGCACTACGATTCTGTTCCCCTCTCAATCTTACTCTCTGATAGCCAAGAAGCAGCTGATATCCGGAGCATTGCCGATATTCTAGGTGATAGCTTTTGCTGGTTATCCAGCACTTCTGCTTGTTCCTCCACCTTCTTGGGCAGAGCATTTACCTATTTCCTTTTGAATTGACTGTATCTATGACTATAATTGTCCCTTTACAGTAGTGAAACTGAAACTGGCCCTTCATCAATCTGGCAGTACATCTGTTGGACCAGATGATGTACATTATGACATGCTGCACCATCTATTTCCTGCTTATCTAGATATTTTTTTAATTATTTTTATCCGGATCTGACAGGAGAATGTTTTTTTAATGCCTGGTGCCAGGCTATTGTCTTATCTTTCAGCCTGGGAAAGGTCCAAAGATTCCTTCAAACTACCGTCCAATTGCTTTGATGAGCTGTCTCTATAAGACCTCAGAGAGGATGGTTAATGCTCCTCTTGTTTGGTTCCGCGAATCAAACAACTTTCTCTTGCCCACCCAGTGTGGGTTCTGACAACAGTACTTCACTATGCATCACCTGATTCAACTTGAAATGTCAATCAGAGAAGCCTTTCTCATACAACAACATCTTGTATCAATATTCTTTGACATTAACAAGGCTTATGACACAACATGGAGATATGGCATTTTGCGAGATCTCCATATGTATGGATTACGTAGCCATTTACCCATTTTTATTTAAAAAAATTTAATAGACAGGAACTTGGAGTCACTTGAGGCTATGGTTTGAGTGTCACATTTTTCAGTATAAAGATTAATCCATCACTAAAACTCTACCTTTCACTGTTGCAAACAGGCTCTGTGTCGATGACTTTCACATCTCATGACAGTCATCGAACATGAGATATATTGAGTGGCAACTACAAACTGGTCTTGATCGTGTACTGAAGTGAACCACGGCAAATGGTTTTAATCTCTCTCTAAAACCATTTGCATGCACTTTTGCCCCCAACAGGGTATTCACCCTGATCCTGAACTTCATATAGGTGAAGTTTCACTGCCTGTGGACCCTGAGACCAATATCTTGGGGCTTATCTTTGAACATAAGCTGATCTTTATACCACACATTAAGCAGCTACCAGTCAAATGCAGAAGAGCACTGAACATCCTTTTCGTCCTCTCTACCACCAGTTGGGGAGTGGATCGATGTTCTGTGTTAAAGATATATCGTGCTCTTATTAGATCGAAACTCGAATATGGATCACTGGCCTATGGCTCTGCTAGACCCTTGGCCTTAAAGATGCTGGACCCAATTCATCATCAAGGACTTCGACTCTGCACTGGGGCTTTCCGTACCTCCCTGGTTCAAAGCTTATGTATAGAATCTCATGAACCTTCTCTGCACCTTTGCCATTTCCAACTATCTTTACTATATTCTTCGAAGCTTCATTCCTTACCAAAGCATCCCACCTGGGGTTGTGTTTTCCTTCCTTGGAGGGCCATACTTTTTTAGAACAAACGATCTGCCATTGATCCTTCTGGCCTTCACGTCCAGGTGCAGTTGGATAAATTGGGTCTGTCCTTGGATAACACTGCAGTATCTACTGGTCAACCCACCCCACCATGGCTTATTACAGTCCCCAAATGTGACCTTTCTTTAAGTCATCTGAGAAAAGCAGATACTCCCAATTGGAAGTACCGTCTTTTATTTACTAAACATCTTTCAAACAATATTTCCATTCCAATTTATACAGATAGTTCCAAATTAGGTGATTCTGTGCTCTGCCATGGTTTGTTGCAGTTCGGTGGTTGTACGCAGAATTCCCTCTACAGCTTCTGAACTATACACCATTTCTCTTGCCCTGGATCATATTGAAGCTAAGCAGTATTCCAACTGCACTGTTTATACTGACTCAGTTTTCTACTGGTCCTGGAATCGCTTCACGTTGGTTCACACCCTGTTCTCACTGATATTAAACACTGCCTGGCACATTTGCCATTAACATCTACTTTTATCCAGTTTTTCTAGATACCAGGCCACGTTGGTATTTGCAGGAACGAGCTTGCAGACATGGCAGATAAATCTGTCTGCTCTGGTGGACTATGGTCCTGTATTAAAGACTCGGCTCCGTGCCAGCTGGCAGTCAACTTGGAGTGAGCAATGCAAAAACAAGATTTTCCAAATAAAACCCTATATTGGACTTTGGCCGTCTTGCTTCTGTAAGGATTGGAAGGAAGAAGTTCTTCTAACTAGACTAAGCATTGGTCACAGTTTTTTAACTCGTCATTTTTTTATCTGAAACTGATGCACCAGTGTGTAGTCTATGTAACACTCAGATCACTATAAGCCACATTTTACTTTCTTGCCATCGTTATGACTCTCAACGACCACACCATTTTAACACTGTTCGGTCCCAAGGTTTGTCCATAACATTGGATAGTTGTATTGGTGATGGTGACACTGTCCACTTTGATAAAATTTTTAGTTCTTTAAAGGCCATTTTTCTTTTTATTGTCGTTTAAGTGTTTTAAATTTATACATTAAACCTTTTTTCATATGGTTTCCTTTCAAGAATCACAATCTCTCTAGTTTGATTTAAAATTAGAAAATGGCTGTAACATTAAATAACTCAACAACAGGACTGGAAAGGCTAACTTCAGGTGACTAATGCTGCTGTTTGAACTACTCTTTAGTCATCCTGGTGAGTTATTATTACAATTTTGCTGCATGTTTTTTAAAACTTGTATTACTTTTTGAAAGAAACCTGGTTCCAGGAGTGGAAAGGCCAACTTCAGGTGACTGAAGTTCTTGTACTTACCTGTTAGTATTTTTAGTGGGTTGTGATAATTACCATTTTGCTGCAGAAAGTCCTGTACAACTTCACTCACTGTAGTTTTTCTCTTAAAATTGTAGACTGAATCTCAACATTGGTTTTATGTTATTTATGTTTTTAAATGCTGTTTTGTTTTACTTTCATTTCCTTTTATGAATTTTACTACATTTACTTTACTTTTACCTTTTTACCAGACGTTTAGCAAGTTCTTATTACAACTTTGCTGCTTGTCTTTTAAAACTTTATCACTTTTTCAAAATGACCATAATGACACATAACCTGTAACCAGGACTGGAAAGGCCAACTTCAAGTGTGAACTTAATGCTTCTGTCAGGTCTTAATTTTACATATTTTTGCCTTAATTTCTCTACACCATTATAGTTTACTACATCTTATTTGGCACAGATAGCCTAATAGCTTTGTACCAATAAACATGAAATACCTACCTACCTATACCACTGGAGTGCTATTAAGGACAACTGATTTGATAAGATTTTACAGAAGACAAATTAGTAATCAGTTTCAAATTCCCATCATAGTCAGTTGCAGATGTATAATTTTTTGAAGTGTTGGGTTCAGCTAGTAACAGAATGTAAGAATAATAATACATTTGTGATTTACAACCTGAAATAGACACAGAAGTGTGTCAGAGGAAATTCAATGATTTCAATTACTAGTAAACGTTGAAAATATAGGAAATGTGATATACCTATTTTAAATTTCCATTTATTATTGTACTAAATGCTTTAATTTTTAGGTTTGCACTTTATTTTTGGACATAAGATGGTGATAACTTTGAAGTAGAGTAATTCTTATACATTAGGACAATTTGATGTGTGCTTAAGGGTTATTTTGAAAAATAGTTAATTGGTATTTTGATACTGTAATACACGTAGTGATCAAGCATGACCAGATGGTTTGGATGCTGGACTCTCATTCTGAGGGTTGTGGGTTCGAATCACTGCTTTACCAAACTTGGCCTCATTAATATATTTCACCCATCATCATCCTCTAAGTTGAACATAACAGCAAAGCCTGGCTATCTAATGAATGAATATTTGTTATAAAATTCTCAATACTATAACTGTAGCTTTACCAATTTGTTTGCCAATTTTGGTTTCATTCTCTTATATACTTGGTCTTTTCTTTACCACACCTTTTTATTTCACATGTAAAATGTTTTCGATTAAATTTATCATATCCAAATTACATGTGCACACAGGCACAGCAGTATGTCTGAGGCCTCTCGTAACTTGAAACCAGGCTTTACTACCTGTAACGAGAAGAGCACAACTAGCCCATTGTGTAACTTTATAGTTGACTACAAATGATAATTAATATGGACATAACTTAAATGGTCAAATAAAACCAAATAGTGAGTTTGAAGAAAATGGCACTTGGATGTCCAAATTATTATTCCACTGTCACAGATTTTTAGACCCTATATCTCTGTTATTTCTCTGCCTCTTGCATTTGTTTTTATATAAAATTAATTTAGTATAAATAAACCATCAAGAGTGTTCAGTGATTAAGCAGACCTCCTTTGCCCCTCTCATGGATAAGTGGTGATGTAGGCCTGATTTAGGAAGGTGTGTAATAGGGCATTGAACTGTAGATTAATTGAATGACCTGAAAGCTTGATAGGATGAATAAATGAATTAGCGAAGGAACTAATACGAATAAACGGCCGATATTGGGTGTCAGGTTCTTCAGAGCGGCGGAGATCGATAAATCTTATACTAAGAGTTTGATCTGAGGGAAAAGCGAGTACCCCGAGAAAACCACGTTACCATTATCTAGTCCAGTGCTTTTCAACCTTTTTGCAGGCGCGGATCCCCCGAGGAGCTCATTTTTTCTTGCGGATCCCCTTGTACATGAATATATATAAGATTTTTTCAATGAAATAAAAACGGTTTATATACACAAAAACACAATACAGTACCATCTAAATTTGTTTATTCAAGAGAATTACAAATTAATGTGAAATTTGTCCTTGGTGATTTTTGAACAGAACTGGATAGTTTGGCCTGGTTTTAGAAAGACATACACGCATCTCTTCTTCAAGTGCTAGTAATTTATTTCTTTTCTTACTTTTAATGTTCGTCATGGTGGAAAATCCTATTTCACACAGGTATGATGTAGAAAACTGCAGGAGAATGCGCAGAGCCTTATTCGAGATTGATGGATATTCTTTTGCAGTTAAAATCCAAAATGAGTCCAGATCAAGTTCAGTGTGCTTCATTCTAAGTGTCCGGTCATTTGAAATACCTGCCAACTCTTCCTCGTCGGTCAAACTGAAATCCACGTTCAAAGATTCAACAAATGGATTTCTAATCCAATCATACTCTTCAAGCGATATTGAAGGGAAATATTTATCCAATCCTTTAATTAAAGATTCCAGATGGTTAATTATCAATGGCAAAATGTCAATTAAATTTGTTCTTTGAACTAAAGTGGGAAACATTTCACAATTGCCTCGCGAAGCATGCTTTTTCCAAATAATCAATTTCCTTTTGAACGCATTGATTTTATCTACCGAAGTTAGAATGTTCTCCTTTTTCCCTTGCATACTCATATTCAAATTATTCAGGTGCTGGAAGATGTCAGATAGGTAGGCCAATTTTAAACACCAACTTTCGTCACTCAGAAATTTCACATATTCAATGTTGTTGCTTGTAAAGAAAATCATTAGTTCTTCTCTAAGTTCATAAAATCGAGATAGCACTCGTCCTCGAGAGAGCCATCGGACTTCTGTATGAAATAGAAGCGTGACATGTTCAGCATCCATGCTTTCGCAAAGTTTAGTGAACTGCCGGCATTTCACTGGCCTTGACTTTAAGTAGTTGACCATCTTGACCACCATATCAAGTACCTCTTTTAGCTCTGGGCCAATAGCTTTGGCAACTAGAGCTTCACGATGAAGAAAGCAATGTGTTATGAAAATATTTGGCTGAGATTGCTTTACCAATGTGACAAAACCTTTTACACTTGCAATCATTGAAGGACAACCATCTGTGCATATTCCAACACACTTTTCTCATGTCAAGTCCCAGTGATTCAAGTACGAGGTAAGTGCATCATATATATCTTGTCCTTTCGTTGTTTCTGGTAGTTCTCTGCAACATAAAAAGTCTTCGACAATTCCATCATTTTCAATAAATATAATAAAAGCAAGTAACTGTGATTTTCCACTTAAATCTGTGCTTTCATCCACTTGAATAGCAAAAAAATCAGCAGCTTTCAATTTTAATATAACCCCTTTTTCGATATCAACTGACATGTCCGTAATCCGCCTGCTTATTGTGTTGTCAGACAGAGGGATGTTCTTAATTTCTTCAGCAGCAGCATCTCCATAAAAAATCTTCGCAATGGTAGCACATGCTGGTAATATTAACGATTCAGCGATTGTATGTGGCTTCATCTGCTTGGCTATGATCTCTGCCACAGCAAAGCTTGCTTGGTTCGCTTTTTTGCTGATGTTGAACTTCCTTTCAAATATACGAGCTTGTTTTGAAGTAGATTCTTTCAGTCTTTGAAAGTATTCTTTGGTTTTATCAGCCAAATTAGGATGTTTTGATATCAGATGACGCTTCAACTTAGATGGCAGCATTGAACTGTTTGATAAATTCTCACCACAAACTAAACATAATGGTGATGGGCAGCTCCAAAAGCTAAATAATCTGAATCATATAGTCGAGTCTTCTGATTTTTATCAATTTTTATAACGTTTTCTTTCTTCAAATCCATTTACAAGCATTCAATAAAAAATAAAAAAAATTGAATAGGTACTCACACTTCACGTTGTCTAGCCGATGACGAGTAATCTGAGACAATGTTTTATGGTTTAAATTAAACTACGCTAGGCTATACATCAGTAGCGCCTGGCGCTGCATGATTGGATAACGCATATAGTTCTGTAACCTTGAATGACGCCTATTCTACACCGTTCTTTCGGCAATGCTTCGTCATCGAACTCATACAAGCCGATACGCACGCATTTCTTCATTCATCTATAGTTTTCTCTTCAGCAGTGTTGCAGTAGCCTCCTGCCTGCCTTTCCCACGCTCCGCATAGACGTCACGTGCGCACGTCTGAGTCCCGACCTTCGATTAACACTGATGACCTTATTTGGTAATCTGCCACCTCGCGCTCTCATTCGTTCCTTCCTTCCTATTGTACCTCTCCTAGTTAGGCGAGCTCGAGGTAAATTCAAATATACAATAAAGCTGATACACAAGAAGTAAACAAGCAGAGCGTCACGCCGGATAGTATTGGCTACATTAAATGTTTCAATTAAATGACGTAGGTCGTCGTCATAACTGGACTGCTCGACTGCAAATGTGCGCGCGCAGTTCTTCCCTAACGTTAGCGAAGGTTGCTGGTTTCAGATGTGAACGACGAGTTATCTCGACAAGATGCACTAATTACATTGATACAGTGTACTACTGTACCTACATTGATGTGATACTACATATTGATACACATTGATACTACATTAATTGCACATTGTACATCTGTCGGTCTTGCGGATCCCCTGGGCGAACTTCGCGGATCCCCAGGGATCCGCGGATCACGAGTTGAAAACCACTGATTTAGTCAGTGAAAAGTACGTTAGAGAGACAAAGTAAAGGCTGGTGCGGAGAGTTAATTAGTGCTTCGTGTACACTGATTCTTGGTATGTTTGTCAGGAATTTACAAGTATTTGAGTTCTGGTAATGTTTTTACGCTGTGGAATTTTCAGTGTCCGTTTGTATGTGGACGGAAAACGAGTAAGGTTTCATCGGGTACGTTGTGATTAGCGGAAGTGTCGATAATTGAGCGAGTTTGAGAAGAAAGGGGCGAAATGTGGATCTGGGCTGAGAGGCCTGGAAGAGTACGAGTTCAGACAGGCGACTAGTTTGTTGTGATGTTTCGAGTTGAACTGGCGGCTGGGTTTGACTACCTTTTTTGTTCTTCTTCTTACAGTTTTTTGAACAGTCTAGTCTTGTAGTTCTGTTTCTGATATGGGTGCGGTCTGAGTTACATGGTCATTGTTGTTTGTTGGTTTGTGCTCTGGGTTGTAAAGTTTTGGTAGGCTATTGGTGTTGTTTGGAGGTTATGAAACATGAGCTTGAGAAGCATACTGGGTAGGGTGGAGTGCGGACGGGGCTTCAGGTGTGTTTTTTTCCCCTTTAAACTGGTAGAAATCGAGAGAGCAATCGTGGGTGAGTGTAAAGTCTGCTGTCGTGATAATTTAGATGAACAGCATAGATTTGCGAGTTGGTGGAAATGTCGAAAATTTGATGGATTCTTCTGTCGTAAAGGACAGGTGGACGCTTACGAGAAAGACTTCCGTCACTTTTGAGGATGGAAGATGACGGGTGAGTTTGAAGACCAAGGGCTGCAGAGGTGTTCGGAGTATTCTTGTATCCTAGGTTGAAGAAATATAGTATACCTCCCATAATTCGTGATGACGAGAAAGCCCACTTGAAGAGAGAATTATATATTTAAAAACGGCTGATATGGACAGAGAAAGCACTAGTAGATCAAACAACATTTTGATCTTTTCTTTGTGTTTTCTTCATGTATTTGTACTTATCTATGTAACCATTATGTCTGGACTAATATAAATCACACCACTATTAACAGTACACGCTCATACGATCGTATAGAAACTAAGAAACTTAAGTAAAAAATTATCAACAGAAAAAATTACATCTCTTTCATTCAACAATGTAAAAAGGAACAACTAACCCGTAAGTTTGTAAAGGTAAAACTACCGAAAACTTTTAATCAATGCACAAACATTATCCAAAATTTATAGAAAAAACGACTCAAAGCCATGTTGAACAAGAAATACAAAGAACTACGCAACTTACAGAAACAAAAAATGAACCTAGACCATCAACTAGCATGCTGCATCACACCAAACATTTGCAGACTTATACAACGAAACATAAACCAAATCAATACTAAGAACGACAGACAAAAAGATGTCACAACAAAAACTAGAGAAACTAAGATACAAACAGAAAAGACAACAACACGAGAAACCGTTGACTAACCTCATAATTAACAGATCCGACCGACAATTAAACACAGACGAGATACATCTACTTAACAAATGACTGTACTTCTCAATAACACCTAGGCACATTCCAACCTTAGAAATTAAAACATGTTAAGAAGACCGAGCCAGGAGACTTGTGATACTTTCCACAGAAAACAAAAACAACCAACAGAAAAAAAGACAACTTCGACAATTCTAGTGACATCTAACAATCAAACTTCCCCCCCAAAATTAAAAATTTATATTTTCCAGAAACACATGAAAATATCTTAAACAATTTTTCCAAGGAATTTTCCCATAAACAACAGAAAACTAAAAACCAACCTTACAAAAATAGATTAATTCCATTGAAAATCTAAACGAGACAAAAACAAAAATTCTAAAAGCAGATAAAGGAAACGCTATAGTCATAATGAACACGAATGAATACATCCAAAAAATGAAGAACATCCTATCAGACACAAACAAATTTAAACCAATACACACAAATCAAACAAAGACACACGAAAGGCGACTAAACAAAATACTACTAAAAATGAAAAAGCCAACAATTTCTAAAACATTTTATTCCTACCTACGAAAGACTGACTCACGCACATCACAAATATACGGCACCCCTGAACCTCATAAAGCAGATTGTCCATTACGACCAATAATGTCCACATATAAATCGTTAAATTACAATCTTGGTAAATACATAGCATGGGCATTCTCCAAATATGTAACATCAACCTGCTCATTCATCAAAGACTTCTTAGTCATAAAGCCTTAATGGCCAGTTTTGATGTCATATCCGTCTTTACATAAGTCCCAACAATTGAAGCCTGCAAGATAGCCCTAGAACTCTGTATCCGTGACCCTAATCCAACAATAGACATTCTCTGCGACCAATTAGCAACCTTCATAGAATTCACCATGATGAAAGCAAACTTCATGTTCAACAACCACACCTATATACGAACAAATGGCTTATGCATGGACAATCTAATATCACCAGTTCTAGCCAATATTTTTATGACAGAAGTTGAAACGCAAGTAATTAACATCCACCACTATATTGGTACAAATATGTAGGCGACAAGATTACGGGATTCACATCTACAGAACACATACTTAATTTTTCTACTTGTTTCTCCAATATAGAAGTCGTGGCAGTTATCACATTGTATTTTATAAATAATGTTGGTGTGGTGTTTGTCAGTGTAGTTCTTACATAGTATAGACCTTAGTTTTGTGCCTGGTTTTTGAATAAATTTAGTTTTAACTGGGATGTTATATTTTGTTACTGGTTTTTGCCAAATGTTGGTTATTTGTTTGCTGATGTCAGGAATATATGGTATACAGCAGTATATAAAAATCACCCATACTGGACTATACATTCCTTGGGACTAGCACATGAAACAAAACAAAAACTAAACATACTAAGAAACCAGATAAACAGCCATAAAACTGTGCTCACCAGATAAAATTAACGATGAATTAGACAAAATAAAACAATACTTCATCAACATCAATAAGTTTCCTCCACACACCGTAGAAAACATTATACGTACACACCTAGACAGAAAGCAAAATCAACCAACAAAAGTAAATATATCTCACGAATCAGAAAGTCACGAAACCATATACTGCTGTATACCATATATTCCTGACATCAACAAACAAATAAACAACATTTGGCAAAAACTAGTAACAAAATATAACATCCCAGTTAAAACTAAATTTATTCAAAAACCAGGCACAAAACTAAGGTCTATACTATGTAAGAACTACACTGACAAACACCACACCAACATTATTTATAAAATACAATGTGATAACATACTTAATTTTTTTCAATCGCATTAACTCTGTAATCCCAACATTAAACTTCACAGGTGAACAAGAAGAAAGCAATCAAATATCATTTCTTAACCTCAAAATTATAAGAAAAGATACAAAATTTAAAACAGAATAAAACTATGCTCACCAGATGAAATTAACAACGAATTAGATACAATAAAATAATACTTCATCAACATCAATAAATTTCCTACAGAAACCGCGGAAAACATTATACGCACACACCTAGACAAAAAGCAAATTCAACGAACAACAGTAAATATACCACACGATTTAAAAAATCATAAAACCAGATACGGCTGCGTACCTTATATTTCCGACATCAGCAAGAAAATAACCAACATTTGGAAAAAACTAGTAATAAAATATGACATTCTAGTTAATACCAAATTTATTCAAAAATTCTAAAACATAACGTACGTATTATAATCAATTAGAGATTCGTTCAAGATAAATTATGTATCAAGTCTTTTTTTAACCAGTTCGACTGCAAAGTGATTTCATATTAAGATTAAAAATACTTTTCATAAGCTCAAAAATTCTTTGTTTGTTTTGTAATTTCGCACAAAGCTACTCGAGGGTTATCTGTGCTAGCCGTCCCTAATTTGGCAGTGTAAGACTAGAGGGAAAGCAGCTAGTCATCACCACCCACCGCCAACTCTTGGGCTACTCTTTTACCAACGAATAGTGGGATTGACCGTTACATTATACACCCCCACGGCTGGGAGGGCGAGCATGTTTAGCGTGACGTGGGCGCGAATCCGCGACCCTCGGATTACGAGTCGTACGCCTTACGCGCTTGACCATGCCAGGCCGCTCAAAAATTCTCAAATGTTACTTGTGCAATCTTTAAAACCTCCTAAATACATTTCAGTCGTGTTATCAATAAAACCTTATATTTTATCTGTTATTTTTTCTACCTTAATTCTGTACAAGTTTGGTCAATTTGACCCATCTCGTAACCACCAAAAATATATCAAAATAAATCCAAATTACCCTTTTTTCTTTCCAGAAACACTTCAAATTGTAACAGAAAATTACATTTAATTATCCTAAGCAGCACTAACAAAATTTGTCTGTAATGAAACTGTCAATAAAAAATTTTGTCTGTCCAATAACTTAACATCTTTTGTTTTTCACTCTTTGTAACTTTTATAATCCTTTATTGGTATTTAAGTCTCTTATTGCGTGTACCTGGAACAATGAGTTGTGTTTAAGACTTCTTCCTTTTTGTCTGTTAAAAGTATAGTGTTGTAGAAGAGTATGTTTATTACTACATGAAGGTGTAGCTTGTAAACAGAGCACTAGTACAACATTTGCGCTCCCCGCTAGTACAGCGGTAAGTATGCGGAATTACAACGCTAAAATCAGGGGTTTGATTTCCCTCGGTGGGCGTAGTAGATGACTAGTTTGTTTGATTTAGTTTTACTTTAAAAGAAATAATAAGTAATTTAATGACATCTATAAAATTAATTATTTCACTTTGTAATATAGCAAATAGCACATTGTAGGCCCGGCATGGCCAAGCGTATTAAGGCGTGCAACTCGTAATCTGAGGGTCGCGGGTTCGCATCCCCTTCGCGCCAAACATGCTCACCCTTTCAGCCGTGGGGACGTTACAATGTGCAGTCAATCCCACTATTCGTTGGTAAAAGAGTAGCCCAAGAGTTGGCGGTGGGTGGTGATGACTAGCTGCCTTCCCTCTAGTCTTACACTGCTAAATTAGAGACGACTAGCACATATAGCTCTCGAGTAGCTTTGTGCGAAATTCAAAAACAAACAAACAACGTCTGATCCCTTTCAAGGCCATATCCATGTGTATTATGCATTAGTTTACTGACTTACACTTTGTAAAGTAATAAATTTACCTGCTAGTAGTGAATTACTTATTCTTATACTTGTAACATTAATAAACAATTGCAAAAAGTCCTGGAGAGGCATTTTTAAAAATTGTTTTGAGGAATCCATCCATTCAAATGGACAGTTGAAGATCCAAACCTGTTCACAAGTACATTCAACATTGTAACAGGTTCCAGAGTCCAGCCATTTTAAACATGTGATCATGTAAAAAAGAGCGCATGACAAACGCAAATGATTTTCCTGATATCTTTGGGAAAAGGAGAATTATAGCTCGATGTACCTTCACAGAGTCAATTTAAGTCTCCTTTAGATGTAAGATTTTCTTGCAAAGAATTTTTTGTAGGAAAGTACAAAACTACAGAAAGAGCTACCTGTGTTTTGCCTACTACAGGTACTGAATCCCGGTTTCTCGCATTGTAAGCCTGCAAACATACTGCTGTGCCAGTGGAAAGATGGTGAATGACATAATGAGTTTAAAAATTTATAAGGTTATTTTCTCACATTTCCAAAACTCCAAAAATATACTGCATTTCGGAGGTACTTTGCAACAAAAAGGGCAGGGTTCGAATCATCCTGTATATATTTTCTAGGCCCGGCATAACCAGGTGGTTAAGGTACTCGACTCGTAATCTGAGAGTCGCAGGTTCGAATCTCCGTCACACCAAACATGCTTGCCCTTTCAGCCGTGGGGGCGTTATAATGTGACGGTCAATCTCTCTATTTGTTGGTAAGAGTAGCCCAATGGACGAAATGTCTTAGTTACGTTAATTAGGGACAACTAGCACAAATAGCCCTTGTGTAACTTTGCGCGAAATTCAAAACAAATAAATATATTTCCTAATTCATACATTTTTTCTCTTTTGAGACTGGAGCTGCAACTCCAACAGCCCACACCCTAAATATGGCCCTGAATCTGCGGAGATATTAATGTAACGCACATATTGTACTAGAATGTCATTGATGGAGGTGCCATTCATTAACAAAACAGGTGGTATCTCGAGGTTACGCAAGCCTTTTCCCTTAGATGAGAATGCTCAATCACTATGAGTAAATGCGATGTTTTCTGTTAAGTAAGAAACTTTAGCTGTAATTACTACTACATGGTTTCTCATATAAATTCATTTGTTGTTGTGGAAACAACTTGAAGGAAGAAAGCTAATTCATAAATTCACGAGTTCATTGACAAGGCGACCATCCTGTGTCCAGAAAACACATATGCACACTGTGTTTATGTTTTATTTTATTAACGATTATTTTTGGGTTTTATTATACAATTTGTCTGGTCTGTTTATTTATTTGCTCAAATTCAATCGATTTAGTCAAGTTCATTAACCTTGGTCCTCATATCCCATTCCTACTTTGGGACATTTTATATTTATTTACCAGAAGACATAACCCATGAAAAACAACTCTATTATATCAGTTATGGAACGGTCTGCATTTGAAGCCAGTACCTTCAGGATGCTAAAGGAGTAGATGTCACATGATATCAAACTAGGTGGTAGCCAAACATGTTATTATGTTGGAGTTTCTAATATTTTGACCAATAAGTTTACAAGTTTAAATCACATATCTTTATTCCAAAGTGAAACTGTAGGTGTACTAATATCTGCATAGATTTTGGTGTTAAAGAAATTTTTCAGTATTTCATAAAGAATAATCTCAATTATAAAAAGTATCTTTAAAAAAACCTGAAGAATAACACCTGTGGATTAGTAGATGATCATTAAGGCCTTTGAAAGAGCCAAATTACACAAAGGATCACACAGAAAGTTAAAAATTTAATAATATGTTTTAATGGCTAATTTAAACAAAATACCTTAGGGTGAAATTTGGACCACATATTTTATTTATGTTGCTACTTGTTCTTGTTGGAATGAAAATGGAGGGAAAAGTTTGTCGGAGATCTCTTTTGTTTATCTTAGCCATTTTAACATTGCATCTTTACTATCTAAACACTTTTATATAGGTTCGACTCTTTTTATATATTATATGATTATGAATCTGCTAGATATTTATGTAACTCAGCTGTGTATCCAGTTGGTCCCTTTATTCTAAGTTGGCTATATTTTTAACCTAAAGTGTTTAATTAGATTTATTTGTGCAAAAATCACAATTGGCAAGAGAGAAATATTTAAATATCTAGGATACTATGTCAAAATTAATATGCAAGGGAAAATATTCAATTTTAAAAACCTTGATAAAGCTAGGAATATTTTGCAAATTGATAAGAAACTTGTATACATTACATTTCGAAGGTATAGCTCATTATGTTTATTTTATTTCATCCGACCTAAAGAGCACTGGATTGAGTGAAAGGTGTTGTAAAAAATGGATATGGCAGATATATTATTGGTGGAATGCTATGATAGGTAGTCGTCTATTTCTTCAAAATTCTTATGGTACTAGACAAAGAATGTTGTATTTAAAAATACAGTAAACTTAAGAGTAATTTATGTTTGTTTCAACGCAAAACCATACATTAGGCTATATGCACTCTTTCTAAAGTTGTAAGGTTGTAAATATCCACTGATTTATCAGGAGTGTATGCGTTTTCATTTAGCAAAGCCATCTCGGGATATTTGCGGAGTCTACCGAGAGGAATTGAACCCCTGACCTTAGCGTTGTAAACCAGTAGACTTACCGCTCTACTAGCAGGGAATGTTTATCAGGGTAAACCAATAACAAAGAAATGTAGTTACAGAATTATAAGATTTCAAAATATAAAAGTTAATTTAAGACCTCCAGAATAATCATTTAACAAAAGATTAATGTTTATTATATAGGGTCTCTTTCGTTTTTAAAGTGCATCAATTACTTATGCCTTAGAAGTTTATATGCTTAGAAGTAAATCTGATGAACAAACGGCTGCTTCGATTAACTTGCACATTTAAGGTTTTTCTATCACATAACCAAAATGGTACACAATTTTTGTAATGAATTTTATAACATGTAAATTTTACTGCAACAGAAAATATAAATTGTGGTATTTATTTTAGAGTCTGGTGTTCTAATTTTATAAAAAAAAGTATTGAATAATTAGTAAAAGAGTCAAAACCGTGGTTATTTAGTGACAGCAAACTCTGACGTCATTAAAAGAAGCGAAGAATCAAATCAAAAGGGAGCGACTTGTTTTGTGCCGTGCACATGGATTGTTGTCGACGGATTACAAGTAACAGCTTTTAAAGATAAATAACTGTTCTAGGAATCTAGGTGATTTGCCTGATAGATTTAAGCATTAAAGTGTACGAAATAACTGTTGTACACTGGTGAGGAAACGAGACAATCTGTTGCTAAGTGTAACCTGCGCCTTCTAGTGGCTATTCATATCAGATAGAATTTACAGTTTTCGTAACATTTATTTTATTGTACTTTTCTTAATTAGATTAAAGAATAAGACATCTGTTCAAGAAATAGTACGATATTTAAAGGGTGTTTTGGTGAATTGTATCGTGTTGGTTTGCGAAATGCATCGTAATTGAAACGTTCTGGAAAATATTGAATTTTAAAGTTATGTTTTGATTAAGAATATATCCAAGGGCCTAATTTTCAATTTAAATCGGGTCATTCCGTTTTGATGTTTTTAAACTAAATTTTAAGGATAAAGTTTCAATAGATAAAGATCAGTAGTTGGGTCCTGTGTATTAATAATATTATGGCACTCTACAATGTACAGCATGAATATATGCAGATACCTCCTGTAACACGTACCTACACGACGGCATGTGTTTTAACTACATTAGTAGTGGTAGGTTTCAAGTATTGTGTTATTTACTAATTTAATTGTTGTTTTACCTAAATTAACTTAACCACTCAACTGTTTTTCTAGTATTTTAGCTTCTAAGCCTAGTGAGTGCTTAAGGTATGATTTACTTTTAGCTGTAGTGTAATGCAAAATAATAGCTATTTATCAATAAAGTTAAAATTTTTGCATTGTTATAATAAAATAGTTTCATACAAAATATTGTTCAAAGCACTTCCTCAAAAGAAAGAGTGACTCAAAGTATCTTTCCTATCCAGAGTAAAATTTTGTTTTGCTGAAATGTTTTCTGCACCAAAGGCTGTATGGTGTAATGTTTCTTCCTTTCATTGAAATTCTGAATTAAAAGACATAATTTTATGCATTACTGTTTGTTCTATGCAAAAATTCTAAAAAAAACATTTGGTCTAGTTTAGGTGTAACTTAAACAGTGTAGTTCCTCAGTAGATTTCTGAAAATTGAAGTGGGCAGTTATGACTGATACTTCAAATTGACTAATTTCTACAAAAACAAGTTTATTTATTTTGGGTAATTTAAGTTGGGCATTGGTTTACTTTTTGAGGATTTGTTCGTCTAACAATTAGATCCAGGACAGGATTTTTACCTTGGTCATATTAGCATTTTCATTTATTACTGGGTCTGATGATCTACATGAAATTGAGTGGGTGATAATTTTATAGAAATTAGGGTTTCATGCTTGCCCTGATATGATGTGGTAGCATATAAATTTTGGATATTATTACTTGAAAATATAGCTGTTTTAACTACAACTTTGTCTTTTCAAGTTTTGTCATGTTGTAAATATATGACTGTATTAGTTTCATAATAATATTGAATTTATTACAAAATAAAAAAGACATTTTGTAATATGTATTTTATTACTATGTGAGTAAGGAAGAAATGGATCTGTAGTGTGATAAAACATGTAAAAAGACAAAATATGGTTAAAACTGCTTAATTTTTTCAGATATTAAATACAGGATCCCCATTATATGACAAGAGGGGAGGGTATGAATCACTAATTAAAATATGTGAAAAAATATTTAATTTCAAGCAGGCTGATGGATGCAGAAGCAAAGAAAAATCTCAAGGTTATAATGGTAAGACATGTAGGGCGTATTAATAAACTAGAATTTTGTGTTCTATGTACACTTTTGAAATAGAACTATTAGTATTTGTAGAGTTGTAAAGACATTCTAATACAACATAATTTTCTGAACATTTGTAAGGGATAACAAGAAGGTATTTGACATGTCCAGGCTATTCCATTTTGTACTACCATTTTCTTCCAAATACATATAGAAATCCCTTTTCTTGTGCCTGACTGTGATCTCTAAAATAAAATATTCATCTAATCTCCTCTTAATACTCTTTCATACCATGCTTGAAGACAATCTATTCCTTATGCTGGTCACTATTAGAAAAGTGACACTACCTTAACTCACCTATGATGTTTCGGGGAGTTCTTGGTTGAAATCAGTTACTTAACTGAATTCAAGGCTAAAATAAAAGTGTTGTTATTGGGGATACATTTAGAATAACAGATTAGCTGGTTCAAGAATGTGATATACTTTTCACAGTAAAGAAGAATTATATACTATAGGTGAGCACCACATCAACATTTTTAATGTTTGTAGAAGCTGTTAATGTAGAATTTGATAGTGGTAGTTTATGTTAAACCAGCATGATGGTGATGGAGCTTAGAAATTTGAGAATGATAAAAAAAAAAGTAGATTGGATACGAAGGAGTTAGAAAATACAGAATTTAAATCATAATAACTGTTTTATAAACAAATCCAAGTTTAAAGATAACCATAATAAATTTGAGAACAGAAGCTTAGCAGTAGAAACAAAATAAGTGGTTTTAGCTCTCTGGTTGAAATGGAATTCTATGATATAATGGGGATTACTGAAGAATATTTATAATAGGAATTATTTTGGAATCCCAGGTTATATGTTATTTAAGAGGAGATTTATGGCTGTTTATATAAGGGATGAATTATAGCATGTTATGTTTCAAAATGTAAATGGTAGTCAAACATTTGAATCTGTATGGTTTAAAGTCAGTGGTTTCAAAGGTAGAAACTTTTTAATTTGCAAATGCTATGAGAAGAACTGAGCAATTTGTTAATTGATTAATTTTTGTGTTAATTAATCTACTTTATTCAAATAATTTATTATATTTTTACATGAGACATGGATATTTTTAATGAGCTATGATACTAATTGATGAAGCTGAACAACCTTGAATTAATCATAAACAGTAACAATTGGAAACACTACTTTTGATATGTTAACTATTTTTATAAAAGTAACTAGTTTAGTTGTGATTTCATTTGAGTTAATTGCTAATCTTTAGTTATAAGCCACCTGATCAGCCAAGTAAGGTCAATGAGAAATTTACTGTGAAATGGGGGGCTTATACTAACAACAGTACTGATGCAGTAATTATGGGAGTTTTTAGTTTTAACCACATAATGCATGGAATCAGCTAGTGAGGGACAGAAGTTTGTTGAATTGATTTTGAATTGTTTTTTATATTAAATGGCTAGAAAACCATCTGTGAGGATGAGGACACCATTATAAATTTGTTTTCAGTTGCTAATGAGGATTATAATAAGGTTTCAAAAGATTAGTAGAATTACCATATTTACAAATTGCAGAACTGGGACACAATCAAATTTTCAGAACATATAACTGCAACTATGACCCTACCCTCATTTAGAGAAACTTATAAACAGTTGAGGAGTTGCATACCAGTCCTTTCCTAGGACCTGAAAAAACTCTTGATTGCTTTGGCTATATATACCTCTAAAAAGTGGATTTTTTCAAGCAGCTTCTTGTTCGGTGGAAGTGTCATAAGTTCTAATAAACTGTTATTTGTGTTTATACTTGAGTTACTTTAAATAAATGCTTCATGACTGAAAATAGACAGTACCTGCCATTTTCATATGACAGTCTTTTATTTTGATGAACACTAAATCATGTGTTCAGTGATGAATAGTAATATATCATCTGCTGTAGCCTATCAAATGACCATCTATAAAGGAAGCAGTAAAAGCTGAGTCATATAAGCTTTTTCTTAATTTCCATATTCAGTTCAAAAAGATTTGTATCTTTTGATATATGATTGCCAGAAGCTCAGAACTGAATAGAAATGGAAATCAGTTACAGATTCCTGAAAAAAATTAAAACCAGGTATTTGTGTATCCTGAAAAGATGTGTCAGGACACCAGTACAATATTTCAAAACCTAAAATAGGAGTATATTTGGGGAAGAGTGACAATGGAATTATTAAGTTTGTTTGCTATATGAAGAAACAAAAATAATCTAATTTCCTAATTTGTTAGCAAACTAATTTTGATGCCATGAGACAAGATTCCTCATTAGTCATAAGGAGTCACAAGATAATGTGGAACAGATATTAGAATGTGTTTCAAAATAAGTTGTTTTTAATTAGTTAATAATGTTCCTCAATAAAGGAAAATAGGAAAATCAAATATTATTGGTTTAAAAGATGTAACAGGGGTCAATATTCTTTAAGAAAACAACATATTTTCCCCATATTCCCAGTTAAGGTTTATGAAATCCTAATTTCATAATTTTTCACTGTGATTGATTAATTGATAGTGCCAAAACAGCATAGCTCCAAAGACAAATATTAATAGTCAGTATACAGTTTATTTTTCCTTTTTTTTTCATCTCTTTTTTTTTATTATTATTATTATTTAAAGGTTTTGTCTTCTTCATTTCCATAACCACAAAATTCTTCCAGGATTTTCAAAACCTCATATTTTCTCCAGTACTTTAGGATACTTATTCAAAAGACATAAAGGAGAAAAATCAAGAATAAGCAATGCAAGTTTTTAAAATTTTAATTGACAGATAAATTGTAAAATCTACAAGACTATAAAAAAGCTAGAGTTTTGCTTGAACAAAAGGTATGTTTAAGGTAAGCAACATTTTAGAATAGGTCCTTAAAGAATGCTGATAGCAGTTTTATAGTTGAAAACTGTGAGATGGCTGAGACTTGAAATATTTTCTTTTTTTCTGTTTTTCCAAAAGAAGATATTAGTAATATTCTTTACATTGAAAATTCTGTGAGAAATATTGGCAATTAGAAATAGATTAAGCACCAGGGTCAGACAAGGTCTTCCCAAGGACTTTAATGCGAGATAAAATGTAAGATGTGAGCCTGTTTTGTTCCTTTTTGATACTCAATAGATAATAGACACTGGGCAAATGTCTGAGGATTGAAGTGTTGATTATGTTATTTTTATTTTTAAAATGGAGTAATAAAAGTTGCCCTGGAAATTATAGACTAGATAGTCTTCTGTTGGAAAAGAAGTTCTAGAGAAGAAATTGTTTAGGGAAATATGCTATCATTAATGAAAAGCAACATAGTTTCATCAAAGAGTAGCCTTGTCTTACTAATCATTTCACTGTTTATGAGGACGTTATCTTTTATTCAGATGAAGAACAGGACTTAAATTTAGTATGCAAGATTTTTGAAAATATTTTGAAAGATGCTGCTGCACAAAAATATTAGCTGAGAAAAATAATGTTGGTATGAGTTTGCAAAAGACTGAATGGATTGTAGAATGGTTGTATGGGAGAAAGAAAAAATATTGTTATTAATTGGCCTTTGTTACTAAGGGGTATCTCAAGGGTCAGTGTCTGGGATTTGCATCTCCATATTTATGTTAATAGTTTAGGAAGAAGCATAATTAAGAAGTAAAGCTTGCTGATGATATTAAACACTTCAATATTTCTATCATTGTTTAGGATGTGTAAGTACTGTAGAGAATGACTTGAATTAGTTGGTTAGTTGAACAAATATTTTGCAAGTGACATTTGTAGTAAGTGTGAAGTGACTAATTTTGGTTATTGTAACTCAGATCATGTTTAATATATATATGAAGCTACTATGTATCATGACTGAAGTAAAGAATCTTGGCATGCTGATGAATAAGTCTCTCAAGTCATTGAACCAATGCTTTGTTGCTTGCAAAAGCTAAGATAATTTTTGGATGTACTCATAGATATATTATTACAAGTTAAAGAGTTAGTTATCTATAAAAATGACAATTTAAGCCTCACTTGTAATACTGTGTGCATTGTTGATCTTATCTGTAAAATGATTATTGACTTACTGGAAGAGGTTTAGTGGTAAAATTCCCCAGGTGGAACGGTTATTTTACAGAGATGGGATAAGACCTATTAACATGTTCTATTTTGAGAAAAGACATGATGTTATTGAATCTTACAAAAAAAATACCCAAAGAACTATGTTATCCAACCCTAAAACAAATTTCAAATTTAAATCATATTTTGCCATTCTTATTTATTTCAAAACTCATTTCTCAAAATTTCAAGCAATCTCTCATACAATAGCCCTTCCAAACTGGAATCATTATGGTAGCTTTTCTGTGAAGTCTTTCTAACAATTCAACATCCTTTCTTTAATAAGATGGTCAAATTTGAATAAAGTATTTTAGATTAGATTGAACAAGCACCTTTCAGAATGTATTTGAAGACATTCATTGACTTGTTTTCTATATATCTATATATATACAGTTGTAAATTCTTTGTGTCCACTTACTAGTTAAACATACATTGCTCAAGAAGCTTGAGTGATTTTGTAATAGTTATTGCTGAAATTTGTTTTATCATCAGGTTAACACGAGTTTCTTTTGTGAGGATATGCATGTGATTAACACTGTATAACCAGTTTGCATAATCTTGCTTTCATTAAGCTTAAAAGACATTTGTCAAGTGTTAACCCATCTCACCAGATTGAAATGTTCCTTAATTTAATAGTAAATTTAATTGGTTTACTGGTTAATACATTATTGGTGTTGTCATTTCCAAATTAAATGTAACATCTTTGTCATGATTTGATGTCCAGTTTTGTTGTGAAAATAACAGACTGAACAATATTGTACAACTATAAAACATATTTATTTACATCTTTCATGTCAAATAAGATGTATTATTTTTAGTTACTTGAATTTTAACTTGCACAAAATACATTTTTTATTCTTTACTTACTGCATGCCTAAAACTTCAAACATTTATTCAATATAACAGTAAGACTTGAAAAAAAACAAAAACAATTATAGCTTAATTTCTATTCAGGCATTGTCAAAAATTTTATCATAGAGGCTAAAATTTTGGCTGTCATTCTTTAACAAATGTTCACATTTCCCTGAAAATGGCAGTGTCACAGTTTACTGAACATTCAAAGATGTGTTTGAATCATACTATCCTAAACTAAATTTGAATGATTATAAGCAGATATCAGCACATGTTGATCTGAGGAATGTTTCAATGGGCATTAGGAAAAAAACCAATTAGTAGACATGTACGGTGTCAAATAAGTTGAATTTTAATGAAATTGTATCTGATTTAGCAACTAAAAGATTGGACTGGTTAAGAAATATGGTTTTGGGTGGGACATACTTTATCCAAGTGAGTAATGAAATAGGAGGAAAAACGTATAGGGAAAAGATATGTTTCAGGTGCTTGATTTTTAATAACATCATTTAAAAATGCAAGTAAATATTTACATCTGATGTTGATGTGTTGATTTATACTTTCACTTAGACAAATAAATATTGAGAAGTATTTTGATGTGATGTGGGTTATTTTTGTTATTGCATGGTTAATAGAAATACATTAGATAATTTAAATATGTATTAATCAAATTAATTATGCCTTTATAAACTTCTATGTTAGTTGACTTTATGGGTAAAACTTGTATAGATGTAGACACTTGCACATATTTCCTTTCAGGTGGTCCCCTGCTGGTACAGTGCTAAGTCTATGGCTTTACAATGCTAAAACCAAGAGTTTAATTCCCCTCAGCAGACTCAGCAGGTAGCCTGATGTGGCTTTGCTGTAAGAGAAACACACACCTAACATGTGATAAAAACATTTTCTAGACAAATTTTGCACATTTTAATTTAATATTTAGATCCTTGTAGCTCATAAAAGCTAAAATTTAATTGGATACTTTTTCAGTATATATATGGGAATGGATCTGCTGTTTATTGAATACATGTAAGGAAACTATAATTTATTGGTGATACATGTAACAGATAATGATGTATTTTAATTCATTTATAATGCTATCTGTATGATATATTGTTCCAAAGTTACCATTATCTTCATGATAAATAAATCTATATTATATTTTTGTGTTATTTTCAGGTGTTATGTAATGCATTATGGTAAGTGACCAACCACCATTAAGTTTTAAACGAGGTTGACCAGATATAAACAAAAGTAAAGTCAGTTACCATAGCTTTGTAAAGTATGCAGATTACATGATTACAATAATTCAAAAACAGAATCAAAACCAAGCTTTGATCATCCAGTGTGAACTGTCAGTGTTCATGCCACAGTCAATCACATAACTCAACAACACTTTTCAGTATTTACTGACATCAAGTATTTCCTCACTGACAAAGCCCTGTCTTGTGCAGACATCTTGACTTTAGTATTTTTTGATAAACTAAAGCATGCTGACAAAACTTTTGAAAATGCTCAACAAAAATTCTAGTTATTCAAGAATCTTATTTTATCTATACCAATTAAAATAATTAGATTTTGTTCTGGGGCATCTGAAGAAACAACAGTGATTTTAGTGAATGTTGATGAAAATTGAAATGAGTCAAGAATAATATGTCCATACTGAATTTGAACATCTAAAACTGTGCTCTTGAAAGACAAGAACTAGACTGGGAAGCAGAGGTAAACATCAGTATGACCGAAATCTGAACATCTGTGCTGAAAAATCCTAACTTGAGGCAACATTGACAAGAATGTATTACATCTACTTATTCTACAGTGAACAGTTGATTGAAGTGATTGAAATTAAAGGAGAAACCAATTTAGTCCATTGACCCATTAGTTGAGAAAGATAGATAATCTGATGCACCACCTTGGAACCCTGTTCACTGATTTGGATGTAACAAGACTTCAAAAGGTCCACATGACCAAAGTGAAATCATACATAGATTGGATTGCAAAGCACTGCCAAGTATGCACCTACAGTTTTCAAACATGAAAATGTAATGATGAAACCTACTGTTCATCATTATTTGTCATTGTGTCAAAAATTGACATGTCTGTCAGACTCATTCCTAGATAACACTAGTGAACCACTACCAGAAGTACCAAAATGTAAAGACACAAGAAACAACTGAGGAGGATAGAGAATCACAGTAGAAATCAGAAATTCCTAAAGTTAAAAGAAAAAAAGCAACCAATTGATGTTCAGTATAATGTTAAACAACAAATAAAGTATCCAATAATTGGGTTGAATGAAGATATGTCTAATACAGAGCAAGAGGTGCCATCGACCACAAAAGAAGACAGATGAGAGTGTAGAAAACCATAGGCAGTATACTGTAAACAACATATAATAGAAATGCACGGGATCACATTTTTACCACTGAGTGAACACAAGTTTACTTATGAAGCTCCTTTACTACGGCAGCAATGTTGTCAGACTAGATATATATGCACACTGTGGGAGTGAAAAAACTGTTGTGCACCAGGACTTCAAAGAATGCTTCAAAACTGTTCTCCCTATTTGCACCACATGCATAAGTGTAGGACAAGAAGTTTGTATATTGACCGTATGTTTGTAAGCAGTGGGTAATTCTCTAAGAAGTTCTATTGTCCATATATGATAGATAGGAAGTGTGCTTACACATCAAGTATTTCAGTACTGGTTTTGAGCATTAAATTTTAAGACATGAAAATTTCGATATACTCAGGTTATTAAATACCTTGTATTAAAAAGTATAAAGATCTGTATTATATTTTATTTATGGCGCTGTCTTTTTTTTCATGTTCATTCAAATAAAGTTCTAATAACATTCAATTAAATTTTGAATATGACTCATAGGCTGATGTAACAAACTGTGCCATCAAGCATGTCAAAATCATTTTCTCTAATATGTATTCAGTTTCATATTCTCATAACATATTCTATATCTTAACAGTATGCATAACATTTTAATAACTTGTAACTATGTGTTATAATGTTAGGACAGTGTCATAAGTTAACTTGTGTATGACTTTGTTTGTGTTCTATAGTTACTTAGAGAATGCAG